>CANSNZ010000928.1:4205000-5452500 GCA_947646795.1 Beta lomatogona | reverse complement strand
ATACAAGTAGTAATTTGCAATATATTCCCAATTGGGATTGGGGTTTTTATAAGCGGAGCCTGGATACTTCATTTTTTTGGTCCAACTGAGCCAACCATAAATTATTCTAATTGATAATATTAATCTGAATCCCCCTAAAACTAAAAAAAGGATCTAATTGCATTTCACGCTCCAAATTTTGGATGATTTAATCAATCTTTCTTGGGCGAAAGGGGGGATATCTCAATCGGGAGAGAGAACGGGAAAATCCCATATGACCCAATATATCCGACAAGTCGCACTATACGTCAACCCAAGATGCATCTTCCTCTCCAGGACTTCGAAAGGGAACTTTTGGAACACCAATAGGCATTAAATGAAAGAAAAAATAATTAAGTACTCTATTTCACTTTGATGTGGAAACGTAATAATTAGGATTTAGGATTATTGTCTTTATAATATCAACCTTCTTTTAATTCTATTTTCTGCATAGATTAGAAAGGTTTAGTTTAAGAAGAGAGAATAAATAAAGGAAAATTCTTACTAATATAGCCTTCCAATTATGAACAAGTATGAAAGCATTTACTGATAGACGCTGGTATCAACTCCCCATTGCGTATTGCTACTTATCGGGTATAGAATAGATTTGTTTCTCTTTGTTCCTACAAACCTAATTGTTCCATTATTACCAACAGAATAGAACAAATATTAACCCTTGTTCCGAGATAATCTATGGAACAAAAGGGATCCATTGCATAGTCATAGTCTTTTCCAATGCAATAAAGTTACATAGTATCATTTTTCTTTGATAAAGGGGTATTTCCATGGGTTTGCCTTGGTCTCGTGTTCATACCGTCGTATTGAATGATCCCGGCCGCTTGATTTCTGTCCATATCATGCATACGGCTCGGTTGCTTGGTTGGGCCGGTTCGATGGCTCTGTATGAATTAGCAGCTTTTGATCCCTCCGACCCCGTTCTTGATCCAATGTGGAGACAGGGTATGTTCGTTATACCTTTCATGACTCGTTTAGGAATAACCAATTCATGGGGCGGTTGGAGTATTACAGGGGGGGACTATAACGGATCCCGGCATTTGGAGTTACGAAGGTGTGGCCGGAGCGCATATTGTGTTTTCTCGGCTTGTGCTTTTTGGCAGCTATTTGGCATTGGGTGTATTGGGATCTAGAAATATTTTCCGATGAACGTACAGGAAAACCTTCTTTGGATTTGCCTAAGATTTTTGGAATTCATTTATTTCTTTCCGGGGTGGCTTGTTTTGGTTTTGGTGCATTTCATGTAACAGGCTTGTACGGGCCCGGAATATGGGTGTCCGATCCTTATGGACTAACCGGAAAAGTACAACCCGTAAGTCCAAGCATGGGGCGTGGAAGGTTTTGATCCTTTTGTTCCGGGAGGAATAGCCTCTCATCATATTGCAGCAGGGGACATTAGGCATATTAGCCGGTCTATTCCATCTTAGTGTCCGTCCGCCTCAACGTCTATACAAAGGATTACGTATGGGCAATATTGAAACCGTTCTTTCTAGTAGTATCGCTCTTTGTCTTTTTTGCAGCTTTTGTTGTTGCCGGAACTATGTGGTATGGTTCAAGAACTACTCCGATCGAATTATTTGGCCCGACTCGTTATCAATGGGATCGGGGATACTTTCAGCAAGAAATATACCGACGAATAAGTGCTTTGGGTTAGCCGAAAATCAAAGTTTATCGGAAGCTTGGTCGAAAATTCCCGAGAAATTGGCTTTTTATGATTACATTGGCAATAATCCCGCGAAAGGAGGATTATTTAGAGCGGGCTCAATGGACAACGGCGATGGAATAGCTGTTGGATGGTTAGGACACCCCATTTTTAGAGATAAAGAAGGACGTGAACTCTTTGTACGCCGTATGCCTACTTTTTTTGAAACCTTTCCGGTCGTTTTGATAGATGGGGACGGAATTGTTAGAGCCGACGTTCCTTTTAGAAGAGCGAGAATCTAAGTATAGCATTGAACAAGTAGGTGTAACTGTTGAGTTTTACGGTGGCGAACTTAACGGAGTCGGCTATAGCGATCCCGCTACTTGTGAAAAAATATGCTAGACGTGCTCAATTGGGTGAAATTTTCGAATTAGACCGTGCTACTTTGAAATCGATGGTGTTTTTCGTAGTAGTCCGAGGGGTTGGTTTACTTTTGGACATGCCTCCTTTGCCCTACTCTTCTTCTTCGGGCACATTTGGCATGGGTCTAGAACCTTGTTCAGAGATGTTTTTGCTGGTATTGACCCCGATTTGGATGTTCAAGTAGAATTTGGCGCATTCCAAAAAATTGGAGATCCAACTACACGAAGACAAGGGGTTTAATACAACATTGCTTTGTGATTTGACATAGGATACTAGAGCAATCTTGATTTTAATTACCGCCCTTTTTTATCATTATCGGGAAAATAACCCCAAGTAAACAGGTATGGAAGCTATAATTGTAAACCACAATCGAATCTATGGAAGCATTGGTTTATACATTTCTATTAGTCTCTACTCTAGGGATAATTTTTTTCGCTATCTTTTTTCGGGAACCTCCTAAAGTTCCAACTAAAAAATGAAATGATTTTTTATTATCTCAATTGAAGTAATGAGCCTTCCAATATGGAAGGCTCATTACTTTGACTAGTCTCCGTGTTCCTCGAAGGGATCTCTTAGTTGTTCGGAGGGTTGCCCAAAAGCGGTATATAAAGCATACCCAAGTAAAACTTACAAGTAAACCAGATATAAAGATGGCGACTAGGGTTCTTTGTTTCCATTATTATATAATTTTAAGACCACAATGGATCTATGATAAAATCATTTATTTACAACGGAATGGTATACAAAGTCAACAGATCTCAATGAATATAATCGGATTTATGGCTACACAAACCGTTGAAGGTAGTTCTAGATCTCGTCCAAAACCTACTACCGTAGGGGCTTTATTGAAACCGTTGAATTCGGAATATGGTAAAGTAGCTCCTGGGTGGGGAACTACTCCTTTGATGGGAGTTGCAATGGCTTTATTTGCAGTATTCCTATCTATTATTTTGGAAATTTATAATTCTTCCGTTTTACTGGATGGAATTTCAATGAATTAAATCCACAAGAAAATGAAATCCAAAAGAACCAGGAAGTTCTAGCCTTTCAATCCAAAGTGAATTTTTAGGGCTCCTATTTCTATTGCCTTTTGGTAGTTCGATCGCGGAATTTCTTTCTTTCTGTATTTCCGGAATATGAGTGTGTGACTTGTTATAATCGATCCTATTGATAATACAGAAAATGAGTCTGTCATCTTATAGAGATGGTTCTTTTCCGGTATAAGAGTTATGGCAAAATACTTTCACCTTCAATGTAGCGCACAACTTGTACGAAAAATCCAACATTATTTTTTTCCACATTCTGACGACACAGGGCTGTGGGGCATGGAAAACTAACCATTTTAGGCACATGAATCGTTTAGAAATGTTTTTTGGGCTAACTATTACGCCAAAAACAATTTTCAGCTTCAATGGACGGCACAATTGGTACGAAAAATCCGACTTCATTTTTCTCCCATATGGACTTGAGGAATTTGTTGATCATGGAAAAATGCCATTTTACACAATATAATCAATCATAAATATTTTCCGAGATAAGAGTTATGGGAAAAATACTTTTCACCCTCAATGTAGAGCATAACTTGTACGCTAAATCCAACTTCAATTTTTCCACATTCTGGCGTGACGGTGTTATGGAGCATGGAAAACTAACTATTTGAGGCACAAGAATGGCTTAGAAATATTTTTCGGGCTAAAAGTTACGACAAAAAACACTCTTTCAGCTTCAATGGATGGTACAATTGTTATGAAAATTCCAACTTCAACTTTTACCCATTTAGACTTGAGGAATATGTTGATCGTGGAAAAATACCACTTTAGGCGCAAGAATCAATCAGAAATGTTTTTCGGTATAAGAGTTATGGCAAAATACTTTCACCTTCAATGTAGCGCACAAGTTGTACGAAAAATCCAACATTAATTTTTTCCACATTCTGACGAGAAAGGGCTGTGGAGCATGGAAAACAAACCATTTTAGGCACAAGAATCGTTTAGAAATGTTTTTCGGGCTAACTGTTTGATGCAGGAGCATCTAGCTCCATTAATCCTAATACTAATCTTCTTGTAAATAATGATAATAATGCTTTAGAAATTCAGTTTTTGAGTTTAATTAGCACTAAGTGTCCTAGAGTGTTAGTTAAACGTTGTTAGATGTTTAGTCGGTTTTTAGAACATCTTTTGTAACGTTTTTGTTAATCCTTTCTTCTGAATTTTTGTAAGGTGCTTAGTCACCTATGTGCTTAAGCTAGTTGCTTATCAAAGCATGATGCAGCTGCTTGCCTTGAGCCACTCAACGAAGAAAGTCCACAAAGGCTGCTGGGCGTGTAGAAAAGAAGGAAAAAAGCCTGAAGAAGAAATCAATGTGCAGCAGCCATTTCTCCATATTTTGGGGCGTGTGACCAATGGATGGAAAGCTCTTCAAGTGTAGGAAACCCTCCCATTGGTTTCGTGGCCATTGGATGAGCTAATCATGAGATATGGACAGAAAGATGGAGAAAGGTCATAAAACCGGGTTCAACAGCTCTTCCAACTTTTAGCTTATTTTAATAGTATTTGTAGATCTTTGTTGGCTACGAAATTTTGTAAAATTTAAGATTTTATTAATGAAAAACCAGAGAGTTATCTCTTTTAGAAAACAAGTGTGTTTTCTGTCCAAAACCGGGTTGGTTTTGTTTATCTAAAATCTTTGCTGTTTGCTTGTCATTCATTGAGGTGAGAGCTAAGCACGTAAAGTAGGTTGTAGGACAAGTTGTTCCACCTTGTCTTAGCCTTGTTTGGTGGTTGTTGGGTTGTGAAAGTGGTGGTTGTTTGTCTTAGAACAAACCGGGTCAGTTTCTTTAAGTTCTTTTAAAACCGATTCTTAACTTCTCTAACTAATGCTCTCATGTGCTTAATTCATATGTATCATTTGGTATCAGAGCTGTAGGTTGATTGAGAGCATCTTAAACACCTCCTAAACTAAGTCCCTAAGCCTAAACACAAAGCCTAAACACGTAGCTACAAAATGCCTAAACCGAAAACCTTTAAACCTCTAAATATCCAACCTTTTGGTGAGTTTTGTGCTGTTTCTTTGAGATGGAGGAAGGGAAAGGCACAAACTTTAGGAGAAACATGATTTTAGAAGAAGCTAGGTTGGTTGGAGTGAAGAACAAAGTAGAACAACTCAGTGATCAAATTAGAGAGGTTCTTACTCACTTAAGAGACCTTCAAGTGGGGGGAAGGCGTGGAACTCCAAGGAGGGAGGATGAAGAAGATGTAGGAGGCTATGATACTAGTGGGGAGGAGTTTGAACGTCCCTTTGAGAGGAGAAGAACACCTAGGCCTAGAGATGAATTCAAAGATCTCAAGCTAGATGTTCCGGAGTTTGATGGAAACCTTAATCCAGTTTCATTTTTGGAGTGGGTTACTAGATGTAATAGGATTTTTGAGTTGAAAGGCTATGATGATGAGAAGTCTTTCAAGGTGGCAGTAGTAAAACTTAAGGGGTATGCTTCATTATGGTGGGAAAATGTAGTACTCCTTAGAAACCGAAAAAGAAAGAGTAAGGTGTGTAGTTGGGAGAAGCTTAAAAAGCTTATGAGGGAGAGATTTTTACCATCTACCTATACCCTTGATCTTTACAATCAACTCTCATCTTTAGAACAAGGTTCTAAGAGTGTTGAAACATACATCCATGAGTTTGAAAAGCTCATGATGAAGCTGGATGTGCAAGAACGTGAAGAGCAAACTATGGCTCGTTTTATTGGTGGTCTTGATAAGAGCATTTCAAGGAAGTTGGAGCTGCAACCATACACTACTTTGGATGAGCTCTTCAAACTAGCTCTCAAAGTGGAAAAACATCAAGCTAAAAAGAAGAAGGAGGGTGTGCAAAAGAGCGGGACTTCTTACACTCTTAAAGGAGGTCCTAGCTATTTCAAAACCAATTCTCCTTACACTCCAAAAGGGGATACAAGCAAGGTGGTGGACAAAGGGAAGAAGGTGGCTGATTCACGTGACAAATCCAACGTGAAGTGTTTCAAGTGCCATGGTTATGGTCACTACCAAGCTGAATGTCCAAATAAGAGAGTGATGACTCTTATTGACATTGAAACCATTGAAGCATCCATTCAAAACCAAGAAAATGCAGAGGTGCCGGATGCTAAGCAAGGAGAAAGTGACGAGGAAGAGGAGGAGGAGATCATTGGACCAGTTGAAGGGGAGCATCTTTCTCTTGTTTTGAGAAGGGTTCTTCATACAAAAGAAGCAATGGAGGAGGTTCCTAACCAAAGGGACCAGATTTTTCAAACAAGGTGCCTTGTTAAGGGGCGCCTTTGTTCTATGATCATTGATGGAGGTAGCTGCACCAACGTGGCATCTACAACCATGGTGGAGAAGCTTAACCATCCAACTTTCAATCATCCAAAACCATATAAGCTTCATTGGCTCAATGATGGCAGCAATGTGGAGGTAACTAAACAAGCTTTAATTAGCTTTTCTTTCGGTGATTCTTACAAAGATGAAGTGTTGTGTGATGTATTACCTATGGATGCATGTCATTTGTTATTAGGAAGGCCTTGGCAATCTGATAAAGAAACTATTCATAATGGAAAAACTAACACTTATTCCTTTATGCATAATTCTAAAAGGATTGTTCTTAAACCATCTAAACCAAACACATACACTAGCACCACAAAAAAAGCCGAACCTACCTCTAAACAACAAACCAGCACCAAAAAGACCTTAATCCTTTCTAAACCACAAATTGAAAAAGCCATTGAAAAGGGGAAGACTATGTATCTGTTGTTATTTTTGGATGAAAATGAATTAGTTGTAACTGAAATTCATGAAAGAGTGAAACCATTAGTAAAGGAATATAGGGACGTTTTCCCTAATGATTTGCCAAATGGTTTACCACCTCTTAGGGGAATTGAACATCAAATTGACCTTATTCCTGGAGCCCCATTACCAAATAAACCAGCCTATAGGTGTAATCCTGAAGAAGCAAAAGAGTTACAAAAGCAAGTGAGTGAACTTTTAACTAAAGGATTCGTGAAAGAGAGTTTAAGTCCATGTGCTGTACCAGTTCTTTTAGTGCCAAAGAAAGATGGAACTATGAGGATGTGTGTTGATTGTAGAGCCATTAACAATATCACGCTTAAGTATAGGTATCCTATTCCTAGACTTGACGATTTGTTAGATGAGCTACATGGTTCCAAAATATTTTCTAAAATTGATTTAAGGAGTGGTTATCACCAAATCAGAATTAAAGAAGGTGATGAATGGAAAACATCGTTTAAAACCAAGGGAGACTTGTTTGAATGGCGTGTGATGCCCTTTGGTTTAACTAATGCTCCTAGCACATTCATGAGGCTTATGCACGAGGTATTGAGGCCCTTCATTGGACTATTTGTAGTAGTCTATTTTGATGATATTCTTGTGTATAGTAAAGATGAACAGGAACATTTGCAACATTTGAGAAAGGTTTTTCTCAAATTAAGGGAAAAGAAGCTATATGCCAAGATGGAGAAGTGCGAGTTTTTCACTCCTAGTGTTTCGTTTTTGGGATTCATTATCTCCAAAGATGGAATAGCTATGGATGAAGCCAAGGTAGAGGCAATCAAATCATGGCCTACGCCTAAGAACGTCACGGAGGTGAGAAGTTTTCATGGTTTAGCTTCATTTTACAGGAGGTTCATCAAAGATTTTAGCACTTTGTTAGCTCCATTAACCGAGTGCATCAAGAAGGGGTCTTTCACTTGGACGCCAGCAGCCCAAGTAGCTTTTGAAGCTCTTAAAAACAAGCTAAGTGAAGCACCTATCCTATCCATTCCAGATTTCAATCAAGTGTTCGAGGTTGAATGCGATGCAAGTGGAGTTGGAATTGGAGCAGTTCTTACTCAAGGTGGGCGTCCCATTGCCTACTTTAGTGAGAAGCTTAATAATTCAAGACTCAACTACAGCACTACAAGGAGTTCTATGCCATGGTTCGAGCTTTGGAGCATTGGACTCATTATTTGAGACCAGCTCAGTTCGTGTTGCATTCAGATCACCAAGCTCTAAAATACATCAATGGCCAACATAAGCTCAATCCTAGACATGCCAAATGGGTTGAATTTCTCCAATCTTTTAATTTTGTTTCAAAATATAAAACTGGAGTTTCTAACACTGTTGCAGATGCATTGTCAAGGAGGCATTCTATTCTTTCTCTTATAGAGGCACGAGTTCTTGGATTTTCACATCTTAAAGAGTTGTATTTGGAAGATCCAGATTTCTCACCAATCATCAAAGAAGGTGCATTTGGCGCCTATTCATTGCAAGATGGCTTTCTTTTTAAGAACAACAAGCTATGCATTCCAAAGTGTTTCCTAAGGGAGTTATTGATACGTGAAGTGCATGGAGGAAGCCTAGCTGGTCATTTTGGCATCAACAAAACAGTAGACGTGCTCCAAGAGCATTTTTATTGGCCAAAGCTAGCTGGTGATGTTCATGGAGTTCTTGCTCGTTGTTCTACATGTCAAAAGGCTAAGAGTACCTTTCATCAAGGTCTCTATACGCCCCTACCAGTCCCAAATCAACCATGGGAAGATGTTAGCATGGATTTCATTGTAGCTTTGCCTAGAACTCAGAGAGGCAAGGATGCAATCATGGTGGTCGTGGATAGATTCTCAAAAATTGCTCATTTTATTCCTTGTAATAAAACTGATGATGCTATTCATGTTGCTGATTTGTTCTTTAAAGATGTTACACGTCTTCATGGTGTTCCTAGGTCTATTGTTTCAGATAAGGACATAAAGTTCTTAAGCTATTTTTGGAAGACCTTGTGGAAGATGCTAGGTACTAAGCTCCTCTTTAGTACTACGGCTCATCCACAAACTGATGGCCAAACCGAAGTGACAAATAGGACCTTAACAACCTTGTTAAGAACGTTGGTGAACAAGTCTCAAAGAGATTGGGATCTAAAGCTAGCTCATGCTGAGTTTGCTTACAATAGATCTCCAACTTATGCTACAAAACACTCACCATTCGAGGTAAACTATGGGATTAATCCTTTAAGTCCTATTGATTTACTTCCCTTTCCTATTGACGTGCATAGTAACAAAGAAGCTGAAGTGAAGGCCAAGGAGATGAAGAAGCTACATGAACAAATCAAAACCAGAATTGAGAAGGTGAATGAAGCCTACAAGATTAGAGCAAACAAGAACTGAAAAGAAGTGCTCTACAAACCGGGAGATCTAGTGTGGTTACACCTAAGGAAGGAACAATTTCCATCAAGAAGGAAGAACAAGCTCATGCCTAGGAGTGATGGTCCTTTCAAGGTGTTGGAGAAGATCAACAACAATGCTTACAAGATCGAGTTACCTAGTGAAATGGGTAACATTTCAGCAACCTTCAACGTCGGTGATCTAGCTCCATTCATAGATGAAGATTTTGATTTACAAGAAGAGTCTTCCCAAGAGGGAGAGAATGATGCAGGAGCATCTAGCTCCATTAATCCTAATACTAATATTCTTGTAAATAATGATAATAATGCTTTAGAAATTCAGTTTTTGAGTTTAATTAGCACTAAGTGTCCTAGAGTGTTAGTTAAACGTTGTTAGATGTTTAGTCGATTTTTAGAACATCTTTTGTAACGTTTTTGTTAATCCTTTCTTCTAAATTTTTGTAAGGTGCTTAGTCACCTATGTGCTTAAGCTAGTTGCTTATCAAAGCATGATGCAGCTGCTTGCCTTGAGCCACTCAATGAAGAAAGTCCACAAAGGCTGCTAGGCGTGTAGAAAAGAAGGAAAAAATCCTGAAGAAGAAATCAATGTCCAGCAGCCATTTCTCCATATTTTGGGGCGTGTGACCAATGGATGGAAAGCTCTTCAAGTGTAGGAAACCCTCCCATTGGTTTCGTGGCCATTGGATGAGCAAATCATGAGATATGGACAGAAAGATGGAGAAAGGTCATAAATCCGGGTTCAACAGCTCTTCCAACTTTTAGCTTATTTTAATAGTATTTGTATATCTTTGTTGGCTACGAAATTTTGACATGATGTACTATAAATAGTTATTATCTTTCTTGTAAAATTTAAGCTTTGATTAATGAAAAACTAGAGAGTTATCTCTTTTAGAAAACAAGTGTGTTTTCTGTCCAAAACCGGGTTGGTTTTGTTTATCTAAAATCTTTGCTGTTTGCTTGTCATTCATTGAGGTGAGAGCTAAGCATGTAAAGTAGGTTGTAGGACAAGTTGTTCCACCTTGTCTTAGCCTTGTTTGGTGGTTGTTGGGTTGTGAAAGTGGTGGTTGTTTGTCTTAGAACAAACAGGGTCAGTTTCTTTAAGTTCTTTTAAAATCGATTCTTAACTTCTCTAACTAATGCTCTCATGTGCTTAATTCATATGTATCACTGTTAAGCACAAAACAATTTTTCAGCTTCAATGGACGACACAATTGGTACGAAAAATCCGACTTCATTTTTCTCCCATTTGGACTTGAGGAATCTGTTGATCATGGAAAAATGCCATTTTACACAAAAGAATCAATCATAAATATTTTCCGAGATAAGAGTTATGGGCAACACACTATTCACCTACAATGTAGAGCACAACTTGTACGATAAATCCAACTTCAAGTTTTCCACATTCTGACGTGACGGTGTTGTGGAGCATGGAAAACTTACGATTTCAGGCACAAGAGTGGCTTAGAAATATTTTTCGGGCTAAAAGTTATGACAATAACACTCTTTTAGCTTCAATGGAGGGTACAATTGGTACGAAAATTCCGACTTCATTTTTTACGCATTTAGACTTGAGGAATATGTTGATAGTGGAAAAATACCACTTAAGGCGCAAGAATCAATCAGAAATGTTTTCCGGTATAAGAGTTATGGCCAAATACTTTCACCTTCAATGTAGCGCACAGCTTGTACGAAAAATCCAACATTATATTTTTCCACATTCTGACGAGACAGGGCTGTGGAGCATGGAAAACTAACCATTTTAGGCACAAGATCGTTTAGAAATGTTTTTCGGGGTAATCTGTTACGCCAAAAACAATTTTCAGCTTCAATGAAAGCCACAATTGGTACGAAAAATCCGACTTCATTTTTCTCTCATTTGGACATGAGGAATTTGTTGATCATGGAAAAATGCCATTTTACATAAAAGAATCAATCATAAATGTTTTCCGAGATAAGAGTTATGGGCAAAATACATTTCACCCTCAATATAGAGCACAACTTGTACGCTAAATCCAACTTCAATATTTCCACATTCAGACGTGACGGTGTTGTGGAGCATGGAAAACTAACTATTTTAGGCACAAGAATGGCTTAGAAATGTTTTTCGGGTTAAAAGTTATGACAAAAACACTTTTTCAACTTCAATGGAGGTACAATTGGTATGAAAATTCCGAGTTCATTTTTTACCCATTTAGACTTGAGGAATATGTTGATCGTGGAAAAATACCACTTTAGACGCAAGAATCAATCAAAAATGTTTTCCGGTATAAGAGTTATGGCAAAACACTTTCACTTTCAATGTAGCGCACAACTTGTACGAAAACTCCAACATTATTTTTTTTCCACATTCTGACGAGACAAGGTTGTGGGGCATGAAAAACTATCAATTTTAGGCACAAGAATCGTTTAGAAATGTTTTTCGGGCTAACTGTTATGCCAAAAAAAAAAATTCAGCTTTAATGGACGGCACAATTGGTACGAAAAATACGACTTCATTTTTCTCCCATTTGGACTTGAGGAATCTGTTGATCATGGAAAAATGGCGTTTTACACAAAAGAATCAATCATAAATGTTTTCCGAGATAAGAGTTATGGGCATATACTATTCACCCACAATGTAGAGCACAACTTGTACGATAAATCCAACTTCAATTTTTCCACATTCTGACGTGACGGTGTTGTGAAGCATGGAAAACTAACTACTTGAGGCACAAGAATGGCTTATAAATATTTTTCGGGCTAAAAGTTATGACAATAACACTCTTTCAGCTTCAATGGAGGGCACAATTGGTACAAAAATTCCGACTTCATTTTTTACCCATTTAGACTTGAGGAGTATGTTGATCGTGGAAAAATGCCACTTGAGGCGCAAGAATCAATCAGAAATGTTTTCCGGTATAAGAGTTTTGGCAAAATACTTTCACCTTCAATGTAGCGCACAACTTCTACGAAAAATCCAACATTATTTTTTTCCATATTCTGACGACATAGGGCTGTGGGGCATGGAAAACTAACCATTTTAGGCACATGAATCGTTTAGAAATGTTTTTCGGGCTAACTGTTACGCCAAAAACAATTTTCAGCTTCAATGGACGGCACAATTCGTACGAAAAATCCGACGTCATTTTTCTCCCATATGGACTTGAGGAATTTGTTGATCTTTGAAAAATGCCATTTTACACAAAAGAATCAATCATAAATATTTTCCGAGATAAGAGTTATGGGAAAAATACTTTTCACCCTCAATGTAGAGCATAACTTGTACGCTAAATCCAACTTCAATTTTTCCACATTCTGACGTGACGGTGTTGTGAAGCATGGAAAACTAACTACTTGAGGCACAAGAATGGCTTATAAATATTTTTCGGGCTAAAAGTTATGACAATAACACTCTTTCAGCTTCAATGGAGGGTACAATTGGTACGAAAATTCCGACTTCATTTTTTACCCATTTAGACTTGAGGAATATGTTGATCGTGGAAAAATACCACTTCAGGCGCAATAATCAATCAGAAATGTTTTCCGGTATAAGACTTATGGCAAAATACTTTCACCTTCAATGTAGCGCACAGCTTGTACGAAAAATCCAGCATTATTTTTTTCCACATTCTGACGAGACATGGTTGTGAAGCATGGAAAACTAACCATTTTATGCACAAGAATCGTTTAGAAATGTTTTTCGGGGTAACTGTTACGCCAAAAACAATTTTCAGCTTCAATGAAAGGACAATTGGTACAAAAAATCCGACTTCATTTTTCTCCCATTTGGACTTGACGAATCCGTTGATCATGGAAAAATGCCATTTTACACAACAAAAATCAATAATAAATGTTTTCCGAGATAAGAGTTATGGGCAAAATACATTTCACCCTCAATGTAGAGCACACCTTGTACGCTAAATCCCACTTCAATTTTTCCACATTCTGACGTGACGGTGTTGTGCAGCATGGAAAACTAACTATTTGAGGCACAAGAATGGCTTAGAAATATTTTTTGGGCTAAAAGTTATGACAATAACACTCTTTCAGCGTCAATGGAGGGTACAATTGATACGAAAATTCCAACTTCATTTTTTACCCATTTAGACTTGAGGAATATGTTAATCGTGGAAAAATACCACTTCAGGCGCAAGAATCAATCAGAAATGTTTTCCGGTATAAGAGTTATGGCAAAATACTTTCACCTTCAATGTACCGCACAGCTTGTACGAAAAATCCAACCTTATTTTTTTCCACATTCTGACGAGACATGGTTGTGGAGCATGGAAAACTAACCATTTTAGGCACAAGAATCGTTTAGAAATGTTTTTCAGAGTAACTGTTATGCCAAAAACAATTTTCAGCTTCAATGGAAGGACAATTGGTACGAAAAATCCGACTTCATTTTTCTCTCATTTGGACTTGACGAATCTGTTGATCCTGAAAAAATGCCATTTTACACAAAAAAAAATCAATCATAAATGTTTTCCGAGATAAAAGTTATGGGCAAAATACATTTCACCCTCAATGTAGAGCATAACTTGTACGATAAATCCAACTTCAATTTTTCCACATTCTAACGTGACGGTGTTGTGGAGCATGGAACACTAACTATTTGAGGCACAAGAATGGCTTAGAAATATTTTTCGGGCTAAAAGTTACGACAATAACACTCTTTCAGCGTCAATGGAGGGTACAATTGGTACGAAAATTCCGACTTCATTTTTTACCGATTTAGACTTGCGGAATATGTTGATCGTGGAAAAATACAACTTTAGGCGCAAGAATCAATCAGAAATGTTTTCTGGTATAAGAGTTGTGGCAAAATAATTTCACCTTCAATGTAGCGCACAACTTGTACGAAAAATCCAACATTATTTTTTTTCCACATTCTGACGAGACAGGGCTGTGGAGCATGGAAAACTAAGCATTTTAGGCACAAGAATCGTTTTGAAATGTTTTTCGGGGGTTACTGCTGCGCCAAAAACAATTTTCAGCTTCAATGAAAGGCACAATTGGAACGAAAAATCCGACTTCATTTTTCTCCCATTTGGACTTGAGTAATCTGTTGATCATGGAAAAATGCCATTTTACACAAAAGAATCAATCATAAATGTTTTCCGAGATAAGAGTTATGGGCAAAATACATTTCACCCTCAATGTAGAGCACAACTTGTACGCTAAATCCAACTTCAATATTTCCACATTCAGACGTGACGGTGTTGTGGAGCATGGAAAACTAACTATTTTAGGCACAAGAATGGCTTAGAAATGTTTTTCGGGCTAAAAGTTATGACAAAAACACTTTTTCAACTTCAATGGAGGGTACAATTGGTATGGAAATTCCGACTTCGTTTTTTATCCATTTAGACTTGAGGAATATGTTAATCGTGGAAAAATACCGCTTTAGGCGCAAGAATCAATCAGAAATGTTTTCCGGTATAATAGTTATGGCAAAATACTTTCACCTTCAATGTAGCGCACAACTTGTACGAAAAATCTAACATTATTTTTTTCCACATTCTGACGAGAGAGAATTGTGGAGCATGGAAAACTAAGCATTTTAGGCACAAGAATCGTTTAGAAATGTTTTTCGGGCTAAATGATACGCCAAAAACAATTTTCCACATTCTGACGTGACGGTGTTGTGGAGGGTACAATTGGTACGAAAAATCCGACTTTATTTTTCTCCCATTTGGACTTGAGGAATCTGTTGATCATGGAAAAATGCCATTTTACACAAAAGAATCAATCATAAATGTTTTCCGAGATAAGAGTTATGGGCAAAATATTTTTCACACTCAATGTAGAGCACAACTTGTACGATAAATCCAACTTCAATTTTTCGGGATTCGACGTGGCGGTGTTGTGGAGCATGGAAAACTAACTATTTGAAGCACAAGAATGGCTTAGAAATGTTTTTCGGGCTAAAAGTTATGACAAAAACACTCTTTCAGCTTCAATGGAGGGTATAATTGGTACGAAAATTCTGACTTCATTTTTTACCCATTTAGACTTGAGGAATATGTTGATCGTGGAAAAATACCCCTTCAGGCACAAGAATCAATCAGAAATGTTTTCCGGTATAATAGTTATGGCAAAATACTTTCACCTTCAATGTAGCGCACAACTTGTACGAAAAATCCAACATTATTTTTTTCCACATTCTGACGAGAGAGAATTGTGGAGCATGGAAAACTAAGCATTTTAGGCACAAGAATCGTTTAGAAATGTTTTTCGGGCTAAATGTTACGCCAAAAACAATTTTCAGCTTCAATGGACGGCACAATTGGTACGAACAATCCGACTTCATTTTTCTCCCATTTGGACTTGAGGAATATGTTGATCATGGAAAAATGCCATTTTACACAAAAGAATCAATCATAAATGTTTTCCGAGATAAGAGTTATGGGCAAAATACTTTTCACCCTCAATGTAGAGCACAACTTGTACGATAAATCCAACTTCAATTTTTCCACATTCTGACGTGACGGTGATGTGGAGCATGGAAAACTAACTATTAGAGGCACAAGAATGGCTTAGAAATGTTTATCGGGCTAAAAGCTATGACAAAAACACTCTTTCAGCTTCAATGGAGGGTACAATTGGAATAAAAATTCCGACTTCATTTTTTACCCATTTAGACTTGAGGAATATGTTGATCGTGGAAATATACCACTTTAGGCGCAAGAATCAATCAGAAATGCTTTCCGAGATAAGAGTTATGGCAAAATACTTTCACCTTCAATGTAGCGCACAACTTGTACGAAAAATCCAACATTATTTTTTTCCACATTCTGATGAGACAGGGTTGTGGAGCATGGAAAACTAAGCATTTTAGGCACAAGAATCGTTTAGAAATGTTTTTCGGATTAACTGTTACGCCAGAAACAATTTTCAGCTTCAATGGACGGCACAATTGGTAAGTAAAATTCGACTTCATTTTTCTCCCATTTGGACTTGAGGAATCTGTTGATCATTTAAAAAATGCAATTTTACACAAAAGAATCAATCATAAATGTTTTTCGAGATAAGAGTTATGGGCAAAATACTTTTCACCCTCAATGTAGAGCACAACTGGTACGATAAATCCAACTTCAAATTTTCCACATTCTGAAGTGACGAAGTTGTGGAGCATGGAAAACTAACTATTTCAGGCCCAAGAATGGTTTAGAAATGTTTTTCGGGCTAAAAGTTATGGCAAAAACACTTTTTCATCTTCAATGGAGGGTACAATTGGTACTAAAATTCCGATTTCATTTTTTTCCCACTTGGACTTGAGAAATCTGTTGATTGTGGAAAAATACCACTTTAGGCGCAAGAATCAATCAGAAATGTTTTCCGAGATAAGTGTTATGGCAAAATACTTTCACCTTCAATGTAGCGCACAACTTGTACGAAAAATCCAACATTATTTTTTTCCACATTCTGACGAGACAGGGCTATGGAGCATGGAAAACAAACCAGTTTAGGCACAAGAATCGTTTAAAAATTTTTTCGGGCTAACTGTTACGCCAAAAAAAAAATTTCAGCTTTAATGGACGGCACAATTGGTACGAAAAATACGACTTCATTTTTCTCCCATTTGGACTTGAGGAATCTGTTGATCATGGAAAAATGCCATTTTACACAAAATAATCAATCATAAATGTTTTCCGAGATAAGAGTTATGGGCAAAATACATTTCACCCTCAATGTAGAGCACACCTTGTACGCTAAATCCCACTTCAATTTTTCCACATTCTGCCGTGACGGTGTTGTGCAGCATGGAAAACTAACTATTTGAGGCACAAGAATGGCTTAGAAATATTTTTTGGGCTAAAAGTTATGACAATAACACTCTTTCAGCGTCAATGGAGGGTACAATTGATACGAAAATTCCGACTTCATTTTTTACCCATTTAGACTTGAGGAATATGTTAATCGTGGAAAAATACCACTTCAGGCGCAAGAATCAATCAGAAATGTTTTCCGGTATAAGAGTTATGGCAAAATACTTTCACCTTCAATGTACCGCACGACTTGTACGAAAAATCCAACCTTATTTTTTTCCACATTCGACGAGACATGGTTGTGGAGCATGGAAAACTAACCATTTTAGGCACAAGAATCGTTTAGAAATGTTTTTCAGAGTAACTGTTATGCCAAAAACAATTTTCAGCTTCAATGGAAGGACAATTGGTACGAAAAATCCGACTTCATTTTTCTCTCATTTGGACTTGACGAATCTGTTGATCATGAAAAAATGCCATTTTACACAAAAAAAAATCAATCATAAATGTTTTCCGAGATAAAAGTTATGGGCAAAATACATTTCACCCTCAATGTAGAGCATAACTTGTACGATAAATCCTACTTCAATTTTTCCACATTCTAACGTGACGGTGTTGTGGAGCATGGAACACTAACTATTTGAGGCACAAGAATGGCTTAGAAATATTTTTCGGGCTAAAAGTTACGACAATAACACTCTTTCGAAGTCAATGGAGGGTACAATTGGTACGAAAATTCCGACTTCATTTTTTACCGATTTAGACTTGCGGAATATGTTGATCGTGGAAAAATACAACTTTAGGCGCAAGAATCAATCAGAAATGTTTTCTGGTATAAGAGTTGTGGCAAAATAATTTCACCTTCAATGTAGCGCACAACTTGTACGAAAAATCCAACATTATTTTTTTTCCACATTCGACGAGACAGTACTGTGGAGCATGGAAAACTAAGCATTTTAGGCACAAGAATCGTTTTGAAATGTTTTTCGGGGGTTATCGTCTGCGCCAAAAACAATTTTCAGCTTCAATGAAAGGCACAATTGGAACGAAAAATCCGACTTCATTTTTCTCCCATTTGGACTTGAGTAATCTGTTGATCATGGAAAAATGCCATTTTACACAAAAGAATCAATCATAAATGTTTTCCGAGATAAGAGTTATGGGCAAAATACATTTCACCCTCAATGTAGAGCACAACTTGTACGCTAAATCCAACTTCAATATTTCCACATTCAGACGTGACGGTGTTGTGGAGCATGGAAAACTAACTATTTTAGGCACAAGAATGGCTTAGAAATGTTTTTCGGGCTAAAAGTTATGACAAAAACACTTTTTCAACTTCAATGGAGGGTACAATTGGTATGGAAATTCCGACTTCGTTTTTTATCCATTTAGACTTGAGGAATATGTTAATCGTGGAAAAATACCGCTTTAGGCGCAAGAATCAATCAGAAATGTTTTCCGGTATAATAGTTATGGCAAAATACTTTCACCTTCAATGTAGCGCACAACTTGTACGAAAAATCTAACATTATTTTTTTCCACATTCTGACGAGAGAGAATTGTGGAGCATGGAAAACTAAGCATTTTAGGCACAAGAATCGTTTAGAAATGTTTTTCGGGCTAAATGTTACGCCAAAAACAATTTTCCACATTCTGACGTGACGGTGTTGTGGAGGGTACAATTGGTACGAAAAATCCGACTTTATTTTTCTCCCATTTGGACTTGAGGAATCTGTTGATCATGGAAAAATGCCATTTTACACAAAAGAATCAATCATAAATGTTTTCCGAGATAAGAGTTATGGGCAAAATATTTTTCACACTCAATGTAGAGCACAACTTGTACGATAAATCCAACTTCAATTTTTCGGGATTCTGACGTGGCGGTGTTGTGGAGCATGGAAAACTAACTATTTGAAGCACAAGAATGGCTTAGAAATGTTTTTCGGGCTAAAAGTTATGACAAAAACACTTTTTCAGCTTCAATGGAGGGTACAATTGGTACGAAAATTCTGACTTCATTTTTTACCCATTTAGACTTGAGGAATATGTTGATCGTGGAAAAATACCACTTCAGGCACAAGAATCAATCAGAAATGTTTTCCGGTATAATAGTTATGGCAAAATACTTTCACCTTCAATGTAGCGCACAACTTGTACGAAAAATCCAACATTATTTTTTTCCACATTCTGACGAGAGAGAATTGTGGAGCATGGAAAACTAAGCATTTTAGGCACAAGAATCGTTTAGAAATGTTTTTCGGGCTAAATGTTACGCCAAAAACAATTTTCAGCTTCAATGGACGGCACAATTGGTACGAACAATCCGACTTCATTTTTCTCCCATTTGGACTTGAGGAATATGTTGATCATGGAAAAATGCCATTTTACACAAAAGAATCAATCATAAATGTTTTCAGAGATGAGAGTTATGGGCAAAATACTTTTCACCCTCAATGTAGAGCACAACTTGTACGATAAATCCAACTTCAATTTTTCCACATTATGACGTGACGGTGTTGTGGAGCATGGAAAACTAACTATTAGAGGCACAAGAATGGCTTAGAAATGTTTATCGGGCTAAAAGCTATGACAAAAACACTCTTTCAGCTTCAATGGAGGGTACAATTGGAATAAAAATTCCGACTTCATTTTTTACCCATTTAGACTTGAGGAATATGTTGATCGTGGAAATATACCACTTTAGGCGCAAAAATCAATCAGAAATGCTTTCCGAGATAAGAGTTATGGCAAAATACTTTCACCTTCAATGTAGCGCACAACTTGTACGAAAAATCAAACATTATTTTTTTCCACATTCTGATGAGACAGGGTTGTGGAGCATGGAAAACTAAGCATTTTAGGCACAAGAATCGTTTAGAAATGTTTTTCGGATTAACTGTTACGCCAGAAACAATTTTCAGCTTCAATGGACGGCACAATTGGTACGTAAAATTCGACTTCATTTTTCTCCCATTTGGACTTGAGGAATCTGTTGATCATTTAAAAAATGCAATTTTACACAAAAGAATCAATCATAAATGTTTTTCGAGATAAGAGTTATGGGCAAAATACTTTTCACCCTCAATGTAGAGCACAACTGGTACGATAAATCCAACTTCAAATTTTCCACATTCTGAAGTGACGAAGTTGTGGAGCATGGAAAACTAACTATTTCAGGCCCAAGAATGGTTTAGAAATGTTTTTCGGGCTAAAAGTTATGGCAAAAACACTTTTTCATCTTCAATGGAGGGTACAATTGGTACTAAAATTCCGATTTCATTTTTTTCCCACTTGGACTTGGGAAATCTGTTGATTGTGGAAAAATACCACTTTAGGCGCAAGAATCAATCAGAAATGTTTTCCGAGATAAGTGTTATGGCAAAATACTTTCACCTTCAATGTAGCGCACAACTTGTACGAAAAATCCAACATTATTTTTTTCCACATTCTGACGAGACAGGGCTATGGAGCATGGAAAACTAACCAGTTTAGGCACAAGAATCGTTTAAAAAATTTTTCGGGCTAACTGTTACGCCAAAAAAAAAATTTCAGCTTTAATGGACGGCACAATTGGTACGAAAAATACGACTTCATTTTTCTCCCATTTGGACTTGAGGAATCTGTTGATCATGGAAAAATGCCATTTTACACAAAATAATCAATCATAAATGTTTTCCGAGATAAGAGTTATGGGCAAAATATTTTTCACACTCAATGCAGAGCACAACATGTACGATAAATCCAACTTCAATTTTTCGGGATTCTGACGTGACGGTGTTGTGGAGCATGGAAAACTAACTATTTGAAGCACAAGAATGGCTTAGAAATGTTTTTCGGGCTAAAAGTTATGACAAAAACACTCTTTCAGCTTCAATGGAGGGTACAATTGGTACGAAAATTCTGACTTCATTTTTTACCCATTTAGACTTGAGGAATATGTTGATCGTGGAAAAATACCACTTTAGGCACAAGAATCAATCAGAAATGTTCTCCGGTATAATAGTTATGGCAAAATACTTTCACCTTCAATGTAGCGCACAACTTGTACGAAAAATCCAACATTATTTTTTTCCACATTCTGACGAGAGAGAATTGTGGAGCATGGAAAACTAAGCATTTTAGGCACAAGAATCGTTTAGAAATGTTTTTCGGGCTAAATGTTACGCCAAAAACAATTTTCAGCTTCAATGGACGGCACAATTGGTACGAACAATCCGACTTCATTTTTCTCCCATTTGGATTTGAGGAATATGTTGATCATGGAAAAATGCCATTTTACACAAAAGAATCAATCATAAATGTTTTCCGAGATAAGAGTTATGGGCAAAATACTTTTCACCCTCAATGTAGAGCATAACTTGTACGATAAATCCAACTTCAATTTTTCCACATTCTGACGTGACGGTGTTGTGGAGCATGGAAAACTAACTATTAGAGGCACAAGAATGGCTTAGAAATGTTTATCGGGCTAAAAGCTATGACAAAAACACTCTTTCAGCTTCAATGGAGGGTACAATTGGAATAAAAATTCCGACTTCGTTTTTTACCCATTTAGACTTAACGAATATGTTGATCGTGGAAATATACCACTTTAGGCGCAAGAATCAATCAGAAATGTTTTCCGAGATAAGAGTTATGGCAAAATACTTTCACCTTCAATGTAGCGCACAACTTGTACGAAAAATCCAACATTATTTTTTTCCACATTCTGATGAGACAGGGTTGTGGAGCATGGAAAACTAAGCATTTTAGGCACAAGAATCGTTTAGAAATGTTTTTCGGAGTAACTGTTACGCCAAAACCAATTTTCAGCTTCAATGGACGGCACAATTGGTACGAAAAATTCGACTTCATTTTTCTCCCATTTGGACTTGAGGAATCTGTTGATCATTTAAAAAATGCAATTTTACACAAAAGAATCAATCATAAATGTTTTTCGAGATAAGAGTTATAGGCAAAATACTTTTCACCCTCAATGTAGAGCAGAACTTGTACGATAAATCCAACTTCAAATTTTCCACATTCTGAAGTGACGAAGTTGTGGAGCATGGAAAACTAACTATTTTAAGCCCAAGAATGGTTTAGAAATGTTTTTCGGGCTAAAAGTTATGGCAAAAACACTTTTTCATCTTCAATGGAGGGTACAATTGGTACTAAAATTCCGATTTCATTTTTTTCCCACTTGGACTTGAGAAATCTGTTGATTGTGGAAAAATACCACTTTAGGCGCAAGAATCAATCAGAAATGTTTTCCGAGATAAGAGTTATGGCAAAATACTTTCACCTTCAATGTAGCGCACAACTTGTACGAAAAATCCAACATTATTTATTTCCACATTCTGACGAGACAGGGCTATGGAGCATGGAAAACTAACCAGTTTAGGCACAAGAATCGTTTAGAAATTTTTTCGGGCTAACTGTTATGCCAAAAACACTTTTCAGCTTCAATGGACGGGCACAATTGGTACGAAAAATCCGATTTCATTTTTCTCCCATTTGGACTTGAGGAATCTGTTGATCATGCCATTTTACGCAAAAGAATAAATCTTAAATGTTTTCCGAGCGTTATGGGCAAACACTTTTCACCCCCAATGTACCGCACAACTTGTACGATAAATCCAACTTCAATTTTTCCACATTATGACATGATTGCGTTGTGGAGCATGGAGAACTAACGATTTTAGGCACAATAATGGTTTAGAAATGTTTTTCGGGTTAAAAGTTATGACAAAAATACTTTTTCAGCTTCAATGGAGTGTACAATTGGTACGAAAAATCTAACTTCTTTTTTTTTCCCATTCGGACCTGAGGAATCTCTTGAGCACGGAAAAATGCCACCTTAGGAAAAAGAATCAATCGGAATTGTTATCCGTGATAAGAATTCTGGCCAAAATACTTTTCACCTTCAAGGTAGAGCACAACTTGTATGAAAAATCCCACTTCATTTTCTCCACATTCTGACGTCACAGAGCTGTGGAGCATGGAAAACTAAGCATTTTAGCCACAAAAAATCGTTTTGAAATGTTTTCGAGCTATGTGTTATGCCAAAAACAGTTTTCACCTTCAATGGAAGGCACAATTAGTACGAAAAATCCAACTTCATTTTTCTCCTATTTGGACTTGAGTTCAAATGGTGGTTTTTCTACCGGTTGTTCAATAATTGAAGGTTGTACAGTTGGTTCTCTAAAGATCCTCCTCAATTGCCTTAATGTGTTCTCAAGATTATGATCAATAAGGACAGTAGGATAACCCCTTAACCTCCTTCACATGCAAACAACATAACTAAGGAGAAGATTAGCAAATAACATGACACAAGTCCCACAAGTAGTTAACAACCAATAGGTAAACAAAAAGTAAAAGGTGATTTAGTCTCAAAACCAACAAATTAGAACAACGTTAACCTTTACTTCCCCGGCAATGGCGCCAAAATTTGACGGCCTCGTTGTAAACACGCCAAAGATACCTAAACTACCCAATATAGGGCAAGTATAGGGTCGAATCCACAATGAAGTAAGTTTAATCAAGGATTAATTCGCTAATTACGATGAGTTAAATCTATTTTTGGGGTTTTTGAAAGATTGATAACAATTGCAAAGTCTAAAATAACTAGAATATTGACAAACATATTAGCAAGGCAAATAAAGAGGATAATTCAAAGATTAAGGAACTAGAGGATTAGGGGATTCACCAATACTCAATCCAAGAATCCAATCATCAAAATCAAGGGGAAACAAATGGGGCATCACAAGGGGAAATCATGCACATAGGAACTCTAATTACTCTCTCGAGCTAATTAGAGGAGCTTAATTAGTCACTCATGACCTATTCTCATGGCATGAATAACTAATCTAGCAAAATCAAGAACAACATGATAATCAAGCTTCCCTAAACTAGAAAATACCTATATTCATGGAGATCCTAGTCTAGCAACCAAACTTAGTCTATCCCTAACTTCATCTCTCAATCCTTCACTAGGGATTCCAAATAAGCAAGTCAAATGGTGATCAATCACCCAACAAACCAAATCAAGCAAGTTTAATCAACAAGTTAACCCCAAATGTTAACCCCCTAACTTAGATTTAGGATCCAAAGAGTAAATGAAGGTTACATCCCTTCCCCTATTAGGAAACTACTCAGAAATCATGGAAATAAAGCAAAACAAAACTTGAACTAACTTCATCACCATAACCGTGGAGGAAAGAGAACAAGGGAGAAATAATCAACTAATAAAACAAGATCTAAGCAAACAAAGCATGAACTAAACAAGATTAGAGGAAGAGAAAATGAAATAAACAAGAAATTACCAATTAATCTTGTATAAACCTGAAAATTGAGTTTCAAAGTTTCAAACCTCAACTTTCTCTCTCCTAGAGTTCTAAAGTTGAGTTCTAAACACAAAATTAAATCTCTCTAATCTCAAAAATAAATTAGCTTAACCTAAAATGAGAGGAGTTTCTCTTATAGTACTAAAATAAAGTAAGTTTAATTACAATAAAAACCCCGTATAAAAATCGCAAAGAAAAAAAGTGCGCTCCAGAAAATCCAGCGACCCGGGGAGGTGACCCGACCCGAGCGCTCGGGTGGGCCCTGAACCAACCGGGTCACATAAACGACCTGGGCAGGTCGCATGATCAAGAACAGATTTGGCAGGCTCAAAACCTGACCCGGGCGGGTCAAGTCAACCTGCGCCCTCGGGTCCGCTTACCTGGGCTGGTCACTTAACCGACCCGGGCGGGTCGTCTCCTCTTGAAGAAATGTGCTGCTCTTTTGACTGACCGGGCGGGTCACACAACCCGGGCCCTCGGGCAGTCTCCTTCTCTCCTTTCTCTCCTCTTTCGAGCCCTTTGATGCCCCGTTTCTTCAACTCCTTGCCTTGGGTTTGTGCAATTGTCCTCCAAGCATGCTCCCAAATCCTTAAATAAAACCAAACACCCAAAGAAAATGCATGAAGGAGGAGTGTTGCACAACTTTAAAGATAATAAAAGCAAATTAGCCTAAACTAACCTAAAAACTAATACAAAAACAACTAAAAACTATCAAAAAGCCAAGTATATAAACCAATCATCTGTACACATTATCCTTCCACCTTATAACGTTAATTATGCTTCTACAATTGTAAATTGTATAAATTTCATGAGTTGTCAAATAAAAAAAGTTTTCTGACTTGAATTTGTTGTGGTTTTATGTACCTAAGTTCAATATTGGTTGAAAATGTGATTCTTAGTTCTAAGTTTGTTTGACTTCTCGAGTATGTGATTTCACGCCAAGTGTTTCGGTTATATAAAGACCAGCATTGACTTCTTGATTATGATTTAAGATATGTCTATAAGTTTTGGCTATGAAATATAGTTTTATTCGAATATTTTGAAGTAATCAACTTATGTTATACTAAGTTAATCTTGTCTTCGAATTCAAGTATATTTTAGTTTATGAGACTTAATAGTATAAGTTATTCAGTGACTTAAGTTTTAAGATATTATATAGAAGTTATGGGTGTCTGATTCTAAATATTTAAGTAAGTGTTCTCGATATATATTTCTCAATGTTATTATAATTGTTATTTCTGAATTGAGCGACTCCGTATAACTATGCAATAAATGATCAGTTAAATTTCGAAGAATTCAACTAAGTCATTAATGAGATACGATTGAATATGGTTTCAAATTTGTGAGGTTTCAATGTTGTAGTTTACTTTCAGTTAATGAGATTTTAAGAATACTATTTTGTTAAGCGATCTTTGAACCAAAAAATTGTATAGTGATTTTTGGAAATACAATTATTTATGGAGGAGGATTATTAGAAGTATAGTAAGTCGTAGCTTAATTGTGTATTATTAAGGGTAAATTATACCATTTAGAGTTTCTCAATGTATTTATTATTATACTGATAATTATGATAAACTCGAAGGCGTAATTCAATAAGTTTGATATAGTTGGTGAGCTCTACTTCCGAATAATTGGAAATGGTATGGGACATGGCTCTATCTCCACTAAAAATTGTATTTTTAGCATTAGGGGTTGCGGAGAGTCTGTTCTGCCCCAAGTTATTGAGTTGGCAAGAGGTTTAAGATATATGAATTCGACTTTTGGAAGATACGAGGTTGAGAAGTCATCAACTAAGTATTACAATTCTCTTTGTGTGGGGAAAAGATCCAGATTAGAAGTTAATAAATTACATCATTTAGAGATATCTTAAAGGAATTTTGAGGAAGTTGGGCTATATATATGTCAAGTAATTGAGGAGGGAATTGGTTATTGAGGAGTTCAGTTAAGGAATATAAATTGTTGTGTGAGATAGTTGAGTTGACGACTAAAGTGGTAGTCCGGCAACAAGCTTTAGAGTTTAAATAACTATGAATGGGTTAATAAAATTGTATGAGAACCTTATGAGTCAAAAAGATGAGACAACTACTAAAGGTATGTCGTGAATGATAGACATTAAGTAAAGTAAGGTTTAGGATGAGAAAATCATAACGATAGTATAAGAGTTCAATAATTGAGTATTTAAGAGTATGAGATAGTCATTCGATATTGTATTGCGTAAGTCATGGGAGATGTAAATTCCATCTTTGAGGTTGTAATATTATTTAAATTACGAATCTTATAATATGAGTGCTGAAAGAGGATGTATAACAGAGATTAAGTGTTTCACTTTTCTAATTAGAGGAGTACGGTTAAAGAAAAGAGAAGTCAAGGTAATGTGAATTTCTTGTGTTGGAAATATTTTGAAATTAGTGATGTGATTTGACAATGAAGGAAATACAGAGATAAGATTAATGTGGATGTAAGTTTAATTAATTGGGATGACAAAGTTCAAACGAATATCTGAGACATGAAAAAGGAATAAAGTTGGGAGTTCAAATAATATTTGTATGGTATTGAATTTAAGGTAATAAAGTTGTTTCTAGTTGGGTATTACTCTATCGAGCTAATTAGAGGAGCTTAATTAGTCACTCATAACCTATTACTCTATCGAGCTAATTAGAGGAGCTTAATTAGTCATCATAACTTATTCCGCTGCAAGTGATTGTAAAATTGAGGTGATTGTATAATTGACTTTTGTGAATGTTAAGTGTAATTAGCTAGCAACTCAAAAGTGCGGGCTGTTACATCCATATCAATCATGCTGTTAGATGAGCTATGCTTTATCAAGGAATTGATAAATGCATCAAACAAACAATACAAAATGGAAGAAAACCGCAATAGTGATAAAAACGCTGTATGATGGAAATTAACGTTGCAAGGCTGCAATATTGTGTGGTGGAAATAAAGCCAATAATTCATTGCATGAATTAAATTCACTAGATACTGATGCTGCTACTTGCTAGGCCTGCTCTTTGCTACCAAAATTCTGATAAAAGCAATGGACACATCAAGACAATGACAAATCACAAAAGTAATGAATGACAATGACACATCATAATTCACAAAAAGCTTCATTGTTGGCTTCTTGCGCATGAGAATGACCAGCAAAAACAAGTTGGATTGTACCGGTTCTGCGGATTGGACTGGGCTAGTCCATGGGATAGGTTGGTCTGGTCCGTGGGATGGGTTGCTTTTTGGGTTGGGATGGGTGGGGTGGGCTGGTCTGTGCGGTTTTTCAAGCGAGATTTCATGGGCTGGACCATAATTTTCAAGCTCACAGTCAACAACCAACTACACAGCCTCACGGGCTTCGACCGAGTTGGTCACGAGCCAATCCAGCATGGCCCGTAAGGCGGGCTAGATTGGCATGCAATGTTGGCCATCTCTACCAACTAGCCTAGAGCAGCAATATATATTTTGGAGGGAAGCAGCAAAAGCTCCAACATCCCCATTATGGAATGGTACCATCCTTTTTGGCATGGATGCATCTTTGCTTTCTTCATCATCAAACTCAAGCAGATAACCATCAATCTTTATTGCGATTTGATTAATCAATGATTGATGATGAAGCGAATTCAGAGGCCATTATTGGTGGTGGAATTACATGGTGATTCAAATCAGGGAGAAAAATCCCAAAATTGAAAAATGGAAAGCAATGAAGAAATAAAAAGAAAGGCTCTTATGTGTCACGCGTGTCATTTTCTTTTATATACTTTCATATATGGATGGCCAAACGAGTTCTTATAGGTGTGACTGACCACATATAAAGATCTATTCTCCATTTATACATAGAGCATTGGCCCTCATATCTTCTATTCACCTAATTTCAAGAGGATTGGATCATGTCCACCAGGACCACCATTAACACATCTCTAACTTTAAGAGCTCCTTCAAAGCTACATGTGAAACCTACTCATGGTAGCATGGATTACCAGTTGTTAACTGAAAGTTACAATGTCTTAATACACATATTGCAAAGATTTAAAAAGAAAATTAAAGAAACCCAGAGCAAAGAAAGAAATCTTGATGACGATGACTTGATTTTAGAGAATGTCGAGATATACAATTGCCCTACCATTACATTAAAGAAGTTTTTTTGCACAAAAGCAAAGAGGGAAAATAATATAAATATAAGTTCCGAATAGCTCCCACTAATATGTCTCAGCTCAACAAAACTTTTCTCCGAGCTCCAACCATCAACGCTTTCCGTATGACCCCTGAGTGAAGTCCACAAAGTAGTGCTACAGTTCCTCCTAAAATAACCCATTTCCAGTATATGCCTTGCTCTCTACACGAACGAGGATCTAAAGTTTGACTTTGCTCGTTTTCATCAGATGCACCTTCGGAAACGGTATTCTCCTCGAAGGGAAATATTGTAGTCATACTTGCCATTAGAGCACACCTAGAAAGGGTTATGTCAACATTCCGAGCATTTTGGTAAGCTCTCATGCCAGCCTGTAATTTCTTAACAGTTCCCCACATTCCATGCCTGACACCTAATTTAGCCACATCTTTAGGGATACCCATGTCCTCATAATGAACAAGATTTACTTCAGAGGCTGTCATATGTCCATCTCCTTTTAGAGACTTGGCTGTAAATTTACCAGTAAAACTATCAGTATATCTGGATGAGATACTAGCAATAATATCAACAAAGACATTACAAGAATGTAGTTATGAGCAAAGTTGGCCGTACTCACCAGGCTTTACCACCCAGCTAGAAAAATAACGCTCTACACGCCTTGGCTTATCACGCTTGGGCAAACTCGGATATGGGATTCCCTATAAAGTTGCATCGAGCAAGCTGATATCATTGATTGAACTCGATTACTTGACAGGATATTGTAGTTGCATTAAGTGATTCAAGTATTATTGATCCGGCCATATAAGATAACACAAAGGACAAAATAAGGTGAACCGAAAGGTTGCAACACATTAGGAATTCTTCCAATTTGACTTTTTTCTTTTTCAACATGACTCGCAAATAAGTATCCCCACCATGTTGAGGCTATGGAGGTCTGTATGTGAATTACCTTAAAATCTAACGCACCAGAGCATTAAACAGATATGGACTAAATATACAAGATGTCATCAACCCTACACAAGTAGACAACTTTAGAAATATTATGTTCTCATGTGGGAATAACTGAAATCCAAACAACCTTTTCTTATAAACTTTATTTTCCTTTTTGAGAGTAAATCCAAGAGAATGACCTCCCTTAGATACCCTATTAACTGACATAAAGCTTGTTGATAAAGAAGAAACCAATTTTAAAAGTAGATTTATGTTCGTGGGATTGACCCCTACTTCCACTAATTAGTACACGCTTCGACAATAAGATTGAAGGAAAACGAAGTCCCATATTTTGAATATTGGTTAGCATCTCTTTGGATTAACACAAATAATTTTCGATGTAGTTATCGCGTTCTCTTCACTTTAAAAAATAAGTTCCAGGTTTGATTAGGTCCAATCCGGTTAAAATATAAGGTGAAATCAGGGTGATCAAGTCGAATAAGGTCTAATAAGTTCAATTGAGATAAGATAGGTGAAGAGAAAACAATAGACTTTTGAAGGCCTTTATTCTACTATATACTATGCAATAGTATGTTATTAGTCAAAAAGTAAATTCAATACATCATACCTTCGTGATGCAGTAATATGTTCTTCCAGCCTCCCATATTCTTCGAGCAATAATATATTCTCGGTCACTACAGAAAAAGGGGAACTGCGCATATAAGACATAACTGCAAAGTTAAGACTCTCCGGAAGCGGCAGATCTCGGCAATTAAATAGTAAACCAAAAAGAAAGAAAGGTAAACACACCTTTTTGATCCAGTGGACGATCATTCTTCCTGTATCTGAACAATCCTCCAATATATTGAAATATGTGAGCATAAAATCCCATTTTGGACGAAATTCATCATCCCAAAAAAAATCTCTCACCAGCTCAGCAGTTGTATCTTCAAATACCGTTCGACTGCGATATATAGTTGGGCCATTCTGATGAACATCAAACACTTTCACATTTTTGACATCACAAATTTTACAATGTTCGAGCATCAAAGGGTTAAAAATCAGAAATGACTGTTGATATAAGCTTCCGTATCACCAAAACTTTTGTCAAGAGGAAGTGTTTCTTATTCAACTCAAAGTCTCATGCTCTTCTGCTTGGGTTCTATCTCTTTCGCACTTAACCTTAAATTAGTTTAAGGTGAGTTAGGATCAACCTCATGCTCTTCTGTTTGGGTTCTATCTCTTTTGCACTTATCCTAAAATTAGTTTACAGTGAGTTAGGATCAACCTCACAGAGTCAAACATATAATTTGTCATGGAAAAGTAGAATAAAAGCAAGGTTGTTGAATCATTACAGCAGGGAGGGTGGTTCATTTGGAAGTTCGTGAACTTAGAAACAAATAAACCCATTAATTTTGTTAGGGTAGAGGTCATTTGCATCAAAAGTTCAAGTTCCTTTTTTTCAAAAAAAATTTCAAGGAGTTACTCATCTGCCCTTTGTTGGTGCATGAATGAACCTATAGCTCAAGGAATATGATACTGTAAATTTTGGAAATAACAGTGAAAATTTCCCAAATTTCAGAAGGGTATTCAAAAATTTACTACCATACAATAGTGTTCCCAGATAACTAGAACATGAAAAGGCCAGCTTTTAAATAATTATTAATTTACATATAGTATTTTCTTCTTGCCAACTTCCGCAATTTCAAAATGGTAAATCTGTAAATAGTTTAATGGGATAAATTTGTAAAGCCTCTCTGGCATTGTATCTTTGTAAGCGACAGAACTTGAACTCATTCTAATTCAGCAAGATTTCCAACAGAATTCAGTAGAGAAGATTGAAGGGAAACGTAATTGAAGGGACCAAGACAAGAGAGTGATGTATTTAATTTTAGAGATTAAACACTAGTTTGCAGAAACCGTGTGAATTGATTCGAACACTCACTGCTCAACATAACAAGTAACCAAGATAAACTTAGATCAATTCGATAAAGCAAAACACCACAAACTAATACTAAGGTTTGAATAAGCCACCAGCAAATTCAAGGATTTGTGTTTTACACACTCAAGTAATTTTTTTTGATAAAAACCCACTCAAGTAATTAAACTGACTATATTATTCATCAACAAAAACAAAGTACATAAGATTAAAACTATATATACTACTCGGCTACTAATAATCCTACTATGCTTAGGACAAATCCCTAAGTCATACTCCTATTGGAACTACTTAACATAAGATAAGAATAAGAGAGTCCCAAAGTGCTCAAAACAAGAAAAACCTATTCCAAGTAGAATAGTAAAACCTTGTGAGCTAAAACCTAATAGAACTAGGATATGAAGAGTTCTAAAAGAACTCAACTAAGCATGCCTAAGCACGCCAATTTCACGCCATGCCTAGGTTGGTTAGCAAGCATGCTACCACCTTTGGAGTAAGTCCTGTGAACAAGCTGCCATGCACGTTAATTGAACCAAGATCCAACACTACATTCTTATGCACAAGAGCTAATAAATCTTAATCTGATACAACTGACCTCATTGAGCCACATCATCATCATGCACATAGGGCGCCGGATCTCCAAAAATTGAACGTGGCACTTACCCCATAATCTCCGGGAAGCTCAAGCTTGGAAACATTATCATTAATCTTCTCCATAATCTTGAATGGTCCCTCAGAGCGTGGCATGAGTTTGTTCTTTCGAAGGTTAGGGAACCTTTCCTTCCTAATATGCAACCACACTAAATGACCAACCTTGAAAACATGTTGTTTGCGGTATAGATGATATTCTTGTCTATAGTCGAAATGTGGTGGAGCATATTGGGCATGTAAGGGAAGTCTTTGAGGTATTGAGAAAACATAAGCTATATGGGAAGTTAGAGAAGTGCTACTTTCTAGTTCCTAGTGTTACTTTCTTGGGCTACATACATAGTTTCCAAAGATGGCGTTTCAGTAGATCCATCCACGGTTGAAGCTATCAAAAGTTGGCGTACTCTTACAACCATTTCAGATTTAAGATCTTTTCATGGACTAGCTTCTTTCTATAGGAGGTTTGTGCGCAATTTTAGTAGTGTTGTAGCTCCCATGACCGAATGCATTAAGCAAGGCAAATTTGAGTGGACTAAAGCAACTCAAGGGTTGTTTGAGACAATCAAAAGGCTGTTATATGATACTCCCATCTTAGCACTTTCGGATTTCTCTCAACCATCTGAAGTGGAGTGTGATGCGAGTGGAGTTAGTATAGGGGTTGTTTTAACTCAAAAGAAACGTCTTGTTGCGTATTTTAGTGAGAAATTGAGTGGTGCTAAACTCAATTACTCTACATATGATAAAGAATTTTATGCTATAGTTCGTGCACTTAATCATTGGAGTTATTACTTTCGGCCAAGTCACTTTGTTCTTCACTGAGATCATGAAGCATTGAAGTATATACGTGGGCAGCAAAAGCTAAATCCACGCCATGCTAAATGCGTTGAGTTCTTGCAATCTTTTAATTTCTCATCTAAGTATAAAGAAGGCATATTAATCGTAGTAGCAGATGCTTTATCTAGGAGACATTCCCTATTTGGTGTTCTAAACTCAAGGCTGCTTGGATTCGAGTTGATCAAGGAATATTACAAGGAAGATAGGGAGTTCAAAGCCATCATGGACGAGTGCTCCAAGGGTTCTCATGGTTCTTATATGGTCCAAGGTGGGTTTCTCTTCAAAGGAACTCGATTATGCATCCCTTCTTGTTCCATCCGAGAGTTATAGGTGAGAGAAGCTCATGGTGGAGGTCTTGCTGGGCATTTTGACATGAATAAAACTTTAGCTATTCTCCAAGAGCACTTCTAAAGATGCAAGGTGATGTGCAATGGGTAGTCTCATGGTGCGCAACTTGTCAAAAGTCCAAGAGTACATTTCATCAAGGTATGTATACTCCTTTACCTGTTCGGAGTGTCCTTGGGAGGATTTTTCTATGGATTTTATTGTGGGGTTACTTAGGACACAAAGGGGCAAAGATTCCATCATGGTTGTAGTTGATAGATTTTCAAAGAAGGTACACTTTGTTCCTTGTCATAAAACGAATTATGCTTCCAAAGTAGCTGATGTGTATTTTAAAAGGATAATTAAGCTACATGGTAGTTGTTGTTAGTGATAGGGATACTAAATTCATGAGTTATTTTTGGAAGACATTGTGGAGAATGCTTGGTACTAAGTTGTGTTTTAGCACCTCTCTTCAGCCCCAAAGATGGGCAAATGGAGGTAACTAACCGCACCTTACGGGATTGGAATGTGCAGCTCTCCTATGTATATTTTGCCTACAATAGGTCCGCTACTTATGCTACAAAGTGTTCACCTTTTGAAGTTGTGTATGGGGTGAATCCATGGGTCCCTATTGATCTTATTCCTTTTCTAAAGGATGGAGTTTATCATGTGGATGCTAAGGAGAAAGCACAAGCAATGGTGAAGCTACATGCCCAAGTTCGAGCTAGAATTGAGAAAGTGGACGATTATAAGCACAAAAAGTGCTTGGTGCATTAGTGAGGCCAAATGGCCTAACAATCCATTTATACAACCCCATCTTGGTTTTGAAAGCTATTTTCCACTAGCCTCCTTCTCTCATTCTAATTTGGTGGTAGCCACTTCTCAAGTCAATCTTTAAGAACATTGTAGAGCCATGTAACTCATCTGATAGATCATCCAATCTTGGAATTGGAATTCTATACTTCACTGTGATATTGTTGACAACTCTACTATTAATGCACATGCGCCAAGTACCATCTTTCTTTGGCACCAATAAAGCAGGAACGACACATGGGCTCGTACTCTCCCTTACATAGCCCCTGGACATCAACTCCTCTATTTGTCTTTGCAACTCTTGAGTCTCTTGGGGATTACATCTATAAGCAGCTTTGTTGTCTGGAAGGGATGCTCCGGGAACTAAGCTTATTTGGTGCTCTATGCCCCTAATAGGTGGTAATCCAGGAGGCCTGGAAGGTCCGAAGGAAAAAACATCATTATACTCATCAAGGACTTTCTCTAGGTGTTTAGCCACTTGATACCCTTTTTGTTCCACCTCTAGCTCTTGAGCAACCAGCAAGTACATTTGTCCTTCTTGTGTAAACTCACGCTCAATCTCCTTGGACTTAGGGGAAGAAGTTAAAGGTTTAAAGGTTGTTCTCTTCCCTCCCACCGTGGCTATATACACATTGGAACAACCATCATACTTCGCAAAACGATCAAATTGCCATGGCCTTCCCGAAAGTATATGACAAGCATCCGTTTGACACACATCACACAAAACTGCATCTCTAAACTTACCAATTTCGAAAATAATTAGAGCTTGCTTTGTGACCTTGACACCATTATCATCACAAAGCCAATTTAACTTATAAGGATGTGGGTGATTAGTTATAGGCCATTTCAGTTTATCAATCAAAGTAGTAGACACTACATTGGCAACTACCAGTATCAATGATTAAATCACATACCCTTTGTTTCACCAAGCAACGAGTGAAAAATATCTTCTCCCTTTAATTGTCCTCCAATGGTGTTGGCTTTGTGTGTAAGGCTCTCCTTACTATCAATTGGTGTCCCTCCATCACTGATTCCTCCTCAGAATCCACCACATAAGCATCATCCCCTTCCTTAATCTCCTCTTCATGCTCCTCTTCTTCGAAGCACTCCTTGCTTTTTTTAGCATATTCTTCATCTATCTCTTGAATGTCACGTGAAGTCATGATCTTATTGTTGGGCCAATCCATCAATATGTGATCATAAACCTTACACTTGAAGCAAATCCGTCTCTCATCTGTAGCTAAAGGTGTAGAAGATTTCCCCCTTATCTTGCTTGAATTTGTTGAACTTAGGAGTGAACTTGGATCCACTTTCCTCGCAAACCTTGCCTCCTTGATTCTTGTCAAAGTTTTTGACAAAGGGTTTTGAGCAGCTCCTCTTGGCCTTTGAATACTTCTCGGCTCTCATAGCCACTTGAACCACCTCTTCAAAACTCCAAAAGGGTTGGAGATCAACCTTCTTGGTTATCTTCTTCTCCACACCAGTTATGAACCATGCGATCTTGTACTATACTTTCTCCTCCAAATCACAAAGCATGGTGATTCTCTCGAATTCAGCCACGTATTCTTCCACACTAAGGTTGTTTTGTTGGAAATATTGAAGCTTTATGAACATGTCTTGCATGAAATCAATGGGGAGGAAACGCTTTTTCAATCAAGTTTTAAGTTGTTCCCATGAACGCAAGCTAGGCTTACCTTATTTCCTCCTCTTTACTCTCAAATTCTCATACCACAAGCTAGCATAACCTGGGAGTTTGAGGAACGCTACCTTGAAACGTTTATTGTCATCATAGTCTTTGTAATCAAAGACCCTTTCAATCCTTTGTATCCACTCCAACAACTTCTAAGGCTTCATACTCTCATCAAATTCTGGAAGGTCTAATCTTAGCCCTCTATCATCATCTCTTGGCCGCCTCCTATGCCGTGGATTTGGCATCTCATATTTTGAACTCGGGCCATGGTGTGTGGATCTAGTACTCCTAACAGGACTAGGAGATTGGTTTCTTCTTTCTCCACCTTAGCCTTGTTCTAAAAATCGCATTATGTCTTCCATGCGTGCTCTTAACTCCTGTATCTCCCTATCTCTTCGAATGTTCTGTGCGCTTGTTCAAGTGTAAGCCCCCTGGAACCCTAGTTCCCGTGTCTCCTTGATCATCTCCTATGTTAAATCCAAACATAAATTGGATTAGAAGCACTCTGCGTGCCAAGCAACCGAGTTCCTAGTTGTTTGATTTGATTCTTGGTTGATTTAATGGATCTTGGATGATTTTTTTTTTCACCAATCTACTCTTGGGAAGATAGACCTTCGATTTAACTTTGTGGAAAATAAAAAATCTTTTGAAAAAGACTTGATCTTGAAGACCTTCAAGAAAAAAACTCCTCCTTAACCGGCAAAACCAAAAAAGCATTCGATCTTAAGGGTGGGTAAATGGGTGTATGAAGGTGTTTGAAGGTTGAATGGATGTGTATGGATGGTAAACAAAGCTCTTGATACCAAATGATGTATTTGATCCTAGAGATCAAACACTAGTTTGCGGAAAACGTGTAAATTGATTCGAACACTCACTCAAAGTAACAAGTAACCAAGATAAACTTAGATCAACTTAATAAAGCCAAGCACCACAAATTAATACTAAGGTTCAAATATGCATAAAGGCTAAGCCACCAGCAAATTCAAGGATTTGTGTTTGCACATTCAAGTAATTAAACTCACTATATTATTCATCAACAAGAACAAAGTACATAAGATTAAAACTATATATACTACTCGACCACTACTAATCCTACTATGCTTAGGACAAGTCCCTAAGTCATACTCCTATTAGAACTACTTAACATAAGGTAAGAATAAGAGAGTCCTAAAGTGCTCAGAACAAGAAAAACCTATTCCAAGTAGAATTGTAAAAACTTGTGAGCCAAAACCTAATAGAGTCAAAATCACCATCAACAAATGATGAAGGTAATGGGGGAAATAAGACATTTGTCAAATAAAAAAAATCCTAAGCGCATCTGTAAATTAGTACCGGAACATCAAAGAAGGCGACTACTGTAGAAAGCAGATACAATTCAGTTACATAAATCTGTCAACAAGATTATGTCTCCTAAACTTCTAAAACTCAACCTGTCCCTGGAAGTTTTGGATCAGGTATTAAGCAACCTGATCTTTCAGTCGTACCTAAACTTTGTTTTGGTTACTGGACATCGTTAGCTTTTTGCTCTTCAAGGGTGGTAATTTGTATCATACATCGAGCGTTGCGCTTGGGTCAGGAAGGAAAGGTGTTTGATAGCATCTGATATGACTTAGCTAAGTTGAACGGACTTCCTAAATCTAGGTTTCAGTTTAGAATTAAAGGGACCTATATATGTGTATTAGGAAAAATGGGTCAAATGGAACCAAACTCAGAACATTAACATGAGCGAACATGCATCTCACAAGTTCCTACAAGTTCATAAGAAAAACAATATTATCATGTACCCAATCTATGAGAGAACAGGGAACAAAAAAAAACCCACCTCATGCCCAATAAATGTGTAACTTCTATCATGGTAAGAACCATGATAAGTGTCAAAGTCGCCGACCACAATTTTGCACATTTAGCTAAAATTTTTGAATATGTTAAATAATTTTTACATACATCGACGGTGAATAGAATTTGAATATATAAGCAGAACTCCTGAACATTTGACATAGATAAAATTTATTCTAGAAGTTCAAAACTATTACCTATATCTTACAAAAAAAAAAGGTTCAAAACAAACTTTTACAATGTTCAAGATGTTTACCTATATGTTCTGAAAAATTAACCAGCATGCTCTAAAGTAATTTACCAATATTTATAAGAGAACACAAGGGTATCACCAAAAGAACATGCAGAAGTAAAAAAAAAAAATTAATATGTTCTATATTTTCACTTGTATGTTCTATATTATATAAAACAATGTATTTATCATATAAAGAACCAAAAAAAAAAATTTTAATATGTTCAAAATTTCTAAATTGTCTGTTCCTATGGGATCATGATGCTCCCAGGTCCATGATATAATGATTGCATCATGTCGGCCCAAATGACACATCTGGGAGACTGGGAGTATAGTCAGAACAATCCTTTGTCCGTGTTTGTGGGTGCCCAAAGGTCAATTGAAGATATTTTCCACGTGGAAAGCGGAGTCATGAGAATCATGCATTATAATAAAGTTGTATGAAAATGTAAAGCTAACACAAAAAGGCAGCTCCCTTCTCCAAACATCCTTCTAGAATTTGATGAAGTAATTATTCTGAATCTGAAACTTGAATAGGGGCAACCTGGAATGAAATAGGGGTGTGCTAATCGAGTTGAGCGAGCAACTCGAAGTCTCGAACTCGACTCGGTCTCGAACTCGAAACCTTAACAAGCACGAGTTGAGATGTCAGGTTGACTTGATAAGCTCGCGAGTAACTCGATAATTTTTATTTTTATTTTTTCTAGAATTATTTTATTTACCGTTTTTTCACCATATACCCCTAACAATTTTTTTTTTGCACCATATACCCTTTCAACTTTTGAAATTCACCATATACCCTCCACTTTTCAAAAAATACATCAAACTACCCTTTTGACTAACGCCGTTAGACTTCCGTTAGTCATTAATCCCTAATCCCCCCTAAACCTAATTAACTAACCTAAATCTAAGCCAACCCCTAACTCTAACCCTAATCTAATACCCTAACCCTAACCACCCCCCCCCCCCCCCTTACCCCCACCACCCCCAAATCCCCCTCCCCTTCCCCCCGCCGACCCCCGTTGATCCCCGCCGATCCCCCTCCCATTCCCCCCGCGACCCCCTCCCCTTCCCCTGCCGCCGTCAAACTCCTCCCCCCCTCCCTGCCGTCGGCAACCAAAAGAGGAGACACGATAGAGAGAGGAACGGGACTAGCGGCAGCAATAATAGCGTCGGCGAAGAAGAAAAGAGAGAAGCGTCGATGAATAACGACAACTCCGGCAAGATCGACGGCAACAAAGATCGCGAACAAAGGAGAGAGAAAAACGCAAGGCGAGCGAGAACCAGGAGCAGTTGGGTCGGGATCATATCACAAGCAAGAAACACCGGCTACGGGGGGAAGGGGAGGGGGTTCGACGGCAGCAGGGGAAGGGGGGGGGGATCAACGAGGGGTCGGCGGGAGGGGTCGGCGAGGGAAAGGGAGGGGGGATTTGGGGGTGGTGGGAAAGTGGGGGTAAGGAGTGGGGGAGGGGTAGTTAGGGTATTAGATTAGGGCTAGGGTTAGGGGTAGATTTAGGTTAGTTAATTAGGATTAGAGGGGGGATTAGGGGTTAATGACTAACGAAGTTTAACTCCGTTAGTCATTAAGGGTAAGTGGATGTATTTTTTCAAAAGTGGGGGGTATACGGTGAATTTCAAAAGTTGAAAGGGTATATGGAGCAAAAAGAATTGTGAGGGGTATATGGTGAAAAAAAGGTTTTATTTAATATAAAAAGTTTATCAAAAATTTGAGTTAGAAAAAACGGTGTTTTCACCATATACCCCTGACTAATTTTTTTTGCACCGTATACCCTCGCAAGTTTCCAAATTCACAATATACCCCCCACGTTTCAAAAAATACATCAACATGCCCTTATGACTAACGGTGTTAGACTTCCGTTAGTCATTATGCCCTAATCCCCCTTAACCCTAATTAACAAACCCTAAACCTAAGCTAAACCCGAACCCTAACCCCCTAATCTAATAACCCTAACCCTAACCATCCTAACCCCCACCCCCCCCCCACCCCTTACCCCTAGCCACCCACCGCCCCACCACCCACCCCCCCCCTCCCCTCCCCTCCCCTTCCACGGCCAGTCGCCCCCCTCCCCTTCCCCGCCGCGCCACCCCACTCCTCCTCCTCCCTTCCCCCGCAGCCAGCAGCACCCTCCCCTCCCCTTCCCCCGCAGCCGTAGCGCGACCCCTTCTTCCTTCTCTTCCCCAGAATCGCCGCCTGACCCCCTCCCTCCCCATCCCCCGCAGCTAGCCGCGCATAACAACAGCGCCGCTAACCCCCTCGTTTCGTATTTTTCGAATTCTAGGCGTTTTCGAAATTTTTTTCATTTCGGGGAGGGGGAGGGGGGGAGAGGGGTTCGGCGGTTGCGGGAAAGGGAGGGGGGGGGGTCAGGCGGCGGCATGCGGGGAAAGGGGAGGGGAGGGGTCTGCGCGCGATTGCGGGGAAAGGGAGGGGAGGGGGCTGCCGGCGGTTGCGGGGGAAAGGGAGGAGAGGGGGTTCTGGCGGCATTGCGGGGGAAGGGGAGGGAGAGGGGGGAGGGGAGTGGGGCCGCTGGGGTAGGGGAAGGGGGGAGGGGAGGGATGGTGGGTGGGTGGTGGGGGAAAGGGGTGGGGTGGGGTGGGGGGAGGACATACTCATGGTAGAGTAAAAGAATATAAAAGAATATATATACCTAAAATATTATTTTTAAGGATTATTTTCCTAAAGCTAGAAACATAGTAAATCTTTTGACACTCTTACTAATACAGTAATACAAACACTCAGATTTTAATGTAACTGCAAAGCTCCTCAAAGAATTTATTTTACTAACATTCATCTTTAAACATACATGCAAAGTTTTTCTAAAAAGAAAAAAGGGAAAATATCTGACAATACTAATCTGCATCCTACAACAATGAACAATACATGGAAATTACACCAAGACTCCCACATCGAAACATAACGAAGAGGGAATGGAGAGATTTATGTAGTCAGCTAGTCATGATCCTAGAGTTTCACATCGAAATGTAATAAAGAGTAAGAGGGACAAAATACTATAAAAAGGAACCTAGAGTGGGCAGAAGCACTATCTGTATGAGTCTAACAAATCCAAAGCTATATTTTCCTAGTTACTTAATACAACAATTAAAATTGAATTAAGCTATAAGTTACGAGTCTAGTGAGCTCCAGCAGTCAAGCTTAAGCCGAGCTTCATATCTGAATTAGCTCAAGCTCTGTTCGGGTTCAATCGAGCTATTTGAGCAAACCGAGTTCGAATCGAGTTTTGAGTCGAGCTACAACAAATCTTAACGAGCACGAGTCGAGCAGGACTTTGGCGAGTTTAATGAACAATGAGAACGAGTCGAGTAGGGTTGACAAATTTTCAAGTTGAGTTGAGCATAGCTATGTTCGCGATCGACTCGCTCGATTAACACCCCCTAGATTGACATAATATATTGGCAACCATTTATCACAAAAGCATCCAACCTAATTAGAGAAAACCTAAGTCTAAAACTCTTATTGAAAAACGTGGGCAAGACTTGCAATCCACCACATGTCACCCCTCTTAGATGATTACATGGGGCCACATCAGGTATGACACGGGAAGTCTTTGAAAAAGTTTGTGTTATTCGTAAGAGGATGAGAAAAATAAATACTTCTTCCGCTCCAATGTAAATGTAACACTTTTCTACTTTATGTGAGCTTTTTGAAAGAAATGTTACATTTATTTTGGAATGAAGGAAGTAATTTCTATTCTTCAAATAATCATCGAACCCATGATCACTTTTTATCATGATATTACCACTAGAACATACCTTCACTCTGCGACCAAGCATCAAAGTCAAGCATTAAAAAGCTTCACTTCGTAACAAAGCAACATACATCTTCAATTTGTAATGAAACGGCAAAGTCTAAGCATAATATTGCCTTTTTTCTTCTCATGAGTTATTTCACGAAGACAGTTTTGCAACTGCAGCAATACTTATATAGATACTTCTTATTATTAAAAAAACGTAATATTACCGATAAAATAGAAATATTAAACTATAGCAATGCTCACTTAGCTTCTTCCTTATTTTGAAAAATATGTATTATTCAATAGAATTATAGAACTAGAAGAGCAACAACGTTTGATGTCACCATAACTATAATGAAGAATCTCCATTCATCTTTCCTCTCTCATGGGCAACAAAAATGGAAGAGCCCTAAATATTTGACAGCCAACCACCATCCAGCATGACTGTGAATTCAGCCCAATTGTTTTTTCCCGGTTCTGCCTCAAAGATAGTTGTGTTCTTGGTGGAAGTCCATCATTTACCATTAATAAATCCAATTATTCCCTCCTCACATCCCTAATTTATCTATACTATTATTAGAAGTTTGTAAATGCTATCATACCACTTATTGAATCTGCTATATTGCTAACAGGAAGCCACAACAGTTGTGACTAGGTCCTCTTAATTCTTCGAAAGTTCTGAACAAAGTCATAGGACTCTTTTTATAGTTGGACAACCGGACTTATGCAGATGAAGTCATAAAACCCTAGATCTAAATTCTGAACTCCGAAGTTCCTCCATCTCTTCCTCATTCCACTAGGTCATCTCCACTTCTCCATTTTTTCCGCCATCTCTTCACTCTTCCTCCCATCTTCTCCTCCTCTAATATCCTCCGCTTAAAAAGTACTAAATGAAGTCACATAACTCTTTTATTTAATTTTTTTTCTAAAATATATGCTCCCTTCGTGCTCTTTTGATGGTCACCTTATTCATGTATGTATGTTCCTTTCTTATGGTTACACTTTACTTTTTGTAATTTTGGCAATGTTTTATTACTATTTTCTTTCAACCTACCCCAATTAATCTCACCTTCCCCAATCTTTTTCATCAAAGAAAGATGTCACTATCTTCTTTTTCTTACTTTATCCATATTCCATGCAACACTATATCTCTCCCCCACTTTTCCTTACTTTGCCCCATACAACTAGGAGTTGACACAAACACAATCATTTGTGAACACTTCAGAATCAGTTCAGTGAATGTTTGGTTTAAGCTCGTTTTGTTTGTCAATGAGCCAAGTTTAAGCTTAAAATTACAGTTCAAATATCAAACGAACCAAACTCAAACTAAATGGTGTCAGGCTTTACAGAATACATATTTTATGAGATTGTCATATAATTGTTACACCAACGCCTAAATGATCAATTAATGTCAAAGATAAGGGGATTCTTAACACAACTTGTTTAGATGGATTCTATTGAAAGGTCGGTTAACAACAACATGAAAATCTTATAGGGCTTAGTATTGGCACATGTTTTGACTAGATGCGCTCGAAACTCAAAACTCGGATTGTTCTTATCAAACCAAGCTTAAGAATGATTTCTAAGATCGAGGAGAGTTTGACTTCGTGCTCGGAAAAATAAATCAAACCCAAGCTGACCCATGTTAGAGGTTGGCTCGGCTCGACATGAGCATAGTCATCCCTACATACAACAACACTACCTCTCTCCTCCTGACCCAAATATGTATATCTACTATAACCACAAAAATTGAATAGGGGGGAGTATATAAATAAAAAGAAATTCTAGTTGGAACAAATGTAATATTTTTGATAAATTCATAAAACCCTAGATCTAAACTTTTAACTCCTAAGTTCATCTCTCGAATCCTCCTTTGTTTCCTTTTTACTTGATTCCTAATAACTCAAAGATCTTAAGGATGAACCACTGATTGCTCATCAATTAGACAAGCAGTAGTAATGCTGAACAACCATGTCGGCTTACAAAGGTGATCATGATGAAATGCTTTTCGGATCGTACTTAACCTTGTAAATGTTATTATTTCTAATAATCTCATTTTTCAATTATTCAAGTATTTCAATTTTCCAAGTTCCTTGTTAGCCAAATTAGTCAAGATTTGTATGTTTTGACACAACATAATGTTGTTTGTAACAAGTAGTTTTTCTCGTTGGTAATCGGTCACATTTTATTAATGAAATGCGTTAGATTGGATCCTCTTATATTTTGTTACTCCATATGATTAGGACTTTGGGAAATTCACTTGTTTGGTTTATTAATCTAATTGGGTTGTGTTTTGAGTTTAGACTCTTGAATTTAATTTGCTTCACCTAATTCTTTCCAAGGTGTTATCATATTTCCTCTTTTCATGCTTATAAAAACATGTAGAACATTGCATTTTAGTTGCATATGTAACCCTTGTTAGACAAACTGATGCGGATACAAAGGCATTGTTAGTTGGAGAGCCAATTGAATTGGTTATGGAACATATAGGGTTCAAGCTCAAGGCAAGAAATCAAGTGTTAGTAACTTTGCTGACATGGCTCGTGGATGAAGAAGAATTAAAATGGAAGAAAGGCTCGAAGAAATGGGTCCTATGCTCATTAGGAGTTGTTAGTTACATAGATTTCTAGTTCTATCAGGAATCATATGTATTTCATTTGCTTTAGAATACTTTTGCTTGTAAGTTATTACTCTTCTACTTGGAAGAGGTTTTTCTTACTTTAAGCACCATTAGGAGTCTTGTTTAAGCAAGGAGAAAGATAGAAAAAGGGCGTGTGTTTGTATGCCTACGGCCCAAGGTTAGAGGAATGTTCTAACTTGGCGTGCAAGGGGGTGAGTTGTTAGGCATGTTTATCCTTCCTTCTTGTAGTTATCTTGTTTGTTCTCCTTTCCTAGTTCAAGTAGGAGTGTTATAACGCCTATTTAAGGCTTTTTCACATGTTTTATGATAGTTAGTTAATTTTATTAAAACATTGAATCTTAATTATTGTTTATGCATTCTTGCTTGAACATTGTCGAACCATTGAATACTTTTCAGGAGGAGTGATAAGTGTTTAGTGTTAAGCATCTTGATTCCAGGAGTGGTGTTGAGAGTGTTTAGATTCTTATTTAGAGTTCAGGGGTGATCTTTAAATCAAGAAATATCCTTCTTTAGCTTTCTTGTTTGAGTGAGAGTGATTCTTGAATTGAAGAACATCTAAGATTGGCGTGCAACCTTGATGATTAGGCTGAATTGGCTTAGTAATCATATTAAGTGGTATCAAATTTTACAGGGGGGTGAGAATAGAAAGGATTCTTCTTTTCTATACAAGATCTATGGCAGTGAAACATCAACATTCATTCTTTTCTTTCAAGATTTGATATTTTCCTTCCAAGATTCAATCTTTTGGATACAAGGCGTGAGAAGGGAGTGTTGTAGACTCATCTAGAAGATAACTAAGCGTGGTTATGGAGTCGGAAGTGGAGAAACTAGCAAAGGTATGCAAGAACTTACTAAGTTCCAGTTTGATTCCCAAATACGGCACAATGAGACTTCCATTAGTCTCAATAGCATTAATAGCAACATGAATAGGCTAGAAACGAGGATGGATGCTATAGCCTCGGTTCTACAGAAGAAACTTGATCCAAATAGTGCATCTTTCATGGGAGCACATTCGGATGAGGAAGAGGAAGAACGTGGAGAAAGACCAAACAAAACCTCCTACAATGATGATCGTGGCTTGAAATTGCAGGACTATACTGGTGATTTAGCCCTGACGAGTTGTTGGAATGGATTAGACAATTGGAGGAGGTATGTGACTATAGGGGATTCGATGATAAAAAAGAGGGTCAAGATAGCTTCAATTCGACTCACCAAGTATGCTAGTATATGGCTCGAAAGTTTTAAGGCTAAGCGTGCTAAGAAGGGCAAGGAGAAGCTTAGTAGTTTGGTGAAGTTAGGGAGAAACTAAAAGAGAAGTTTTTGCCAAGTGACTATGAGCAAAAGCAATACCTAAAACTCACAACTTTGAGTCAGGACTCGCTCAGCGTGCATGAGTACAACATGAAATTCGACAATTGTGCCTTGTATGTGACTTGGAGGAGAAGGAACCTATGAAGATTGCTAGGTACATCAAAGGGTTGTCCGATTGCAAAAAAGGTTGAGGTTTCCACATACAACACCTTTCATGATGTGACGAAGTTGGCATCGAGATTTGAGGCTCATGAGAAAGCGGACAAGCCTAAGTTCTCTTATGGAAGCAAGTTTGGAACAAAGACCTCGAAACCTTCTTCTTTCTTTTCTTCTTATTCGAAGGGTGTTGATGGAGCAAAGAAGGAAAGTACATCCAAGGAGGAGAAAAAAGGGGAAAAGTCTAAAGTTTTTTGTGCCAAAAGAGAAGTTTGAAGAGATGAGAAAGTGTTTTACGTACCAAGGATGTGGGCACATAGCTATTACTTGTCCTACAAGGAAGGCTCTCACCGTGAAATAATACTTGTCATTGCATGAAGAAGAGGAACTCTATGAGTTTGTTCCCGAGGAGATGCATTTAGTAGATGATGAGGAGGAAGAAGACGCCTTTGCTAAGGATGATTCGAAGCTAATAAGGGTAGTTAGACGTGCAGTTCATGTAGATCATACTCCTAACAAGGTGCAAAGAGAGAACCTGTTTCATACTATAGGTGTAAAGTGGGCGAGAATACATGCAAGGTTATCATTGATAGTGGATCATGTACGAACGTAGTCGCGTCTGATGTAGTGTCAAAGCTTAATTTGGCTATGAGAGATCACCCAAAGCCATACAAGCTTAGTTGGTTATATGATAGCACTGGAATGAGACTAAAGAAGCAAGCTTGATTGCGTTTTCTATTGGAAGTTATAGGGGTGAGTTGTGGTATGATGTGTTACCTATGAGTCTGTGTCATCTCTTCCTTGGGAGGTCATGGCAGTATGATAGGAAGGTAATCCATGAAGGGGACTCTAATGTCTATTATGTGATGGTTGGTACAGAGTGGGTACGTTTGCATCCTTTGGCTCCTAGTTCAGTGGCGCCAAAGCAAGTAGCAAAGAAGACTAATCGCATCCTTTCATCCAAGGAGTTTGAGAAAGAAGTGGAGTTAGAAGGCTATGGTTATGCTTTGTTTGTGAGACATGCAGCTACGAGCAATAAGATACCCAGTGACGAGAGACTAGAAGCCTCGATGAGGGAATTTGGAGATGTTTTTCAGGAGGAAGTACCACAAGGGCTACCACCTTTGAGGGGGGATTGAACATTCTATAAACTTGGTTCCCAAAACTCCTTTGCCAAACAAGCCTGCTTATAGGTGTGAACCCGTAGCATCTAGAGAATTGCAATGTTAAATAGAAAAGCTGATTGAGAAGGGTTATGTGAGGGAGAGCATGAGTCCATGTGTTGTGCCAGCTTTGCTCGTTCTTAAGAAAGATGGGACATGGAGGATGTGCATAGATAGTAGGGCAGTGAATAACATAACAGTGAAGTATAGGTTCCCTATCCATAGATTGGAGGATATGTTGGATGAATTGCATGGAGCTTCGGTGTTTTCTATGATTGACCTTAGGAGTGGTTACCATCAGATGAAGATTAGAGAAGGGGATGAATGGAAAACAACATTCAAGACCAAGCAGGGATTGTTGAGTGGATGGTGATGCCATTTGGGCTATGCAATGCGCTAAGTTCCTTCATAAGGCTCATGAACGAGATACTTCGACCCTTTCTTAATAAGTTTGTTATTGTTTACTTAGATGACATTCTTATTTATCGAAAGAGTGTGGAATATCATCTTTTACACTTGCGTAGCCTCTTTGAGAAATTAAGGGAGCAACAATTGTATGGGAAACTAGAGAAATGTGAGTTCTTATTTTCTAGTGTGGCGTTCTTAGGGTATATTGTTTCAAAAGAGGGGATTCATGCTGATCCTCAGAAGGTGAAAGCTATTTCGTCTTGGCTAGCACCTAGGAATGCTTTGGAGTGTAGGAGTTTTCATGGTTTGGCTTTGTTCTATAGGAGATTCATTCGAAACTTTTCATCTATCATGGCACCTATTACGGAGTTATTGAAGAAGAGAGAGTTTAGTTGGACACCTTTAGCACAACAAGCATTTGAAGAGGTGAAAGGGAAACTTTACAGTGCTCCTATTTTGGCTCTACCAGATTGAGGTAGAGTGTGGTGCAAGTGGAGTAGGCATTGGTGCGGTGTTGTTGCAAGATAAGAGACTTATTTCTTACTTTAGTGTCAGGAAGTTCTATGCTATTGTGCGTGCATTAGATCATTGGTCACATCACTTGAGACCAAAACCTTTCATTCTTCACCCGGACCATGAAGCCCTTAGATACATCCATGGTCAGCAAAATCTTAACTACAGACATGCTAAATGGGTGGAGTTTCTACAATCTTTCACTTGTTCCTCCAAGTATAAGGAGGGGAAGAGTAATCTAGGCGTACATACTTGTTAGCAGTGGTGGATGAACAAGTGCTAGGCTTTGAGCACTTGAAGGAATTTTATAAAGAGGATGCTGATTTTGGAGAGTTGCTTGAAAAACCAAATGGAGCATTTGTGGTTCAAGACGGTTTCTTGTTTAAGGGAAACAAGTTGTGTATGCCTAAGTGTGGAGTGAGGAGCTTATTGGTGCGTGAAATACATAATGGGTGCGTGGCTGGACATTTTGGGGTGCAAAAGACTCTTGAAACACTTCAAGAAAGCTTCTATTGGCCAAAGATGATAAAAGATGTTCACTTGGTGGTAAGTAGATGTTCACAAAGGCCTCTATACACCTTTGCCTGACCAAGGGATAGTGTGAGTATGGATTTTGTTGTAGGGTTGCCTCGTACACAAAGGGGGAAGGATGCAATCATGGAGGTGGTGGATAGGTTTTCTAAGATGGCGCACTTTGTACCTAAGCATAAGATTGATGATGCTTCTCATGTGGCAGATTTGTACTCTAGGGAGATCATTAGACTACATGGCGTGCCAAGGAGTATTGTATCTGATAGGGACTCTAAGTTCCTAAGTCACTTTTGGAGATGACTTTGGCGGATGATTAGGACAAAGTCATTAGACTACATGGCGTGCCAAGGAGTATTGTATCTGATAGGGACTCTAAGTTCCTAAGTCACTTTTGGAGATGACTTTGGCGGATGATTAGGACAAAGTTGTTGTTTAGCACGAGCCATCATCCTCAAACTGATGGTCAAAGTGAGGTGACTAATAGAACTCTTGGTTCTTTGCTACGTGGATTGGTGAGTAAGACTCGAAAGGATTGGGATATCAAGCTAGCTCATGTGGAAATTGCTTACGATAGGCCACGCTCTTCCATTACATCACGTTCTCCTTTTGAGGTAGTGTATGGTATTGATCCCTTGTTGCCTATTGATTTTATGTCTATGCCTAAACATGAGATACATACGGATGCAAAGAAGAGGTTGGAAGCATTTTCTAAGACTTGTGAGCAAGTGAAGGCAAGGATAGAAAAGATGAACAACCAATACAAGGCACGAGCTCATAAGGGTCGCAAGCAACCAAATTTCGAAGTAGGGGATCTAGTTTGGGTGCATTTGAGGAAGGAAAGATTTCCTAGCAAAAGAAAGAACAAGCTTATGCCTCGAGCAGATGGTCCTTTTGAGGTGGTTGGAGTCACTGGAGATAGTGCATATAAGGTGGACTTACCAGATGAGTTTGGTAGTCTAAGTGCAATATTCAATGTAGGTGATTTGTCTCCTTACAATGATGATGAGAATATGAGGGCAAATTCTTTTGTGCAGGGGGAGAATGATGCGGATGCAAAGGCATTGTTAGTTGAAGAGCCAATTGAATTGGTTATGGAACATATAGGGTTCGAGCTCAAGGCAAGAAATCAAGTGTTAGTAACTTTGCTAACATGGCTCGTGGATGAAGAGGAATGAAAATGGAAGAAAGGCTCGAAGAAATGGGTCCTATGCTCATTAGGACTTGTTAGTTACATAGATTTCTAGTTCTGTTAGGAATCATATGTATTTCATTTGCTTTAGAATACTTTTGCCTGTAAGTTATAACTCTTCTACTTGGAAGAGGTTTTTCTTACTTTAAGCACCATTAGGAGTCTTGTTTAAGCAAGGAGAAAGATAGAGAAAGGGCGTGCGTTTGTATGCTTGCGGCCCAAGGTTAGAGGAACGTTCTAACTTGGTGTGCAAGGGGCTGAGTTGTTAGGCATGTTTATCCTATCTTCTTGTAGTTATCTTATTTGTTTTCCTTTCCTAGTTCAAGTAGGAGTCTTGTAACGCCTATGTAAGGCTTCTTCACACGTTTTATGATAGTTAGTTAATTTTGTTATAACATTGAATCTTGATTATTGTTTATGCATTCTTGCTTGAACATTGTCGAACCATTGAATACTTTTCAGGAGTGATAAGTGCTTTGTGTTAAGCATCTTGATTCCAGGAGTGGTGTTGAGAGTGTTTAGATTCTTATTTAAAGTTCAGTGGTGATCTTTAAATCAAGAAATATCCTTACAACACCAAAAAGGCCAGGCTTCATTCTATTCCTACTAGGCCTTCAGACAAAAGAATGAGGTTTGGTCCATCCAATATACACCCCAAGCATGCAGACTCCACTAGGAATCAGATGGGTTTTACATTGATGTTAGTAACTTCTTATTGGTGTCGGACACTAAAATCAAGTAAGGGGTAGTTGAATAAGACTCACTCAGTCTCTTGCTTTCTGACTTTTTTTACTTCCTGGCGTAATTTCTTTTTTCTTTTTCCTTTTTCTAAAACGCTTTATTGACCTTGTTAAGACTTATGAGGGAAAAAATAAAAACAGGGTGCCACTTATTTTAATTTATCATGGGTGAAGTTAAAACTGTAACTTCATTTTGCTCTTCTCGTCTGTGATTTAAAGCCTCCTTGCAGCTATATGGAATTATTAATGGCTGATAGGCTAGAAAACCACATAATGGCACCAAAGGGAAGGTAGACCACTCTATTCTACAAAAACTCACATTCTCTCCATTGGCTACTGAATATCCTTTAATTTGCTCTAGCTACAAGACCTAGAGTGTAAAGGCAAGCCAAACTTCAAATGAACTTGGATCACTTCTTACTATCAAAACTTACAACACCACCAACAAAGCATACACAGCAAAGCGCAGAGAGGAAGATACACTTATGAAACCATCTAATTTGCAAGTTATCAGAGGTAGTCACCTTACCTGAACATGTTCATGTATTGGCTTACACCTTTACAGGACCTTGGCTTTCCATACTAAAAACGGCTAAAGGAAGCAAAGGTCTATGTGAAGACCATGAAAATGAAAAAGGAAAGATCTACAATCAAAAACAAAATTGCTGATGCCGTGTCTATATTACTTTTAACACAAATTCTTGATGATCTATTAGGAATTTTCCAAAGATCTTATTACACTTCCTTAAAAGTTGCATATCTTATTTCCTCCTTTCATTCTCATCTTCTGTTTTCCTTGCCATTCCCTTTATTCTTCTTCTAATAACCGTTAGTGTCATGGGTGAAGTTAAAGCTGTAACTTTATTTTGTCTCGTCTGTGCTTTTCCCTTCGCTCTAGGATACCTAACGCCTTCGTGCAGCTCAAGCCTTTGATACATCAATCCAGCACGGGCACACCCAAACAATTACTCACATACACCAGGCGCAACAAGAAGGGCTAGACAGTAAATGTAGTGCAAGGGGAAAATCAGTAACTACGGGCAAGTCAGTTAGAAGGAATAATGTAGTGGGGAATATTCATAATTATGATGTCAGAGTTTGTTATGTAAGTCAGTAGGTAACAATAAAAGGGGAAAGAGGGTGAAGGGGGGAATCATCGGTGAATGTGAGAAGTAGTGGACTTGGGAGAGTTGGGAGCCTCTCGAATGCTCACCATTTTTGTTATCTTTCATCTACTTATCAATACAAACCTTCCTGTTGTCTATCTTATTTTGCTCTTGCTTTAGTACTGTGCTTTTATTCTTGCTTGCTGCAGTCACAGGGAGCTTAGTGCTGTCACTTGAGTGTGGGTGGTGATCTGAGTTCATCACAAAGCCTTATATGGAATTATTAATGGCTGATAGGCCAGAAAAACCACATAATAAAGGAAGGTAGACCACTCTATTCTACAAAAACTCACATCATCTACATTGGCTACTAAATGTCGTTTCATTTGCTCTAGCTACAAGACCTAGAGAATAAAGGCAAGCTAAACTTCAAACGAACTTGGATCACTTCTTACTCTCAAAACTCACAACACCACAAACAAAGCATACACAACAAAGCGCAGAGAGGAAGACACACTTATGAAACCATCTAATTTGCAAGTCATCAGTGGTGGCCCTTTACAGGACCTTGGCTTTCCATACTAAATACGGCTAAGCAAAACAAAGTATATGTGAAGACCATTGAAAATTAAAAAGGAAAGATCTACAAGCAAAAAGAAATTGAAGATGTCGTGTCTATGTTACTTTTAACAAAAAAAAATTGATGATCTATTAGGAATTTCCCAGAAATCTTATCATACTTTCTTTGAAGCTCCATATATCCTATATCCACCTTTCAATCTCATTTTTTATTTTCCTTGCCATTCCCTTTATTCTTCTTCTAATAACCTTTAGTGTCTCTCATTTCCTCTACTATTTACTCCTGTCTTCTCCCCTCTCTCACATTAATATCTTTCACAACTCAGCGACAGGGAACAACAAAATGAGCCACAAAAGGAATTGAATGAGCTAAGCCTAAGGCACACTAAGCAAGCTAACATAGAACCGCCACTATAAAAGCCCGTTAAATTGCATAGATTGTTATGGAGGAAATAATAGAGGGTTTCTACTCAAACAACTTAACTAATAGTAGATAAAGTGAAGGAACTTAAGGAAAAATATTACCATAATTACGACAAATAATTTGACAAGAGAATGAAGATTAATGAACCCTTGATTAATGAACATTTTATATTTAGTATTCTTGACATGAACCCATAGATTTCGTCCGCATTTGAGCACTTTCAACTAGAGGCCTAGATCTTAATAATCATACCAAAAATAGAGGCTTAAGGTGGACTCAATTTGTTGAGCTCTTAATTCATTTCAAGTTTAAAACAGATGGTGATGGTTTTCTTTCTTCCCGGCAAAGGAAGATAACTTAGGAAGGTACCTTTTCAGGATATTATAGTTCTTACTAACATTCAAGTTCTTCTTTAAACAACTTTCTCATCCTAAGAAGTAGCTGATAGTTTATGAATCTCTTCTTCTATGCTATCTAAGTTATGGAATTATGTTGGGAAGGTTCCCTTACTAGAGATGTCATCAATTAAAAGTTCTTGAAAAAAAAATCTACCTCAGGGTCGTGACGCCATGCTTGGTATGACATATTTGAAGTCGTGCGTTCCATCATGCTTTGCCAAGAGAATTCTCCGTCCTTTCCCTCAAGAATATGTAAGAGGTGTTCTAGGTCATTTTCAGTAACAACATCACGTTCAGCCTCTGAAGCTTGACTACTGCAAATTAAGTCAATAAAATAAGTTATAGATAAACATCCAATTAAAACACTCATCAGAAGCAACAAGGTTAAATTTTAGATGTCAAAAAACATGTTCACATGGTACTTTTATCCCATAACATTCAAATCCAAAGCCACAGTTCCAGCAAGTTCAGCCTAGCCACAATTACGAAAATTAATACGTCAAGGTAGATGAACATCCAAGTTCGAATCTACATAACACAAAGAGCCAAGAACAGCACAGACCCATTTGCTTGATTTAATAACAAGATTGCGGCAATATGACATTGAGCAGGAATTTTGTACATCAATAGAAAATTGAGAAGGAGGATTTCATACAACTTTGCTTCTTAAAAAAGAGAAGCTGCAGCAGAGCTAGATTACCAGACTGTGAAGACCTTTCCATCACCTCAAATGACACAATTTTTACATCTTTATCTCTGTCCAAATTCATAAAGCCAGCAGCAGAGTAAAAAAAAGTGCCCTTAAGTAGTTGTAGATAGAGACAACTCCTAGCCTCCTATACTCATACTGCAATAGAAGATTCTTTCATTCTTTGCATCTCATATACACATAGGAAGCAGTTAACCACAATACGACCTCTCCTCTATATCCTCCTACAAGGCTACAAGATACCATGTCATAATAGACCCGGATATAGAATAAAGCAAAAAAAGATAAGTAAATAAATAAGACCCTCAACAGCTAGTCATCAATCAGAGTGGTTTGGCAAGAATTGGATTATTCCTCTCCAACGCTTTGTAGCACATTCAACTAAAAGCTGCCAGATGTTCAATTTGCAACAAAAATAAAATGCAAAGAAAGACATTTTTCAAATCACTGAACTTAACAGTGGGATGCCTCAACCATGCAAGTTGTAGGGTAAGCAAATATCTCATCATGTGAAATTTAAGATATGACTTCTGAGGAAGAAAATTTGTCAACTACAAGGTCTAACAAACTAGAAATGATTTGAGCCATCATAATGAGTAATATTGTAAGAAGGTACTTCCCTGTGACTAGATATCTTGTGGCTGCACAAACTGTTAAAAATGATGCTATAAAAACTAACGCGATGATGCAACTGAGTCCTGACAGCATCGTTCCACGTGACTAGCAGAAAAACTTCCACGCAAAAATATGCTCCAGAGTGGCAAGCATGATATTCACATACAAACATCCGATTTTGAATTCAGACAGCCCCTTCCAAATGCAAGTGTCAACAGCTAAACCAGCCCAACCCAAAATTTTAAAAACCAACCAAGTAGTGCTGATGTAAGAAATACAGAAAATGATCCTTTATCACTATTCCCTTCTTGGAGGGCTTTGATTATGAAAAAAACTCAAAAATAAATCATGTAATCTAGCAACATAAGAATGCAGCTGACTTTCAACAATTAGAACAGTCGAATTCTTGCTGACCCCTCTTGATTTCCACGTTTTTTAAGGGACACGAAAAACCCATACAAAGGCTAATTTTAATTTTGTAAGGAAAAATCTAAATACGAACTATTTTCTTGGCATCTCCAAGCACTCCCACATTCACTTCACACTTCTTCTAGGAAGAAGCAAAGAAAAAGTTTGCCTTCCCCTTCTTACAATTATTCTTCATCAATGCACGGAAATGCAGAAGTAGTCTTCTTCTTGGACTTTTGCTACATATGAGCCAGCTCTCATTGTTTCATTTGCTAAAGCAGGGTTTAAAATGTCATTATGGTCCAAATAGTAATAATGGTCATTGAGCCGCTTTTGCAGGCAATGCAAATCATTCGCAGCTCTCGTAGTCAAATTACTTGTTGCAATAAACTCAAAATCCGTTACACTACATTGATGTGGCCAAGATTAAATTCCTCTTGAAGATTTGACGCCAATTGTCATGTCTCTAAGCTCAAAGGAATAAGTATTAGATCCACATAATGCTGCACAACGATCAAGATCAAATTACCACAAAGTCCACAACCTCCACAACAATAGATGACAAGCATCCCAAGGGGTACTGCAGATTACAATATCTTCATAGGAGCCAATGCCAAAAGAATCTAATGCTTGTTGTTCTACCCTTGCCTCATTGTCCCTATCAAGAAAAGTTTGTAGGGTTTAGAATGAGGTTAATTACGCAGATTTGATGAAGACTATTGAAGAAAGGGGAGTTCCATTATTTCAAAAATGGTCATGTCTCTTGATTTAGGACGTCTAGATTGGGCAAACAGTAGACTTAGAGTTGCATCCCCTGGTTTGTTTCTCTCCTTTAATAGTGAACTACATATGGAGGTGCAATGCCTCAATAGGTTGTTAGCTTAACATCAAGAGATCAATTTGTGTGATAGGCAGTTAGCTAACATCAAGAGATTAATTTGTGTGATAGGCAGTTAGCTACCTCAAGAGATTGCTTTGTCTGATAAACACTTACATCCAAGCATCTTATAGTCCATATCTTGCTCTTGATCCTTTACAATTGTCCCTAAGGGCTATAGATAAGAGGCCAGAATAAAAGCTGGATAAGAGGCCTAAAGTATCTTTTGTCAAAAAAGAAGTTTGAAATTGAGTATTGACTTTTAGTCGTTTTGATGAGCTTTTGACGTCTGAGGTTTAGAGAGTAAAACCAAACACACAACCGAGACTTGTGTGGGAGATTGTGTCGCGACCACAAAATCCAACCTTGAACCACGACTTCAAGGAATTAGTTTATCTTTTTTTACTATACTTCGTTCCGTAAAACAAAAACACCAAGAATAGTGTTCTTCCCCATCCAGATTCACATCAATTTCACACGCCACAACTACCAGAAACAACCCTAAATTCATTAAATTTTTGAGATCTACAACTTTCATGAAGAAAATATGTGGTAAAAAGACTCTCAAATTGATTAATATTGATAAGAAGGTACAATTTTTGTAGCCTATAACTTAATCATATCCTTCATCTGATATGTATCTCTCCTTTAATGCCTCATTAAGGTCTCCTACATTCGTTTTTTAGTCCAAAGATCCATTCTACATTAGCATGCGCCGTGTGGCATTAGTAGGGTATTGTCGTGATACTTCTTAGCCAACAACTAAATCTATCTAATTTAGCATGACTTGTCCTAGGCCACAAGTCTTCCTCTACCATCCTTATTTCACTAGATATTAGACAATAGATGCAAGTATCAATAGCACCACTATAATCCATTCAGATGATTCCAAACTAATTTCATTGTTGGTCATAAGAACTTCCAATGATAGCAAAAAGAAAAACAATTGTGCTAACTACTATTATCCATATAGAAATTAATTTCTAAGATTCCGTAAATCGGCAAATGTGAAAGGTATAATTTTTCTTCATCTCATCTCTAAACTAAAAATTAAAACATAACCTTAAACCTTAAGAAATGATTTCTTTAAACTAAATACTGATACCAATAATTGTCAAACGCATAACTCCACTTTTAATACATATAACCATATGCATTACTCCATTACTATAACCAAGTAGCTTCAAACTGAGGGCTATTACATATAGTTTTACGAATTTTATTTCAGCATATTTAATCTAATTTTCATATTCTATTTGTAGATTTGTCACAACATACTTACACATTATGATGTGATGACTACAAATGTAAGCTCCAACCCCCCTAAATATCAGTACATTATAAAAGAAGAGAAAGAAGAACAAGTTATAGGCTCGTACATTAGCCTGGATCATGTGATCTTAACTACCAAGGTCACATAACCTAAGTAAAACCTGCTGCTGCTGGACCTGCTATGGAATAATCCAAAAGTTGTTGGCATCAATTTTTCCTATAATGAATGCTATTTGTTAAGTGTAATACTCAAATATTGGTATTGCCCTGAACAACAAACATACAAAGGGGGCCTTAATTTCGCTTAACCCGTTAGATCCATTAGACCTGACAGCAACTCGAAACTAACTAATTTGAACCCACCCTGACCGACCTTTTGGCAGTTCTACCCACAAAGCATAGACTCTAACTTCTAGCATTGGTAATCAAACACAGCATCATTCAACACGATCTTCAAGAATTCATATAACCAAAACACTACTTCGGAACATTTTTTACTAAATTAACAGATTCATTCGACGAGCTTTGCCCAATTTAAAACCGTTCAATACATTTTTCTTTTCTTCAGATTAAAAAAAATTAAGCACTTCTATTAAAAAAAAAAAGTAGTATTTTTAGTAAATAAAAGTTCTACAATTAATTAATAAAGTAGTGTATTAGAACAAAAACATCAAATGCGATAATAAACCAATAATTAGGTTTGAAAAAGACATACTACTTGTTTTAAATAAATATACTATTAATTTTTTGCTGTATATTACCATCAAAAAAAATTCTGAACAAAAAGTGTTTTCTCGAACTGTTCTGATTCAGGCATTTTTCTTCGTTCGACAAAAACAACAACCAATTTCAGCAAAACATAAAAATTTGAATCAACAAGACCCACCAATAAATCAGATAAAATCAAAAGTTTAAAAAAACACACACACACAAACTTACTCAGAAAAATCGTCAGTTCCTAACTGAGGCAGCGATGATGATGATTGGTAAGAGGAAAGAGGTTGTTTGGTATGGCCCATTAAAGACGGCCAGATAGTTGGAAGAGCAGTGAAGGCAGAAAGAGCAGTAAAGGCAAGCCACAAACGACGAGCACCGAAACCGGGTGGAGCAGGCCAGAAGAAACGGAGCTTGCTTTGAAGGCCAAGGAATATTAGACCAGTCCAACGAGGTCGCCATGACCAGCCGATCACCAACCCAATCGTAACGGCCAACCATATTGGGACTGTGCAGAGCAAGATGTCGACGAATGTTTCCATGATTGCAGGTTGCTTTAGGAACTCTGTTAGATTCAGGCCGTTTCCGCCCTCCATTGGAACTTAGAACGTAGAAGCGGTGATAGATTTGGTTTTGGTTTTGGTTTTGGTTTTGGTTGAGAATGTCGATGATCGTCCAACTGTAATTGGGGGGACAGAGACACGGACGAGGAGGTCAAACAGCACTCGCGCGTGGACAATCTGTGTAAATTAATGGTGTCAAAACTGGTTATCGAACGGGTTTTGCGTTGACCAACGTCGAACCGGATTCGATCTGAACGGGTCATGTTTATGGCAGCCGACGCCATAGGTCGGGTGCTGGATGGGTTTGCTCCATAGACAGGTATGGGTCAGCCCATTTACAAGTCGATCCATTTCCAAGTTCGAGCGTCCGAGAACAGGTTTTAGCCGTGTTTGCACAGGTCAAATTGGGTTTCATGTACTTGGGTCGAGTCAAGTTCGCTCGGGTTGAATTGATCATGGCCTTGGTTTGGTCATTTTGAAGCATCAGGTCCATTTGCTACTGACCGTCAATTCGGTTTCAGTTGAACTCCGGATCGAGTATCTTTTTTTATATCATGCAACTATCTTTTTTTATCAATTAGTTATCACTTATCAAATATTTTTAAGATCGAGTTATTATATATTGACTACTATAATGTAGGATCGATTGCAATTTTGATTATGTAATGAATTTTATTAGTAAATCATATTATTTAAAGTATTAAGATCAACAGTTATTTTTAATTCAATTTATTTTCAGATATACCTGATTAGTAAATCGTTCCATCCATAGCAGTTAAGCACATATCGACTGTAGTAGCCCCGATTTCTAAATCGTTTTATTTATTGTTAACTATAAATTTTTGGTTTCATTATATATTAAATACTCTTATTTTATTTGAGTTATAATATGAATATTATATTTACTAACGATCTTCTATTAGTTTATTGATGCTGATATTATATTTACTAGTTTTGAAGCCCGTGTGTTGCACGAGTTGTTATTTATTTATTTTTTTGCAAATTTTTGTTAACATTGCTAGTTTTGTATTGTTGCGAAATGATATTTTTCAACTCCATTGCATTTACATACTTCCTCCGTTCTTTTTCTATTGCAACAATTACCACTTTGGGTAGTTTCATCTATTGAAACCATTCTATTTTTGGTATAAAAAATAACTATAGTTGACAATATTGCCTTTACTTTATGTTGATAAAACCATCTTTAATTATTCGAATAGCCTCATAGAGTTGCATTTACTTTATTAAGGATTTACTTATCCCCTACTCGAGTTAATTCACGGGGTACCTCTATGCTAAACTACCCATTTTTTATTTCTTAAAAATATGCCCAAACCCATTGTTGCAGTAGAAAAATAAAGGAGAAAGTATTTGTCATTATACTCTAATTTCTAAATTTGTTATTGCAATATATAAATTTTATATTTTTAATATTCAATTGAATATTGTATCTAAGTCTTATTAAATGGTATCCCACTAATTGGTATGACTAAGAATAGCTAACATAATTTTAACATGAAAAATACCCAAATGATACCTTAAGAAAGTATAGGGTAATAAATTAATAGATGCACGACATAAAGAATAGAGAAAAACATGAGTGTCAGCCACAACCTCAACTTTTAATATAGAACATAAACACTATCCGTATAGAATGGAAGATGGGAAAGCCAAAAAGAAGATTATAATGATGGTATCATGAATAAAATTAATTAAATATAAAACTAACCTCTACTAATAATCGAAAATACTGTTTAATAGAAAAAATACCTCTTCATCAATCATGACCATATTAAGACTTATCAAACTTCCCCCTCTTTTATGACTCGTGACCTCAAATATTCTAGAAATGGGGACCTTGATTTCCCAATTAGTTTTAGTACAATTAATTTAATGGAGAAAAGAATAAGATTTTACATATAGATATTTACATAATATAATAATTTAGGTTATTTGTTCAAAACGAAACACTAACTTCTCCCTATCCAAAACTCCTTTTATGGATTTAACTATATGCATAACTCTATTTTTTTAAAATAAAATTAATGACATGACAATCCCACGTGGCGCTCTCTATTTCATAAGTTATAAAACTATATTGTTAATGGATCTTATTTCGACGCATATTCTGAGCGTTCTCCAATAGTACAAAAATCATAATATTCTGAATTACGTAGCAAAAGTTATACGCAATTTACCTAATATGATAAATTAGATTGTTGATTCAAAACTAAACTCTAATTTTCACTTATCTAAAATTCCATATATATATTTAAATCTATGCATAACTCTATTTTTGTAAAAAATAAAAATATAAATTGATGACGTGGCAATCCTACGTGGTGCGCTCTATGAGCTCGAAATCTTGAGGAGCTCTTTATGGAGAGTTGTAAAACTATATTGTAAATGGATCTTATTTCGAAGCATATTACAAACACTCTCCAATGGTAAAAAAAAAAAATTACAATGTTTTGAATTAGGTAGCAAAAGTTGTATTTAATTACATAATATAATAATTTAGATTATTTGTTCAAAACGAAACACTAATTTCTCCCTATCCAAAACTCCTTTGATGTATTTAACTATATGCATAACTCTATTTTTTAAAAATATTTAAAATAAAAATTAATGACATGACCATCCTACGTGGCGCTCTCTATTGCATAAGTTATAGAACTATATTGTAAATGGATCTTATTTCGAAGCATATTTCGAGCGCTTTCCAATGGTACAAAATCATGATATTCTGAATTACATAGCAAAAGTTATACACAATTTACCTAATATGATAATTTAGGTTGTTGATTTAAAACCAAACTCTAATTTTTGCTTATCTAAAATTCTATATATGTATTTAAATCTATGTAGAACTCTATTTTTGTAAAAAATAAAAATATAAATTGATAACGTGACAATCCTACGTGGCGCGCTCTATGAACTCGAAATCTTGAGGAGCTCCCTATGCTCCCGAAAAGTTCCTCCTTTATATATATACTAGTATTGGGACCGGGGCAAATGCCCGGGCTTTTTCGTGAAGAAGAGATAGAGTTTCTAAATATTTACACCCCTATTTTTTGCTGTTATTTTTGTCTGACATAGAACAACTAAAAGTTATAATATGATTTTGTCATTATCTTTCACTAGTGAAAAAAAGCCCATTTGATGCGGTCAAAACCGGGCTTACAGATGCGGTTTTGGTCCGCATCAGATGGGCCCGCAGCAGATTACAAAAATTGATCAGTTAATTTACTTAACTGGTGCGGTTCGTGACATGACCGCATCAGTTTATTACCTTTGACTATTAAAAAAAATACTGCATACAAAGCAAACAGTGCTTTGTATTCAGTTCCAGGTCATTGATTATCAGAGGTTGGCGTGAATTTCTAAGACAAGATCCCAGCAAGTAACAACTATCAACAAAAACATCCAACCCAGGGAAATACAAGAATATAACCAAATAAAAATACATTATACAAGAATATAACCAAATAAAAATACATTATACAAGCTAAATACCAAATAAACTATCAACAAAAAAGAATACATTATACAAGAATATAACCAAATAAAAATACAAAATTAAAAAAATGAAAGTATACATAAAACTTAAAAAAAGAAATCAACCGAAAACTTATACAAGAATATAACAGAAAAAATCGAACAAAATACGGAAATTAAAAAAAAAACATAAAGTAAAACCCAGATCTAGAAAAAAAAAACTCAAAATAACAATGAAAATAAAAATTTAGAAATGAAATTATAAACCTAAAACTAAGCTAATAACAAACGAAAATAAGAAAGTGGAACGAAAAATGAAAATTAAAAACGAAAAAAATAACCCAGATCTGGAAAAAAACGAAACACGAAGAGGGATGAGAGGAGAGACGAGCGACGGTTGTTGTTGACAGCGACGAGTGACGGTTGTTGTTGACAGCGACGAGCGACGGAGTTGATGACAGCGACGAGCGACGGAGAGACGAATTTTCGATGATGAATTTTTCATAAGTGATGAGAGAAGAGACGAGATCTGGTTATTGATGATGAAAACGACGGTGTTGATGACGAATTTTTTATGAGAGGGAGTTGATGATGAAAACGACGGTGTTGATGACGAATTTTTTATGAGATGGAGTTGATGAGAGGGGGGATAGGAGAGGGGGAAGAGGAGAGGATTTTTAGGGTTTGTGAGAGGTGCCGTTATGAGAGAGAGGGGAGAGGGGAGAGGGACTTATGTTTTTAGGGTTTGGATTGTTAGGTGGGCTGGGTTATAAGGGAAAGGAGCGGACTGGGCCACGAGGACTAGGCTGAGGTTTCGTTTCTTTTGTAGATAAAAATAAAAAAATATGATGCGGTCTTAGGAACCGCATCAATTTTTTAATCTGATGCGGTCCACAAGAGGACCGCATCAGATTTTCCTCCCAGGTTTCCTTCCCATTTTTTTAATTGATTTTCTGATGTAAAACCGCATCTGTTACTAAGTGACAGATGAGGTTTTTTCCACTAGTGTTTGACGTTGGTTACTAATTTATTTATCATGAAGAAACTCACTATATTACTCAGAAATATACTATATATAGGTTGAATAGTTGAAATATACTATTTGTGTTATTTGTGACAGTTCTATATTCTTCTTTATTGGCTGTCACATTAAAGTTTCTAATTATGTAGATGTTTCCCTCCTTGAGCATGCGTTTGTAGTCTGATGCATCATCTCCTCTTATAGAGTGAATGTGATCTCCCTATTTTAGTAGGCCATTTCGTTTGCAAGGTTAGATCAAAATAAAACAAAAATAGATAATGTGTTAATTGTATAGTGGGGTTTACTTCCTCATCTGCAAGTATTGTTTCAACACCAATAAAATTGTTGGTTTTCGGGTTTATTGCATCCCACATTCTAGTGACCCTAACTTTCAGAGTCCAATCTTGCCTTTCTTTGCTCAAATCCTTGATCAGATTGTACCTGATTGGTTCACTTGATATCCTTGACCTTTTTATTTACAATAGCATAGCACGTAAGTTTATTTTTTGTTCCGATGCTTAAGTCATCAGTATATGTTCTAGTCCAACGAAAAGTTAATGAAGAAAGTTCAAGATAAAACTTACATTTCTTTAGTACTCATTGTGTTCACAAATCAAATTAAAGCACATGTCATATAAATATGAAACAATTTGTTAAATTATGAAGGATTGGTAATATTGCTACGGTATGTTGCTACGGTGCCCTTCAAGCCTCAATAGACTAACATGATTAACAATATAGGCCTTCTTTCTAATATGTTGACCATGTTCAATCTTATCCAACATTCATGTTTGGAGGAGATGAAGGATTTTGATGTGAAATAAGAGTGTTAGTTATGTAGAGCTCTAGTTCTGTTAGAATTCTATGTAATTTAGGGTTTTAATTTATAGTTTGTTTAGAGTTTCAATTGCATTAGGACTTTATTTTAATTAGAGTTTGAGTTGTATTAGGAGTTCTAATCACATTAGGCGTGTGAAATCAGTCACAGCCGTGTGAATTAGATAGATTAGTTTGTTAAGTTTTTGTTTATCTTTTATGCTTTACTAGTTTTACTAGGTTTAGGTTACTTTGCTTTAATAGTTCTAATCAGTTTAGGATTATTTGTGCACTATAAATAGACCATTCGGTGATATTAATAAAGGTAGAGTATGTTTAAGTTAATTCTTGTGAATTACAGATTTAGGAGAGAATCCAAAACGAATCCGGAGAGAATCCAAACCCCCCTAGTTGAACTTTGAGACGAAATACGCCTAAGTTCTCCATATCCTGGTTACCAGTCGAGTTATTGAGACGAAATACGCCAATATACTTGATCTTTGCTACTGATTTCATTAAAGTTTCAATCTTTCATCTACAAAAGCCACTAAACTACATCAAAGAGCCTAAATTTCGTGAATCTTGTTTCAAGAACCACATTAAGTGGTGTGGCTGCTGATTCCACCCCCGAACTGTTGCACGTAATCTGCTGCTTTGCGTCAATTCTGCAGTCAGTCCGGTAAAACTGTTCATCTGGCCACGTTTCAAGTCGGAATTCAGATTTTCTTGGTTCGTTGGAAAGCTAACAAAGAGATCTGAATTGTGTTAAAATTTGAGAGCATTTGACCCAGTAACGAAGTCGCAGCACTAGCATACATCTGCTTCAAATTTCTGTCTCCCAGTTTGCCACCAGTAGTTTTAGCCAGCGCGTGACAGAGCGTGTACAATCGGAATTCTATGATTTTTGGCTCGTTGGACTTCTAACATCTAGAGGTTTGGTGTGTCAAAATTTCATAACGTTCTCATAAGTATCGAGTTCTGTGCAGCGTCAAACTTCTATGACATCGTATCTGCTTGCTGTTTCACAATGGCTGATTACTATGACTATTATGACTACTATGCCTACTATGACTTCATGGATGACATCAAAGAATTTGATGTGAAATAGAAGTATTAGTTATGTAGAGCTCTAGTTCTGTTAGAATTCTATGTAATTTAGGGTTTTAATTTATAGTTTGTTTAGAGTTTCAATTGCATTAGGACTTTATTTTAATTAGAGTTTGAGTTGTGTTAGGAGTTCTAATCACATTAGGCGTGTGAAATCAGTCACAGCCGTGTGAACTAGATAGATTAGTTTGTTAAGTTTTTGTTTATCTTTTATGCTTTACTAGTTTTACTAGGTTTAGGTTACTTTGCTTTAATAGTTCTAATCAGTTTAGGATTATTTGTGCACTATAAATAGACCATTCGGTCATATTAATAAAAGGTAGAGTATGTTTAAGTTAATTCTTGTGAATTACAGATTTAGGAGAGAATCCAAAACGAATCCGGAGAGTATCCAAAACGCCCTAGTTGAACTTTGAGACGAAATACGCCTAAGTTCTCCATATCCTGGTTACCAGTCGAGTTATTGAGACGAAATACGCCAATATACTTGATCTTTGCTACTGATTTAATTAAAGTTTCAATCTTTCATCTACAAAAGCCACTAAACTACATCAAAGAGCCTAAATTTCGTGAATCTTGTTGCAAGAATCACATCAAGTTATTCGTGCCCTAATGCTCATGGATCATGGATTTTGCGCATGGATGATTGCTTGGCTACATCAAAACTTGAGGACAAGTTTTTTTCACGAAGGGGAGTTTGATGTGAAATAGGAGTGTTAGTTATGTAGAGTTCTAGTTCTGTTAGAATTCTATGTAATTTAGGGTTTTAATTTAGAGTTTGTTTAGAGTTTTAATTGCATTAGGACTTTATTTTAATTAGAGTTTGAGCTGTGTTAGGAGTTCTAATCACATTAGGCGTGTGAAATCAGTCGCAGCCGTGTGAATTAGATAGATTAGTTTGTTACGTTTTTGTTTATCTTTTATGCTTTACTAGTTCTACTAGGTTTAGGTTACTTTGCTTTAATAGTTCTAATCAGTTTAGGATTATTTGTGCACTATAAATAGACCATTCGGTCATATTAATAAAAGTAGAGTATGTTTAAGTTAATTCTTGTGAATTACAGATTTAGGAGAGAATCCAAAACGAATCCGGAGAGAATCCAAACCCCCTAGTTGAACTTTGAGACGAGATACGCCTAAGTTCTCCATATCCTGGTTACCAATCGAGTTATTGAGACAAAATACGCCAATATACTTGATTTTTGCTACTGATTTCATTAAAGTTTCAATATTTCATCTACAAAAGCCACTAAACTATATCAAAGAGCCTAAATTTCGTGAATCTTGTTTCAAGAATCACATCAAGTGGTGTGGCTGCTGGGATCCATGTACCAAGAACCGACTGAAGCACCTTGTACGAATGATATTTTAAATTGTGCCACTCCCCCAGATCCTATCTTGGACATACAAGAGGACTTCAAGATTAAATCTTTGGCTTGTCGACCATCCAAAGTTTCGAAAGTTGTTGTCCCATGTGTGCCTAAAGCTCCAACGAAGCATTGGGTACCACCATATGACGCCACTCCTACTGATTTTTGTTGTGTGGTAATTCTTGGTCATGCACGTCCAACAGAATCATGGCCTCCATTGCTGTTTCTCATCCGTGACCTGATGCTAATGGATCATGGATTTCGCGCATGGATGATCGCTTGGCTCCATCAAAACTTGAGGACAAGTTTTTTTTAAGAAGGGGAGTATGATGCGTATAAGAGGTACTAATTATGTAGACTTCTAGTTCTGTTAGAATTCTATGTAATTTAGGTGTTTTAACTCCTAGCTTGTTAAGAGTTTGTTTTACATTAGGACTTTAATTACTTAGGCGTGTGTTAGTGATAGATTTGTTAGGTTGTTATTTTTGTTTATCCTTTATGCTTTACTAGTTCTAGTTGAGTTAGGTTTCTTTGTAACCTATAAATATTGTCATTCGGCCATAATAATGAGGAGTTGAATGTTTAAGTTTAATTCTTGGTGAATTACAAGTTTTATGGAGTGAATCCAAACGTTTTCAGGAGTGAATCCTAAACCCTAGTTGAGTTTTGATTTGGATTAATCAGAATTCTCCATATCCTTGTGTTATTCGGATTTCCTTGGTTGTTTTCATCCAAGAATTCGGTTCTTGCTATCAAATTTCCTTAAAGATTGCATCTTTAATTCACAAAGCCACTAAACTATTGACTAAAGAGCCTAGAATCGTGTTTCTCGCATAAGGAAATACATCATGCATCATTTGTCGTTTCTTATCAAAGGAAAAGAAATAATACGAGGAGTATATTTATTAGAAACCGTACTTGGGGAAGAACTCAATGTACAAAGCGGACATCTAAAAACCTATAATATGTGGTTCACGTAATTAGCTTAAGTGGAAATAAAATATAAGGAAAAAAACTCAATGTGCAAAGTTGACCGCTGACAATCTAGTATATATAACTTTGAATATTCTAATTCTAACATGAATATGTTTTGTAGAACAACCCTAATTCTAATTGAATCTCTTATAACATCTCTTATGACAATAACCCTAATTCTAATTGAATCCCTAATTCCAATTGCAGTAGGTTTCTTTAATACTTTAACCCTAATTCTAATTATTGAATCGCTTATTCCAATTTCAATAGGTTACTTTAATGCATTAGTATAGTCAATATTTCCTTTTATATGTTACTTTAATATAAAATATTAAATATAGTATAAATGGATCTTATTTTAAAGTGCTTTTTAAACACTTTTCAATGGTATAAAAATTATAATTTTTACGAACTATATATTAAAAGTTATAATCAATATATTATATTTAAGTTTTTCATTGTGAACCCAACTTTATTTATTTTTATCCTAAATTCTAGTTGTATTTGAATCAATTTCGAACTCTATTTATATTCAAAAAAATATATGGCACTTAATGAGCGCGACAAATGGCGTCCAATGAGGACGCCAAATATCCTGAAATTCTAATTGAATCGCTAATTCCAATTGCAGTATGTTACTTTAATACGTTAGTATAGTCAATATTTCCTTTTATATGTTACTTTGAAATAAAATTTTAAATATATTATAAACGGATCTTATTCTAAAGTACTTTTTAAACACTTTCCAATGGTACAAAAATTATATAATTTTACGAACTATATATTAAAAGTTATAATCAATTTACTATATTTAAGTTTTTCATTGTGAACCAAACTTTATTTATTCTTATCGTAAACTCTATTTGTATTTTAATCAATTTAGAACTCTTAATGAGCGCGACAAATGGCGTCCAATGAGGACGCCAAATGTCGCGACCTCGTAAGCTGGCTTTTATACTCTACTTATTATCAAAAAATATGCGCGACAAATGGCGTCCAATGAGGACGCCAAATGTCGTGAAATTCTAATTGAATCGCTAATTCCAATTGCAGTAGGTTACTTTAATACGATATTATAGTCAATATTTCCTTTTATATGTTACTTTAATATAAAATTTTAAATATATTATAAATGGATCTTATTTTAAAGTACTTTTTAGACACTTTCCAATGGTACACAAATTATAATTTTACGAACTATATATTAAAAGTATAATCAATTTACTATACTTAAGTTTTTTCATTGTGAACCAAACTCTATTTATAATTTAATCAATTTAGAAATCTATTTATTAAAAAAAATATGACATGACACTTGATGAGTGCGACAAATGGCGTCCAATGAGGATGCCAAATGTCGCGACCTCGTGAGTTGGCTTTTGTACTCTGCTTTATATATTAGTTACTAGTATTGGGACCCGGACAACTGCCTGGGCTTTTTCATAGAGAAGAGGTAGAGTTTTTAAATATTTACACCCCTATTTTTTGCCGTTGTTTTTGCCTGACATAGAACAACTAAAAGTTATAATATGATTTCGTCATTATCTTTGACGTTGGTTTCTAATTTATATGTCATGAAGAAACTCACTATATGATTCAGATATTCACTCTATCATGTAGAAACTACATATTTTTATATGTTAAAGCACATGTCACGATATACTACACAACCTACATCTTCTTGCATATTAAAACATTAAAAATAAAACCTCCACTATATTGCATATTATTTCACTATATGTTTTCCGTTAATAAAATCCAGTATATTGTATAGAAGTTCACCATATCTATCAAAAACTCACTTCACTATATGAATTTAATTAATATGAATTTCCAACATTAGTGTGTACCAGTTCCGTTTAAGTGTTTTTATAATTGTAGATGCGAGATGCTTACACGCTTTCTAATTTATTTTGTTTGCTTTAGTATAGAGGTTTTACCTCTAATTGAAGATAAGAACTTGGTAATGGAGATAGAGGTACTTTTTAAAAAAAAAAATCCACTTTCTTTAGTACTCATTGTGTTTACAAATTAAATAAAAGCACCTGTCATATAAATATGAAACAATTTGTTAAATTATGAAGAATTGGTAATATTGGTATGGTATGTTGCTAAGGTATGTTGTTACAGTGCCCTTCAAGCCTCAATAGACCAACATGATTAACAATATCAACGCTCTTTCTAATATGTTGACCATGTCCCATCTTATCCAACATTCATGTTTGGAGGAGACGAAGGATGCAACATTTGTTTCTTATCAAAGGAAAAGAAAATATGAGTAATATGTAGTTCACATAATTAGCTTAAGTGGAAATAAAATATAGGGAAGAAAACTCAATGTGCAAAGTTCACCGCTGACAATCTAGTATATATAACTTTGAATATTTTAATTCTAACATGAATAGGTTTTGTAGAACAAACCTAATTCTAATTGAATCTCTTATAACAACCCTAATTCTAATTGAATCCCTAATTCCAATTGCAGTAGGTTACTTTAATTCTTTAACCCTAATTCTAATTGAATCGCTAATTCCAATTGCAATAGGTTACTTTAATACGTTAGTATAATCAATATTTCCTTTTATATGTTATTCTAATATAAAAGTTTAAATATAGTATAAATGGATCTTATTTTAAAGTACTTTTTAAACACTTTCCAATGGTATAAAAATTATAATATTACGAACTATATATTAAAAGTTATAATCAATTTACTATATTTAAGTTTTTCATTGTGAACCCAACTCTATTTATTATTATCCTAAACTCTATTTGTATTTTAATCAATTTAGAACTCTATTTATATTAAAAAAATACGATATAACACTTAATGAGCGCGACAAATGGCGTCCAATGAGGGCGCCAAATGTCGCGACCTCGTGAGCTGGGTTTTGTACTTTGCTTTATATATTAGTTATATGATATGATATGATATATTGATTATATTGTTTTACTAACGATCTTATATCGACTGAATGTGCGTTTAAGCAAAAGCTAATTATTTTAATAGCTAAATTATTCTATTATATTTTCGAAATTTATTTGAATAATTTGGAGTTCTCATATAGTTGTTTGTTTCATTTTGATATTTGAAAGTTATTTCCCCTCAAAAAAAAAAAAATTGAAAGTTATTTACTAATTGAATTTCTTAAGTTGTATTGTTGTTAGGTTTATTTGGGTTAAGTCTTGTAGAACAAAAGAAGAAAAAAAAAGGGAACCCACCCCTCTTTATTTTCTCTGTACTCCCCCGTGCCTTCCTCTTCTTCTCCCCATCTTCGCGGCTCTTGCTCACCAAAAGCCAAAGAAATGTCCTGCTTCATCCTCTCCTTGTCTTCGCGTCTTCCTCAAATTAAGTCATTTCCTATTTCATTTGTAATTACTCTCTCAATTGAAGAGGAAACCCAAGAAAATTCCTAAAATCCCCAAAATTTCTCTCTCACCTTCGACTCTCTCTCTGTTGAAGCTATTATGTATAGCGCACACCCACATTTGAGTGTCCCACATTGATTAAAGAAGAGAGATGAGTTCACTTTATAATGCAAAGGGGCTACTCCCCTTATTGCCATATGGTTTTAAGGTGGAACCTCATTTGTCTTGTGAAGTGGACTATCTCTCTTTGTGATGGGTGCAGCCCAGGCCCATTTTTAACATGGTATCAGAGCCAGACCTACCGCTAGGATCCTGGTCCGTTATTGTACTCTAGGCCAATTGAAAAAAGGGAACTCACATGTGAGGGGGAGCGTTGAAGCTATTATGTATAGCGCACACCCACATGTGAGTGTCCTACATTGATTAAAGAAGAGAGATGAGTTCACTTTATAATGCAAAGGGGCTACTCCCCTTATTGCCATATGGTTTTAAGGTGGAACCTCATTTGTCTTGTGAAGTGGACTCTCTCTCTCTTTGTGATGGGTGCAGCCCAGGCCCATATTTAACACTCTCTCTCGCCTTTGTGTCGTGCTCGCCGTTGGCGCTTGTCTCCCTGAGGTCGCCGGAATTCTGCGTGCTACTGGCCGGAGTCTCCTTCCTCTCTGCTTGCGTCGCTGCTACCCTGGTGGCGTTGTTGTTTTGTTGCTGTTCGAGTGTTGCTCCCCTGCTCCTGTCTTTCTTATGCGCTAGTGGTGGTGGTTCTGGTGTCTCTCTCTCCTCCGTTCGTTGTTGCTGCTACGTCGAGGCGGTGCTGGCGCCGTGATTCTGATTCGGCCACCGCAAGCCGTAGCTTGCCGGATCAGCCCTGTGCTTCCCCTGTTCTTTTCTCTTCCTTGATTGCATCTCCTTCCTTATGTTGCTGAATTCTGAAATTTGAGTTAATTCAATTAGGCTATGTTCTTTTGGGCTGAATAAGTCTGAACTGAACTGAACTGAAATGAATAAGTCTGAACTGAACTGAACTGGTCTGAATTGATCTGATCTGATATGATCTGAACTGAACTGAATTGAGTATTATTAATAATTACAAGTAGAATAATATTTTTATCATGATTGATAATGATAATAATTAATAATATTAATGATAATCATAATAATATTAATACTAATACTAATAATATACATAATAATAATATTTTTATGAATTGAGTATATTAATAATAATAAGTAGAATAATAATGATATGAAGTAATAATATTATTAATATAATATTTTCCTCCAAGATTGTTATTTGCAAGTCAATATATACAAAACCAATAGCATGTTTCACGCCTAATACTGTAGAATAGTAACAATAGCATGCATGACTCCTAATTCTAAGCAACAGAATATTGACTTGCCTAATTTACAAAATACATAACTATATTTACATATATTTGACTACTCCTATATTTACAAAACTATGTTTGACATATATTTTAAAAAAAAATATTGCTACAATCAGGAAAATGACGAGGTTGGAGATAGTATGGAAGAAGATTATTAGGAAATTTAGAATACTCCTTTTGTTTCTTTTAATTGCTACATTTCCCTTAAATGTTCTTTTTTTTAATTGCTACATTGTTTAAACTTATTTATTTGGAGTTCTTCACCCACCATAAAGTAATACTCCCTCCGTTTCCGAAAGTTCTTCATACTTTAACCAATTTCCTCTCACAAAACTATTCAAAATAGGAACAACAAAATAAATTGGAGGGAGTATTACTTTTCTATCTTCGCTTCTTTCACCAAAAATTACTCTCCCTTATTTATATTCAATGGGTTAAAAAATACCCTCCAAAAAGTTTAAAAGTGACATTGTCAAAAATAATAATAATAATATAATATAATGTAATAATAATAATAATAATAATAATAATAATAATAATAATAATAATAATAATAATAATAATAATAATAATAATAATAAAATAACAATAATAATAAAAAAATTAATAATAATAATAAGAATATAATAAATAAAAATAATAGTAACAATAATAATAGTAATAATAATAATAACAATAATAACAATAACAATAACAATAATAATAATAATAATATTAATAATAATAATATGATAATAATAATAATAGTAATAATAATATTATTAATAATAATGATGATGATGATAATAATAATAATAATAATAATAATAATAATAATAATAAGTTGTAGTCCGAACCGATCGATCTGACGAACCGAACGAACCGAATCGAACCGAATCGATCCGAACCGATCGTCGATCTGAACCGAACCGATCCCGAATCGAACCGAACCGAACCGAATTTCCATTTATTCAGTCCAAAAGAACAGAGCCTTACTTGATTATATGACCGATTGTTTGATGTGTTCTAATCCTTGTTGTTTGAATTTTGGGATTTAAGTATTGGATTGAAATGTATAAGCTCCCGGTTTAATTAAACTTCAGTGATGATTAAAAAGGGTTCAAGTGCAAATTTTGGTTTTAGGAAAATGTGAAACCAAGTGGTGGTTTGTGTATCATCCCTTAATTATGTATGTTGATTCTTAAACTGAGTAAGATGTGAAGTTGGTAACTTTGGTGCCTTAGCTTCTATAATACTTAGAGTTATATGAGTTGTCATGTTTATTAGTCCGTGTTAGCAGGAAGCAAATGATCATCAAAGTTATATTACTTGATTCGTTTTAAGTCTATTACTGGTAATAAGTCAATAATTAATTAAGATGCTTAGCAATTCGACCATGAATTAGTTTAATAAAGAAGACACATTTCTTATTTAAGCTCAAATGTTATAAACCAAATTATAAGCAAAATGAGTCCTTGGGTTCAAGAGTCATAGAATTCTCTTAGTTGATAACTACTACACCTAATGGTAAGGATAGGGTTATCTAGGATAATAAGCTATAAATTCAACGATTCATAATAGTAACTTGATAAAAGAGTCAGCATAGTAATGAAATGAGGTTAGTTATCGACTGTTTCCGCTAAGAAATTAAGGATTGTAATAGGTTGTGAGGTGTGATATGGGCCCCAAGAGCGGTCGCCTAAGCTCCGATATCCGTACGCCGGAAACCTGCAAAACAAAGTTAGACTACCCCGGGGGTGGTTCCGGGATCGCCCCTCCGACGCTCAAGTCAGATGAGATTGAGGTAGAGAGAGAGAGTTTAAAGAGAGATGCTCTAGTTTGTTAGGTGAGAATTGAATACCTGTTCATTGATGAGGCAATTGGTTTTTATAGTGTTGGAGATTTCCCAGACAGAAAACATTGATTAGATGGGCCTTTTTGAGAGCAATGGTTATGTTGCCTTTTCAGGCAATGATTATTTCACCTTTTTAGAGGGCTCCCAAGTTCCTGAGATTAGGTCAACTTTCAAGTGGGACCCATCGCTGCCACATGTCCGAGGCTCTAGGAGGCTTTTGTTCTCCTGTTGGGCTGCTGATTAAATGAGCCCAAATAATTAGCCCCACGCTAGGGATGGGGGATCATGGAGGTCTGACTGGATGAACGCCCGTCCGTGGCGGAATATCGATCATCTTACTTCTGACTGGCTCACTGCCCCATCTAAGTATATAGACGGAATAAACCACGGTGCCGACCGAGTCCTATCCCTGTAGAGGGGGTTTGTGCCGATCGGATCACCTCCTACTTGAAGGAGGGGTGCCGACCGGGTCCTTCTCTGTTTGAGAGAGAGAGTCCCGACCGGGTTTTTTCCTGTTGAAGGAAACGATGACGACCCGGTAGTTTTCTTGCTGAAGGGAAGAGCGCCGACCGGGTCATCTTTCTGTTGAAGAAGAAGCGCCGACCGGGTCATCTCATGCTTGAAGAGAACAACACCGACCGGGTCATCTCATGTTTGAAGGAATCGACGCCGACTGGGTCATTTTTCTGTTTGAAGAAAAGACGCCGACCGGGTCATCTCATGCTTGAAGAGAACAACGCCGACCGGGTCCCTTTCTTGTGGAAGGAAAAGCGCCGACCGAATCTTGATCATATGGTAGTCACTCAGATGATGGGCTAATGAGACCCAAGTCCGTCCGAGTGGGTATTACCTGATACTTGGCCATACTACTTTATCCAACATATTACTCCTACTGTTTCGGTGACTTCTACCTGGCTTCCTGTTCGTTTTTTCCAACATATGAAACCTCTACTACTACTTTATGCTGACATAAAAGGAAGAACATTGAGATTGAGGTTCCTAAAGATTTTTGCTCTGTTTCTACCGATGCAACTCCAATTTGGCCTCATGCCAAAAGCCTATGATTTCTGGCGGCTAAAAAAAGGCCTAGATCCGGCTTGGTTATTGATAGAGTGAATAGATCTGCCATTTCTTGAAATTTCTCTTCGGATTCAAAACTGGGGGAGTACTATAATTATAGCAAATTTATACACGATATGTACAAGAGACATTTGCTTCTTAATCGTAAAATACTTGCACAAATCGCGAAACTATGACGCCTGCAAACATTGCTTTTGAGGGTGTCATCCTTGTTTTCAGGTATTTTGCTAACCAACTTTGGTCTTTGATCTTGTTTGCTTCTGGTTGCTGACTTATGTTGCTGATTTTTCTAGGTATAGTGTTTTCTTGCTACTCACCAAAATGTGGCAGAGATGATTGACAAACTTGCTTCCCTCACCAAAGAGAGGGATGATGCAGAGGAGAGGGCTAGGCACTGGACGGGCAAGGTTAGAGAGGGCCAGCAGGAGATTAATCAACTTAAGGAGCAACTGGAGGAGTCTGGAAAGGCTGCTGCGCGATAGGAGACTGAGCATCTGGATGCTATTGGCAAGTGGTCTTGGTTGGCAAAAATTAAAACTATGGAGGAGTACTTTGAGGGGGAAGCATACTTCACGTGATCCGGTGGCGGAAAGGTTGGCATATGAGTATGCCACGACTCATTGCTCTGCTAACAATGATGTTGTTGCTGTTGCTAATGAAGAGGTTGGTAATGCTTCTACTCAAGTAGACACTTTAGCCCCTGGTCCATTTTCTGCCCCAATTGATCTGGATGTGGAGAAGACTACTGAAGATGCTCCATGATTCTGCCTTTTATGCTAATCATTTTCTAAACAATTTCTAAAACTTGTATGTTTTTAGTTGCTCAAGGGAGCAAGGTTAGGATAATTGTGCGTTTTTGCTCCTGCTCATGGGAGCAGGTTTTACATTTACTTATAGGATTTTTTGATTTTTACCACCTTATAAAATCACCATTTTTAAGATAACCACCTTATAAGTTAATTGTTTTAAATAACCACCTTATATGACCTAAATCTCTTTAAATACCTACCAATCAACAGATTTCGTCAAGGAAAACATCCTCAAAAAGGGTTTAAGAACGATTTCATCACCTCCACCTTTATTCACTAGAATGTATTTAAGGTTTAAACCCTTATTTAAGACCGATTTCTTGGATGAAATCTGCCAATTGGTAGGTATTTAAAAGGATTTAGGTCATATAAGGTGGTTATTTAAAACAATTAACTTATAAGGTGGTTATCTTAAAAATGGTGATTTTATAAGGTGGTTAAAGTCAAAAAATCCTTACTTATATGCTAATTTATCTTGCTACAAGTAATTTTAGGGAAAACTTTAGTACAACTTGCTCTGCTTTCCCCTTTGCTAGGAAGTAAATGGTAATTTATTGTTTTGCTTATCTGGTTCGTTTTGTAACTTTGCTTAACTTTGCTTGCCATCTCGTTTGCTGTTGGCGACTTGCTCCTGGTTTTGGCATGGGCCTAAGGGGGGTCGGTTGCTCTTACGGGTTGCCAGTTCTTGCACCCTTTATTGAAGGGAGGATGCCTTTCGAAGGCAATCTGGCGGTTCAGGCTAGGATATTAGTCAGTGGTGGTGATGACTGGCTCTTCGTCGTTGATTCGTCCTGCCCAGCATCTTCTCCATCTTCGTGGATCAGCTCGTTTATATCAAGTTGCTAGGCGACGCTGTCAAGGTTATTATGGCGCTGCCTCCGGGAGTTGGATGCGACTGATCCATAGGACATCATCTGGGTGCGAAGTTCATCGGTGTTCCTTTCGAACTGGATGCCTTGAACAACGATCTCTTCTCTGAGAGATTTTTTCATATCGTCGATGGCTCCCATGATTTTCGTTATGGCTTGCTGACCTGACACTTCGGAAAGAGTGTTAGGAGTTGCTAGGGTTACGACTTCGTTGTTGATCTCGGCCATGATGCTTGGCAAATTGCTAGGATTGATTAAATTGCTTTTTAATTATCAGCTCCACGGTGTGTGCCAAATTATTTTAGGCAAATTTCACACAAGGATCAATTTGCTTGTAGAGGGGGTTGACAATTAACTTGCAATATCAAATAAAATGCGTGAAATAAAGTGCGAATAATTCTAAAGGACATAAAGTAAGTTTTACGTGGAAAACCCTTAGAAAAGATGGAAAAACCTCATAAGGATTTGTATCCTGCCAATTCACTAAGTATACTTGAGTTTGCGGCTGAATACAAGACAATAGTAGAGCTAGAGAGAGAGAGAACAGTGATTGAGACGTGTTACAATGGGAGCTAGCGAACTATATTTACGCTAAGAATTAAATGAACGTTGCTATCATAGCCGTTTTTCCCTTGGATTGTTATTGGCCTCAGATCCTATTGTGAGGGGATTGTGGAATACCTTCAACAAAACGGTTGCAGCTTCACTTTCTTCTCAATGCAGCGCACTCCTTCCTAGATTGTAGGGAGCCTTCAACTACATGTCATGTCAGCGATCCACCCCTTCTTTATTCGCTCAACCACATGCTGCCATCTGCCTTTGCAAACTAACACAAATAGTTCTAGTAACTTGTTGCCACGTAGATAAAAAACTACTCCCTAACAGTATGTTTCAAAAAAAAAAAAAAACTAACGACTATTAATCCTGCTAAGTTTTATTCAATATGAATTGTATGAAATGATGCACTTTGGAATTATATAGAGCCAATTGTAAAATAATATAATACATACCCTATAAGTTGTAATTATGTACTAGATACATGGTATTCTTTGTAGCAGAACATCTTAGACTAATATTTCATTTGTTTCTTTTTAATGTACACAGTTTGTACTTTGGCATTATTCACATATTTCACTTTCACCACCGTTGTGACTTATACATAAAGACAAAAATATTAATGTGAGATCTTATTAGATTGGTCTTAACATATTTTTTTTTGAAGGCATTGGTTTTGAAAACCACAAGAAGAGGAACAAACCTAAGAAATATGTTGACCTACATAGTGATAAAATTTGTATGTATTGTGGAAAGATAGGTCATTACATAAACCAATGTCAACTAAGAACTGGAATGATTGGCAAGAATGTGAAGTTAAGTAACATGAAATGGGTTGCTAAAACTAATGCTAGTCAAGAACAGGAACCCACGAAACAAGGGGTTCCTACAACTAACAACTAGTTAATTTTTGCAGGATGGAGTGAGGGGAACAACACTTGGTATCTTGATAGAGGTTGTTCTAAGCATATGATAGGAGACAAATCTAAGTTTCTCTCACTCTCAACCTATGAAGATGGAAGTGTGACTTTTGGTGACAATAAGAAAGGTAACATAGTTGCCATAGGTAAGGTTGATAAGTCACCATCACATTACATTAATAATGAATTTCTAGTTGAAGGATTAATGATATGAATGCTCAACTAGGATAGTTAAACACTCAAAAGCACACGCCAACTTGAATAAGGACAATGAAGAAATCCGAAAATAAGAACAAGTAACAAGGGATATTTCTTAATGAATGATCACTCCTGAAACACTCACAAGAATCTTAAACACACTCAAACCACTCCTGGAATTAAGTTGTTTAAACACTAATCAATAAACACTCCTGAATATCAATTAATGGAAGATTAAAGCTTATGAATTAATTCACAAACAATAACAATGTTTAGTCATAAAATCACTCTAACCATTGAAGAGGTTAGGCGCCATTATTTATAAGGAGTAAGCAAGAAAACCTTGCTCCTCAAGCATACCAAACCACACGGCAATCATCATTAATTTAGGAAAGTATTTCCTCCTTAATTCTAGCCTAGAATCAAGCTAAACTTAAGGAAACTCTAACTTAAGGAAAGACAACAAGTACTTTCCTTAATTACAACTCAAACACACGCCCAAGGCTGCTACCTTGCACGCCACTCCAATCTACCAAATTAAGGAAACTTTCCTAAAATACAACCATGACAACTAAACACCTAACCACCGAAATCTCTAAGGGATTTTCGGACTTTTATTGAACTAGAAACAACTCAACTAATTAACTAACATTTTAAACTAATAATGACACTAATTTAAAATGCTAATCAGTTTCTTCCACGAGCCATGTGACACACGACACAAATGCATGCTTGTTAGCCATCAAATTGAAACCCATGTGTTCCATCAAAAGTAAAACCGGCTCTTCTTGACTTGATGCCTTTGGATCCGCATCATTCTCCCCTTCTTCAAAAGAATTTGCCCTCAAATTCTTATCATCATGGTAAGGAGAAAGATCACCAATATTGAAAGTAGCACTCACATTGCCATAATCACTTGGTAAGTCGATTTTGTAAGCTCCATCACCTACGACTCCAATGACTTCGAACGGACCATCAGCTCTAGGCATCAACTTGTTTTTCCTTTTGCTCGGAAACCTTTCCTTCCTTAAATGTATCCATACTAGGTCACCTTCCTTGAACTTAGGTTGGCGCCTATGCTTGTTAGCTCGTTCCTTGTATTGCTTATTCATTTTCTCAATTTGAGCTTTGACTTGCGCACAAGTCTTGTTAAAAGCTTCCAGCCTTTTCTTTGAATCCGCATGTATCTCACTTCTAGGAAGAGTAACAAGATCAATAGGGAGAAAAGGATTAACTCCATAAATGATCTCAAATGGAGAACGTAAAGTTGTGGCTGAATGTGAACGGTTGTAAGCAAATTCCGCATGTGCAAGCTTCACATCCCAATCTTTTTGTGTCTTACTCACAAGGCCACGTAACAAAGAACCAAGAGTTCTGTTTGTAACTTCAGTTTGACCATCTGTTTGAGGATGATGACTCGTGCTAAATAGGAGTTTCGTTCCCACCATCTTCCACAAACACCTCCAAAAGTGACTAAGGAATTTAGAATCCCTATCCGAAACAATGCTTCTAGGAATGCCATGAAGTCGAATTACCTCTTTGAAATACAAATCAGCCACATGGGAAGCGTCATCCGTCTTGTGCATGGGAATGAAATGAGCCATCTTCGAAAATCTATCCACAACCACCATGATAGCATCTTTGCCTCTTTGAGTTCTAGGCAAACCAACAATGAAATCCATGCTCACACTATCCCAAGGATGATCCGGAACTGGTAAAGGCGAGTAAAGCCCTTTATGAAAGGTGCTTTTGGACTTTTGGCACGTTGCACACTTGCTCACTACCATATGCACATCTTTGATCATGCTAGGCCAATAAAAATGTTCACTCAAAGTATCAAGTGTCTTTTGAATGCCAAAATGACCAAGCAATACCTCCACTATGCACTTCACGAACTAGAAGCTCACGTACCTTGCACTTTGGGACACACAACTTGTTTCCTTTAAAAAGAAAACCCTCTTGAACCATGAACAACCCTTTAGGAGCAGCAAAAATCGAACCAAGTTCATCATCTTCTTCTCGAATCCTCATTTGATGATAACCACTTCTAAGATCGATTTTTGAGAAAATCGAGGCTCCATTGAGTTCATCAAGCATATCCTCCAACCTCGGCATGGGAAATCTATACTTCACAGTGATATTGTTCACGGCCCTACTATCAATGCACATTCTCCATGTACCATCTTTCTTAGGCACAAGTAAAGCGGGAACCGCACAAGGACTCATGCTCTCCCTTACATACCCCCTTTCGATCAATTCTTCAATTTGTCGTTGAAGTTCTTTGGAAGCACTTGGATCACACCTATAAGCAGGTTTATTAGGCAAAGGAGCTCCCGGAACTAAATCAATGGCATGTTCAATTCCCCTTAAGGGTGGCAGCCCTTGTGGAAGGTCTTCCGGAAATACATCACAAAATTCCTTCATGAGTGAATCAAGTTGTGGATTACTTGGCTTCACTTCACTTGCAACAGCATGTTTGATGACTAAGGCATAGCACACTCCTTCATCTTCAATCTCCTTCTCGAATTCTTTGGAAGAAAGAAACAAACTAGTCTTCTTTTCTTCCTTCTTGTGAATCACGGCACTAGGAGCCAAAGGATGCAACCTAATCTTCTTGGAACCCACCGAAACTGTATACACGTTGGAGTCCCCTTCATGTATCACTTTTCTATCAAATTGCCAAGGTCTCCCAAGTAAAACGTGACAAGCATTCATGGGAAGTACATCACACCATAGTTCATCCTTGTAATTCCCTATGGAGAAAGAAAGTAATGCTTGCTTCTTCACCCTAAGTCCCGTATCATCAAGCCAACTCAACTTGTAGGGGCGTGGATGATCTCTCACAACAAGACTCAATTTGTTCACCAAATCTGCCGCTACAACATTGGTACAAGAACCACTATCAATGATCATGTTACAAGTGTTTTCACCCACCTTGCAACGAGTATGGAACAAGTTCTCTCTTTGTTCTTTGCTTGGAAGGCAATCAACATGTAAAACTCTCCTAACAACACCAATAAGCCTACTTGTCATCTTCGGCATATGCATCCTCCTCCTCACTCTCAACCGTGTCATCTCTAGGCACAAATTCGTACAACTCCTCTTCTTCATTCAATTCCATGTATTGCCTCATGGTGAGAGCTTTCTTTGTTGGACAATTACTAGCAATGTGTCCTCTTCCTTGGCACTTGAAACACTTCCGATTTTCTTCAAACTTTTCCCTAGGAACGAAAACTTTCTGTTTTTCGACCCTTTTATCATCTTTCGTTGCATGTTCTTTCTTAGACCCTTCATAGTTCTTGTTAGAAGATGAATAAGAAGAATAAGAAGAAGAAGGTTTGAACGAGTTACCGGATTTAGCATAGGAAGTTTTCGGTTTGTCCTCGTTCTCATGAGATTCAAATTTAAGCGCCAATCTACATGCTTCATCAAACGTAGTGTAAGTCGACACTTCTACCTTCCTTGCAATAGGACGGTTCAAGCCTTTGATGTAACGAGCAATTTTCATTGCTTCCCTTTCTTCTATGTCACAAATAAGGCACAGTTTATCAAATTCCATAGTGTACTCATGCACACTCAAAGTATCTTGACACAAAGTAGTCAACTTTATGTACTTGTTTTTGCTCGTAATCACTTGGCAAAAATTTCTCCTTGAGCTTCTCTTTCAACTTAGTCCAACTACTAAGCTTGTCTTTCTTCTTTCTTGCACGTTTTGCCTTCAAATTTTCGAGCCAAATACCAAGCATACTTGGTCAATCTCACTTGAGGCTATCTTGAATCTCCTTTGATCATCAAACCCCCTATAATCACACACCTTCTCCAATTGTCGAATCCACTCAAGTAAATCCTCCGGACTAGAATCACCAGTAAAATCATCCAATTTTAATCCCCTATCATCATTGAAATTAGGTTTAACAACCCTAACTTCATCCTCTTCATCCGAAAGTCCAATGTAATCAACACTTGTTTTTATCCAACTTCTTAGTGATAATAGAAGTTATAGCATCCATTCTAGTTTCAAGTCTACTAACATGATTCGAATCAGCATTATATTTTGCTTGGAAATCAAATTGCATCTTAGCTATGTCCTCAATAGCCTTAGCTAATTTTTCCAATTCACTCGACATTATCTTAACAAATAACAACACTTCGACACACTAGGAAGCACAAAAGAACCCTAGTACCACTTATCCCAATGTAAAGATCGAAACTTTAAGAAGAAAAGTAATAATTTACCTTGGATCTTTGAAGAGTAGAATCCCTTCTATCCTCTCCCGCCTGGAAAATCTCGATACCACTTGATATGAATGCTCAACTAGGATAGTTAAACACTCAAAAGCACACGCCAACTTGAATAAGGACAATGAAGAAATCCGAAAATAAGAACAAGTAACAAGGGATATTTCTTAATGAATGATCACTCCCGAAACACTCACAAGAATCTTAAACACACTCAAACCACTCCTGGAATTAAGTTGTTTAAACACTAATCAATAAACACTCCTGAATATCAATTAATGGAAGATTAAAGCTTATGAATTAATTCACAAACAATAACAATGTTTAGTCATAAAATCACTCTAACCATTGAAGAGGTTAGGCGCCATTATTTATAAGGAGTAAGCAAGAAAACCTTGCTCCTCAAGCATACCAAACCACACGGCAATCATCATTAATTTAGGAAAGTATTTCCTCCTTAATTCTAGCCTAGAATCAAGCTAAACTTAAGGAAACTCTAACTTAAGGAAAGACAACAAGTACTTTCCTTAATTACAACTCAAACACACGCCCAAGGCTGCTACCTTGCACGCCACTCCAATCTACCAAATTAAGGAAACTTTCCTAAAATACAACCATGACAACTAAACACCTAACCACCGAAATCTCTAAGGGATTTTCGGACTTTTATTGAACTAGAAACAACTCAACTAATTAACTAACATTTTAAACTAATAATGACACTAATTTAAAATGCTAATCAGTTTCTTCCACGAGCCATGTGACACACGACACAAATGCATGCTTGTTAGCCATCAAATTGAAACCCATGTGTTCCATCAAAAGTAAAACCGGCTCTTCTTGACTTGATGTCTTTGGATTCGCATCAATTAAAGCATAATCTCTTAAGTATTTCCTAATTCTGTGACAAAGGAAATGTTGTTAAATTTAATAGTGAAAAATGCTTAATCGTTAACATTAACTCTAAGAATGTCATCTTGGAAGGAACAAGGAAAGGGAACACATATATTGTGGATCTTGATCTTGTTCCTAAAAACAACTTGACATGCCTTAGTGTTATTGAAGTTGATCCACTCTTATGGCATAAACGTCTAGGACATGCTAGCTTTTCATTACTTGACAAACTTCGATCAAAAGATCTTGTTTTGGAATTACCATCTATAAAATTTCATATTGATCAAGTTTGTGATGCATGTGCCAAAGGGTAGCATATAAGATCCTCTTTCAAATCTAAAACTGTTGTGAGCACCACAAAGCCATTGGAATTAATTCACATGGATTTGTGTGGCCTCATGAGAATTCAGAGTAGAAGAGGTAAGAGGTATGTGCTAGTTATTGTTGATGACTACTCAAGATAGACTTGGGTGATTTTTCTCTCTAGCAAGGATGAGACCTATGATGAGTTCCTTGTCTTTGCAAAAAGAGTTCAAAATTTGAGTGGTCACAAATTGATGCATATTAGATCCGATCATGGTAAAGAATTTGAAAATTATAGATTTGATGCCTTAAGCAGAGACCATGGCCTAGATCATAATTTTTATGCCCCTAGGACATCACAACAAAATGGTGTTGTAGAAAGGAAAAATAGGAGTTTGAAGGAAATGGCTAGGACTATGCTAATTGCTAGTGAACTTCCAAGGAAATTTTGGGCTGAGGCTGTTAATACTTCTTGTCACATAATAAATCGTGCCATGATGAGACCTATCATTAATAAAACTCCTTATGAGCTTTACTTTGGTAAGAAACCCAATATTACATATTTCAGAACTTTTGGTTGTAAATGTTTTGTTCATAATAATGGGAAAGATAATATTGGAAAATTTGATGCAAGGAGTGATGAAGCAATATTTCTAGAATATTCATCACATAGTAAGGCTTATAGAGTTTGCAATAAAAAAACTATGCGTGTTGAAGAAAGTGTACATATAATCTTTGATGAATCTGACAACTTTAATCCAAGCAAGCAGGTTGATGACTTTGAAATTGGCTTGGTTCGTTCAAATGAAAAAGATGTAGATTCAATTGAGGAAGAAGGAATAAAAGAAGAATGGAACGAAAAAGATGAAAATTTTCATAACAAGGCTGTTCATGTTCCACAAGATGATGGAGCTGTTCTTGTTCCTACTAAGAATGAAAACGTTGAAGGAACTGATTCAACACTTGCTGAAAGTGGAACAAATGAACAAGGCTCCTCATCCTCTCATCAAACTCAAGAGGAACAACCTGTTCCTATAAGGGAGTTTCAACCAAAACCTTGGAGACATAAAAAATCACATATAGTGGAACTCATAATAAGTGACATATCCAAAGGTACGCAAACTAAATCTCAGTTAAGGAATTTTTGTGCATTTCATGCGTTCTTATCAATGATGGAACCAAGTGATGATTGGTATATATAATTGACTTTTGGTTTGTTTTTACTAGTTTTTATGATAGTTTTTAGACTAGTTTAGGCTAAATTTCTTCCTTTTCTTTCCTTTTGTGCTTTTTCCCTCCTTTGTGCTCTTTCTTTGGGTGTTTGTTTTTTATTTCAAGATTTGGGAGCACGCTTGGAGGATCTAGCACAAACCCGAGGCAAAGCATTGAAGAAATGGAGCACTAAGGGGCCCGAAAGAAGAGAAGAAAGAGAGGAGGGTGCCGACCTGAGGGCCCTGGCCATCTGACCCGCCCGGGTCAGCCCAGCCAGCACTCACAGCTCGCTCCTATCAATGAACCAGGCCGGGTTTGTTGACCCGAGGACCTGGGTTTGTTGACCCGAGGGCTCGGGTTCACAGACCCACCCGAGTCATATATGTTGAGCATCCTACCTGTTTCCTGATCAGTGAACCCACCCGAGCACTTGGGTCGGTTCACCCGCCCGGTCGGGTTATTTTCAGGAAACGCTTTTCGACTTTGATTCTTTTATACGGGGGGCATTTATGTAATTAACTCTGTTTTATTTTTAGGACTATATAAGAGGGACTCCTCTTATTTTTGGTTAAGCAATTTTATTTTTGTTTAGCATTCAAACTTTAGAACCCTATGAGAGAGAAAGTTGAGGTTGGAAGCTTTTGAACTCCATTTTCACCATTTATGCAAGCTTAAAAGTTGGTAATTTATTGTTTATTTCATCTTTTCTTTCCTTAGTCTTGTTTATTGTTATTGTTTTGTTGATTAGATCTTGTTTATTAGTTGTTGATTTCCCCCTTTTCTCTTTCCTTCATGGTTATGGTGATGAAGTTATTTCAAGCTTTATTTTGCTTTACTTTCATAATGTGTGAGTAGTTTCCTACTAGTGGAAGGGATGTAACCTTCATTTACTCTTTGATTCCTAAATCTAAGTTAGGGGGTTAACTTTTGGGGTTGAACTTGTTGATCAAACTTGCTTTAATTGGTTTGTTGGGTGCTTGATCACCACTTGACTTGCATATTTGGAATTTCTAGTGAAGGATTGAGAGATGAAGCTAGGAAAATAGGTATTTCCTAGTTTAGGGAAGCTTGATTAATCATGTTGTGCTTGATTTGGCTAGATTAGTTGCTCATGGGTGACTAATCAAGCTCCTCTAATTAGCTTGAGAGAGTAATTAGAGCTCCTATTTGCGTGATTTTTCCCCTTGTGATCCCCCATTTGTTTCCCATTGGTCTTGATGATTGGATTATTGGATTGAATGTTGGCGAATCCCCCTAATCCCCTAGTTCTTTTACCCTTGTATTATCTCCTTTACTTGCTTGTTGATTTACTTCGCAAATTTCCTAGTTTATTTAGATTTTAGAATCATTGCTAAACTTTCAAAAAACCCAAAAATTAATTTATCTCATTGTAGTTAACTAATTGACTCTTGATTTAACCCTACTTCCTTGTGGATTCGACCCTATACTTACCCTATATTAGGTAGTTTAGGTTATCTTTGGCGAGTATACAACAACCGTCAAATTTTGGCGCCGTTGCCGGGGAAGTAGCGATTAACATTTGCTAATTGGTTAATTTTGAGACTGAAATGTCTTTTTCTTTGGTTTGGTGTGTTTACCTTTTGGTTGTTTTACTAATATTCTCCTTGGCTTTGTTGTTGCATGTCAAGAAGATTGAGGGGCCATCCAACCATCCCCATCGATCATAACCTTGAAAATACATTGTGGCAATTAAGGAGAATCTTTATGGAACCCACGGTCCAACCATCAATCGTTGAACAACCGGGTTTTGAACAAGAGTCGTCTATTTCCATTACTTCTTGGACTATGGGGGATGAGGCTCCTAGAGCATTACGGGATTTTGGGCATCCCGAGGCATTTAAACTCAAAAGTGGTATTCGCTGCCCAACTACTACCGCCAACTTCGAATTTTCTCCGCATTTGATTCGCATGATCAAACAAGAGCCCTATGGGGGTATGACTCATGATTGTCCTCTTGAGCATTTGGCTAACATCTCGGAGCTATGTGCCACGGTGAAGCAAAACAATGTGAGTCAAGAGTTTGTGAGGCTCAACCTATTTCACTTCTCTCTTGTGGGCAAGGCTAAGAAAGGGTTGCAATCCATTCTAGAAAACTCTTTGACAACTTGGGCACAAGTGACCGCGGCTTTTGTGGATGAATTCTATTCTCAAGAGAAGACCTCCAAAGCTAGGAGGAAGATAGCTAACTTCCCCCAAGAGGAGGATGAGACATTATATGGATCTTGGGATAGGTTCAAGGATCTTCGAAGATCTTGTCCTCACCATGGGTATAGTCAATGGATGCTTATGCGAAGCTTCTATGATGGTCTTCTTCCTATGACCCGTGCAAGTCTTGATTCGGGTGCGGGAGGCCAACTAGCTAAGCTTCTGGTTGACAATATTAAGCCTACAATTGAAGAGGTAGTTAGACACTAGTCTTGGGGGAATTCTACTAGAACCGCAAGCAAGAAAAATGCAAGTAAATGCAACACTAGAGGAAAAAAGCCCAAGGGCATCATGGTATGATCTTGATGCCATTGACCACATTAATGCAAAACTTGATACTGATGTGGATGGGAGTAGCATCATGGTGATTAGTCCTAGTTCTATTAGGACACTTATGTAGTTTTCTAGTTCTGTTAGGAAACTATGTAATTTATGTAATTTTATTGCTTTAGAACTCTAGTTTGTTTTGAATTGCTTTACTTGTTTTAGAGTTAGAACACTATTAGGAGTGTTCATAACTTAGGAGTGTGGTAGTTTATCTTAGGCGTGTTACATGATGAACTTAGCCGTGTGTTTGGCTAGAGTTAGGCATGTAGATTTTAGTTTATCTTTGTTTGGTTTGTTATTATCTTTAAGCTGGTTAGTTGCATAAGAATTAGGCCTCTTCTTGGACTCTCAAATGTATTAATATTTCAGTTTGTTTGATTAATAAAATCTGTTGTTGTTTTTGAGTTTAACCTATTCCTTATGGAATTAACGTTTTAGGAGAGAATCCAAAGCTTTGACAGTGAATGCACCCTTGTTATTATCAATTCTTGGTTAGGAATTGGTAATTCCATATCCCTGGTTACTTTGTTACATTAACAAACAGTCACAAACGTGTAGGGGTGTCAGAATCAGATCTGACCGCTGGGTCAACCTGATATCGACCTGACTTGAACCTGGTTCGACCTGTGAGGGTCAGTCTCTAGACCTGACCGAAACCTGACCTGGGATTACCCAGACCTGACCAACACCCGGCAAGATTATATTCTGACCTGACCACACAGACCTGCATTAAGCAGAAGAAAACAATTGCCAAGCACGAAATCTGTTACATTAACATGAGCAATAGAAAAAAAAATCCAAAAAATCTCATCAAATTCTCATAATTGCAAAATCAAACAAAAATCCATGCCACATTATAACAGCACATAATAATATAATAAGAACACTTCCTTTCCTAATTCTTCAAATTAGGGCCATGGATCAACGATATAATCAGCAGTCAATCAAAGTTCACCAAAACAAGCAGGTTGAGATACACTAAGATTTCCTAATACAATCTTTAATATCCTAATATATCTCAACAAAGCAACATTGTATAACACAATAATATGATAATGTCTATAAGCTGTATTGTAAATATTATAAATTATATATTTCTTAGCTAGCTTAGTTAGAATAGTTTGTTATTAGACGCTTCTGTATAATTAGCAAATAGCTAGTTAGTTCAGATTTAGTTTTTATCCTGTAAGAATTAGTTGTAACTTGTAACCTGGTTTTCTTTTCTCTGTGTTCAATGAAATATAAAACACATTCTTGATCTTATCTTCTTCTATAATTCGCCATAACCGACTGCATAATCAAATTCAAGAACCATTAAGAAGAAAATATAGCGATGTCAAACCCATAAATTTATTTTTTCAAAAAACCCATTTGCATTCATACACCATTTGATAAATCCATCAACGAGGGAGAAGAAAAAAAGTTGTTTTATCTCTCTTATGTGAGAGTACAATAGTTAATTAAAAGAAAAATAGCTTAATGATTTTTTTCAACAAAAACAAACCCATGTGAAAATTCAGATAAGACAATTTCATGACAAACAAAAATACCCAATTGCCAACTAAAATCAATCATCAATTTTCAACAAAAAAAATGAACTTTTGTAAAAAAAAATGATGAAGGATAGAGACATTTGAGAGAATCCACCGGCCACCGTAAAATTAGCAAAATCTGGACTTGGAAGACCCAAATTGCAGTATACTAGGAAACAGCTCGCGAAGCCTCTGGGATTGTTGAAATTAAAAAGCTGAGGTATTAGCTCTTGCCAGCGTTGGCCCTGTAGTGGGTGACCGAATTTCGACGAAGGGAGCAGCGATAGAAAGGGAGGGAGCAACAAGAGTTTTAGTAGGTTTTTTGAGTTTGGAGGACAGAGATGAGGGAGAAGGTGATAGGTTTAGAAGATGATCTAACGGTTTAGCTTGTCTTATGGCTTGTATCCAACGGTTAATATTAATAATCCGTGTGCTTTGTATTGTTTTCTTGTGTGCCCTTGATTATGATGATCTAACGGTTTAGATTTTACCCATTAGATGATTTTGGATTTTGCCTTGAGAAACAAATAATCCTACCAAATTATTATTCATAACAACTAAACTCCATGTTCCACATCCCTAAACCCCAAATCTCATACCCTATAACCTCATTTTTAAATAATAATATAATTATTTATAGTAGTAATTAAAATTTCATAATTTATATCATTTGTTTAACCAAAATCTGCTCGTGTCAATTATCTCATTGTTTCATTTGTCGGTGAATTAATTAGCGAATAACAATGATTCATATCATAAAACAGATAAACAAATCATATAAATATATACTTGAACTTTTTTCTTTAATCTTTATTGGGTAATGAGCATAAACATTAATCGGTTATAGACTTATAATTATACTAGTTATATTGCTCTAAGGTCATTACTTATGAAACTAAACTTCTTGGAAAATTACTTATACAACTGTTACTTGCTCAATTAATGTTTTGATTATAGTCATATACGTGAGCTATAGTATAACATAAAAACAATTTACTTAAATAATCTTATAACTTATAAAGATAAGGGAGTGTTATGGTTGTTAATCTTATACTAGTATTAAACTATATGGTGTTAACAAGTTACTATTTAGTAACTAGTAAGTACTTGTTAACTACTACCTCTGTTTCTTTTTAATAGTTACACTTTCACTTTTGACACTATTCACAATATTTGTATTTTATTGGTTTGTATTACTATTGCTATTTTTAGCGTTGTTACTATTACAGTTATTATTTGTATTTTTACCTATTATCATTGCCGTTTTATGTTTATTAGTATTATTATTCTCATTACCATCATAGCTATTTGCAAACCTATATATCAATCATAATGCTTATAATAATAAATCATTTATATAAAGTTTGGAATTGATCGTCTACTCGTTATTATTGTCGTTGGTTATAATATATAATATTAAAACATATGAAGAGGCGTTCTACTCCTTTATTCATTAGAGTGGTTTTACGCAGTTGATTATTCGAAATAAGAGTTGACTAAGAGAATACACTAAACATCACGGTAATCAATATAGTGTTTTTATTGGTTTTTCGTTGTCATCCATATATTTATTGCACACACACATATGTATATATATGTCGATCTTAATACTTTTATTAATATGATTCGGTTACAAAATCCATAACAAAATCAAGATGGCCCGATCAGGAGTTACCCGAAGTTGAATTGACGTTCAATAGCGAATGGACCCGATGTTTCACAATGATCGAACTAAGGTCATTACTATTCAACCCGAGTACATTTGACTTAACTCAATCGTACATGAAACCTAAATACGACCTGCGCAAACTCGGCAAAAAAAATGTCAACGGGCGATCATACCCGGGAATGGATCAACTTGTAAATGGAACGCTTAGACCTGTCCGGCACCCGAGAATCCAATGATTCAAATGTGTTCGACCCAGTTGAACAAAACCTGACCAATCATGACCTGGGGCACTGACAATCAGAAGCCTGACCTGTCCGGGTCTGACCTGGTTCGCCGTAGGTATACCCAGAACCTGTTTGAGAACCTGTTTTGACACCACTACAAACGTGTGTTATTTCATTAAAGAAACCGAGTTCTAGCCTTGTTTTGTAATCAAGATTTGCAATCTTGGTTCAAGATTCATTCAAGATCCATTCTTTTAATCAAGAACTTTAAAGATAGCCTTCAAATCCACATCATGTGGATGGGAGTAGCATCAAGGTGATTAGTCCTAGTTCTGTTAGGACACTTATGTAGTTTTCTAGTTCTGTTAGGAAACTATGTACTTTATGTAATTTAATTGCTTTAGAACTCTAGTTTGTTTTGAATTGCTTTACTTGTTTTAGAGTTAGAACACTATTAGGAGTGTTCATAACTTAGGAGTGTGGTAGTTTATCTTAGGCGTGTTACATGCTGAACTTAGCCGTGTGTTTGGCTAAAGTTAGGCGTGTAGGTTTTAGTTTATCTTTGTTTGGTTTGTTATTATCTTTAAGCTGGTTAGTTGCATTAGAATTAGGCCTCTTCTAGGACTCTCAAATATATTTATATTTCAGTTTGTTTGATTAATAAAATATTTTGTTATTTTTGAGTTTAACCTATTCCTTATGGAATTAACATTTTAGGAGAGAATCCAAAGCTTTGGTAGTGAATGCACCCTAGTTATTATCAATCCTTGGTTAGGAATTGGTAATTCCATATCCCTGGTTACTTTGTTACGTTAACAAACAGTCACAAACATGTGTTATTTCATTAAAGAAACCGAGTTCTAGCCTTGTTTTGTTATCAAGATTTGCAATCTCGGTTCAAGATTCATTCAAGATCCATTCTTTTAATCAAGCACTTTAAAGATAGCCTTCAAATCCAGATTAATTGGTGTGGCTGCTGGGATTGAAAGGGATTTTATTGGATTTTGAGGGCTTATTTCGTACAAGATGACAGAGGCTAATGAGACTATAGCAGCCTTCGACGCGAGGCTTACGGACCTTATGGAGATGAACGCAAGTTTGCAATCAACCATGCTGGAGATGAGGCGTGATATGATTGAGTTGAAGAGCACTAAATCTGATCCTTCTAATCATAGTGTGAACAACCGAAGGAAAGAAGACCTAAAACTTTCGGACCTTCCCTTCTTTGATGGTGATGAAGATGCCTAGGCATATCTTGATTGAAAGAGGAGGTTGGATCGACTCTTCAACCATAAGCAGCTTGATGAATATGCTCGCTTCTCATATGCTACCCTCAAGCTTGCAAGGTATGCATCCCTTTGGTTTGATTCACTCCAATCTAAACGTGATGCCGAAGAAAAGAACCCGTTGATTCATGGACTGAACAGAAAACAAAGATGAAGAAGAGGCTTGTGCCACAAACACACAAGCAAGATTTGTTCTTGAAATTATATTCTCTCACGCAAGGATCCATGAGTGTTGAGAAATATATTAAGGAGTTTGAGCGACTCTGCATAGCTTGTGATTGTAGGGATCAAGAAGAGCAAAAGATTGCGAAGTTTGTGCTTGGTTTAAGAAAAAACTTGCGTAATTATGTGGAGTTGCAGCCTCTTACCACGTTTGATGAAGTATGTTCTTTGGCGTGCAAGGTGGAGAGGCAGCATAAAGGCTCGTCCTTTGGTGCGTTCAAGTCTTTCAAAAACGAGAATGAATCTGGTAGTTCGTCTAAGGAGGTCATGGATGCAAAGCCAACCACGCAAGAGGTGATGGATACATTGAAGGGTAAGCTCACTTTTGGAAGTTCCAAAGAGCCACCCGTGAAAAAAACCATGTGCTATAAGTGCCTTGGGGTATGTGGCTCGTAACTATCCCAATCGTGTCATGGTGTCGAGGGAAGAGTACTACAACTTCTTGGTGCACAGCAAGGAGGATGAAGACGAGCAAGAGAAAAGTATGGCAACACAACAAGCCGTGGTTGACATGGCTAGTGATGAATTTTGGAGTAGCCAAGCCAAGTGTAGTCCGGAAAAGGCGCATGAGGTGTTAGCGTTGAGGAGATCCTTGCTGGCAGAACTTCAATATGAGCAAGAGGATGCTCAAAGGCATAACCTTTTCCATTCGACTTGCTTAATAAAGGATCAAGCTTGTTCCTTTATTATTGATAGTGGTTCGTGTACAAACGTGTGCTCCTTAACAATGGTGGATAAGCTGCAATTGCCTACGAGGAAGCACCCTAATACCTACAAGCTAAACTGGTTGAATGATCATGGTGGCTTGTGGGTGAGAAAGCAAGCTTTGGTTAATTTCAAAGTGGGTGACTATCATGATGAGTTATGGTGTGATGCCATCCCTATGAAATCGTGTTCTTTACTACTTGGGAGGCCATGGCAAAGTGATCGATCTGTGATTCATAATGGAAAAACAAACGAGTATTCGGTGCTGTTGGGTACTAAGCGTTTGATCCTCGAGCCATTACCTCCAAAACGCCATTCTTCCAAGCAAGGCAAGGGCAAGGAGAAGCAAGATGGGGCTCATGTGTGCCTAAGTTCATGCCGTGGTGAAGTATTGGAAATCGCGAGCACAAAGAAGGAGCATCGCCAACAAATTCTTCATTTGCGTAAAGGCACCAAGCTGAACGTGGGTGATAAGGTGTGGTTGTCCCTTAACGCACAAAAGCTTCCTGTGAGTCACAAGCATGGCGAACCAGTTGATGAAGGTCTCTTTGATATTGTGGAAAAAGTTGGGTATGAAACGTTTAGTGTGCTGCTAGGAGATGGAATATGTGCCACTTTCCCTTCTTGTGATTTAGTCCCTTGTTTCGAAGACTAAACTTGAGGACAAGGTTTTTTCAACAAAGGGAGTATGACGTGGATGGGAGTAGCATCATGGTGATTAGTCCTAGTTCTGTTAGGACACTTATGTAGTTTTCTAGTTCTGTTAGGAAACTATGTAATTTATGTAATTTAATTGCTTTACAGGAAATAGGAGCAGCCAAATGAAGTACAAAACACACACAACAAACGCTAGCAATCAGTCCTAAGCTACGGCTTTATGAGCTCTTCATGCTCCATGATTTACGCCCCTAATAACTCCACTTCAATGGGCTGTTACAAGGAGGTTACAACAGCATTTCTTAACCCTAATCTGATGCTTAGACTTTCCCTAATAATCAGCAAACCACACGCCTAACATGAGCTTTACTTGATGAGTATACTCATGATTTCTTACGTACAACTCAAAACAACAAAAACAAATAAAACTAAAGAGGAACCCAAACATAACTTGGACTTCCTTTACAATCATGCTTGAAACCCAAACAGAACTTGGGCTCTTCAAATGTTGTATTCCATGTATTTAATTTAAGGAGGCTTCATGGGTTCCATGGTCAAAGACCCATTGATATTAAAGAACGGACTTTGATCATTCTCCTCTTCTAAAAAAAGGTTTGACCCTAAACTTTCTTCTTTGGTGTAAGGAGACAACTCACCCCTTTTGAAGGTAGAACTCAAGCCTCCCAAATCTGTTTTGTAGCTCTCATGATCAATTCTCTCTAATATCTCAAAGGTCCCTCATCAAGTGGAAAATACTTGATTTTAGGGCACCTCCCATTCAATTGTAACCAAACCCATTCCCCGGGTTTAAAAAATTTTCCTTGTTCTTTTTTTGCATCTTTCGTTTTGGGTTTCCGACCTCTCAAAACTTTGTCACTTAACCTTGAAAATAAAAGACTATTCTTGACTCGTGTGTCTTGTAACATGGTTGGTGTTTCTTTCCACAACTCATAGAAAGACGAGTTATCAAAAGAAATACCCCTTGCATCAACCCCCAAGCAAACCCCTTCCCCTTTATCCTATATCATAGAAATCCTTACAAATTACAATATGATTGCTCACTTTCTTTTCTTTTTGAGCTATTTGTGGGAGTAGGGGAGACAACTTGACTCTTTTGCCATCTTTCAAGGTCAATAGATACTCATTTGAAGTTCCCTTGTGCACGGAATCATTGTCGAATTGACATGGCCTACCAAGTAGCAATAGAGGAAAAAAGCCCAAGGGCTGCGGTCAAAAGGGGCCCAAGGGCTGCGTATTTTGACCGCAGCAATTAGACTAGCAGCCCTTGGTATTTAGGAAGGGCTGCGGTTGTTAACCGCAGCCCTTAGCGCGTTAAGGGCTGCGGTCAAGGCAAAAACCGCAGCCCTTGTGACCCAAACAAAAAATAATAAAAAAAAGACCGCAGCCCTTTTTTTTTTTGCATTTTTTTGTTCTAAAATGTTCCCAAACAGCTATATATATATATAAAAGTATCATTTTTCATTGCAAATTATGTTTTTTACACAATTATACAATACATTACATGTGTAGAGAATATACTCCAAAAATAGATTACCCCTCTTTTCATCCTCACTCCCTTCTTCAACATACTCCAATTTTACAGGCTTGAAATTGTGGTTGTCCATCAAGCCCGATATGCGAGAGTTAGCAGCCCGTTAAAGTTCGGACCCCTTGAGTTTGGTCATGGTGGAGTGTAGTCATCAAGATGAACCAAGTGTAGACAGGACTTTGTGGTATTCATTCAAAAACAAATCCAATAACATCTTTTAAATCGAAGTACTATAAATATTATTACCACTCTAAAAAAAAGACAGAAATGTAAGCCCTCACAAACGTAATACTTCTAAAACAAAGTGCACACAAGGACATAAAAGTAAAGCATTTGAAGCTCAACTTTGCTGTTATTTTTCATACTACTATAACATAGATTCTCATTCTAGAAGTTGATTTTTACAAATTATATTATGCTTGGAGTGAGTTATGCACATAGTACACCAAAGCCTTTTTTTTATCTAATTGGTCACTTAAACGCTTCAAATGAACAATCTAAGCAAAATTATGTAACTCCAAATGAACAAAAAATAAAACTGTTAATAGCAGTGAATGTACCATGCAAACACACAGCGCACCGTTTCACTACGCACGTCCCACAAACAGGAAAGTTGTGGAAAAACAAGAGTTGAATTTTCTTCAGCGGTAAAAAAAACTTCTTGAAAAACAGCTACAGGAATGTGTACTGTGTAGACAAACAGAAGCAATGGGTTTTGATTGCCTTCAATGGACAGATTCAATTTATCTGAACATAAGAAGATGGGAATTGGGTAGTATTTTCTTTTCTTTAACTCTTCCTTTAACATATGAAGATTAGCACTGATAAAATAGAAAGATTTTACTTTTTCGAAAATCTGCACTTTAGGTACTATCATGGATGCAAATAACAGTGGAGCCATCATGTAAAGCAACGAGTTAAAGGGTTTGACACTTTTCACTTGAGAAACCACATAGCACTCCATGCCAAAGCAACAACTAACCGTTCCTTAATTTGTTTGCACAAATATTCACTAGTTTTAGAATGAATTAGGTCCATTTAAAGAATGGTGATACCATAAATTTGTAAGATTTCACAATTTTTATGAACAATAGTTTCTCTAAAGTAATTTTAACAGTAAAGTTGAGACACATGTTTTTGCATGAGTTAAGCGATAAAGTCATGAAAACAACCACTCATATGCACATTAGGGTAGCAAATCCCACAAAAATCCATAAAGGCAAAAAAACAACCACTTAAGTACATATTAGGCTAAGCGATCCCACAAAATCAATAACTAACTAAATTCACCAACTTAAAAATGAAACAAGTAATAAAGGCAAAAAACAGTTCAACAGAGCCAACACCATAATCCCAAAGGGGGCTACAAGGCCCATACTAATTCCTCGAACAATCATCTTCAACTAAGGGGGAAGGGGGATAAATAAGGTTCATCCCCGAACAATCAACTTCGGATAAAAGGGTTCTAATTTCTAAAACATAACTGAAAAATAAGCAACATAAAACCTTGTACTTACTTGCATAGTACTTTCGTTTCACCGAGCATCAATCTTAACATGTCCAATCACTTGAGCATAGATCTACACAAAGGAGTAATCTTCTGTAAATGTCAACAAAAGAAAATGAAATTTAAGGAGACAGTGGATTGCAAGAAAGGAGGGCAAAAGAGCTTCAGTACCATTTTGAAGATGTTGGTTAAAAAAATATAATAAAACCAAATCAGTTTGCATCCATAACTTATTTCATAAACAAACTATATCATTGCACCAAATATTTCTCAGTCTGACATATAATCTTAGTAGAACATGCAAGAGAACAAAGCATTGTAATGAACACTAGCTACTATCCCCATTCTCCATGTCTGCCAGAAACTGAATATTGTTGCATGCTTAACAACCTTGATTAAAGCAAAGATTACTTATCCCATTCAAACAATTTCATAAAGAATATGATTGAGCCTTGAAGACTCGGTGATTCTTTTGTGACTACATATCCTACCATACTCCTAATAGAGTTACACTTTATCTATCCAGCAGAGATACATGTCCAAGCATCAAACTCGGTCGTCATCCACACGTCTCGAGCATTGCTCAAAACATAAGCATCTAATTAAATGCAAACTAAAGCCATCATAGATAGTACCAGAACACAAACCAACAGATTAAAAACAAACAAGACATCAAAAATCATATGCATTGAAGTTAGAGTAAACTAAGACTGTCATTAAAAGCTTGCCATTTCACTACCTTAAAACCCCCAAATTTATGCACCCCACCCACCATTTTCATCGAATTTCAACAATTTAACACACAAATTGGGTAAATTGACAAGAAATTTCTCAACAATCAGTCGCTCCAACAGCTCTGTGGGTCTAAAAATTCAGATCTTGGTACTTAACAAGATTAGTATCAGAGCCTAATTCTTTTCGCAAAAAAAATCAGTGAAAATATAAAATTTAAAAAAAAAAAGTGTTGTAAAAAGAATGAAGCTTCGTCGATAAGTCAAACAACAAAACAACAGCAGCAAAAAGGACGAGAATTAGAAACCAACCTGGTGACGACATCCGGCAAGGGAGGAAAGCTCCGGCAAGGCTGCGCGGCTCCGATGCAGGTGCGGTGAGGTTGCTCGAGTGTAGCAGCAGAACGAATCAGAGGAGAGAGCGAAAGAGGCAGGGGCAGCGCTTCGACATTTGGGAAAGCAGAGCTCCGACGAGGGAGACGCGATTCGACAGTGCTGCTGGAGGACCGGTGGTGGCAGCAGCGAAACCCAGTGTGGATTCACCGGTGAGAGGAAGAGAGGTGCGAGAGAGACAGCTCTTGCGAACCCTAAACCCTTGCGAGCCATCGCCGGCGAACCCTAAACCCTTGCGAGCCCTCGCCGGCGAGCCCTAAACCCTTGCGAACCCTCGACAGAGAACCCTAAACCGCCAGCGAAGAAGGGTGAGAGGAGGGGGAATATGCGGTGAGAGGGGAGAGAATATGCGGTGAGAGGAGGAGAGATGGGTTAATGGGAATTAGGAGAGAGAGAAATGGGTTCAGCGAAGGGAGTAACTCGATTTAGCAGGTTATTTTATTTTTGGGTTGTTTAAGGGCTGCGGTTAGCCCAAAAACCGCAGCCCTTAATTTAAGGGCTGCGGTTTTTGAATTAATCGCAATCCATTTATCAATAAAGGGCTGCGGTTTTGGGCTAACCGCAGCCCTTCACTATTAAGGGCTGCGTTTTATAATTAACCGCATCCTTTGCATCGCAGCCCTTGTGTTTTTTTCCACTAGTGTAGTAAGTGACACGCATCTATATGAAGAACATCACACCACCTCTCTTCTTGAAAGCTGCCAATGGAGTAGGCAACCAATGCTTGCTGCTTCACTCGAGTATGAGAATCTTCATTCAACCAAGTAAGCTGATGGAGGACCATCGACACCTTCAACTTCTCTTTCCTTAGTCAAGGACACCAAGATCATCAACATGGTGGCTGCTACCATTGAAGAAGTTCTTAACTTCGTTCCATTGACTTATGTTCATGGTGATCAAGTTGTTAACTTGGTTGTTTAGTTCGTTTGTCAAATATCTTTCTGTAGACACATAACCGTGTCTCCCTATTTAAGGGTCCAATGATGAAATATACCGCGGTTTTAGTTGGCATGGTCCAATGGAGGAGCAGTCTGAATAACCAGTCAATGTGTGGTTTAAAATAATATTTTAAAAGCCCAATTAATCATTCATGATGATTAATTGTAAGTTCAACCCGTGAAATGCTTTCTAAAGTCCATTTTAAAAGCCCAACTGAATATTTATTATTCATGAATATTTTTCTAATATTTATTGTTTTGATAAATATTTGCCTAAAAGCTTTTATTATTATCTTTTACCCATAAAACAAATTTTCAACCCGGAAAATTCGATCTCCGGATTTTTCGGGATAAAAAAGGCATCTTAAAAGCACGCGTAACATTAAAAAAGGAATATTCTAGAATATTCTGGATTTTGCACCGGACGCGGCGGCTGCGCTCAGCGCGCCACGTGTGTCCAGCACATTGGCCGTATTGCGTCAAGCACTCCAATGAGCGCCTGACACCTGGACTTGTGACTCACACAGAGTCCTACGCCTAGCGCAAGTCTTGTGTGAGACGCAACATAAAACTTTATCGTTTCAAAAACACTTGTCCATGTGCAATGTTTTAATTGGACGGACCACGTCAGGAGGCCAACCTGCGTCTGACGCGTGTCCTCGCGCCTGCCAAATAGGCTTGCGCCAGGCGCAGGGTGTGCGTCAGACGCACGCGCTTGTTTGCCTATAAATACGGGCTGATTTCCCGAATTAAAGACAGCTTCGATTTATTATTTTTACGCACTCAAATACTCTCAAAAACTCCGAAACACACTTCGAATACAAAACATACAAAACGCTTTTGATCTTCTACATTGATTCTGGTTCCTGATTCTACTTTATTCCTGGTTCCAAGATTGCTTCGACTGAAGGTCACTACGCTCTTCGATCTAAACCGCATAGGTATAATCCTGAGGGCTCTTGAATAATCATATTTATTTTATTGAAGTTACTAACTCTTTTCTTGTCATGATGTAGATTTTTAATTAATAACCGTGGTCCTTTTGTAAATTCTAACCTCTTTTCTTATATTTTCTGTATATAATACTCCTGTTATTATGATTGCCTTGCATGCTTTTATCACCCATATATTATTATGCTAAACAAGACCTAAAGAACTATTCTAATTAATTCAGATAATTTGGACAACCTATTAGGAACCTTGTAAAATGATTGCTTAATAACTGATCACTAAATAATTAGTCTTTTTGTGTGTTTCATGAACCCATCTAGAGTAATTATTTTAGGGTGTATAAAAATATTATAAGATTGTTCTATTGCATAAAATCTGCTGTGAATTGCTATTTAGTAGAGGCCAGCAATGGGCAATATAGTTCTTGACTATATTGTACCCTCACCCCCGAACTCACTTTTTGGTTCTGACCATCTATGGAGCCATGACGGGGAAATCTACATTGGATAAGTCCGTAAGATGTCCTTTCCGTTTCAATCCAATTAGGTTTATGATTCTTCCTCTAAAGAATTGTTGGCGACTTCAAAACGTATTTTTAATAAAACCTTAACAATGGGGTAGTCAAATAAACGCGCTCACACCTCGTGTAGGCATTAAAGGAATTCAAAAATCCTACGCCTACAATTTGGCTACTTCACTGGGGGGGATTTTTAAAAAAATAATTTTTTTTTAAATGAGTGGGTGACACTTGAAAAATACAATTCACTCTTATTTTTATGCCTTAGAATGATATACTGTTTTGCATGTGCATGGCTATTAGCCATCATAAGGACAATCTACCTTGCCTCATTAACACATGTTCTATGTGTGAGGTCACCTCCGGGGGGTTTGCGCTTTGTCCTTCCAAAAGCTTCCTAAGCGATAGTGTTGGATCTTAGTCATAAGCAAACCTACCCAACTATGGCATTGTTCTCTTGTTCCTGACTTGAGACTGGAGTGCGTCTTACACGTGGCACCTCTTTAAGCAGGGGTACGAAGCGTGGGATCAACCTCTTAGTCATAGACCCTTTTCAGCCTTAACCTAAATCAGACCAATAGTTGAATGTAAAATTGGACTTTAGGTTGAGAACTTCTGCATCCATGTTACTTGACATTTATGTGTGACTGCAATTTTTGCCTGATCATATTTTATTAACATGTTGATATGTATTGCGCCTAAAACTAATACCCTTCGCTTCTAAAAAACCTGTCGTTGTTTTGCCGAACACTTGTCAAATTACCAATATTCATGCCGCTGCGTATTGCGCCAAACACATTAAGTTGCGCCTGGCGCAATGCTCCTGCGCCAGACGCAAAGACTGTGAGCCGCGCATATCTGTTGTGTGAGAAGCAGTCTTTTCGTCCCACGCAAATTGGTCTTCTGACCATTGATCAAGTCAACAAATTGCGTCAATTAGTGCGTCCTAAACTTAGTGCGTCTTAATTTATTTTTTTTAATTAGTGCGTCAGTCTTTGCATCTCAAAATTATACCAGATTTATCAAAACATCGCCTAAACTGTCACGAACATGAGAGTAGATCCAGTACGTTAGACGCATGAGGCTGCACCTGACGCTATTGGCCTGCGCTAGACGCACGCTCTGCGTCACACCCAAATTCCCTGTGTGGCGTATTGTTGTACATCTCTCGATTTCCGTCACTTTAGGCAATGGGGTGATCAATTCCGTATGATACTTCGTGCATTTGAGTCATTGACTATTCAAACCATCTCATGTTTCACTTCACCTAAAAAACAAAAAGCGAGTCTTTGTTTTAGAGTTCTATCATTACCAGGTCTCATCTAGGTGCATGGTCATATTTTTTTTTTTTTGAGAAAGTCAGATATTCCTATCCTCCCAACAACTTACCCCATCTTAACAAAATTTTTTTTTTTTCCAAAACTGCATTTTGATTGATGATAAACTCTTGCCAATATATCATTATCCATTCTCCTCCACAAAATAAATTCATACGTCATCCATAACATAGATTTCCTTCCATAAATGTCCCCTCCTTTTGGCAGGATTTTTGAACGAATTAAAATGATATTTTCGAAAATATTTTCATTCCTCACCCCATCCATTTTTGGAGTGCGTCCTAAGTCAATGTGTCCTTGTCAAACAGATTAGTTGAGAGAACAGTCTCGATAGGTCGTCCACGTGCGCGAAAGACTAGATCTGTTCCACCGGCTAAAGAGCGGTCAACTGTTGAAGCAACAATGGGTGACGAAAAAGTTACTGAATTGACCAACATCATCGAACGAATGGCTAAGAACTTGGAGGAGGTCACTCTCCGTCTGCACCAAGTTGAAAGTGGTGAAAATACTGTATTCACCAAACAAATGGAAAATGTTGTCCAAAAGGTCACCAATAACGAGGCCTACTTTGATTTGGATGAGAACAACAAGTTCAAAGGAAAACTACCTGAAAAGTTTTCCACAAGTGACTTTCCTAAGTTCAAACCTACTGACAATCCCAAGTATCACTTGAGGAATTTCAAGGCCACTATGATCATTAAGTCTGTGGACCCTGAACTTTATCCAACGGTATTCCCGATGTCGTTGGACCCTGCCTGTCAAAACTGGTTCTACTCCCTGGACCCCAAACATGTTGAAACATGGGGTGATATCACTAGAGAATTCATGAAACAATATAAACATAACACTGTAATCCAAACCTCACTAAGGGAATTGGAAGTGTTAAGGCAAGATAGCAATGAAGGCTTTACCACCTACCTTAATAGGTGGAGGGAAAAGTCTGCTTATATGGTCTCCAGACCTGCTGACAAGGACCTCGTCGGCATCTTTGTTAACAACTTGTTACCCAAGTACAAAACTTATCTTAAATACTTGGGTATCGATAATTTCACCAAGCTATATGACATAGGTGTGCAAATTGAAGACGATCTGTTGAAAAATGCCCAAAATGACAACAATCGTTATAAGGGCAATAATAACAACAAGAAGAATGATTACGGATCCACTTCCAAAGGTGGAGAGGTAAACCTTCTTGAGGCACCCCAAAAATCCTTCCAGAGGAACATGAGAAGGACGTCACTCCAATAGGCATGTCATATGCCACCGCTTTTGATCGCCTTAATTCAAAGGGCGCTCTTGATCCCATCGGACCAACTCCTGATCCAGAAGAGCACAATAAAAGACCGAGTTGGGACAAGAATGCTTACTGCAAATACCATAGGGGAAACGGTCACAAGATAGAAGACTGCTTCAGGCTGAAGACTGCCATTCAAGACATGATCGACGAAGGTAGACTTTCCATTCCTCCTACAGGGAAGAAGCCTAACAATCAAGATAGACCATTAAACAAAGTTCTGGCTATCTCTGAGGATCAATACTGCTATGATCCACTTCTCTTGATTACACCAATAGGGGATCCTGTCCCCGCTATCATTATTGCTAGCACCTCACCAGATATCAATGGTATCTGGGATAATGATGAAGAAGACGAGTTTGTCATAGAAGAAAGTGACTATGTACGGGGAACATTAGCCCTAAAATTGATCGCTTTACTTTGGCAATGGATTGGTACAAAAATGATGAGGAGGCGGTACGAGTACTTACTCGAACTGGAAGGTTCGCTCAGCCTGTTCAGGAACCTCCCACATCGTCTGCATCTCATGAAGGAGTTCTTCCCAAAGAGAACTCTCTCATTCAACAACTCATGAAAACAAAAGCTGATGTTAACATTTGGCAGTTGATAGCCTCATCTCATGGGCATCGCATGGCATTATTAAATGCCCTCACCAAGATGAATGTCTCATCTGACACTTCTCCTGAAGGATTGGTCAATTTCCTGACTGCTGATAAGCCAATCCGAGGAGACACTATTTCCTTTACTGATGATGACCTTCCTTTAGAAGGAAGTAAACACAACAAAGTCCTACATCTCACTGTAGCATGTGTGGGCATGAATGTCCCAGTGACCTTAGTAGACAATGCATCTGCCATCAACGTACGTCCATTGCGAACTTGCGCGCCGTCTAGGTTTCAAAGATGAGGATTTCAGTCCCTCTCACCAAGGCATCCGAGCATACGACAATTCTCGTCGTCAATCCTTGGGACCTATAGCCCTAAACATCTCTGCAGGGGTTATAGAAAAGCGCACGATTTTTCAGGTCATTAACATCAAGGCCTCATTCAACTTACTTTTAGGACGACCATGGCTTCATGAGCTTGGTGCAGTCCTGTCTTCCTTGCATCAAAAGGTTAAGATGATTGTGGATGGCATTCCCATAACTCTTGATGCCTCTACAATGAAGGTACAAGTAATAGACAAACCTCTGATCCACATAGACCATGATGAGGAGGATGAAGATCTTCGAGGATTCGTTCCCGAAGAAGTAGCCCTCGTTGAAGAGGATTTAGCACCATTTGATTTTGATTGCTTCTCCAATCTAGCAGTCAACTACATCATGCGCAAGAAGGGACATTTCCCAGGCATGTCACTGGGTAATAAGAAGTCTGGAGCACCTCCTGTCACTGACTCTAAGTCAGTCGAAAATTTGTTTGGCTTAGGATACAAGCCTACCAGGAAGGAGCTCGTAGAACGTATTGCACAACGCATAGCATATCGCAATACCAAGGACAAGGACAGTACCTTTTCCTCCCTATCAACCCACTTTGAATGGGCAATTTCTAAGGGAAGGAGAATATTATCCTTGCTATGAATTCCCTGAACCATTCTATCAGGCTCAGGAGGGAGTGATCTACCCCGGATTTGAAATATTTCTGGACTGTCACTTTTTGGAAGAAGGGATTCCTGATCCCCAAATTAAACAGTTCACTGAAGACTGTTTAGATTACAAGGCATTGGGACTTCTATTCGGTCAAGAACGAGTTAAATGCCCAAATGATATCGCTCATATCCAGGCTGTGCTACAAAATGAAGGCTTCGACCCTACCATGCTGATCACTCCTGCAAGTGGCATTATGCAAGGATGAAGGAAGACTATCAAGTTGGCTACTCCAAATGGAAAGAAGATGATCTTCACCACCGGGGAAGGACTAATGTTTGAAGAGTCTGAGTCATCCGAGTCAGAGTCTGAGTCTGAATCTGAGTCTATTGAGTCTAGTATCCCGGTTGGGACTATTTCTAAGCCTGTTAATTCTAGTGTTCAAGTAGAGTCTTTAGTTTCTGCTGAGTCATTGTTCAATTCTATGATTTTCGATTTCAATAATATGAACTCATTTGCTTATGACTTTTGCAATATCTCTACTTCCTCCTCTCCTTCTCCTTCTGATTGCAACAATGAATCTGAAAAAGAAATAATTAAAGCGGTGGAAGAACATGAAAATAGAACTCCAATCATTGAGGAAACAGAAAAAATTAATCTTTCAAATGATAATGAACCAAAGGAGGTACGAATTGGATTAACTTTAAGCGAGTACGAACGCACGCAATTAAGCAAAACGTTAGTTGAATATATCGACGTATTGGCATGGTCCTACCAGGACATGCCAGGCATTGATCGCGAAATTGTTCAGCATACCATTCCCCTAATCGAAGGGATGAAGCCTGTCAAACAAAAGTTGCGCAGAATGAAGCTAGATGTAGCTCTCAAAATCAAAGAAGAGGTCATTAAACAACTTAATGCAGGTTTTATAAAAGTCGCTAGCTACCCTGACTGGATTGCTAATGTTGTGCCTGTACCTAAAAAGGATGGGAGAGTTAGGATGTGCGTCGACTATAGAGACCTCAATAAAGCGAGTCATAAAGATGGTTTTCCCTTACCTCACATAGACGTCCTAGCAGACAATATTGCCAACCATGCCCTTCTCTCTTTTGTGGACGGGTATGCAGGGTATAATCAGGTAAAAATGGCCGAGGAAGATATGGAAAAGACTACCTTCATCACACCGTGGGGAACCTTTTGCTATACCGTTATGCCTTTTGGATTAAAAAATGCTGGGGCCACCTATCAAAGAACCGCGACTACCCTTCTCCATGACATGATGCATAAAGAGGTAGAAGTTTACGTAGATGACATGATAGTTAAGTCCAAAGATAGAGAGGGACACCATACCGCCCTTGAGAAGTTCTTCATGAAACTTCGCAAATACAACACGAGACTTAATCCACAAAAATGCGTCTTCGGGGTCACTTCGGGGAAACTCCTAGGTTATGTCATCAGTTCTAGAGGGATTAAAATTGACCCTACTAAAATAACGGCCATAATGACCATGCCTCCGCCTAAGAATGAAAAACAAATAAGGGGCTTCTTGGGTAAAATCCAGTACATCAGTAGATTCATCTCTAAACTGACTATGGTGTGTGAGCCCATCTTTAAAAAGCTTAAGTAAAGTGTCGCTGCCGAATGGGATGAGGATTGCCAAAAAGCCTTTGACAAAATCAAAGAATATTTATCCAACCCACCTGTCTTACCTGACATACCTTTAAGGCTTTACTTGACTGTGACTAAGACCGCGATTGGGGCCATGTTGGCACAAGAGGTTGAGGGGAAAGAGTGCGCCATTTACTACCTTAGTAAGAAGCTCTTAGTATCCGAATCCCATTACACCCCCTTAGAAAAGCTCTGTCTTGCACTAATCTGGGCCACTAAGAAGCTTCGACATTATATGCTTACTCACACCATCCATATAGTGTCACGACTGGCTTGGGGTTCTAGGCTAGAGATAAGACTCACTCAATCTCTCCTAGGCTTATCACTCAAGACTCACTCAAAGTAATAAGGGTAGCAAACACTTGAGACAAACTAAAAAGCATAAACTATAAACACAAGGTTTTTTTTTATATTCAATCAAAAGGTGAACTTCTGATAACATAAGCTCTCCTTATATAGGAAATAGGAGCAGCAAAGAAGCACAATCTCATCAAAACAGCAAGGAAAACTGACCATATAATGGACAGGTTTAGGAATTTGTAACTCCCCCTAGAATCACGCCGCAATTATAGCTCATTCAATGAGCTGTTACAAGAGAATGTAATCAGCAACTAAGGAGCTTAACTAACCCCTAATTGCACGCCTAACACAAGCCTAGTTAGTAGCAAACACATATGCCTAATCTGGGATCACTTTAAGAGTAATCTCATGGTTTATTACAACCCAAAAATAACAACAAAAGCAATAAAACATTTATGCTCATAACAGAACTATGGGCTGCTCATTTAGATGCCTATATTACGCCATACTTGTTATTGTTGCTGCATTTGGGCTTTCATTCATGTAATCAAGTGATGCAATTGAAAATCCAAGAAAAGCCACAACTTCATGACCCAAAGAAAGCTTAAAGATACTCGTATTTGGTTCATTCCCTCTTTCTTTGAAAAAGTTTGCCCCCAACTAGGATCATCGAAGCAAAGAGGTAAACCTCTCAATTGAAATGGAGGACTCACACTTATAAACTTAAGAAGCATGGGAACATTGCAGAATAAGTACTTGACATTCTCAAAAGGTCTTGGTGCATCACCTCATTCGAGATCTCCCTTCTTCAACAATTCGGTGAATGGACTCATAAAAATAGTGAAGTACTTATTGAACCTCTTATAATAGGAGGCTAATAATAATACTAACCACTCATACAACCTTTGTTTTATTTTGACAAACGTTTTCCACCTATCTATCTCCATAATTCTCATTAGAAGGTAAATACTCTTTGAGTCTGTTTTGGAAAAGACTAAGTCATACTCATTTCACGCACTGGCATCTCTCGTTTTTTACTTTCCTCCACGTCATACCTACAGGAAGCTTTATTGGTCATTGGTTCTTGTTGAATCAATGCAAACAAGTCAATGTCCTGCTCAATGTCTCTTATAGGAGAGAGGCATTTGGGCATGTAATTGTGAATGACTTCTTTGTCACTCCTAACAACTCATTCAATGGTGATGAGTTATTACAAGTAGTACCATACTCATGTTTGGCTTTCATAGCTAAAGCATTCTGTCCCCCATTCTATTCCACTATCTTCTCATTTTCATTACAAATTACAAGATAGTTCCTTTTCTCTTTTTCTTTTGAAGCAACTTTGGGAGGTAAAGGCAACAATTTAACTTTTCTACCCTCACTTGGATACATTGAAGCAACCATGTTTGAACTTGTGAGACTTTCACCACCAACACTAGAACCTTGCTTGGGAAAAGCTTCTTCAAACGGATCAAAATTTGTGACATCGTAAAAGCTGAGAAGAGATCTCTTTTGGGAAGAAGTTCCTGTAAAAGCAAGTTCATGAAAAAAAAAAATCTTTCCGTTGTTCTAATTTAAAGTCTTGAATTATCTCTTTCTTTTCAAGAGCAACTACAAAATTGTTTTCTTCTTTTCTAACTTCTTTTTCCATGAGTTCATATTCTTCTAGGGAAACCCTAAATTTATTTGTACATGTATGGAATATATGCCCATAACCCTGGCATGTTGAACATCTTGCACCATCAACCTTTCTAGTTTCAAAGAAAATTTATTCCCACTTAGTATCCATTATATTACTTTGTTGTAATCTAGTGGCCTCATTTTCTTCTGTTTTCTTCTCTCAATTTTCAAGTTTTTGGCTGATTAGTTGAACCATTACAGCAGGATCCCCACTCTCAGCCATTTTCTTTCACTATGATACTAAGCTATTACAATTACAATGGGTAAAACTACCGTAAATTTGAACAACAAAACGAAACTGCAAATGGCCTTGAGACTCTCAAAGGATTACATATTATAAAAATTTAGGAAATTTCAAGCAGAATCAAAAAAAGAAACTCTAGAAATGCTGGATTTGCTCAATTCTGGTAAAGTTTCGAAAAGTGTGCCCAGTTTAATACCTAAGGAATTCAAAAAAATCTGAAAAATTATGTGAGTATATGCAGAATCAAAAAAATAATCACCGAATTTCGACTCCTGAAGGCCAAGAATAACCCCTTCAAAGTCAGTCGAAAAAATGGATGTATTCTGCCCATTTTGTTTTACCACCAAAACGCAAATTTTTTTCAAGTTCTCCAAGCCAAAGCTCTGATACCAGATGATGTAAGTCTAAAAACTCCTTCCAAAGGATTGGATGATGATTCTAAACTTTAGGAATATAGAAGACTCACTTTAACAAGAAATACACGAAACTAAGGATAGTTGCCAAACCACAAGAACTAACTCAATGGCTTGTGGTTCTAAGCCAGAGATAATACTCACTCAATCTCTCCTAGGCTTATTACTCAAGACTCACTCAAAGTAATAAGGGTAGCAAACACTTGAGACAAACTCAAAGCATAAACAATAAACACGGGTTTTTTGTATATTAAATAAAAAACTAAACTTCTCATAACATAAGCTCTCCTTATATAGGAAATAGGAGCAGCGAAGAACCACAAAAATCTCATCAAAACAGCAAGGAAAACTGACCATATAATGGACAGGTTTAAGAGTTTGTAACTCCCCCTAGAATCACGCCCCAATTATAGCTCATTCAATGAGGTATTACAAGAGGATGTAATCAGCAACTAAGAAGCTTAACTAACCCCTAATTACACGCCTAACACAAGCCTAATTAGTAGCAAACACATATGCCTAATCAGGGATCACTATATGAGTAATCTCATGGTGTATTACAACCCAAAAATAACAACAAAAGCAAATAAAACATTTATGCACATAACAAAACTATAGGCTGCTCATTTGGATGCCTATATTACGCCATACTTGTTGTTGTTGCTGCATTTGGGCCTTCATTCATGTAATCAAGTGATGCAATTGAAAACCAAGAAAAACCACATCTTCATGACCCAAATAAAGCTTAGAGACACTCGCATTTGGTTCATTGCCTTTCTTTGAAAACGTTTGCCCTCAAACTAGGATCATCGAAGCAAAGAGATAAACCTCTCAATTGAAATGGAGGACTCACATTTATGAACTTAACAAGCATAGGAATATTGCAGAAGAAGTACTTGACATTCTCAAAAGGTCATGGTGCATCACCCCATTCGAAATCGCCCTTCTTCAACAATTCGGTGAATGGACTCACAAAAATAGTGTACTTATTGAACCTCTTATAATAGGAGGCTAATAATAATACGAACCACTTATACAACCTTTGTTTTATTTTGACAACCGTTTTCCACCTATCTCTCTCCCTAATTCTCATTGGATGGTAAATACTCTTTGAGTCTGTTTTGGAAAAGACTAAGTCATTACTCATTTCATGCACTGACTTCTCTCTTTTTTTAGTTTCCTCCACGTCATACCTACAGGAAGATTTGTTGGTCATTGGTTCTTGTTTAATCAAAGCAAAACAAGTCAATGTCATGCTCAATGTCTCTTATTACAAGTAGTACCACACTCATCTTTGGCTTTCATAACCAGAGCATTCCCTCCCCCATTCTTTTCCACAATCTTCTCATTTTCATTACAAATTAAAAGATAGTTGCTTTTCTCTTTTTCTTTTGTAGCAACTTTGAGACGTAAAGGCAACAATTTAACTTTTTTACCCTCACTTGGCTACATTGAACCAACCATGTTTGAACTTGTGAGACTTTCACCACCAACACTAGAACCTTGCTCGAGAAAATCTTCTTCAAACAGATCAAAATTTGTGACATTGTAAGAGCTGATAAGAGATCTATTTTGGAAAGAAGTTCCTTTAAAAGCAAGTTCATGAAAGCTTTTTTCTTTCCGTTGTTCTACTTTAAAGTCTCGAATTATCTCTTTCTTTTCAAGAGCAACTATAAAATTGTTTCAGGGAAACACTAAATTTATTTGGACATGTATGGTATGTATGCCTATAACCCTGGCATTTTGAACATCTTGCACCATCAACCACTCCAGTTTCAAAGAAAATTTCTTCCCACTTAGTAAATATTCTATTGCTTTGTTGTAATCTAGTGGCCTCATTTTCTTCTATTTTCTTCTCTAAATTTTCAAGTTTTTGGCTGATTAGTCGTACCATTACAGCAGGATCCCCACCCCCAGCCATTTGCTTTCACTATGATGCTAGGCTATTACAATTACAATGGGTAAAACTGCCGTAAATTTGAACAACAATACGACACTGCAAATGGCCTTCAGACTCTTAAAGGATTACAGATTATGAAAATTTAGGAAATTTCAAGTAGAATAAAAAAAGAAACTCTTGAAAAGCTTTCCGGATGAAGGAGTAATCTTCATTTGAAGTCTAGTATGCTGGATTTGCTCCGTTTCCGGCATAGTTTCGAAAAATGTGCCTAGTTTTATAACTAAAGAATTGCAAAAAATCTAAAAAATTATGTGAGTATTTTACACAAAAAGTTATGCAGAATCAAAAATATAATCACCCAATTTCGACTCCTAAAGGCCAAGAATAACCCCTTCAAAGTCAGTCGAAAAAATGGATGTATTATGCCCATTTTGTTTTACCACCAAAATGCGATTTTTTGTAAGTTCTCCAAGCCAAAGCTCTGATACCAGATGATGTAAGTCTAAAAAATCCTTCCAAAGGATTGGATGATGATTCTAAACTTTAGGAATATAGAAGACTCACTTTGACAAGAAATACTCGAAACTAAGGATAGTTACCAAACCTCAAGGACTAACTCATAGGCTTGGGGTTCTAGGTCAGAGATAAGACTCACTCAATCTCTCCTAGGCTTATTACTCAAGAGTCACTCAAAGTAAAAAGGGTAGCAAACACTTGAGACAAAGTCAAAGCATAAACTATTAACACGAGGTTTTTTTTTTATATTCAATCAAAAACTGAACTTCTCATAAGCTCTCCTTATATAGGAAATAGGAGCAGCAAAGAAGCACAAAAATCTCATCAAAACAGCAAGAAAAACTGACCATATAATGGACAGGTTTAGGAGTTTGTAACTCCCCCTAGAATCACGCCCCAATTATAGCTCATTCTATGAGCTATTACAAGAGGATGTAATCAGCAACTAAGAAGCTTAACTAACCCCTAATTACACGCCTAACACAAGCCTAATTAGTAGCAAACACATATGCCTAATCAGGGATCACTATATGAGTAATCTCATGGTTTATTACAACCTAAAAATAACAACAAAAGCAAATAAAACCTTTGTGCACATAACAGAACTATAGAGTTAAGCATAAGTTTAGGACCCAAACTATTGGGTTTTTCTCCGTTTGAGACCTAAAACTTTTTTTTTTCACCGTTTAGGACCCAGAATGAGTTTTAGGTGACAATGTTTACCATGGTTAACTATGGACCCCAATAGTTATTTATTTTTGATACACTAACCCAAAAAAATACTTTATTTATCTGTTGTTTCAAAAAAAATGTGCCACTGCAACTTCATCCCATTTTACTTCTTTGTTTCCACAAGCTTCCATTCACGACTCCCCTTGACGAACTCCATTGATGGTCCTTCAAGCTCGTTTTTTGTTCAAGAACACAACAATCATCGAGCTATATATACTCGTCATCTAATTTTTTGCTTATCATCATGAAAAAAAAACTTGAGCCAATTATCTCAATCTAAATCTTAAAATAAGAAATTAGACCTACTTGCTTTTTCTAGTTAACAACTATCTCTCGAAACCAATTCTTCAACTTCTTCCATGGTTGCATCCCAAATTGTAGATCAAGCGCAGACATACAACACCAAAGAAAAATACATATCCTAAAATTTCCTAAAAACAAAAATGAAATGATCATTTAAAAAAAAACAGATCCTAAAATTTCTTAAAAACAAATTGCTGCTCAAAGCAATGAGCTTTGCGTTCTGCCACCATCTCTGCATATGCTTTTCTTAAAGCTTCTATTTTCATTTGCAACTCCATCATTTCACACGCAAAATCACAAAAATTAAATTTTCTGTAAAAAAAATTAAAATTGGGTAAAAGAATAAATTTCTAAAATTGGGTACTGGAAATTTTACCTCGGATTCTTCCACCATTGAAGAGTGCCGATGGGTTCTTCGTTCTAGTAGATAGATGAGACAGAAAGACGAGAGAGGAATGATGAAGATGGAGGTTAGTTGATAGAAGACCGATATGATAGGGCTTTGAAACTAAAGGAAGAAGTTCCCAGAGCGAGCTTATTTTTATTTTTATTTTAAATATAACTTTTTTTTCAAGTGTAAATGCTCTCAAGTGAGTTAACATTGGGTTAACTGGCCAGAATCTCAACCACAGGTTCCAAAAGGTGAAAAAAGAGTTAATATGTCCTAAAGAGTGAAAAAAGTGATAGTTTGGGTCCCAAACGTATGCTTAACTCCCGAAACTATACTTGTTGTTGTTGCTGCATTTGGGCCTTCATTCATGTAATCAAGTGATGCAATTGAAAATCCAAGAAAAACCACATCTTCATGACCCAAAGAAAGCTTGGAGACACTCGCATTTGGTTCATTCCGCCTTTCTTTGAAAACGTTTGCCCTCAAACTAGGATCATCGAAGCAAAGAGATAAACCTCTCAATTGAAATGGAGGACTCACATTTATGAACTTAACAAGCATAGGAACATTGCAGAAGAAGTACTTGACATTCTCAAAAGGTCATGGTGCATCACCCCATTCGAAATCTCCCTTCTTCAACAATTCGGTGAAAGGACTCATAAAAATAGTGTTTTTATTGAACCTCTTATAATAGGAGGCTAATATTAATACTATCCACTCATACAACCTTTGTTTTATTTTGACAACCGTTTTCCACCAATCTCTCTCCCTAATTCTCATTGGATGGTAAATACTCTTTTAGTCTGTTTTGGAAAAGACTAAGTCATTACTCATTTAATGCACTAGCTTCTCTCGTTTTTTACTTTCCTCCACGTCATACCTACAGGAAGATTTGTTGGTCATTGGTTCTTGTTGAATCAAAGCAAACAAGTCAATGTCATGCTCAATGTCTATTATTACAAGTAGTACCATACTCATCTTTGGCTTTCATAACCAACGTATTCCCTCCCCCATTTTTTTCCACTATCTTCTCATTTTGATTACAAATTAAAAGATAGTTGTTTTTCTCTCTTTCTTTTGTAGCAACTTTGAGAGGTAAAGGCAACAATTTAACTTTTTTACCCTCACTTGGATACATTGAAGCAACCATGTTTGAACTTGTGAGACTTTCACCGCCAACACTAGAACCTTTCTCGGGAAAATCTTCTTCAAACGGATCAAAATTTGTGACATTGTAAGAGCTGATAAGAGATCTCTTTGGAAAGAAGTTCCTTGGAAAGAATGTTTTTTTCTTTCCGTTGTTCTACTTTAAAGTGTTGAATTATCTCTTTCTTTTCAAGAGCAACTATAAAACTGTTTTCTTCTTTTCTAACTTCTTTTTCCATGAGTTCATATTCTTCCAGGGAAACCATAAATTTATTTGGACATGTATGGTAAGTATGCCCATAACCATGGCATTTTGAACATCTTGCACCATCAACCATTCCAATTTCAATGAAAATTTCTTCCCACTTAGTATCCATTCAATTGCTTTGTTGTAATCTAGTGGCCTCATTTTCTTCTGTTTTCTTCTCTAAATTTTCATGTTTTTCGCTGATTATTCGTACCATTACAGCAGGATCCCCACCCCCAACCATTTGGTTTTACTATGATGCTAGGCTATCACAATTACAATGGGTAAAACTGCTGTAAATTTGAACAATAAATTGAAACTGCAAATGGCCTTGAGACTCTCAAAGGATTATTGATTATGAAAATTTAAGAAATTTCAAGCAGAATAAAAAAAAAAGAAACTCTTGAAAAGCTTTCCGGATGAAGGAGCAATCTTCATTCGAAGTTCTGTATCCTGGATTTGCTCCGTTCTGGCACAGTTTCGAAAAACATGCCTAGTTAATACCTAAATAATTCTAGACAAAAATTTATGCATAATCAAAGAATGAATCACCCAATTTGGACTCCTGAAGGCCAACAAATAGCCCTTCAAAGTCAGTCGAAAAAATGGTTGTATTATGCCCATTTTGGTTTACCACCAAAACGCGATTTTGTTGCAAGATCTCCAAGCCAAAGCTTTGACATCAGATGATGTAATAAGTCTACAAACTCCTTCCAAAGGATTGGATGATGATTCTAAACTTTAGGAATATAGAAGACTCACTTTGACAAGAAATACTCGAAACTAAGGATAGTTGCCAAACTACAAGGACTAACTCAATGGCTTGGGGTTCTAGGCTAGTGATAAGACTCACTCAATCTCTTCTAGGCTTATCATTCAATACTCACTCAAAGTAATAAGGGTAGCAAACACTTGAGACAAACTCAAAGCATAAACTTTAAACACAAGGTTTTTTTTTATATTCAATCAAAAGCTGAACTTCTCATAACATAAGCTCTCCTTATATAGCAAATAGGAGCAGCAAAGAAGCACAAAAATCTCATCAAAACAGCAAGGAAAATTGACCATATAATGGACAGGTTTAGGAGTTTGTAACTCCCCCTAGAATCACGCCCCTATTATAGCTTATTCAATGAGCTGTTACAAGAGGATGTAATCAGCATTTAAGGAGCTTAATTAACCCCTAATTACACGCCTAACACAAACCTAGTTAGTAGCAAACACATATGCCTAATCAGGGATCACTATATGAGTAATGTCATGGTTTATTACAACCCAAAAATAACAACAAAAGCAAATAAAACATTTATGCCCATAACAGAACTATGGGCTGGTCATCTGGATGCCTATATTACGCCATACTTGTTGTTGTTGCTGCATTTTGGCCTTCATTCATGTAATCAAGTGATGCAATTGAAAATCCAAGAAAAACCACAACTTCATGACCCAAAGAAAGCTTAGAGACACTCGCATTTGGTTCATTCCCCCTTTCTTTGAAAAAGTTTGCCCTCCAACTAGGATCATCGAATCAAAGAGATAAACCTCTCAATTGAAATGGTGGACACACACTTATTAACTTAACAAGCATAGGAACATTGTAGAAGAAGTACTTGACGTTCTCAAAAGGTTTTGGTGCATCAGCCATTCGAAAACTCCCTAATTCAACAATCCGGTGAATGGACTCATAAAAATAGTGAAGTACTTATTGAACCTCTTATAATAGGAGGCTAATAATAATACTAGCCACTCATACAACCTTTGTTTTATTTTGACAATCGTTTTCCACCTATCTCTCTCCCTAATTCTCATTGGATGGTAAATACTCTTTGAGTCTGTTTTGGAAAATACTAAGTCATTACTCATTTCACGCACTGGCTTCTCTCGTCTTTTACTTTCCTCCACATCATACCTACAGGAAGCTTTGTTGGTCATTGGTTATTGTTGAATCAATGCAAACAAGTCAATGTCCTGCTCCATGTCTCTTATAGGAGAGAGGCATTTAGGCATGTCATTGTGAATCACTTCTTTTTACTCTCCTAACAACTCATTTAAAGGTGAAGAGTTATTACAAGTAGTACCATACTCATCTTTGGCTTTCATAACCAAAGCATTCCCTCCCCCATTCTTTTCCAATGTCTTCTCATTTTCATTACAAATTACAAGACAGTTGCTTTTCTCTTTTTCTTTTTTAGCAACTTTGGGAGGTAAAGGCAACAATTTAACTTTTCTACCCTCACTTGGATACATTGAAGCAACCATGTTTGAACTTGTGAGACTTTCACCACCAACACTAGAATCTTGCTCGGGAAAATCTTCTTCAAACGGATCAAAATTTGTGACATTGTAAGAGCTGATTAGAGATCTCTTTTAGAAAGAAGTTCCTTTAAAAGCAAGTTCATGAAAACATTTTTCTTTCCGTTGTTCTACTTTAAAGTCTTGAATTATCTCGTTCTTTTCAAGAGCAACTTCAAAATTGTTTTCTTCTTTTCTAACTTCTTTTTCCATGAGTTCATATTCTTCCAAGGAAACCCTAAATTTATTTGGACATGTATGGTATGTATGCCCATAACCCTGGTATTTTGAACATCTTGCACCATCAACCATTCCAGTTTCAAAGAAAATTTCTTCCCACTTAGTATCCGTTCTAGTGCTTTGTTGTAATCTAGTGCCCTCATTTTCTTCTATTTTCTTCTCTAAATTTTCAAGTTTTTGGCGGATTAGTCGTACCATTACAGCAGGATCCCCACCCCCAGCCAATTTCTTTCACTATGATACTAGGCTAATTTAATTACAATGGGTAAAACTGCCGTAAATTTGAACAACAAAACGAAACTGCAACTGGCCTTGAGACTCTCAAAGGATTACAGATTATGAAAACTTAGGAAATTTCAATTAGAATAAAAAAAATAAACTCTTGAAAAGCTTTCCGGATGAAGGAGTAATCTTAATTTGAAGTTCCCTATGCTGGATTTTGCTCCGTTCTGGCACAGTTTCGAAAAACGTGCCTAGTTTAATTCCTAAAATTTTAAAAAATCGAAAAAATTCTGTGAGTATTCTAGACAAAAAGTTATGCATAATCCAAAAAAGAATCACCCAATTTGGACTCCTAAAGGCCAAGAAATATCCCTTCAAAGTCAGTCGAAAAAATGGATATATTCTACCTATTTTGTTTTACCACCAAAATGCGATTTTTTTGCAAGATCTCCACTCTAAAGCTCTAATACCAGATGCTGTAAGTCTAAAAACTCCTTCCAAAGCATTGAATGATGATTATAAACATTAGGAATATAGAAGACTCACTTTGACAAGTAACACTCGAAACTAAGGATAGTTGCCAAACCACATGAACTAACTCAATGGCTTGGGGTTCTCGGCTAGAGATAAGACTCACACAATCTGTCCTAGGCTTATCACTCAAGATTCACTCAAAGTAATAAGGGTAGCAAACACTTGAGACAAACTCAAAGCATAAACTATAAACACAAGGTTTATTTTATATTCAATCAAAAGCTGAACTTCTCATAACATAAGCTCTCCTTATATAGGAAAAGAGAAGCAGCAAAGAAGCACAAAAATCTCATCAAAACAGCAAGGAAAACTGACCATATAATGGACAGGTTTAGGAGTTTGTAACTCCCACTAGAATCACGCCCCAATGATAGCTCTTTCAATGAGCTGTTACAAGAGGATGTAATCAGCATTTAAAAAGCTTAACTAACGACTAATTACACACCTAACACAAGCCTAGTTAGTAGCAAGCAATATGCCTAATCAGGGATCACTTTATGAGTAATGTCATGGTTTATTACAACCCAAAAATAACAACAAAAGAAAATAAAACATTTATGCCCATAACAGAACTATGGGCTGCTCATTTGGATGCCTATATTACGCCATACTTGTTGTTGTTGCTGCATTTGGGCCTTCATTCATGTAATTAAGTGATGCAATTGAAAATCCAAGAAAAACCACAACTTCATGACCCAAAGAAAGCTTAGAGACACTCGCATTTAGTTCTTTCCCCCTTTCTTTGAAAAAGTTTGCCCTCCAACTAGGATCATCGAAGCAAAGAGATAAACCTCTGAATTTAAATGGAGGACTCACACTTATGAACTTAACAAGCATAGGAACATTGTAGAAGAAGTACTTGACATTCTCAAAAGGTCTTGGAGCATCACCCATTAGAAATCTCCCTAATTCAACAATTCGGTGAATTGACTCATAAAAATAGTTAAGTACTTATTGAACCTCTTATAATAGGAGGCTAATAATAATACTAACCACTCATACAACCTTTGTTTTATGTTGACAATCGTTTTCCACTATCTCTATCCCTAATTCTCATTGGATGGTAAATACACTTTGGGTCTGTTTTGGAAAAGACTAATTTATTACTCATTTCACGCACTAGGTTCTCTCGTCTTTTACTTTCCTCCACGTCATACCTACAAGAAGCTTTGTTGGTCATTGGTTCCTGTTGAATCAATGCAAACAAGTCAATGTCCTGCTCCATGTCTCTTATAGGAGAGAGGCATTTGGGCATGCCATTGTGAATCACTTCTTTGTACTCTCCTAACAACTCATTTAAAGGTGATGAGTTATTACAAGTAGTACCATACTCATCTTTGGCTTTCATAACCAAAGCTTTCCCTCCCCCATTCTTTTCCATTATCTTCTCATTTTCATTACAAATTACAAGATAGTTGCTTTTCTCTTTTCTTTTTTAGCAACTTTGGGAGGTAAAGGCAACAATTTAACTTTTTTACCCTCACTTGGATATATTGAAGCAGCCATGTTGAACTTGTGCGACTTTCACCACCAACACTAGAACCTTGGTCGGGAAATCTTCTTCAAACGGATCAAAATTTGTGACATTGTATTAGCTGATAAGAGATCTCTTATGGAAAGAAGTTCCTTTAAAAGCAAGTTCATGAAAACATTTTTCTTTCCATTGTTCTACTTTAAAGTCTTGAATTATCTCTTTCTTTTCAAGAGCAACTTAAAAATTGTTTTCTTCTTTTCTAACTTCTTTTTCCATGAGTTCATATTCTTCCAAGGAAACCCTAAATTTATTTGGACATGTATGGTATGTATGCTCATAACCCTGGTATTTTGAACATCTTGCACCATCAACCATTCCAGTTTCAAAGAAAATTTCTTCCCACTTAGTATCCATTCTAGTGCTTTGTTGTAATGTAGTGGCCTCATTTTCTTCTATTTTCTTCCCCAAATTTTCAAGTTTTTGGTGGATTAGTCGTACCATTACAGCAGGATCCCCACCCCCAGCCATTTTCTTTCACTATGATACTAGGCTATTACAATTTCAAAGGGTAAAACTGTCGTAAATTTGAACAACAAAACGAAACCGCAAATGGCCTTGAGACTCTCAAAGGATTACAGATTATGAAAACTTAGGAAATTTCAAGTATAATCAAAAAAATAAACTCTTGAAAAGCTTTCCGAATTATGGAGTAATCTTCATTTGAAGTTCTGTATGTTGGATTTTGCTCCGTTCTGGTACAGTTTCGAAAAACGTACCTAGTTTAATACCTAAAATTTTAAAAAATCTAAAAAATTATGTGAGTATTCTAGATAAAAAGTTATGCATAATCCAAAAAAGAATCACCCAATTTGGACTCCTAAAGGCCAAGAAATAGCCCTTCAAAGTCAATCGAAAAAATGGATATATTCTGCCCATTTTGTTTTACCACCAAAATGTGATTTTTTTGCAAGATCTCCACGCCAAAGCTCTGATACCAGATGCTGTAAGTCTAAAAAATCCTTCCAAAGGATTGGATGATGATTCTAAACTTTTGGAATGTAGAAGACTCACTTTGACAAGAAACACTCGAAACTAAGGATAGTTGCCAAACCACATGAACTAACTCAATGGCTTGGGGTTCTAGGCTAGAGATAAGACTCACTCAATCTCTCCTAGGCTAATCAAATTAATATAGGTAGCAAACACTTGAGACAAACTCAAAGCATAAACTATAAACACAAGGTTTTTTTTATATTCAATCAAAAGTTGAACTTCTCATAACATAAGCTCTCCTTATATAGGAAATAGGAGCAGCAAAGAAGCACAAATATCTCATCAAAATAGCAAGGAAAACTGACCATATAATGGACAGGTTTAGGAGTTTGTAACTCCCCCTAGAATCACGCCTCAATTATAGCTCATTCAATGAGCTGTTACAAGAGGATGTAATCAGCATTTAAAGAGCTTGACTAACCCCTAATTACATGCCTAACACAAGCCTAATTAGTAGCAAACACATATGCCTAATCAGGAATCACTTTATGAGTAATGTCATGGTTTATTACAACCAAAAAATAACAACAAAAGCAAATAAAACATTTATGCCCATAACAGAATTATGGGCTGCTCATTTGGATGCCTATATTACGACATACTTGTTGTTGTTACTGCATTTGGGCCTTCATTCATGTAATCAAGTGATGCAATTGAAAATCCAAGAAAAACCACAACTTCATGACCCAAAGAAAGCTTAGAGACACTCGCATTTGGTTCATTCCCCCTTTCTTTGAAAAAGTTTGCCCTCCAACTAGGATCATCGAAGCAAAGAGATAAACCTCTCAATTGAAATGGAGGACTCACACTTATGAACTTAACAAGCATAGGAACATTGCAGAAGAAGTACTTGACATTCTCAAAAGGTTTTGGTGCATCACCCATTCAAAATCTCCATTCTTCAACAATTCGATGAATGGACTCATAAAAATAGTGAAGTACACTAGTAGAATTTTTGCTTATTGCTACAGTGGTATTGCTGCGGTTTTACCCGTACGCAGCAATAAACCACGAAAAAAAAAAGAAAAAATCCAAAATAAACCTATTGATGCGGTTCCCAACCAAGACCACAGCAATAGATATCAACGGGACAATTTTTTAAATTTGGTTGACTAGTTTGACCAGCTCTATTGCTATGGCTTCTTTAAAAAACCGCAGCAATAGAAATGCCGAATATAATATAATACTCCCTCCGTCCCAGAAAGATCTGAACACTTGTTGGGACACGTAGTTTAAGGTGATAAGTTGTAGTGTAGTTATCAAATGTTATTTTATTTAAAAAGTAGATGTGATAGGAGTTGGTGGGGTATTTTTTATTAGAGGAGAGAGAAAGTTGGGTAACTTTTTATTGATAAAAGGTATAGTGTGGGCCAAAGATATGTAATAGAAATAATATATTAATAGTGGGACCATGCCAAAAATGGAAGTGTTCAAACTAATTTGGGACAAACATAAAATGAAAGTGTTCAGACTATTTTGGGACGGAGGGAGTAGTATTTAATTAGGAAAACCGCACCTCTCTAACTAAACCCTAAATGTAACCTTGCCCGCCTCCCTCACATCTCTCATTCTCCTCTCACGCCCCTCTCTCCTCTCTCTCTCCTCTCACTCTCAATTCTTCGCCTCTCCTCTCTTAATTCTTCGCATGAATCGCGTCTCATCACACTCCTAAACATCAACGAACATCATCAACGCATCAATTCAACGCATAATCATCAACGCATCAATTTGTTCAGATCGAAGACTCGACCCTTCGAGACCTCGCGCCAATCTCAGTCGTCGGTCGTCATTCAACCTTGTCGTCGGCGTTCTTCATCCTCCCAACTCACTCTGTCTCTCACGTTCTTCATCAAATAATCTGCTCGCCGGCGTTCTTCATCTGCTCCCCTTGTTCTTCATCAACTCGCCGGTGTGTTCAAAGAATCGGTGCCTCATTCTTCATCTGCTCGCCGGCGTTGGCTCGTTTCCAGATCTGCGTTGTTGGTCTTCTCTCAAGTCGCCGGTTCTCTTCTGCTCGCCGGCGTTGTTCGACTTCTCGCAAATCAACGGTTCTCGTCGACCGCAGCATGCGTCTGAGATCTGAGCTGATTTTTTCATTTTTTTTAGTTTTGCCTTTTTCTTAGTTCGAAAATCTGATTTTTTTTTTTAGTTCTTATTTTTTTTAAGTTCTGCCTTTTTTTAGTTCGAAAATCTGAATTTTTTTTTAGTTCTTATTTTTTTTGTAATTAGAGACATTAGTTTGTTTATAACTAGCTTTTATATCTTTATATATTAATGAAATTCATTTGTCATTTCATCTTCAGTTCGTCTATGAATTTGGTGGATAGTGGATGGGTTAGTTGCCCGGCTTTAATCTTTCAAATTTGATTGCAAAATGCAAAAGAATTTTTTTTTTCATGTACAGGATCTATTGATGCGGTTTTGGGCAACAACCACAGCAATACGTCTTTTTAAATAAAAAATTACCTATTGTTGCGCCCTTAATTGCTGCGCGGCCAAAACCGCTGCAATAGACCACTTAATGACCCAAGCAATAAGCATTTATTCTACTAGTGGTACTTATTGAACCTCTTATAATAGGAGGCTAATAATAGTAATAACCACTCATACAACCTTTGTTTTATTTTAACAATCGTTTTCAACCTATCTCCCTCCCTAATTCTCATTGGATGGTAATTGAGATTTTTCACAAAAATCGACCCCGAAACGAATACAAAACTTGAGCTTCTAATCTAAAGCACCTACATTTCACATTAACACTGCAAGTATGCATAAAGTAATTGGTGCGTGTTAGTTTTGCTCCTATATGTAAGATCTAGTTAGTTTTGGGAAGTGAAATTCTTCACTTCACAAAAATCGATAAAATGAATCCGAAACTTGATACTTTGACCAATTCCACCTAAATATGACTTATATAGTTCAAATATGAATAGATTAAGTGATATATGTTTGGTTTAGTTGGAGTTGGAATAGTAAGTTCATTTTGGTTGAGAAAGTGGATTTTTCACCAAAATCAACCCCGAAAAGAATCCAAAACTTGAGCTTCTAATCTAAAGCACCTAAATTTCATATTAAAACTTCAAGTATGCATAAAGTAATTGGTGGGTGTTAGTTTTGCTCGTATATGTAAGATTTAGTTAATTTTGAGAAGTGAAATCGCTCAACTTCACAAAAATCGACAAAATGAACTCGAAACTTGATACTTTGACCAACTCCACCTAAATTTGACATATATAGTTCAAACATGTATAGATTAAGTGAAATATGTTTGGTTTAGTTGGAGTTGTAATAGTAAGTTCATTTTGGGTGAGAAAGTGGATTTTTCACAAAAATCGACCCCGAAACGAATCCAAAACTTCAGCTTCTAATCTAAAGCACCTACATTTCACATTAACACTGCAAGTATGCATAAAGTAACTGGTGCGTGTTAGTTTTGCTCCTATTTGTAAGATCTAGTTAGTTTTGGGAAGTGAAATATCTCACTTCACAAAAAATCGATAAAATGAATCCGAAACTTGATACTTTGACCAATTCCACCTAAATATGACATATATAGTTCAAACATGAATAGATTAAGTGATATATGTTTGGTTTAGTTGGAGTTGGAATAGTAAGTTCGCTTTGGTTGAGAAAGTGGATTTTTCACCAAAATCAACCCCGAAACGAATCCAAAACTTGAGCTTCTAATCTAAAGCACCTAAATTTCATATTAACACTTCATGTATGCATAAAGTAATTGGTGTGTGTTAGTTTTGCTCGTATATGTAAGATCTAGCTAGTTTTGGGAAGTGAAATAGCTCAACTTCACAAAAATCGACAAAATGAACTCGAAACTTGATACTTTGACCAACTCCACCTAAATTTGACATATATAGTTCAAACATGTATAGATTAAGTGAAATATGTTTGGTTTAGTGGGAGTTGTAATAGTAAGTTCATTTTGGGTGAGAAAGTGGATTTTTCACACAAAATCGACCCCGAAACGAATCCAAAACTTCAGCTTCTAATTTAAATCACCTACATTTCACATTAACACTGCAAGTATGCATAAAGTAACTGGTGCATGTTAGTTTTGCTCCTATATGTAAGATATAGTAAGTTTTGGGAAGTGAAATATCTCACTTCACAAAAATCGATAAAATGAATCCGAAACTTGATACTTTGACCAATTCCATCTAAATATGACGTATATAGTTCAAATATGAATAGATTAAGTGATATATGTTTAGTTTTGTTGGAGTTGGAATAGTAAGTTCTCTTTGGTGAGGAGGTGGACTTTTCACCAAAATCGACCCCAAAAAGAACCCAAAACTTGAACTTGGAATTTAACGTACCTAAATTCCACATTAACGCTTCAAGTATGCATAAAGTAATCCCTGAGCTTGAGAAGCTTCTGGAAATAGCTCAACTTCACAAAAATCGATAAAATGAATCCGAAACTTGATACTTTGACCAATTCCACCTAAATATGACATATATAGTTCAAATATATATAGATTTAGTGATATATGTTTTGTTTAGTTGGAGTTGGAATGGTGATGTGGATCTTGGTTCAAGATTCACGAGTATTAGGCTCGGGTGATTGTAGTTTAGCTTTTCTTGAATGTATTTAGGGTTTTCTTTAGATTTCTTGAAATAAAGATACAATCTTTATAACAAATTAAAGGTGATACACGAATTCTTGGATGAAGAACAAACAAGAAATCCGAAAGTCAGCAAGGATATGATGAACTTTGATTAATCCAAATCAAAGTACAACTAGGTTTGTGGATTCACTCCTGAAACGGTTTGGATTCTCTCCAGAAACTATTAATTCACAAGAATTAAATTCAAATCTCAACTAACTTTTATTAATGGCCGAAAATAATATAAATAATACAAAGAAAGCAAGAAACCAACTAGAACTAGGAAAGTAAAGAAGATGATTATAGAATAACAAACTATTCTATCATCATTCTACACGCCTAACAATAATCTATCCTCTTAGGCTCACACACCTAACGCACTCCTAAAGCCATTAAAGTCCTAATGCAAATAAATTTCTTAACAAACTATGAATTGAAATACCAAAATTACATAGAATTCTAACAAAACTAGAAGTCTACATAATTAACACTCCTCTTCCACATCATACTCCCCTTGTTGAAAGAAACTTGTCCTCAAGTTTCATCATCCGGAAAACATGGGACGAGATCACTGGAATTTTGAGTTGCACAAATGCCATCACTCAGCAGCACCTTGAAAGTTTCGTAACCAATCTTATCAATAAGCTCGAAAGGACCTTCATCAATCGGTTCATCATACTTGTGATTGATGTGGAGATTTTTTGCATTTAGGGACAGCCATACACGATCTCCCTTGGCCAACTTAGTACCTTGGCGCATATGAAGGTAATTTGCACGCCGCTCTTTCTTGTTGGTTACGGTGTCCAGCACTTTGTTGTGGCAGGAGGTGAGGCAAACACGCGAGCCACCATGAGAAGAAGAAGGAGGCGGTTCAGCAACAAGGAAGGCAGCAGCATCATGTTGGGGCTTATAACGTCGAGAACAACAAGTGCCTAGTACCCATCAACACCGAGTAGTCATTAGTTTTCCCGTTATGGAGCACATAGCGGTCACTTTGCCAAGGACGGCCAAGTAACAAAGAGCATGCAGTCATTGGGAGTGCATCACACCAAATCTGGTCCATGTATTCGCCTACACGGAATCCCACAAGGGCTTGCTTACGAACCCATACACCATCATCATTGAGCCAACTAAGCTTATATGGATTCGGATGTGACCGAGTTTGCAACTTTAAGAGATCAATCAAGGATAAAGCAGAAGCCTTAGTACAAGATCCGCTATCAATAATAAAGGAACAAACTTTACCATTGATTAAACAGATGGAATGAAAAAGATTAGTGCGCTGTTCATCTTCATCCTCGTCGTGGTTGGAAGACAACAAGGCACGACGCAAGATCAAAGTACGTTGCTCACGTTTCGGGGCACAAATAGGTTGCTTAGACCAAAACGAATCATCATCCATGGCTTGGTTAGTTGGTACTGAGGAAAAGGATGGTGAAACGTGCATGTCTTGCGCCAAGAAGGCAAGATACTCCTCGCGTGTGACCATAATGGTGTTGGAACAATTCTTAGCAATATGGCCGAGGCCTTGACAACGAAAACACACCGTTTTTTTGCCTTTAAGAGTCACACTTGGAGGGGCAGTAGAGGAGATGGGTGATGCGTCCGGTTCCTTAGGCGTGACCACAGCCAAATCAGTCGTGGTGGGGGTTGTGCTAGGCGAAGCATCCGACGAGGCAGCAGCGTGTTTAAACCATGAAGGCTTCTTAAAACGAGAGCCCTTTTGTTGCCTTTCAATCTTGGACGCAAGTAGGCATACGTCATCAAACGTGACGTATTGTTGTAGCTCGACCAGATTGGCGATGGATTTGTTTAATCCCACAAGAAAACGAGCAATCTTTTGTTCGTCCACTTCCTGTATATCACACGCCATGTGTAGGCGCTCAAATTCCTTAATATAGTGTTCGACACTCAATTGGGCTTGCTGCAAGGAATTAAGCCGCACAAAAAGTTCTTGTTTGTAGGTACGAGGGACGAAACGTTTACGCATCTTAGCTTTGAGGGATGACCAGCAATCGATGGATGGTTTGTCTTCACGTTCACACCTTAGACGCATAGAATCATACTATAAGGATGCATATTTCGTGAGCTTCAGAATAGCATACGAAAAACGAGATCCTTCGGTCAAGTTCTTATGATCAAAGAACCGATCTAGCCTCCTTTCCCATTCCAAATAGGATTCGGGGTCGAGGTCGCCATCAAAAGAAGGAAAATCAGCTAACTTTACTTCATCCTCACGCCTAGGTTGATGTTGAGGCGGTTTATTAAAGTTTGCATCACGTTCAAAGCTAGTAACTATCGTGGACATAGCAGCCATCTGAACAATGAGGAGCTGCACTTGTTCGTTGGTGTCCTGAATGGAGTCTTTCAAAGTGGTGTGATTGTCAGGCATGGTGCATCGCAACAAGAAAACGTATGTTTGAGGCAGCAACCACACCACTTGATGTGGATCTTGGTTCAAGATTCACGAGTTTTAGGCTCGGGTGATTGTAGTTTTAATTTCTTAAAAGTATTTAGGGTTATCTTTAGATTTCTTGAAATAAAGATACAATCTTTATAATAAATTAAAGGTGATACACGAATTCTTGGATAAAGAACAAACAAGAAATAAGAAAGTCAGCAAGGATATGATGAACTTTGATTAATCCAAATCAAAGTACAACTAGGTTTGTGGATTAACTCCTGAAACGGTTTGGATTCTCTCCAGAAACTATTAATTCACAAGAATTAAATTCAAATCTCAACTAACTTTTATTAATGGCCGAAAAAAATAAAAATAATACAAAGAAAGCAAGAAACCAACTAGAACTAGGAAAGTAAAGAAGATGATCATAGAATAACAAACTATTCTATCATCATTCTACACGCCTAACAATAATCCATCCTCTTAGGATCACACGCCTAACACTTTCCTAAAGCCATTAAAGACCTAATGCAAATAAAATTCTTAACAAACTATAAATTAAAATACCTAAATTACATAGAATTCTAACATAACTAGAAGTCTACATAATAAACACTCCTCTTCCACATCAAATAGTAAGTTCATTTTGGTTGAAAAAGTGGATTTTTCACCAAAATCAACCTCGAACAGAATCCAAAACTTGAGCTTCTAATCTAAAGCACCTACATTTCACATTAACACTGCAAGTATGCATAAAGTTATTGGTGTGTGTCAGTTTTGCTCCTATATGTAAGATCTAGTTAGTTTTGGGAAGTGAAATATCTCACTTCATAAAAATCGATAAAATGAATCTGAAACTTGATACTTTGACCAATTTCACAAAAATATGACATATATAGATCAAATATATATAGATTAAGTGATATATGTTTGGTTTAGTGGGAGTTGGAATAGTAAGTTCATTTTGGGTGAGAAAGTGAATATTTCACAAAAATCAACCCCGAAACAAATCCAAAACTTGAGCTTCTAATCTAAAGCACCTGAATTTCAAATTAACCCTTCAAGTATGCATAAAGTAATTGGTGTGTGTTAGTTTTGCTCGTATATATAAGATCTAGTTAGTTTTGAAAAGTGAAATAGCTCAACTTCACAAAAATCGACAAAATGAAATCCGAAACTTAATACTTTGACCAATTCCATCTAAATATGACATATATAGTTCAAATATGAATAGATTAAGTGATATATGTTTGGTTCAGTTGGAGTTGTAATAGTAAGTTCATTTTAGTTGAGAAAGTGGATTTTTCACAAAAATCGACCCCGAAACGAAACCAAAACTTCAGCTTCTAATCTAAAGCACCTACATTTCACATTAACACTGCAAGTATGCATAAATTAATTGGTGCGTGTTACTTTTGCTCCTATATGTAGGATCTAGTTAGTTTTGGGAAGTGAAATAGCTAAACTTCACAAAAATCGACAAAATGAACTCGAAACTTTATACTTTGACAAACTCCACCTAAATTTGACATATATAGTTCAAACATGTATAGATTAAGTGAAATATGTTTTGTTTAGTTGGAGTTGTAAAAGAAAGTTCATTTTGGGTGAGAAAGTGGATTTTTCACAAAAATCGACCCCGAAACGAATCCAAAACTTCAGCTTCTAATCTAAAGCACCTATATTTCAAATTAGCACTGTAAGTATGCATAAAGTAATTGCTGCGTGTTAGTTTTGCTCCTATATGTAAGATCTAGTTAGTTTTGGGAAGGGAAATATCTTACTTCACAAAAATCGATAAAATGAACCTAAAACTTTGTTCTTTGACCAATTCCATCTAAATTTGACATATATATTTCAAATATATATAGATTAAGTGAAATATATTTGGTTTAGTTGGAGTTGGAATAGTAAGTTCATTTTGGGTGAGAAAGTGGATTTTTCAAAATAATCGACCCCGAAACGAATCCAAGACTTGAATTTCTAATCTAAAAAACCTACATTTCACATTAACACTGCAAGTATGTATAAAGTTATTGGTGCGTGTTAGTTTTGCTCCTATATGTAAGATCTAGTAAGTTTTGAGAAGTGAAATATCTCACTTCACAAAAATCGATAAAATTAATCTGAAACTTGACACTTTGACCAATTCCACCTAAATATGACATATATAGTTCAAATATGAATAGATTAAGTGACATATGTTTGGTTTAGTTGGAGTTGGAATAGTAAGTTCATTTTGGTTGAGAAAGTTGATTTTTCACTAAAATCAACCCCGAAACGAATCCAAAACTTGAGCTTCTAATCTAAAGCACCTGAATTTGAAATTAACACTTCAAGTATGCATAAAGTAATTGGTGTGTGTTAGTTTTGCTCGCATATATAAGATCTAGTTAGTTTTGAAATGTGAAATAGCTCAACTTCACAAAAATCGACAAAATGAAATCCGAAACTAAATACTTTGACCAATTCCATCTAAATATGACATGTATAGTTCAAATATGAATAGATTAAGTGATATATGTTTGGTTCAGTTGGAGTTGGAATAGTAAGTACATTTTGGTTGAGAAAGTGGATTTTTCACCAAATTCAACCCCGAAACGAATCCAAAACTTGAGCTTCTAATCTCAAGCACCTGAATTTCAAAGTAATTGGTGTGAGTTAGTTTTGCTCGTATATGTAAGATCTAGTTAGTTTTGGGAAGTGAAATAGCTAAACTTCACAAAAATCGAAAAAATGAACTCGAAACTTGATACTTTGACAAACTCCACCTAAATTTGACATATATAGTTCAAACATGTATAGATTAAGTGAAACATGTTTGGTTTAGTTGGAGTTGTAAAAGTAAGTTCATTTTGGGTGAAAAAGTGGATTTTTCATAAAAATCGACCCCGAAACGAATCCAAAACTTCAGCTTCTAATCTAAAGCACCTACATTTCACATTAACACTGCAAGTATGCATAAATTAATTGGTGCGTGTTACTTTTTCTCCTATATGTAAGATCTGGTTAGTTTTGGGAAGGGAAATATCTTACTTCACAAAAATCGATAAAATGAACCCAAAACATTGTTCTTTGACCAATTCCATCTAAATTTGACATATATATTTCAAATATATATAGATTAAGTGAAATATATTAGGTTTAGTTGGTGTTGGAATAGTAAGTTCATTTTGGGTGAGAAAGTGGATTTTTCAAAATAATCGACCCCGAAACGAATCCAGGACTTGAGCTTCTAACCTAAAGCACCTACATTTCACATTAACACTGCAATTATGCATAAAGTTATTGGTGTGTGTTAGTTTTGCTCCTATATGTAAGATCTAGTTAGTTTTTTGAAGTGAAATATCTCACTTCACAAAAATCGATAAAATTAATCTGAAACTTGACAATTTGACCAATTCCACCTATATATGACATATATAGTTCAAATATATATTGATTAAGTGATATATGTTTGGTTTAGAAGGAATTGGAATAGTAAGATCATTTTGGGTGAGAAAGTGGATTTTTCACAAAAATCAACCCCGAAACGAATCCAAAACTTGAGCTTCTAATCTAAAGCACCTACATTTCACATTAACACTGCAAGTATGCATAAAGTAATTGGTGCGTGTTACTTATGCTCCTATATGTAAGATCTAGTTAGTTTTGGGAAGTGAAATACCTCACTTCACAAAAATCGATAAAATGAATCCGAAACTTGATACTTTGACCAACTCCACCTTAATTTGACATATATAGGTCAAATATGTATAGATTAAGTGAAATATGTTTGGTTTAGTCGGAGTTGTAATAGTAAGTTCATTTTAGTTGAGAAAGTGGATTTTTCACAAAAATCGACCCCGAAACGAATCCAGACTTAGCTTCTAATCTAAAGCCTACATTTACATTAACCTAAGTTGCATAAATTATTGTGTGTGTTAGTTTTGCTCCTATATGTAAGATCAGTTAGCTTTGGAAGTGAAATACTACTTCACAAAAATAAAAATAACAAAACTACACTTACACCACCTATATGACATATATAGTTCAAAAAGATAAGGAATATTGGTTTAGTGAATTAATAGTAAGTTCATTTTGGGAGAAAGTGGACTTTTCACAAAAATCAACCCCAAACGAATCCAAAACTTCAGCTTCTAATCTAAAGCACCTACATTTCACATTAACACTGCAAGTATGCATAAATTAATTGGTGCGTGTTACTTTTGCTCCTATATGTAGGATCTAGTTAGTTTTGGGAAGTGAAATAGCTAAACTTCACAAAAATCGACAAAATGAACTCAAAACTTTATACTTTGACAAACTCCACCTAAATTTGACATATATAGGTCAAATCTGTATAGATTAAGTGAAATATGTTTGGTTTAGTCGGAGTTGTAATAGTAAGTTCATTTTAGTTGAGAAAGTGGATTTTTCACAAAAATCGACCCCGAAACGAATCCAAAACTTCAGCTTCTAATCTAAAGCACCTACATTTCACATTAACACCGCAAGTATGCATAAATTAATTGGTGCGTGTTACTTTTGCTCCTATATGTAGGATCTAGTTAGTTTTGGGAAGTGAAATAGCTTAACTTCACAAAAATCGACAAAATGAAACTCAAAACTTTGTACTTTGACAAACTCCACCTAAATTTGACATATATAGGTCAAATATATATAGATTAAGGGAAATATGTTTGGTTTAGTCGGAGTTGGAATAGTAAGTTCATTTTGGGTGAGAAAGTGGATTTTTCAAAAAAATCGACCCCAAAACGAATCCAAGACTTGAACTTCTAATCTAAAGCACCTACATTTCACATTAACACTGCAAGTATGCTTAAAGTTATTGGTGCGTGTTAGTTTTGCTCCTATATGTAAGATAGTAGTTTTGAGAAATATAAAAAAAAAAATTAAAAAAACAACAATTCCACCAAATGACAACAAATATGAATAGATTAAGTGATATAAGTTTGGTTTAGTGGAGTTGGAAAGAAGTCATTTGTGAGAAAGTGATTTTCACTAAAATCAACCCAAACGAATCCAAAACTGAGCTTCTAATCTAAAGCACCAATTTCAAATTAACACTCAAGTATGCATAAAGTAATGTGGTGTTAGTTTTGCCGCATATATAAGATCTAGTTGTTTGAAAAGTGAAATAGATCAACTTCACAAAAATCGACAAAATGAAACAAACTTAATACTTGACCAATCCATCTAAATATGACATATATCGTTCAAATATGAATAGATTAAGTGATATATGTTTGGTTCAGTTGGAGTTGGAATAGTAAGTACATTTTGGTTGAGAAAGTGGATTTTCACCAAAATCAACCCGAAACGAATCCAAAACTTGAGCTTCTAATCTCAAGCACATGAATTTCAAAGTAATTGGTGCGAGTTAGTTTTGCTCGTATATGTAAGATCTAGTTAGTTTTGGGAAGTGAAATAGCTAAACTTCACAAAATCCGACAAAATGAACTCGAAACTTTAAACTTTGACAAACTCGACCTAAATTTGACATATATAGTTCAAACATGTATAGATTAAGTGAAATATGTTTGGTTTAGTTGGAGTTGTAAAAGTAAGTTCATTTTGGGTGAGAAAGTGGATTTTTCATAAAAATCGACCCCGAAACGAATCCAAAACTTCAGCTTCTAATCTAAAGCACCTACATTTCACATTAACACTGCAAGTATGCATAAATTAATTGCTGCGTGTTACTTTTGCTCCTATATGTAAGATCTGGTTAGTTTTGGGATTGGAAATATCTTACTTCACAAAAATCGATAAAATGAACCCAAAACATTGTTCTTTGACCAATTCCATCTAAATTTGACATATATATTTCAAATATATATAGATTAAGTGAAATATATTTGGTTTAGTTGGAGTTGGAATAGTAAGTTCATTTTGGGTTAGAAAGTGGATTTTTCAAAATAATCGACCCCGAAATGAATCCAGGACTTGAGCTTCTAATCTAAAGCACCTACATTTCACATTAACACTGCAAGTATGCATAAAGTTATTGGTGTGTGTTAGTTTTGCTCCTATATGTAAGATCTAGTTAGTTTTTGGAAGTGAAATATCTCACTTCACAAAAATCGAAAAAATTAATCTGAAACTTGACACTTTGACCAATTCCACCTAAATATGACATATATAGTTCAAATATATATAGAGTGAGTGATATATGTTTGGTTTAGGTGGAATTGGAATAGTAAGTTCATTTTGGGTGAGAAAGTTGATTTTTCACAAAAATCAACCCCGAAACGAATCCAAAACTTGAGCTTCTAATCTAAAGCACCTACATTTCACATTTACACTGCAAGTATGCATAAATTAATTGGTGCGTGTTACTTTTGCTCCTATATGTAAGATCTAGTTAGTTTTGGGAAGGGAAATATCTTACTTCACAAAAATCGATAAAATGAACCCAAAACATTGTTCTTTGACCAATTCCATCTAAATTTGACATATATATTTCAAATATGTATAGATTAAGTGAAATATATTTGGTTTAGTTGGAGTTGGAATAGTAAGTTCATTTTGGGTGAGAAAGTGGATTTTTCAAAATAATCGACCCCGAAACGAATCCAAGACTTGAACTTCTAATCTAAAGCACCTACATTTCACATTAACACTGCAAGTATGTTTAAAGTTATTGGTGCGTGTTAGTTTTGCTCCTATATGTAAGATCTAGTAAGTTTTGAGAAGTGAAATATATCACTTCACAAAAATCGATAAAATTAATCTGAAACTTGATACTATGACAATTCCACCTAAATATGACATACAAATATGAATAGATTAAGTGATATATGTTTGGTTTAGTTGGAGTTGGAATAGTAAGTTCATTTTGGTTGAGAAAGTTGATTTTTCACTAAAATCAACCCCGAAACGAATCCAAAACTTGAGCTTCTAATCTAAAGCACCTGAATTTCAAATTAACACTTCAAGTATGCATAAAGTAATTGGTGTGTGTTAGTTTTGCTCGCATATATAAGATCTAGTTTGTTTTGAAAAGTGAAATAGATCAACTTCACAAAAATCGACAAAATGAAATCCGAAACTTAATACTTTGACCAATTCCATCTAAATATGGAATATATAGTTCAAATATGAATAGATTAAGTGATATATGTTTGGTTCAGTTGGAGTTGGAATAGTAAGTACATTTTGGTTGAGAAAGTGGATTTTTCACCAAAATCAACCCCGAAACGAATCCAAAACTTGAGCTTCTAATCTCAAGCACCTGAATTTCAAAGTAATTGGTGTGAGTTAGTTTTGCTTGTATATGTAAGATCTAGTTAGTTTTGGGAAGTGAAATAGCTAAACTTTACAAAATCCGACAAAATGAACTCGAAACCTGAAACTATGACAAACTCCACCTAAATTTGACATATATAGTTCAAACATGTATAGGTTAAGTGAAATATGTTTGGTTTAGTTGGAGTTGTAAAAGTAAGTTCATTTTCGGTGAAAAAGTGGATTTTTCATAAAAATCGACCCCGAAACGAATCCAAAACTTCAGCTTCTAATCTAAAGCACCTACATTTCACATTAACACTGCAAGTATGCATAAATTAATTGGTGCGTGTTACTTTTGCTCCTATATGTAAGATCTGGTTAGTTTTGGGATTGGAAATATCTTACTTCACAAAAATCGATAAAATGAACCCAAAACATTGTTCTTTGACCAATTCCATCTAAATTTGACATATATATTTCAAATATCTATAGATTAAGTGAAATATATTTGGTTTAGTTGGAGTTGGAATAGTAAGTTCATTTTGGGTTAGAAAGTGGATTTTTCAAAATAATCGACCCCGAAATGAATCCAGGACTTGAGCTTCTAATCTAAAGCACCTACATTTCACATTAACACTGCAAGTATGCATAAAGTTATTGGTGTGTGTTAGTTTTGCTCCTATATGTAAGATCTAGTTAGTTTTTGGAAGTGAAATATCTCACTTCACAAAAATCGAAAAAATTAATCTGAAACTTGACACTTTGACCAATTCCACCTAAATATGACATATATAGTTCAAACATATATAGAGTAAGTGATATATGTTTGGTTTAGGTGGAATTGGAATAGTAAGTTCATTTTGGGTGAGAGAGTTGATTTTTCACAAAAATCAACCACGAAACGAATCCAAAACTTGAGCTTCTAATCTAAAGCACCTACATTTCACATTTAAACTGCAAGTATGCATAAATTAATTGGTGCGTGATACTTTTGCTCCTATATGTAAGATCTAGTTAGTTTTGGGAAGGGAAATATCCTTCACAAAAATCGATAAAATGAACCCAAAACATTGTTCTTTGACCAATTCCATCTAAATTTGACATATATATTTCAAATATATATAGTTTAAGTGAAATATATTTGGTTTAGTTGGAGTTGGAATAGTAAGTTCATTTTGGGTGAGAAAGTGGATTTTTCAAAATAATCGACCCCGAAACGAATCCAGGACTTGAGCTTCTAATCTAAAGCACCTACATTTCACATTAACACTGCAAGTATGCATAAGGTAATTGGTGCGTGTTACTTTTGCTCCTATATGTAAGATCTAGTTAGTTTTGGGAAGTGAAATACCTCACTTCACAAAAATCGATAAAATGAATCCGAAACTTGATACTTTGACCAACTCCACCTAAATTTGACATATATAGGTCAAATATGTATAGATTAAGTGAAATATGTTTGGTTTAGTCGGATTTGTAATAGTAAGTTCATTTTGCTTGAGAAAGTGGATTTTTCACAAAAACCGACCCCGAAACGAATCCAAAACTTCAGCTTCTAATCTAAAGCACCTATATTTCAAATTAGCACTGCAAGTATGCATAAATAATTGTTGCGTGTTAGTTTTGCTCCTATATGTAAGATCTAGTTAGTTTTGGGAAGGGAAATATCTTACTTCACAAAAATCGATAAAATGAACCTAAAACTTTGTTCCTTGACCAATTCCATCTAAATTTGACATATATATTTCAGATATATATAGATTAAGTGAAATATATTTGGTTTAGTTGGAGTTGGAATCGTAAGTTCATTTTGGGTGAGAAAGTGGATTTTTCAAAATAATCGACCCCGAAACGAATCCAAGACTTGAACTTCTAATCTAAAGCACCTACATTTCACATTAACACTGCAAGTATGTATAAAGTTATTGGTGCGTGTTAGTTTGGCTCCTATATGTAAGATCTAATAAGTTTTGAGAAGTGAAATATCTCACTTCACAAAAATCGATAAAATTAATCTGAAACTTGATACTATGACAATTCCACCTAAATATGACATAGAAATATGAATAGATTAAGTGATATAAGTTTGGTTTAGTTGGAGTTGGAATAGTAAGTTCATTTTGGTTGAGAAAGTTGATTTTTCACTAAAATCAACCCCGAAACGAATCCAAAACTTGAGCATCTAATCTAAAGCACCTGAATTTCAAATTAACACTTCAAGTATGCATAAAGTAATTGGTGTGTGTTAGTTTTGCTCGCATATATAAGATCTAGTTTGTTTTGAAAAGTGAAATAGATCAACTTCACAAAAATCGACAAAATGAAATCCGAAACTTAATACTTTGACCAATTCCATCTAAATATGACATATATAGTTCAAATATGAATAGATTAAGTGATATAAGTTTGGTTCGGTTGGAGTTGGAATAGTAAGTACATTTTGGTTGAGAAAGTGGATTTTTCACCAAAATCAACCCCGAAACGAATCCAAAACTTGAGCTTCTAATCTCAAGCACCTGAATTTCAAAGTAATTGGTGTGAGTTAGTTTTGCTCGTATATGTAAGATCTAGTTAGTTTTGGGAAGTGAAATAGCTAAACTTTACAAAATCCGACAAAATGAACTCGAAACCTGATACTTTGACAAACTCCACCTAAATTTGACATATATAGCTCAAAATGTATAGATTAAGTGAAATATGTTTGGTTTAGTTGGAGTTGTAAAAGTAAGTTCATTTTCGGTGAAAAAGTGGATTTTTCATAAAAATCGACCCCGAAACGAATCCAAAACTTCAGCTTCCAATCTAAAGCACCTACATTTCACATTAACACTGCAAGTATGCATAAATTAATTGATGCGTGTTACTTTTGCTCCTATATGTAAGATCTGGTTATTTTTGGGATTGGAAATATCTTACTTCACAAAAATCGATAAAATGAACCCAAAACATTGTTCTTTGACCAATTCCATCGAAATTTGACATATATATTTCAAATATATATAGATTAAGTGAAATATATTTGGTTTAGTTGGAGTTGGAATAGTAAGTTCATTTTGGGTTAGAAAGTGGATTTTTCAAAATAATCGACCCCGAAACGAATCCAGGACTTGAGCTTCTAATCTAAAACACCTACATTTCACATTAACACTGCAAGTATGCATAAAGTTATTGGTGTGTGTTAGTTTTGCTCCTATATGTAAGATCTAGTTAGTTTTAGGAAGTGAAATATCTCACTTCACAAAAATCGAAAAAATTAATCTGAAAATTAACACTTTGACCAATTCCACCTAAATATGACATATATAGTTCAAATAAATATAGAGTAAGTGATATATGTTTGGTTTAGGTGGAATTGGAATAGTAAGTTCATTTTGGGTGAGAAAGTTGATTTTTCACAAAAATCAACCCCGAAACGAATCCAAAACTTGAGCTTCTAATCTAAAGAACCTACATTTCACATTAACACTGCAAGTATGCATAAATTAATTGGTGTGTGTTACTTTTGCTCCTATATGTAAGATCTAGTTAATTTTGGGAAGGGAAATATCATACTTCACAAAAATCGATAAAATGAACCCAAAACATTGTTCTTTGACCAATTCCATCTAAATTTGACATATATATTTCAAATATATATAGATTAAGTGAAATATATTTGGTTTAGTTGGAGTTGGAATAGTAAGTTCATTTCGGGTGAGAAAGTGGATTTTTTAAAATAATCGACCCCGAAACGAATCCAGGACTTGAGCTTCTAATCTAAAGCACCTACATTTCACATTAACACTGCAAGTATGCATAAAGTTATTGTTGTGTGTTAGTTTTGCTCCTCTATGTAAGATCAAGTTAGTTTTTGGAAGTGAAATATCTCACTTCACAAAAATCGATAAAATTAATCGAAACTTGACACTTTGACCAATTCCACCTATATATGACATATATAGTTCAAATATATATAGATTAAGTGATATATGTTTGGTTTAGGTGGAATTGGAATAGTAAGTTCATTTTGGGTGAGAAAGTGGACTTTTCACAAAAATCAACCCCGAAACCAATCCAATACTTGAGCTTCTAATCTAAAGCACCTACATTTCACATTAACACTGCAAGTATGCATAAAGTAATTGGTGCGTGTTACTTTTGCTCCTATATGTAAGATCTAGTTAGTTTTGGGAAGTGAGATACCTCACTTCACAAAAATCGATAAAATGAATCCGAAACTTGATACTTTGACCAATCCACCTAAATTTGACATATATAGGTCAAGTATGTATAGATTAAGTGAAATATGTTTGGTTTAGTCGGAGTTGTAATAGTAAGTTCATTTTGGTTGAGAAAGTGGATTTTTCACAAAAATCGACCCCGAAACGAATCCAAAACTTCAGCTTCTAATCTAAAGCACCTACATTTCACATTAACACTGCAAGTATGCATAAATTAATTGGTGCGTGTTACTTTTGCTCCTATATGTAGGATCTAGTTAGTTTTGGGGAGTGAAATAGCTAAACATCACAAAAATCGACAAAATGAACTCGAAACTTTATACTTTGACAAACTCCACCTAATTTCGACATATATAGTTCAAACATGTATAGATTAAGTGAAATATTTTTGGTTTAGTTGGAGTTGTAAAAGAAAGTACATTTTGGGTGAGAAAGTGGATTTTTCACAAAAATCGACCCCGAAACAAATCCAAAACTTCAGCTTCTAATCTAAAGCACCTACATTTCAAATTAGCACTGCAAGTATGCATAAAGTAATTGTTGCGTGTTAGTTTTGCTCCTATATGTAAGATCGAGTTTGTTTTGGGAAGGGAAATATCTTACTTCACAAAAATCGATAAAATGAACCTAAAACATTGTTCTTTGACCAATTCCATCTAAATTTGACATATATTTTTCAAATATATATAGATTAAGTGAAATATATTTGGTTTAGTTGGAGTTGGAATAGTAAGTTCATTTTGGGTGAGAAAGTGGATTTTTCAAAATAATCGACCCCGAAACGAATCTAAGACTTGAGCTTCTAATCTAAAGCACCTACATTTCACATTAACACTGCAAGTATGTATAAAATTATTGGTGCGTGTTAGTTTTGCTCCTATATGTAAGATCTAGTTAGTTTTGGGAAGGGAAATATCTTACTTCACAAAAATCGATAAAATGAACCTAAAACTTTGTTCTTTGACAATTTCCATCTAAATTTGATATATATATTTCAAATATATATAGATTAAGTGAAATATATTTGGTTTAGTTGGAGTTAGAATAGTAAGTTCATTTTGGGTGAGAAAGTGGATTTTTCAAAATAATCGACCCCGAAACGAATCCAAGACTTGAGCTTCTAATCTCAAGCACCTACATTTCACATTAACACTGCAAATATGCATAAAGTTGTTGGTGTGTGTTAGTTTTGCTCCTATATGTAAGATCTAGTTAGTTTTTGGAAGTGAAATATCTCACTTCTCAAAAATCGATAAAATTAATCTGGAACTTTATACTTTGACCAATTCCACCTAAATATGACATATATAGTTCAAATATGAATTGATTAAGTAATATATGTTTGGTTTAGTTGGAGTTGGAAACGTAAGTTTATTTTGGTTGAGAAAGTTGATTTTTCACCAAAATCAACCCCGAAACGAATCAAAAACTTCAGCTTCTAATCTAAAGCACCTACATTTCACATTAACACTGCAAGTATGCATAAAATAATTCGTGCGTGTTACTTTTGCTCCTATATGTAAGATCTAGTTTGTTTTGGGAAGTGAAATACCTCACTTCACAAAAATCGATAAAATGAATCCGAAACTTGATACTTTGACCAACTCCACCTAAATTTGACATATATAGGACAAATATGTATAGATTAAGTGAAATATGTTTGGTTTAGTTGGAGTTGTAATAGTAAGTTCATTTTGGTTGAGAAAGTGGATTTTTCACAAAAATCCACCCCGAAACGAATCCAAAACTTCAGCTTCTAATCTAAAGCACCTACATTTCACATTAACACAGCAAGTATGCATAAAGTAATTGGTGCGTCTCACTTTTGCTCCTATATGTAAGATCTAGTTAGTTTTGGGAAGTGAAATAGCTAAACTTCACAAAAATCGACAAAATGAACTCGAAACTTGATACTTTGACAAACTCCACCTAAATTTGACATATATAGTTCAAACATGTATAGATTAAGTGAACTATGTATGGTTTAGTAGGAGTTGTAAAAGAAAGTTCATTTTGGGTGAGAAAGTGGATTTTTCACAAAAATCGACCCCGAAATGAATCCAAAACTTCAGCTTCTAATCTAAAGCACCTACATTTCACATTAGCACTGCAAATATGCATAAAGAAAAAGCTGCTTGTTAGTTTTGCTCCTATATGTAAGATCTAGTTAGTTTTGGGAAGGGAATTATCTTACTTCACAAAAATCGATAAAATGAACCCAAAACATTGTTCTTTGACCAATTCCATCTAAATTTGACACATATATTTCAAATATCTATAGATTAAGTGAAATATATTCAGTTTAGTTGGAGTTGGAATAGTAAGTTCATTTTGGGTGAGAAAGTGGATTTTTCAAAATTATCGACCCCGAAACGAATCCAAGACTTGAGATTCTAATCTAAAGCACCTACATTTCACATTAACACTGCAAGTATGCATAAAGTTATTGGTGTGTGTTAGTTTTGCTCCTATATGTAAGATCTAGTTAGTTTTTGGAAGTGAAATATCTCACTTCACAAAAATCGATAAAATTAATCTGAAACTTAATACTTTGACCAATTCCACCAAAATATGACATATATAGTTCAAATATGAATAGATTAAGTGATATATGTTTGGTTAGTTGGATTTGGAATAGTAAGTTTATTTTGGTTGAGAAAGTGGATTTTTCACGAAAATCAAGCCCGAAACGAATCAAAAACTTGAGATTCTAATCTAAAGCACCTACATTTTACATTAACACTGCAGGTATGCATAAAGTAATTGGTGCGTGTTACTTTAATTTTGCTCCTATATGTAAGATCTAGTTAGTTTTGGGAAGTGAAATAAATCACTTCACAAAAATCGATAAAATGAATCCGAAACTTGATACTTTGACAAACACCACCTAAATTTGACATATATAGTTCAAACATGTATAGATTAAGTGAAAGATGTTTGGTTTAGTTGGAGTTGTAGAAGTAAGTTCATTTTGGGTGAGAAAGTGGATTTTTCACAAAAATCGACCCCGAAACGAATCCAAAACTTCAGCTTCTAATCTAAAGCGCCTACATTTCATATTAACACTGCAAGTATGCATAAGTAATTGCTGCATGTTAGTTTTGCTCCTATATGTAAGATCTAGTTTGTTTTGGGAAGGGAAATATCTTACTTCACAAAAATCGATAACATTAACCCAAAACATTGTTCTTTGACCAATTCCATCTAAATTTGACATATATATATTTCAAATATATATAGATTAAGTGAAGTATATTTGGTTTAGTTGGACTTGGAATAGTAAGTTCATTTTGGGTGAGAAAGTGGATTTTTCAAAATAATCGACCCCGAAACGAATCCAAGACTTGAGCTTCTAATCTAAAGCACCCACATTTCACATTAACACTGCAAGTATGCATAAAGTTATTGGTGTGTGTTAGTTTTTCTCCTATATGTAAGATCTAGTTATTTTTTGGAAGTGAAATATCTCACTTCTCAATAATCAAAAAAATTAATCTTAAACTTGATACTTTGACCAATTCCACCTAAATATGACATATATAGTTCAAATATGAATAGATTAAGTGATATATGTTTGGTTTAGTTGGAGTTGGAATAGTAAGTTTATTTTGGTTGAGAAAGTGGATTTTTCACCAAAATCAACCCCGAAACGAATAAAAAACTTGAGATTCTAATCTAAAGCACCTACATTTCACATTAACACTGCAAGTATGCATAAAGTAATTGGTGCGTGTTACTTTTGCTCCTATATGTAAGATCTAGTTAGTTTTGGTAAGTGAAATACCTCACTTCACAAAAATCGATAAATGAATCCGAAACTTGATACTTTGACCAACTCCACCTAAATTTGACATATATAGGTCAAATATATATAGATTAAGTGAAATATGTTTGGTTTAGTTGGAGTTGTAATAGTAAGTTCATTTTGGTTGAGAAATTGTATTTTTCACAAAAATCGACCCCGAAACGAATCCAAAACTTCAGCTTCAAATCTAAAGCACCTACATTTCACATTAACACAGCAAGTATGCATAAAGTAATTGGTGCGTGTTACTTTTGCTCCTATATGTAAGATCTAGTTAGTTTTGGGAAGTGAAATAGCTGAACTTCACAAAAATCGACAAAATGAACTCGAAACTTGATACTTTGACAAACTCCGCCTAAATTTGACATATATAGTTCAAACATGTATAGATTAAGTGAAATATGTATGGTTTAGTTGGAGTAGTAAAAGAAAGTTCATTTTGGGTGAGAAAGTGGATTTTTCACAAAAATCAACCCCGAAACGAATCCAAAACTTCAACTTCTAATCTAAAGCACCTACACTCCGCATTAGCACTGTAAGTATGCATAAAGAAAAAGCTGCGTGTTAGTTTTGCACCTATATGTAAGATCTAGTTATTTTTGGGAAGGGAAATATCTTACTTCACAAAAATCGATAAAATGAACCCAAAACTTTGTTCTTTCACCAATTCCATCTAAATTTGACATATATACTTCAAATATATATAGATTAAGTGAAATATATTTGGTTTAGTTGGAGTTGGAATAGTAAGTTCATTTTGGGTGACAAAGTGGATTTTTCAAAATAATCGACCCCGAAACGAATCCAAGACTTGAGCTTCTAATCTAAAGCACCTACATTTCACATTAGCACTGCAAGTATGCATAAAGTTATTGGTGTGTGATAGTTTTGCTCCTATATGTAAGATCTAGTTAGTTTTTGCAAGTGAAATATCTCACTTCACAAAAATCGATAAAATTAATCTGAAACTTGATACTTTGACCAATTCCACCTAAATATGACATATATAGTTCAAATATGAATAGATTAAGTGATATATGTTTGGTTTAGTTGGAGTTGGAATAGTAAGTTTATTTTGGTTGAGAAAGTGGATTTTTCACGAAAATCAAGCCCGAAACGAATCAAAAACTTGAGCTTCTAACCTAAAGCACCTACATTTTACATTAACACTGCAAGTATTCATAAAGTAATTGCTGCGTGTTACTTTTGCTCCAATATGTAAGATCTAGTTAGTTTTGGGAAGTGAAATAGCTAAACTTCACAAAAATCGACAAAATGAACTCGAAACTTGATACTTTGACAAACTCCACCTAAATTTGACATATATAGTTCAAACATGTATAGATTAAGTGAACTATGTATGGTTTAGTTGGAGTTAAAGAAAGTTCATTTTGGGTGAGAAAGTGGATTTTTCACAAAAATCGACCCCGAAACGAATCCAAAACTTCAGCTTCTAATCTAAAGCACCTACATTTCACATTAGCACTGCAAGTATGCATAAAGAAAAAGCTGCGTGTTAGTTTTGCTCCTATATGTAAGATCTAGTTAGTTTTGGGAAGGGAAATATCTTACTTCACAAAAATCGATAGAATGAACCCAAAACTTTGTTCTTTAACCAATTCCATCTAAATTTGACATATATATTTCAAATATATATATAGATTAAGTGAAATATATTTGGTTTAGTTGGAGTTGGAATAGTAAGTTTATTTTGGTTGAGAAAGTGGATTTTTCACCAAAATCAACCCCGAAACGAATCAAAAACTTGAGCTTCTAATCTAAAGCACCTAAATTTCAGATTAACACTTCTAGTATGCATAAAAGTGATTCGTGTGTGTTAGTTTTGCTCGTATATGTAAGATCTAGTTAGTTTTGGAAAGTGAAATAGCTCAACTTCTCAAAAATTGGCAAAATGAACTCGAAACTTGATACTTTGACCAACTCCGCCTAAATTTGACATATATAGGTCAAATATGTATAGATTAAGTGAAATATGTTTGGTTTACTTGGAGTTGTAATAGTAAGTTCATTTTGGGTGAGAAAGTGGATTTTTCACAAAAATCAACCCCGAAACGAATCCAAAACTTGAGCTTCTAATCTAAAGGATCTACATTTCACATTAACACTGCAAGTATGCATAAAGTAATTGGTGCGTGTTACTTTTGCTCCTATATGTAAGATTTAGTTAGTTTTGGGAAGTGAAATACCACACTTCACAAAAATCGATAAAATGAATCCGAAACTTGATACTTTGATTAACTCCACCTAAATTTGACATATATAGGTCAAATTTGTATAGATTAAGTGAAATGTGTTTGGTTTAGTTGGAGTTGTAATAGTAAGTTCATTTTGGTTAAGAAAGTGGATTTTTCACAAAAATCGACCCTGAAACGAATCTTAAACTTCAGCTTCTAATCTAAAGCACCTACATTTCACATGAACACTGCAAGTATGCATAAATTAATTGGTGCGTGTTACTTTTGCTCCTATATGTAAGATCTAGTTAGTTTTGGAAAGTGAAATAGCTAAACTTCACAAAAATCTACAAAATGAACTCGAAACTTTATACTTTGACAAACTCCACCTAAATTTGACATATATAGTTCAAACATGTATAGAGTAAGTGAAATATGTTTTGTTTAGTTGGAGTTGTAAAAGAAAGTTCATTTAGGGTGAGAAAGTGGATTTTTCACAAAAATCGACTCCGAAACGAATCCAAAAACTTCAGCTTCTAATCTAAAGCACCTACATTTCAAATTAGCACTGCAAGTATGCATAAAGTAATTGCTGCGTGTTAGTTTTGCTCCTATATGTAAGATCTAGTTAGTTTTGGGAAAGGAAATATCTTACTTCACAAAAATCGATAAAATGAACCTAAAACTTTGTTCTTTGACCAATTCCATCTAAATTTGACATATATATTTCAAATATATATAGATTAAGTGAAATTTATTTGGTTTAGTTGGAGTTGGAATAGTAAGTTCATTTTCGGTGAGAAAGTGGATTTTTCAAAATAATCGACCCCGAAATGAATCCAAGACTTGAGCTTCTAATCTAAAGCACCTACATCTCACATTAACACTGCAAGTATGCATAAAGTTATTGGTGTGTGTTAGTTTTGCTCCTATATGTAAGATCTAGTTAGTTTTTGGAAGTGAAATTGTAACAACCCTGAATTTCCAATAACTCTAAAAACATCTTATAATAAATAAACTCGAAAATCCAAAGGTGCTACGCCGCGATAATTAATAATAATAACCGCAAGGCTAATGGTTCTAACTAAAATAATAGACAATAAATTGTAAATAATTATTACAGACCAATTACATAGAGAGTAATTAATTATTACAAACCAGAATGTAAATTCTACAGTCAAATAAATAACAGCGGAAGTCTTATTAATATCTATTAAGCTAAAAGAGATCCAACGCACTCTTTAACCCAACCAAAAGCTAACTATCTTCAGGTACCTGCACATTAAACACTGTAGTATCAGCCAAAGGCTGAGCAAGATTTCATACTATAATAAAACAAAACTATTCAATGTGCAGGTAAGATATATAGGAATATCTTACAAATTCATTTAAAAGCTGTACAGATTATATATAATATATTAATTTTCTAACAATCTCAGATCTAATATTTCTTTCTTTCTGAACCATTCTATAAAACTTTCAAATATAACTTTTCGTAATCTGTGAGTAGGAAGTAATGAAAATCCAATGAGCTAGCTAGGCTCACTAGATAAGGTAAACACCAAAATCCCTAGTATGCATACCCCTAACTTGATAACGTACCAAGAAGGAAGACAGATGGCAAGAGTATCGATCAATATACTCCCAACTACTAAATAAACGGTTGAGACACTGTTAACTCAACATACTTCCATACTCGAGGAATACCGCTTACCGGCAACCCCACAATTTAATTTAACTTGGTAACATTGAGGAACTTCCTCCTTTTAATATAAATCTTATAAATAATCTCATAACCTCTTTCGATATAAATATCGAGAATAATTTAAATCTCAAAGTATAAACTTCATAAAACAATCTCATTGTTAAAATATATTTCCAAACAATGTGAAAATATTTCTGAACTCATCTGTACAAGCAAAGTAAGAAATCTTACCTTATCAGCAATAATAGACAACAAATCACAATCTCAAGTCAAAAAGGTTCTTCTACAAACCCATGATCTACAATATAATAACATAATATAAGTGACACTCGGAGTACTCAGAATTGACTCGGCTCTTCACGTACGGTCTAAGGCAAAACTACTTGTATTATCGCATACACACTATAATTATAAGAATTCAACAACAAACAAAGAAAATAAAATAAATAAAACAATACAGAGTACTTAGTCATAGTGTAGCAGCATATTGCGTGTAAAATATCAAACACCTAGCAAATATGCATATAAAATGAAATGGCAACAAGATTAAAGAATATTAATACTAGTATTCAAATCTAAGATGGTTTACACTATGCACATATTTTCATTATACATCAAACTCCACCCATTAATACAGAGGTTTCCAATTCGTGTGCAAAACTTGGTTAGCAAACACCTATTACAAGTGGCAACAAAGATCAAATACTAATGATACTTATGTATTTTGCCATGGAGTACTAACGCAGCCATGTAGGTAATTCAATTATTCTATTCGAATGATACCAATACTCATACAACTACTAGCAAATTACTTGTCCACGCAAGGTAAATCCCCCATACAAGAATCTGTAATGTTAGCTTTTATTTACACAATTTCAGATTGTATATAAATGATGACATAGGCATAAAATTTAATAACTAGAACATAATAAACAACCACATGAACCAATTGCACAGAATTTATTATAAAGAAATTTCCCCCAATTCAATTTATTCAAGAACCCTAATCTAACAAAACCCCAAATTCAAAAGAATCAACCAAATACAAATTAGTCTTAGGATTATAACTTACTTGATTAAGGTGAAGTAATAGGGTGAAACTACTCTATAAAAGAACCCGAAAATCTCCACTTCGATCCGATATACGACCCAAAAAAACGCAAACCCAAGAGCAATTTCTCCTCTTTGAAAAAGCCACAAAAATCGAGAATTATTGAAGATGGATGAATCACGGTTGGTGTATGATAATGTTCGATGGAAATTTTGTACTTGTAATGGTTTCCTTGGTTGAAGGAACAAGTAGAAGCAAAGGAAAAAATGGTGAAATGGTGGTCGTGGGTTTTGGTGCTAGGAAGCAGTACATACACTTCTTTTATTTTCTTTAGTTTTCTTCTCTCTTTTTTTTTTTTTTTCCTCTTTATACTAGTAATATAGTGATAGGTATTAGGCAGTAAACCTAGTAAATCTAGGAATTAGTTTTTTTTTTGACTTCTTTTGATGTAAAGTCAACATGAGGGAAATAAAATATTTTTAATAAAATAATATTTTTTTATAAACTAAAATAGCATATATAATTACTAAACGGGTATAAAATACGGGGTGTTACAATCTACCCCCCTTAAAATAAGTTTCGTCCCGAAACTTAAAATATTACTTAATTAAACAAACTTATACTCTTGTTTATGAAAACAACTCGTTACTCTATACGTTAGCTATCTAGTATCACTTGAAGTATAAAAACTCAACTTGTATTTCACATTTCTCATCGATAAATTTAACACATAAAAAAAAAATCATAAACTCTTTACTATTATAGGAATGTTCATACTATAACAAGCAGACATAAAACACATCAAAGCTTTATCAGAAATTTTCAATCACACATGCACGAAATTAGTATGAATTCTACCCCCCTTAAAAAAAAAGAGTTACGTCCCCGTAACTAAAAATTTACCTGGGTGAAGAGATGGGGATACTTAAGACGCATAGCATCCTCAGCCTCCCAAGTAGACTCCTCTGAGTTGTGGTTTGACCACAGCACCTTCACGATCTTTGTCTCCCCTTTTCGAGTCTTTCGGACTTTGTGATCTAGAATCTGAACTGGAAACTCCTCATAAGTCATGTTATCATCTAACTAGAGAGACTCTGGCTGTAGCACATGCGAAGGGCCACTAATGTATCGCCGCAACTGAGAAACATGGAACACGTTATGCGCACGATCAACGCCTGGCGGCAACGCCAATCTGTAAGCCACCTCTCCTATTCTCTCCAGAATCTCATACGGGCCAATGAACTTAGGGCTCAACTTGCCCTTCTTCCCAAATCTCATCACTCCTTTCATAGGAGAAACTCTAAGCAGCACCTTCTCTCCCACCTGAAACTCCTCATGGCGACGATGCTTATCACGATAGCTCTTTTGTCTATCTTGTGCCGCCTTCATTTTCTGCTGGATGAGCTTTACCTCAACAGATCTCCTGAATCATCTCTGGACCAATCACAACAGACTCGCCAATATCACTCCAACACAAAGGAGTACGACAGCGCCGACCATACAAAGCTTCAAATGGTGCCATCTGAATGGTAGAATGGTAGCTGTTATTATATGAGAACTCTATCAAATCAAGCTTATCCTCCCAAGAGCCCTGGAACTCTAAGGCACAAGCCCTCAACATGTCCTCCAGCGTTTGAATAGTGCGCTCCGTCTGGCCATCTGTAGCAGGATGAAAAGCTGTACTCATCTTCAATTTCGTCCCCAAAGCTTCCTGAAGCTTCTGCCAAAAGTTAGACAAGAATCTGCGATCCCTATCTGAAACAATATCGCTCGGAACACCATGAAGTCTAATCACGTGCTCTCTGTAAGCAGTGGCTAATCGTTCATGCTTCCAAGTATCCTTCATGGGAACAAAATGAGCAGACTTGGTAAGACGATCCACAATAACCCAAATCATATTATTCCCCTTTGGTGTTCTCGGAAGTCCACAAACAAAATCCATTGAGATTGAATCCCATTTCCATGCAGGAACCTCTAAAGGCTGAATCATCCCCTGAGGCCTCTTGTGCTCACTCTTGACCTTCTGACAAGTCAAGCATCTAGAGACATACTTAGCAACATCCATCTTCATATGAGGCCACCAAAAAGTCTGCTTGAGATCCTTGTACATCTTATCCCCTCCAGGATGAACTGAATATTGCGCTGAATGAGCTTCTTCTAAGATCTTTTCCTTCAACTCAGGAACATTAGGAACACACCATCTCCCCTTGAATCTCACGCTACCATCCTCAACCACTGTAAAATTGATAGGCTCATTAGCTTGCTTGTCCTTCAAGAATTGATCCTGTACTTGTGTTTTTTTGATCTCATCATACAAAGTGGACTGAATCATAAGAGAGTTAAGTTGAGCTCCTAATTGCACTATCTCCACATCAAGATTCTGAAACTCCTCTCGAAGACGATTCCACGAACGCATGGTTTGCAAACAGTGAGAGGATTTCCTACTAAGTGCATCTGCAACAACATTGGCCTTACCCTCATGGTACTGAATCTCCATATCATAATCCTTGATCAGTTCTAACCATCTCCTCTGTCTCATGTTCAGCTCTCTCTGAGTGAAGATGTATTTCAGACTCTTGTGGTCCGAAAATATCTTGAATGATGTGCCAAGTAGATAATGACGCCAAATCTTGAGTGCAAAAATAACAGCTGCCAACTCTAGATCATGCGTCGGATAGTTCAACTCATGGTTCTTCAGTTGCCTAGAAGCGTAAGCAACAACCTTTTTATCCTGCATAAGCACACAACCAAGACCATTCTTCGAAGCATCTGTGAACACTTCGTACTCGAGTTTTCCATCAGGTAAAGTCAACACAGGAGCTGTGGTGAGACGCTCCTTCAAAATCTGGAATGCCTTCTCACAATCATCATCCCAACGATACTTAGTATCCTTCCTCTTCAATGCAGTCAACGGTCGAGCAATTTTCGAGAAGTCCTTCACAAACCTCCTATAATAACCCGCCAAGCCAAGGAAACTGCGAATCTCAGTCACACTCTTTGGAGTTGGCCACTCAGAAACAGCTTGAATCTTTGATGGATCAACTGAGACGCCCTCTCTAGAAATGATATGACCAAGAAAAGCAACTTTCTTCAGCCAGCATTCACACTTGGAGAACTTAGCATACAACTTATTCTCCCTCAGGACCTGCAGAATAGTGCGAAGATGCTCTTCATGCTCACTGGCATCCTTTGAATAAATCAGTATATCATCTATGAACACCACCACAAACTTATCCAGGTACGGCCTGAAGACTCGATTCATCAAGTCCATGAACACAGCTGGAGCATTAGTCAACCCAAAGGGCATAACCGTAAACTCATAGTGCCCATAGCGAGTTCTGAAAGCTGTCTTAGGAATATCATTCTCTGCAATACGAAGTTGATGGTATCCAGATCTCAGATCAATCTTAGAGAAAACTCCAGCTCCCACCAATTGATCGAACAGATCATCTATTCTTGGCAAGGGGTACTTGTTTTTCACTGTAACATTGTTGAGCTCTCTGTAATCAATACACAGACGGAGACTCCCATCCTTCTTTTTCACAAACAAAACAGGAGCACCCCATGGAGATACACTAGGTCGAATGTACCCCTTATCAAGCAACTCTTCTAACTGAGCCTTAAGCTCTTTCATTTCAGCAGGCGCCATTCTGTAAGGAGGCTTAGAAATAGGTCCAGTTCCAGGCATCAAGTCAACACTGAACTCAACATCACGTCTCGAAGGCATGCCGGGAATATCATCAGGAAAGACATCTACAAACTCATTAGCAATTCTAACATCTTCAACACGTGGCTCTTCCTTACTAGTGTCGTGAACACGGCACAAGTACATAGGACATCCCTTCCTCAAATAGGATTTCAAAGTCAAAGCAGAAATGATTTTCAAAGAAGACCCTCTATAAAACTCATGGACTCCACTAGGACCAACTACAGACACCTTTTGTTTCTCACAATCTATCTTGGCTTTATGCTTACTAAGCCAATCCATCCCTAGAATTACATCAAAATCATGCAAAGGAAAAGCTATCAAATCAGCTACTAGGGTGGTACTACCACACATAATAGGGACATCTGGATACAAATTATTACAAGTTATGATCACACCAGAAGGAGTAGAGATGTCTACATCACAAGTTCTAGAGTTCTCTAAACCTAACTTTTTCACAAGAGGTTCAGACACAAAAGAATGAGAAGCACCAGAATCAAATAGCACATAAACAGACATCGAATGAATAGAAAAAGTACCGGTGACCACGTTGCCTTTGGTGTTTGCCTCAGTCTGGTTCATCACATGAACCTGCCCAGTGTTCCTCCTCACATCACCTCTGTGTGCCTGAGTAGCATTAGCAGTCCCTCCATTGCGATTAGGTGCAACATTCCCTGGAGTAGAAGGAGCAGGACGACTGTTGTTTCCATTCTGGGGTCTCTTATCTGCTTGTCCCCCATTCCTCGAACACATCTCAGGCTTGAAGTTCCTCGATCTTGGGTTAGTAAAGCATTCATAAGCACGATGCCCCTTCCTCCCACAGTGATTACACTCCACCAAATTACCATCACAATCCTTGCCAGGGTGGTTCTCACTACAACGCTTGCAATAGAAAATCCGATCAGTCCTCTGGTTCTGAACTTGGGGCTGGCTACGGGAAGGAGTGGAATTCTGATTGTCCTTAGAATACTGCTGACTCGAACCTCCCTTGTTGTAATTACCACCAGAATCACGGTTCCCAAAATTTCGGTTTTTAGTGAAACCCCCTCTACCTTTGTTGTAACCAGTGGAACCAGATGTATCACCCTTTTCTGTCGCCTGAGTAGATCCTGCTGGAGTGGATTTCAACTTCTTTGCAGCTTGCCTCTTCTCCTCAATTCTCTCAGCGTTACAAGCACGAGTGTACACCTCCTTCACTGTTGTATACTCACCAGCTCCCATCCTAGAATGAAGATCGGGGTCTAACTTCTCCTCGAATTTCACCGCTCTCTCCTGCTCATCAGGAACTAACCCCTTAGCAAAACGAGCCAACTCCTGAAATTTCACATAGAACTCATGAACGGTCATATCTCCCTGCATGAGATCCATTAAACTCTGTCCTTTTTCTCTTCCTCATATGGGCTGGAAAGAACTCGTCACGGATCGCCTTCTTGAACTCGGTCCAACCAAACTCTCTATCCTCCATGAGCTCTTCTCCTTCGTCATCCACAGTCACCTTAGTAGTCAGATCAAACTTATTGTGAGTCCACCAAATATCAGCATCCTCAACCGGATAATAGGCAAGCAAGATCAACCCTCATCTCATCAGGGACTTGGAGAGTGGTAAAGATTTTGTCAAATTCTCTAATCCAGTTCTCCATCTTGGTAGGGTCACCCTTACCATCAAAAGAAGAAGGTTTCTTCTGATCAATTGCTTTAGAAATTATGGCGGTTTTGGAAGTAACATTGCCAAAGAACAGGAGTAACAGGGAGTATTAAGGGCAGCCGCTGAGCCTCAAAGAAATTTCTCCATAGCATCGCTTAAGGCTCGAGTGGATTGAGCTATCTCACGCATCATACGATTCGAACTTGAGTTTCGAGCATGCACGTGTCTACGCATCATCTTAAAAGCACAATAAAAACAAAGATAAACCAAAAATGATTCACCTTTACCAAATAATTCTAAAAGAAGAAGGAAAAGAAAAGAAAATAAAAATAAATAAACTAAGCAAGAACATGAAAAGAGAAGTATATATCATCAGCTCATAATAATATAATTCCTTATCTTCCTAAAACACTTCCTCACAACGGCTTTTCAATTTTAATAAGTTTATTTACCTATTCTTGTTTAAAGTCGTCTTAAAGAAATCTTAGTAACCTAAAGCTCTGATACCAACTGTAACAACCCTGAATTTCCAATAACTCTAAAAACATCTTATAATAAATAAACTCGAAAATCCAAAGGTGCTACGCCGCGATAATTAATAATAATAACCGCAAGGCTAATGGTTCTAACTAAAATAATAGACAATAAATTCTAAATAATTATTACGACCAATTAGATAGAGAGTAATTAATTATTACAAACCGGAATGTAAATTCTAAAGTCAAATAAATAACAACTGGAAGTCTTATTAATATCTATTAAGCTAAAAGAGATCCAACGCACTCTTTAACCCAACCAAAAGCTAACTATCTTCAGGTACCTGCACATTAAACACTGTAGTATCAGCCAAAGGCTGAGTAAGATTTCATACTATAATAAAACAAAACTATTCAATGTACAGGTAAGATATATAGGAATATCTTACAAATTCATTTTAAAGCTGTACAGATTATATATAATATATTAATTTTCTAACAATCTCAGATCTAATATTTCTTTCTTTCTGAACCATTCTGTAAAACTTTCAAATATAACTTTTCGTAATCTGTGAGTAGGTAGTAATGAAAATCCAATGAGCTAGCTAGGCTCACTAGATAAGGTAAACACCAAAGTCCCTAGTATGCATACCCCTAACTTGATAACGTACCAAGAAGGAAGACAGATGGCAAGAGTATCGATCAATATACTCCCAACTACTAAATAAACGGTTGAGACACTGTTAACTCAACATACTTCCATACTCGAGGAATACCGCTTACCGGCAACCCCACAATTTAATTTAACTTGGTAACATTGAGGAACTTCCTCCTTTTAATATAAATCTTATAAATAATCTCATAACCTCTTTCGATATAAATATCGAGAATAATTTAAATCTCAAAGTATAAACTTCATAAAACAATCTCATTGTTAAAATATATTTCCAAACAATGTGAAAATATTTTTGAACTCATCTGTACAAGCAAAGTAAGAAATCTTACCTTATCAGCAATAATAGACAACGAATCACGATCTCAAGTCAAAAAGGTTCTTCTACAAACCCATGATCTACAATATAATAACATAATATAAGTGACACTCGGAGTACTCAGAATTGACTCGGCTCTTCACGTACGGTCTAAGGCAAAACTACTTGTATTATCGCATACACACTATAATTATAAGAATTCAACAACAAACAAAGAAAATAAAATAAATAAAACAATACAGAGTACTTAGTCATAGTGTAGCAGCATATTGCGTGCAAAATATCAAACACCTAGCAAATATGCATATAAAATGAAATGGCAACAAGATTAAAGAATATTAATACTAGTATTCAAATCTAAGATGGTTTACACTATGCACATATTTTCATTATACATCAAACTCCACCCATTAATACAGAGGTTTCCAATTCGTGTGCAAAACTTGGTTAGCAAACACCTATTACAAGTGGCAACAAAGACCAAATACTAATGATACTTATGTATTTTGCCATGGAGTACTAACGCAGCCATGTAGGTAATTCACTTATTCTATTCGAATGATACCAATACTCATACAACTACTAGCAAATTACTTGTCCACGCAAGGTAAATCCCCCATACAAGAATCTGTAATGTTAGCTTTTATTTACACAATTTCAGATTGTATATAAATGATGACATAGGCATAAAATTTAATAACTAGAACATAATAAACAACCACATGAACCAATTGCACAGAATTTATTATAAAGAAATTTCCCCCAATTCAATTTATTCAAGAACCCTAATCTAACAAAACCCCAAATTCAAAAGAATCAACCAAATACAAATTAGACTTAGAATTATAACTTACTTGATTAAGGTGAAGTAATAGGGTGAAACTACTCTATAAAAGAACCCGAAAATCTCCACTTCGATCCGATATACGACCCAAAAAAACGCAAACCCAAGAACAATTTCTCCTCTTTGAAAAAGCCACAAAAATCGAGAACTATTGAAGATGGATGAATCACGGTTGGTGTATGATAATGTTTGATGGAAAATTTTGTACTTGTAATGGTTTCCTTGGTTGAAGGAACAAGTAGAAGCAAAGGAAAAAATGGTGAAATGGTGGTCGTGGGTTTTGGTGCTAGGAAGCAGTACATACACTTCTTTTATTTTCTTTAGTTTTCTTCTCTCTTTTTTTTTTTTTTTTTCTCTTTATACTAGTAATATAGTGATAGGTATTAGGCAGTAAACCTAGTAAATCTAGGAATTAGTTTTTTTTTTTTGACTTCTTTTGATGTAAAGTCAACATGAGGGAAATAAAATATTTTTAATAAAATAATATTTTTTTATAAACTAAAATAGCATATATAATTACTAAACGGGTATAAAATACGGGGTATTACAGAAATATCTCACTTCACAAAAATCGATAAAATTAATCTGAAACTTGATACTTTGACCAATTCCACCTAAATATGACATATATAGTTCAAATATGAATAGATTAAGTGATATATGTTTGGTTTAGTTGGAGTTGGAATAGTAAGTTTATTTTGGTTGAGAAAGTGGATTTTTCACAAAAATCGAGCCCGAAACGAATCCAAAACTTCAGCTTCTAATCTAAAGCACCTACATTTCATATTTGCACTGCAAGTATGCATAAAGTAATTGCTGCGTGTTAATTTTAATACTGTATGTAAGATCTAGTTAGTTTTGGGAAGGGAAATATCTTACTTCACAAAAATCGACAAAATGAACCTAAACTTTGGTCTTTGACCAATTCCATCTAAATTTGACATATATATTTCAAATATATATAGATTACGTGAAATATATTTGGTTTAGTTGGAGTTAGAATAGTAAGTTCATTTTGGGTGAGAAAGTGGATTTTTCAAAATAATCGACCCCGAAACGAATCCAAGACTTAAGCTTCTAATCTCAAGCACATACATTTCACATTAACACTGCAAGTATGCATAAAGTTATTGGTGTGTGTTAGTTTTGCTCCTATATGTAAGATCTAGTTAGTTTTTGGAACTGAAATATCTCACTTCTCAAAAATCGATAAAATTAATATGAAACTTGATACTTTGACCAATTCCACCTAAATATGACATATATAGTTCAAATATGAATAGATTAAGTGATATATGTTTGGTTTAGTTGGAGTTGGAATAGTAAGTTTATTTTGGTTGAGAAAGTGGATTTTTCACCAAAATCAACCCCGAAACGAATCAAAAACTTGAGCTTCTAATCTAAAGCACCTACATTTTACATTAACACTGCAAGTATGCATAAAGTAATTGGTTCGTGTTACTTTTGCTCCTATATGTAAGATCTAGTTAGTTTTGGGAAGTGAAATATCTACTTCACAAAAAAAAAATGAAAAAATGTTGACCAATACTAAATTACATATATATTTCAAATATATATAGATTAAGTGAAATATATTTGGTTTAGTTGGAGTTAAATAGTAAGTTCATTTGGGAGAAAGTGGATTTTCAAAATAATCGACCAAACGAATCCAAGACTAGCTCTAATCAAGCCCTACATTTCACATTAACACAAGTATGCATAAAGTTATGGTGCGTGTTATTTTGCTCTATATGTAAGACTACTTAATTTTGGAAGTGAAATATCTCACTTCAAAATCGACAAAATTAATAAACTTGATACTTTACCAATTCCACCTATATTAATATATAGTTCAAATATAATAGATTAAGTATATATTTGGTTAGTTGAAAGAAGTTTATTTGGTGAGAAAGGATTTTACAAAATCAACCAACGAATCAAAACTGACTTTAATCTAAAGCACCTACATTTCACATCAAACCGCAAGTGCATAAAGTAATGGTTACTTTGCTCCTATATGTAAGATCTGTTAGTTTGGAGTGAAATACCTCACTTCACAAAAATCGATAAAATGAATCCGAAACTTGATACTTTGACCAACTCCACCTAAATTTGACATATATAGGTAAAATATGTATAGATTAAGTGAAATATGTTTGGTTTAGTTGGAGTTGTAATAGTAAGTTCATTTTGGTTGAGAAAGTGGATTTTTCACAAAAATCGACCCCGAAACGAATCCAAAACTTCAGCTTCTAATCTAAAGCACCTAAATTTCATATTAACACTGGAAGTATGCATAAGTAATTGCTGCGTGTTAGTTTTGCTCCTATATGTAAGATCTAGTTTGTTTTGGGAAGGGAAATATCTTACTTCACAAAAATCGATAACATTAACCCAAAACATTGTTCTTTGACCAATTCCATCTAAATTTGACATATATATATTTCAAATATATATAGATTAAGTGAAATATATTTGGTTTAGTTGGACTTGGAATAGTAAGTTCATTTTGGGTGAGAAAGTGGATTTTTCAAAATAATCGACCCCGAAACGAATCCAAGACTTGAGCTTCTAATCTAAAGCACCCACATTTCACATTAACAATGCAAGTATGCATAAAGTTATTGGTGTGTGTTAGTTTTTCTCCTATATGTAAGATCTAGTTATTTTTTGGAAGTGAAATATCTCACTTCTCAATAATCAAAAAAAATAATCTTAAACTTGATACTTTGACCAATTCCACCTAAATATGACATATATAGTTCAAATATGAATAGATTAAGTGATATATGTTTGGTTTAGTTGGAGTTGGAATAGTAAGTTTATTTTGGTTGAGAAAGTGGATTTTTCACCAAAATCAACCCCGAAACGAATAAAAAACTTGAGCTTCTAATCTAAAGCACCTACATTTCACATTAACACTGCAAGTATGCATAAAGTAATTGGTGCGTGTTACTTTTGCTCCTATATGTAAGATCTAGTTAGTTTTGGGAAGTGAAATACCTCACTTCACAAAAATCGATAAAATGAATTCGAAACTTGATACTTTGACCAACTCCACCTAAATTTGACATATATAGGTCAAATATGTATGGATTAAGTGAAATATGTTTGGTTTAGTTGGAATTGTAATAGTAAGTTCATTTTGGTTGTGAAAGTGTATTTTTCACAAAAATCGACCCCGAAACGAATCCAAAACTTCAGCTTCTAATCTAAAGCATCTACATTTCAAATTAACACAGCAAGTATGCATAAAGAAATTGGTGCGTGTTACTTTTGCTCCTATATGAAAGATCTAGTTAGTTTTGGGAAGTAAAATAGTTGAACTTCACAAAAATCGACAAAATGAACTCGAAACTTGATACTTTGACAAACTCCGCCTAAATTTGACATATATAGTTCAAACATGTATAGATTAAGTGAAATACGTATGGATTAGTTGGAGTTGTAAAAGAAAGTTCATTTTGGGTGAGAAAGTGGATTTTTCACAAAAATCGACCCCGAAACGAATCCAAAACTTCAACTTCTAATCTAAAGCACCTACACTCCACATTAGCACTGCAAGTATGCATAAAGAAAAAGCTGCTTGTTAGTTTTGGTCCTATATGTAAGATCTAGGTAGTTTTGGGAAGTGAAACATCTTACTTCACAAAAATCGATAAAATGAACCCAAAACTTTTTTCTTTGACCAATTCCATCAAAATTTGACATATATATTTCAAATATATATAGATTAAGTGAAATATATTTGGTTTAGTTGGAGTTGGAATAGTAAGTTCATTTTGGGTGAGAAAGTGGATTTTTCAAAATAATCGACCCCGAAACGAATCCATGACTTGAGCTTCTAATCTAAAGCACCTACATTTCACATTAACACTGCAAGTATGCATAAATTAATTGGTGCGTGTTACTTTTCTCCTATATGTAAGATCTAGTTAGTTTTGGAAAGTGAAATTGCTAAACTTCACAAAAATCTACAAAATGAACTCGAAACTTTATACTTTGACAAACTCCACCTAAATTTGACATATATAGTTCAACCATGTATAGAGTAAGTGAAATATGTTTTGTTTAGTTGGAGTTGTAAAAGAAAGTTCATTTAGGGTGAGAAAGTGGATTTTTCACAAAAATCGACTCCGAAACGAATCCAAAAACATCAGCTTCTAATCTAAAGCACCTACATTTCAAATTAGCACTGCAAGTATGCATAAAGTAATTGCTGCATGTTAGTTTTGCTCCTATATGTAAGATCTAGTTAGTTTTGGGAAGGGAAATATCTTACTTCACAAAAATCGATAAAATGAACCTATAACTTTGTTCTTTGACCAATTCCATCTAAATTTGACATATATATTTCAAATATATATAGATTAAGTGAAATTTATTTGGTTTAGTTGGAGTTGGAATAGTAAGTTCATTTTGGGTGAGAAAGTGGATTTTTCAAAATAATCGACCCCGAAACGAATCCAAGACTTGAGCTTCTAATCTAAAGCACCTACATCTCACATTAACACTGCAAGTATGCATAAAGTTATTGGTGTGTGTTAGTTTTGCTCCTATATGTAAGATCTAGTTAGTTTTTGGAAGTGAAATATCTCACTTCACAAAAATCGATAAAATTAATCTGAAACTTGATACTTTGACCAATTCCACCTAAATATTACATATATAGTTCAAATATGAATAGATTAAGTGATATATATTTGGTTTAGCTGGAGTTGGAATAGTAAGTTTATTTTGGTTGAGAAAGTGGATTTTTCACCAAAATCAACCCCGAAACGAATCAAAAACTTGAGCTTCTAATCTAAAGCACCTACATTTCACATTAACACTGCAAGTATGGATAAAGTAATTGGTGCGTGTTACTTTTGCTCCTATATGTAAGATCTAGTTAGTTTTGGGAAGTGAAATACCTCACTTCAGAAAAATCGATAAAATGAATCCGAAACTTGATACTTTGACCAACTCCACCTAAATTTGACATATATAGGTCAAATATGTATAGATTGAGTGAAATATGTTTGGTTTAGTTGGAGTTGTAATAGTAAGTTCATTTTGGTTGAGAAAGTGGATTTTTCACAAAAATCGACCTCGAAACGAATCCAAAACTTCAGCTTCTAATCTAGAGCACCTACATTTCACATTAACACAGCAAGCATGCATAAAGTAATTGGTGCGTGTTACTTTTGCTCCTATATGTAAGATCTAGTTAGTTTTGGGAAGTGAAATAGCTAAACTTCACAAAAATCGACAAAATGAACTCGAAACTTGATACTTTGAGAAACTCCACCTAAATTTGACATATATAGTTCAAACATGTGTAGATTAAGTGAATTATGTATGGTTTAGTTGGAGTTGTAAAAGAAAGTTCATTTTGGGTGAGAAAAGTGGATTTTTCATATAAATCGACCCCGAAACGAATCCAGAACTTCAGCTTCTAATCTAAAGCACCTACATTTCACATTAGCACAGCAAGTATGCATAAAGTAATTGCTGCGTGTTAGTTTTGCTCCTATATGTTAGTTCTAGTTAGGTTTGGGAAGGGAAATATCTTACTTCACAAAAATCGATAAAATGAACCCAAAACTTTGTTCTTTGACCAATTCCATCTAAATTTGACATATATATTTCAAATATACATAGATTAATTGAAATATATTTGGTTTAGTTGGAGTTGGAATAGTTAGTGCATTTTGGGTGAGAAAGTGGATTTTTCAAAATAATCGACACCGAAACGAATCCAAGACTTGAGCTTCTAATCTAAAGCACCTACATTTCACATTAACACAGCAAGTATGCATAAAGTTATTGGTGTGTGTTAGTTTTGCTCCAATATGTAAGATCTAGTTAGTTTTTGGAAGTGAAATATCTCACTTCACAAAAATCGATAAAATTAATCTGAAACTTGATACTTTGACCAATTCCACCTAAATATGACATATATAGTTCAAATATGAATAGATTAAGTGATATATGTTTGGATTAGTTGGAGTTGGAATAGTAAGTTTATTTTGGTTGAGAAAGTGGATTTTTCACAAAAATCGACCCCGAAACGAATCCAAAACTTCAGCTTCTAATCTAAAGCACCTACATTTCATATTTGCACTGCAAGTATGCATAAAGTAATTGCTGCGTGTTAATTTTACTCCTGTATGTAAGAGCTAGTTAGTTTTGGGAAGGGAAATATCTTACTTCACAAAAATCGACAAAATGAACCTAAAACTTTGGTCTTTGACCAATTCCATCTAAATTTGACATATATATTTCAAATATATATAGATTAAGTGAAATATATTGGGTTTAGTTGGAGTTAGAATAGTAAGTTCATTTTGGGTGAGAAAGTGAATTTTTCAAAATAATCGACACCGAAACGAATCCAAGACTTAAGCTTCTAATCTCAAGCACCTACATTTCACATTAACACAGCAAGTATGCATAAAGTTATTGGTGTGTGTTTGTTTTGCTCCTATATGTAAGATCTAGTTAGTTTTTGGAAGTGAAATATCTCACTTCTCAAAAATCGATAAAATTAATATGAAACTTGATACGTTGACCAATTCCACCTAAATATGACATATATAGTTCAAATATGAATCGATTAAGTGATATATGTTTGGTTTAGTTGGAGTTGGAATAGTAAGTTTATTTTGGTTGAGAAAGTGGATTTTTCACCAAAATCAACCCCGAAACGAATCAAAAACTTGAGCTTCTAATCTAAAGCACCTACATTTCACATTAACACTGCAAGTATGCATAAAGTAATTGGTGCGTGTTACTTTTGCTCCTATATGTAAGATCTAGTTAGTTTTGGGAAGTGAAATACCTCACTTCACAAAAATCGATAAAATGAATCCGAAACTTGATACTTTGACCAACTCCACCTAAATTTGACATATATAGGTAAAATATGTATAGATTAAGTGAAATATGTTTGGTTTAGTTGGAGTTGTAATAGTAAGTTCATTTTGGTTGAGAAAGTGGATTTTTCACAAAAATCGACCCCGAAACGAATCCAAAACTTCAGCTTCTAATCTAAAGCACCTACATTTCACATTAACACAGCAAGTATGCATAAAGTAATTGGTGCGTGTTACTGTTTCTCCTATATGTAAGATCTAGTTAGTTTTGGGATGTGAAATAGCTAAACTTCACAAAAATCGACAAAATGAACTCGAAACTTGATACTTTGACAAACTCCACCTAAATTTGACATATATAGTTCAAACATGTGTAGATTAAGTGAAATATGTATGGTTTAGTTGGAGTTGTAAAAGAAAGTTCATTTTGGGTGAGAAAAGTGGATTTTTCACAAAAATCGACCCTGATATGAATGCGGAAGCTTAATGTACGAATTTGTTTTTGGTGTTTTATAATTATGAACGAAAATAAAAACTTGATATGATTCCGTGAACGGAACCTAGCTTAGCTTCGAATAACCTTCACTCAGTTAATCTCCACTAAGGGTTCTAACTCTAATTCAATGGCTTCACTCACCAAAGGTTCAAGTTAGGATGTGATTGAGACTAAGTTTGTTAGCTTCACTCACTAACTCACTCAAATCTCGCTTAGTTTTAGGTTTCACTCGCCTAATACTAAGGGTCTTGTGTTTAGGTTCACTCCCTAAAAACAATCAAGTCTTGGAAAATACGTCCAATCCTTCAAAGACTAACAAGTCCGAAATTTCAATAATCAATTCTTATTTTGCCTCATAGGACTAGGCATGTATTTATAGAAGAAGAAGCAAGAAAACCTTGCTCCCCAAGTACATCAAGTCACACGCCTAACATAGAAGAAAATAAGGAAACTCTCTCCTAAAATGAAGCCTAGAATCTAGCACCAAAATAAGGAAACTAGTGATTTAGGAAAGCTTTGCAAAACTTTCCATAAATCTTACAAAAAGCACACGGCACTCCCCTTCCCTTTCTTTCCTAATTACAACTCATCTACTTGGAGCCTAAGCAAATGAATTACAAGCTGATTTTTCGGAACTTTATTAATTAAGCTACTTTAACTAACTAACTTAACTAACAATAACAATAAAACATATTTTTGGTTACATGTAAAACCTCTACTTAAAGAGTAAAGTAAAACCATGCAACAACCCTAAGAAAGCACATTAAACCTATCTTGATCTCGTATCATTCTCCCCCTCTTGAAAAAAAACTTGTCTCAAGTTTGAAGTCCATGGAATCATCCATATGCGTTGAACAACCCAGCAAAAGAGCATTACCCCACGAAAATCAATAGCACTACATATGAAGCGCATAGCAATGTACGCAACTAGCACTGTCCTTCGGTTAAAATCAATCTTTGCTCCATGAAAATTTAATCTTTCCAATCTCCGTGTTAATGTTAGATGCAGATTTATGACGTTTTGAACAAGATCATCATCAACTCTAGGAACTAAAGCAAAAGGAATATCAACTACATACACGATTTCTCCTAGATCAATGCTAGATATCACTTCTTCATCATTAGGAACTGTAAAAATCAAATCTTCATCCTTGGAACAAGATAAAGTGTCGATCTTTTCTTCATCCTCAACAATAGGAAGTTGTTGTTTTTCTTCATGCCATCTCTCTTTTAGTAGTTGAACCAAATCTTGAAACTTTGCACGACTCCTTTCAATTCGTGCTAATCTTTCTTCAAGGGTTGGTGGACATCTGATAACTGCTCGAATCTGCCAGGAATTTCCGTCAAAATTTTCTGCTTGCTGTGACTTTGTTACTGGTCGCATTGAGCTGAAATTTTGACACAACGTAGCCCTGGATGTTATCTTTCCAACGAACCAAGAAAATCACAATTTGGATAGGAAACGCGCCCTCACGCGCCGTTTTAGTGGCGCTGCTTTGATACCAACTGATATGAATGCGGAAGCTTAATGTACGAATTTGTTTTTGGTGTTTTATAATTATGAACGAAAATAAAAACTTGATATGATTCCGTGAACGGAACCTAGCTTAGCTTCGAATAACCTTCACTCAGTTAATCTCCACTAAGGGTTCTAACTCTAATTCAATGGCTTCACTCACCAAAGGTTCAAGTTAGGATGTGATTGAGACTAAGTTTGTTAGCTTCACTCACTAACTCACTCAAATCTCGCTTAGTTTTAGGTTTCACTCGCCTAATACTAAGGGTCTTGTGTTTAGGTTCACTCCCTAAAAACAATCAAGTCTTGGAAAATACGTCCAATCCTTCAAAGACTAACAAGTCCGAAATTTCAATAATCAATTCTTATTTTGCCTCATAGGACTAGGCATGTATTTATAGAAGAAGAAGCAAGAAAACCTTGCTCCCCAAGTACATCAAGTCACACGCCTAACATAGAAGAAAATAAGGAAACTCTCTCCTAAAATGAAGCCTAGAATCTAGCACCAAAATAAGGAAACTAGTGATTTAGGAAAGCTTTGCAAAACTTTCCATAAATCTTACAAAAAGCACACGGCACTCCCCTTCCCTTTCTTTCCTAATTACAACTCATCTACTTGGAGCCTAAGCAAATGAATTACAAGCTGATTTTTCGGAACTTTATTAATTAAGCTACTTTAACTAACTAACTTAACTAACAATAACAATAAAACATATTTTTGGTTACATGTAAAACCTCTACTTAAAGAGTAAAGTAAAACCATGCAACAACCCTAAGAAAGCACATTAAACCTATCTTGATCTCGTACCAACTGATATGAATGCGGAAGCTTAATGTACGAATTTGTTTTTGGTGTTTTATAATTATGAACGAAAATAAAAACTTGATATGATTCCGTGAACGGAACCTAGCTTAGCTTCGAATAACCTTCACTCAGTTAATCTCCACTAAGGGTTCTAACTCTAATTAAATGGCTTCACTCACCAAAGGTTCAAGTTAGGATGTGATTGAGACTAAGTTTGTTAGCTTCACTCACTAACTCACTCAAATCTCGCTTAGTTTTAGGTTTCACTCGCCTAATACTAAGGGTCTTGTGTTTAGGTTCACTCCCTAAAAACAATCAAGTCTTGGAAAATACGTCCAATCCTTCAAAGACTAACAAGTCCGAAATTTCAATAATCAATTCTTATTTTGCCTCATAGGACTAGGCATGTATTTATAGAAGAAGAAGCAAGAAAACCTTGCTCCCCAAGTACATCAAGTCACACGCCTAACATAGAAGAAAATAAGGAAACTCTCTCCTAAAATGAAGCCTAGAATCTAGCACCAAAATAAGGAAACTAGTGATTTAGGAAAGCTTTGCAAAACTTTCCATAAATCTTACAAAAAGCACACGGCACTCCCCTTCCCTTTCTTTCCTAATTACAACTCATCTACTTGGAGCCTAAGCAAATGAATTACAAGCTGATTTTTCGGAACTTTATTAATTAAGCTACTTTAACTAACTAACTTAACTAACAATAACAATAAAACATATTTTTGGTTACATGTAAAACCTCTACTTAAAGAGTAAAGTAAAACCATGCAACAACCCTAAGAAAGCACATTAAACCTATCTTGATCTCGTATCAGACCCCGAAACGAATCCAGAACTTCAGCTTATAATCTAAAGCACCTACATTTCACATTAGCACTGCAAGTATGCATAAAGTAATTGATGCGTGTTAGTTTTGCTCCTATATTTAAGTTCTAGTTAGTTTTGGGAAGGGAAATATCTTACTTGTCAAAAATCGATAAAATGAACCCAAAACTTTGTTCTTTGACCAATTCCATCTAAATTTGACATATATATTTCAAATATATATAGATTAATTGAAATATATTTGGTTTAGTTGGAGTTGGAATAGTAAGTTCATTTTGGGTGAGAAAGTGGATTTTTCAAAATAATCGACCCCGAAACGAATCCAAGACTTGAGCTTCTAATCTAAAGCACCTACATTTCACATTAACACTGCAAGTATGCATAAAGTTATTGGTGTGTGTAAGTTTTGCTCCAATATGTAAGATCTAGTTAGTTTTTGGAAGTGAAATATCTCACTTCGCAAAAATCGATGAAATTAATCTGAAACTTGATACTTTGACCAATTCCACCTAAATATGACATATATAGTTCAAATATGAATAGATTAAGTGATATATGTTTGGTTTAGTTGGAGTTGGAATAGTAAGTTTATTTTGGTTGAGAAAGTGGATTTTTCACCAAAATCAACCCCGAAACGAATCAAAAACTTGAGCTTCTAATCTAAAGCACCTACATTTCACATTAACACTGCAAGTATGCATAAAGTAATTGGTGCGTGTTACTTTTGCTCCTATATGTAAGAGCTAGTTAGTTTTGGGAAGTGAAATACCTCACTTCACAAAAATCGATAAAATGAATCCGAAACTTGATACTTTGACCAACTCCACCTAAATTTGACATATATAGGTAAAATATGTATAGATTAAGTGAAATATGTTTGGTTTAGTTGGAGTTGTAATAGTAAGTTCATTTTGGTTGAGAAAGTGGATTTTTCACAAAAATCGACCCCGAAACGAATCCAAAACTTCAGCTTCTAATCTAAAGCACCTACATTTCACATTAACACAGCAAGTATGCATAAAGTAATTGGTGCGTGTTACTTTTTCTCCTATATGTAAGATCTGGTTAGTTTTGGGATGTGAAATAGCTAAACTTCACAAAAATCGACAAAATGAACTCGAAACTTGATACTTTGACAAACTCCACCTAAATTTGACATATATAGTTCAAACATGTGTAGATTAAGTGATATATGTTTGGTTTAGTTGGAGTTGTAAAAGAAAGTTCATTTTGGGTGAGAAAAGTGGATTTTTCACAAAAATCGACCCCGAAACGAATCCAGAACTTCAGCTTATAATCTAAAGCACCTACATTTCACATTAGCACTGCAAGTATGCATAAAGTAATTGCTGCGTGTTAGTTTTGCTCCTATATTTAAGTTCTAGTTAGTTTTGGGAAGGGAAATATCTTACTTGTCAAAAACCGATAAAATGAACCCAAAACTTTGTTCTTTGACCAATTCCATCTAAATTTGACATATATATTTCAAATATATATAGATTAATTGAAATATATTGGTTTAGTTGGAGTTGGAATAGTAAGTTCATTTTGGGTGAGAAAGTGGATTTTTCAAAATAATCGACCCCGAAACGAATCCAAGACTTGAGCTTCTAATCTAAAGCACCTACATTTCACATTAACACTGCAAGTATGCATAAAGTTATTGGTGTGTGTAAGTTTTGCTCCAATATGTAAGATCTAGTTTGTTTTTGGAAGTGAAATCTCTCACTTCGCAAAAATCGATGAAATTAATCTGAAACTTGATACTTTGACCAATTCCACCTAAATATGACATATATAGTTCAAATATGAATAGATTAAGTGATATATGTTTGGTGTAGTTGGAGTTAGAATAGTAAGTTTATTTTGGTTGAGAAAGTGGATTTTTCACAAAAATCGACCCCGAAACGAATCCAAAACTTCAGCTTTTAATCTAAAGCACCTACATTTCACATTTGCACTGCAAGTATGCATAAAGTAATTGCTGCGTGTTAATTTTACTCCTATATGTAAGATCTAGTTAGTTTTGGGAAGGGAAATGTCTTACTTCACAAAAATCGATAAAATGAACCTAAAACTTTGTTCTTTGACCAATTCCATCTAAATTTGACATATATATTTCAAATATATATAGATTAAGTGAAATATATTTGGTTTAGTTGGAGTTAGAATAGTAAGTTCATTTTGGGTGAGAAAGTGGATTTTTCAAAATAATCGACCCCGAAACGAATCCAAGACTTGAGCTTCTAATCTCAAGCACCTACATTTTACATTAACACTGCAGGTATGCATAAAGTAATTGGTGCGTGTTACTTTAATTTTGCTCCTATATGTAAGATCTAGTTAGGTTTGGGAAGTGAAATACCTCACTTCACAAAAATCGATTAAATGAATCAGAAACTTGATACTTTGACAAACTCCACCTAAATTTGACATGTATAGTTCAAACATGTATAGATTAAGTGAAATATGTTTGGTTTAGTTGCAGTTGTAAAAGTAAGTTCATTTTGGGTGGGAAAGTGGATTTTTCAAAATAATCGACCCCGAAACGAATCCAAGACTTGAGCTTCTAATCTAAAGCACCTACATTTCACATTAACACTGCAAGTATGCATAAAGTTATTGGTGTGTGTAAGTTTTGCTCCAATATGTAAGATCTAGTTAGTTTTTCGAAGTGAAATATCTCACTTCGCAAAAATCGATGAAATTAATCTGAAACTTGATACTTTGACCAATTCCACCTAAATATGACATATATAGTTCAAATATGAATAGATTAAGTGATATATGTTTGGTGTAGTTGGAGTTAGAATAGTAAGTTTATTTTGGTTGAGAAAGTGGATTTTTCACAAAAATCGACCCCGAAACGAATCCAAAACTTCAGCTTTTAATCTAAAGCACCTACATTTCACATTTGCACTGCAAGTATGCATAAAGTAATTGCTGCGTGTTAATTTTACTCCTATATGTAAGATCTAGTTAGTTTTGGGAAGGGAAATGTCTTACTTCACAAAAATCGATAAAATGAACCTAAAACTTTGTTCTTTGACCAATTCCATCTAAATTTGACATATATATTTCAAATATATATAGATTAAGTGAAATATATTTGGTTTAGTTGGAGTTAGAATAGTAAGTTCATTTTGGGTGAGAAAGTGGATTTTTCAAAATAATCGACCCCGAAACGAATCCAAGACTTGAGCTTCTAATCTCAAGCACCTACATTTTACATTAACACTGCAGGTATGCATAAAGTAATTGGTGCGTGTTACTTTAATTTTGCACCTATATGTAAGATCTAGTTAGTTTTGGGAAGTGAAATACCTCACTTCACAAAAATCGATTAAATGAATCAGAAACTTGATACTTTGACAAACTCCACCTAAATTTGACATGTATAGATCAAACATGTATAGATTAAGTGAAATATGTTTGGTTTAGTTGCAGTTGTAAAAGTGGATTTTTCACAAAAATCGACCCCGAAACGAATCCGAAACTTCAGCTTCTAATCTAAAGCACCTACATTTCATATTAACACTGCAAGTATGCATAAGTAATTGCTGCGTGTTAGTTTTGCTCCTATATGTAAGATCTAGTTAGTTTTGGGAAGGGAAATATCTTACTTCACAAAAATCGATAAAATGAACCCAAAACAATGTTCTTTGACCAATTCCATCTAAATTTGACATATATACATTTCAAATATAAATAGATTAAGTGAAATATATTTGGTTTAGTTGGAGTTGGAATAGTAAGTTCATTTTGGGTGAGAAAGTGAATTTTTCAAAATAATCGACCCCGAAACGAATCCAAGACTTGAGCTTCTAATCTAAAGCACCTACATTTCACATTAACACTGCAAGTATGCATAAAGTTATTGGTGAGTGTTAGTTTTGCTCCAATATGTAAGATCTAGTTAGTTTTTGGAAGTGAAATATCTCACGTCACAAAAATCGATAAAACTAATCTGAAACTTGATACTTTGACCAATTCCACCTAAATATGACATCTATAGTTCAAATATGAATAGATTAAGTAATATATGTTTGGTTTAGTTGGAGTTGGAATAGTAAGTTTATTTTGGTTGAGAAAGTGGATTTTTCACAAAAATCGACCCCGAAACGAATCCAAAACTTCAGCTTCTAATCTAAAGCACCTAGATGTCACATTTGCACTGCAAGTATGCATAAAGTAATTGCTGCGTGTTAATTTTACTCCTGTATGTAAGATCTAGTTAGTTTTGGGAAGGGAAATATCTTACTTCACAAAAATCGATAAAATGAACCTAAAACTTTGGTCTTTGACCAATTCCATCTAAATTTGACATATATATTTCAAATATATATAGATTAAGTGAAATATATTTGGTTTATTTGGAGTTAGAATAGTAAGTTCATTTTGGGTGAGAAAGTGGATTTTTCAAAATAATCGACCCCGAAACGAATCCAAGACTTGAACTTCTAATCTCAAGCACCTACATTTCACATTAACACTGTAAGTATGCATAAAGTTATTGGTGTGTGTTATTTTTGCTCCTATATGTAAGATCTAGTTAGTTTTTGGAAGTGAAATATCTCACTTCTCAAAAATCGATAAAATTAATCTGAAACTTGATACTTTGACCAACTCTACCTAAATTTGACATATATAGGTCAAATATGTATAGATTAAGTGAAATATGTTTGGTTTAGTTGGAGTTGTAATCGTAAGTTCATTTTCGTTGAGAAAGTGGATTTTTCACAAAAATCGACCCCGAAACGAATCCAAAACTTCAGCTTCTAATCTAAAGCACCTACATTTCACATTAACACAGCAAGTATGCGTAAAGTAATTGGTGCGTGTTACTTTTGCTCCTATATGTAAGATCTAATTAGTTTTGGGAAGTGAAATAGCTAAACTTCACAAAAATCGACAAAATGAACTCGAAACTTGATACTTTGACAAACTCCACCTAAATTTGACATATATAGTTCAAACATGTGTAGATTAAGTGAAATATGTATGGTTTAGTTGGAGTTGTAAAAGAAAGTTCATTTTGGGTGAGAAAAGTGGATTTTTCACATAAATCGACCCCGAAACGAATCCGAAACTTCACTTCTAATCTAAAGCACCTACATTTCACATTAGCACTGCAAGTATGCATAAAGTAATTGCTGCGTGTTATTTTTGCTCCTATATGTAAGTTCTAGTTAGTTTTGGGAAGGGAAATATCTTACTTCTCAAAAATCGATAAAATGAACCCAAAACTTTGTTCTTTGACCAATTCCATCTAAATTTGACATATGTATTTCAAATATATATAGATTAATTGAAATATATTTGGTTTAGTTGGAGTTGGAATAGTAAGTTCATTTTGGGTGAGAAAGTTGATTTTTCAAAATAATCGACCCCAAACGAATCCAAGACTTGAGCTTCTAATCTAAAGCACCTACATTTCACATTAACACTGCAAGTATGCATAAAGTTATTGGTGTGTGTTAGTTTTGCTCCAATATGTAAGATCTAGTTAGTTTTTGGAAGTGAAATATCTCACTTCACAAAAATCGATAAATTAAATTTGAAACTTGATACTTTGACCAATTCCACCTAAATATGACATATATAGTTCAAATATGAATAGATTAAGTGATATATGTTTGGTTAGTTGGAGTTGGAATAGTAAGTTTATTTTGGTTGAGAAAGTGGATTTTTCACGAAAATGAAGCCCGAAACGAATCAAAAACTTGAGCTTCTAATCTAAAGCACCTACATTTTACATTAACACTGCAGGTATGCATAAAGAAATTGGTGCGTGTTTCTTTAATTTTGCTCCTATATGTAAGATCTAGTTAGTTTTGGGAAGTGAAATACCTCACGTCACAAAAATCGATAAAATGAATCCGAAACTTGATACTTTGACAAACTCCACCTAAATTTGACATGTATAGTTCAAACATGTATAGATTAAGTGAAATATGTTTGGTTTAGTTGGAGTTGGAAAAGTAAGTTCATTTTGGGTGGGAAAGTGGATTTTACACAAAAATCGACCCCGAAACGAATCCAAAACTTCAGCTTCTAATCTAAAGCACCTACATTTCATATTAACACTGCAAGTATGCATAAGTAATTGTTGCGTATTAGTTTTGCTCCTATATGTAAGATCTAGTTAGTTTTGGGAAGGGAAATATATTACTTCACAAAAATCGATAAAATGAACCCAAAACATTGTTCTTTGACCAATTCCATCTAAATTTGACATATATATATTTCAAATATAAATAGATTAAGTGAAATATATTTGGTTTAGTTGGAGTTGGAATAGTAAGTTCATTTTGGGTGAGATAGTGGATTTTTCAAAATAATCGACCCCGAAACGAATCCAAGACTTGAGCTTCTAATCTAAAGCACCAACATTTCACTTTAACACTGCAAGTATGCATAAAATTATTGTTGTGTGTTAGTTTTGCTCCTATATGTAAGATCTAGTTATTTTTTGGAAGTGAAATATCTCACTTCACAAAAATCAAAAAAATTAATCTGAAACTTGATACTTTGACCAATTCCACCTAAATATGACATATATAGTTCGAATATGAATAGATTATATGATATATGTTTGGTTTAGTTGGAGTTGGAATAGTAAGTTTATTTTAGTTGAGAAAGTTGATTTTTCACCAAAATCAACCCCGAAACGAATCAAAAACTTGAGCTTCTAATCTAAAGCACCTAAATTTCAAATTAACACTTCTAGTATGCATAAAGTGATTCGTGTATATGTAAGATCTAGTTAGTTTTTGAAAGTTAAATAGCTCAACTTCTCAAAAATTGGCATAATGAACTCGAAACTTGATACTTTGACCAACTTCGCCTAAATTTGACATATATAGGTCAAATATGTATAGAATAATTGAAATATGTTTGGTTTACTTGGAGTTGTAATAGTAAGTTCATTTTGGGTGAGAAAGTGGAGTTTTCACAAAAATCGACCCCGAAACGAATCCAAAACTTGAGCTTCCATTCTAAAGCACCTACATTTCACATTAACGCTGCAAGTATACATAAAGTAATTGGTGCGTGTTAGTTTTGCTCCCATATGTAAGATCTAGTTAGTTTTGGGAAGGGAAATATCTCACTTCACAGAAGTCGATAAAATTAATCTGAAACTTGACACTTTGACCAATTCCACCTAAATATGACATATATAGTTCAAATATATATAGATTAAGTGATATATGTTTGGTTTAGGTGGAAATGGAATAGTAAGTTCATTTTGGGTGAGAAAGTGGATTTTTCACAAAAATCAACCCCGAAACGAATCCAAAACTTGAGCTTCAAATCTAAAGCACCTACATTTCACATTAACACTGCAAGTATGCATAAAGTAATTGGTGCGTGTTAGTTTTGCTCCTATATGTAAGATTTAGTTAGTTTTAGGAAGTGAAATACGTCACTTCACAAAAATCGATAAAATGAATCCGAAACTTGATACTTTGATTAACTCCACCTAAATTTGACATATATAGGTCAAATTTGTATAGATTAAGTGAAATATGTTTGGTTTAGTTGGAGTTGTAATAGTAAGTTCATTTTGGTTGAGAAAGTGGATTTTCCAAATAAATCGACCCCGAAACGAATCCAAAACTTCAGCTTCTAATCTAAAGCACCTACATTTCACATTAACACAGCAAGTATGCATAAAGTAATTGGTGCGTGTTACTTTTGCTCCTATATGTAAGATCTAGTTAGTTTTGGGAAGTGAAATAGCTAAACTTCACAAAAACCGACAAAATGAACTCGAAACTTGATACTTTGATAAACTCCACCTAAATTTGACATATATAGTTCAAACATGTGTAGATTAAGTGAAATATGTATGGTTTAGTTGGCGTTGTAAAAGAAAGTTTATTTTGGGTGAGAAAAGTGGATTTTTCACAAAAATCGACCCCGAAACGAATCCAGAACTTCAGCTTCTAATCTAAAGCACCTACATTTCACATTAGCACTGCAAGTATGCATAAAGTAATTGTTGCGTGTTAGTTTTGCTCCTATATGTAAGATCTAGTTAGTTTTGGGAAGGGAAATATCTTCACAAAAATCGATAAAATGAACCTAAAACTTTGTTCTTTGACCAATTCCATCTAAATTTGACATATATATTTCAAATATATATAGATTAAGTGAAATTTATTTGGTTTAGTTGGAGTTGGAATAGTAAGTTCATTTTGGGTGAGAAAGTGGATTTTTCAAAATAATCGATCCCGAAACGAATCCAAGACTTGAGCTTCTAATCTAAAGCACCTACATCTCACATTAACACTGCAAGTATGCATAAAGTTTTTGGTGTGTGTTAGTTTTGCTCCTATATGTAAGATCTAGTTAGTTTTTGGAAGTGTAATATCTCACTTCACAAAAATCGATAAAATTAATCTGAAACTTGATACTTTGACCAATTCCACCTAAATATGACATATATAGTTCAAAATGAATAGATTAAGTGATATATGTTTGGTTAGTTAGAGTTGGAATAGTAAGTTTATTTTGGTTGAGAAAGTGGATTTTTCACGAAAATGAAGCCCGAAACGAATCAAAAACTTGAGCTTCTAATCTAAAGCACCTACATTTTACATTAACACTGCAGGTATGCATAAAGTAATTGGTGCGTGTTTCTTTAATTTTGCTCCTATATGTAAGATCTAGTTAGTTTTGGGAAGTGAAATACCTCACTTCACAAAAATCGATAAAATGAATCCGAAACTTGATACTTTGACAAACTCCACCTAAATTTGACATGTATGGTTCAAACATGTATAGATTAAGTGAAATATGTTTGGTTTAGTTGGAGTTGGAAAAGTAAGTTCATTTTGGTTGAGAAAGTGGATTTTTCACAAAAATCGACCCCGAAACGAATCAAAAACTTGAGCTTCTAATCTAAAGCACCTACATTTCACATTAACACTGCAAGTATGGATAAAGTAATTGGTGCGTGTTACTTTTGCTCCTATATGTAAGATCTAGTTAGTTTTGGGAAGTGAAATACCTAACTTCACAAAAATCGATAAAATGAATCCGAAACTTGATACTTTGACCAACTCCACCTAAATTTGACATATATAGGTCAAATATGTATAGTTTAAGTGAAATATGTTTGGTTTAGTTGGAGTTGTAATTGTAAGTTCATTTTGGTTGAGAAAGTGGATTTTTCACAAAAATCGACCCCGAAACGAATCCAAAACTTCAGCTTCTAATCTATAGCACCTAGATTTCACATTAACACAGGAAGTATGCATAAAGTAATTGGTGCGTGTTACTTTTTGTTGTAGGTTCGTCCATGGCAGCCCCAGGTTCGAAGCTTAGTCACAAGGTTTTCATTGCAATACGTGGAGTATTAAAGATTCCATGGTTACTATGGTTATGTAAGCTTTGTTTCTAATCCCTTAATGTCGAGTCATTAGAGTCCATGTTACTTAGGAGTCTTTTAATTCATGTGTTTGAATTTTATCCTTAGTTGTTTGAATTGTATTTTCCATTCCCTAAAAGGTACTACTAAGAGTCCTTGTGAGTCTAAGTTAGTACAAGAGTCATACTATGCTTAGGAGTTATGTTTCCTTTGCTTATTTTCGAAATTATTGTTGTTGTTTGTTTTATTAAGTATAGAGTCATGTAATGGGCAGCGTGTGTGCTGAATATTACAAGTCATAGGATGTAATTCGTGCCTCTATTGCACGTTCAAATGGGAGGGAGGTTGTTCCTATTTCTTAGGCGCCTGCTTGTTCCTTGCTTGCTGATAGCTTCACTACATTAGTGTTGGTTATTGTCCACAAGCACATGTCCTAGAATCATGCTTAAATCAAGGAGAGGTGCTGCAGCTATTGAAGGACATGGGGAGCTATTAACGACTAGTTCTTACCCCCCTCTTCTCCACGTTTTGAAGTAGAGTTATGGACTGATTAGTGGTAGTTAATTTAGTTTAAATATTGTATTTTTATTTTAAGTCAAAAAATCAGAAAATAGGACTTGAACTATTGTATAAATACCGAAAGTTATCAATGAGAAAATCAGTGAGTTTTTGTCCAACACAAAGTGTGTGAATTGTGAGTTAGCTCTAATTCTTGGATTGGAATTGAGTGAGCTTGTCCTTTGCTTATTTAACTTTGGCTAAGTTGAATTGTGATCTTAGGAAGGTCTAATTATTTAGAGTGGTGCACCTGTATCTCTAAGTAGCTAGATTAATTGCCCAAGTTAGGAAAACCATTCGGTTCTTCCCTAGCTTGTTCTATCTTTAAACTTGTGTGATCCTTCTTGTATGAACGATTATATAACATTTGGTATCAAAGCCAGAGGTTGAAGAAAACCATCTTTAACCACCTTAGACCACCTTTACACACGTCCCAAACACATCCCCAAAACAGCCCCAAAAACCGAAATCAAAACAGCCCAAAAAAACACCTAAAAAATCGAAACTGTTTTACAATGGGAGATGAAGCAAACCCACCACAAAATTGGCGTGAGACTTTGAGGGTCTTGGAAGAAGAAAGAAGGGAGAATGATGCTAGAATGGCATTGCTCCAAGACCAAGTGAGACAACTCTCACTTAGTGATATGAATGCTCAACTAGGATAGTTAAACACTCAAAAGCACACGCCAACTTGAATAAGGACAATGAAGAAATCCGAAAATAAGAACAAGTAACAAGGGATATTTCTTAATGAATGATCACTCCTGAAACACTCACAAGAATCTTAAACACACTCAAACCACTCCTGGAATTAAGTTGTTTAAACACTAATCAATAAACACTCCTGAATATCAATTAATGGAAGATTAAAGCTTATGAATTAATTCACAAACAATAACAATGTTTAGTCATAAAATCACTCTAACCATTGAAGAGGTTAGGCGCCATTATTTATAAGGAGTAAGCAAGAAAACCTTGCTCCTCAAGCATACCAAACCACACGGCAATCATCATTAATTTAGGAAAGTATTTCCTCCTTAATTCTAGCCTAGAATCAAGCTAAACTTAAGGAAACTCTAACTTAAGGAAAGACAACAAGTACTTTCCTTAATTACAACTCAAACACACGCCCAAGGCTGCTACCTTGCACGCCACTCCAATCTACCAAATTAAGGAAACTTTCCTAAAATACAACCATGACAACTAAACACCTAACCACCGAAATCTCTAAGGGATTTTCGGACTTTTATTGAACTAGAAACAACTCAACTAATTAAATAACATTTTAAACTAATAATGACACTAATTTAAAATGCTAATCAGTTTCTTCCACGAGCCATGTGACACACGACACAAATGCATGCTTGTTAGCCATCAAATTGAAACCCATGTGTTCCATCAAAAGTAAAACCGGCTCTTCTTGACTTGATGCCTTTGGATCCGCATCATTCTCCCCTTCTTCAAAAGAATTTGCCCTCAAATTATTATCATCATGGTAAGGAGAAAGATCACCAATATTGAATGTAGCACTCACATTGCCATAATCACTTGGTAAGTCGATTTTGTAAGCTCCATCACCTACGACTCCAATGACTTCGAAAGGACCATCAGCTCTAGGCATCAACTTGTTTTTCCTTTTGCTCGGAAACCTTTCCTTCCTCAAATGTATCCATACTAGGTCACCTTCCTTGAACTTAGGTTGGCGCCTATGCTTGTTAGCTCGTTCCTTGTATTGCTGATTCATTTTCTCAATTTGAGCTTTGACTTGCGCACAAGTCTTGTTAAAAGCTTCCAGCCTTTTCTTTGAATCCGCATGTATCTCACTTCTAGGAAGAGTAACAAGATCAATAGGGAGAAAAGGATTAACTCCATAAATGATCTCAAATGGAGAACGTAAAGTTGTGGCTGAATGTGAACGGTTGTAAGCAAATTCCGCATGTGCAAGCTTCACATCCCAATCTTTTTGTGTCTTACTCACAAGGCCACGTAACAAAGAACCAAGAGTTCTGTTTGTAACTTCAGTTTGACCATCTGTTTGAGGATGATGACTCGTGCTAAATAGGAGTTTCGTTCCCACCATCTTCCACAAACACCTCCAAAAGTGACTAAGGAATTTAGAATCCCTATCCGAAACAATGCTTCTAGGAATGCCATGAAGTCGAATTACCTCTTTGAAATACAAATCAGCCACATGGGAAGCGTCATCCGTCTTGTGCATGGGAATGAAATGAGCCATCTTCGAAAATCTATCCACAACCACCATGATAGCATCTTTGCCTCTTTGAGTTCTAGGCAAACCAACAATGAAATCCATGCTCACACTATCCCAAGGATGATCCGGAGCTGGTAAAGGCGAGTAAAGCCCTTTATGAAAGGTGCTTTTGGACTTTTGGCACGTTGCACACTTGCTCACTACCATATGCACATCTTTGATCATGCTAGGCCAATAAAAATGTTCACTCAAAGTATCAAGTGTCTTTTGAATGCCAAAATGACCAGCAATACCTCCACTATGCACTTCACGAACTAGAAGCTCACGTACCTTGCACTTTGGGACACACAACTTGTTTCCTTTAAAAAGAAAACCCTCTTGAACCATGAACAACCCTTTGGGAGCAGCAAAAATCGAACCAAGTTCATCATCTTCTTTATAAAGCTCCTTCAAGTGTTCGAACCCCATTACTCTTGCATCCACCATAGCTAGCAAATAAGATCTCCTTGAAAGTGCATCTGCCACTATGTTGCTCTTTCCTTCTTTATACTTGGACGAGAAGGTGAAGGATTGGAGAAACTCGACCCACTTGGCATGCCTATGATTGAGTTTTTGTTGGCCATGAATGTGTTTGAGCGCCTCATGATCCGAATGAAGGATGAATGGTTTAGGCCTCAAATAATGTGACCAATGGTCCAAAGCTCGAACAATAGCATAAAACTCACGATCATAATTAGAGTAGTTCAACTTGGCACCATTGAGCTTCTCACTAAAGTATGAGATAGGGCGCTTCTCTTGGATCAAAGCAAGCACCAATTCCCAATCCACTTGCATCACACTCTACCTCGAACAATTTGTTGAAATCCGGCAAGGCAAGTATAGGAGCACTACACAACTTCTCTTTCACTTCTTCAAAAGCTTTTTGCGCCAAAGGAGACCATTCAAACTCACCTTTCTTCAACAAAGCTGTGATAGGAGCCATAATGGAAGAGAAGTTTCGAATGAATCTTCTATAGAACGAAGCCAAACCATGGAAGCTTCGACATTCACTAGCATTAGTAGGGGCCAGCCATGAAGAAATTGCTTGCACTTTCGAAGGATCAACATGAACTCCTTCCTTGGAAACAATGTAACCAAGAAACGCTATGCTCGACACAAGGAACTCACACTTTTCCATCTTGCCGAAAAGTTTTTGTTCTCTAAGCTTCTCAAACAAACTCCTCAAATGTATCAAATGATCATCAACACTCTTACTATAAACAAGGATATCATCCAAATAAACAACAACAAATTTGTTTAAAAAGGAACGAAGTACCTCATTCATAAGTCGCATGAAAGAACTAGGGGCGTTGCATAAGCCAAAAGGCATTACCATCCATTCATAAAGACCTTGTTTAGTCTTGAATGCTTGTTTTCCACTCATCCCCTTCTCGAATCCTCATTTGATGATAACCACTTCTAAGATCGATTTTTGAGAAAATCGAGGCTCCATTGAGTTCATCAAGCATATCCTCCAACCTCGGCATGGGAAATCTATACTTCACAAGTGATATTGTTCACGGCCCTACTATCAATGCACATTCTCCATGTACCATCTTTCTTAGGCACAAGTAAAGCGGGAACCGCACAAGGACTCATGCTCTCTCTTACATACCCCCTTTCGATCAATTCTTCAATTTGTCGTTGAAGTTCTTTGGAAGCACTTGGATCACACCTATAAGCGGGTTTATTAGGCAAAGGAGCTCCCGGAACTAAATCAATGGCATGTTCAATTCCCCTTAAGGGTGGCAGCCCTTGTGGAAGGTCTTCCGGAAATACATCACAAAATTCCTTCATGAGTGAATCAAGTTGTGGATTACTTGGCTTCACTTCACTTGCAACAAAGCATGTTTGATGACTAAGGCATAGCACACTCCTTCATCTTCAATCTCCTTCTCGAATTCTTTGGAAGAAAGAAACAAACTAGTCTTCTTTTCTTCCTTCATGTGAATCACGGCACTAGGAGCCAAAGGATGCAACCTAATCTTCTTGGAACCCACCGAAACCGTATACACGTTGGAGTCCCCTTCATGTATCACTTTTCTATCAAATTGCCAAGGTCTCCCAAGTAAAACGTGACAAGCATTCATGGGAAGTACATCACACCATAGTTCATCCTTGTAATTCCCTATGGAGAAAGAAAGTAATGCTTGCTTCTTCACCCTAAGTCCCGTATCATCAAGCCAACTCAACTTGTAGGGGCGTGGATGATCTCTCACAACAAGACTCAATTTGTTCACCAAATCTGCCGCTACAACATTGGTACAAGAACCACTATCAATGATCATGTTACAAGTGTTTTCACCCACCTTGCAACGAGTATGGAACAAGTTCTCTCTTTGTTCTTTGCTTGGAAGGCAATCAACATGTAAAACTCTCCTAACAACACCAATAAGCCTACTGTCATCTTCGGCATATGCATCCTCCTCCTCACTCTCAACCGTGTCATCTCTAGGCACAAATTCGTACAACTCCTCTTCTTCATTCAATTCCATGTATTGCCTCATGGTGAGAGCTTTCTTTGTTGGACAATTACTAGCAATGTGTCCTCTTCCTTGGCACTTGAAACACTTCCGATTTTCTTCTAACTTTTCCCTAGGAACGAAAACTTTCTGTTTTTCGACCCTTTTATCATCTTTCGTTGCATGTTCTTTCTTAGACCCTTCATAGTTCTTGTTAGAAGATGAATAAGAAGAATAAGAAGAAGAAGGTTTGAACGAGTTACCGGATTTAGCATAGGAAGTTTTCGGTTTGTCCTCGTTCTCATGAGATTCAAATTTAAGCGCCAATCTACATGCTTCATCAAACGTAGTGTAAGTCGACACTTCTACCTTCCTTGCAATAGGACGGTTCAAGCCTTTGATGTAACGAGCAATTTTCATTGCTTCCCTTTCTTCTATGTCACAAATAAGGCACAGTTTATCAAATTCCATAGTGTACTCATGCACACTCAAAGTATCTTGACACAAATTAGTCAACTTTATGTACTGTTTTTGCTCGTAATCACTTGGCAAATATTTCTCCTTGAGCTTCTCTTTCAACTTAGTCCAACTACTAAGCTTGTCTTTCTTCTTTCTTGCACGTTTTGCCTTCAAATTTTCGAGCCAAATACCAAGCATACTTGGTCAATCTCACTGAGGCTATCTTGAATCTCCTTTGATCATCAAACCCCCTATAATCACACACCTTCTCCAATTGTCGAATCCACTCAAGTAAATCCTCCGGACTAGAATCACCAAGAAAATCATCCAATTTTAATCCCCTATCATCATTGAAATTAGGTTTAACAACCCTAACTTCATCCTCTTCATCCGAAAGTCTAATGTAATCAACACTGTTTTTATCCAACATCTTAGTGATAATAGAAGTTATAGCATCCATTCTAGTTTCAAGTCTACTAACATGATTCGAATCAGCATTATATTTTGCTTGGAAATCAAATTGCATCTTAGCTATGTCCTCAATAGCCTTAGCTAATTTTTCCAATTCACTCGACATTATCTTAACAAATAACAACACTTCGACACACTAGGAAGCACAAAAGAACCCTAGTACCACTTATCCCAATGTAAAGATCGAAACTTTAAGAAGAAAAGTAACAATTTACCTTGGATCTTTGAAGAGTAGAATCCCTTCTATCCTCTCCCGCCCGGAAAATCCGATACCACTTGATATGAATGCTCAACTAGGATAGTTAAACACTCAAAAGCACACGCCAACTTGAATAAGGACAATGAAGAAATCCGAAAATAAGAACAAGTAACAAGGGATATTTCTTAATGAATGATCACTCCTGAAACACTCACAAGAATCTTAAACACACTCAAACCACTCCTGGAATTAAGTTGTTTAAACACTAATCAATAAACACTCCTGAATATCAATTAATGGAAGATTAAAGCTTATGAATTAATTCACAAACAATAACAATGTTTAGTCATAAAATCACTCTAACCATTGAAGAGGTTAGGCGCCATTATTTATAAGGAGTAAGCAAGAAAACCTTGCTCCTCAAGCATACCAAACCACACGGCAATCATCATTAATTTAGGAAAGTATTTCCTCCTTAATTCTAGCCTAGAATCAAGCTAAACTTAAGGAAACTCTAACTTAAGGAAAGACAACAAGTACTTTCCTTAATTACAACTCAAACACACGCCCAAGGCTGCTACCTTGCACGCCACTCCAATCTACCAAATTAAGGAAACTTTCCTAAAATACAACCATGACAACTAAACACCTAACCACCGAAATCTCTAAGGGATTTTCGGACTTTTATTGAACTAGAAACAACTCAACTAATTAACTAACATTTTAAACTAATAATGACACTAATTTAAAATGCTAATCAGTTTCTTCCACGAGCCATGTGACACACGACACAAATGCATGCTTGTTAGCCATCAAATTGAAACCCATGTGTTCCATCAAAAGTAAAACCGGCTCTTCTTGACTTGATGCCTTTGGATCCGCATCACTTAGACTCACCCGACAAAGAGGTGATGATTCGGATGGTGAAGCAAGTGATGTTACTTTGCTTCCTAGGAGGAATAATTCTGGTCCTTCTAATGACATCAAGGTCGACATTCCTGATTATGATGGAAGACTTGATGCGGATGAATTTGTTGAATGGATGAGAACCGTGGAGAGAGTCATTGACTACAAACAAATTCCGGAGGAGAAAAGAGTGAAACTTGTTGCTCTCAAACTAAGGAAGTATGCATCCACATGGTGGGCAAGTGTATGCTCTAAGAGAGAACGAGAAGGCAAGGATAAAATTCGTGCTTGGCCTAAGATGAAGAAACTCTTGAAGAAGAAGTTCTTGCCAACATACTATGTGCAAGAAAACTTTGCAAAACTTCATCATTTGCAGCAAGGAGGTAATAGTGTGGAGGAGTATGCTCGAGATTTTGAGGCATACTTGATGAAGTGTGGCGTTTTGGAAGATGAACCACAAACCTTGGTTCGTTTTCTTGGAGGTTTAGACCCTCACATTGCTAATGTTGTTGAGCTTCATGCTTATTCGACATTAGAAGAGCTAGTTCTGTTAGCTCACAAGGTTGATAAACAACAAAAGGCCAAAGGCAAGACTACCTCACGTGTCTTTGCCAAAAATGATCAGATTTTTCCACCACTTCAAAACACTACCTCTAGCCTAAACAAAGCCCCTAGGAGATGTTTTAGATTTCAAGGATTAGGTCACATTGCCTCGGATTGTCCAAACCAACGAGTTGTGAGTTTGATGGAGGTTGAAGCTTGTCAAGAGGAGGAGGAAGGAGAAATGGCAGTAGGTATGGCATCCAACAATGCTATCATTGAGGAGGAGAAGGACGTAGAAGAGCTTGGTCCTGATGAAGGGGAATGCCTCGTTGTGAGGAGAGCTCTAAGTGGCGTTGCTAGCCACGAGGGTATGCAGCAAAGGGAGTCCATTTTCCACTCCAAATGCACCATTGAAGGTAAGGTTTGCACCTTGATCATTGATGGAGGAAGTTGTACCAACGTTGCTTCTCAAGCCATGGTGGAAAAGCTCAAACTTCCAACTACACCACATCCTAAGCCATATGTGATCCAATGGCTCAATTTAGGCAAAGGTATTCAAGTTAATTCTCGAGTACTACTATCTGTAAGCATTGGAAAAGTCTACAATGAAGAACTATGGTGTGATGTGATCCCCATGAGTGCTTGTCATGTCTTGTTAGGGAGGCCTTGGTTGTTTGATAGGCGTGTGATCCATGATGGATACAAGAACACCTATTCATTCGACCACAAAAATCAGCACATTATTTTAACCCCTCTCATCACTTTGCAAGATCACAAGCACCCCCCAACAAAGGCCAAACGTCCAACCTTGATTACCCTACTCCAAGTTGATCATGAAACTGATTTTAATGTCCCAACGCCAACTCTAATCAAGGATGCACATGTTGTTGATCTTCGTCCCTTTTATGCTGAAAATGGAGAATCTTTAAGTTTGAGGTCAAACTTCTTTAAAGAAGGGGAGGATGTTGTAGGTGCGTCCATGGCAGCCCAAGGTTCGAAGCTTAATCACAAGGTTTTCATTGCAATACGTGGAGTATTAAAGATTCCATGGTTACTATGGTTATGTAAGCTTTGTTTCTAATCCCTTAATGTCGAGTCATTAGAGTCCATGTTACTTAGGAGTCTTTTAATTCATGTGTTTGAATTTTATCCTTAGTTGTTTGAATTGTATTTTCCATTCCCTAAAAGGTACTACTAAGAGTCCTTGTGAGTCTAAGTTAGTACAAGAGTCATACTATGCTTAGGAGTTATGTTTCCTTTGCTTATTTTCGAAATTATTGTTGTTGTTTGTTTTATTAAGTATAAAGTCATGTAATGGGCAGCGTGTATGCTGAATATTACAAGTCATAGGATGTAATTCGTGCCTCTATTGCACGTTCAAATGGGAGGGAGGTTGTTCCTATTTCTTAGGCGCCTGCTTGTTCCTTGCTTGCTGATAGCTTCACTACATTAGTGTTGGTTATTGTCCACAAGCACATGTCCTAGAATCATGCTTAAATCAAGGAGAGGTGCTGCAGCTATTGAAGGACATGGGGAGCTATTAACGGCTAGTTCTTACCCCCCTCTTCTCCACGTTTTGAAGTAGAGTTATGGACTGATTAGTGGTAGTTAATTTAGTTTAAATATTGTATTTTTATTTTAAGTCAAAAAATCAGAAAATAGGACTTGAACTATTGTATAAATACCGAAAGTTATCAATGAGAAAATCAGTGAGTTTTTGTCTAACACAAAGTGTGTGAATTGTGAGTTAGCTCTAATTCTTGGATTGGAATTGAGTGAGCTTGTCCTTTGCTTATTTAACTTTGGCTAAGTTGAATTGTGATCTTAGGAAGGTCTAATTATTTAGAGTGGTGCAACTGTATCTCTAAGTAGCTAGATTAATTGCCCAAGTTAGGAAAACCATTCGGTTCTTCCCTAGCTTGTTCTATCTTTAAACTTGTGTGATCCTTATTGTATGAACGATTATATAACACTTTTGCTCCTATATGTAAGATCTAGTTAGTTTTGGGAAGTGAAATAGCTAAACTTCACAAAAATCGACAAAATGAACTCGAAACTTGATACTTTGACAAACTCCACCTAAATTTGACATATATAGTTCAAACATGTGTAGATTAAGTGAAATATGTATGGTTTAGTTGGAGTTGTAGAAGAAAGTTTATTTTGGGTGAGAAAAGTGGATTTTTCACAAAAATCGACCCCGAAACGAATCCAGAACTTCAGCTTCTAATCTAAAGCACCTACATTTCACATTAGCACTGCAAGTATGCATAAAGTAATTGCTGCATGTTAGTTTTGCTCCTATATGTTAGTTCTAGTTAGTTTTGGGAAGGGAAATATCTTACTTCACAAAAATCGATAAAATGAACCCAAAACTTTGTTCTTTGACCAATTCCATCTAAATTTGACATATATATTTCAAATATATATAGATTAATTGAAATATATTTGGTTTAGTTGGAGTTGGAATAGTAAGTTCATTTTGGATAAGAAAGTGGATTTTTCAAAATAATCGACCCCGAAACGAATCCAAGACTTGAGCTTCTAATCTAAAGCACCTACATTTCACATTAACACTGCAAGTATGCATAAAGTTATTGGTGTGTGTTAGTTTTGCTCCAATATGTATGATCTAGTTAGTTTTTGGAAGTGAAATATCTCACTTCACAAAAATCGATAAAATTAATCTGAAACTTGATACTTTGACCAATTCCACCTAAGTATGACATATATAGTTCAAATATGAATAGATTAAGTGATATATGTTTGGTTTAGTTGGAGTTGGAATAGTAAGTTTATTTTGGTTGAGAAAGTGGGTTTTTCACAAAAATCGACCCCGAAACGAATCCAAAACTTCAGCTTCTAATCTAAAGCACCTACATTTCACATTTGCTCTGCAAGTATGCATAAAGTAATTGCTGCGTGTTAATTTTACTCCTGTATGTAAGATCTTGTTTGTTTTGGGAAGGGAAATATCTTACTTCACAAAAATCGATAAAATGAACCTAAAACTTTGGTCTTTGACCAATTCCATCTAAATTTGACATATATATTGATTAAGTGAAATATATTTGGTTTAGTTGGAGTTAGAATAGTAAGTTCATTTTGGGTGAGAAAGTGGATTTTTCAAAATAATCGACCCCGAAACGAATCCAAGACTTGTGCTTCTAATCTCAAGCACCTACATTTCACATTGACACTGCAAGTATGCATAAAGTTATTGGTGTGTGTTAGTTTTGCTCCTATATGTAAGATCTAGTTAGTTTTTGGAAGTGAAATATCTCACTTTTCAAAAATCGATAAATTAATCTGAAACTTGATACTTTGACCAATTCCACCTAAATATGACATATATAGTTCAAATATGAATAGATTAAGTGATATATGTTTGGTTTAGTTGGAGTTGGAATAGTAAGTTTATTTTGGTTGAGAAAGTGGATTTTTCACCAAAATCTACCCCGAAACGAATCAAAAACTTGAGCTTCTAATCTAAAGCACCTACATTTCACATTAACACTGCAAGTATGCATAAAGTAATTGGTGCGTGTTACTTTTGCTCCTATATGTAAGATCTAGTTAGTTTTGGGAAGTGAAATACCTCACTTCACAAAAATCGATAAAATGAATCCGAAACTTGATACTTTGACCAACTCCACCTAAATTTGACATATATAGGTCAAATATGTATAGATTAAGTGAAATATGTTTGGTTTAGATGGAGTTGTAACAGTAAGTTCATTTTGGTTGAGAAAGTGGATGTTTCACAAAAATCGACCCCGAAACGAAACCAAAACTTCAGCTTCTAATCTAAAGCACCTACATTTCACATTAACACAGCAAGTATGCATAAAGTAATCGGTGCGTGTTACTTTTGCTCCTATATCTAAGATCTAGTTAGTTTTGGGTTGTGAAATAGCTAAACTTCACAAAAATCGACAAAATGAACTCGAAACTTGATACTTTGACAAACTCCACCTAAATTTAACATATATAGTTCAAACATGTGTAGATTAAGTGAAATATGTATGGTTTAGTTGGAGTTGTAAAAGAAAGTTTATTTTGGGTGAGAAAAGTGGATTTTTCACAAAAATCGACCCCGAAACGAATCCAGAACTTCAGCTTCTAATCTAAAGCACCTACATTTCACATTAACACAGCAAGTATGCATAAAGTAATTGGTGCGTGTTACTTTTGCTCCTATATGTAAGATCTAGTTAGTTTTGGGAAGTGAAATAGCTAAACTTCACAAAAATCGACAAAATGAACTCGAAACTTGATACTTTGACAAACTCCACCTAAATTTGACATATATAGTTCAAACATGTGTAGATTAAGTGAAATATGTATGGTTTAGTTGGAGTTGTATAAGAAAGTTCATTTTGGGTCAGAAAAGTGGATTTTTCACATAAATCGACCCCGAAACGAATCCAGAACTTCAGCTTCTAATCTAAAGCACCTACATTTCACATTAGCACTGCAAGTGTGCATAAAGTAATTGCTGCGTGTTAGTTTTGCTCCTATATGTAAGTTCTAGTTAGTTTTGGGAAGGGAAATATCTTACTTCTCAAAAATCGATAAAATGAACCCAAAACTTTGTTCTTTGACCAATTCCATCTAAATTTGACATATATATTTCAAATACATATAGATTAATTGAAATATATTTGGTTTAGTTGGAGTTGGAATAGTAAGTTCATTTTGGGTGAGAAAGTGGATTTTTCAAAATAATCGACCCCGAAACGAATCCAAGGCTTGAGCTTCTAATCTAAAGCACCTACATTTCACATTAACACTGCAAGTATGCATAAAGTTATTGGTGTGTGTTAGTTTTGCTCCAATATGTAAGATCTAGTTAGTTTTTGGAAGTGAAATATCTCACTTCACAAAAATCGATAAAATTAATCTGAAACTTAATACTTTGACCAATTCCACCTAAATATGACATATATAGTTCAAATATGAATAGATTAAGTGATATATGTTTGGTTGGAGTTGGAATAGTAAGTTTATTTTGGTTGAGAAAGTGGATTTTTCACGAAAATGAAGCCCGAAACGAATCAAAAACTTGAACTTCTAATCTAAAGCACCTACATTTTACATTAACACTGCAGGTATGCATAAAGTAATTGGTGCGTGTTACTATAGTTTTGCTCCTATATGTAAGATCTAGTTAGTTTTGGGAAGTGAAATACCTCACTTCACAAAAATCGATAAATTGAATCCAAAACTTGATACTATGACAAACTCCACCTAAATTTGACATGTATAGTTCAAACATGTATAGATTAAGTGAAATATGTTTGGTTTAGTTGGAGTTGTAAAAGTAAGTTCATTTTAGGTGGGAAAGTGGATTTTACACAAAAATCGACCCCGAAACGAATCCAAAACTTCAGCTTCTAATCTAAAGCACCTACATTTCATATTAACACTACAAGTATGCATAAGTAATTGCTGCGTGTTAGTTTTGCTCCTATATGTAAGATCTAGTTAGTTTTGGGAAGGGAAATATCTTACTTCACAAAAATCGATAAAATGAACCCAAAACATTTCACTTTAAATTTGACATATATATATTTCAAATATAAATAGATTAAGTGAAATATATTTGGTTTAGTTAGAGTTGGAATAGTAAGTTCATTTTGGGTGAGAAAGTGGATTTTTCAAAATAATCGACCCCGAAACGAATCCAAGACTTGAGCTTCTAATCTAAAGCACCAACATTTCACTTTAACACTGCAAGTATGCATAAAATTATTGTTGTGTGTTAGTTTTTCTCCTATATGTAAGATCTAGTTATTTTTTGGAAGTGAAATATCTCACTTCACAAAAATCAAAAAAATTAATCTGAAACTTGATACTTTGACCAATTCCACCTAAATATGACATATATAGTTCGAATATGAATAGATTATATGATATCTGTTTGGTTTAGTTGGAGTTGGAATAGTAAGTTTATTTTAGTTGAGAAAGTGGATTTTTCACCAAAATCAACCCCGAAACGAATCAAAAACTTGAGCTTCTAATCTAAAGCACCTAAATTTCAAATTAACACTTCTAGTATGCATAAAGTGATTCGTGTGTTTTAGTTTTGCTCGTATATGTAAGATCTAGTTAGTTTTGGAAAGTTAAATAGCTCAACTTCTCAAAATTTGGCAAAATGAACTCGAAACTTGATACTTTGACCAACTCCGCCTAAATTTGACACATATAGGTCAAATATGTATAGATTAATTGAAAAATGTTTGGTTTACTTGGAGTTGTAATAGTAAGTTCATTTTGGGTGAGAAAGTGGAGTTTTCACAAAAATCGACCCCAAAACGAATCCAAAACTTGAGCTTCCATTCTAAAGCACCTACATTTCACATTAACGCTGCAAGTATACATAAAGTAATTGGTGCGTGTTAGTTTTGCTCCCATATGTAAGATCTAGTTAGTTTTGGGAAGGGAAATATCTCACTTCACAGAAGTCGATAAAATTAATCTGAAACTTGACACTTTGACCAATTCCACCTAAATATGACATATATAGTTCAAATATATATAGATTAAGTGATATATGCTTGGTTTAGGTGGAATTGGAATAGTAAGTTCATTTTGGGTGAGAAAGTGGATTTTTCACAAAAATCAACCCCGAAACGAATCCAAAACTTGAGCTTCTAATCTAAAGCACCTACATTTCACATTAACACTGCAAGTATGCATAAACTAATTGGTGCGTGTTAGTTTTGCTCCTATATGTAAGATTTAGTTAGTTTTAGGAAGTGAAATACGTCACTTCACAAAAATCGATAAAATGAATCCGAAACTTGATACTTTGATTAACTCCACCTAAATTTGACATATATAGGTCAAATTTGTATAGATTAAGTGAAATATGTTTGGTTTAGTTCGAGTTGTAATAGTAAGTTCATTTTGGTTGAGAAAGTGGATTTTTCACAAAAATCGACTCCGAAACGAATCCAGAACTTCAGCTTCTAATCTAAAGCACCTACATATCACATTAGCACTGCAAGTATGCATAAAGTAATTGCTGCGTGTTAGTTTTGCTCCTATATGTAAGATCTAGTTAGTTTTGGGAAGTGAAATAGCTAAACTTCACAAAAATCGACAAAATGAACTCGAAACTTGATACTTTGACAAACTCCACCTAAATTTGACATATATAGTTCAAACATGTGTAGATTAAATGAAATATGTATGGTTTAGTTGGAGTTGTAAAAGAAAGTTTATTTTGGGTGAGAAAAGTGGATTTTTCACAAAAATCGACCCCGAAACGAATCCAGAACTTCAGCTTCTAATCTAAAGCACCTACATTTCACATTAGCACTGCAAGTATGCATAAAGTAATTGCTGCGTGTTAGTTTTGCTCCTATATGTAAGTTCTAGTTAGTTTTGGGAAGGGAAATATCTAACTTCACAAAAATCGATAAAATGAACCCAAAACTTTGTTCTTTGACCAATTCCATCTAAATTTGACATATATATTTCAAATATATATAGATGAATTGAAATATATTTGGTTTAGTTGGAGTTGGAATAGTAAGTTTATTTTGGATAAGAAAGTGCATTTTTCAAAATAATCGACCCCGAAACGAATCCAAGACTTGAGCTTCTAATCTAAAGCACCTACATTTCACATTAACACTGCAAGTATGCATAAAGTTATTGGTGTGTGTTAGTTTTGCTCCAATATGTAAGATCTAGTTAGTTTTTGGAAGTGAAATATCTCACTTCACAAAAATCGATAAAATTAATCTGAAACTTGATACTTTGACCAATTCCACCTAAATATGACATATATAGTTCAAATATGAATAGATTAAGTGATATATGTTTGGTTTAGTTGGAGTTGGAATAGTAAGTTTATTTTGGTTGAGAAAGTGGATTTTTCACAAAAATCGACACCGAAACGAATCCAGAACTTCAGCTTCTAATCTAAAGCACCTACATTTCACATTAACACAGCAAGTATGCATAAAGTAATTGGTGCGTGTTACTTTTGCTCCTATATGTAAGATCTAGTTAGTTTTGGGAAGTGAAATAGCTAAACTTCACAAAAATCGACAAAATGAACTCGAAACTTGATACTTTGACAAACTCCACCTAAATTTGACATATATATTTCAAATATATAATGATTAAGTGAAATATATTTGGTTTAGTTGGAGTTAGAATAGTAAGTTCATTTTGGGTGAGAAAGTGGATTTTTCAAAATAATCGACCCCGAAACGAATCCAAGACTTGTGCTTCTAATCTCAAGCACCTACATTTCACATTAACACTGCAAGTATGCATAAAGTTATTGGTGTGTGTTAGTTTTGCTCCTATATGTAAGATCTAGTTAGTTTTTGGAAGTGAAATATCTCACTTCTCAAAAATCGATAAAATTAATCTGAAACTTGATACATTGACCAATTCCACCTAAATATGACATATATAGTTCAAATATGAATAGATTAAGTGATATATGTTCGGTTTAGTTGGAGTTGGAATAGTAAGTTTATTTTGGTTGAGAAAGTGGATTTTTCACCAAAATCTACCCCGAAACGAATCAAAAACTTGAGCTTCTAATCTAAAGCACCTAACTTTCACATTAACACTACAAGTATGCATAAAGTAATTGGTGCGTGTTACTTTTGCTCCTATATGTAAGATCTAGTTAGTTTTGGGAAGTGAAATAGCTAAACTTCACAAAAATCGACAAAATGAACTCGAAACTTGATACTTTGACAAACTCCACCTAAATTTGACATATATAGTTCAAACATGTATAGATTAAGTGAACTATGTATGGTTTAGTTGGAGTTGTAAAAGAAAGTTCATTTTGGGTGAGAAAGTGGATTTTTCACAAAAATCGACCCCGAAACGAATCCAAAACTTCAGCTTCTAATCTAAGGCACCTACATTTCACATTAGCACCGCAAGTATGCTTAAAGAAAAAGCTGCTTGTTAGTTTTGCTCCTATATGTCGATCTAGTTAGTTTTGGGAAGGGAATTATCTTACTTCACAAAAATCGATAAAATGAACCCAAAACTTTGTTCTTTGACCAATTCCATCTAAATTTGACATATATATTTCAAATATATATAGATTAAGTGAAATATATTTGGTTTAGTTGGAGTTGGAATAGTAAGTTCATTTTGGGTGAGAAAGTGGATTTTTCAAAATAATCGACCCCGAAACGAATCCAAGACTTGAGCTTCTAATCTAAAGCACCTACATTTCACATTAACACTGCAAGTATGCATAAAGTTATTGGTGTGTGTTAGTTTTGCTCCTATATGTAAGATCTAGTTAGTTTTTGGAAGTGAAATATTTCACTTCACAAAAATCGATAAAATTAATCTGAAACTTGGTACTTTGACCAATTCCACCTAAATATGACATATATAGTTCAAATATGAATAGATTAAGTGATATATGTTTGGTTAGTTGGAGTTGGAATAGTAAGTTTATTTTGGTTGAGAAAGTGGATTTTTCACGAAAATCAAGCCCGAAACGAATCAAAAACTAGAGCTTCTAATCTAAAGCACCTACATTTTACATTAACACTGCAGGTATGCATAATGTAATTGGTGCGTGTTACTTTAATTTTGCTCCTATATGTAAGATCTAGTTAGTTTTGGGAAGTGAAATACCTCACTTCACAAAAATCGATAAAATGAATCCGAGACTTGATACTTTGACAAACTCCACCTAAATTTGACATATATAATTCAAACATGTATAGATTAAGTGAAATATGTTTGGTTTAGTTGGAGTTGTAAAAGTAAGTTCATTTTGGGTGAGAAAGTGGATTTTTGACAAAAATTGACCCCGAAACGAATCCAAAACTTCAGCTTCTAATCTAAAGCACCTACATTTCATATTAACACTGCAAGTATGCATAAGTAATTGCTGCGTGTTAGTTTTGCTCCTATATGTAAGATCTAGTTAGTTTTGGGAAGGGAAATATCTTACTTCACAAAAATAGATAAAATTAACCCAAAACATTGTTCTTTGACCAATTCCATCTAAATTTGACATATATATATATTTCAAATATATATAGATTAAGTGAAATATATTTGGTTTAGTTGGACATGGAATAGTAAGTTCATTTTGGGTGAGAAAGTGGATTTTTCAAAATAATCGACCCCGAAACGAATCCATGACTTGAGCTTCTAATCTAAAGCACTCACATTTCACATTAACACTGCAAGTATGCATAAAGTTATTGGTGTGTGTTAGTTTTTCTCCTATATGTAAGATCTAGTTATTTTTTGGAAGTGAAATATCTCACTTCACAAAAATTAAAAAAATTAATCTTAAACTTGATACTTTGACCAATTCCACCTAAATATGACATATATAGTTCAAATATGAATAGATTAAGTGATATATGTTTGGTTTAGTCGGAGTTGGAATAGTAAGTTTAGTTTGGTTGAGAAAGTGGATTTTTCACCAAAATCAACCCCGAAACGTATCAAAAACTTGAGCTTCTAATCTAAAGCACCTACATTTCACATTAACACTGCAAGTATGCATAAAGTAATTGGTGCGTGTTACTTTTGCTCCTATATGTAAGATCTAGTTAGTTTTTGGAAGTGAAATACCTCACTTCACAAAAATCGATAAAATGAATCCGAAACTTGATACTTTGACCAACTCCACCTAAATTTGACATATATAGGTCAAAATGTATAGATTAAGTGAAATATGTTTGGTTTAGTTGGAGTTGTAATAGTAAGTTCATTTTGGTTGAGAAAGTGGATTTTTCACAAAAATCGACCCCGAAACGAATCCAAAACTTCAGCTTCTAATCTAAAGCACCTACATTTCAAATTAACACAGAAAGTATGCATAAAGTAATTGGTGCGTGTTACTTTTGCTCCTACATGTAAGATCTAGTTAGTTTTGGGAAGGGAAATATCTTACTTCACAAAAATCGATAAAATGAACCCAAAACATTGTTCTTTGACCAATTCCATCTAAATTTGACATATATATATTTCAAATATATATAGATTAAGTGAAATATATTTGGTTTAGTTGGAGTTGGAATAGTAAGTTCATTTTGGGTGAGAAAGTGGATTTTTCAAAATAATCAACCCCGAAACGAATCCAAGACTCGGAGCTTCTAATCTAAAGCACCTACATTTCACATTAACACCGCAAGTATGCATAAAGTTATTGGTGTGTGTTAGTTTTTCTCCTATATGTAAGATCTCGTTAGTTTTTGGAAGTAATATATCTCACTTCACAAAAATCGATAAAATTAACCTGAAACTTGATACTTTGACATATATAGTTCAAATATGAATAGATTAACTGATATATGTTTGGTTTAGTTGGAGTTGGAATAGTAAGTTTACATTGGTTGAGAAAGTGGATTTTTCACGAAAATCAAGCCCGAAACGAATCAAAAACTTGAGCTTCTAATCTAAAGCACCTACATTTTACATTAACACTGCAAGTATGCATAAAGTAATTGGTGCGTGTTACTTTAATTTTGCTCCTATTTGTAAGATCTTGTTAGTTTTGGGAAGTGAAATAGCTCACTTCACAAAAATCGATAAAATGAATCCGAAACTTGATACTCGACAAACTCCACCTAAATTTGACATATATAGTTCAAACATGTATAGATTAAGTGAAATATGATTGGTTTAGTTGGAGTTGTAAAAGTAAGTTCATTTTGGGTGAGAAAGTGGATTTTTCACAAAAATCGACCCCGAAACGAATCCTAAACTTCAGCTTCTAATCTAAAGCACCTACATTTCATATTAACACTGCAAGTATGCATAAGTAATTTCTGCGTGTTAGTTTTGCTCCTATACGTAAGATCTAGTTAGTTTTGGGAAGGGAAATATCTTACTTCACAAAATTCGATAAAATGAACCCAAAACATTGTTCTTTGACCGATTCCATCTAAATTTGACGTATATATATTTCAAATATATATAGATTAAGTGAAATATATTTGGTTTAGTTGGAGTTGGAATAGTAAGTTCATTTTGGGTGAGAAAGTGGATTTTTCAAAATAATCGACCCCGAAACGAATCCAAGACTTGAGCTTCTAATCTAAAGCACCCACATTTCACATTAACACTGCAAGTATGCATAAAGTTATTGGTGTGTGTTAGTTTTGCTCCTATATGTAAGATCTAGTTATTTTTTGGAAGTGAAATATCTCACTTCACAAAAATCAAAAAAATTAATCTGAAACTTGATACTTTGACCAATTCCACCTAAATATGACATATATAGTTCAAATATGAATAGATTAAGTGATATATGTTTCTTTAGTTGGAGTTCGAATAGTAAGTTTGTTTTGGTTGAGAAAGTGGATTTTTCACGAAAATCAAGCCCGAAACGAATCAAAAACTTGAGCTTCAAATCTAAAGCACCCGCATTTTACATTAACGAACACTGCAAGTATGCATAAAGTAATTGGTGCGTGTTACTTTAATTTTGCTCCTATATGTAAGATCTAGTTAGTTTTGGGAAGTGAAATACATCACTTCACAAAATTCGATAAAATGAATCTGAAACTTGATACTTTGACAAACTCCACCTAAATTTGACATATATAGTTCAAACATGTATAGATTAAGTGAAATATGTTTGGTTCAGTTGGAGTTGTAAAAGTAAGTTCATTTTGGGTGAGAAAGTGGATTTTTCATAAAAATCGACCCCGAAACGAATCCAAAACTTCAGCTTCTAATCTAAAGCACCTACATTTCACATTAGCACCGCAAGTATGCATAAAGAAAAAGCTGCGTGTTAGTTTTGCTCCTATATGTAGGATCTAGTTAGTTTTGGGAAGGGGAAATATCCTACTTCACAAAAATCGATAAAATGAACCCAAAACTTTGTTCTTTGACCAATTCCATCCAAATTTGACATATATATATATTTCAAATATATATAGATTAAGTGAAATATATTTGGATTAGTTGGACTTGGAATAGTAAGTTCATTTTGGGTGAGAAAGTGGATTTTTCAAAATAATCGATCCCGAAACGAATCCAAGACTTGAGCTTCTAATCTAAAGCACCTACATTTCACATTAACGCTGCAAGTATGCATAAAGTTATTGGTGTGTGTTAGTTTTGCTCCTATATGTAAGATCTAGTTAGTTTTTGCAAGTGAAATATCTCACTTCACAAAAATCGATAAATTTAATCTGAAACTTGATACTTTGACCAATTCCACCTAAATATGACATAGATAGTTCAAATATGAATAGATTAAGTGATATATGTTTGGTTTAGTTGGAGTTGGAATAGTAAGTTTATTTTGGTTGAGAAAGTGGATTTTTCACGAAAATCAAGCCCGAAACGAATCAAAACTTGAGCTTCTAATCTAAAGCACCTACATTTTACATTAACACTGCAAGTATGCAAAAAGTAATTGGTGCGTGTTACTTTAATTTTGCTCCTCTATGTAAGATCTAGTTAGTTTTGGGAAGTGAAATACCTCACTTCACAAAAATCGATAAAATGAATCCGAAACTTGATACTTTGACAAACTCCACCTAAATTTGACATATATAGTTCAAACATGTATAGATTAAGTGAAATATGTTTGGTTTAGTTGGAGTTGTAAAAGTAAGTTAATTTAGGGTGAGATAGTGGATTTTTCACAAAAATCGACCCCGAAACGAATCCAAAACTTCAGCTTCTAATCTAAAGCACCTACATTTCACATTAGCACTGCAAGTATGCATAAAGAAAAAGATGCGTGTTAGTTTTGCTCCTATATGTAAGATCTAGTTAGTTTTGGGATGGGAAATATCTTACTTGACAAAAATCGATAAAATGAACCCAAAATTTTGTTCTTTGACCAATTCCATCTAAATTTGACATATATATATATTTCAAATATATATAGATTAAGTGAAATATATTTGGTTTAGTTGGAGTTGGAATAGTAAGTTCATTTTGGGTGAGAAAGTGGATTTTTCAAAATAATCGACCCCGAAACGAATCCAAGACTTGAATCTAAAGCACCTACATTTCACATTAACGCTGCAAGTATGCATAAAGTTATTGGTGTGTGTTAGTTTTGCTCCTATATGTAAGATCTAGTTAGTTTTTGCAAGTGAAATATCTCACTTCACAAAAATCGATAAATTTAATCCGAAACTTGATACTTTGACCAATTCCACCTAAATATGACATAGATAGTTCAAATATGAATAGATTAAGTGATATATGTTTGGTTTTGGTTGGAGTTGGAATAGTAAGTTTATTTTGGTTGAGAAAGTGGATTTTTCACGAAAATCAAGCCCGAAACGAATCAAAAACTTGAGCTTCTAATCTAAAGCACCTACATTTTACATTAACACTGCAAGTATGCATAAAGTAATTGGTGCGTGTTACTTTAATTTTGCTCCAATTTGTAAGATCTTGTTAGTTTTGGGAAGTGAAATACCTCACTTCACAAAAATCGATAAAATGAATCGAAACTTGATACTTTGACAAACTCCGCCTAAATTTGACATATATAGTTCAAACATGTGTAGATTAAGTGAAATATGTTTGGTTTAGTTGGAGTTGTAAAAGTAAGTTCATTTTGGGTGAGAAAGTGGATTTTTCACAAAAATCGACCCCGAAACGAATCCTAAACTAGAGCTTCTAATCTAAAGCACCTACATTTCATATTAACACTGCAAGTATGCATAAGTAATTTCTGCGTGTTAGTTTTGCTCCTATATGTAAGATCTAGTTAGTTTTGGGAAGGGAAATATCTTACTTCACAAAATTCGATAAAATGAACCCAAAACATTGTTCTTTGACCGATTCCATCTAAATTTGACATATATATATATATATATATATATATATATATAGATATATATATATATATATAGATATATATATATATATATAGATATATATATATATATATAGATATTTCAAATATATATAGATTAAGTGAAATATATTTGGTTTAGTTGGAGTTGGAATAGTAAGATCATTTTGGGTGAGAAAGTGAATTTTTCAAAATAATCGACCCCAAAACGAATCCAAGACTTGAGCTTCTAATCTAAAGCACCCACATTTCACATTAACACTGCAAGTATGCATAAAGTTATTGGTGTGTGTTAGTTTTGCTCCTATATGTAAGATCTAGTTATTTTTTGGAAGTGAAATATCTCACTTCACAAAAATCAAAAAAATTAATCTGAAACTTGAGACTTTGACCAATTACACCTAAATATGACATATATAGTTCAAATATGAATAGATTAAGTGATATATGTTTGGTTTAGTTGGAGTTGGAATAGTAAGTTGATTTTGGTTGAGAAAATGGATTTTTCACCAAAATCAACACCGAAACGAATCAATAACTTGAGCATCTAATCTAAAGCACCTACATTTCACATTAACACTGCAAGTATGGATAAAGTAATTTGTGCGTGTTACTTTTGCTCCTATATGTAAGATCTAGTTAGTTTTGGAAAGTGAAATACCTCACTTCACAAAAATCGATAAAATGAATCCGAAACTTGATACTTTGACCAACTCCACCTAAATTTGACATATATAGGTCAAATATGTATAGATTAAGTGAAATATGTTTGGTTTAGTTGGAGTTGTAATAGTAAGTTCATTTTGGTTGAGAAAGTGGATTTTTCACAAAAATCGACCCCGAAACGAATCCAAAACTTGAGCTTCTAATCTAAAGCACCTACATTTCACATTAGCACTGCAAGTATGCATAAAGTTATTGGTGTGTGTTACTTTTGCTCCTATATGTAAGATCTAGTTAGTTTTGGGAAGTGAAATAGCTAAACTTCACAAAAATCGACAAAATGAACTTGGAACTTGATACTTTGACAAACTCAACCTAAATTTGACATATATAGTTCAAACATGTGTTGATTAAGTGAAATATGTATGGTTTAGTTGGAGTTGTAAAAGAAAGTTCATTTTGGGTGAGAAAAGTGGATTCTTCACAAAAATCGACCCCGAAACGAATCCAAAACTTGAGCTTCTAATCTAAAGCACCTACATTTCACAATAACGCAGCAAGTATGCATAAAGTAATTGGTGCGTGTTACTTTTGCTCCTATATGTAAGATCTAGTTAGTTTTGGGAAGTGAAATAGCTAAACTTCACAAAAATCGACAAAATGAACTCGAAACTTGATACTTTGACAAACTACACCTAAATTTGACATATATAGTTCAAACATGTGTAGATTAAGTGAAATATGTACGGTTTAGTTGAAGTTGTAAAACAAAGTTCATTTTGGGCGACAAAAGTGGATTTTTCACAAATATCGACCCCGAAACGAATCCAGAACTTCAGCTTCTAATCTAAACCACCTACATTTCACATTAGCACTGCAAGTATGCATAAAGTAATTGCTGCGTGTTAGTTTTGCTCCTATATGTAAGTTCTAGTTAGTTTTGGGAAGGGAAATATCTTACTTCACAAAAATCGATAAAATGAACCCAAAACTTTGTTCTTTGACCAATTCCATCTAAATTTGACATATATATTTCAAATATATATAGATTAATTGAAATATATTTGGTTTAGTTGGAGTTGGAATAGTAAGTTCATTTTGGGTGAGAAAGTGGATTTTTCAAAATAATCGACCTCGAAACGAATCCAAGACTTGAGCTTCTAATCTAAAGCGCCTACATTTCACATTAGCACAGCAAGTATGCATAAAGTTATTGGTGTGTGTTAGTTTTGCTCCTATATGTAACATCTAGTTAGTTTTGGGAAGTGAAATAGCTAAACTTCACAAAAATCGACAAAATGATCTTGGAACTTGATACTTTGACAAACTCAACCTAAATTTGACATATATAGTTCAAACATGTGTAGATTAAGTGAAATATGTATGGTTTAGTTGGAGTTGTAAAAGAAAGTTCATTTTGGGTAAGAAAAGTGGATTCTTCACAAAAATCGACCCCGAAACGAATCCAAAACTTGAGCTTCTAATCTAAAGCACCTACATTTCACATTAACGCTGCAACTATACATAAAGTAATTGGTGCGTGTTATTTTTGCTCCCATATGTATAATCTAGGTTGTTTTGGGAAGTGAAATATCTTACTTCACAAAAATTGATAAAATGTACCCAAAACTTGGTTCTTTGACCAATTCCACTTAAATTTGACATATTTAGTTCAAATATATATAGATTAAGTGATATATGTTTGTTTTCGTTGGAGTTGGAATAGTGAGTTCATATTGGGTGAGAAAGTGGATTTTTCAATAAAATCGACACCGAAACGAATCCAAAACTTGAGCTTCTAATCTAAAGCACCTACATTTCACATTAACACTGGAAGTATGCATAAAGTAATTGGTGCGTGTAAGTTTTGCTGCTATATGTAAGATCTAGTTACTTTTGGGAAGTGAAATACCTCACTTCACAAAAATCGATAAAATGAATCCGAAACTTGATACTTTGACCAATTACACCTAAATATGACATATATAGTTCAAATATGAATAGATTAAGTGATATATGTTTGGTTTAGTTGGAGTTGGAATAGTAAGTTGATTTTGGTTGAGAAAGTGGATTTTTCACCAAAATCAACCCCGAAACGAATCAAAAACTTGAGCATCTAATCTAAAGCACCTACAATTCACATTAACACTGCAAGTATGCATAAAGTAATAGGTGCGTTTTAGTTTTGCTCCTATATGTGAGATCTAGTTAGTTTTGGGAAGTGAAGCTTGATACTTTGACCAACTCCACCTAAATTTGACATATATAGGTCAAATATGTATAGATTAAGTGAAATATGTTTGTTTCCGTTGGAGTTGGAATAGTGAGTTCATATTGGGTGAGAAAGTGGATTTTTCAATAAAATCGACACCGAAACGTATCCAAAACTTGAGCTTCTAATCTAAAGCACCTACATTTCACATTAACACTGCAAGTATGCATAAAGTAATTGGTGCGTGTAAGTTTTGCTGCTATATGTAAGATCTAGTTACTTTTGGTAAGTGAAATACCTCACTTCACAAAAATCGATAAAATGAATCCGAAACTTGATACTTTGACCAACTCCACCTAAATTTGACATATATAGCTCAAATATGTATAGATTAAGTGAAACATGTTTGGTTTAGTTGGAGTTGTAATAGAAGGTTCATTTTGGGTGAGAAAGTGGATTTTTCACAAAAATGAACCCCGAAACGAATCCAAAACTTGAGCTTCTAATCTAAAGCACCTACATTTCACATTAACGCTGCAAGTATGCATAAAGTAATAGGTGCGTTTTAGTTTTGCTCCTATATGTAAGATCTAGTTAGTTTTGGGAAGTGAAGCTTGATACTTTGACCAACTCCACCTAAATTTGACATATATAGGTCAAATATGTATAGATTAAGTGAAATATGTTTGGTTTAGTTGGAGTTGTAATAGTAAGTTCATTTTGGGTGAGAAAGTGGATTTTTCACAAAAATCGACCCCGAAATGAATCCAAAACTTGAGCTTCTAATCTAAAGCACCTACATTTCATATTAACACTGCAAGTATACATAAAGTAATTGGTGCGTGTTAGTTTTGCTCCCATATATAACATCTAGGTAGTTTTGGAAAGTGAAATATCTTACTTCACAAAAATTGATAAAACGAACCCAAAACTTGGTTCTTTGACCAATTCCACTGAAATTTGACATATTTAGTTCAAATATATATAGATTAAGTGACATATGTTTGTTTTAGTTGGAGTTGGAATAGTAAGTTCAGATTGGGTGAGAAAGTGGATTTTTCAATAAAATCGACCCCGAAACGAATCCAAAACTTGAGCTTCTAATCTAAAGCACCTACATTTCAGATTAACACTGCAAGTATGCATAAAGTAATTGGTGCGTGTAAGTTTTGCTCCTATATGTAAGATCTAGTTAGTTTTGGGAAGTGAAATACCTCACTTCATAACAATCGATAAAATGAATCCGAAACTTGATACTTTGACCAATTCCACCTAAATATGACATATATAGTTCGAATATGAATAGATTAAGTGATATATGTTTGGTTTAGTTGGAGTTGGAATAGTAAGTTGATTTTGATTGAGAAAGTGGATTTTTCACCAAAATCAACCCCAAAACAAATCAAAAACTTGAGCTTCTTAATCACCTAAATTTCAAATTAACACTTCGAGTATGCATAAAGTAATTCGTGTGTGTTAGTTTTGCTCGTATACGTAAGATCTAGTTAGTTTTGGGAAGTGAAATAGCTCAACTTCTAAAAATTTACAAAATGAACTCGAAACTTGATACTTTGACCAACTCCACCTAAATTTGACATAATAGGTCAAATATGTATAGATTAAGTGAAATATGTTTGGTTTAGTTGGAGTTGTAATAGTAAGTTCATTTTGGGTGAGAAAGTGGATTTTTCACAAAAATCGACCCCGAAACGAATCCAAAACTTGAGCTTCTAATCTAAAGCACCTACATTTCACATTAACGCTGCAACTATACATAAAGTAATTGGTGCGTGTTATTTTTGCTCCCATATGTATAATCTAGGTAGTTTTGGGAAGTGAAATATATTACTTCACAAAAATTGATAAAATGAACCCAAAACTTGGTTCTTTGACCAATTCCACTTAAATTTGACATATTTAGTTCAAATATATATAGATTAAGGGATATATGTTTGTTTTCGTTGGAGTTGGAATAGTAAGTTCATATTGGGTGAGAAAGTGGATTTTTCAATAAAATCGACCCCGAAACGAATCCAATACTTGAGCTTCTAATCTAAAGCACCTACATTTCACATTAACACCGCAAGTATGCATAAACTAATTGGTGCGTGTAAGTTTTGCTCCTATATGTAAGATCTAGTTAGTTTTGGGAAGTGAAATACCTCACTTCACAAAAATCGATAAAATGAATCCGAAACTTGATACTTTGACCAATTACACCTAAATATGACATATATAGTTCAAATATGAATAGATTAAGTGATATATGTTTGGTTTAGTTGGAGTTGGAATAGTAAGTTGATTTTGGTTGAGAAAGTGGATTTTTCACCAAAATCAACCCCGAAACGAATCCAAAACTTGAGCTTCTAATTTAAAGCACCTACATTTCACATTAACACTGCAAGTATGCATAAAGTAATTGGTGCGTGTAAGTTTTGCTCCTATATGTAAGATCTAGTTAGTTTTGGGAAGTGAAATACCTCGCTTCACAAAAATCGATAAAATGAAGCCGAAACTTGATACTTTGACCAATTACACCTAAATATGACATACATAGTTCGAATATGAATAGATTAAGTGATATATGTTTGGTTTAGTTGGAGTTGGAATAGTAAGTTGATTTTGGTTGAGAAAGTGGATTTTTCACCAAAATCAACCCCGAAACGAATCAAAAACTTGAGCTTCTAATCTAAAACACCTACATTTTACATTAACACTGCAAGTATGCATAAAGTAATTGGTGCGTGTTACTTTAATTTTGCTCCTATTGTAAGATCTAGTTAGTTTTGGGAAGTGAAATACATCACTTCACAAAATTCGATAAAATGAACTCGAAACTTGATACTTTGACAAACTCCACCTAAATTTGACATATATAGTTCAAACATGTATAGATTAAGTGAAATATGTTTGGTTTAGTTGGAGTTGTAAAAGTAAGTTCATTTTGGGTGAGAAAGTGGATTTTTCACAAAAATCGACCCCGAAACGAATCCAAAACTTCAGCTTCTAATCTAAAGCACCTACATTTCACATTAACACCTGCAAGTATGCATAAGTAATTGCTGCGTGTTAGTTTTGCTCCTATATGTAAGATCTAGTTAGTTTTGGGAAGGGAAATATCTTACTTCACAAAAATCGATAAAATGAACCCAAAACAATGTTCTTTGACCAATTCCATCTAAATTTGACATATATATATATTTCAAATATATATAGATTAAGTGAAATATATTTGGTTTAGTTGGAGTTGGAATAGTAAGTTCATTTTGGGTGAGAAAGTGGATTTTTCAAAATAATCGACCCCGAAACGAATCCAAGACTTGAGCTTCTAATCTAAAGCACCCAAATTTCACATTAACACTGCAAGTATGCATAAAGTTATTGGTGTGTGTTAGTTTTGCTCCTATATGTAAGATCTAGTTATTTTTTGGAAGTGAAATATCTCACTTCACAAAAATCGAAAAAAATTAATCCGAAACTTGATACTTTGACCAATTCCACCTAAATATGACATATATAGTTCAAATATGAATAGATTAAGTGATATATGTTTGGTTTAGTTGGAGTTGGAATAGTAAGTTCATTTTGGGTGAGAAAGTGGATTTTTCAAAATAATCGACCCCGAAACGAATCCAAGACTTGAGCTTCTAATCTAAAGCACCCACATTTAACATTAACACAGCAAGTATGCATAAAGTTATTGGTGTGTGTTAGTTTTGCTCCTATATGTAAGATCTAGTTAGTTTTGGGAAGTGAAATACCTCACTTCACAAAAATCGATAAAATGAATCCGAAACTTGATACTTTGAACAACTCCACCTAAATTTGACATATATAGGTCAAATATGTATAGATTAAGTGAAATATGTTTGGTTTAGTTGGAGTTGTAATAGTAAGTTCATTTTGGTTGAGAAAGTGGATTTTTCACAAAAATCGACCCCAAACGAATCCAAAACTTCAGCATCTAATCTAAAGCACCAACTTTTCACATTAACACAGCAAGTATGCATAAAGTAATTGATGCGTGTTACTTTTGCTCCTATATGTAAGATCTAGTTAGTTTTGGGAAGTGAAGCTTGATACTTTGACCAATTCCACCTAAATATGACATATATAGTTCGAATATGAATAGATTAAGTGATATATATTTGGTTTAGTTGGAGTTGGAATAGTAAGTTCATTTTGGTTGAGAAAGTGGATTTTTCACCAAAATCAACCCCAAAACGAATCAAAAACTTGAGCTTCTAATCTAAAGCACCTAAATTTCAAATTAACACTTCGAGTATGCATAAAGTAATTCGTGTGCGTTAGTTTTGCTCGCATATGTAAGATCTAGTTAGTTTTAGGAAGTGAAATAGCTTAACTTCTAAAAAATTAACAAAATGAACTCGAAACTTGATACTTTGACCAACTCCACCTAAATTTGACATATATAGTTCAAATATGTATAGATTAAGTGAAATATGTTTGGTTTAGTTGGAGTTGTAATAGTAAGTTCATTTTGGGTGAGAAAGTGGATTTTTCACAAAAATCGACCCGAAACGAATCCAAAACTTGAGCTTCTAATCTAAAGCACCTACATTTCGCATTAACGCTGCAACTATACATAAAGTAATTGGTGCGTGTTATGTTTGCTCCCATATGTATAATCCAGGTAGTTTTGGGAAGTGAAATATCTTACTTCACAAAAATTGATAAAATGAACCCAAAACTTGGTTCTTTGACCAATTCCACTTAAATTTGACATATTTAGTTCAAATATATATAGATTAAGTGATATATGTTTGTTTTCGTTGGAGTTGGAATAGTAAGTTCATATTGGGTGAGAAAGTGGATTTTTCAATAAAATCGACCCCGAAACGAATCCAAAACTTGAGCTTCTAATCTAAAGCACCTACATTTCACATTAACACTGCAAGTATGCATAAAGTAATTGGTGCGTGTAAGTTTTGTTCCTATATGTAAGATCTAGTTAGTTTTGGGAAGTAAAATACCTCACTTCACAAAAATCGATAAAATGAATTCGAAACTTGATACTTTGACCAACTCCACCTAAATTTGACATATATAGGTCAAATATGTATAGATTAAGTGAAATATGTTTGGTTTAGTTGGAGTTGTAATAGTAAGTTCATTTTGGGTGAGAAAGTGGATTTTTCACAAAAATCGACCCCGAAACGAATCCAAAACTTGAGCTTCTAATCTAAAGCACCTACATTTCGCATTAACGCTGCAACTATACATAAAGTAATTGGTGCGTGTTACTTTTGCTCCTATATGTAAGATCTAGTTAGTTTTGGGAAGTGAAGCTTGATACTTTGACCAACTCCACCTAAATTTGACATATATAGGTCAAATATGTATAGATTAAGTGAAATATGTTTGGTTTAGTTGGAGTTGTAATAGTAAGTTCATTTTGGGTAAGAAAGTGGATTTTTCACAAAAATCGACCCCGAAATGAATCCAAAACTTGAGCTTCTAATCTAAAGCACCTACATTTCATATTAACACTGCAAGTATACATAATGTAATTGGTGCGTGTTAGTTTTGCTCCCATATGTAACATCTAGGTAGTTTTGGAAAGTGAAATATCTTACTTCACAAAAATTGATAAAACGAACCCAAAACTTGGTTCTTTGACCAATTCCACTGAAATTTGACATATTTAGTTCAAATATATATAGATTAAGTGACATATGTTTGTTTTAGTTGGAGTTGGAATAGTAAGTTCAGATTGGGTGAGAAAGTGGATTTTTCAAAATAATCGACCCCGAAACGAATCCAAGAATTGAGCTTCTAATCTAAAGCACCTACATTTCAGATTAACACTGCAAGTATGCATAAAGTAATTGGTGCGTGTAAGTTTTGCTCCTATATGTAAGATCTAGTTAGTTTTGGGAAGTGAAATACCTCACTTCATAAAAATCGATAAAATGAATCGAAACTTGATACTTTGACCAATTCCACATAAATATGACATATATAGTTCGAATATGAATAGATTAAGTGATATATGTTTGGTTTAGTTGGAGTTGGAATAGTAAGTTGATTTTGGTTGAGAAAGTGGATTTTTCACCAAAATCAACCCCAAAACGAATCAAAAACTTGAGCTTCTAATCTAAAGCACCTAAATTTCAAATTAACACTTCGAGTATGCATAAAGTAATTCGTGTGCGTTAATTTTGCTCACATATGTAAGATCTAGTTAGTTTTGGGAAGTGAAATAGCTCAACTTCTAAAAAATTGACAAAATGAACTCGAAACTTGATACTTTGCCCAACTCCACCTGAATTTGACATATATAGGTCAAATATGTATAGATTAAGTGAAATATGTTTGGTTTAGTTGGAGTTGTAATAGTAAGTTCATTTTGGGTGAGAAAGTGGATTTTTCACAAAAATCGACCCCGAAACGAATCCAAAACTTCAGCTTCTAATCTAAAGCACCAACATTTCACATTAACACTGCAAGTATGCATAAGTAATTGCTGCGTGTTAGTTTTGCTCCTAAATGTAAGATCTAGTTAGTTTTGGGAAGGGAAATATCTTACTTCACAAAAATCGATAAAATGAACCCAAAACAATGTTCTTTGACCAATTCCATCTAAATTTGACATATATATATTTCAAATATATATAGATTAAGTGAAATATATTTGGTTTAGTTGGAGTTGGAATAGTAAGTTCATTTTGGGTGAGAAAGTGGATTTTTCAAAATAATCGACCCCGAAACGAATCCAAGACTTGAGCTTCTAATCTAAAGCACCCACATTTCACATTAACACTGCAAGTATGCATAAAGTTATTGGTGTGTGTTAGTTTTGCTCCTATATGTAAGATCTAGTTATTTTTTGGAAGTGAAATATCTCACTTCACAAAAATCGAAAAAAATTAATCCGAAACTTGATACTTTGACCAATTCCACCTAAATATGACATATATAGTTCAAATATGAATAGATTAAGTGATATATGTTTGGTTTAGTTGGAGTTGTAATAGTAAGTTCATTTTGGGTAAGAAAGTGGATTTTTCACAAAAATCGACCCCGAAACGAATCCAAAACTTGAGCTTCTAATCTAAAGCACCTATATTTCGCATTAACGCTGCAACTATACATAAAGTAATTGGTGCGTGTTATGTTTGCTCCCATATGTATAATCCAGGTAGTTTTGGGAAGTGAAATATCTTACTTCACAAAAATTGATAAAATGAACCCAAAACTTGGTTCTTTGACCAATTCCACTTAAATTTGACATATTTAGTTCAAATATATATAGATTAAGTGATATATGTTTGTTTTCGTTGGAGTTGGAATAGTAAGTTCATATTGGGTGAGAAAGTGGATTTTTCAATAAAATCGACCCCGAAACGAATCCAAAACTTGAGCTTCTAATCTAAAGCACCTACATTTCACATTAACACTGCAAGTATGCATAAAGTAATTGGTGCGTGTAAGTTTTGTTCCTATATGTAAGATCTAGTTAGTTTTGGGAAGTGAAATACCTCATTTCACAAAAATCGATAAAATGAATCCGAAACTTGATACTTTGACCAATTACACCTAAATATGACATATATAGTTCAAATATGAATAGATTAAGTGATATATGTTTGGTTTAGTTGGAGTTGGAATAGTAAGTTGATTTTGGTTGAGAAAGTGGATTTTTCACCCAAATCAACCCCGAAACGAATCAAAAACTTGAGCTTCTAATCTAAAACATCTACATTTTACATTAACACTGCAAGTATGCATAAAGTAATTGGTGCGTGTTACTTTAATTTTGCTCCTATATGTAAGATCTAGTTAGTTTTGGGAAGTGAAATACATCACTTCACAAAATTCGATAAAATGAATCCGAAACTTGATACTTTGACAAACTCCACCTAAATTTGACATATATAGTTCAAACATGTATATATTAAGTGAAAGATGTTTGGTTTAGTTGGAGTTGTAAAAGTAAGTTCATTTTGGGTGAGAAAGTGGATTTTTCACAAAAATCGACCCCGAAACGAATCCAAAACTTCAGCTTCTAATCTAAAGCACCAACATTTCACATTAACACTGCAAGTATGCATAAGTAATTGCTGCGTGTTAGTTTTGCTCCTAAATGTAAGATCTAGTTAGTTTTGGGAAGGGAAATATCTTACTTCACAAAAATCGATAAAATGAACCCAAAACAATGTTCTTTGACCAATTCCATCTAAATTTGACATATATATATTTCAAATATATATAGATTAAGTGAAATATATTTGGTTTAGTTGGAGTTGGAATAGTAAGTTCATTTTGGGTGAGAAAGTGGATTTTTCAAAATAATCGACCCCGAAACGAATCCAAGACTTGAGCTTCTAATCTAAAGCACCCACATTTCACATTAACACTGCAAGTATGCATAAAGTTATTGGTGTGTGTTAGTTTTGCTCCTATATGTAAGATCTAGTTATTTTTTGGAAGTGAAATATCTCACTTCACAAAAATCGAAAAAATAATCTGAAACTTGATACTTTGACCAATTCCACCTAAATATGACATATATAGTTCAAATATGAATAGATTAAGTGATATATGTTTGGTTTAGTTGGAGTTGGAATAGTAAGTTCATTTTGGGTGAGAAAGTGGATTTTTCAAAATAATCGACCCGAAACGAATCCAAGACTTGAGCTTCTAATCTAAAGCACCCACATTTCACATTAACACTGCAAGTATGCATAAAGTTATTGGTGTGTGTTAGTTTTGCTCCTATATGTAAGATCTAGTTATTTTTTGGAAGTGAAATATCTCACTTCACAAAAATCGAAAAAATTAATCTGAAACTTGATACTTTGACCAATTCCACCTAAATATGACATATATAGTTCAAATATGAATAGATTAAGTGATATATGTTTGGTTTAGTTGGAGTTGGAATAGTAAGTTCATTTTGGGTGAGAAAGTGGATTTTTCAAAATAATCGACCCCGAAACGAATCCAAGACTTGAGCTTCTAATCTAAAGCACCCACATTTCACATTAACACTGCAAGTATGCATAAAGTTATTGGTGTGTGTTAGTTTTGCTCCTATATGTAAGATCTAGTTAGTTTTGGGAAGTGAAGCTTGATACTTTGACCAACTCCACCTAAATTTGACATATATAGGTCAAATATGTATAGATTAAGTGAAATATGTTTGGTTTAGTTGGAGTTGTAATTGTAAGTTCATTTTGGGTAAGAAAGTGGATTTTTCACAAAAATCGACCCCGAAATGAATCCAAAACTTGAGCTTCTAATCTAAAGCACCTACATTTCATATTAACACTGCAAGTATAGATAATGTAATTGGTGCGTGTTAGTTTTGCTCCCATATGTAACATCTAGGTAGTTTTGGAAAGTGAAATATCTTACTTCACAAAAATTGATAAAACGAACCCAAAACTTGGTTCTTTGACCAATTCCACTGAAATTTGACATATTTAGTTCAAATATATATAGATTAAGTGACATATGTTTGTTTTAGTTGGAGTTGGAATAGTAAGTTCGGATTGGGTGAGAAAGTGGATTTTTCAAAATAATCGACCCCGAAACGAATCCAAGACTTGAGCTTCTAATCTAAAGCACCTACATTTCAGATTAACACTGCAAGTATGCATAAAGTAATTGGTGCGTGTAAGTTTTGCTCCTATATGTAAGATCTAGTTAGTTTTGGGAAGTGAAATACCTCACTTCATAAAAATCGATAAAATGAATCGAAACTTGATACTTTGACCAATTCCACATAAATATGACATATATAGTTCGAATATGAATAGATTAAGTGATATATGTTTGGTTTAGTTGGAGTTGGAATAGTAAGTTGATTTTGGTCGAGAAAGTGGATTTTTCACCAAAATCAACCCCAAAACGAATCAAAAACTTGAGCTTCTAATCTAAAGCACCTAAATTTCAAATTAACACTTCGAGTATGCATAAAGTAATTCGTGTGCGTTAGTTTTGCTCGCATATGTAAGATCTAGTTAGTTTTGGGAAGTGAAATAGCTCAACTTCTAAAAAATTGACAAAATGAACTCGAAACTTGATACTTTGACCAACTCCACCTAAATTTGACATATATAGGTCAAATATGTATAGATTAAGTGAAATATGTTTGGTTTAGTTGGAGTTGTAATAGTAAGTTCATTTTGGGTGAGAAAGTGGATTTTTCACAAAAATCGACCCCGAAACGAATCCAAAACTTGAGCTTCGAATCTAAAGCACCTACATTTCGCATTAACGCTGCAACTATACATAAAGTAATTGGTGCGTGTTATGTTTGCTCCCATATGTATAATCCAGAGTTGTTTTGGGAAGTGAAATATCTTCACAAAAATTGATAAAATGAACCCAAAACTTGGTTCTTTGACCAATTCCACTTAAATTTGACATATTTAGTTCAAATATATATAGATTAAGTGACATATGTTTGTTTTAGTTGGAGTTGGAATAGTAAGTTCATATTGGGTGAGAAAGTGGATTTTTCAATAAAATCGACCCCGAAACGAATCCAAAACTTGAGCTTCTAATCTAAAGCACCTACATTTCACATTAACACTGCAAGTATGCATAAAGTAATTGGTGCGTGTAAGTTTTGCTCCTATATGTAAGATCTAGTTAGTTTTGGGAAGTGAAATACCTCACTTCACAAAAATTGATAAAATGAATCCGAAACTTGATACTTTGACCAATTACACCTAAATATGACATATATAGTTCAAATATGAATAGATTAAGTGATATATGTTTGGTATAGTTGGAGTTGGAATAGTAAGTTGATTTTGGTTGAGAAAGTGGATTTTTCACCAAAATCAACCCTGAAACGAATCAAAAACTTGAGCATCTAATCTAAAGCACCTAAATTTCAAATTAACACTTCTAGTATGCATAAAGTAATTCGTGTGTGTTAGTTTTGCTCGTATATGTAAGATCTAGTTAGTTTTGGGAAGTGAAATAGCTCAACTTCTCAAAAATAGACAAAATGAACTCGAAACTTGATACTTTGACCAACTCCACCTAAATTTGACATATATAGTTCAAACATGTATAGATCAAGTGACATATGTTTGGTTTAGTTGGAGTTGTAATAGTAAGTTCATTTTGGGTGAGAAAGTGGATTTTTCACAAAAATCGACCCGGAAACGAAACCAAAACTTGAGCTTCTAATCTAAAGCACCTACATTTCACATTAATGCTGCAAGTATACATAAAGTAATTGGTGCGTGTAAGTTTTGCTCCTATATGTAAGATCTAGTTAGTTTTGGGAAGTGAAACTTGGTTCTTTGACCAATTCCACTTAAATTTGACATATTTAGTTCAAATATATATAGATTAAGTGATATATGTTTGTTTTAGTTGGAGTTGGAATAGTATGTTCATATTGGGTGAGAAAGTGGATTTTTCAATAAAATCGACCCCGAAAAGAATCCAAAACTTGAGCTTCGAATCTAAAGCACCTACATTTTACATTAACACTGCAAGTATGCATAATGTAATTGGTGCATGTTAGTTTTGGTGCTATATGTAATATCTAGTTAGTTTTGGGAAGTGAAATATCTCACTTCACAAAAATCGATAAAATGAACCCGGAACTTGGTTCTTTGACCAATTACACCTAAATTTGACATATATAGTTTAAATATGAATAGGTTAAGTGATATATGTTTGGTTTAGTTGGAGTTGCAGTAGTAAGTTCGTTTTGTTGAGGAGGTGGACTTTTCACCAAAATCGACCCCGAAACGAACCCAAAACTTGAACTTCGATTTAAAGCACCTATATTCCACATTAACGCTTCAAGTATGCAAAAATTAAACGCAAAGCTTGAGAAGCTTCCTGAAATAGCTCAACTTCACAAAAATCGATAAAATGAATCCGAAACTTAATACTTTGACCAATTCCACCTAAATATGACATATATAGTTTAAATATATATAGATTAAGTGATACATGTTTGGTTTAGTTGGAGTTGGAATAGTAAGTTTATTTTGGTTGAAAAAGTGATATTTTCACCAAAATCAACCCCGAACAGAATCCAAAACTTGAGTTTCTAATCTATAGCACCAACATTTCACATAAACACTACAAGTATGCATAAAGTTATTGGTGTGTGTTAGTTTTGCTCCTATATATATGATCTAGTTAGTTTTGGGAAGTTAAATATCTTACTTCACAAAAATCGATAAAATGAACCCAAAACTATATATGTTTGGTTTAGTTGGAGTTGGAATAGTAAGTTCATTTTACGTGATAAAGTGGATTTTTCAAGAAAATCGACTCCGAAACGAATCCAAAACTTGAGCTTCTAATCTAAAGCACCTAAATTTCACATTAACACTGCAAGAATGCATAAAGTATTTGGTGCATGTTAGTTTTGCTCCTATATGTAATATAAGGTTAGTTTTGGGAAGTGAAATATCTGACTTCACAAAAATCGATAAAATGAACCCGGAACTTGGTTCTTTGACCAATTCCACCTAAATTTGACATATATAGTTCAAATATGAATAGATTAAGAGATATATGTTTGGTTTAGTTGGAGTTGCAATAGTAAGTTGGTTTTAGTGAGGAGTTGGACTTTCACCAAAATCGACCCCGAAACGAACCCAAAGCTTGAACTTCTAATTTAAAGCACCTAAATTCCACATTAACGCTTCAAGTATGCATAAAGTAATCGCTGAGCTTGAGAAGCTTCGAAAATAGCTCAACTTCATAAAAATAGATAAAAGGAATCAAAATATGATACTTTGACCAATTCCACCTAAATATGACATGTATAGTTTAAATATATATAGATTAAGTGATATATATTTGGTTTAGTTGGAGTTGGAATAGTAAGTTCATTTTAGGTGAGAAAGTTGATTTTTCACAAAAATCAACCCCGAAACAAATCCAAAACTTGAGCTTGTAATCTAAAGCACCTACATTTCACATGAACACTGCAAATATGCATAAAGTTCTTTGTGCTTGTTAGTTTTGCTCCTATATGTAAGATCTAGGTAGTTTTGGGAAGTGAAATATCACACTTCACAAAAATCGATAAAATGAATCCGAAATTTGATACTTTGACCAATTCCACCTACATATGACATATATTGTTCAAATATGAATAGATTTAGTGATATATGTCTGGTTTAGTTGGAGTTGGAATAGTAAGGTCATTTAGGTTGAGAAAGTGGATTTTTCACCAAAATCAACCCCGAACAGAATCCAAAACTTGAGCTTCTAATCTAAAGCACCTACATTTCACCTTAACACTGCAAGTATGTATAAAGTTATTGGTGTGTGTTAGTTTTACTCCTATATGTAAGAGCTAGCTAGTTTTGGGAAGTGAAATGTCTCACTTCACAAAAATCGATAAAATGAATCTGAAACGCGATACTTTGACTAATTCCACCTAAATATGACATATATAGTTCAAATATGAATAGATTAAGTGATATATGTTTGGTTTAGTTGGAGTTCGAATAATAAGTTCATTTTGGTTGAGAAAGTGGATTTTTCACCAAAATCAACCCCGAAACGAATCCAAAACTTGAGCTTCTAATCTAAAGCACCAAAATTTCAAATTAAAACTTCATGTATGCATAAAGTAAATGGCGTGTGTTAGTTTTGCTTGTATATGTAAGATCTAGTTAGTTTTGGGAAGTGCAAGAGCTATACTTCACAAAAATCGACAAAATGAACTCGAAACTTGATACTTTTACAAACTCCACCTAAATTTGACATATATAGTTAAAAAATGAATAGATTAAGTGATATATATTTGGTTTAGATGGAGTTGGAATAGTAAGTTCAATTTGGGTGAGAAAGTGGATTTTTCAAAATAATCGACCCCGAAACGAATCCAAGACTTGAGCTTCTAATCTAAAGCACCTACATTTCACCTTAACACTGCAAGTATGTATAAAGTTATTGGTGTGTGTTAGTTTTACGCCTATATCTAAGAGCTAGTTAGTTTTGGGAAGTGAAATGTCTCACTTCACAAAAATCGATAAAATGAATCCGAAACGTGATACTTTGACTAATTCCACCTAAATATGACATATATAGTTCAAATATGAATAGATTAGGTGATATATGTTTGGTTTAGTTGGAGTTCGACTAATAAGTTCATTTTGGTTGAGAAAGTGGATTTTTCACCAAAATCAACCCCGAAACGAATCCAAAACTTGAGCTTCTAATCTAAAGCACCAAAATTTCAAATTAAAACTTCATGTATGCATAAAGTAAATGGCGTGTGTTAGTTTTGCTTGTATATGTAAGATCTAGTTAGTTTTGGGAAGTGAAAGAGCTCTACTTCACAAAAATCGACAAAATGAACTCGAAACTTGATACTTTGACCAACTCCACCTAAATTTGACATATATAGTTCAAACATGTATAGATTAAGTGAAATATGTTTGGTTTAGTTGGAGGTGAAATAGTAAGTTCATTTTGGGTGAGAAAGTGGATTTTTCTCAAAAATTGACCTCGAAATGAATCCAAAACTTCAGCTTCTAATCTAAAGCACCTACATTTCACATTAACACTGCAAGTATGCAAAAACTAATTGGTGCGTGTTAGTTTTGCTCCTATATGTAAGATATAGTCAGTTTTGGGAAGTGAAAGAGCTCAACTTCACAAAAATCGACAAAATGAACTCGAAACTTGATACTTTGACCAACTCCACCTAAATTTGACATATATAGTTCAAACATGTATAGATTAAGTGAAATACGTTTGGTTTAGTTGGAGGTGAAATAGTAAGTTCATTTTGGGTGAGAAAGTGGATTTTTCACAAAAATTGACCTCGAAATGAATCCAAAACTTGAGCTTCTAATCTAAAGCACCTACATTTCACATTAACACTGCAAGTACGCAAAAGCTAATTGGTGCGTGTTAGTTTTTCACCTATATGTAAGATATAGTTAGTTTTGGGAAGTGAAATATCTTACTTCACAAAAATCGATAAAATAAACCGAAAACTTGGAATAGTATGTTCGTTTTAGTGAGGAGGTGGACTTTTCACCATAATCGACCCCGAAACGTACCCAAAACTTGAACTTCTAATTTAAAGCACCTAAATTCCACATTAACGCTTCAAGTATGCATAAAGTAATCGCCGAGCTTGAGAAGCTTCCGGAAATAGCTCAACTTCACAAAAATCGATAAAATGAATCCGAAACTTGATACTTTGACCAATTCCACCAAAATATGACATGTATAGTTTAAATATATGTAGATTAAGTGAGATATATTTGGTTTAGTTGGAGTTGGAATAGTAAGTTCATTTTGGTTGAAAAAGTGAATTTTGCACCAAAATCAACCCCGAAACGAATCCAAAACTTCAGCTTCTAATCTAAATCACCTAAATTTCAAATTAACACTTCAAAAGTAATTGGTGTGTGTTAGTTTTTCTCATATATGTAAGATCTAGTTAGTTTGGGGAAGTGAAATAGCTCAACTTGACAAAAATCGAAAAAATGAACTCGAAACTTGATACTTTGACCAACTCCACCTAAATTTGACATATATAGTTCAAACATGTATAGATTCGGTGAAATTTATTTGGTTTAGTTGGAGTTGTAATAGTAAGTTTATTTTGGGTGAGAAAGTGGATTTTTCACAACAATCGACCCCGAAATAAATCCAAAACTTAAGCTTCGAATCTAAAGCACCTACATTTCACATTAATACTGCAAGTATGCATAAAGTAATTGGTGCGTGTTAGTTTTGCTCCTATATGTAAGATCGAGTTAGTTTTGGGAAGTGAAATATCTTGCTTCACAAAAATCGATAAAATGAATCCGAAACTTAATACTTTCACTAATTCCATCTAAGTACGACATATATAGTTCAAATATGAATAGATTAAGTGATATATGTTTTGTTTAGTTAAACATGGAATACTTTTACCAAAATCAACCCCGATCAAAATCCAAAACTTGAGCTTCTAATCTATAGCACCTACAATTCACATTAACACTGCAAGTATGCATAAAGTTATTGGTGTGTGTTAGTTTTACTCCTATATGTAAGATCTAGTTAGTTTTCGAAAGTGAAATATCTCACTTCACAAAAATCGACAAAATGAATCAAAACTTGATACTTTGACCAATTCCACCAAAATATGACATGCATAGTTTAAATATATATAGATTAAGTTATATATCTTTTGTTTAGTTGGAGTTGGAATAGTAAGTTTATTTTGGGTGAGAAAATGGATTTTTCACAAAAATCAACCCCGAAACGAATACAAAACTTGAGCTTCTAATCTAAAGCACCTACATTTCACCTTAACACTGCAAGTATGCATAAAGTTATTGGTGTGTGTTAGTTTTACTTTTATATGTAAGATCTAGTTAGTTTTGGGAAGTGAAAAATCTCACTTCACAAAAATCGATAAAATGAATCTGAAACGTGATACTTTGACCAATTCCACCTAAATATGACATATATAATTCAAATATGAATAGATTAAGTGATATATGTTTGGTTTAGTTGGAGTTCGAATAATAAGTTCATTTTGGTTGAGAAAGTGGATTTTTCACCAAAATCAACCCCGAAACAAATCCAAAACTTGAGCTTCTAATCTAAAGAACCTACATTGCACATTAACACTGCAAGTATGCATAAAGTAATTTGTGCTGGTTAGTTTTGCTCCTACATGTAAGATCTAGTTAGTTGTGGGAAGTGAAATATCTCACTTCACAAAAATCGATAAAATGATCCGAAACTTGACACTTTTAGCAATTCCACCTAAATATGACATATATAGTTCAAATATGAATTGATTAAGTAAGTTCATTTTGGTTGAGAAAGTGGATTTTTCACCAAAATCAACCCCGAACAGATTCCAAAACTTGAGCTTCTAATCTAAAGCACCTATATTTCACATGAACACTACAAGTATGCATAAAGTTATTGGTGTGTGTTGGTTTTACTCCTATATGTAAGATCCTGTTAATTTTGGGAAATGAAATATCTCACTTCACAAAAATCGATAAAATGAATATGAAACTTGATACTTTGACCAATTCGACCTAAATATGACATATATAGTTCAAATATGAATAGATTAAGTGATATATGTTTGGTTTGGTTGGAGTTGGAATAGTAACTTCATTTTGGTTGAGAAAGTGGATTTTTTACCAAAATCAACCCCGAAACGAATCCAGAACTCGAGCTTCTAATCTAAAGCACCAAAATTTCAAATTAACACCTCGTCTATGCATAAAGTAATTGGCGTGTGTTAGTTTTGCTCGTATAGATAAGATCTAGTTAGTTTTGGGAAGTGAAATAGCTCAACTTCAAAAAAATCGACAAAATGAACTCGAAACTTGATACTTTGACCAACTCCACATGAATTTGACATAAATAGTTCAAACATGTATAGATTAAGTGAAATATATTTGGTTTAGTTGGAGGTGTAATAGTAAGTTCATTTTGGGTGAGAAAGTGGATTTTTCACAAAAATTGATCCGAAACGAATACAAAACTTGAGCTTCTAATCTAAAGCGCCAACATTTCACATTAACACTGCAAGTATGCAAAAAGTAATTGGTGCATGTTAGTTTTGCTCCGATATGTAAGATCTAGTTAGTTACGGAAAGTGAAATGTCTTACTTCACAAAAATCGATAAAATAAACCGAAAACTTGGTTCTTTGACCAATTACACCTGAATTTGACATATTTAGTTCAAACATATATAGATTAAGTGATATATGCTTGGTTTAGTTGGAGTTGGAATAGTAAGTTTATTTTGGGTGAGAAAGTGGATTTTTCACAAAAATCCACCCCGAAACGAATGCAAAACTTGAGCTTCTAATCTAAAGCACCTACATTTCACATTAACACTACAAGTATGCATAAAGTAATTTGTGCTTGTTAGTTTTGCTCTTATATGTAAAATCTAGTTAGTTTTGTGAAGTGAAATATCTCACTTCACAAAAATCGATAAAATGAATCCGAAACTTGATACTTTGACCAATTCCACCAAAATATGACATATATAGTTCAAATATGAATTGATTAAGTGATATATGTTTGGTTTAGTTGGAGTTGGAATAGTAAGTTCATTTTTGTTGAGAAAGTGTATTTTTCACCAAAATCAACCCCGAAACGAATCCAAAACTTGAGCTTCTAATCTAAAGCACCTACATTTCACATTAACACTGCAAGTATGCATAAAGTTATTGGTCTGTGTTAGTTTTACTCCTATATGTAAGATCTAGTTAGTTTTGGGAAGTGAAATTTTCACTTTACAAAAATCGATAAAATGAATCTGAAACTTGATACTTTGACCAATTCCACCAAAATATGACATATATAGTTCAATTATATATAGATTAAGTGATATATGTTTTGTTTAGTTGGAGTTGGAATAGTAAGTTCATTTTGGGTAAGAAAGTGAATTTTTCACAAAAATCAACACCGAAACGAATCCAAAACTTGAGCTTCTAATCTAAAGCACCTACATTTCACATTAACACTGCAAGTATGCATAAAGTAATTTCCGCTTGTTAGTTTATTGCTATATGTAAGATCTAGTTAGTTTTGGGAAGTGAAATATCTCACTTCACAAAAATCGTTAAAATGAATCCGAAACTTGATACTTTGACCAATTCCACCAAAATATGACATGCATAGTTTAAATATATATAGATTAAGTTATATATCTTTTGTTTAGTTGGAGTTGGAATAGTAAGTTTATTTTGGGTGAGAAAATGGATTTTTCACAAAAATCAACCCCGAAACGAATACAAAACTTGAGCTTCTAATCTAAAGCACCTACATTTCACCTTAACACTGCAAGTATGCATAAAGTTATTGGTGTGTGTTAGTTTTACTTTTATATGTAAGATCTAGTTAGTTTTGGGAAGTGAAATAGCTCAACTTCACAAAAATCTACAAAATGAACTCGAAACTTAATACTTTGACCAACTCCACCTAAATTTGACATATATAGTTCAAACATGTATAGATTAAGTGAAATATATTTAGTTTAGTTGGAGGTATAATGGTAAGTTCATTTTGGGTGAGAAGTGGATTTTTCTCAAAAATTGACCCCGAAAGGAATCCAAAACTTGAGCTTCTAATCTAAAGCTCCTACATTTCACATTAACACTGCAAGTATGCAAAAAGTAATTGGTGCGTGTTAGTTTTGCTCCTACATGTAAGATCTAGTTAGTTTTGGGAAGTGAAATATCTTACTTCACAAAAATCGATAAAACAAACCGAAAACTTGGTTCTTTGACCAATTACACCTAAATTTGACATATTTAGTTCAAATATATATAGATTAAGTGATATATGTTTGGTTTAGTTGGACTTGGAATAGTAAGTTCATTTTGGGTTGGTTTAGTTGGAGTTGCAATAGTAAGTTCGTTTTAGTGAGGAGGTGGACTGTTCACCAAAATCGACCCCGAAACGAACCCAAAACTTGAACTTCTAATTTAAAGCACCTAAATTCCACATTAAAGCTTCAAGTATCCATAAAGTAATCGCTGAGCTTGAGAAGCTCCTGGAAATAGCTCAACTTCACAAAAATCGAAAAAATGAATCCGAAACTTGATACTTTGACCAATTCCACCTAAATATGACATGTATATTTTAAATATATATAGATTAAGTGATATATGTTTGGTTTAGTTGGAGTTGGAATAGTAAGTTCATTTTGGTTGAAAAAGTGAATTTTTCACCAAAATCAACCCCAAACAGAATCCAAAACATGAACTTCTAGTCTAAAGCACCTACATTTCACATTAACACTGCAAGTATGCTTAAAGTTATTGGTGTGTGTTAGTTTTACTCCTATACGTAAGGTCTAGTTTGTTTTGGGAAGTAAAATATCTCACTTCACAAAAATCGATAAAATGAATCTGAAACCTTGTACTTTAACCAATTCCACCTAAATATGACATATATAGTTCAAATATATATAGATTAAGTGATATATGTTTGATTTAGTAGGAGTTGGAATAGTAAATTCATTTTGGGTGAGAAAGTGGATTTTTCACAAAAATCAATCCAAGAATCGAATCCAAAACTTGAGCTTCTAATCTAAAGCACCTACATTTCACATTAACACTGCAAGTATGCAAAAAGTAATTGGTGCGTGTTAGTTTTGCTCCTATATGTAAGATCTAGTTAGTTTTGGGAAGTGAAATATCTTACTTCACAAAAATCGATAAAATAAACCGAAAACTTGGTTCTTTGACCAATTACACCTAAATTTGACATATTTAGTTCAAATATATATAGATTAGGTGATATATGTTTGGTTTACTTGGAGTTGGAATAGTAAGTTCATTTTGGGTTGGTAATTTAGTTGCTTTGTTGGAACAGTTTACACCTAAATTTGACATATTTAGTTCAAATATATATTGATTAAGTGATATATGTTTGGTTTAGTTGGAGTTGGAGTAGTAAGTTCATTTTGGTTGAGAAAGTGGATTTTTCACCAAAATCAACCCCGAAACAAATCCAAAACTTGAGCTTCTAATCTAAAGCACCAAAATTTCAAATTAACACTTCACGTATGCATAAAGTAATTGGCGTGTGTTAGTTTTGCACGTATATGTAAGATCTAGTTAGTTTTGGGAAGTGAAATAGCACAACTTCACAAAAATCTACAAAAAGAACTCGAAACTTGATACTTTGACCAACTCCACCTAAATTTGACATATATAGTTCATTTTAGTTTAGTTGGAGGTGTAATAGTAAGTTCATTTTGGTTGAAAAAGTGAATTTTTCGCCAAAATCAACCCCGAACAGTTGCCAAAACATGAACTTCTAATCTAAAGCACCTACATTTCACATTAACACTGCAAGTATGCTTAAAGTTATTGGTGTGTGTTAGTTTTACTCCTATATGTAAGATCTAGTTTGTTTTGGGAAGTAAAATATCTCACTTCACAAAAATCGATAAAATGAATCTGAAACGTTATACTTTAACCAATTCCACCTAAATATGACATATATAGTTCAAATATATATATATTAAGTGATATATGTTTGGTTTAGTAGGAGTTGGAATAGTAAGTTCATTTTGGGTGAGAAAGTGGATTTTTCACAAAAATCAATCCAAGAACGAATCCAAAACTTGAGCTTCTAATCTACAGCACCTACATTTCACATTAACACTGCAAGTATGCAAAAAGTAATTGGTGCGTGTTAGTTTTGCTCCTATATGTAAGATCTAGTTAGTTTTGGGAAGTGAAATATCTTACTTCACAAAAATCGATAAAATAAACCGAAAACTTGGTTCTTTGACCAATTACACCAAAATTTGACATATTTAGTTCAAATATATATAGATTAAGTGATATATGTTTGGTTTACTTGGAGTTGGAATAGTAAGTTCATTTTGGTTTGGTTTAGTTGCGGTTGCAAACAGTTTACAACTAAATTTGACATATTTAGTTCAAATATATATAGATTAAGTGATATATGTTTGGTTTAGTTGGAGTTGGATTAGTAAGTTCATTTTGGGTTGGTTTAGTTGCAGTTGCAATAGTAAGTTCGTTTTAGTGAGGAGGTGAACTTTTCACCAAAATCGACCCCGAAACGTACCCAAAACTTGAACTTCTAATTTAAAGCACCTAAATTCCACATTAACGCTTCAAGTATGCATAAAGTAAGCGCTGAGCTTGAGAAGCTTCGGAAATAGATCAATTTCACAAAAATCGATAAAATGAATCCGAAACTTGATACTTTGATCAGTCCCACCAAAATATGACATGTATAGTTTAAATATATGTAGATTAAGTGATATATGTTTTGCTTATTTGGAGTTGGAAGAGTAAGTTCATTTTGGTTGAAAAAGTGAATTTTGCACCAAAATCAACCCCGAACGGAATGCAAAACTTAAGCTTCTAATCTAAAGCACCTACATTTCACATTAACACTGCAAGTATGCATAAAGTTATTGGTGTGTGTTAGGTTTACTCCTATATGTAAGATCTAGTTTGTTTTGGGAAGTGAAATATCTCACTTCACAAAAATCGATAAAATGAATCAGAAACTTGATACTTTGACCAATTCCACCTGAACATGACATATGTAGTTCAAATATGAATAGATTAAGTGATATATGTTTGGTTTAGTTGGAGTTGGAATAGTAAGTTCATTTTGGTCGAGAAAGTGGATTTTTCACCAAAATCAACCCCGAAACGAATCCAAAACTTGAGCTTCTAATTTGAATCACCTAAATTTCAAATTAACACTTCAAGTATGCATAAAGTAATTGGTATGTGTTAGTTTTGCTCGTATATGTAAGATCTAGTTAGTTTTGGGCAGTGAAATAGCTCAACCGCACAAAAATCCACAAAATGAACTCGAAACTTGATACTTTGACCAACTCTACCTAAATTTGACATATATAGTTCAAACATGTATAGATTAGGTGAAATTTATTTGGTTTAGTTGGAGTTGTAATAGTAAGTTTATTTTGGGTGAGAAAGTGGATTTTTCACAAAAATCGACCCCGAAACAAATCTAAAACTTAAGCTTCTAATCTAAAGCACCTACATTTCACATTAATACTGCAAGTATGCATAAAGTAATTGGTGCGTGTTAGTTTTGCTCCTATATGTAAGATCTTGCTAGTTTTGGGAAGTGAAATATCTTACTTCACAAAAATCGATTAAATGAACCCGGAACTTGGTTCTTTGACCAATTCCACCTAAATTTGACATATATATTTCAAATATGAATGGATTAAGTGATATATGTTTGGTTTAGTTGGAGTTGTAATAGTAAGTTCGTTTTAGTGAGGAGCTGGACTTTTCACTAAAATCGACCCCGAAACGAACCCAAAACTTGAACTTCTAATTTAAAAAAAGCACCCAAATTCCACATTAACGCATCAAGTATGCATAAAGTAATCGCCGAGATTGAGAAGCTGGAAATAGCTCAACCTCACAAAAATCAATAAAATGAATCCGAAACTTGATACTTTGACCAATTTGACCTAAATATGACATATATAGTTTAAATATATATAGATTAAGTGATATATGTTTGTTCTAGTTAGAGTTGGAATAGCAAGTTCATTTTGGTTGCAAAAGTGAATTTTTCACCAAAATCAACCCCGAACAGAATCCAAAACTTTAGCTTATAATCTAAAGCACCTACATTTAACATTAACACTGCAAGTATGCATAAAATAATTTGTGCTTGTTAGTTTTGCTCCTATATGTAAGATCAAGTTAGTTTTAGGAAGTGAAATATCTCACTTTACACAAATCGATCAAATGAATCCGAAACTTGATACTTTGACCAATTCCACCTAAATATGACATATATATTTCAAATATGAATAGATTAAGTGATATATGTTCAGTTTAGTTGGAGTTGGCATAGTAAGTTCATTTTGGGAGAGAGTGGATTTTTCACAAAAATCAACCCCGAAACGAATCCAAAACTTGAGCTTCTAATCTAAAGCACCTAGATTTAACATTAACACTGCAAGTATGCACAAAGTAATTTGTGCTTGTTAGTTTTTCTCCTATATGTAAGCTCTAGTTAGTTTTAGGAAGTGAAATATCTCACTTCACACAAATCGATAAAATGAATCCGAAACTTGATACTTTGACCAATTCCACCTAAATATGACATATATATTTCAAATATGAATAGATTAAGTGATATATGTATAGTTTAGTTGGAGTTGGCATAGTAAGTTCATTTTGGGAGCGAAAGTGGATTTTTCACAAAAATCAACCCCGAAACGAATCCAAAACTTGAGCTTCTAATCTAAAGCACCTACATTTAACATTAACACTGCAAGTATGCACAAAGTAATTTGTGCTTGTTAGTTTTGCTCCTATATGTAAGATCTAGTTAGTTTTAGGAAGTGAAATATCTCACTTCACACAAATCGATAAAATGAATCTGAAACTTGATACTTTGACCAATTCAACCTAAATATCACATATATATTTAAAATATGAATAGATTAAGTGATATATGTTTAGTTTAGTTGGAGTTGGTATAGTAAGTTCATTTTGTGAGAGAAAGTGGATTTTTCACAAAAATCAACCCCGAAACGAATCCAAAACTTGAGCTTCTAATCTAAAGCACCTACATTTAACATTAACACTGCAAGTATGCATAAAGTAATTTGTGCATGTTAGTTTTGCTCCTATATGTAAGATCTAGTTAGTTTTGGGATGTGAAATATCTCACTTCACGAAAATAAATAAAATGAATCTAAAACCTGATACTTTAACCAATTCCACCAAAATATGACATATATACTTCAAATATATATAGATTAAGTGATATATTTTTGGTTTACCTGGAGTTGGAATAGTAAGTTCATTGTGGGCGAGAAAGTGGATTTTTCACAAAAATCAACCCAGAAACGAATCCAAAACTTGAGCTTCTAAACTAAAGAACCTACATTTCACATTAACACTGCAAGTATGCATAAAGTAATTTGTGCGTGTTTGTTTTGCTCCTATATGTAAAATCTAGTTAGTTTTGGGAAGTGAAATATCTAACTTCACAAAAATCGATAAAATGAATTTGAAACTTGATACTTTGACCAATTCCTCCTAATTATGACATATATAGTTCAAATATGAATAGATTAAGTGATATATGTTTGGTTTAGTTGGAGTTGAAATAGTAAGTTCATTTTGGTTGAGAAAGTGTATTTTTCACCAAAATCAACCCCGAAACGAATCCAAAACTTGAGCTTCAAATCTAAAGCACAAAATTTCAAATGTACACTTCAAGTACGCATAAAGTAATTGGCATGTGTTAGTTTTGCTCTTATATGTAAGATCTAGTTAGTTTTGGGAAGTGAAATAGCTCAACTTGACAAAAATCGATAAAATGAATCATAAACTTGATACTTTGACCAATTCCACCTAAATATGACATATACAGTTTATATATATATAGATTAAGGGATATATGTTTGGTTTAGTTGTAGTTGGAATAATAAGTTCATTTTGGTTGAAAATGTGAATTTTTCACCAAAATCAACCCCGAACAGAATCCAAAACATGAGCTTCTAATCTAAAGCACCTGCATTTTACATTAACACTGCAAGTATGCATAAAGTTATTGGTGTGTGTTAGTTTTGCTCATATAGTTAAGATCTAGTTAGTTTTGGGAAGTGAAGTATCTCACTTCACAAAAATCGATAAAATGAATTTGAAACTTGATACTTTGACGAATTCCACCTAAATATGACATATATAGTTCAAATATATATATAGATTAAGTGATATATGTTTGGTTTAGTTGAAGTTGGAATAGTAAGTTCATTTTGGGTGAGAAAGTGGTTTTTTCACAAAAATCAACCCCGAAACGAATCTAAAACTTGAGCTTCTAATCTACAGCACCTACATTTTACATTAACACTGCAAGTATGCATAAAGTTAATTGTGTGCGTTAGTTTTGCTCCTATACGTAAGATCTAGTTAGTTTTGGGAAGTGAAATATCTCACTTCATAAAAATCGATGAAATGAATCTGAACCTTGATACTTTGACCAATTCCACCAAAATATTACATATATAGTTCAAATATATATAGATTAAGTGATATATTTTTGGTTTAGTTGGAGTTGGAATACTAAGTTCATTTTGGGTGAGGAAGTGGATTTTTCACAAAAATCAACCCCGAAACGAATCCAAAACTTGAGATTCTAATCTAAAGCACCTACATTTCACATTAACACTGCAAGTATGCATAAAGAAATTTGTGCGCGTTATTTTTGCTCCTATATGTAAGATCTAGTTAGTTTTGGGAAGTGAAATATCTCACTTCACAAAAATCGATAAAATGAATCCGTAACTTGATACTTTGACGAATTCCACCTAAATATGACATATATAGTTCAAATATGAATAGATTAAGTGATATATGTTTGGTTTAGTAGGAGTTGGAATAGTAAGTTCATTTTGGTTGAGAAAGTGGATTTTTCACCAAAATCAACCCCGAAACGAATCCAAAACTCGAGCTTCTAATCTAAAGTATTTGGTGCGTGTTAGTTTTGATCCTATATGTAAGATCTAGTTAGTTTTGGGAAGTGAAATAGCTCAACTTCACAAAAATCGACAAAATGAACTCGAAACTAGATACTTTAACCAACTCCTCCTAAATTTGACATATATAGTTCAAACATATATAGATTAAGTGAAATATGTTTGGTTTAGTTGGACTTGTAATAGTAAGTTCATTTTGGGTGAGAAAGTTGATTTTTCACAAAAATCGACCCCGAAACGAATTCCAACCTTGAGCTTCTAATCTAAAGCACGTACATTTCACATTACCATTGCAAGTATGCATAAAGTATTTGGTGCGTGTTAGTTTTTCTCCTATATGTAAGATCTAGTTAGTTTTGGGAAGTGAAGTATCTTACTTCACAAAAATCGATAAAATAAACCGAAAACTTAGTTCTTTGACCAATTCCACCAAAATTTGACATATTTAGTTCAAATATATATGGATTAAGAGATATATGTTTGGTTTAGTTGGAATTGGAATAGTACGTTCATTTTCGGTGAGAAAATGGATTTTTCAAAAAAAATCGACCCCAAAACAAATCCAAAACTTGAGCTTCTAATCTAAAGCACCAACATTTGACATTAACACAACAAGTATGCATAAAGTAATTGGTGCATATTAGTTTTGCTCCTAAATGTACCCAGAACTTGGTTCTTCGACCAGTTCCACCTAAATTTGACATATATAGTTCAAATATGAATAGATTAAGTGATATATGTTTGGTTTAGTTGGAGTTGCAATAGTAAGTTCGTTTTGGTGAGGAGGTCGTTTTGGTGAGGAGGTGGACTTTTCACCAAAATCGACCCCGAAATGAACCCAAAACTTGAACTTCTAATTTAAAGCACCTAAATTCCACATTAAAGCTTCAAGTATGCATAAAGTAATCGCTGAGCTTGAGAAGCTTCTGGAAATAGCTCAACTTCACAAAAATCGAAAAAATGAATCCGAAACTTGATACTTTGACCAATTCCACCTAAATATGACATATATAGTTTAAATATATATAGATTAAGTGATATATGTTTAGTTTACTTAGAGTTGGAATAGTAAGTTCATATTAGTTGAAAAAGTGAAATTTTCACCAAAATCAACCCCGAATAGAATCCAAAACTTGAGCTTATAATCTAAAGCACCTACATTTAACATTAACACTGCAAGTATGCATAAAGTAATTTGTGCTTGTTAGTTTTGCTCCTATATGTAAGATCTAGTTAGTTTTAGGAAGTGGAATATCTCACTTCACACAAATCGATAAAACGAATCCAAAACTTGATACTTTGAGCAATTCCACCTAAATATGACATTTATATTTCAAATATGTGTAGATTAAGTGATATACGTTTAGTTTAGTTGGAGTTGGTATAGTAAGGTCATTTTCGGAGAGAAAGTGGATTTTTCACAAAAATCAACCCCGAAACGAAACCAAAACTTGAGCTTCTAATCTAAAGCAACTACATTTAACATTAACACTGCAAGTATGCATAAAGCAATTTGTGCTTGTTAGTTTTTCTCCTATATGTAAGATCTAGTTAGTTTTAGGAAGTGAAATATCTCACTTCACAAAAATCGATAAAATGAATCCGAAACTTGATACTTTTACCAATTCCACCTAAATATGACATATATATTTCAAATATGAATAGATTAAGTGATATACATTTGGTTTAGTTGGAGGTAGAAAAGTAAGTTCATTTTGGTTGAGAAAGTGGATTTTTCACCAAAATCAACCCTGAAATGAATCCAAAACTTGAGCTTCTAATCTAAAGCATCTAAATTTCAAATTAACACATCAAGTTTGCATGAAGTAATTGGTGTGTGTCAGTTTTGCTCGTATATGTAAGATTTGGTTAGTTAAGGGAAGTGAAATAGCTCAACTTCACAAAAATCAACCAAATGAACTCGAAACTTGATACTTTGACAAACTACACCTAAATTTGACATATATAGTTCAAACATGTATAGATTAAGTGAAATATGTTTGGTTAGTTGGAGTTGTACTTAATAGTAAGTTCATTTTGGATGAGAAAGTGGTTTTTTTAAAAAAATCGACCCCGAAACTCAAAACTTCAGCTTCTAATCTAAAGCACCTACATTTCAAATTAGCACTGCAAGTATGCATAAAGTAATTGCTGCGTATTAGTATTGCTCCTATATGTAAGATCTAGTTAGTTTTGGGAAGGGAAATATCTTACTTCACAAAAATCGATAAAATGAACCTAAAACTTTGTTCTTTGACCAATTCCATCTAAATTTTACATATATAATTCAAATATATATAGATTAAGTGAAATATATTTGGTTTAGTTGGAGTTGGAATAGTAAGTTCATTTTGGGTGAGAAAGTGGATTTTTCAAAATAATCGACCCCGAAACGAATCCAAGACTTGAACTTCCAATCTAAAGCACCTACATTTCACAATAACTCTGCAAGTATGCATAAAGTAATTGGTGCGTGTTAGTTTTGCTCCTATATGTAAGATCTAGCAAGTTTTGGGAAGTGAAATATCTTCACAAAAATCGATAAAATAAACCGAAAACTTGGTTCTTTGACCAATTCCACCTAAATTTGACATATTTAGTTCAAATATATATAAATTAAATGATATATGTTGGGTTTAGTTGTAGTTGGAATAGTAAGTTTATTTTGTGTGAGAAAACGGATTTTTCAAAAAAATCGACCCCGAAACGAATCCAAAACTTGAGCTTCTAATCTAAAGCATCTACTCTTCAAATTAACACTGCAAGTATGCATAAAGTAATTGGTGCATGTTAGTTTTGCTCCTATATGTAATATCTGGTTAGTTTTGGGAAGTGAAATATCTCACTTCACAAAAATCGATAAAATGTACCCGGAACTTGGTTCTTTGACCAATTCCTCCTAAATTTTACATATATAGTTCAAATATGAATAGATTATGTGATATATGTTTGGTTTTAGTTGGAGTTGCAATAGTAAGTTCGTTTTGGTGAGGAGGTGGACTTTTCACCAAAATCGTCCCCAAAACGAACCCAAAGCTTGAACATCTAAGTTAAAGCACCTAAATTCCACATTAACGCTTCAAGTATGCATAAAGTGATCGCTGAGCTTGAGAAGCTTCAGGAAATAGCTTAACTTCACAAAAATCGATAAAATGAATCCGAAACTTGATACTTTGACCAAGTCCACCTAAATATAAAATATATAGTTCAAATATATATAGATTAAGTGATCTATGATTGGTTTAGTTGGAGTTCGAATAGTAAGTTCATTTTGGTTGAAAAAGTGATTTTTTCACCAAAATCAACCCCGAACAGAATCCAAAACTTGAGCTTCTAATTTAAAGCACCTACATTTTACATTAACACTGCACGTATGCATAAAGTTAATTGTGTGCGTTAGTTTTGCTCCTATACGTAAGATTAAGTTAGTTTTGGGAAGTGAAATATCTCACTTCGTAAAAATCGATGAAATGAATCTGAACCTTGATACTTTGACCAATTCCACCAAAATATTACATATATAGTTCAAATATATATAGATTAAGCGATATATTTTTGGTTTCGTTGGAGTTGGAATACTAAGTTCATTTTGGGTGAGAAAGTGGATTTTTCAAAATAATCGACCCCGAAACGAATCCATAACTTGAGCTTCTAATCTAAAGCACACACATTTCACATTAACACAGCAAGTATGCATAAAGTTATTGGTGTGTGTTAGTTTTGCTCCTATATGTAAGATCTAGTTATTTTTTGGAAGTGAAATATCTCACTTCACAAAAATCGATAAAATGAACCCGGAACTTGGTTCTTTGACCAATTCCACCTAAATTTGACATATATAGTTCACATATGAATAGATTAAGTGATATATGTTTGGTTTATTTGGAGTTGCAATAGTAAGTTCGTTTTGGTGAGGAGGTGGACTTTTCACCAAAATCGACTCCGAAACGAACCCAAAACTTGAACTTCTAATTTAAAGCACCTAAATTCCACATTAACGCTTCAAGTATGCATAAAGTAATTGTTGTATTTGATGTTTTGATGATGCCAAATACTTAGGTTGATTTTATTATATTTTTTTTTATTTTTTAGCGACAATTATAAAATAAATTATAAAATACCAAAAGTAATGTATTGTTTAAGTTAACATTTATATCTTGTGGAGAAAGATTAATTATTTAATCTAAGTCAAGATATTTAATTTATACGCTTTGAATTTTTATAATATGGTATGTTTAATATTCTAGTAACTTAGAATCTTTGCATAAAAGATTCTTTAAGTTATTAGATGTTTTTGTTGCTGTTGTTGTGCGTGCAAAACAGTTGGAAATTGTGGGGCATGAATTGTGGAGCTAACTCCTTAAGGTTCTCCAACTAACTCCTTCACCTGCGCATAACTTGCTGGAAGATAGTCCACTAACGGCTAATTGGAGCGGTTTAATTTCCGTTGCAAAAAACATGGAGAAAATGCAGCGAAAAATGAGCCATGATCTCCACAACATTACATGCTCAAATCATGGAGAACGTGGCGCAAAATATGTCTAGTAGAAGAAGGAAAATTACAGCAGCTATATAAGAAGAAGTTGTTTGAAGAAAAACTTAAAAAATTTCAAGCGAAAAAAGTCAATTATTACTTAGAAAGTTTTTCTTGTAATTTCCTCTTTATTCAACATACTCATTATTGTAATATTCATAATGTGTGGGTGATAGAAAAATCAGAGAATATCCTTGCATTCAAGAGAGAGAAAGAAAGAGAGAAGAGAGAAGACTTCGAGTGAAGTCAAGAGTGAGTGTCATCAACTCAGGGGGAACTGAGTGACTGGGGAACAAGTTCCTAGAGAAACAGAGAAGGTCCAATATTAGGTTGTACAAAAAAGAGTCTTTTGGCCTAGTATACTAAAGAGAGCTTGAGTCAAAATCCCTCGTGGTCAAGGTTTTTCTTCCTATAGGGCCTAGGAAGTTTTCCTTGTACAAATCTTGTGTGCTCGTCTCTTTCTAATTTTGAGTTCGTTTTTAATTCCGCATTAGAAATCGAAAATTCTCCTCAACTACAATTCACCCCCCTCTAGTAGTTGGTCTAGTGTTCATACTAGAATAACAAGTAATCCCCGAGCCGGAGAACCTTCCTGGAAATAGCTCAACTTCACAAAAATCGATAAAATGAATCTGAAACTTGATATTTTGACCAATTCCACCTAAATATGACATATATAGTTTAAATATATATAGATTAAGTGATATATGTTTGGTTTAGTTGGAGTTGCAATCGTAAGTTCATTTTGGTTGAGAAAGTGGATTTTTCACCAAAATCAACCCCAAATAGAATCCAAAACTTGAACTTCGAATCAATTACATCTAATTTTCACATTAATACTTTAAGTATGCATAAATTAATTGGTGTGTGTTAGTTTTACTTCTACATGTAAGATTTGTGAGTTTTGGGAAGTGAAATAGCTCAACTTCACAAAAATCGATAAAATGAACCTGAAACTTGAATCATTGACCAATTCAACCTAAATTTGAAATACATAGTTCAAATATGTATAGATTAAGTGATATATCTTTGGTTTAGTTGGAGTTGGAATAGTAAGTTCAATTTGGGTCGAAAGTGGATTTTTCACCAAAATAGGCTCCAAAACAAACCCAAAACTTGAACTTCTAATCAATTGCATCTAAATTCCACTTTAACACTTCAAGTATGCATAAATCAATTGGTGCGTGTTAGTTTTGCTCCTATATGTAAGATCTAGTTAGTTTTGGGAAGTGAAATATCTCACTTCACAAAAATCGATAAAATGAATCCGAAACTTGATACTTTGACGAATTCCACCTAAATAAGACATATATAGTTCAAATATGTATAGATTAAGTGATATATCTTTGGTTTAGTTGGAGTTGGAATAGTAAGTTCAATTTGGGTCAGAAAGTGGATTTTTCACCAAAATAGGCTCCGAAACAAACCCAAAACTTGAACTTCTAATCAATTGCATCTAAATTCCACTTTAACACTTCAAGTATGCATAAATTAATTGGTGCATGTTAGTTTTGCTCCTATATGTAAGATCTATTTAGTTTTGGGAAGTGAAATATCTCACTTCACAAAAATCGATAAAATGAATCCGAAACTTGATACTTTGACCAATTCCACCTAAATATGACATATATAGTTCAAATATGTATAGATTAAGTGATATATGTTTGGTTTAGTTGGACTTGGAATAGTAAGTTCAATTTGGGTGAGAAAGTGGATTTTTCACCAAAATCAACTCCGAAACAAACCCAAAACTTGAACTTCTAATCAATTGCATATAAATTTCACATTAACACTTCAAGTATGCATAAATTAATTGGTGTGTGTTAGTTTTACTCCTATATGTAAGATCTAGTTAGTTTTGGTAAGTGAAATATCTCACTTCACAAAAATCGATAAAATGAATCCGAAACTTGATACTTTTACCAATTCCACCTACATAGGACATATGTAATTCAAATATGAATAGATTAAGTGGTATATGTTTGGTTTAATAGGAGTTGGAATTGTAAGTTCATTTTGGTTGAGAAAGTGGATTTTTCACCAAAATCAACCCCGAAACGAATCCAAAACTTGAGCTTCTAATCTAAATCACCTATATTTCACATTAACACTTCAAGTATGCATAAAGTAATTGGTGTGTGTTAGTTTTGCTCGTATATGTTAGATCTAGTTAGTTTTTGGAAGTGAAATATCTCACCTAACAAAAATCGATAAAATAAATCCGAAACTTGATACTTTGACCAATTCCACCTAAATATGACATATATAGTTCAAATATATATAGATTAAGTGATATATGTTTGGTTTAGTTGTAGTTGCAATAGTAAGTTCAATTTGGGTGAGAAAGTGGATTTTTCACCAAAATCGACTCCGAAACAAACCCAAAACTTGAACTTCTAATCAATTGCATTTAAATTTCACATTAACACTTCAAGTATGCATAAATTTATTGGTGCGTGTTAGTTTTGCTCCTATATCTAAGATCTAGTTAGTTTTGGGAAGTGAAATATCTCACTTCACAAAAATCGATAATATGAATCCGAAACTTGATACTTTGACCAATTCCACCTAAATATGACATATATAGTTCAAATATGTATAGATTAAGTGATATATGTTTGGTTTAGTTGGAGTTGCAATAGTAAGTTCAATTTGGGTGAGAAAGTGGATTTTTCACAAAAATCGACTCCGAAACAAACCCAAAACATGAACTTCTTAGCAATTGCATCTAAATTTCACATTAACACTTCAAGTATGCATAAATTAATTAGTGTGTGTTAGTTTTGCTCCTATATGTAAGATCTAGTTAGTTTTGGGAAGTGAAATAGCTCAGCTTCACAAAAATCGATAAAATGAACTCGAAACTTGAATCATTGACCAATTCAACCTAAATTTGACATACATAGTTCAAATTTGTATAGATTAAGTGATACTCCCTCTGTTTTTTTTTTATCTTTCTCACTTGGAATCTTGACACTATTCATACTTAGAGAGAATCTTCTCAATTTTTTTCAATTTATAAGATAAAATATAGTCATGTGGGGTCTTGTTTGAGTCGTCTCAATTAGTACATTCTTAATATTCAATCGGTATACTTTTTACTAATATATAACGAAAGATATTTAAGTTCAAAGAGGTGCATTGGGAGACGCGCACAGGAAAGTGAGAATGATAAAAAAAAACGGTGGGAGTATATGTTTGGTTTAGTTGGAGTTGGAATAGTAAATTCAATTTGGGTGAGAAAGTGGATTTTTCACCAAAATCGACTCCGAAACAAACCCAAAACATGAACTTCTAATCAATTGCATCTAAATTTCACATTAACACTTCAAGTATGCATAAATTAATTGGTGTGTGTTAGTTTTCCTCCTATATGTAAGATCTAGTTAGTTTTGGGAAGTGAAATATCGTACTTAACAAAAATCGATAAAAGAAATCCGAAACTTGATACTTTGACCAATTCATCCTAAATATGACATATATAGTTCAAATATATATAGATTAAGTGATGTATGTTGGTTTAGTTGGAGTTGGTATAGTCAGTTCATTTTGGTTGAGAAAGTGAATTTTTCACCAAAATCAACCCCGAAACTAATCCAAAACTTGAGCTTCTAATCTAAAGCACCGAAATTTCAAATTAACACTTCAAGTATGCATAAAGTAATTGGTGTGTGTTAGTTTTTCTCGTATATGTAAGATCTAGTTAGTTTTGGGAAGTGAAATAGCTCAACTTCACAAAAATCGACAAAATGAACTCGAAACTTGATACTTTGACCAACTCCACCTAAATTTGACATATATAGTTCAAACATGTATAGATTAAGTGATATATATTTGGTTTAGTCGGAGTTGTAATAGTAAGTTCATTTTGGGTGAGAAAGTGGATTTTTCACCAAAATCGACTCCGAAACAAAACCAACACTTGAACTTCTAATCAATTGCATCTATATTTCACATTAACACTTCAAGTATTCATAAATTAATTGGTGCGTGTTAGTTTTGCTCTTATATGTAAGATCTAGTTAGTTTTGGGAAGTGAAATAGCTCAACTTCACAAAAATCGATAAAATGAACCCAAAACATGAATCATTGACCAATTCAACCAAAATTTGACATACATAGTTCAAATATGTATAGATTAAGTGATATATGTTCGGTTTCGTTGGAGTTGGAATAGTAAGTTAAATTTGGGAGCGAAAGTGTTTTTTTCACCAAAATCGACTCCGAAACAAACCCAAAACTTGAACTTCTAGTTAATTGCATCTAAATTTCACATTAACAATTCAAGTATGCATAAATTAATTGGTGTGTGTTAGTTTTGCTCCTATATGTAAGATCTAGTTAGTTTGGGAAGTGAAATATCTCACGTAACAAAAATCGATAAAAGAAATCCGATACTTGATACTTTGACCAATTCCACCTAAATATGACATATATAGTTCAAATATATATAGATTAAGTGATGTATGTTGGTTTAGTTGGAGTTGGTATAGTCAGTTTATTTTGGTTGAGAAAGTGAATTTTTCACCAAAATCAACCCCGAAACTAATCCAAAACTTGAGCTTCTAATCTAAAGCACCGAAATTTCAAATTAACACTTCAAGTATGCATAAAGTAATTGGTGTGTGTTAGTTTTTCTCGTATATGTAAGATCTAGTTAGTTTTGGGAAGTGAAATAGCTCAACTTCACAAAAATCGACAAAATGAACTCGAAACTTGATACTTTGACCAATTTCACCTAAATATGACATATATTGTTCAAATATGTATAGATTAAGTGATATATGTTTGGTTTAGTTGTAGTTGCAATAGTAAGTTCAATTTGGGTGAGAAAGTGGATTTTTCACCAAAATCGACTCCGAAACAAACCCAAAACTTGAACTTCTAATCAATTGCATCTAAATTTCACATTAACACTTCAAGTATGCATAAATTAATTAGTGTGTGTTAGTTTTCCTCCTATATGTAAGATCTGGTTAGTTTTGGGAAGTGAAATATCATACTTAACAAAAATCGATAAAAGAAATCCGAAACTTGATACTTTGACCAATTCATCCTAAATAGGACATATATAGTTCAAATATATATAGATTAAGTGATGTATGTTGGTTTAGTTGGAGTTGGTATAGTCAGTTTATTTTGGTTGAGAAAGTTAATTTTTCACCAAAATCAACCCCGAAACTAATCCAAAACTTGAGCTTCTAATCTAAAGCACCGAAATTTCAAATTAACACTTCAAGTATGCATAAAGTAATTGGTGTGTGTTAGTTTTTCTCGTATATGTAAGATCTAGTTAGTTTTGGGAAGTGAAATAGCTCAACTTCACAAAAATCGATAAAATGAACTCGAAACTTGAATCATTGACCAATTCAACCTAAATTTGACATACATAATTCAAATATGTATAGATTAAGTGATACTCCCTCTGTTTTTTTTATCTTTCTCACTTGGAATCTTGACACTATTCATACTTAGAGAGAATCTTCTCAATTTTTTTCAATTTATAAGATAAAATATAGTCATGTGGGGTCTTGTTTGATTCGTCTCAATTAGTACATTCTTAATATTCAATCGTTATACTTTTTAGTAATATATAACGAAAGATATTTAAGTTCAAAGAGGTGCATTGGGAGACGCGCACAGGAAAGTGAGAATGATAAAAAAAACAGTGGGAGTATATGTTTGGTTTAGTTGGAGTTGGAATAGTAAATTCAATTTGGGTGAGAAAGTGGATTTTTCACCAAAATCGACTCCGAAACAAACCCAAAACTTGAACTTCTAATCAATTGCATCTAAATTTCACATTAACACTTCAACTATGCATAAATTAATTAGTGTGTGTTAGTTTTCCTCCTATATGTAAGATCTGGTTAGTTTTGGGAAGTGAAATATCATACTTAACAAAAATCGATAAAAGAAATCCGAAACTTGATACTTTGACCAATTCATCCTAAATAGGACATATATAGTTCAAATATATATAGATTAAGTGATGTATGTTGGTTTAGTTGGAGTTGGTATAGTCAGTTTATTTTGGTTGAGAAAGTTAATTTTTCACCAAAATCAACCCCGAAACTAATCCAAAACTTGAGCTTCTAATCTAAAGCACCGAAATTTCAAATTAACACTTCAAGTATGCATAAAGTAATTGGTGTGTGTTAGTTTTGCTCGTATATGTAAGATCTAGTTAGTTTTGGGAAGTGAAATAGCACAACTTCACAAAAATCGACAAAATGAACTCGAAACTTGATACTTTGACCAACTCCACCTAAATTTGACAAATATAGTTCAAATATGTTTGGTTTAGTTGGAGTTGGTATAGTAAGTTCATTTTGGTTGAGAAAGTTGATTTTTCACCAAAATCAACCCCGAAACTAATCCAAAACTTGAGCTTCTAATCTAAAACACCTAAATTTGAAATTAACACTTCAAGTAATTGATGTGTGTTAGTTTTGCTCGTATATGTAAGATCTAGTTAGTTTTGGGAAGTGAAATAGCTCAACTTCACAAAAATCGATAAAATGAACCCTAAACATGATACGTTGACCAATTCAACCTAAATTTGACATATATAGTTCAAATATGTATAGATTAAGTGATATATGTTTTGTTTAGTTGGAGTTGGAATAGTAAGTTCAATTTGGGTGAGAAAGTGGATATTTCACTAAAATCAACTCCGAAACAAACCCAAAACTTGAACTTCTAATCAATTGCCTGTAAATTTCACATTAACACTTCAAGTATGCATAAATTAGTTGGTGTGTTTTTGATTTGCTCCTATATGTAAGATTTAGTTAGTTTTGGGAAGTGAAATATCTCACTCAAAAAAATCGAAATAATAAATCCGAAACTTGATACTTTGACCAATTCCACCTAAATATGACATATATAGTTCTAATATATATAGATCAAGTGATGTAACTTTGGTTTAGTTGGAATTGGTATAGTAAGTTGATTTTGGTTGAGAAAGTGGATTCTTCACCAAAATCAACCCCGAAACTAATCCAAAATTTGAGCTTCGAATCTAAAGCACCTAAATCTCACATTAACACTTCAAGTATGCATAAAGTAATTGGTGTGTGTTAGTTTTGCTCGTATATGTAAGATGTAGTTAGTTTTGGGAAGTGAAATAGCTCAAGTTCACACAAATCCATCAAATGAACTCGAAACTTGATAGTTTGACCAACTCACCTAAATTTGACATATATAGTTCAAACATGTATAGATTAAGTGATATATGTTTGGTTTAGTTGGAGTTGTAATAGTAAGTTCATTTTGGGTGAGAAAGTTGATTTTTCACAAAAATCGACCCCGAAACGAACTCAAAACTTGAACTTCTAATCTAAAGCACCTGCATTTCACATTAACTGCAACTATGCATAAAGTAATTGGTGCGTGTTAGTTTTGCGCCTATATGTAAGATATAGTCAGTTTTGGGAAGTGAAATATCTCACTTTACCAAAATAGATGAAATGAATCCGAAGCTTGATACTTTGACCAATTCCACCTAAATATGACATATATTGTTCAAATATGTATAGATAAAGTGATATATGTCTGGTTTAGTTGGAGTTGTAATAGTAAGTTCAATTTGGGTGAGAAAGTGGATTTTTCACCAAAATCGACTCCGAAACAAACCCAAAACTTGAACTTCTAATCAATTGCATCTAAATTTATTTTTCTTAACAGTTGTGCCCTGCATTTAAGCTTAAAAGTGTTTTTGGAATTACTCTTATCCCGAAAAACATTTATAAACGATTCTTGTGCCTAAAGTGGTTCTTTTCCATGCTCCACGGCTCCATCACGTTAGAATGTAGAAAAAATGAAGTTGGATTTTTTGTACAAGTAGCGCCCTACATTGAACGTGAAAAGTATTTTGCCCATAACTCTTATCTCCGAAAATATTTCTGATTGATTCCTGCGCCTAAAGTAGTATTTTTCCATGCTCAAGACATTCCTCAAGTCCGAATGGGAAAAAAATGAAATCGGATTTTTCGTACCAGTTGTGCCCAACATGGAAGCTGAAAAGTGTTTTTGGCATAACTCTTAGCCCGAAAAAAATTTCTAAATGATTCTTGTGCCTAAAGTGGTTTTTTTCCATGCTCCACAACGCCGTCACGTCTGAATGTGGAACAAATGAAGTTGGATTTTTTGAACAAGTAGTGCCCTACATTGAACATGAAAAGTATTTTACCTATAACTCTTATCTCGGAAAACTTTTTGATTGATTCCTGCGCGTAAAGTGGTATTTTTCCATGCTCAAGAGATTCCAAGTCCGAATGGGAAAAAAATGAAGTCGGATTTTTCGTACCAGTTGTGCCCAACATGGAAGCTGAAAAGTTTTTTTGGCACAACACTTAGCCCGAACAATATTTCTAAATGGTTCTTGTGCCTAAAGTGGTTTTTTTTCTATGCTCCACAACGTCGTCACGTCCGAATGTGGAACAAATGAAGTTGGATTTTTCGTACAAGCAGTGCCCTACATTGAACGTGAAAAGTATTTTTCCCATAACTCTTATCTCGGAAAACATTTCTGATTGATTCCTGCGCCTATAATGGCATTTTTACAAGCTCAACAGATTCCATAAGTCCGTATGGGAAAAAAATGAAGTCGTATTTTTTGTACCAGTTGTGCCATGCATTTAAGCTCAAAAGTGTTTTTGGCATTACTCTTAGCCCGAAAAACCTTTCTAAACGATTCGTATGCCAAAAGTGGTTTTTTACCATTCTCCATAGCGCCATCACGTCATAATGTGAAAAACTGAAGTTGGATTTTTCATACAAGTGGTGCCCGACATTGTATGTGAAAAGTATTTTGCCAACAACTCTTATCTCGGAACACATTTCTGATTGATTCTTGTGCCTAAAGTGGCATTTTTCCACGCTCAACAGATTCCAGAAGTCCGAATGGGAAAAAAATGAAGTCGGATTTTTCGTACCAGTTGTGCCATGCATTTAAGCTCAAAAGTGTTTTTGGCATTACTCTTAGCCCGAAAAACCTTTTTAAACTATTCTTGTGCCTAAAGTGGTTTTTTTACACGCTCCACGGCGCTGTCACATCAGAATGTGACAAAACTGAAGTTGGATTTTTCGTACAAGTAGTGTCCTACATTAAACGTGTAAAGTATTTTGCCCAAAACACTTATCTCGGAAAACATTTCTGATTAATTCCTGCGCCGAAAGTGGCATTTTTTCAAGCTCAACAGATTCCTTAAGTCCGAATGGGAAAAAAATAAAGTCGTATTTTTTGTACCAGTTGTGCCCTGCATTTAAGCTTAAAAGTGTTTTTGGCATTACTCTTATCCCGAAAAACCTTTCTAAACGATTCTTATGCCAAAAGTGGTTTTTTACCATTCTCCATAGCGCCATCACGTCATAATGTGAAAAACTGAAGTTGGATTTTTCATACAAGTGGTGCCCGACATTGGACGTGAAAAGTATTTTGCCAACAACTCTTATCTCGGAACACATTTCTGATTGATTCTTGTGCCTAAAGTGGCATTTTTCCACGCTCAACAGATTCCAGAAGTCCGAATGGGAAAAAAATGAAGTCGGATTTTTCGTACCAGTTGTGCCCTGCATTTAAGCTTAAAAGGGTTTTTGGCATTACTCTTAGCCCGAAAAACCTTTCTAAACGATTCATATGCCTAAAGTGGTTTTTTACCATGCTCCATCGTGCCGTCACGTCATAATGTGAAAAAACTGAAGTTGGATTTTTCATACAAGTAGTGCCCTGCATTGAACGTGAAAAGTATTTTGCCCACAACTCTTATCTCGGAAAAAATTTCTGATTGATTCCTGCACCTGAAATGGCATTTTCTACGCAACAGATTCCTGAATTCCGAATGGGAAAAAAATGAATTCGGATTTTTTGTAGCAGTTGTGCCATGTATTTAAGCTCAAAAGTGTTTTTGGCATTACTCTTATCGCGAAAAACCTTTCTAAACGATTCTTGTGCCTAAAGTGGTTTTTTTACACGCTCCACGGCGCTGTCACATCAGAATATGACAAAACTAAAGTTGGATTTTTCGTACAAGTAGTGTCCTACATTAAACGTGAAAAGTATTTTGCCCAAAACTCTTATATCGGAAAACATTTCTGATTGATTCCTGCGCCGAAAGTGGCATTTTTCCAAGCTCAACAGATTCCTTAAGTCCGAATGGGAAAAAAATGTAGTCGTATTTTTTGTACTAGTTGTGCCCTGCATTTAAGCTCAAAAGTGTTTTTGGCATTACTCTTAGCCCGAAAAACCTTTCTAAACGATTGTTATGCCTAAAGTGGTTTTTTACCCTTCTCCATAGCGCCGTCACGTCATAATGTGAAAAACTGAAGTTGGATTTTTCATACAAGTGGTGCCCGACATTGAACGTGAAAAGTATTTTGCCAACAACTCTTATCTCGAAACACATTTCTGATTGATTCTTGTGCCTAAAGTGGCATTTTTCCACGCTCAACAGATTCCAGAAGTCCGAATGGGAAAAAAATGAAGTCGGATTTTTCGTACCAGTTGTGCCCTGCATTTAAGCTCAAAAGTGTTTTTGGCATTACCCTTAGCCCGAAAAACCTTTCTAAACGATTCTTATGCCTAAAGTGGTTTTTTACCATGCTCAATCGTGCCGTCACGTCATAATGTGAAAAAACTGAAGTTGGATTTTTCATACAAGTAGTGCCCTATATTGAACGTGAAAAGTATTTTGCCCACAACTCTTATTTCGGAAAACATTTCTTATCGACTCCTGCGCCTGAAGTGGCATTTTTCTACGCAACAGATTCCTGAATTCCGAATGGGAAAAAAATGAAGTCGGAGTTTTTATAGCAGTTGTGACCTGCATTTAAGCTCAAAAGTGTTTTTGGCATTACTCTTATCGCGAAAAACCTTTCTAAACGATTCTTGTGCCTAAAGTGGTTTTTTTACGCACACCACGGCGTTGTCACATCAGAATGTGACAACTGAAGTTGGATTTTTCGTACAAGTAGTGTCCTACATTAAACATGAAAAGTATTTTTCCCAAACTTCTTATCTCGGAAAACATTTCTGATTGATTCCTGCGCCTAAAGTGGCATTTTTCCATGCTCAAGTGATTCCTCAAGTCCGAATGGGAAAAAAATGAAGTCGGATTTTTCGTACCAGTTGTGCTCTACATGGAAGCTGAAAAGTTTTTTCGCATAACTCTTAGCCCGAAAAATATTTCTTAACAATTCTTGTGCCTAAAGTGGTTTTTTCCATCCTCCACAGCGCCGTCACGTCAGAATGTGGAATAAATGAAGTTGGATGTTTCGTACAAGTAGTGCCCTACATTGAACATGAAAAGTATTTTACCCAAAACTCTTATCTCGGAAAACATTTTTGATTGATTCCTGCGCCTAAAAGGTATTTTTCCATGCTCAAGAGATTCCTCAATTCCGAATGGGAAAAAAATAAAGTCGTATTTTTCGTACCAGTTGTGCCCAACATGGAAGCTGAAAAGTGTTTTTGGCATAACACTTAGCCTGAAAAATATTTCTAAATGATTCTTCTGCTCAATGTGGTTTTTTTCCATGCTCCACAGCGCTGTCACATCAGAATGTGGAAAAAATGAAGTTGGATTTTTCGTACAAGTAGTGCCCTACATTGAACGTGAAAATTATTTTGCCCAGAACTCTTATCTCAGAAAACATTTCTGATTGATTCGTGCGCCTAAAGTGGCATTTTTCCATGCTAAACAGATTCCTCAAGTCCGAATGGGAAAAAAATGAAGTCGGATTTTTCATACCAGTTGTGCCCTGCATTTAAGCTCAAAAGTGTTTTTGGCATTACTCTTATCCCGAAAAATATTTATAAACGATTCTTGTGCCTAAAGTGGTTTTTTCCATGATCCACGGCTCCATCACGTTAGAATGTGGAAAAAGTGAAGTTGGATTTTTCATACAAGTAGTGCCCTACATTGAACGTTAAAAGTATTTTGCCCATAACTCTTATCTCGAAAAACATTTCTGATTGATTTCTGCGCATAAGGGGTATTTTTTCATGCTCAAGAAGCTTAAGACCGAATGGGAAAAAAATGAAGTCGGATTTTTCGTACCAGTTGTGCCCAACATGGAAGCTGAAAAGTGTTTTTGGCATAACTCATAGCCCGAAAAATATTTCTAAATGAATCTTGTGCCTAAAGTGGATTTTTTCCATGCTCCACAGCGCCGTCACGTCGGAATGTGGAACAAATGAAGTTTGATTTTTCGTACAAGTAGGGCCCTACATTGAACGTGAAAATTATTTTGCCTATAACTCTTATCTCGGAATGGGAAAAAAATGAAGTTATATTTTTCGTACCAGTTGTGCCCTGCATTTAAGCTCAAAAGTGTTTTTGGAATTACTCTTATCCTGAAAAACCTTTCTAAACTATTCTTGTGCCTAAAGTGGTTTTTTTACACGCTCCACGGCGCTGTCACATCAGAATGTGACAAAACTGAAGTTGGATTTTTCGTACAAGTAGTGTCCTACAGTAAACGTGAAAAGTATTTTGCCCAAAACTCTTATCTCGAAAAACATTTCTGATTGATTCATGCGCCGAAAGTGGCATTTTTCCAGCTCAACAGATTCCTTAAGTCCGAATGGGAAAAAAATGAAGTCGTATTTTTTGTACCAGTTGTGCCCTGCATTTAAGCTCAAAAGTGTTTTTGGCATTACTCTTAGCCCGAAAAACCTTTCTAAACGATTCTTATGCCTAAAGTGGTTTTTTACCATTCTCCATAGCGCCGTCATGTCATAATGTGAAAAACTGAAGTTGGATTTTTCATACAAGTGGTGCCCGACATTGAACGTGAAAAGTATTTTGTCAACAACTCTTATCTCGGAACACATTTCTGATTGATTCTTGTGCCTAAAGTGGCATTTTTCCACGCTCAACATATTCCAGAAGTCCGAATGGGAAAAAAATGAAGTCGGATTTTTCGTACCAGTTGTGCCCTGCATTTAAGCTCAAAAGTGTTTTTGGCATTATTCTTAGCCCGAAAAATCTTTCTAAACGATTCTTATGCCTAAAGTAGTTTTTTACCATGCTCCATCGTGCCGTCACGTCATAATGTGAAAAAACTGAAGTAGGATTTTTCATACAAGTAGTGCCCTACATTGAACGTGAAAAGTATTTTGCCCACAACTCTTATTTCGGAAAATTTTTTTGATTGATTCCTGCACCTAAAGTGGCATTTTTCTACGCGATAGATTCCTGAATTCCGAATGGGAAAAAAATGAAGTCGGATTTTTTGTAGCAGTTGTGCCATGTATTAAGCTCAAAAGTGTTTTTGGCATTACTCTTATCGCGAAAAACCTTTCTAAACGATTCTTGTGCCTAAAGTGGTTTTTTTACACGCTCCACGGCGCTGACACATCAGAATGTGACAAAACTAAAGTTGGATTTTTCGTACAAGTAGTGTCCTACATTAAACTTGAAAAGTATTTTACCCAAAACTCTTATCTCGGAAAACATTTCTGATTGATTCCTGCGCCGAAAGTGGCATTTTTCCAAGGTCTACAGATTCCTTAAGTCAGAATGGGAAAAAAATGAAGTCGTATTTTTTGTACCAGTTGTGCCCTGCATTTAAGCTCAAAAGTGTTTTTGGCATTACTCTTAGCCCGAAAAACCTTTCTAAATGATTGTTATGCCTAAAGTGGTTTTTTACCATTCTCCATAGCGCCGTCACGTCATAATGTGAAAAACTGAAGTTGGATTTTTCATACAAGTGGTGCCCGACATTGAACGTGAAAAGTATTTTGCCAACAACTCTTATCTCGGAACACTTTCTGATTGATTCTTGTGCCTAAAGTGGCATTTTTCCACGCTCAACAGATTCAAGAAGCCCGAATGGGAAAAAAATGAAGTCTGATTTTTCGTACCAGTTGTGCCCTGCATTTAAGCTCAAAAGTGTTTTTGGCATTACCCTTAGCCCGAAAAACCTTTCTAAACGATTCTTATGCCTAAAGTGGTTTTTTACCATGCTCCATCGTGCCGTCACGTCATAATGTGAAAAAACAGAAGTTGGATTTTTCATACAAGTAGTGCCCTATATTGAACGTGAAAAGTATTTTGCCCACAACTCTTATCTCGGAAAACATTTCTGATTGACTCCTGCGTCTGAAGTGGCATTTTTCTACGCAACAGATTCCTGAATTCCGAATGGGAAAAAAATGAAGTCGGATTTTTATAGCAGTTGTGCCCTGCATTTAAGCTCAAAAGTATTTTTGGCATTACTCTTATCGCGAAAAACCTTTCTAAACGATTCTTGTGCCTAAAGTGATTTTTTTACACACACCACGGCGTTGTCACATCAGAATGTGACAACTGAAGTTGGATTTTTACTACAAGTAGTGTCCTACATTAAACATGAAAAGTATTTTTCCCAAAACTCTTATCTCGGAAAACATTTCTGATAGATTCCTGCGCCTAAAGTGGCATTTTTCCATGCTCAAGTGATTCCTCAAGTCCGAATGGGAAAAAAATGAAGTCGGATTTTTCGTACCAGTTGTGCTCTACATGGAAGCTGAAAAGTTTTTTCGCATAACTCTTAGCCCGAAAAATATTTCTTAACGATTCTTGTGCCTAAAGTGGTTTTTTCCATCATCCACAGCGCCGTCACGTCAGAATGTGGAATAAATGAAGTTGGATTTTTCGTACAAGTAGTGCCCTACATTGAACGTGAAAAGTATTTTGCCCAAAACTCTTATCTCGGAAAACATTTTTGATGGATTCCTGCGCCTAAAAGGTATTATTCCATGCTCAAGAGATTCCTCAATTCCGAATGGGAAAAAAATAAAGTCGTATTTTTCGTACCAGTTGTGCCCAACATGGAAGCTGAAAAGGTATAACACTTAGCCTGAAAAATATTTCTAAATGATTCTTCTGCTCAATGTGGTTTTTTTCCATGCTCCACAGCGCTATCACATCAGGATGTGGAAAAAAAGAAGTTGGATTTCTCGTACAAGTAGTGCCCTACATTGAACATGAAAAGTATTTTGCCCAGAACTCTTATCTCAGAAAACATTTCTGATTGATTCGTGCGCCTAAAGTGGCATTTTTCCATGCTAAACAGATTCCTCAAGTCCGAATGGGAAAAAAATGAAGTCGGATTTTTCATACCAGTTGTGCCCTGCATTTAAGCTCAAAAGTGTTTTTGGCATTACTCTTATCCCGAAAAATATTTATAAACGATTCTTGTGCCTAAAGTGGTTTTTTCCATGATCCACGGCTCCATCACGTTAGAATGTGGAAAAAGTGAAGTTGGATTTTTCATACAAGTAGTGCCCTACATTGAACGTTAAAAGTATTTTGCCAATAACTATTATCTCGAAAAACATTTCTGATTGATTTCTGCGCATAAGGGGTATTTTTTCATGCTCAAGAAGCTTAAGACCGAATGGGAAAAAAACGAAGTCGGATTTTTTGTACCAGTTGTGCCCAACATGGAAGCTGAAAAGTGTTTTTCGCATAACTCATAGCCCGAAAAATATTTCTAAATGATTCTTGTGCTTAAAGTGGATTTTTTCCATGCTCCACAGCGCCGTCACGTCGGAATGTGGAACAAATGAAGTTTGATTTTTCGTACAAGTAGTGCCCTACATTGAACGTTAAAATTATTTTGCCTATAACTCTTATCTCGGAATGGGAAAAAAATGAAGTTATATTTTTCGTACCAGTTGTGCCCTGCATTTAAGCTCAAAAGTGTTTTTGGCATTACTCTTATCCTGAAAAACCTTTCTAAACTATTCTTGTGCCTAAAGTGGTTTTTTTACACGCTCCACGGCGCTGTCACATCAGAATGTGACAAAACTAAAGTTGGATTTTTCGTACAAGTAGTGTCCTACATTAAACGTGAAAAGTATTTTGCCCAAAACTCTTATCACGAAAAACATTTCTGATTGATTCATGCGCCGAAAGTAGCATTTTTCCTGCTCAACAGATTCCTTAAGTCCGAATGGGAAAAAAATAAAGTCGTATTATATGTACCAGTTGTGCCCTGCATTTAAGCTCAAAAGTGTTTTTGGCATTACTCTTAGCCCGAAAAACCTTTCTAAACGATTCTTATGCCTAAAGTGGTTTTTTACCATTCTCCATAGTGCCGTCATGTCATAATGTGAAAAACTGAAGTTGGATTTTTCATACAAGTGATGCCCGACATTGAACGTGAAAAGTATTTTGCCAACAACTCTTATCTCGGAACACATTTCTGATTGATTCTTGTGCCTAAAGTGGCATTTTTCCACGCTCAACAGATTCCAGAAGTCTGAATGGGAAAAAAATGAAGTCGGATTTTTCGTACCAGTTGTGCCCTGCATTTTTATGCCGAAAGTGATTTGTTACCATGCTCCATCGTGCCGTGACGTCATAATGTGAAAAAACTGAAGTTGGATTTTTCATACAAGTAGTGCCCTACATTGAACGTGAAAATTATTTTGTCCACAACTCTTATCTCGGAAAACATTTCTAATTGATTCCTGCGCCTGAAATGGCATTTTTGTACGCAACCGATTCCTAAATTCCGAATGGGAAAAAAATGAAGTCGGATTTTTTGTAGCAGTTGTGGCGGCATTTAAGCTCAAAAGTGTTTTTGGCATTACTCTTATCGCGAAAAACCTTTCTAAACGATTCTTGTGCCTAAAGTGGTTTTTTTACACGCTCCACGACGCTGTCACATCAGAATGTGACAGCTGAAGTTGGATTTTTCGTACAAGTAGTGTCCTACATTAAACGTGAAAATTATTTTGCCCAAAACTCTTATCTCGGAAAACATTTCTGATTGATTGCTGCGCCTAAAGTGGCATTTTTCCATGCTCAAGTGATTCCTCAAGTCCGAATGGGAAAAAATTGAAGTCGTATTTTTCGTACCAGTTGTGCTCTACATGGAAGCTGAAAAGTTTTTTCGCATAACTCTTAGCCCAAAAAATATTTCTAAATGATTCTTGTGCCTAATGTGGTTTTTTTCCATACTCCACAGCGTCGTCACGTTAGAATATGGAACAAATGAAGTTGCATTTTTCGTACAAGTAGTGCCCTACATTGAACGTGAAAAGTATTTTTCCTATAACTCTTATCTTGGAAAACATTTTTTATTGATTCCTTCGCCTAAAGTGGAATTTTTCCATGCTGAACAGATTCCCCAAGTCCGAATGGGAAAAAAAATGAAGTCGTATTTTTCGTACCAGTTGTGCCCTACATTTAAGCTCAAAAGTGTTTTTGGCATTAGTCTTATCCCGAAAAAAAATTATAAACGATTCTTGTGCCTAAAATAATTTTTTCCCATGCTCCACGGCTCCATCACGTTAGAATGTGGAAAAAATGAAGTTGGATTTTTCGTACAAGTAGTGCCCTACATTGAACGTGAATAATATTTTGCCCATAAATCTTATCTCGGAAAACATTTCTGATTGATTCCTGCGCCTAAAGTGTCATTTTTCCATGCTAAACAGATTCCTCAAGTCCGAATGGGAAAAAAAATGACGTCGGATTTTTCGTACCAGTTGTGCCCTGCATGGATGCTAAAAAGTGTTTTTGGCATAACTCTTAGCCCGAAAAATATTTCTAAACAATTCTTGGGCGTAAAGTGGTTTTTTCCATCCTCCACTGTGTCGTCACGTCAGAATGTGGAATAAATGAAGTTGGATTTTTCGTACAAGTAGTGCCCTACATTGAACATGAAAAGTATTTTGCCCAAAACTCTTATCTCAGAAAACATTTTTGATTGATTCCTGCGCCTAAAAGGTATTTTTCCATGATCAAGAGATTCCTCAATTCCGAATGGGAAAAAAATAAAGTCGTATTTTTCGTACCAGTTGTGCCCAACATGGAAGCTGAAAAGTGTTTTTGGCATAACACTTAGCCCGAAAAATATTTCTAAATGATTCTTGTGCCTAATGTGGTTTTTTTCCATGCTCCACAGCGCTGTCACGTCAGAATGTGGAAAAAATGAAGTTGGATTTTTCGTACAAGTATTGCCCTACATTGAACGTGAAAAGTATTTTGCCCATAACTCTTATCTCACAAAACATTTCTGATAGATTCATGCGGCTAAAGTGGCATTTTTCCATGCTAAACAGATTCCTTAAGTCCGAATGGGAAAAAAATGAAGTCCGATTTTTCATACCAGTTGTGCCCTGCATTTAAGCTCAAAAGTGTTTTTGGCATTACTCTTATCCCGAAAAATATTTATAAACGATTCATGGGCCTAAAGCGGTTTTTTCCTTGCTCCAAGGCTCCATCACGTTAGAATGTGGAATAAATGAAGTTGGATTTTTCGTACAAGTAGTGCCCTACATTGAACGTGAAAAGTATTTTGCCCATAACTCTTATCTCGGAAAACATTTCTGATTGATTCCTGCGCCTAAAAGGTATTTTCCATGCTCAAGAGATTCCTCAAGTCCAAACGGGAAAAAAATGAAGTCGTATTTTTCGTACCAGTTGTGCCCAACATGGAAACTGAAAAGTTTTTTTGGCATAACTCTTAGCCCGAAAAATATTTCTAAATGATTTTTGTGCCTAATGTGGTTTTTTTCCATGCTCCACAGCAATGTCACGTCAGAATGTGGAACAAATGATGTTGGATTTTTCGTACAAGTATTGCCCTACATTGAACGTGAAAAGTATTTTGCCCATAACTCTTATCTCAGAAAACATTTCTGATAGATTCATGCGCCTAAAGTGGCATTTTTCCATGGTAAACAGATTCCTTAAGTCCGAATGGGAAAAAAATGAAGTCGGATTTTTCATACTAGTTGTGCCCTCCATTTAAGCTCAAAAGTGTTTTTGGCATTACTCTTATCCCGAAAAATATTTATAAACGATTCATGGGCCTAAAGTGGTTTTTTCCATGCTCCAAGGCTCCATCACGTCAGAATGTGGAATAAATGAAGTTGGATTTTTCGTACAAGTAGTGCCCTACATTGAACGTGAAAAGTATTTTGCCCATAACTCTTATCTCGGAAAACATTTCTGATTGATTCCTGCGCCTAAAAGGTATTTTCCATGCTCAAGAGATTTCTCAAGTCCAAACGGGAAAAAAATGAAGTCGTATTTTTCGTACCAGTTGTGCCCAACATGGAAACTGAAAAGTTTTTTTGGCATAACTCTTAGCCCGAAAAATATTTCTAAATGATTTTTGTGCCTAATGTGGTTTTTTTCCATGCTCCACAGCACTGTCACGTCAGAATGTGGAACAAATGAAGTTGGATTTTTCGTACAAGTACTGCCCTACATTGTACGTGAAAAGTATTTTGCCTATAACTCTTATCTCGGACAACATTTCTGATTGATTCCTGCGCCTAAAGTGGCATTTTTCCAAGCTCAACAGATTCCTCAAGTCCGAATGGGAAAAAAAGAAGTCGTATTTTTCGTACCAGTTGTGCCATGCATTTACGCTCAAAAGTGTTTTTGGCATTACTCTTACCCCGAAAAACCTTTCTAAACGATTCTTAAACCTAAAGTGGTTTTTTACAATGCTCCATAGAGCCGTCACGTCAGAATGTGACAAACTGAAGTTGGATTTTTCATACAAGTAGTGCCCTACACTGAACGTGAAAAGTATTTTGCCCACAAATCTTATCTCGGAACACATTTGTGATTGATTCTTGCGCCTAAAGTGGCATTTTTCCACGCTCATTAGATACCTGAAGTCCGAATGAGAAAAAAATGAAGTCGGATTTTTCGTACCAGTTGTGCCCTACATTTAAGCTCAAAAGTGTTTTTGGCATGACTCTTAGCCCGAAAAACCTTTCTAAACGATTCTTATGCCTAAAGTGGTTTTTTACCATGCTTCATTGTGCCATCACGTCATAATGTGAAAGAACTGAAGTTGGATTTTTCATACAAGTAGTGCCCTACATTGAACGTGAAAAGTATTTTGCCCACAACTATTATCTCGGAAAACATTTCTGATTTATTCCTGCACCTAAAGTGGAATTTTTCCACGCTCAACAGATTCCTGAAGTCCGAATGGGAAAAAAATGAAGTCGGATTTTTCGTACCAGTTGTGCCCTACATTTAAGCTCAAAAGTGTTTTTCGCATTACTCTTATCGCCAAAAACTTTTTTAAACGTTTCTTGTGCCTAAAGTGGTTTTTTTACACGCTCCACGGCGTTGTCACATCATAATGTGACAAAACTCAAGTTGGATATTTCATACAAGTAATGCCCTACATTGAACATGAAAAGTATTTTGAGCATAACACTTATCTCGGAAAACATTTCTGATTGATACCTGCGCCTAAAGTGGCATTTTTCCATGCTCAAGTGATTCCTCAAGTCCGAATGGGAAAAAAATCAAGTCGGATTTTTCGTACCAATTGTGCCCTACATGGAAGCTGAAAAGTGTTTTTGGCATAACTCTTAGCCTGAAATTTTTTTCTAAATGATTCTTGTGCCTAATGTAATTTTTTTCCATGCTCCACAGCGCCGTCACGTTAGGATGTGGGACAAATGAAGTTAGATTTTTCGTACAAGTAGTGCCCTAAATTGAACGTGAAAAGTATTTTGCCTATAACTCTTATCTCGGAAAACATTTCTGATTGATCCTGCGCCTAAAGTGGCATTTTTCCATGCTCAACAGATTCCTCATGTCCGAATGGGAAAAAAATGAAGTCGTATTTTTCGTACCAGTTGTGCCTTGCATTTAAGCTGAAAAGTGTTTTTGGCATTACTCTTATCCCGAAAAACATTTATAAACGATTCTTGTGCCTAAAGTAGTTTTTTTCCATGCTCCACGGCTCCATCACGTTAGAATATGGAAAAAATGAAGTTGGATTTTTCGTATAAGTAGTGCCCTACATTGAACTTGAAAAGTATTTTTCCCATAACTCTTATCTCGAAAAAAATGAAGTTGGATTTTTCGTACAAGTAGTGTTGCATAATGGTAAGTTTAGTATTAAAAAAGCCTACGCATTAATTCAGGGGGACATTCAAAAAGTGGATTGGAGAAGACTTATTTGTAATAATAAAGCTAGTCCTAAAAGCAAATTCATTGTTTGGTTGGCTGTCCAAAACCGTTTGTCTACTACTGATAGAATTAGTAGATGGAATATTGCTTGTAATCTTCAGTGCAGTCGTTGTGCTGATTGCAATGAGTCTGTTCAGCATCTTTTCTTTGAATCTAGATACTCAGCTGAAGTTTGGACGGGTTTGCTGCAACAGATTGGTATTTGCAGAAATGCAGGGGCTTTTGATATAGAATGCAGATTGGTGTTCAAAATATTTATAAACAATTCTTGTGCCTAAAGTGGTTTTCTTCCATGCTCCACGACTCCATCACGTTAGAATGTGGAAAAAGTGAAGTTGGATTTTTCGTACAAGTAGTGCCCTACGTTGAACGTGAAAAGTATTTTGCCCATAACTCTTATCTCGGAAAACATTTCTGATTGATTCCTACGCCTAAAGTAGTATTTTTTCATGCTCAAGAACCTCAAGTCCGAATGGGAAAAAAAACGAAGTCGGATTCGTACCAGTTGTGCCCAACATGCAAGCGGAAAAGTATTTTTTGCATAACTCTTAGCCTGAAAAATATTTCTAAATGATTCTTGTGCCTAAATTGGTTTTTTTCTATGCTCCACAGCGCCGTCACGTCAGAATGTGGAACAAATGAAGTTGGATTTTTCGTACAAGTAGTGCCCTTCATTGAACGTGAAAAGTATTTTGCCTATAACTCTTATCTCGGAAAACATTTCTGATTGATTCCTGCGCCTAAAGTGGCATTTTTCCTAGCTCAACAGGTTCCTCAAGTACGAATGGGAAAAAAATGAAGTCGTATTTTTCGTACCAGTTGTTCCCTGCATTTAAGCTCAAATGTGTTTTTGGCAAGAGTCTTATCCCGAAAAACCTTTCAAAACGATTCTTGTGCCTAAATGGTTTTTTTACACGATCCACAGCACTGTTACCTCAGAATGTGACAATACTGAATTTGGATTTTTCATACAAGTAGTGCCCTACATTGAACGTGAAAAGTATTTTGCCCATAACTCTTATCTTGAAAAACATTTCTGTTTGATTCCTGCGCCTAAAAGGTATTTTTCCATGCTCAAGAGATTCCTCCAGTCCGAATGGGAAAAATATGAAGTCATATTTTTTGTACCAGTTGTGCCCAACATGGAAGCTGAAAAGTGTTTTTGGCATAACACTTAGCCCGAAAAATATTTCTAAATGATTCTTGTGCTTAATGTGGTTTTTTTCCATGCTCCACAGCACCGTCACGTTAGAATGTGGAACAAATGAAGTTGGATTTTTCGTACAAGCAGTGCCCTACATTGAACGGGAAAAGTATTTAGCCTATAACTGTTATCTCATAAAACATTTCTGATTGATTCCTACGCCTTAAGTGGCATTTTTCCATGCTCAACAGATTCCTTAAGTCCGAATGGGAAAAAAATGAAGTCTTATTTTTCGTACCAGTTGTGCCCTGCATTTAAGCTCAAAAATATTTTTGGCATTACTGTTAGCCCGAAAAACCTTTCTAAACGATTCTTGTGCCTAAAGTGGTTTTTTACCATGCTCCATAGCGCCTTCACGTCATAATGTGAATAAGCTGAAGTTGGATTTTTCAAACAAGTAGTGAGCCACATTGAACGTGTAAAGTATTTTGCCCACAACACTTATCTCGGAAAACATTTCTGATTGATTCCTGCGCCTAAAGTGGCATTTTTTCATGCTCAACAGATTCCTGAAGTCCAAATGGGAAAAAAATAAAGTCGGATTTTTCTTACCAGTTGTGCCCTGCAATTAAGCTCAAAAGTGTTTTTCGCTTAACTCTTATCCTGAAAAACCTTTCTAAACGATTCTTGTGCCTAAAGTGGTTTTTTTCCATGCTCCAGGGCTCCATCACGTTAGAATGTGGAAAAACATGAAGTTGGATGTTTCGTACAAGTAGTGCCCTACATTGAACATGAAAAATATTTTGCCTTTAACTCTTATCTCGGAAAACATTTCTGATTGATTCCTGCGCCTAAAGTGGCATTTTTCCATGATCAACAGATTCCTCATGTCCGAATGGGAAAAAAATGAAGTCGGATTTTTCGTACCAGTTGTGCCCTACATTTAAGCTCAAAAGTGTTTATGGCATTACTCTTATCCCGAAAAAAATTATAAACGATTCTTATGCCTAAAGTGGTTTTTTTCCATGCTCCATGGCTGCATCACTTTAGAATGTTGAAAAAATGAAGTTGGATTTTTCGTACAAGTAGTGCCCGACAATGAACATGAAAAGTAATTTGCCCATAACTCTTATCTCGGAAAACATTTATGATTGGTTCCTGCGCCTAAAGTGGTATTTTCTCATGCTCAAGAACCTCAAGGCCGAATGGGAAAAAAAATGAAGTCGGGTTTTTCGTACTAGTTGTGCCCAACACGGAAGCTGAAAAGTGTTTTTGGCATAACTCTTTGCCCGAAAAATATTTTTAAATGATTCTTGTGCCTAAAGTGGTTTTCTTCCATTCTCCACAGCGCTGTCACGTCAGAATGTGGAACAAGTGAAGTTAGATTTTACGTACAAGTAGTGCCCTACGTTGAACGTGAAAAGTATTTTGCCTATAACTCTTGTCTCGGAAAACATTTCTGATTGATTCCTGCGCCTAAAGTGGCATTTTTCCAAGCTCAACATATTCCTCAAGTCCGAATGGGAAAAAAAATGAAGTCGTATTTTTCATTCCAGTTGTGTCCTGAATTTAAGCTCAAAAGTGTTTTTGGCATTACTCTTATCCCGAAAAACCTTTCTAAACAATTCTTGTGCCTAAAGTGGTTTTTTACCATACTCCATAGCGCCTTCACGTCATAATGTGAAAAAACTGAAGTTGGATTTTTCATACAAGTAGTGCCCTACATTGAACCTGAAAATTATTTTGTGCACAACTCTTATCTCGGAAAACATTTCTGATTGATTCCTGCACCTACAGTGGCATTTTTTCATGCTCAACAGATTCCTGAAGTCCGAATGGGAAAAAAATGAAGTCGGATTTTTCTTACCAGTTGTGCCCTGCAATTAATCTCAAAAGTGTTTTTGGAGTAACTCTCATCCTGAAAAAACCTTTCTAAACGATTCTTTTACCTAAGTTGGTTTTTTTTACATGCTCCATAGCGCCGTCACGTCAGATTGTGAAAAACTGAAGTTGGATTTTTCATACAGGTAGTGCCCTCCAGCGAACGTGAAAAGTATTTTGCGCATAACTCTTATCTCGGAAAACATTTCTGATTGATTCATACGCTTAAAGTGGCATTTTTCCATGCTCAAGCTATTCCTCAAGTCCGAATGGGAAAAAAATGAAGTCGGATTTTTCGTACCAGTAGTGCGCTACATGGAGGCTGAAAATTATTTTTGGCATAATTGTTATCCCGAAAAACATTTATCAACGATTCTTGTGCCTAAAGTTGCTTTTTTTCCATGCTCCACGGCTCCATCATGTTAGAATGTGGAAAAAATGAATTTGGATTTTTCGTACAAGTAGTGCCCTACATTGAATGTGAAAAATATTATGCCCATAACTCTTATCTCGAAAAACATTTTCTATTGATTCTTGCGCCTAAAGTGGCATTTTCCCATGAGAAACAGATTCCTGAAGTCCGAATGGGAAAAAAATGAAGTCGGACTTTTCGTACCAGTTGTGCCCTGCATTTAAGCTCAAAAGTGTTTTTGGCATTACTCTTATCCGGAAAAACCTTTCTAAACGATTCTTGTGCCTAAAGTAGTTTTCTATATGCTCCACAGCGCCGTCACGTCAGAATGTGACAAAACTGAAGTTGGATTTTTCATACAAGTAGTGCTCCACTTTAAACGTGAAAGTATTTTGCCCATAACTATTATCTCGGAAAACATTTCTGATTGATTCCTGCGAAGTGGCACATGCTCAACAGATTCCTCAAGTCTGAATGGGAAAAAGATGAAGTCGTATTTTCTGTACTAGATGTGCCCTGCATTTAAGCTCAAAAGTGTTTTTGGCATTACTCTTAGCCCGAAAAACCTTTCTAAATTATTCCTGTGCCTAAAGTGGCATTTTTTCAAGCTCAACAGATTCCACAAGTCCGAATGGGAAAAAAATGAAGTCGTATTTTTCGTACCAGTTGTGCCCTGCATTTAAGCTCAAAAGTGTTTTTGCATTACTCTTAGCCCGAAAAAACTTTCTAAACGATTCTTATGCCTAAAGTTGTTTTTTACCGTGTTCCATAGCGCCGTCACGTCATCATGTGAAAAAACTGAAGTTGGATTTTTCATACAAGTAGTGCCCTACATTGAACGTGAAAAGTTTTTTGCCCAACTCTTATCTCGGAAAACATTTCTGATTGATTCATGCGCCTATAGTTGCATTTTTCCACGCTCAACAGATTCTTGTAGTCCGAATGGGAAAAAAACAAAAAAAGATGTCAGATTTTTCGTGCCAGTTGTGCCCTACATTTAAGCTCAAAAGTATTTTTGGCATTACTCTTATCCTTAAAGACCTTTCTAAGCGATTCTTGTGCCTTTACCATGGTCCATAGCGCCTTCACGTCATAATGTGAAAAAACTGAAGTTGGATTTTCATACAAGTAGTGCCCTACATTGAACGTGAAAATTATTTTGTCCACAACTCTTATCTCGCAAAACATTTCTGATTGATTCCTGCGCCTAAAGTGGCATTTTTCCATGCTCAAGCGATTCCTCAAGTCCGAATGGGAAAAAAATGAAGTAGGATTTTTCGTATGAGTTGTGCGCTACATGGAAGCTGAAAAGTGTTTTTGGCATAACTCTTATACCGAAAAACATTTATAAACGATTCTTGTGCCTAAAGTGGTTCTTTTCCATGCTCCACGGCTCCATCACGTTAGAATGTAGAAAAAATGAAGTTGGATTTTTTGTACAAGTAGCGCCCTACATTGAACGTGAAAAGTATTTTGCCCATAACTCTTATCTCCGAAAATATTTCTGATTGATTCCTGCGCCTGAAGTAGTATTTTTCCATGCTCAAGACATTCCTCAAGTCCGAATGGGAAAAAAATGAATGCAATTAAGCTAAAAAGTGTTTTTGGCGTAACTCTTATCCTGAAAAACCTTTCTAAACGATTCTTTTGTCTAAAGTGGTTTTTTTTACATGCTCCATAGCACCGTCACGTCAGAATCTGAAAAAACTGAAGTTGGATTTTTCATACAAGTAGTGCCCTACAGTGAACGTGAAAAGTATTTTGCCCATAATTCTTATCTCGGAAACCAATAGTGATTGATTCCAGGGCCTAAAATAGCATTTTTCCATGCTCAAGCAATTTCTCAAGTCCGAATGGGAAAAAAATGAAGTCGGATTTTTCGTATGAGTTGTGCGCTACATGGAAGCTGAAAAGTGTTTTTAGCATAACTCTTATACTGAAAAACATTTATAAACAATTCTTGTGCCTAAAGTGGTTTTTTTCCATGCTCCACGGCTCCATCATATTAGAATGTGGAAAAAATGAAGTTGGATTTTTCGTACAAGTAGTGCCCTACATTGAACGTGAAAAATATTTTGCCCATCACTCTTATCTCGGAAAACATTTTTTCACGCTCAACAGATTCTTGAAGTCCGAATGGGGAAAAAAAGAAGTCGGATTTTTCGTACCAGTTGTTCCCTGCATTTAAGCTCAAAAGTGTTTTTGGCATTACTCTTATCCCGAAAAACCTCTCTAAACGATTCTTGTGTCTTAAGTGTTTTTTTTATATGCTCCACAGCGCCGTCACGTCTGAATGTGACAAAACTAAAGTTGTATTTTCCATACAAGTAGTGCTCTACATTGAACGTGAAAAGTATTTTGCCCATAACACTTATCTCGAAAAACAATTCTGATTGATTCCTGTGACTAAAGTTGCACATGGTCAACAGATTCCTCAAGTCCGAATGGGAAAAAAATGAAATCGTATTTTTTGTACCAGATGTGCCCTGCATTTAAGTTCAAAAGTGTTTTTGGCATTACTCATAGCCCGAAAAACCTTTCTAAACGATTCTTGTGCCTAAAGTGGTTTTTTTTATATGCTCCACAGCGCCGTCACGTCAGAATGTGACAAAACTGAAGCTGGATATTTCAGACAACTAGCGCCCTACATTGAACGTGAAAAGTATTTTGCCCGCAACTCTTATCTCGGAAAGCATTTCTAATTGATTCCTGCGCCTAAAGTGGCATTTTTCCATGCTCAACAAATTCCTGAAGTCCGAATGGGAAAAAAATGAAGTCGGATTTTTCGTACCAGATGTGCCCTGCATTTAAGCTCAAAAGTGTTTTTGGCATTACTCTTATCCCGAAAAACCTTTCTAAATGATTCTTGTGCCTAAAGTGGTTTTTTTCCATGCTCCACAGCGCCGTCACGTCAGAATGTGACAAAACTGAAGTTGGATTTTTCATTCAAGTAGTGCTCTATATTGAACGAGAAAAGTATTTTGCCCAGAACTCTTATCTCGAAAAACATTTATGATTGATTCCTGCGACTAAATTGGCACATGCTCAACAGATTCCTAAAGTTCGAATAGGAAAAAAATGAAGTCGTATTTTTCGTAACAGATGTGCCCTGCATTTAAGCTCAAAAGTGTTTTTGGCATTACTCTTAGCCCGCAAAACCTTTCTAAACGATTCCTGCGCCTAAAGTGGCTTTTTCCGTGCTCAATAGATTCCTCAACTCCGAATGGGAAAAAAATGATGTTAGATTTTTCGTACCAGTTGTGCTCTACATAGAAGCTGAAAATTGTTTTTGGCATAACTTTTAGCTCGAAAAACATTTATAAACGATTCTTTTCCCTAAAATAGTTTTTTTAATTCCATGCTCCACGGCTCCATCATGTTAGAATGGGAAAAAAATAGAGTCGTATTTTTCGTACCAGATGTGCCCTGGATTTAAGCGCGAAAGTGTTTTTGGCATTATTGTTAGCCCGAAAAACCTTTCGAAACGATTTTTGTGCCTAAAGTGGTTTTTGTATATGCTCCACAGCGCCGTCACGTCAGAATGTGTCAAAACTGAAGTGGGATTTTTCATACAAGTACAGCTCTACATTGAACGTGAAAAGTATTTTGCCCGTAACTCTTATCTCGTTAAACATTTCTAATTGATTCCTGCGACTAAAGTGGCACATGCGCAACAGATTCCTCAAGTCCGAATGGGAGAAAAATGAACTCGTATTTTTCGTACCAGATGTGCCCTGCATTTAAGCTCAAAAGTGTTTTTGGCATTACTCTTAGCCCGAAAAACTTTTCTAAACGATTCTTGTGCCTATAGTGGTTTTTTACCATGCTCCGTAGCGCCGTCACGTCATAATGTGAAAAAACTGAAGCTGGATATTTCATACAAGTAGTGCCCTACATTGAACGTGAAAAGTGTGTTGCCCGCAACTCCAATCTCGGAAAGAATTTCTAATTGATTCCTGCGCCTAAAGTGGCATTTTTCAATGCTCAACAGATTCCTGAAGTCTGAATGGGAAAAAAATAAACTCGGATATTTCGTACCAGATGTGTCCTGCATTTAAGCTCAAAAGTGTTTTGGGCATTACTCATAGCCCGAAAAACCTTTCTAAACGATTCATATGCCTAAAGTGGTTTTTTTATATGCTCCACAGCGTTGTATTGTCATAATGTGACAAAACTGATGTTGGATTTTTCATACAAGTAGTGCTCTACATTGAACGTGAAAAGTAATTTGCCCATAACTCATATCTCGGTAAACATTTCTGATTGATTCCTGCGACCAAAGTGGAACATGCTCAACAGATTCCTCAAGTCCGAATGGGAAAAAAATAAAGTCGTATTTTTCGTACCAGATGTGCCATGCATTTAAGCTCAAAAGTGTTTTTGGCATTACTTTAAGCCCGAAAAACGTTTCTAAACGATTCTTGTGCCTATAGTGGTTTTTTACCCTGCTCCATAGCGCCGTCACGTCAGAATGTGAAAAAACTGAAGCTGGATATTTCATACAAGTAGTGCCCTACATTGAACGTGAAAAGTATTTTGCCCGCAACTCCTATCTCGAAAAGCATTTCTAAATGATTCATGCGCCAAAAGTGGCATTTTTCCATGCTCAACAGATTCCTGGGAAAAAATTAAAGTCGGATTTTTCGTACCAGATGTGCCCTGCATTTAAGCTCAAAAGTGTTTTTGGCATTACTCTTATCCCGAAAAACCTTTCTAAACGATTCTTGTGCCTAAAGTGGTTTTTATTCATGCTCCACAGCACCGTCACGTCAGAATGTGACAAAACTGAATTTGGATTTTTCATACAAGTAGTGCTCTACATTGAACGTGAAAAGTATTTTGCCCATAACTCTTATCTCGGTAAACATTTCTGATTGATTCCTGCGACTAAATGGCACATGCTCAACAGATTCCTCCAATCCGAATGGGAAAAAAATAAAGTTGTATTTTTCGTACCAGATGTGCCCTGCATTTAAGCTCAAAAGTGTTTTTGTTATTACTCTTAGCCCGAAAAACCTTTCTAAATGATTCTTGTGCCTATAGTGGTTTTTTACCATGCTCCATAGCGCCGTCACGTCATAATATGAAAAAACTGAAGCTGGATATTTCATACAACTAGTGCCCTACATTGAACGTGAAAAGTATTTTGCCCGCAACTCTTATCTCGGAAAGCATTTCTAATTGATTCCTGTTCCTAAAGTGGCATTTTTCCCTGCTCAACAGATTCTTGAATTTCGAATGGGAAAAAAATGAAGTCGGATTTTTCGTACCAGATGTGCCCTGCATTTAAGCTCAAAAGTATTTTTGGCATTACTCTTATCCCGAAAAACCTTTCTAAACGATTCTTGTGCCTAAAGTGGTTTTTTTCCGTGCTCCACAGCGCCGTCACGTCAGAATGTGACGAAACTGAAGTTGGATTTTTCATACAAGTAGTGCTCTACATTGAACGTGAAAAGTATTTTGCCCATAACTCTTATCTCGTAAAACATTTATGATTTATTCCTGCGTCTAAAGTCGCATTTTTCTATGCTCAAGAGATTCCTTAAGTCCGAATGGGAAAAAAATGAAGTCAGATTTTTCGTACCAGTTGTGCTCTACATGGAAGATGAAAATTGTTTTTGGCATAACTCTTAGCTTGAAATACATTTATAAACGATTCTTTTCCCCAAAATAGTTTTTTTAATTCCATGCTCCACGGTTTCATCATGTTAGAATGTGGAAAAAATGAAGTCGTATCTTTCGTACCAGTTGTGCCCTGCATTTAAGCTCGAAAGTGTTTTTGGCATTATTGTTAGCCCGAAAAAACTTTCTAAACTATTCTTGTGCCTAAAGTGGTTTTTTACCATGCTCCATAGCGCCATAACGTCATAATGTGAAAAAACTGAAGTTGTATTTATCATACAAGTAGTGCCTTAAATTGAACGTGAAATTTTTTTTGCCCGCAACTCTTATCTCGGAAAACATTTCTGATTTATTCCTGCGCCTAAAGTGGCGTTTTTCCATGCTCAACAGATTCCTGAAGTCCGAATGGGAAAAAAATGAAGTTTGATTTTTCGTACCAGTTGTGCCCTGCAATTAAGCTTAAAAGTGTTTTCGTCGTAACTCTTATCCTGAAAAACCTTTCTAAACGATTCTTGTGTCTAAAGTGGTTTTTTTACATGCTCCTTAACGCCGTCACGTCAGAATGTGGCAAAACTGAAGTAGGATTTTTCATACAAGTAGTGCCTTACATTGAACGTGATAAAATTTTTACCCATAACTCTTATCTCGGAAAACATTACTGATTGATTCCTGCACCTAAAGTGGAAATTTTCCATGGTCAACAGATTCCTCAAGTCCGAATGGGAAAAAAATGAAGTCGTATTTTTCGTACTATATGGGCCCTGCATTTAAACTCAAAAGTGTTTTTGGCATTACTTTTAGCCCGAAAAACCTTTCTAAACGATTTTTGTGCCTAAAGTGGCTTTTTTATATGCTCCACAGCGCCGTAACGTCAGAATGTGACAAATCTGAAGTTGGATTTTTCATACAAGTAGTGCTCTACATTGAACGTGAAAAGTATTTTGCCCATAACTCTTATCTCGGTAAACATTTCTGATTGATTCCTGCGACCAAAGTGGAACATGCTCAACAGATTCCTCAAGTCCGAATGGGAAAAAAATAAAGTCGTATTTTTCGTACCAGATGTGCCATGCATTTAAGCTCAAAAGTGTTTTTGGCATTACTTTTAGCCCGAAAAACGTTTCTAAACGATTCTTGTGCCTATAGTGGTTTTTTACCCTGCTCCATAGCGCCGTCACGTCATAATGTGAAAAAACTGAAGCTGGATATTTCATACAAGTAGTGCCCTACATTGAACGTGAAAAGTATTTTGCCCGCAACTCCTATCTCGAAAAGCATTTCTAAATGATTCATGCGCCAAAAGTGGCATTTTTCTATGCTCAACAGATTCCTGGGAAAAAAATAAAGTCGGATTTTTCGTACCAGATGTGCCCTGCATTTAAGCTCAAAAGTGTTTTTGGCATTACTCTTATCCCGAAAAACCTTTCTAAACGATTCTTGTGCCTAAAGTGGTTTTTATTCATGCTCCACAGCACCGTCACGTCAGAATGTGACAAAACTGAATTTGGATTTTTCATACTAGTAGTGCTCTACATTGAACGTGAAATGTATTTTGCCCATAACTCTTATCTCGGTAAACATTTCTGATTGATTCCTACGACTAAATGGCACATGCTCAACAGATTCCTCCAATCCGAATGGGAAAAAAATAAAGTCGTATTTTTCGTACCAGATGTGCCCTGCATTTAAGCTCAAAAGTGTTTTTGTTATTACTCTTAGCCCGAAAAACCTTTCTAAATGATTCTTGTGCCTATAGTGGTTTTTTACCATGCTCCATAGCGCCGTCACGTCAGAATGTGACAAAACTGAAGTTGTATTTTTCATACAAGTAGTGCTCTACATTGAACGTGAAAATTATTTTGCCCATAACTCTTATCTCGTAAAACATTTATGATTTATTCCTGCGTCTAAAGTCGTATTTTTCTATGCTCAAGAGATTCCTTAAGTCCGAATGGGAAAAAAATGAAGTCAGATTTTTCGTACCAGTTGTGCTCTACATGGAAGATGAAAATTGTTTTTGGCATAACTCTTAGCTTGAAATACATTTATAAACGATTCTTTTCCGCAAAATAGTTTTTTTAATTCCATGCTCCACGATTCCATCATGTTAGAATGTGGAAAAAATGAAGTCGTATTTTTCGTACCAGTTGTGCCCTGCATTTAAGCTCGAAAGTGTTTTTGGCATTATTGTTAGCTCGAAAAACCTTTATAAACAATTCTTGTGCCTAAAGTGGTTTTTTACCATGCTCCATAGCGCTTTCACGTCATAATGTGAAAAAACTGAAGTTGGATTTTTCATACATGTAGTGCTCTAAATTGAACGTGAAAAGTATTTTGCCCGTAACTCTTATCTCGTTAAACATTTCTAATTGATTCCTGCGACTAAAGTGGCACATGCGCAACAGATTCCTCAAGTCCGAATGGGAGAAAAATGAAGTCGTATTTTTCGTACCAGATGTGCGCTGCATTTAAGCTCAAAAGTGTTTTTTGGCATTACTCTTAGCCCGAAAAAGTTTTCTAAACGATTCTTGTGCCTATAGTGGTTTTTTACCATGCTCCGTAGCGCCGTCACGTCATAATGTGAAAAAACTGAAGCTGGATATTTCATACAAATAGTGCCCTACATTGAACGTGAAAAGTGTTTTGCCCGCAACTCCAATCTCGGAAAGAATTTCTAATTGATTCCTGCGCCTAAAGTGGCATTTTTCAATGCTCAACAGATTCCTGAAGTCTGAATGGGAAAAAAATAAACTCGGATATTTCGTACCAGATGTGTCCTGCATTTAAGCTCAAAAGTGTTTTGGGCATTACTCATAGCCCGAAAAACCTTTCTAAACGATTCTTATGCCTAAAGTGGTTTTTTTATATGCTCCACAGCGCTTTATTGTCAGAATGTGACAAAACTGAAGTTGGATTTTTCATACAAGTAGTGCTCTACATTGAACGTGAAAAGTATTTTGCCCATAACTCTTATCTCGGTAAACATTTCTGATTGATTCCTGTGACTAAAGTGGAACATGCTCAACAGATTCCTCAAGTCCGAATGAGAAAAAAATAAAGTCGTATTTTTCGTACCAGATGTGCCATGCATTTAAGCTCAAAAGTGTTTTTGGCATTACTTTTAGCCCGAAAAACGTTTCAAACGATTCTTGTGCCTATAGTGGTTTTTTACCCTGCTCCATAGCGCCGTCACGTCATAATGTGAAAAAACTGAAGCTGGATATTTCATACAAATAGTGCCCTACATTGAACGTGAAAAGTATTTTGCCCGCAACTCCTATCTCGAAAAGCATTTCTAAATGATTCATGCACCTAAAGTGGCAATTTTCCATGCTCAAAAGATTCCTAGGAAAAAAATGAAGTCGGATTTTTCGTACCAGATGTGCCCTGCATTTAAGCTCAAAAGTGTTTTTGGCATTACTCTTATCCCGAAAAACCTTTCTAAACGATTCTTGTGCCTAAAGTGGTTTTTATTCATGCTCCACAGTCCCGTCACGTCAGAATGTGACAAAACTGAATTTGGATTTTTCATACAAGTAGTGCTCTACATTGAACGTGAAAAGTATTTTGCCCATAACTCTTATCTCGGTAAACATTTCTGATTGATTCCTGCGACTAAATGGCACATGCTCAACAGATTCCTCAAGTCCGAATGGGAAAAAAATAAAGTCGTATTTTTCGTACCAGATGTGCCCTACATTTAAGCTCAAAAGTGTTTTTGGCATTACTCTTAGCCCGAAAAACCTTTCTAAACGATTCTTGTGCCTATAGAGGTTTTTTACCATGCTCCATAGCGCCGTCACGTCATAATATGAAAAAACTGAAGCTGGATATTTCATACAAGTAGTGCCCTACATTGAACGTGAAAAGTATTTTGCCCGCAACTCTTATCTCGGAATGCATTTCTAATTGATTCCTGTTCCTAAAGTGGCATTTTTCCATGCTCAACAGATTCCTGAATTTCGAATGGGAAAAAAATGAAGTCGGATTTTTCGAACCAGATGTGCCCTGCATTTAAGCTCAAAAGTATTTTTGGCATTACTCTTATCCCGAAAAACCTTTCTAAACGATTCTTGTGCCTAAAGTGGTTTTTTTCCGTGCTCCACAGCGCCGTCACGTCAGAATGTGACGAAACTGAAGTTTTATTTTTCATACAAGTAGTGCTCTACATTGAACGTGAAAAGTATTTTGCCCATAACTCTTATCTCGTAAAACATTTATGATTTATTCCTACGCCTAAAGTCGCATTTTTCTATGCTCAAGAGATTCCTTAAGTCCGAATGGGAAAAAAATGAAGTCAGATTTTTCGTACCAGTTGTGCTCTACATGGAAGATGAAAATTGTTTTTCGCATAACTCTTAGCTTGAAATACATTTATAAACGATTCTTTTCCCCAAAATAGTTTTTTTTAATTCCATGCTCCACGGCTCCATCATGTTAGAATGTGGAAAAAATGAAGTCGTATTTTTCGTACCAATTGTGCCCTGCACTTAAGCTCGAAAGTGTTTTTGGCATTATTTTTAGCCAGAAAAAACTTTCTAAACTATTCTTGTGCCTAAAGTGGTTTTTTACCATGCTCCATAGCGCCATAACGTCATAATGTGAAAAAACTGAAGTTGAATTTATCATACAAGTAGTGCCTTAAATTGAACGTGAAAACTTTTTAGCCCGCAACTCTTATCTCGGAAAACATTTCTGATTTATTCCTGCGCCTAAAGTGGCGTTTTTCCATGCTCAATAGATTCCTGAAGTCCGAATGGGAAAAAAATGAAGTTTGATTTTTCGTACCAGTTGTGCCCTGCAATTAAGCTTAAAAGTGTTTTTGTCGTAACTCTTATCCTGAAAAACCTTTCTAAACGATTCTTGTGTCTAAAGTGGTTTTTTTACATGCTCCTTAACGCCGTCACGTCAGAATGTGACAAAACTGAAGTAGGATTTTTCATACAAGTAGTGCCTTACATTGAACGTGAAAAGAATTTTACCCATAACTCTTATCTCGGAAAACATTACTGATTGATTCCTGCACCTAAAGTGGAATTTTGCCATGGTCAACAGATTCCTCAAGTCCGAATGGGAAAAAAATGAAGTCGTATTTTTCGTACTAGATGGGCCCTGCATTTAAACTCAAAAGTGTTTTTGGCATTACTTTTAGCCCGAAAAACCTTTCTAAACGATTTTTGTGCCTAAAGTGGTTTTTTTATATGCTCCACAGCGCCGTAACGTCAGAATGTGACAAAACTGAAGTTGGATTTTTCATAGAAGTAGTGCTCTACATTGAACGTGAAAAGTATTTTGCCCATAACTCTTATCTCGTTAAACAATTCTGATTGATTCCTGAGACTAAAGTGGCACATGCGCAACAGATTCCTCAAGTTCGAATGGGAAAAAAATGAAGTCGTATTTTTCGTACCAGATGTGCCCTGCATTTTAGCTGAAAATTGTTTTTGGCAAAACTCTTAGCTCGAAAAATATTTATAAACGATTCTTTAGCCTAAAATAGTCTTTGTCCATGCTCCACGGCTCCATCATGTTAGAATGTGGAAAAAATGAAGTCGGATTTTTCGTACCAGTTGTGCCTTGCATTTAAGCTCGAAAGTGTTTTTGGCATTATTGTTAGCTCGAAAAACCTTTATAAACAATTCTTGTGCCTAAAGTGGTTTTTTACCATGCTCCATAGCGCCTTCACGTCATAATGTGAAAAAACTGAAGTTGGATTTTTCATACAAGTAGTGCTCTAAATTGAACGTGAAAAGTATTTTGCCTACAACTCTTATCTCGGGAAACATTTCTGATTGATTCCTACGCCTAAAGTGGCATTTTTCCATGCTCAATAGATTCCTGTAGTCCGAATGGGAAAAAAATGAAGTCGGATTTTTCGTACCAGTAGTGCCCTTCAATTAAGATCAAAATTGTTTTTGTCGTAACTCTTATTATGAAAAACCTTTCTAAACGATTCTTGTGCCTAAAGTGGTTTTTTTCCATGCTCAACAGATTCCTGAAGTCCGAATGGGAAAAAAATGAAGTTTGATTTTTCGTACCAGTTGTGCCCTGCAATTAAGCTTAAAAGTGTTTTTGTCGTAACTCTTATCCTGAAAAACCTTTCGAAACGATTCTTGTGTCTAAAGTGGTTTTTTTACATGCTCCTTAACGCCGTCACGTCAGAATGTGACAAAACTGAAGTAGGATTTTTCATACAAGTAGTGCCTTACATTGAACGTGAAAAGAATTTTACCCATAACTCTTATCTCGGAAAACATTACTGATTGATTCCTGCACCTAAAGTGGAATTTTTCCATGGTCAACTGATTCCTCAAGTCCGAATGAGAAAAAAATGAAGTCGTATTTTTCGTACCAGTTGTGCCCTGCATTTAAGCTCGAAAGTGTTTTTGGCATTATTGTTAGCTCGAAAAACCTTTATAAACAATTCTTGTGCCTAAAGTGGTTTTTAACCATGCTCCATAGCGCCTTCACGTCATAATGTGAAAAAACTGAAGTTGGATTTTTCATACAAGTAGTGCTCTAAATTCAACGTGAAAAGTATTTTGCCTACAACTCTTATCTCGGGAAACATTTCTGATTGATTCCTACGCCTAAAGTGGCATTTTTCCATGCTCAATAGATTCCTGTAGTCCGAATGGGAAAAAAATGAAGTCGGATTTTTCGTACCAGTTGTGCCCTTCAATTAAGATCAAAAGTGTTTTTGTCGTAACTCTTATTCTGAAAAACCTTTCTAAACGATTCTTATGCCTAAAGTGGTTTTTTTACTTGCTCCTTAGCACCGTCACGTCAAAATGTGACAAAACTGAAGCAGGATTTTCCAAACAAGTAATGCCTTACATTCAACGTGAAAAAAAGTTTACCCACAACTCTTATATCGGAAAACATTTCTGATTGATTCTTGCGCCTAAAGTGGCATTTTTCCATGGTCAATAGATTCCTCAAGTCCGAATGGGAAAAAAATGAAGTCGTATTTTTCGTACCGGATGTGCCCTGCATTTAAGCCCATAGGTGTTTTTGGCATTACTCTTAGCTCGAAAAAACTTTCTAAACGATTCTTGTGCCTAAAGTGGTTTTTTTATATGCGCCACAGCGCCGTCACGTCAGAATGTGACAAAACTGAAGTTGGATTTTTCATACAAGTAGCTCTACATTGAACGTGAAAAGTATTTTTACCATAACTCTTATCTCAGTAAATATTTCTGATTGATTCCTGCGACTAAAGTGGCACATGCGCAACAGATTCCTCAAGTCCTAATGGGAAATAAATGAAGTATTTATCGTACCAGATGTGCCCTGCATTTAAGCTCAAAAGTGTTTTTTGGCATTACTCTTAGCCCGAAAAACCTTTCTAAACGATTCTTGTGCCTATAGTGGTTTTTTACCATGCTCCATAGCGCCGTCACGTCATAATGTGAAAAAACTTAAGCCGGATATTTCATACAAGTAGTGCCCTACATTGAACGTGAAAAGTATTTTGCCCGCAACTCTTATCTCGAAAATCATTTCTAATTGATTCCTGTGCCTAAAGTGGCATTTTTCCATGGTCAACAGATTCCTGAAGTCCTAATGGGAAAAAAATGAAGTCAGATTTTTCGTACCAGTTGTGCCCTGCATTTAGGCTCAAAAGTGTTTTTGGCATTACTCTTATCCCGAAAAACATTTCTAAAAGATTCTTGTGCCTAAAGTGATTTTTTTCCATGCTCCACAGCGCCGTCACGTCAGAATGTGACAAAACTGAAGTTGGATTTTTCATACAGACAGTGCTTTACATTGAACGTGAAAAGTATTTTTGCTCGCAACTCTTATCTCGGAAAACATTTCTGATTGATTCCTGCGACTAAAGTGGCACATGCTCAACAGATTCCTCAAGTTCGAATGGGAAAAAAATGAACTCGTATTTTTCGTACCAGATGTGCCCTGCATTTAAGCTCATAAGTGTTTTTGGCATTACTCTTAGCCCGAAAAACCTTTCTAAACGATTCCTGCGCGTAAAGTGGCATTTTTCATGCTCAAGAGATTCCTCAACTCCGAATGGGAAAAAAATGAAGTCAGATTTTTCGTACCAGTTGTGCCCTGCATTTAAGCTCGAAAGTGTTTTTGGCATTATTGTTATCCCGAAAATCCTTTCTAAACGATTTTTGTGCCTAAAGTGGTTTTTTACCATGCTCCATAGCGCCTTCACGTCATAATGTGAAAAAACTGAAGCTGGATTTTTCATACAAGTAGTGCTCTAAATTGAACGTGTAAAGTTTTTAGCCTACTACTCTTATCTCGGACAACATTTCTGATTGATTCCTGCACCTAAAGTGGCATTTTTCCATGCTCAACAAATTCCTGTAGTCCGAATGGGAAAAAAATGAAATTGGATTTTTCTTACCAGTTGTGCCCTGCAATTAAGCTTAAAAGTGATTTTGTCGTAACTCTTATCCTGAAGAACCTTTCTAAACGATTCTTGTGCCTAAAGTGGTTTTTTTACATGCTCCTTACCTCCGTCATGTCAGAATGTGACAAAACTGAAGTAGGATTTTTCATACAAGTAGTGCCTTACATTGAACGTGAAAAGAATTTTACCCATAACTCTTATCTCGGAAAACATTTCGATTGATTCTGCGCCTAAAGTGGCATTTTTCTAAGGTCAACAGATTCCTCAAGTCCGAATGGGAAAAAAATGAAGTCGTATTTTTCGTACCAGATGTGCTTTGCATTTACGCTCAAAAGTGTTATTGGCATTACTCTTAGCCCGAAAAACCTTTCTAAACGATTCTTGTGCCTATAGTGGTTTTTTACCATGCTCCATAGCGCCGTCACGTCATAATGTGAAAAAACTGAAGCTGCATATTTAATACAAGTAGTGCCCTACATTGAACGTGAAAAGTATTTTGCACGCAACTCTTATCTCGGAAAGCATTTCAAATTGCTTCCTGCGCCTAAAGTGGCATTTTTCCATGCTCAACAGATTCCTGAAGTCCAAATGGGAAAAAAAAGAAGTCGGATTTTTCGTACCAGTTGTGCCCTGCATTTAAGCTCAAAAGTGTTTTTGGCATTACTCTTTTCCCGAAAAACCTTTCTAAACAATTCTTGTGCCTAAAGTGGTTTTTTTCCATGCTCCACAGCGCCGTCACGTCAGAATGTGACAAAATTGAAGTTGGATTTTTCATACAAGTAGTGCTCTACATTGAATGTGAAAAGTATTTTGCCCATAACTCTTATCTCGGAAAACATTTCTGATTGATTCCTGCGACTAAAGTGGCACATGCTCAACAGATTCCTCAAGTTTGAATGGGAAAAAAATGAAGTCTTATTTTTATTACCGGATGTGCCCTGCATTTAAGCTCACAAGTGTTTTTGGCATTACTCTTAGCCCGAAAAACCTTTCTAAACGATTCCTGCGCCTAAAGTGTCATTTTTCCATGCTCAAGAGATTCCTCAGGTCCGAGTGGGAAAAAAATGAAGTCAGATTTTTCGAACCAGTTGTGCTCTACATGGAAGCTGAAGATTGTTTTTGGCATAACTCTTAGCTCGAAAAACATTTATAAACGATTCTTTTGCCTAAAATAGTTTTTTTCCATGCTCCACGACTCCATCATGTTAGAATGTGGAAAAAATGAAGTCGAAATTTCGTACCAGTTGTGCCTGCATTTAAGCTCGAAAGTATTTTTGGCATTATTGTTAGCCCGAAAAACCTTTCTAAACGATTCTTGTGCCTAAAGTGGTTTTTTACCATGCTCCATTGCGCCTTCACGACATAATGTGAAAAAACTGAAGTTGGATTTTTCATACAAGTAGTGCTCTAAATTGAACGTGAAAAGGTTTTTGCCTACAACTCTTATCTCGGAAAACATTTCTGATTGATTCCCGCGCCTAAAGTGGCATTATTCCATGCTCAATAGATTCCTGTTCCTCAAGTCCGAATGGGAAAAAAATGAAGCCGCATTATTCGTACCAGATGTGCCCTGCATTTTAGCTCAAAAGTGTTTTTGGCATTAATCTTTGCCCGTAAAACCTTTAGAAACGTTTCTTGTGCCTAAAGTGGTTTTTTTTATATGCTCCACAACGCGTCACGTCAGAATGTGACAAAACTGAAGATGGATTTTTCATACAACTAGTGCTCTACATTGAACGTGAAAAGTATTTTGCCCATAACTCTTATCTCAGTAAATATTTGATTGATTCCTGCGACTAATGTGGCACATGCGCAACAGATTCCTCAAGTCCGAATGGGAAAAAAATGAAGTCGTATTTTTCGTACCAGATGTGCCCTGCATTTAAGCTCAAAATTGTTTTTGGCATTACTCTTAGCCCGAAAAACCTTTCTAAACGATTCTTGTGCCTATAGTGGTTTTTTACCATGCTCCATAGCGCCGATCACGTCATAATGTGAAAAAAATTGAAGTGGGATTTTTCATACAATTAGTGCCTTACATTGAACGTGAAAAGAATTTTGCCCATAACTCTTATCTCGGAAAACATTTCTGAGTGATTCCTGCGCCTAAAATGGCATATTTCCATGGTCAATAGATTCCTCAAGTTCGAATGGGAAAAAAATGAAGTCGTATTGTTCTTACCGGATGTGCCCTGCATTTAAGCTCAAAAGTGTTTTTGGCATTACTCTTAGCCCGAAAAACCTTTCTAAACGATTCTGCGCCTAAAGTGTCATTTCTCCATGCTCAAGAGATTCCTCAATTTCGAGTGGGAAAAAGATGAGGTCAGATTTTTCGAACCAGTTGTGCTCTACATGGAAGCTGAAAATTGTTTTTAGCATAACTCTTAGCTCGAACAACATTTATAAACGATTCTTTTGCCTAAAATAATTTTTTTCCATGCTCCACGGCTCCATCATGTTAGAATGTGGAAAAAATGCAGTCGGAATTTCGTACCAGTTGTGCCCTGCATTTAAGCTCGAAAGTGTTTTTGGCATTATTGTTAGCCCGAAAAACATTTCTAAACGATTCTTGTGCCTAAAGTGGTTTTTACCATGCTCCATTGGGCCTTCACGACATTATGTGAAAAAACTAAAGTTGGATTTTTCATACAAGTAGTGCTCTAAATTGAACGTGAAAAGTTTTTTGCCTACAACTCTTCTCTCGGAAAACATTTTTGATTGATTCCCGCGCCTAAAGTGGCATTATTCCATGATCAATAGATTCCTGTTCCTCAAGTCCGAATGGGAAAAAAATGAAGCCGTATTATTCGTACCAGATGTGCCCTGCATTTAAGCTCAAAAGTGTTTTTGGCATTAGTCTTTGCCCGTAAAACCTTTAGAAACGTTTCTTGTGCCTAAAGTGGTTTTTTTATATGTTCCACAGCGCCGTCACGTCAGAATGTGACAAAACTGAAGTTGGATTTTTCATACAAGTAGTGCTCTACATTGAACGTGAAAAGTATTTTGCCCATAACTCTTATCTCGGAAAACATTTCTGATTGATTCCTGCGACTAAAGTGGCACATGCTCAACAGATTCCTCATGTTCGAATGGGAAAAAAATGAAGTCATATTTTTCTTACCGGATGTACTCTGAATTTAAGCTCAAAAGTGTTTTTGGCATTACTCTTAGCCCGAAAAACCTTTCTAACCGATTCCTGCGCCTAAAGTGGCATTTTTCCATGCTCAAGAGATTCCTCAAGTCCGAATGGGAAAAAAAATGAAGTCGGATTTTTCGTACTAGCTGTGCCTTGCAATTAAGCTTAAAAGTGTTTTCGTCGTAACTCTTATCCTGAAAAACCTTTCTAAACGATTCTTGTGCTTAAAGTGGTTTTATTACATGCTCCTTAGCGCCGTCACGTCGAATGTGACAGAACTGAAGTAGGATTTTTCATACAATTAGTGCCTTACATTGAACTTGAAAAGAATTTTGCCCATAACTCTTATCTCACAAAACATTTCTGATTGATTCCTGCGCCTAAAGTGGCATTTTTCCATGGTCAACAGATTCCTCAAGTCCGAATGGGAAAAAAATTGAAGACGAATTTATCATACCAGATGTCCCCTGCATTTAAGCTCAAAAGTGTTTTTGGCATTACTCATAACCCGAAAAACCTTTCTAAACGATTCTTGTGCCTAAAGTGGTTTTCTTACATGCTCCACAGCGCCGTCACATCAGAATGTGACAAAACTGAAGTTGGATTTTTCATACAAGTAGTACTCTACATTGAACGTGAAAAGAATTTTGCCCATAACTCTTATCTCGGAAAGCATTTCTAATTGATTCCTGCGCCTAAAGTGGCATTTTTCCATGCTCAACAGATTCCTGAAGTCAAAATTGGAAAAAAACAAAGTCGGATTTTTCGTACCAGTTGTGCCCTGCATTTAAGCTCAAAAATGTTTTTGGCATTACTCTTATCCCGAAAAACCTTTCTAAACGATTCTTGTGCCTAAAGTGGTTTTTTACATGCTCCACAGCGCCGTCACGTCAGAATGTGACAAAACTGAAGTTGGATTTTTCATACAAGTAATGCTCTACATTGAACGTGAAAAGTATTTTACCCATAACTCTTATCTCGGAAAACATTTCTGATTGATTCCTGCGACTATAGTGGCACATGATCAACAGATTCATCAAGAACGAAAGGGAAAAAAATGAAGTCGTATTTTTCGTACCAGATGTGCCCTGCATTTAAGCTCAAAAGTGTTTTTCGCATTACTCTTAACCCGATAAACCTTTCTAAATGATTCTTGTGCCTAAAGTTGTTTTTTTACATGCTCCACTGCGCCGTCACGTCATAATGTGACAAAACTGAAGTTGGATTTTTCATACAAGTAGTGCTCTACATTAAACGTGAAAAGTATTTAGCCCATTACTCTTATCTCGGAAAACATTTCTGATTGATTCCTGCGACTAAAGTGGCACATGCTCAACAGATTCCTCAAGTTCGAATGGGAAAAAAATGAAGTCGTATTTTTCGTACCGGATGTGCCCTGCATTTAAGCTCAAAAGTGTTTTTGGCATTACTCTTAGCCCGAAAAACCTTTCTAAACGATTCCTGCGCCTAAAGTGGCATTTTTCCATGCTCAAGAGATTCCTCAAGTCCGAGTGGGAAAAAAATGAAGTCAGATTTTTCGAACCAGTTGTGCTCTACATGGAAGCTGAAAATTGTTTTTGGCATAACTCTTAGCTCGAAAAACATTTATAAACGATTCTTTTGCCTAATATAGTTTTTTTCCATGCTCCACGGCTCCATCATGTTAGAATGTGGAAAAAATGAAGTCGAATTTTTCGTACCAGTTGTGCCCTGCATTTAAGCTCGAAAGTATCTTTGGCATTATTGTTAGCCCCAAAAACCTTTCTAAACGATTCTAAACTGAACGTGAAAAGTTTTTTGCCTACAACTCTTATCTCGTAAAACGTTTCTGATTGATTCCTGCGCCTAAAGTGGCATTAATCCATGCTCAGCAGATTCCTGTAGTGCGAATGGGAAAGAAATGAAGTCGGATTTTTTGTACCAATTGTGCCCTACAATTAAGCTCAAAAGTGTTTTTGTCGCAACTCTTATCCTGAAAAACCTTTCTAAACGATTCTTGTGCCTACAATGGTTTTTTTACATGCTCCTTAGCGCTGTCACGTGAGAATGTGACAAAACTGAAGTAGGATTTTTCATACAAGTAGTGCCTTACATTGAACGTGAAAAGAATTTTACCCATAACTCTTATCTCGAAAAACATTTCTGATTTATTCCTGCGCCTAAAGTGGCATTTTTCCATGGTCAACAGATTCCTCAAGTCCGAAAGGGAAAAAAATGAAGCCGTATTATTCGTACCAGATGTGCCCTACATTTAAGCTCAAAAGTGTCTTTGGCATTACTCTTTGCCCGTAAAACCTTTATAAACGATTCTTGTGCCTAAAGTGGTTTTTTTATATGCTCCACAGCGCCGTCACCTCATAATGTCACAAAACTGAAGTTGGATTTTTCATACAAGTAGTGCTCTACATTGAACGTAAAAAGTATTTTGCCCATAACTCTTATCTCGGTAAACATTTCTGATTGATTCCTGCGACTAATATGGCACTTGCGCAACAGATTCCTCTAGTCCGAATGGGAAAAAAATGAAGTCGTATTTTTCGTACCAGATGTGCCTTGCATTTAAGCTCAAAAGTGTTTTTGGCATTACTATTAGCCCGAAAAACCTTTCTAAACGATTCTTGTGCCTATAGTGATTTTTTACCATGCTCCATAGCGCCGTCACGTCATAATGTGAAAAAACTGAAGTTGGATTTTTCATACAAGTAGTGCTCTACATTGAACGTGAAAAGTATTTTGCCCATAACTCTTATCTCGGTAAACATTTCTGATTGATTCCTGCGACTAATGTGGCACATGCGCAACAAATTCCTCTAGTCCGAATGGGAAAAAATGAAGTCGTATTTTTCGTACCAGATGTGCCTTGCATTTAAGCTCAAAAGTGTTTTTGGCATTACTCTTAGCCCGAAAAACCTTTCTAAACGATTCTTGTGCCTATAGTGGTTTTTTACCATGCTCCATAGCGCCGTCACGTCATAATGTGAAAAAACTGAAGTTGGATTTTTCATACAAGTAGTGTTCTAAATTGAACGTGAAAAGTATTTTGCCTACAACTCTTATCTCGGAAAACATTTCTGATTGATTCCTGCGCCTTAAGTGGCATTTTTCCATGCTCAACGGATTCCCGTAGTCCGAATGGGAAAAAAAATGAAGTCGGATTTTTCGCACCAGTTGTGCCTTGCAATTAAGCTCAAAAGTGTTTTCGTCGTAACTCTTATCCTGAAAAACCTTTCTAAACGATTCTTGTGCCTAAAGTGGTTTTTTTACATGCTCCTTAGCGCCGTCACGTCGAATGTGACAGAACTGAAGTAGGATTTTTCATACAATTAGTGCCTTACATTGAATGTGAAAAGAATTTTGCCCATAACTCTTATCTCGGAAAACATTTCTGATTGATTCCTGCGCCTAAAGTGGCATTTTTCCATGGTCAACAGATTCCTCAAGTCCGAATGGGAAAAAAATGAAGACGTATTTTTCGTACCAGATGTGCCCTGCATTTAAGCTCAAAAGTGTTTTTGGCATTACTCTTAGCCCGAAAAACCTTTCTAAACGATTCTTGTGCCTAAAGTGGTTTTTTTACATGCTTCACAGCGCCGTCACGTCAGAATGTGACAAAACTGAAGTTGGATTTTTCATACAAGTAGTACTCTACATTGAACGTGAAAAGTATTTTGCTCATAACTCTTATCTCGGAAAGCATTTCTAATTGATTCCTGCGCCTAAAGTGGCATTTTTCCATGCTCAACAGATTCCTGAAGTCAAAATGGGAAAAAAATAAAGTCGGATTTTTCGTACCAGTTGTGCCCTACATTTAAGCTCAAAAGTGTTTTTGGCATTACTATTATCCCGAAAAACCTTTCTAAACGATTCTTGTGCCTAAAGTGGTTTTTTTACATGCTCCACAGCGCCGTCACGTCAGAATGTGACAAAACTGAAGTTGGATTTTTCATACAAGTAAAGCTCCACATTGAACGTGAAAAGTATTTTGCCAATAACTCTTATCTCGAAAAACATTTCTGATTGATTCTTGCGACTAAAGCGGCACATGATCAACAGATTCCTCAAGTCCGAATGGGAAAAAAAAAGAAGTCATATTTTTCGTACCAGATGTGCCCTTCATTTAAGCTCAAAAGTGTTTTTGGCATTACTGTTAACCCGAAAAACCTTTCTAAACGATTCCTGCGCTTAAAGTGGCATTTTTCCAGGCTCAAGAGATTCCTCAAGTCCGAATGGGAAAAAAATGAAGTCGGATTTTTCGTAATAGTTGTGCTCTACATGGAAGCTGAAAATTGTTTTTGGCATAACTCTTAGCTCGAAAAACATTTATAAACGATTCTTTTGCCTAAAGTGGTTTTTTTTCCATGCTCCACGACTCCATCATGTTAGAATGGGGAAAAAATGAAGTCGGATTTTTCGTATCAGTTGTGCCCTGCATTTAAGCTCGAAAGTGTTTTTGGCATTATTGTTAAACCGAAAAACCTTTCTAAACGATTCTTGTGCCTAAAGTGGTTTTTTACCATGCTCCATAGCGCCTTCACGTCATAATGTGAAAAAATTGAAGTTGAATTTTTCATACAAGTAGTGCCCTAAATTGAACGTGAAAAGTATTTTGCCCACAACTCTTATCTCGGAAAACATATCTCATTGATTCTTGCGCCTAAAGTGGCATTTTTCCATGCTCAACAGATTCCTGAAGTCCGAATGGGAAAAAAATGAAGTCGGATTTTTCGTACCAGTTGTGCCCTGCAATTTAGCTCAAAAGTGTTTTTGTCGTAACTCTTATCCTGAAAAAACCTTTCTAAACGATTCTTGTGCCTAAAGTGGTTTTGTTACATGCTCCTTAGCACCGTCACGTCAGAATGTGACAAAACTGAAGTAGGATTTTTCATACAAGTAGTGCCTTACATTGAACGTGTTTGTCCAAAACTCTTATATCGGAAAACATATCTGATTGATTCCTGCGCCTAAAGTGGCATTTTTCCATGGTGAACAGATTCCTCAAGTCAGAAAGGTAAAAAATGAAGTCGTATTTTTCGTACTAGATGTGCCCTACAATTAAGCTCAAAAGTGTTTTTGAAATTACTCTTAGCCCGAAAAACCTTTCTAAACGATTCTTGTACCTGAAGTGGTTTTTTTATATGCTCCACAGTAGTCACGTCGAATCGACAAAACTAATGTTGGATTTTTCGTACAAGTAGTGCTCTACATTGAACATGAAAAGTATTTTTCCCATAACTCTTATCTCGGTAAACATTTCTGATTGATTCCTGCAACTAAAGTGGCACATGCTCAACAGATTCCTCAAGTCCGAATGGGAAAAAAAATGAAGTCGTATTTTTCTTACCAGATCCGCCCAACATTTAAGCTCAAAAGTGTTTTTGGCATTACTCTTAGCCCGAAGAACCTTTTTAAAAGATTCTTGTACCTAAAGTGGTATTTTTACATGCTCCACAGCGCCGTCACGTCAGAATGTGACAAAACTGAAGTTGGATTTTTCATACAAGTAGTGCTCTACATTGAACGTGAAAAGTATTTTGCCCATAACTCTTATCTCGGAAAGCATTTCTAATTGATTCCTGCGCCTAAAGTGGCATTTTTCCATGCTCAACAGATTCCTAAAATCCGAATGGGAAAAAAATGAAGTCGGATTTTCCGTACCAGTTGTGCCCTGCATGTGGTTTTTTTACATGCTCCACAGCGCCGTCACGTCAGAATGTGACAAAACTGAAATTGGATTTTTCATACAAGTAGTGCTCTACATTGAACGTGAAAAGTATTTTGCCCATAACTCTTATCTCGGAAAGCATTTCTAATTGATTCCTGCGCCTAAAGTGGCATTTTTTTATGGTCAACAGATTCCTAAAATCCGAATGGGAAAAAAATGAAGTCGGATTTTTCGTACCAGTTGTGCCCCGCATTTAAGCTCAAAAGTGTTTTTGGCATTACTCTTATCTCGAAAAAACTTTCGAAACGATTCTTGTGCCTAAAGTGGTTTTTTTACATGCTCCACAGCGTCGTCACGTCAGAATGTAACAAAACTGAAGTTGGATTTTTCATACAAGAAATGCTCTACGTTGAACGTGAAAAATATTTTGCCCATAATTCTTATCTCGGAAAACATTTCTGATTGATTCCTGCGACTAAAGTGGCACATGATCAACAGATTCCTCAAGTCCGAATGGGAAAAAAATGAAGTCGTTTTTTTCGCACCAGATGTGCCTTGCATATAAGCTCAAAAGTGTTTTTGGCATTACTCTTAACCCGAAAAACCTTTCTAAACGATTCTTGCGCCTAAAGTGGCATTTTTCCATGCTCAAGAGATTCCTCAAGTCAGAATGGGAAAAAAATAAAGTCGGATTTTTCGTACCAGTTGTGCTCTACATGAAAGCTAAAAATTGTTTTTGGCATAACTCTTAGCTCGAAAAATATTTATAAATGATTCTTTTGCCTAAAGTGGTTTTTTTCATGCTCCACGACTCCATCATGTTAGAATGTGGAAAAAATAAAGTCGGATTTTTCGTACCAGTTGTGCCCTGCATTTAAGCTCAAAAGTGTTTTTGGCATTATTCTTATCCTGAAAAACCTTTCTAAACGATTCTTGTGCCTAAAGTGGTTTTTTTACATGCTCCACCGAGCCGTCACGTCAGAATGTGACTAAACTGAAGTTGGATTTTTCATACAAGTAGTGCTCTACATTGAACGTGAAAATTATTTTGCCCATAACTCTTATCTCGGAAAGCATTTCTAATTGATTCCTGCGCCTAAGGTGGCATTTTTCCATGCTCAACAGATTCCTAAAGTCCGAATGGGAAAAAAATGAAGTCGGATTTTTCGTACCAGTTGTGCCCTGCATTTAAGCTCAAAAGTGTTTTTGGCATTACTCTTATCTCGAAAAAACTTTCTAAACGATTCTTGTGCTTAAATTGGTTTTTTTTACATGCTCCACAGCGTCGTCACGTCAGAATGTAACAAAACTGAAGTTGGATTTTTCATACAAGTAATGCTCTACGTTGAACGTGAAAAGTATTTTGCCCATAACTCTTACCTCGGAAAACATTTCTGATTGATTCCTGCGACTAAAGTGGCACATGATCAACAGATTCCTCAAGTCGGAATGGGAAAAAAATGAAGTCGTTTTTTTCGTACCAGATGTGCCCTGCATTTAAGCTCAAAAGTGTTTTTGGCATTACTCTTAACCCAAAAAACCTTTCTAAACGATTATTGTGCCTAAAGTGGCATTTTTCCATGCTCAAGAGATTCCTCATGTCTGAATGGGAAAAAAATGAAGTCGGATTTTTCGTACCAGTTGTGCTCTACATGAAAGTTGAAAATTGTTTTTGGCATAACTCTTAGCTCGAAAAACATTTATAAACGATTCTTTTGCCTAAAGTGGTTTTTTTCCATGCTCCACGACTCCATCAGGTTAGAATGGGGAAAAAATGAAGTCGGATTTTTCGTACCAGTTGTGCCCTGCATTTAAGCTCAAAAGTGTTTTTGGCATTATTCTTATCCTGAAAAACCTTTCTAAACGATTATTGTGCCTAAAGTGGTTTTTTTACATGCTCCACCGAGCCTTCACGTCAGAATGTGACTAAACTGAAGTTGGATTTTTCATACAAGTAGTGCTCTACATTGAACGTGAAAATTATTTTGCCCATAACTCTTATCTCGGAAAGCATTTCTAATTGATTCCTGCGCCTAAGGTGGCATTTTTCCATGCTCAACAGATTCCTAAAGTCCGAATGAGAAAAAAATGAAGTCGGATTTTTCGTAACAGTTGTGCCCTGCATTTAAGCTCAAAAGTGTTTTTGGCATTACTCTTATCTCGAAAAAACTTTCTAAACGATTGTTGTGCTTAAATTGGTTTTTTTACATGATCCACAGCGTCGTCACGTCAGAATGTAACAAAACTGAAGTTGTATTTTTCATACAAGTAATGCTCTACGTTGAACGTGAAAAGTATTTTGCCCATAACTCTTATCTCGGAAAACATTTCTGATTGATTCCTGCGACTAAAGTGGCACATGATCAACAGATTCCTCAAGTAGGAATGGGAAAAAAATGAAGTCGTTTTTTTCGTACCAGATGTGCCCTGCATTTAAGCTCAAAAGTGTTTTTGGCATTACTCTTAACCCGAAAAACCTTTCTAAACGATTATTGCGCCTAAAGTGGCATTTTTCCATGCTCAAGAGATTCCTCAAGTCTGAATGGGAAAATAATGAAGTCGGATTTTTCGTACCAGTTGTGCTCTACATGAAAGTTGAAAATTGTTTTTGGCATAACTCTTAGCTCGAAAAACATTTATAAACGATTCTTTTGCCTAAAGTGGTTTTTTTCCATGCTCCACGACTGCATCATGTTAGAATGGGGAAAAAATGAAGTCGGATTTTTCGTACCAGTTGTGCCCTGCATTTAAGCTCAAAAGTGTTTTTGGCATTATTCTTATCCCGAAAAACCTTTCTAAACGATTCTTGTGCCTAAAGTGGTTTTTTTACGTGCTCCACAGCGCCGTCACGTCAGAATGTGACAAAACTGAAGTTGGATTCTTCATACAAGTAATGCTCTACATTGAACGTGAAAAGTATTTTGCCCATAACTCTTATCTCGGAAAACATTTCTGATTGATTCCTGCGACTAAAGTGGCACATGATCACTAGATTCCTCAAGTCCGAACGGGGAAAAAAATGAAGTCGTATTTTTCGTACCAGATGTGCCCTGCATTTAAGCTCAAAAGTGTTTTTGGCATTACTCTTAACCTTAAAAACCTTTCTAAACGATTCGTGCGCCTAAAGTGGCATTTTTCCATGCTCAAGAGATTCCTCAAGTCTGAATGGGAAAAAAATGAAGTCAGATTTTTCGTACCAATTGTGCTCTACATGGAAGCTGAAAATTTTTTTTGGCATAACTCTTAGCCCGAAAAACATTTACAAACGATTCTTTAGCCTTATGTGGTTTTTTTCCATGCTCCACGGCTCCATCATGTTAAAATGGGGAAAAACTGAAGTCGGATTTTTCGTACCAGTTGTGCCCTTCATTTAAGCTCAATAGTGTTTTTGGCATTACTCTTATCACGAAAAACCTTTCTAAACGATTTTTGTGCCTAAAGTGGTTTTTTTAAAAGATCTACAGCGCCGTCACGTTAGAATGTGACAAAACTGAAGTTGGATTTTTCATACAAGCAATGCTCTACATTGAACGTGAAAAGTATTTTGCCCATAACTCTTATCTCGGAAAACATTTCTGATTGATTCCTGCGACTAAAGTGGCACATGATCACTAGATTCCTCAAGTCCGAACGGGAAAAAAAAGAAGTCGTTTTTTTCGTACCAGATGTGCCCTGCATTTAAGCTCAAAAGTGTTTTTGGCATTACTCTTAACCCGAAAAACCTTTCTAAACGATTATTGCGCCTAAAGTGGCATTTTTCCATGCTCAAGAGATTCCTCAAGTCGGAGTGGGAAAAAAAAGAAGTCGGATTTTTCGTAACAGTTGTGTTCTACATGGAAGCTGAAAATTGTTTTTGGCATAACTCTTAGCTCGAAAAACATTTATAAACGATTCTTCTCCTTAAGTGGTTTTTTTCCATGCTCCACGGCTCCATCATGTTAGAATGTGGAAAAAATGAAGTCGGATTTTTCGTAAAAGTTGCGCCCTGCATTTATGCTCGGATGTGTTTTTGGCATTATTGTTAGCCCGAAAAAGCTTTCTAAACGATTCTTGTGCCTAAAGTGGTTTTTTACCATGCTCCATAGCGACTTCACGTCATAATGTGAAAAAACTAAAAGTTGGATTTTTCATACAAGTAGTGCCCTAAATTGAACGTGAAAAGTATTTTGCCCACAACCCTTATCTCGGAAAACATTTCTGATTGATTCTTGCGCCTAAAGTGGAATTTTTCCATGATCAACAGATTCCTCAAGTCCGAACGGGAAAAAAATTAAGTCGGATTTTTCGTACCAGTTGTTCCCAGCAATTAAGCTCAAAAGTGTTTTTGTCGTAACTCTTATCCTGAAAAACCTTTCTAAACGATTCTTGTGCCTAAAGTGGTTTTTTTACATGCTCTTTAGCGTCGTCACGTCTGAATGTGACAAAACTGAAGTAGGATTTTTCATACAAGTAGTGGCTTACATTTAACGTGTTTGCCCATAACTCTTATCTCGGAAAACATTTCTAATTGATTCATGCGCCTAAAGTGGCATTTTTCCATGGTCACCAGATTCCTCAAGTCCGAATGGAAAAAAAATGAAGTCGTATTTTTCGTACCAGATGGGCCCTGCATTTAAACTCAAAAGTGGTTTTTTTACATGCTCCTTAACGCCGTCACGTCAGAATGTGACAAAACTGAAGTAGGATTTTTCATACAAGTAGTGCCTTACATTGAACGTGAAAAGAATTTTACCCATAACTCTTATCTCGGAAAACATTACTGATTGATTCCTGCGCCTAAAGTGGAATTTTTCCATGGTCAACAGATTCCTCAAGTCCGAATGGGAAAAAAATGAAGTCGTATTTTTCGTACTAGATGGGCCCTGCATTTAAACTCAAAAGTGTTTTTGGCATTACTTTTAGCCCGAAAAACCTTTCTAAACGATTTTTGTGCCTAAAGTGGTTTTTTTATATGCTCCACAGCGCCGTAACGTCAGAATGTGACAAAACTGAAGTTGGATTTTTCATACAAGTAGTGCTCTACATTGAACGTGAAAAGTATTTTGCCCATAACTCTTATCTCGTTAAACAATTCTGATTGATTCCTGAGACTAAAGTGGCACATGCGCAACAGATTCCTCAAGTTCGAATGGGAAAAAAATGAAGTCGTATTTTTCGTACCAGATGTGCCCTGCATTTTAGCTGAAAATTGTTTTTGGCAAAACTCTTAGCTCGAAAAATATTTATAAACGATTCTTTAGCCTAAAATAGTCTTTGTCCATGCTCCACGGCTCCATCATGTTAGAATGTGGAAAAAATGAAGTCGGATTTTTCGTACCAGTTGTGCCTTGCATTTAAGCTCGAAAGTGTTTTTGGCATTATTGTTAGCTCGAAAAACCTTTATAAACAATTCTTGTGCCTAAAGTGGTTTTTTACCATGCTCCATAGCGCCTTCACGTCATAATGTGAAAAAACTGAAGTTGGATTTTTCATACAAGTAGTGCTCTAAATTGAACGTGAAAAGTATGTTGCCTACAACTCTTATCTCGGGAAACATTTCTGATTGATTCCTACGCCTAAAGTGGCATTTTTCCATGCTCAATAGATTCCTGTAGTCCGAATGGGAAAAAAATGAAGTCGGATTTTTCGTACCAGTAGTGCCCTTCAATTAAGATCAAAATTGTTTTTGTCGTAACTCTTATTATGAAAAACCTTTCTAAACGATTCTTGTGCCTAAAGTGGTTTTTTTCCATGCTCAACAGATTCCTGAAGTCCGAATGGGAAAAAAATGAAGTTTGATTTTTCGTACCAGTTGTGCCCTGCAATTAAGCTTAAAAGTGTTTTTGTCGTAACTCTTATCCTGAAAAACCTTTCGAAACGATTCTTGTGTCTAAAGTGGTTTTTTTACATGCTCCTTAACGCCGTCACGTCAGAATGTGACAAAACTGAAGTAGGATTTTTCATACAAGTAGTGCCTTACATTGAACGTGAAAAGAATTTTACCCATAACTCTTATCTCGGAAAACATTACTGATTGATTCCTGCACCTAAAGTGGAATTTTTCCATGGTCAACTGATTCCTCAAGTCCGAATGGGAAAAAAATGAAGTCGTATTTTTCGTACCAGTTGTGCCCTGCATTTAAGCTCGAAAGTGTTTTTGGCATTATTGTTAGCTCGAAAAACCTTTATAAACAATTCTTGTGCCTAAAGTGGTTTTTAACCATGCTCCATAGCGCCTTCACGTCATAATGTGAAAAAACTGAAGTTGGATTTTTCATACAAGTAGTGCTCTAAATTCAACGTGAAAAGTATTTTGCCTACAACTCTTATCTCGGGAAACATTTCTGATTGATTCCTACGCCTAAAGTGGCATTTTTCCATGCTCAATAGATTCCTGTAGTCCGAATGGAAAAAAAATGAAGTCGGATTTTTCGTACCAGTTGTGCCCTTCAATTAAGATCAAAAGTGTTTTTGTCGTAACTCTTATTCTGAAAAACCTTTCTAAACGATTCTTATGCCTAAAGTGGTTTTTTTACTTGCTCCTTAGCACCGTCACGTCAAAATGTGACAAAACTGAAGCAGGATTTTCCAAACAAGTAATGCCTTACATTCAACGTGAAAAAAAGTTTACCCACAACTCTTATATCGGAAAACATTTCTGATTGATTCTTGCGCCTAAAGTGGCATTTTTCCATGGTCAATAGATTCCTCAAGTCCGAATGGGAAAAAAATGAAGTCGTATTTTTCGTACCGGATGTGCCCTGCATTTAAGCCCATAGGTGTTTTTGGGATTACTCTTAGCTCGAAAAAACTTTCTAAACGATTCTTGTGCCTAAAGTGGTTTTTTTATATGCGCCACAGCGCCGTCACGTCAGAATGTGACAAAACTGAAGTTGGATTTTTCATACAAGTAGCTCTACATTGAACGTGAAAAGTATTTTTACCATAACTCTTATCTCAGTAAATATTTCTGATTGATTCCTGCGACTAAAGTGGCACATGCGCAACAGATTCCTCAAGTCCTAATGGGAAATAAATGAAGTATTTATCGTACCAGATGTGCCCAGCATTTAAGCTCAAAAGTGTTTTTTGGCATTACACTTAGCCCGAAAAACCTTTCTAAACGATTCTTGTGCCTATAGTGGTTTTTTACCATGCTCCATAGCGCCGTCACGTCATAATGTGAAAAAACTTAAGCCGGATATTTCATACAAGTAGTGCCCTACATTGAACGTGAAAAGTATTTTGCCCGCAACTCTTATCTCGAAAATCATTTCTAATTGATTCCTGTGCCTAAAGTGGCATTTTTCCATGGTCAACGGATTCCTCGAAGTCCTAATGGGAAAAAAATGAAGTCAGATTTTTCGTACTCGGTTGTGCCCCGCATTTAGGCTCAAAAGTGTTTTTGGCATTACTCTTATCCCGAAAAACATTTCTAAAAGATTCTTGTGCCTAAAGTGGTTTTTTTCCATGCTCCACAGCGCCGTCACGTCAGAATGTGACAAAACTGAAGTTGGATTTTTCATACAGACAGTGCTTTACATTGAACGTGAAAAGTATTTTTGCTCGCAACTCTTATCTCGGAAAACATTTCTGATTGATTCCTGCGACTAAAGTGGCACATGCTCAACAGATTCCTCAAGTTCGAATGGGAAAAAAATGAACTCGTATTTTTCGTACCAGATGTGCCCTGCATTTAAGCTCATAAGTGTTTTTGGCATTACTCTTAGCCCGAAAAACCTTTCTAAACGATTCCTGCGCGTAAAGTGGCATTTTTCATGCTCAAGAGATTCCTCAACTCCGAATGGGAAAAAAATGAAGTCAGATTTTTCGTACCAGTTGTGCCCTGCATTTAAGCTCGAAAGTGTTTTTGGCATTATTGTTATCCCGAAAATCCTTTCTAAACGATTTTTGTGCCTAAAGTGGTTTTTTACCATGCTCCATAGCGCCTTCACGTCATAATGTTAAAAGACTGAAGCTGGATTTTTCATACAAGTAGTGCTCTAAATTGAACGTGTAAAGTTTTTAGCCTACTACTCTTATCTCGGACAACATTTCTGATTGATTCCTGCACCTAAAGTGGCATTTTTCCATGCTCAACAAATTCCTGTAGTCCGAATGGGAAAAAAATGAAATTGGATTTTTCTTACTAGTTGTGCCCTGCAATTAAGCTTAAAAGTGATTTTGTCGTAACTCTTATCCTGAAGAACCTTTCTAAACGATTCTTGTGCCTAAAGTGGTTTTTTTACATGCTCCTTACCTCCGTCATGTCAGAATGTGACAAAACTGAAGTAGGATTTTTCATACAAGTAGTGCCTTACATTGAACGTGAAAAGAATTTTACCCATAACTCTTATCTCGGAAAACATTTCTGATTGATTCCTGCGCCTAAAGTGGCATTTTTCTAAGGTCAACAGATTCCTCAAGTCCGAATGGGAAAAAAATGAAGTCGTATTTTTCGTACCAGATGTGCTTTGCATTTACGCTCAAAAGTGTTATTGGCATTACTCTTAGCCCGAAAAACCTTTCTAAACGATTCTTGTGCCTATAGTGGTTTTTTACCATGCTCCATAGCGCCGTCACGTCATAATGTGAAAAAACTGAAGCTGCATATTTATTACAAGTAGTGCCCTACATTGAACGTGAAAAGTATTTTGCACGCAACTCTTATCTCGGAAAGCATTTCTAATTGCTTCCTGCGCCTAAAGTGGCATTTTTCCATGCTCAACAGATTCCTGAAGTCCAAATGGGAAAAAAAAGAAGTCGGATTTTTCGTACCAGTTGTGCCCTGCATTTAAGCTCAAAAGTGTTTTTGGCATTACTCTTTTCCCGAAAAACCTTTCTAAACAATTCTTGTGCCTAAAGTGGTTTTTTTCCATGCTCCACAGCGCCGTCACGTCAGAATGTGACAAAATTGAAGTTGGATTTTTCATACAAGTAGTGCTCTACATTGAATGTGAAAAGTATTTTGCCCATAACTCTTATCTCGGAAAACATTTCTGATTGATTCCTGCGACTAAAGTGGCACATGCTCAACAGATTCCTCAAGTTGGGAAAAAAATGAAGTCTTATTTTTATTACCGGATGTGCCCTGCATTTAAGCTCAAAAGTGTTTTTGGCATTACTCTTAGCCCGAAAAACCTTTCTAAACGATTCCTGCGCCTAAAGTGTCATTTTTCCATGCTCAAGAGATTCCTCAGGTCCGAGTGGGAAAAAAATGAAGTCAGATTTTTCGAACCAGTTGTGCTCTACATGGAAGCTGAAGATTGTTTTTGGCATAACTCTTAGCTCGAAAAACATTTATAAACGATTCTTTTGCCTAAAATAGTTTTTTTCCATGCTCCACGACTCCATCATGTTAGAATGTGGAAAAAATGAAGTCGAAATTTCGTACCAGTTGTGCCTGCATTTAAGCTCGAAAGTATTTTTGGCATTATTGTTAGCCCGAAAAACCTTTCTAAACGATTCTTGTGCCTAAAGTGGTTTTTTACCATGCTCCATTGCGCCTTCACGACATAATGTGAAAAAACTGAAGTTGGATTTTTCATACAAGTAGTGCTCTAAATTGAACGTGAAAAGGTTTTTGCCTACAACTCTTATCTCGGAAAACATTTCTGATTGATTCCCGCGCCTAAAGTGGCATTATTCCATGCTCAATAGATTCCTGTTCCTCAAGTCCGAATGGGAAAAAAATGAAGCCGCATTATTCGTACCAGATGTGCCCTGCATTTTAGCTCAAAAGTGTTTTTGGCATTAATCTTTGCCCGTAAAACCTTTAGAAACGTTTCTTGTGCCTAAAGTGGTTTTTTTATATGCTCCACAGCGCGTCACGTCAGAATGTGACAAAACTGAAGATGGATTTTTCATACAAGTAGTGCTCTACATTGAACGTGAAAAGTATTTTGCCCATAACTCTTATCTCAGTAAACATTTGATTGATTCCTGCGACTAATGTGGCACATGCGCAACAGATTCCTCAAGTCCGAATGGGAAAAAAATGAAGTCGTATTTTTCGTACCAGATGTGCCCTGCATTTAAGCTCAAAATTGTTTTTGGCATTACTCTTAGCCCGAAAAACCTTTCTAAACGATTCTTGTGCCTATAGTGGTTTTTTACCATGCTCCATAGCGCCGTCACGTCATAATGTGAAAAAATTGAAGTGGGATTTTTCATACAATTAGTGCCTTACATTGAACGTGAAAAGAATTTTGCCCATAACTCTTATCTCGGAAAACATTTCTGAGTGATTCCTGCGCCTAAAATGGCATATTTCCATGGTCAATAGATTCCTCAAGTTCGAATGGGAAAAAAATGAAGTCGTATTGTTCTTACCGGATGTGCCCTGCATTTAAGCTCAAAAGTGTTTTTGGCATTACTCTTAGCCCGAAAAACCTTTCTAAACGATTCCTGCGCCTAAAGTGTCATTTCTCCATGCTCAAGAGATTCCTCAATTTCGAGTGGGAAAAAGATGAGGTCAGATTTTTCGAACCAGTTGTGCTCTACATGGAAGCTGAAAATTGTTTTTAGCATAACTCTTAGCTCGAACAACATTTATAAACGATTCTTTTGCCTAAAATAATTTTTTTCCATGCTCCACGGCTCCATCATGTTAGAATGTGGAAAAAATGCAGTCGGAATTTCGTACCAGTTGTGCCCTGCATTTAAGCTCGAAAGTGTTTTTGGCATTATTGTTAGCCCGAAAAACATTTCTAAACGATTCTTGTGCCTAAAGTGGTTTTTACCATGCTCCATTGGGCCTTCACGACATTATGTGAAAAAACTAAAGTTGGATTTTTCATACAAGTAGTGCTCTAAATTGAACGTGAAAAGTTTTTTGCCTACAACTCTTCTCTCGGAAAACATTTTTGATTGATTCCCGCGCCTAAAGTGGCATTATTCCATGATCAATAGATTCCTGTTCCTCAAGTCCGAATGGGAAAAAAATGAAGCCGTATTATTCGTACCAGATGTGCCCTGCATTTAAGCTCAAAAGTGTTTTTGGCATTAGTCTTTGCCCGTAAAACCTTTAGAAACGTTTCTTGTGCCTAAAGTGGTTTTTTTATATGTTCCACAGCGCCGTCACGTCAGAATGTGACAAAACTGAAGTTGGATTTTTCATACAAGTAGTGCTCTACATTGAACGTGAAAAGTATTTTGCCCATAACTCTTATCTCAGTAAACATTTCTGATTGATTCCTGCGACTAATGTGGCACATGCGCAACAGATTCCTCAAGCCCGAATGGGAAAAAAATGAAGTCGTATTTTTCGTACCAGATGTGCCCTGCATTTAAGCGCAAAAGTGTTTTTGGCGTTACTCTTAGCTCGAAAAACCTTTCTAAACGATTCTTGTGCCTATCGTGGATTTTTACCTTGCTCCATAGCGCTGTCACGTCATAATGTGAAAAAACTGAATTAGGATTTTTCATACAATTAGTGCCTTACATTGAACGTGAAAAGAATTTTGCCCATAACTCTTATCTCGGAAAACATTTCTGATTGATTCCTGCGCCTAAAGTGGCATTTTTTCATGGTCAACAGATTCCTCAAGTCCGAATGGGAAAAAAAATGAAGTCGTATTTTTCTTACTAGATGTGCCCTGCATTTAAGCTCAAAAGTGTTTTTGGCATTAGTCTTAGCCTAAAAAACCTTTCTAAACGATTCTTGTGCCTAAAGTGGTTTTTTTATATGCTCCACAGCGCCGTCACGTCAGAATGTGACAAAACAGAAGTTGGATTTTTCATACAAGTAGTGCTCTACATTGAACGTGAAAAGTATTTTGCCCATAACTCTTATCTCGGAAAACATTTCTGATTGATTCCTGCGACTAAAGTGGCACATGCTCAACAGATTCCTCATGTTCGAATGGGAAAAAAATGAAGTCATATTTTTCTTACCGGATGTACTCTGAATTTAAGCTCAAAAGTGTTTTTGGCATTACTCTTAGCCCGAAAAACCTTTCTAACCGATTCCTGCGCCTAAAGTGGCATTTTTCCATGCTCAAGAGATTCCTCAAGTCCGAATGGGAAAAAAAATGAACTCGGATTTTTCGTACTAGCTGTGCCTTGCAATTAAGCTTAAAAGTGTTTTCGTCGTAACTCTTATCCTGAAAAACCTTTCTAAACGATTCTTGTGCTTAAAGTGGTTTTATTACATGCTCCTTAGCGCCGTCACGTCGAATGTGACAGAACTGAAGTAGGATTTTTCATACAATTAGTGCCTTACATTGAACTTGAAAAGAATTTTGCCCATAACTCTTATCTCAGAAAACATTTCTGATTGATTCCTGCGCCTAAAGTGGCATTTTTCCATGGTCAACAGATTCCTCAAGTCCGAATGGGAAAAAAATTGAAGACGAATTTATCTTACCAGATGTGCCCTGCATTTAAGCTCAAAAGTGTTTTTGGCATTACTCATAACCCGAAAAACCTTTCTAAACGATTCTTGTGCCTAAAGTGGTTTTCTTACATGCTCCACAGCGCCGTCACATCAGAATGTGACAAAACTGAAGTTGGATTTTTCATACAAGTAGTACTCTACATTGAACGTGAAAAGAATTTTGCCCATAACTCTTATCTCGGAAAGCATTTCTAATTGATTCCTGCGCCTAAAGTGGCATTTTTCCATGCTCAACAGATTCCTGAAGTCAAAATTGGAAAAAAACAAAGTCGGATTTTTCGTACCAGTTGTGCCCTGCATTTAAGCTCAAAAATGTTTTTGGCATTACTCTTATCCCGAAAAACCTTTCTAAACGATTCTTGTGCCTAAAGTGGTTTTTTACATGCTCCACAGCGCCGTCACGTCAGAATGTGACAAAACTGAAGTTGGATTTTTCATACAAGTAATGCTCTACATTGAACGTGAAAAGTATTTTACCCATAACTCTTATCTCGGAAAACATTTCTGATTGATTCCTGCGACTATAGTGGCACATGATCAACAGATTCATCAAGAACGAATGGGAAAAAAATGAAGTCGTATTTTTCGTACCAGATGTGCCCTGCATTTAAGCTCAAAAGTGTTTTTGGCATTACTCTTAACCCGATAAACCTTTCTAAATGATTCTTGTGCCTAAAGTTGTTTTTTTACATGCTCCACTGCGCCGTCACGTCATAATGTGACAAAACTGAAGTTGGATTTTTCATACAAGTAGTGCTCTACATTAAACGTGAAAAGTATTTAGCCCATTACTCTTATCTCGGAAAACATTTCTGATTGATTCCTGCGACTAAAGTGGCACATGCTCAACAGATTCCTCAAGTTCGAATGGGAAAAAAATGAAGTCGTATTTTTCGTACCGGATGTGCCCTGCATTTAAGCTCAAAAGTGTTTTTGGCATTACTCTTAGCCCGAAAAACCTTTCTAAACGATTCCTCAAGTCCGAGTGGGAAAAAAATGAAGTCAGATTTTTCGAACCAGTTGTGCTCTACATGGAAGCTGAAAATTGTTTTTGGCATAACTCTTAGCTCGAAAAACATTTATAAACGATTCTTTTGCCTAATATAGTTTTTTTCCATGCTCCACGGCTCCATCATGTTAGAATGTGGAAAAAATGAAGTCGAATTTTTCGTACCAGTTGTGCCCTGCATTTAAGCTCGAAAGTATCTTTGGCATTATTGTTAGCCCCAAAAACCTTTCTAAACGATTCTTGTGCCTAAAGTGGTTTTTTTACCATGCTCCATAGCGCCTTCACGTCATAATGTGAAAAAACAGAAGTTGGATTTTTCATACAAGTAGTGCTCTAAACTGAACGTGAAAAGTTTTTTGCCTACAACTCTTATCTCGTAAAACGTTTCTGATTGATTCCTGCGCCTAAAGTGGCATTAATCCATGCTCAGCAGATTCCTGTAGTGCGAATGGGAAAGAAATGAAGTCGGATTTTTTGTACCAATTGTGCCCTACAATTAAGCTCAAAAGTGTTTTTGTCGCAACTCTTATCCTGAAAAACCTTTCTAAACGATTCTTGTGCCTACAATGGTTTTTTTACATGCTCCTTAGCGCCGTCACGTGAGAATGTGACAAAACTGAAGTAGGATTTTTCATACAAGTAGTGCCTTACATTGAACGTGAAAAGAATTTTACCCATAACTCTTATCTCGAAAAACATTTCTGATTTATTCCTGCGCCTAAAGTGGCATTTTTCCATGGTCAACAGATTCCTCAAGTCCGAAAGGGAAAAAAATGAAGCCGTATTATTCGTACCAGATGTGCCCTACATTTAAGCTCAAAAGTGTCTTTGGCATTACTCTTTGCCCGTAAAACCTTTATAAACGATTCTTGTGCCTAAAGTGGTTTTTTTATATGCTCCACAGCGCCGTCACCTCAGAATGTCACAAAACTGAAGTTGGATTTTTCATACAAGTAGTGCTCTACATTGAACGTGAAAAGTATTTTGCCCATAACTCTTATCTCGGTAAACATTTCTGATTGATTCCTGCGACTAATATGGCACTTGCGCAACAGATTCCTCTAGTCCGAATGGGAAAAAAATGAAGTCGTATTTTTCGAACCAGATGTGCCTTGCATTTAAGCTCAAAAGTGTTTTTGGCATTACTATTAGCCCGAAAAACCTTTCTAAACGATTCTTGTGCCTATAGTGATTTTTTACCATGCTCCATAGCGCCGTCACGTCATAATGTGAAAAAACTGAAGTTGGATTTTTCATACAAGTAGTGCTCTACATTGAACGTGAAAAGTATTTTGCCCATAACTCTTATCTCGGTAAACATTTCTGATTGATTCCTGCGACTAATGTGGCACATGCGCAACAAATTCCTCTAGTCCGAATGGGAAAAAATGAAGTCGTATTTTTCGTACCAGATGTGCCTTGCATTTAAGCTCAAAAGTGTTTTTGGCATTACTCTTAGCCCGAAAAACCTTTCTAAACGATTCTTGTGCCTATAGTGGTTTTTTACCATGCTCCATAGCGCCGTCACGTCATAATGTGAAAAAACTGAAGTTGGATTTTTCATACAAGTAGTGTTCTAAATTGAACGTGAAAAGTATTTTGCCTACAACTCTTATCTCGGAAAACATTTCTGATTGATTCCTGCGCCTTAAGTGGCATTTTTCCATGCTCAACAGATTCCTGTAGTCCGAATGGGAAAAAAAATGAAGTCGGATTTTTCGTACCAGTTGTGCCTTGCAATTAAGCTCAAAAGTGTTTTCGTCGTAACTCTTATCCTGAAAAACCTTTCTAAACGATTCTTGTGCCTAAAGTGGTTTTTTTACATGCTCCTTAGCGCCGTCACGTCGAATGTGACAGAACTGAAGTAGGATTTTTCATACAATTAGTGCCTTACATTGAATGTGAAAAGAATTTTGCCCATAACTCTTATCTCGGAAAACATTTCTGATTGATTCCTGCGCCTAAAGTGGCATTTTTCCATGGTCAACAGATTCCTCAAGTCCGAATGGGAAAAAAATGAAGACGTATTTTTCGTACCAGATGTGCCCTGCATTTAAGCTCAAAAGTGTTTTTGGCATTACTCTTAGCCCGAAAAACCTTTCTAAACGATTCTTGTGCCTAAAGTGGTTTTTTTACATGCTTCACAGCGCCGTCACGTCAGAATGTGACAAAACTGAAGTTGGATTTTTCATACAAGTAGTACTCTACATTGAACGTGAAAAGTATTTTGCTCATAACTCTTATCTCGGAAAGCATTTCTAATTGATTCCTGCGCCTAAAGTGGCATTTTTCCATGCTCAACAGATTCCTGAAGTCAAAATGGGAAAAAAATAAAGTCGGATTTTTCATACCAGTTGTGCCCTACATTTAAGCTCAAAAGTGTTTTTGGCATTACTATTATCCCGAAAAACCTTTCTAAACGATTCTTGTGCCTAAAGTGGTTTTTTTACATGCTCCACAGCGCCGTCACGTCAGAATGTGACAAAACTGAAGTTGGATTTTTCATACAAGTAAAGCTCCACATTGAACGTGAAAAGTATTTTGCCAATAACTCTTATCTCGAAAAACATTTCTGATTGATTCTTGCGACTAAAGCGGCACATGATCAACAGATTCCTCAAGTCCGAATGGGAAAAAAAAAGAAGTCATATTTTTCGTACCAGATGTGCCCTTCATTTAAGCTCAAAAGTGTTTTTGGCATTACTGTTAACCCGAAAAACCTTTCTAAACGATTCCTGCGCTTAAAGTGGCATTTTTCCAGGCTCAAGAGATTCCTCAAGTCCGAATGGGAAAAAAATGAAGTCGGATTTTTCGTAATAGTTGTGCTCTACATGGAAGCTGAAAATTGTTTTTGGCATAACTCTTAGCTCGAAAAACATTTATAAACGATTCTTTTGCCTAAAGTGGTTTTTTTCCATGCTCCACGACTCCATCATGTTAGAATGGGGAAAAAATGAAGTCGGATTTTTCGTATCAGTTGTGCCCTGCATTTAAGCTCGAAAGTGTTTTTGGCATTATTGTTAAACCGAAAAACCTTTCTAAACGATTCTTGTGCCTAAAGTGGTTTTTTACCATGCTCCATAGCGCCTTCACGTCATAATGTGAAAAAATTGAAGTTGAATTTTTCATACAAGTAGTGCCCTAAATTGAACGTGAAAAGTATTTTGCCCACAACTCTTATCTCGGAAAACATATCTCATTGATTCTTGCGCCTAAAGTGGCATTTTTCCATGCTCAACAGATTCCTGAAGTCCGAATGGGAAAAAAATGAAGTCGGATTTTTCGTACCAGTTGTGCCCTGCAATTTAGCTCAAAAGTGTTTTTGTCGTAACTCTTATCCTGAAAAAACCTTTCTAAACGATTCTTGTGCCTAAAGTGGTTTTGTTACATGCTCCATAGCACCGTCACGTCAGAATGTGACAAAACTGAAGTAGGATTTTTCATACAAGTAGTGCCTTACATTGAACGTGTTTGTCCAAAACTCTTATATCGGAAAACATATCTGATTGATTCCTGCGCCTAAAGTGGCATTTTTCCATGGTGAACAGATTCCTCAAGTCAGAAAGGTAAAAAATGAAGTCGTATTTTTCGTACTAGATGTGCCCTACAATTAAGCTCAAAAGTGTTTTTGAAATTACTCTGAGCCCGAAAAACCTTTCTAAACGATTCTTGTACCTGAAGTGGTTTTTTTATATGCTCCACAGCGCCGTCACGTCAGAATCTGACAAAACTAATGTTGGATTTTTCGTACAAGTAGTGCTCTACATTGAACATGAAAAGTATTTTTCCCATAACTCTTATCTCGGTAAACATTTCTGATTGATTCCTGCAACTAAAGTGGCACATGCTCAACAGATTCCTCAAGTCCGAATGGGAAAAAAAATGAAGTCGTATTTTTCTTACCAGATGCGCCCAACATTTAAGCTCAAAAGTGTTTTTGGCATTACTCTTAGCCCGAAGAACCTTTTTAAAAGATTCTTGTACCTAAAGTGGTATTTTTACATGCTCCACAGCGCCGTCACGTCAGAATGTGACAAAACTGAAGTTGGATTTTTCATACAAGTAGTGCTCTACATTGAACGTGAAAAGTATTTTGCCCATAACTCTTATCTCGGAAAGCATTTCTAATTGATTCCTGCGCCTAAAGTGGCATTTTTCCATGCTCAACAGATTCCTAAAATCCGAATGGGAAAAAAATGAAGTCGGATTTTCCGTACCAGTTGTGCCCTGCATGTGGTTTTTTTACATGCTCCACAGCGCCGTCACGTCAGAATGTGACAAAACTGAAATTGGATTTTTCATACAAGTAGTGCTCTACATTGAACGTGAAAAGTATTTTGCCCATAACTCTTATCTCGGAAAGCATTTCTAATTGATTCCTGCGCCTAAAGTGGCATTTTTTTATGGTCAACAGATTCCTAAAATCCGAATGGGAAAAAAATGAAGTCGGATTTTTCGTACCAGTTGTGCCCCGCATTTAAGCTCAAAAGTGTTTTTGGCATTACTCTTATCTCGAAAAAACTTTCGAAACGATTCTTGTGCCTAAAGTGGTTTTTTTACATGCTCCACAGCGTCGTCACGTCAGAATGTAACAAAACTGAAGTTGGATTTTTCATACAAGAAATGCTCTACGTTGAACGTGAAAAATATTTTGCCCATAATTCTTATCTCGGAAAACATTTCTGATTGATTCCTGCGACTAAAGTGGCACATGATCAACAGATTCCTCAAGTCCGAATGGGAAAAAAATGAAGTCGTTTTTTTCGCACCAGATGTGCCTTGCATATAAGCTCAAAAGTGTTTTTGGCATTACTCTTAACCCGAAAAACCTTTCTAAACGATTCTTGCGCCTAAAGTGGCATTTTTCCATGCTCAAGAGATTCCTCAAGTCAGAATGGGAAAAAAACAAAGTCGGATTTTTCGTACCAGTTGTGCTCTACATGAAAGCTAATAATTGTTTTTGGCATAACTCTTAGCTCGAAAAATATTTATAAATGATTCTTTTGCCTAAAGTGGTTTTTTTCATGCTCCACGACTCCATCATGTTAGAATGTGGAAAAAATAAAGTCGGATTTTTCGTACCAGTTGTGCCCTGCATTTAAGCTCAAAAGTGTTTTTGGCATTATTCTTATCCTGAAAAACCTTTCTAAACGATTCTTGTGCCTAAAGTGGTTTTTTTACATGCTCCACCGAGCCGTCACGTCAGAATGTGACTAAACTGAAGTTGGATTTTTCATACAAGTAGTGCTCTACATTGAACGTGAAAATTATTTTGCCCATAACTCTTATCTCGGAAAGCATTTCTAATTGATTCCTGCGCCTAAGGTGGCATTTTTCCATGCTCAACAGATTCCTAAAGTCCGAATGGGAAAAAAATGAAGTCGGATTTTTCGTACCAGTTGTGCCCTGCATTTAAGCTCAAAAGTGTTTTTGGCATTACTCTTATCTCGAAAAAACTTTCTAAACGATTCTTGTGCTTAAATTGGTTTTTTTTACATGCTCCACAGCGTCGTCATGTCAGAATGTAACAAAACTGAAGTTGGATTTTTCATACAAGTAATGCTCTACGTTGAACGTGAAAAGTATTTTGCCCATAACTCTTACCTCGGAAAACATTTCTGATTGATTCCTGCGACTAAAGTGGCACATGATCAACAGATTCCTCAAGTCGGAATGGGAAAAAAATGAAGTCGTTTTTTTCGTACCAGATGTGCCCTGCATTTAAGCTCAAAAGTGTTTTTGGCATTACTCTTAACCCAAAAAACCTTTCTAAACGATTATTGTGCCTAAAGTGGCATTTTTCCATGCTCAAGAGATTCCTCAAGTCTGAATGGGAAAAAAATGAAGTCGGATTTTTCGTACCAGTTGTGCTCTACATGAAAGTTGAAAATTGTTTTTGGCATAACTCTTAGCTCGAAAAACATTTATAAACGATTCTTTTGCCTAAAGTGGTTTTTTTCCATGCTCCACGACTCCATCATGTTAGAATGGGGAAAAAATGAAGTCTGATTTTTCGTACCAGTTGTGCCCTGCATTTAAGCTCAAAAGTGTTTTTGGCATTATTCTTATCCTGAAAAACCTTTCTAAACGATTATTGTGCCTAAAGTGGTTTTTTTACATGCTCCACCGAGCCTTCACGTCAGAATGTGACTAAACTGAAGTTGGATTTTTCATACAAGTAGTGCTCTACATTGAACGTGAAAATTATTTTGCCCATAACTCTTATCTCGGAAAGCATTTCTAATTGATTCTTGCGCCTAAGGTGGCATTTTTCCATGCTCAACAGATTCCTAAAGTCCGAATGAGAAAAAAATGAAGTCGGATTTTTCGTACCAGTTGTGCCCTGCATTTAAGCTCAAAAGTGTTTTTGGCATTACTCTTATCTCGAAAAAACTTTCTAAACGATTGTTGTGCTTAAATTGGTTTTTTTACATGATCCACAGCGTCGTCACGTCAGAATGTAACAAAACTGAAGTTGTATTTTTCATACAAGTAATGCTCTACGTTGAACGTGAAAAGTATTTTGCCCATAACTCTTATCTCGGAAAACATTTCTGATTGGTTCCTGCGACTAAAGTGGCACATGATCAACAGATTCCTCAAGTCGGAATGGGAAAAAAATGAAGTCGTTTTTTCGTACCAGATGTGCCCTGCATTTAAGCTCAAAAGTGTTTTTGGCATTACTCTTAACCCGAAAAACCTTTCTAAACGATTATTGCGCCTAAAGTGGCATTTTTCCATGCTCAAGAGATTCCTCAAGTCTGAATGGGAAAATAATGAAGTCGGATTTTTCGTACCAGTTGTGCTCTACATGAAAGTTGAAAATTGTTTTTGGCATAACTCTTAGCTCGAAAAACATTTATAAACGATTCTTTTGCCTAAAGTGGTTTTTTTCCATGCTCCACGACTGCATCATGTTAGAATGGGGAAAAAATGAAGTCGGATTTTTCGTACCAGTTGTGCCCTGCATTTAAGCTCAAAAGTGTTTTTGGCATTATTCTTATCCCGAAAAACCTTTCTAAACGATTCTTGTGCCTAAAGTGGTTTTTTTACGTGCTCCACAGCGCCGTCACGTCAGAATGTGACAAAACTGAAGTTGGATTCTTCATACAAGTAATGCTCTACATTGAACGTGAAAAGTATTTTGCCCATAACTCTTATCTCGGAAAACATTTCTGATTGATTCCTGCGACTAAAGTGGCACATGATCACTAGATTCCTCAAGTCCGAACGGGGAAAAAAATGAAGTCGTATTTTTCGTACCCGGATGTGCCCTGCATTTAAGCTCAAAAGTGTTTTTGGCATTACTCTTAACCTTAAAAACCTTTCTAAACGATTCGTGCGCCTAAAGTGGCATTTTTCCATGCTCAAGAGATTCCTCAAGTCTGAATGGGAAAAAAATGAAGTCAGATTTTTCGTACCAATTGTGCTCTACATGGAAGCTGAAAATTTTTTTTGGCATAACTCTTAGCCCGAAAAACATTTACAAACGATTCTTTAGCCTTATGTGGTTTTTTTCCATGCTCCACGGCCCCATCATGTTAAAATGGGGAAAAACTGAAGTCGGATTTTTCGTACCAGTTGTGCCCTTCATTTAAGCTCAATAGTGTTTTTGGCATTACTCTTATCACGAAAAACCTTTCTAAACGATTTTTGTGCCTAAAGTGGTTTTTTTAAATGATCTACAGCGCCGTCACGTTAGAATGTGACAAAACTGAAGTTGGATTTTTCATACAAGCAATGCTCTACATTGAACGTGAAAAGTATTTTGCCCATAACTCTTATCTCGGAAAACATTTCTGATTGATTCCTGCGACTAAAGTGGCACATGATCACTAGATTCCTCAAGTCCGAACGGGAAAAAAATGAAGTCGTTTTTTTCGTACCAGATGTGCCCTGCATTTAAGCTCAAAAGTGTTTTTGGCATTACTCTTAACCCGAAAAACCTTTCTAAACGATTATTGCGCCTAAAGTGGCATTTTTCCATGCTCAAGAGATTCCTCAAGTCGGAGTGGGAAAAAAAGAAGTCGGATTTTTCGTAACAGGTTGTGTTCTACATGGAAGCTGAAAATTGTTTTTGGCATAACTCTTAGCTCGAAAAACATTTATAAACGATTCTTCTCCTTAAGTGGTTTTTTTCCATGCTCCACGGCTCCATCATGTTAGAATGTGGAAAAAATGAAGTCGGATTTTTCGTAAAAGTTGCGCCCTGCATTTATGCTCGGAAGTGTTTTTGGCATTATTGTTAGCCCGAAAAAGCTTTCTAAACGATTCTTGTGCCTAAAGTGGTTTTTTACCATGCTCCATAGCGACTTCACGTCATAATGTGAAAAAACTAAAAGTTGGATTTTTCATACAAGTAGTGCCCTAAATTGAACGTGAAAAGTATTTTGCCCACAACCCTTATCTCGGAAAACATTTCTGATTGATTCTTGCGCCTAAAGTGGAATTTTTCCATGATCAACAGATTCCTCAAGTCCGAACGGGAAAAAAATTAAGTCGGATTTTTCGTACCAGTTGTTCCCAGCAATTAAGCTCAAAAGTGTTTTTGTCGTAACTCTTATCCTGAAAAACCTTTCTAAACGATTCTTGTGCCTAAAGTGGTTTTTTTACATGCTCTTTAGCGTCGTCACGTCTGAATGTGACAAAACTGAAGTAGGATTTTTCATACAAGTAGTGCCTTACATTTAACGTGTTTGCCCATAACTCTTATCTCGGAAAACATTTCTAATTGATTCATGCGCCTAAAGTGGCATTTTTCCATGGTCACCAGATTCCTCAAGTCCGAATGGAAAAAAAATGAAGTCGTATTTTTCGTACTAGATGTGCCCTGCATTTAAGCTCAAAAGTGTTTTTGGCATTACTCTTAGTTCGAAAAACCCTTCTAAACGATTCTTGTGCCTAAAGTGGTTTTTTTACATGTTGCACAGCGTCGTCACGTCAGAATGTGACAAAACTGAAGTTGCACTAGTACACAAAACATCAATTGCTCCGGTTAAAAACCCATCAAATGCTCCGTATTTAACGCGTAGCAGACGTCGTACGAGCAGTTGGACAATTAACAAATGCTCCGGTTGTCAACCGGAGCATTTGACAGGTCAAATGCTCCGGTTGTATTAACAACCGGAGCATTTGTTCATTTTTATGCTTTAAAAATCATCAAATGCTCCGTTTTTTTGGCTAATAACCGGAGCATTTGCGTATCAAAGGCTACGTTTTTTCAAATTAACCGGAGCATTTGTTTTTTTTTTTTTTTTTAATAAAATCAGCACTGCTTACGAATATTATTTCTAGAGCTGTTACAAATATATTGCGCAGGCACAACTCTGTTACAATACACCACCTCGTGCCTTCCTCACTGCTATATAAAATTCATCCAAAGTATATCCAACAAATTGCATACAAAAATTCAATAATCCAACAAATTAACTTTCAAATTAAAATAATATTATATGAAGTGTAGAATTGAATTACAAAATAGTACTCTAGATCCAAAGTATGTGTATACATCATAAGTACCTAAATGTCTAAATCAAAGACAACTATCAGTAAGGAAGGAAGCAAACTTGTCTCGAACTTCATTGATTTCCTCAATAGTGAAGGACTCCTCCTTTGGCGTGTTGTAAATCTAATAAGAACAAAGACAATAATATATATGTCAAAATTTGTCCGTTATAGGTCGTTTTGCCATTAATTATATCCTTTTCATACCATATCATGTATTTTTAGCTTATAATCTATTCTAATAAGTTGTTTTGGGATTATTAGGATGATTACAAGTCAAAGTTGATCGTTCAAGTCAATTTTGTGCAAGTAAATGCCTTTACAAGGTCGGTTTAGCCCGTTTTGGATCCAATACATCCATTTCATATCACATCATGTAATTTTAACTTATAATCTACTCTAATATGTTGTTTTAGGATTACTAGGATGATCACAAGTCAAAGTTGATCGTTCTAATCAATTTTGTGCAAGTAAAGGTCATTTAGACCATGTTGGGTCCAATTCATCCATTTATATACCATAGCATGTAATTTTTGCTTATAATCTACTCTAACATGTTGTTTTACGATTACAACGATGATTACAAGTCAAAGTTGTTCGTTCTAGTTAATTTTGTGCAATTAAAGGCCTTTCAAGGTCGTTTTAGCCCGTTTTGAGTCCAATTCATCCATTTCAAGTCTAATAGCATGTAAGTTTAGCTTATAATCAATTCTAATATGTTGTTTTAGGATTAATAGGAGGATTACTAGTCAAAGTTGATTGTTCTAGTCAATTTTGTGCAAGTAAAGACCATTTTCAAGGTCGTTTTAGCCCGTTTTGGGTCCAATGCATCCACTTCATACCATAGAATGTAATTTTCGCTTATAATCAACTCTAATATGTTGTTTTAGGATTACTAGTATGATCACAAGTCAAAGTTGATCATTCTAGTTAATTTTGTGCAAGTAAAGGCCTTTCAAGGTCGTTTTAGCCCGTTTTAGGTTCAATTCATCCATTTCATACCATAACATGTAATTTTTGCTTACAATCTACTCTAATATGTTGTTTTAGGATTCCTAGGATGATTACAAGTCAAAGTTGTTCATTCTAGTTAATTTTGTGCAAGTAAAGGCCTTTCAAGGTCGTTTTAGCCCGTTTTAGGTTCAATTCATCCATTTCATACCATAACATGTAATTTTTGCTTACAATCTACTCTAATATGTTGTTTTAGGATTACTAGGATGCTTACAAGTCGTATTTGACATGCGGAGTCAATGTTGTGCAAGTAAATGCCAATTTATGGTACAAGTTGTTTAAAGACTAATTAGGAGAAAACCAAGTCATAGTTTGTAAGGGAGATGAAATGTTACAAACCTTCTCTAGATCATCAAATTCCGTGCAAGAAGAAATTATATCGTACATAAACCTCATCACATAATAGCCGCAAGCAATCCCGTCATGTTGTTGTGCACACTAAATTCAAAAACATATTCAAAAAATAATTCTCAAAATTCTGATCAATAAATCTAGGGAGACTAATAACTTAAAGATAGAGGACAACCGAAATCATTTACTTACCTTCACCGATTTCCATTGAGGAAGTGTGTCTCTTCTTGGACCAAAACCACGCAGTTTCTTCATCACACTACAACACCACATTTTATAATAGTGACAACAATGTCATGCATGTTAATGAAGACCTAAAAGGAAATGAAAATATAACAATACCTATTCAATATGCTTTTGACTAGTAAGCTTCGGGGTGGTTCTCGACGCAGAGAATCAAAATGGTATATTGTGTGATTTGAAGGAGATATCACCAAGAGCATCCAATGAAGACTAATAATAAAAATTTAATTTCAACAATCATATATATATATATATATATATATATATATATATATATATATATATATATATATATATATATATATATACATATTTGTATCAATAGTATTTATAGCATTATGAAAAGACATTATCAATTAGGTACTAAAACATACTCTTCAATGTATGGAGCAATAATATACTTATCTCCCGATCGAACACATTGTCTAATACTCCGTTCAATGTACTCATTCGCTTCCGCATGGTTGTACAAGCAATTGGCATCACGAATCTCTTGTGGACATAACCACCCAACTTTTGAAACAGAATCACATCCAAGTAAATCTTCGTAAAGTGCACTAAAAGAATAATCAAGTAAAGTCAGAATGAAAACCGTTAACAACTAACAAAATATTGAAGTAGTTACTTTAATTATATATAACCTCATGAAGACTTGTAATATGGATATATTTAACATCGCTCCACAGAGGAATTCCCGAATATCCACTTTATATACCCAAGTAGCTGAATCATCACCTAGGTAGTGGAATTGAGACTTCTCCAAATCCACCTTTATTGGGGAAGAATCGGGCAAGTTGCTAACCCGAGCATGTAGCCAAAGACATGACTTGCTAAGAGATTTGATCACTTGCTCACACACAAGTGGCGTTCCTTTTGGTGTTGCATCAGGAGATGAGCCCTTGGATGAAATCTTTCCTACAATTGCAGGAATAGGTTGTGATTCCGCCTTGTTACTGTTAGCTTTTGAGTCCACCTCATTCGATTTTGAATGGTTTCCTTGCGAAACCTCTTTGTTCACATCCAAATTCTTCACATTTTTTGCCTTTTTTGTTTTCTGCAAAGCCTATTTAGAAAAAGACACAAAAAAACATAGTTGAAAAGATCATTTGGTATGTTTTCATGCCAGTTTTATTGTAGAGAGAGAGAAAAGGAGAAGAAATAAAATAGCTATAAAGCGTATGGTGATTATAAACAACAAATTGAATAGATAAAAGAAAAAACTATAAATCAACTCCATAATGTGCATATATTTTTGAGTTGGGCAAAACTTTTATATCACTATCATCATGCTTAGTCACATATATTTTACCTCATCTGTAAATCGCACCCAAGCACATGGCCATATCACAAAACTACCCTCTGCGTCATTGAGAACAAAGAGGCTCCAATCCGCCCTTGGGACCGGCAGTGAGAAATCTTCAAATCCACATATAATAGTGTCTACGGACACATTAAAATAAGAATCTGCTACCGGCAGCAAATGCGATGTTTGGCCCACTCTCGATGGTTGTGCCCGACCATAAGCTACCACAACCAACTCACCATCCTTTGATTCGGGAAGTAAAAGATCACAATGTGTCTCCTCCTATTTAAAACATAATTGGCTAAATCAAACATTAACAACATGATATAATCTCTATTCTATAAGGCAACTAGGGGGGGACACCAAAATATTAAAAGCCCCATTCTACCCTTGATAAATTAAACAAATTACAGCTAAAAATAGAAAAAAAAAAGAAAAAAAAATGACCAAAGATAAACTGACTAGTATATTTTGTCACAAGAAAAGAAACTGAAAACGTAATTCTTTATTTACCTTTAAATCAGGTACCGGGGGATCAAGTAGTGGAGGATTAGGTATCGAACCAGGTACTTCTCTAGGTGTCTCAGGATCTTGCTGGCTTAATTTGTCCCCAGGAGTGATATTGAGCTCGTCAAAGCTGGGTAATCCCATGTGCTCCAAGATGGCACTGAATTGATTCTTCATCCTCTTCTCAAGCTCCTCTATTGCAGATTTCATTTTGCGCTCCATATCTTGTGATGCATTAGAAACTGAGCTTGATCTTGTTGCGGAGTACTCTTCACCATAAGCTTTTTTCAAGCCTAGCCGTACCCCTCCTTTCCCTTTCACGCGTCCATCATGATCCTTACCTAGTACCATATATAAGGCATCCTTGTTCGCTTTGGGAACGAACTCGCCTGTAACCTCTTTGTGCTTCCATCCAAGCTAGTGAAAGAAAGAACACATAAGAAAACGGTTAGTTGGAAACTGAAAAACTAAATTCAAATGAAGTGGCACTAAATACAAATGAAGTGACACTAAATACTAACCACAGCGTCGGCTATCTTCTTCGTTCCCGGATCAGAAATGGTTCTTCTCCCACTTGCATCTCGACTATGAAGTGAACAATACCAATCGGCAACTCGATCAATCTTCTTTGTCGTAACTGTAGAGCTAGAAGTTCCCCCCGATGATGAGCTAATGCTCGGGTAAAAACCATCTACTTCAAGCCACCCCTTTCTACTCTGCTCATAAGTTTTAGGACCCATATGATGATAAAACTTCTTCTTGCTTGAACTTATATAAGCTTTAGCGCGCTTTTCCTGTAGAATCAATATAAAATATATAAATAAAAGGTAACTATAGTCAATAAAGGCATATAATAAAAAAAAAATTTGACTTGTTGGCTCACAACAAAACACAATTTTCATAAATGTACGGGGGATGGAAGGGGGGTGGCGGGGGGGCTAAAAGGAGGGTGGCGGGGGGCTAGCAGGGGGTGGCGGGGGGCGGCAGGGTGGCGGGGGTGGGGGGGGCAGGGGGGGGGGGGTGGGGGTGGCAGGGGGCTGGAAGGGGGTGGCGGGGGTGGAGGAGGGTGGCGGGGGGGTGGAAGGGGGCTGGGGGGGCTGGAAGGGGCTGGCAGGGGGTGGAAGGGGGGCGGGGGGCGGGGGGGGTGGCGGGGGGCTGGAAGGGGGTGGCGGGGGGATGGCGGGGGGTGGAAGGGGGCTGGCGGGGGGGGGGGGGGTGGAAGGGTGGCGGGGGGCTGGGGGCGGAGGGTGGCAAGGGGGCTGGAAGGGGGTGGCAGGGGGATGGCAGGGGTGGGCGGGGGCTGGCAGGGGGCCGGGCAAGGGGCCGGAATGATGATGAGACAAGAAAGAAAACATCGGTTCTAATTCTTGGTGCTGGTCGTGTCTGCCGACCAGCGGTGAGCTTTTAGCATCGACTAAAAGCCTTTCTTCTTGCCCATTGTTTGAGAACCGCATGGATTCGGACTTTGATGTGGCGAGATGATATTCAAGTCATTGTTGCATCTCTATATCTGAGAGAAGCGGAAGAGGTTTGCGCTTCAGTTATATATATATATATATATATATATATATATATATATATATATATATATATATATATATATATATATATATATATATATATATATATATATATATATATATAATCTTTTTGCTCGATTTATTCCGTCCCCGCAGATATTTGTGCAACCGGAACCTCTTTCCCGAGTTTTCTCGCATAACTTGTTTGTTGTCGTGGGTTCGTAAAATTGCATAATGGGACATTTCTTTTCCTCCAAAGCACTCATATAAAGCCAATACTATCAAACATTAATGCATGCTTCCCAAACAAGCAACTCCTGCTGCCCCAAAATAAATGTGACTCCTTATTTTTAGAATGTCTTCAAAAATATAATTTATCTGATGTAGCAACAGTTTCTTCTTACCTTTTAAGATCTTTCCTCAAACAAATTCTTTTTCGGTTTGGGATGGAGAAATCAATAGTAATCTCCATTATACAACAAAAAGTAGCATGCTTCTGTGAATGGTTTTAGGGAACCTTGTGAGCTGTGAGTTGTTACTCTACAATGAGTCTACATAACAAATCTGGCAGGTCCATGGAATATCAGTTTAGAATATGTGTACATGTTTGGGTCATTCTTGGAATTATTCCTAACAAAAATTCAGCCTCAGGTGTGTGTTGTACTGATGTTGTTTGTTGTCTGCAGGTCATACAAGGTATTCCAAATGCAACTGCTGTGCAGCTTGATGTGTCAGACCAAGAAGGCATAGAGATATTCACACCAATTTCGCTAGAAAACCCAGATAATTAGAGATATTCACCAATGTAAACATTGAAGGCATAGAGATATTCACACCAAACCAAATTAAACAGAAGGACTTTTCAAAACCCAGAAGTTTGCTACACACATAACAGAAAATAAAGAAATCAAATGGACTACATAAATAGAATCAATTCATAAATGCAGATAAAGGAAATCAATAGCATATTAACTTAAACTAACACATTATTTGAAGCTACGACATAAATATCAAATGATATTCATACCAATTTCGCTAGAAAACCCAGATAATTAGTTTCCAAAATCCAGCTTCAAATTAAGACTAGGGTCATTTTTTTTCAAATAGAGGGAAAAACCATTTTAGACCAAATGTACAAATTGGTGCATTTCATTGCAAGTCATAACATGGAAAATTAGCACCATATCTTCACCCAACATGATGATTTGAGCATAAGAAACGTGCTTTGTTGGGTGTTGGTATGCAAACAAGAAAAAATTAGTTATATTGTAATTTGAGCATAAGAACACGTGCTTTGTTGGCTTATCTTCCAGACTTATGTTAGTGATTCAAGACCTTATTTCTTCCCCTCCTGATTCTAATTAAGATTCAATGCTTCCGTAATTCCAGAGACATTGTACCTTTGAAATGGCATAATGCCAATTCAATGAACTTCTAGAACTTTGGTGTCTCTACTCTCTATCGGGTTCCACTTACAACTTCATGCTACTGGAAGCACATTTAATTGTCGTTTTTATTTTCATAATGCATTGTTTGATAGAAAATCAATGTCCTTGTGCTCAATGTCACTTAAATTGGGAAGAATAATTCTTCTCCTTATGCTACTTATTTCTATTCCTTTGTTATCCAAATAATCCTATAATAATATCACAGTAGTTTTTTTTTTACCTTTCTATTTCATCTCTGTATGTATTGCATGCAGGAATCAGTAAAAGGTTAGCAACATGTACTTATGGCTTAAGAAGCGGATCCTGGGAAGTAAGTGACTTGGTCTCTTTACAAGTGTTTTGTTCTGTATCTTAAATCTTAATACAACTAGATGATTGTGAAGTTCTCATACATAACTTTAGTATAAATAAACTTGTGTGCTCCAACTTTGATAGGGCTAGGAAGAAACCTGTTGGAATTTTACATGTCAAGGTTGTGAAAGCGATGAATTGATAAACGAAGGATTTTCTTGGAGCTGCCGACCCATATGTCAAGATGAAACTTACAGAGGTCAAGCTTCCTTCGAAGAAAACTACTGTCAAATATAAAAATCTAAATCATGAATGGAATCAAGAATTCACTTTGTCAAAAATCCACTGACTTAAACATTGAAATTTTTTGCATTTCTGCTATTAAGTACAATTCTAAGCGGTCAGTCCTCACCGAGGGCTACCCAATTAATTACTTAGCTATATCAAGTAAAATAAAGCGTGTTGTACTATGGTGTTATTTTAGGCTAAAAGGAGGGTGGTAGGGGGCCGGGCGGGGGTGGAAGGGGGGCTGGCCGGGGGGTGGAAGGGGGGGGGGCAGGGGGTGGAAGGGGGGGGCGGTGGTGGTGGCGGGCCGGGCAGGAGGGTGGCGGGGGCTGGAAGGGGGTGGCGGGGGGCTAAAATGAGGGTGGCGGGGGCGGGGGGGGGTGGAAGGGGGTGGCGGGGGGCTAAAATGAGGGTGGCGGGGGGCGGGGGGAGGGTGGCGAGGGGTGGCGGGGGGTGGCAGGGCGGGCGGGCGGAGGGTGGCGGGGGGCTGGAAGGGGGTGGCGGGGGCTGGCAGGGGGTGGAAGGGGCTGGCAGGGGGGCGGGTGGGCAGGGGGCCGGGAAGGGGGTTAAAAGGAGGGTGGCGGGGGGATGGCGGGGGGTGGAAGGGGGGGGCGGGCGGGGGGAATCATGAAGGAAAAACTACACAAAGTGGAATCATGAAGTAAATCTTCCTTGCACATTTGTAATGAATACTAAGGAATCATGAAGGAAAAACTACACAAAGTGGTAGACTATAAGTTAAGCAGAAAACAATTCATAAGGTCAAAGCAAGATGCAACAAAATGATCAATTGAATGTGTACAAAGATGGAAAGATAAAGAGGTGAAATTCTAAATATTGTCCGTATTTAACGAGTTGAAAACATGAGATAAAAACTTACAACTTTCGGAGTAGTTTTTTGGGCAACAAATGCTTCCCAATCCTCTTTTGTGATGTGATCCCATACCTCATAAGGCAACTCCACCGGTCCTTGCTTCTTTTCCGATGCCTTTTCATTTTCCCCTCCCTCCTCATTTTCCTTTTCCTCTCCTTCCTCATTCTCCTTTTCCTTTCCTTCTGTCAACTTCTTAGACTTGGTTCTTTTTCTTCTTAAAGTGATCCATCCACTCACTAGCTTTGTCTTGAAGTCTCTAAATCTCTCTGCAACAGCTGATAAAAATACTTCCTTCTTGGCTTCATCAGGTTCAATATGAAATAAATTCTACAAAAAGAAAAACAAAAAAGTTGCATAAAAAGTATGTTATAAAATGCAGCCAAATACTTGTGAACTCTTATACACTTACCACTGTATCTTCCCACAATGCCTTCTTCATACCTTCCGGCACCTCTTTCCATGTTGTCAAAATGGAAAGTTTGCGCATGCAAAGGCCAACTTGTTGCCCATACATATGACGCCACTTACCACATGGTTGACCAAATTTATCGTATTCAAGGTGCATGGGTTCCTTGTTTTTAAGTCCTTTTGTGGGACCTCGCCCTCTTTTCTTTTTTGGATTGTGACTCACAATTTCACTTGCGGTACGCACTTGTAAGCGGCCTTGACCTTGAGGAGCTGACACCATCTCACCCTCCTCTTGTATAAGGGTTGCAGTATCGGTCTCCTCCTCACCTTTATCCTCATCCATCTCACCTTTATCCTCCTCCATCTGTGGATCATACTCGGCATCATCATCATGCTCCATTTGATCATTCTCAATATCATCCTCCTTGCTCTTGCATTTGCGTTTTGTGCCCTTTTTTGATTGAGTTTCATATGCGGCAGAATAAATCCCCATTTCTTGCATTTTCAATTTATTTTCCGCTATCCTCTTTTCTCTATATTTCAGATAATCTGTCATCTTGAATGTCTAATGTGGGATTAGCTTCTGCACAAAGAGGTCATAGACATTCAGTTTATAAAAAAAGGACAGAGAGTTATGGTTCCAATATACTACATACAACAATAGACTATTAAAAAATACAAGTAAAAATCAGTTTCATAAAGTAAATCAATTCACTCATAAAAAATATATTCAATTCTAGTAAACTGCAAGCCATTTATAGTGAACGACAGCTTTGAAGTTTATTGGTGCTAATAAAGAAGATAGAACCATATTAGACAGTACTTTACCCAAGCCAAGTAAAAATGGCCTATACAATTAGGATCTCAAACTGTCATGTACTCAGATGTCAAGATCTCTTAGTAGAAGCAAAAAAAAATTAGAACAAAATTATGACAACAATGCTTAAATTTTTATGCCCAATTGTCAGGGTGTGTTCTATGACTTCTAAGTTATGTCGAAGTTATTTCAAGGGCTCAGTGTATCATCAGACAAAAGATGTTATAGCTAGTGTATCATCGACAAGAGATATTATTGCTTGTGTATCATCGGACAAGAGATGTTACCGAGTTGGAAAAGAAAATTTGCGAAACTCTGTAGAAAAGTGGAACTTTCTGAAGGATTGGGAAGAAGAGATGTTGTGCAATGTTTGCTCCTAGAGCTTTCGGCAGATTGTCTAGTGTCGCTTGCTGTTTTAAACCTTCTGTTTTGAACTTCGGATATACATGTGACAAAGATCCGGTCCCGTATTCGTGCGGGAAGTTCATTGCGTGCTTCAAAATTCTGTACAAGCCCTTATCGTATCCCTCCGAAAAACGAGTTTAACATCAACATTGATCAATATGGTTTACATTCTTTCTTTTTTTTCTTATATACAACTTACATATCATCGTGATTTGTTGTTGTCGAAACATCCTTTTCATGGCTAATATTGCTTTGTATTGGTCCAAGGTGTTTTGACCGTTAAAGAATTTGGCTACTTAAACTTTATGTTTATTTTCATATTGACTGATGCTTGATGTTAATGATATCTGTAATACTGTGGTGGTAGGAGATGCAAAGTTCGAGCTACTTACAAAATTTCTGGTGAATACAAATTCTTAATATGACGACAAAGTTACAATCTCAAGGAATATAAGACATTTAGAACTCTCTTAGGCCAATTATGTTCAACTTTAATTAATAATAACAATAATGGTTTGAAATCGAAAAAAACAAAATAGACCATTATTAAATCAACAATAATAAAAAAAAACGCAGTTTCAATGAGTAATAATGTGTTACCTGCGAACCGGATGCTACAACGCTAGAGTGACTGTAAGCTAATTGGATTTGTGACAGCTAGAAGAGCAAATATGGTAGGGCATCAAACAAAAAAGCAAGCGACTACACATGACTGCGAGTCATTAGATAGCTTGTTATGACTTGTTTATACATGATGTACATATGCTTTACTAGTAAACAAAATGGGTTCTTTTAAAAGATCAAAGGTGTAAACGTCAAAAACTCAAACAAACTCATTATATAAAATATCATATGAAAACTTCAAAAATAACGTACAGAGATTCAAAGATAGAAAATACATAATATGGGAATAAGAACCACAAAAATATGCTTCACATCTCCCAAGTAATAAAAGACATTCATAAACTTGTACATATAATACCTTCTGAATATATCATTCTCAGAAGTCGACAAGTATCCCTTCCGTGTGATCTACACGCATATAATTTGTGTCGACATCTGCATCGCGTGTTACATCGATTTTGGGATTAATGAAAGGCGGGCTGTCCTCAAAAGCATCATACTCTTCCTCATCATCAACATCGCCAATGCCAAGGATACTTCTTTTTCCCGGTACAACAATACACCACTTATGATCAGCAGGGTCTCTTACATAGAATACTTGCTTAGCATGTGTTGCAAGTATAAATGGCTCGTCACTTTCACGCAAATGACCCAAGTCTACAAGAGTGAATCCACAAGGGTCATCATTTCTTACGTAACGCCGATTATTACCTATCCATTTGCAAATGAAACAGACCAACCTTGAAACTCGAGTAGTTAAGCTCCCATATTTCTTGAATTCGCCCATAGTATAACAGTTTGGCATCCACCGGATTCCGATCCTTAGCGCTCGCATAAAATGTAGATGACGCCAAAACAGAAACACCACTATTTTGCAGTGATGATGACTTTTGATCTTGACCTTCACTCCAAAATGTAAATCCGTTGATATCATACCCCTCATATTTGTTGACAGCTTCACGAGGACCAAATGCTAACCACTTAATAGTTTCAGATACATCATCTTGTTGTTGACATATTACTCGATCATGAAACCAATCAATAAACGTCTTATTGTGCAACTGCATCAATGCCCTATCCCCTTTGGAAGGATTTTCAGCCCGTAGCACCTCCATATGCTCAGCCAAATACGGATGCACTGCTGCAACGTGATGCAACACATATAAGTGTGCTTGTAGGCGCTTATCCCTTGGAGGTGTGACTAATTTTGAGCCAATCGTACCGTGGCCTCCAAGTCTTCCATCATGTCGAGATGTAGGAAGTCCGATAGGTTCAGCACTAGCCAAATACTCGGCTATAAAATTACCAACTTCATCGCCCACGGTGCCTTGAATGATACTAGCTTCAGGTTGTGCAGGATTCCTCACTTTATCTTGTAAAGTACCCATTCGTCTTTCAAAAGGATAACACCACCTCAAAAACACTGGACCACAAAGCTTTATTTCACGAACTAGATGGACGATAAGATGAACCATTATGTCAAAGAATGCAGGTGGGAAATACATTTCAAACTTACAAAGAGTCTCTACCACATCAGCTTGAAGAGCATCAAGTCTTGTCGGATCAAGCACTTTGCTACATATCGTGTTGAAAAATGAGCATAGTTCAGTAATAGCATACCTCACATGTTTTGGTAGTATCCCACGAATAGCAATCGGTAAAAATACTTGCATCATAACATGGCAATCATGAGATTTCATAAACCCTAATTTCAACTCGCCATTCAAAGACACAAATCTTTTCATATTAGATGAGTACCCCGACGGAACCTTAATGCCATACAAAGACTCACAAAAAATCCGCTTCTCTTCCTTGGACAACGTATAACAAGCTGGAGGCAAATAATTCCTATTGTCGACTTTTTTTTTGTTCTTTTTAACCTTAACTTTCTCGAGATTTCTGTTTTCTTCGGATTCTTTCCCCTTCTTGTCTTCCTCAAGATTTGTTTCTTTTTCGCATTTCTTCCTCTTCTTACATTTCTTGTCCCGAGGCCACAATTCGGCCGAACTCCTTTCTCTTCCAAGTACAATCGTGAGGCCTTATTATCCTTTGTCTTATTGGGAATATTCATAAGCGTCGCAAGAATGGCATCGCATACATTTTTTTCTATATGCATGACGTCGAGGCAATGTCTAACCTTTAGGTCTTTCCAAGTAGGGGGAGTGTCCAAAAAGACGAGACTCCTTTTTCCATAATCCTTTCTTCTCTTTCATTGTTTTACCAAAGATCGTTTCAACACCCTTTACTTGCTCATAAACCTCTTTACGTCCAATGGTCTACGAGCTACACCCTCTTCAACAGACCCATAAAATGCCTTTTTCTTCTTACGAAAAGGGTGGTCGGGTCGTAAAAACTTTCGGTGGGGCATGTAGACATGTTTGCAATTAGGAATGAATGTGGATTCCATGTCATCCATACATATCGGACATGCTTTCTTACCTTTATTCTTGTACCCGGATAAGTTACCGTACGCAGGGAAATCGTTAATGGTGCGAAAAAAGCATTGCACGCAAGGTGAACATCTCATTAGCATGAGCATCAAACACAGAAACCCCTTCATCCCATAGCTTTTTGAGATCATCGATAAGTGGTGCAAGATAGACATCTATGTCATTTCCGGGTTGTTTAGGACCCGAGATTAGTAGCGACAACATCATGTACTTGCGTTTCATACACAACCAAGGAGGCAAATTATATATAACTAAAAGCACAGGCCATGTACTATGCAAAGAGCTCATACTTCCGAATGGATTCATCCCATCTCGTACATAGTCCAAGCCTCAAATTACGATCTTCATTCCCAAATGGCTTATGCAATCTATTAATACTCTTCCACTCGGGAGAATCACGGATGCTTCAACAAACTATCAATCTTCCTTCCATCTCGCATGCCACCTCAGATTTTTTGCATCTTTTTTTATGGAAAACAACCGCTTGAATCTAGGTATTATTGGAAGATACCACAACACCTTAGCTGGGGGCCCTTTCGTACCTCCAGCCCCTTTACGCTTGTAACGTGACTTCCCGCACCGTGGACACTCATCGAAATTGTCATATTCATTCCTATATAACACGCAGTCATTTGGACAAGCATGTATCTTCTTGTACTCTAAGCCAAAGGGACACATAAGCTTTCTAGCATAATAAGTCGACTTTGGAAGTTCATTGCCATCGGGAAACATCTCACTTAACACTTCCAACAGGGAAGTGAAACTAATATCGGTCCAATTTCCCTTTGACTTAATGTTGAAAAGTGTCAACACAAAGAAAGTTTGGTAAATTTTTTACAACCAGGATAAAGTGGCTTTTGTCTTTGCCTCTTTCAAAGACTCAAAAACACGAGAATGTTGTCCTAAATCATCCTCGACACCATCCATCATCTCATCCACATGATCATTGTCATCATCATCAATCTCGTCCTCAATATCATACTCCAAATCCTCAGATGCGTCTTCTTGCTCATGGACATCATTTGCACAAGAATTCCCTTCATACACTCCCTCCTCACCATGCCAAATCCACACATGGTATTCAGGCCTAAACCCATTACGAAGTACATGCTCCCTAAGCAACTCAATACCATTGACTTTGAACACATTGCTACACTTAACACAAGGACAATAAAATCCCAAAGCCCCCGTCCTAGCTTGATGTTTTAAGGCAGAATCACAAAATTCCAGTACCCCATCCACAAATTTCGACGAATCAATGTTACCATACATCCACGAACGATCTCTCGCCATTCAAACAGACCTTTAACGACTAATTAAACACATATAATAATACATTGTCAATCATTTAAGCATTAAACAATATGAAGATACAAATTCAAAAGAAGATTTATAGCATGAATATATGCATGTCTTTCAAAGGTCCTTATCACTCCAACCTAACCCATCCTTTGACGTCTAATCCCACTAGTAAATGTATGTCAGCGTCTCGATTCTATGGAAAATCCGACAGCATTTCCCTACAGTTCTCCAAGTACACAATGTAGGTAATTACTTATCTACATATGCACCCAAAGAACAAATTAGGGAAATGAGTAGCCGTGATTTTCCATAGAAACGAAAAGAAAACATACATTTACCACCTAAGTGAGATCAAACGTCTAAGAACAGTCCCAAAACGGGGACTATCCAAGACTTACTCCTTAGGAGTAAGTCTTGGATGGGTATCTAGGCATATGATTATGATGATACTTTAATTGTGCATAACAAAAACAAACTTTTGAAAAAAGTTCAGTCCTTGATTCTTAAAGCATTCTTAATGATTCAAAGTTAACATACAAGTAAATCATTTGAACAAAGATGCTAACTAATTTTACATAAGAGTAAGAGGGAGCACAACTAACCTGTGGGAGACCAAGAGAGAGAGCGCGCGAAGCGGTAGACACGGACGGGGTGTAAGATATGTAGGCACCCTGAGCATTATAACCAAAAGGAGAGGATTGATATTAGCAACGACTTTAGCAGACAAAAGAAGTAGTCATTCATCCCCTACTAATAACTTCCTTTCTTAGGTCCACTAATAACTTCCTTTAATATAACTTAGACACGGACGAGGTGTAATATATTAGCTCACTGTTAACTATAATTCTCATTTTAGTATTTATATACTAGGAATGACTCATGAGGTAGATGATCCTTACCGTAGCATTACAATTTAGGCACCAAAAGTACCAAATAGTTCATTTAATAACTACTCAATATGTAGATACCGGAGCTCTGAGTATGATAAAAAAAATGCTAGTGGTAAGGCAATCCTGAGACATAAGCATCCGCCACATTGTTGGACAAGAATCATCAATCATAGAGAAATTAAAACTCAAAATTGAGAATGCCAAAAAAAAAAAAAATAACTAGAAATATACTAACCGTACTACACTAACCAGACAACTAAGGTCTGTTCACATCACTTTACAGAGTAAGTCTCAGGTCTAATAAGTTTGGAATACTAGTCACAGTTCACAAAACTACTACCAAGTTTCAAATTTGGGGTATGTCATGCTAAAAGCATCCTACTAGATTAGAGTTTGAGAAATGATTGAGGAAAGTAATTAAATTAAACCCTAGAATTATTTTGAGTAATTCAGGAAAACCTACAAATTATGATAAAATTGAACCTGAAGGAATTACGGAAATTGACATCAAATTCGAACCTGGAGGAGTATCCGGCAGACTGATTCGAGTGCGACAAACTGATTCAAGTGCGCTAGCGAATTCGAGCCTGAAGGAGTATACGGTTGGAATTAGCCATTAATTCACCAATCCCAAAATTCAAATTTCAATTAATGGCAATGAAAAACACTCTAATTCAAATCCGCCATAATCAACAAAATTGGCAACAGTTATAAAGACTAAAAATTGACGCTTGCCATGAATACTTGCATTTATAAGAAAAAAAAAACGAAATTCAGAGGAACAGGTAGCAAATAAATTGAATGAATTATGCTAACTAGGCGCAATTTGAATGATTAGAAGCACATTGAAAATTGCTAAATTAGGGTTTGTCACGTAAAATTTTGGAGATAGAAAGAAAGAAACCTGAGCGATCTTGACTGTGGTGGAAGCAGCAACAATTTTTCACCGGAATTAGGCCTCTGTTACGAACTACGGCAGACCTCGAACTGCGGCCAGGGAATTGTGCGAAGCGAGTTCCAATCGAAATCCAGCAGAGGAAGCGGTAGATGTTACGAGGGACTACCCGCCATGCTCCAATCGAAAAGCAGTAGATGTTCCAATCGAAATCCGGCGATGTCTAAACTCGATTGAAGCGAAGGACGATGACGGCTGATCAGTGGGGAGGATGCGAAGGACTTGGGGGGAGGGAGGTACGACGGAGGACGGCTGAGTGGGGGAGGATGCGAAGGACTTGGGAAGTTGGGAGGGAGGGAGGGATTGATAACTGATAAGAGAGGGGTGTACGCCTTGCTTAGTGTCCGATATTTGATTACATTAGCAGAGGGGGGGGGGGATTTCACCAAAAGGAAAAAAAAACGCGCGTACTTATGATCCAAGTGCTCAGTTGATCAACCCGAGCATTTGTGATACAAATGCTCGTGTTGATTAGACAACCGGAGCATTTGATATCAAATGCTCCGGTTGACTAATCAACACGAGCATTTGTACCACAAATGCTCGGGTTGATTAATCAACCAAAGCATTTGTTTAGTAGCAAAAGCTGTTTTTTACACTAGTGTTGGATTTTTCATACAAGTAGTGCTCTACATTGAATGTGAAAAGTATTTTGCCCATATCTCTTATCTCGGGAAGCATTTCTATTTGATTCCTGCGCCTAAAGTGGCATTTTTCCATGCTCAACAGATTCCTAAAGTCCGAATGGGTAAAAAATGATGTCGGATTTTCGTACCTGCTGTGCCCTGCACTTAAGCTCAAAAGTGTTTTTGGCGTTACTCTTATCCCGAAAAACCTTTGTAAACGATTCTTGTGCCTAAAGTGGTTTTTTTACATGCTCCACAGCGCCGGCACGTCAGAATGTGACAAAACATAAGTTGGAGTTTTCATACAAGTAATACTCTGCATTGAATGTGAAAAGTATTTTGCCCATAACTCTTATCTCGGAAAACAATTCTGATTGATTCCTGTGACTAAAGTGGCACATGATCAACAGATTCCTCATATCCGAACGGGAAAAAAATGAAGTTGTATTTTTCGTACCAGATGTGCCCTGCATTTAAGCTCAAAATTGTTTTTGGCATTACTCTTAACCCGAAAAACCTTTCTAAACGATTCCTGCGCCTAAAGTGGCATTTTTCCATGCTCATGAGATTCCTCAAGTCCGAATGGGAAAAAAATGAAGTCGGATTTTTCATACCAGTTGTGCTCTACATGGAAGCTGAAAAGTGTTTTTGGCATAACTCTTAGCTCGAAAAAACATTTATAAACGATTCTTTTGCGGCTCCATCATGTTAGAATGGGGAAAAAATGAAGTCGGATTTTTCGTACCAGTTGTACCCTGCTAAAGCTCAAAACTGTTTTTGGCATTACTCTTATCCCGAAAAACCTTTCTAAACGATTCTTGTGCCTAAAGTGGTTTTTTTACGTGCTCCACAGCGTCGTCACGTTAGAATGTGACAAAACTGAAGTTGGATTTTTCATACAAGTAATGCTCTATATTGAACGTGAAAAGTATTTTGCCCAAAAAACTCTTATCTCTGAAAAACATTTCGGATTGATTCCTGCGTCTAAAGTGGCACATGATGAACAGATTCCTCAAGTCCGAACGGGAAAAAAATGAAGTCGTATTTTTCGTACCAGATGTACCCTGCATTTAAGCTCAAAAGTGTTTTTGGCATTACTCTTAACCCGAAAAACCTTTCTAAACGATTCCTGCGCCTAAAGTGGCATTTTTCCAAGCTCAAGAGATTCCTCAAGTCCGAATAGGAAAAAAATGAAGTCGGATTTTTCGTAATAGTTGTGCTCTACATGGAAGCTGAAAATTGTTATTGGCATAACTCTTAGCTCGAAAAACATTTATAAACGATTCTTTTGCCTAAAGTGGTTTTTTTCCATGCTCCACGGCTCCATTATGTTAGAATGGGGAAAAAATGAAGTCGGATTTTTCGTACCAGTTGTGCCCTGCATTTAAGATCAAAAGTGTTTTTGGCATTACTCTTATCCCGAAAAACCTTTGTAAATGATTCTTGTGCCTAAAGTGGTTTTTTTACATGCTCCACAGCGCCATCACGTCAGAATGTGACAAATCTGAAGTTGGATTTTTCATACAAGTAGTGCTCTACATTTGAACGTGTAAAGTATTTTGCCCATAACTCTTATCTCGGAAAACATTTCTGATTGATTCCTGCGACTAAAGTGGCATATGATCAACAGATTCCTCAAGTCCGAACGGGAAAAAAATGAAGTTGTATTTTTCGTACCAGATGTGCCCTGCATTTAAGCTCAAAATTGTTTTTGGCATTACTCTTAACCCGAAAAACCTTTCTAAACGATTCCTGCGCCTAAAGTGGCATTTTTTCATGCTCATGAGATTCCTCAAGTCCGAATGGGAAAAAAATGAAGTCGGATTTTTCGTACCAGTTGTGCTCTTAGCTCGAAAAAAACATTTATAAACGATTCTTTTGCGGCTCCATCATGTTAGAATGGGGAAAAATTGAAGTCGGATTTTTCGTACCAGTTGTGCCCTGCATTTAAGCTCAAAAGTGTTTTTGGCATTACTCTTATCCCGAAAAACCTTTCTAAACGATTCTTGTGCCTAAAGTGGTTTTTTTACGTGCTCCACAGCGCCGTTGAATGTGACAAAACTGAAGTTGGATTTTTCATACAAGTAATGCTCTATATTGAACGTGAAAAGTATTTTGCCCAGAACTCTTATCTCTGAAAACATTTCGGATTGATTCGTGCGACTAAAGTGGCACATGATCAACAGATTCCTCCAGTCCGAACGGGAAAAAAATGAAGTCGTATTTTTCGTACCAGATGTGCCCTGCATTTAAGCTCAAAAGTGTTTTTGCCATTACTCTTAACCCGAAAAACCTTTCTAAATGATTCCTGCGCCTAAAGTGGCATTTTTCCAAACTCAAGAGATTCCTCAAGTCCGAATGGGAAAAAAATGAAGTCGGATTTTTCGTAACAGTTGTGCTCTACATGGAAGCTGAAAATTGTTTTTGGATTAACTCTTAGATCGAAAAACATTTATAAACGATTCTTCTGCCTAAAGTGGTTTTTTTCCATGCTCCACGACTCCATCATGTTAGAATGTGAAAAAAATGAAGTCTGATTTTTCGTACCAGTTGTGCCCTGCATTTAAGCTCAAAAGTGTTTTTGGCATTACTCTTATCCCGAAAAAACTTTCTAAACGATTCTTGTGCCTAAAGTGGTTTTTTTACATTCTCCACAGCGCCGTCACGTCAGAATGTGACAAAACTGAAGTTGGATTTTTCATACAAGTAGTGCACTACATCTGAACGTGAAAAGTATTTTGCCCATAACTCTTATCTCGGAAAACATTTCTGATTGATTCCTGCGACTAAAGTGGCACATGATCAACAGATTCCTCAAGTCCGAACGGGAAAAAAATGAAGTTGTATTTTTCGTACCAGATGTGCCCTGCATTTAAGCTCAAAATTGTTTCTGGCATTACTCTTAACCCGAAAAACCTTTCTAAACGATTCCTGCGCCTAAAGTGGCATTTTTCCATGCTCATGAGATTCCTCAAGTCCGAATGGGAAAAAAATGAAGTCGGATTTTTCGTACCAGTTGTGCTCTACATGGAAGCTGAAAAGTGTTTTTGGCATAACTCTTAGCTCGAAAAAAACATTTATAAACGATTCTTTTGCGGCTCCATCATGTTAGAATGGGGAAAAAATGAAGTCTGATTTTTCGTACCAGTTGTGCCCTGTATTTAAGCTCAAAAGTGTTTTTGGCATTACTCTTATCCCGAAAAACCTTTCTAAACGATTCTTGTGCCTAAAGTGGTTTTTTTACGTGCTCCACAGCGCCGTCACGTCAGAATGTGACAAAACTTAAGTTGGATTTTTCATAGAAGTAATGCTTGACATTGAACGTGAAAAGTATTTTGCCCATAACTCTTATCTCGGAAAACAATTCTGATTGATTCCTGCGACTAAAGTGGCACATGATCAACCGATTCCTCAAGTCCGAATGGGAAAAAAATGAAGTTGTATTTTTCGTACCAGATGTGCCCTGCATTTAAGCTCAAAATTGTTTTTGGCATTACTCTTAACCCGAAAAACCTTTCTAAACGATTCTTGTGCCTAAAGTGGTTTTTTTACGTGCTCCACAGCGCCGTCACGTCAGAATGTGACAAAACTTAAGTTGGATTTTTCATAGAAGTAATGCTTGACATTGAACGTGAAAAGTATTTTGCCCATAACTCTTATCTCGGAAAACAATTCTGATTGATTCCTGCGACTAAAGTGGCACATGATCAACCGATTCCTCAAGTCCGAATGGGAAAAAAATGAAGTTGTATTTTTCGTACCAGATGTGCCCTGCATTTAAGCTCAAAATTGTTTTTGGCATTACTCTTAACCCGAAAAACCTTTCTAAACGATTCCTGCGCCAAAGGTGGCATTTTTCCATGCTCATGGGATTCCTCAAGTCCGAAAGGGAAAAAAATGAAGTCGGATTTTTCGTACCAGTTGTGCTCTACATGGAAGCTGAAAAGTGTTTTTGGAATAACTTTTAGCTCGAAAAACATTTATAAACGATTCTTTTGCCTAAAGTGGATTTTTTCCATGCTCCACAGCTCCATCATGTTAGAATGGAAAAAAAATGAAGTCGGATTTTTCGTAACAGTTGTGCTCTACATGGAAGCTGAAAATATTTTTTTTTGGCATAACTCTTAGCTCGAAAAACATTTATAAACGATTCTTCTGCCTAAAGTGGTTTTTTTCCATGCTCCACGACTCCATCATGTTAGAATGTGAAAAAAATGAAGTCGGATTTTTCATACCAGTTGTGCCTTGCATTTAAGCTCAAAAGTGTTTTTGGCATAACTCTTATCCCGAAAAACCTTTCTAAACGATTCTTGTGCCTAAAGTGGTTTTTTTACATGCTCCACAGCGCCGTCACGTCAGAATGTGACAAAACCGAAGTTGGATTTTTCATACAAGTAGTGGATTACATTTGAACGTGAAAAGTATTTTGCCCATAACTCTTATCTCGGAAAACATTTCTGATTGATTCCTGCGACTAAAGTGGCACATGATCAACAGATTCCTCAAGTCCGAACGGGAAAAAAATGAAGTTGTATTTTTCGTACCAGATGTGCCCTGCATTTAAGCTCAAAATTGTTTTTGGCATTACTCTTAACTCGAAAAACCTTTCGAAACGATTCCTGCGCCTAAAGTCGCATGTTTCCATGCTCATGAGATTCCTCAAGTCCGAATGGGAAAAAAATGAAGTCGGATTTCTGGTACCAGTTGTGCTCAACATGGAAGCTGAAAAGTGTTTTTGGCGTAACTCTTAGCTCGAAAAAAAACATTTATAAACGATTCTTTTGCGGCTCCATCATGTTAGAATGGGGAAAAAATGAAGTCTGATTTTTCGTACCAGTTGTGCCCTGTATTTAAGCTCAAAAGTGTTTTTGGCATTACTCTTATCCCGAAAAACCTTTCTAAACGATTCTTGTGCCTAAAGTGGTTTTTTTACGTGCTCCACAGCGTCGTGACGTCAGAATGTGACAAAACTGAAGTTGGATTTTTCATACAAGTAATGCTCTATATTGAACGTGAAAAGTATTTTGCCCAGAACTCTTATCTCTGAAAACATTTCGGATTGATTCCTGCGACTAAAGTGGCACATGATCAACAGATTCCTCAAGTCTGAACGGGAAAAAAATGAAGTCATATTTTTCGTACCAGATGTGCCCTGTATTTAAGCTCAAAAGTGTTTTTGGCATTACTCTTAACCCGAAAAACCATTCTAAACGATTCGTGTGCCTAAAGTGGCATTTTTCCAAACTCAAGAGATTCCTCAAGTCCGAATGGGAAAAAAATGAAGTCGGATTTTTCGTAACAGTTGTGCTCTCCATGGAAGCTGAAAATTATTTTTGGCATAACTCTTAGCTCGAAAAACATTTATAAACGATTCTTTTGCCTAAAGTGGTTTTTTTCCATGCTCCACGACTCCATTATGTTAGAATGGGGAAAAAATGAAGTCGGATTTTTCGTACCAGTTGTGCCCTGCATTTAAGCTCAAAAGTGTTTTTGGCATTACTCTTATCCCGAAAAACCTTTCTAAACGATTCTTGTGCCTAAAGTGGTGTGTTGACATGCTCCACAGCGCTGTCACGTCAGAATGCGACAAAACTGAAGTTGGATTTTTCATACAAGTAGTGCTCTACATTTGAACGTGAAAAGTATTTTGCCCCTAACTCTTATCTCGGAAAACATTTCTGATTGATTCCTGCGACTAAAGTGGCACATGATCAACAGATTCCTCCAGTCCGAACGGGAAAAAAATGAAGTCGTATTTTTCGTACCAGATGTGCCCTGCATTTAAGCTCAAAAGTGTTTTTGCCATTACTCTCAACCCGAAAAACCTTTCTAAACGATTCCTGCGTCTAAAGTGGCATTTTTCCATGCTCAAGAGATTCCTCAAGTCCGAATGGGAAAAAAATGAAGTCGGATTTTTCGTAACAGTTGTGCTCTACATGGAAGCTGAAAAGTGTTTTTGGCATAACTCTTAGCTCGAAAAAAACATTTATAAACGATTCTTTTGCGGCTCCATCATGTTAGAATGGGGAAAAAATGAAGTCTGATTTTTCGTACCAGTTGTGCCCTGCATTTAAGCTCAAAAGTGTTTTTGGCATTACTCTTATCCCGAAAAACCTTTCTAAACGATTCTTGTGCCTAAAGTGGTTTTTTTACGTGCTCCACAGCGCCGTCACGTCCGAATGTGACAAAACTTAAGTTGGATTTTTCATAGAAGTAATGCTTTACATTGAACGTGAAAAGTATTTTGCCCATAACTCTTATCTCGGAAAACAATTCTGATTGATTCCTGCGACTAAAGTGGCACATGATCAACCGATTCCTCAAGTCCGAATGGGAAAAAAATGAAGTTGTATTTTTCGTACCAGATGTGCCCTGCATTGAAGCTAAAAATTGTTTCTGGCATTACTCTTACCCCGAAAAACCTTTCTAAACGATTCCTGCGCCTAAAGTGGCATTTTTCCATGCTCATGAGATTCCTCAAGTCCGAATGGGAAAAAAATGAAGTCGGATTTTTCGTACCAGTTGTGCTCTACATGGAATCTGAAAAGTGTTTTTGGCATAACTCTTAGCTCGAAAAAAACATTTATAAACGATTCTTTTGCGGCTCCATCATGTTAGAATGGGGAAAAAATGAAGTCTGATTTTTCGTACCAGTTGTGCCCTGCATTTAAGCTCAAAAGTGTTTTTGGCATTACTCTTATCCCGAAAAACCTTTCTAAACGATTCTTGTGCCTAAAGTGGTTTTTTTACGTGCTCCACAGCGCCGTCACGTCAGAATGTGACAAAACTTAAGTTGGATTTTTCATAGAAGTAATGCTTTACATTGAACGTGAAAAGTATTTTGCCCATAACTCTTATCTCGGAAAACAATTCTGATTGATTCCTGCGACTAAAGTGGCACATGATCAACCGATTCCTCAAGTCCGAATGGGAAAAAAATGAAGTTGTATTTTTCGTACAAGATGTGCCCTGCATTTAAGCTCAAAATTGTTTTTGGCATTACTCTTAACCCGAAAAACCTTTCTAAACGATTCCTGCGCCAAAAGTGGCATTTTTCCATGCTCATGGGATTCCTCAAGTCCGAAAGGGAAAAAAATGAAGTCGGATTTTTCGTACCAGTTGTGCTCTACATGGAAGCTGAAAAGTGTTTTTGGAATAACTTTTAGCTCGAAAAACATTTATAAACGATTCTTTTGCCTAAAGTGGATTTTTTCCATGCTCCACAGCTCCATCATGTTAGAATGGAAAAAAAATGAAGTCGGATTTTTCGTAACAGTTGTGCTCTACATGGAAGCTGAAAATATTTTTTTTTGGCATAACTCTTAGCTCGAAAAACATTTATAAACGATTCTTCTGCCTAAAGTGGTTTTTTTCCATGCTCCACGACTCCATCATGTTAGAATGTGAAAAAAATGAAGTCGGATTTTTCATACCAGTTGTGCCTTGCATTTAAGCTCAAAAGTGTTTTTGGCATAACTCTTATCCCGAAAAACCTTTCTAAACGATTCTTGTGCCTAAAGTGGTTTTTTTACATGCTCCACAGCGCCGTCACGTCAGAATGTGACAAAACCGAAGTTGGATTTTTCATACAAGTAGTGGATTACATTTGAACGTGAAAAGTATTTTGCCCATCACTCTTATCTCGGAAAACATTTCTGATTGATTCCTGCGACTAAAGTGGCACATGATCAACAGATTCCTCAAGTCCGAACGGGAAAAAAATGAAGTTGTATTTTTCGTACCAGATGTGCCCTGCATTTAAGCTCAAAATTGTTTTTGGCATTACTCTTAACTCGAAAAACCTTTCGAAACGATTCCTGCGCCTAAAGTCGCATGTTTCCATGCTCATGAGATTCCTCAAGTCCGAATGGGAAAAAAATGAAGTCGGATTTCTGGTACCAGTTGTGCTCAACATGGAAGCTGAAAAGTGTTTTTGGCGTAACTCTTAGCTCGAAAAAAAACATTTATAAACGATTCTTTTGCGGCTCCATCATGTTAGAATGGGGAAAAAATGAAGTCTGATTTTTCGTACCGGGCCAGCCTGTATTTAAGCTCAAAAGTGTTTTTGGCATTACTCTTATCCCGAAAAACCTTTCTAAACGATTCTTGTGCCTAAAGTGGTTTTTTTACGTGCTCCACAGCGTCGTGACGTCAGAATGTGACAAAACTGAAGTTGGATTTTTCATACAAGTAATGCTCTATATTGAACGTGAAAAGTATTTTGCCCAGAACTCTTATCTCTGAAAACATTTCGGATTGATTCCTGCGACTAAAGTGGCACATGATCAACAGATTCCTCAAGTCTGAACGGGAAAAAAATGAAGTCGTATTTTTCGTACCAGATGTGCCCTGTATTTAAGCTCAAAAGTGTTTTTGGCATTACTCTTAACCCGAAAAACCATTCTAAATGATTCCTGTGCCTAAAGTGGCATTTTTCCAAACTCAAGAGATTCCTCAAGTCCGAATGGGAAAAAAATGAAGTCGGATTTTTCGTAACAGTTGTGCTCTCCATGGAAGCTGAAAATTATTTTTGGCATAACTCTTAGCTCGAAAAACATTTATAAACGATTCTTTTGCCTAAAGTGGTTTTTTTCCATGCTCCACGACTCCATTATGTTAGAATGGGGAAAAAATGAAGTCGGATTTTTCGTACCAGTTGTGCCCTGCATTTAAGCTCAAAAGTGTTTTTGGCATTACTCTTATCCCGAAAAACCTTTCTAAACGATTCTTGTGCCTAAAGTGGTGTGTTGACATGCTCCACTGCGCTGTCACGTCAGAATGCGACAAAACTGAAGTTGGATTTTTCATACAAGTAGTGCTCTACATTTGAACGTGAAAAGTATTTTGCCCCTAACTCTTATCTCGGAAAACATTTCTGATTGATTCCTGCGACTAAAGTGGCACATGATCAACAGATTCCTCCAGTCCGAACGGGAAAAAAATGAAGTCGTATTTTTCGTACCAGATGTGCCCTGCATTTAAGCTCAAAAGTGTTTTTGCCATTACTCTCAACCCGAAAAACCTTTCTAAACGATTCCTGCGCCTAAAGTGGCATTTTTCCATGCTCAAGAGATTCCTCAAGTCCGAATGGGAAAAAAATGAAGTCGGATTTTTCGTAACAGTTGTGCTCTACATGGAAGCTGAAAATTGTTTTTGGCATATCTCTTAGATCGAAAAACATTTATAAACGATTCTTCTGCCTAAAGTGGTTTTTTTTTCCATGCTCCACGACTCCATCATGTTAGAATGTGAAAAAAATGAAGTCGGATTTTTCGTACCAGTTGTGCCCTGCATTTAACCTCAAAAGTGTTTTTGGCATTACTCTTATCCCGAAAAAACTTTCTAAACGATTCTTGTGCCTAAAGTGGTTTTTTTACATTCTCCACAGCGCCGTCACGTCAGAATGTGACAAAACTGAAGATGGATTTTTCATACAAGTAGTGCTCTACATTTGAACGTGAAAAGTATTTTGCCCATAACTCTTATCTCGGAAAACATTTCTGATTGATTCCTGCGACTAAAGTGGCACATGATCAACAGATTCCTCAAGTCCGAACGGGAAAAAAATGAAGTTGTATTTTTCGTACCAGATGTGCCCTGCATTGAAGCTCAAAATTGTTTCTGGCATTACTCTTAACCCGAAAAACCTTTCTAAACGATTCCTGCGCCTAAAGTGGCATTTTTCCATGCTCATGAGATTCCTCAAGTCCGAATGGGAAAAAAATGAAGTCGGATTTTTCGTACCAGTTGTGCTCTACGTGGAAGCTGAAAAGTGTTTTTGGCATAACTCTTAGCTCGAAAAAAACATTTATAAACGATTCTTTTGCGGCTCCATCATGTTAGAATGGGGAAAAAATGAAGTCTGATTTTTCGTACCAGTTGTGCCCTGCATTTAAGCTCAAAAGTGTTTTTGGCATTACTCTTATCCCGAAAAACCTTTATAAACGATTCTTGTGCCTAAAGTGGTTTTTTTACGTGCTCCACAGCGCCGTCACGTCAGAATGTGACAAAACTGAAGTTGGATTTTTCATACAAGTAATGGTTTACATTGAACGTGAAAAGTATTTTGCCCATAACTGATATCTCGGAAAACAATTCTGATTGATTCTTGCGACTAAAGTGGCACATGTTCAACCGATTCCTCAAGTCCGAATGGGAAAAAAATGAAGTTGTATTTTTCGTACCAGATGTGCCCTGCATTTAAGCTCAAAATTGTTTTTGGCATTACTCTTAACCCGAAAAACCTTTCTAAACGATTCCTGCGCTAAAAGTGGCATTTTTCCATGCTCATGAGATTCCTCAAGTCCGAATGGGAAAAAAATGAAGTCGGATTTTTCGTACCAGTTGTGCTCTACATGGAAGCTGAAAAGTGTTTTTGGCATAACTTTTAGCTCGAAAAACATTTATAAACGATTCTTTTGCCTAAAGTGGATTTTTTCCATGCTCCACAGCTCCATCATGTTAGAATGGAAAAAAAATGAAGTCGGATTTTTCGTAACAGTTGTGCTCTACATGGAAGCTGAAAATTATTTTTTTTGGCATAACTCTTAGCTCGAAAAACATTTATAAACGATTCTTCTGCCTAAAGTGGTTTTTTTCCATGCTCCACGACTCCATCATGTTAGAATGTGAAAAAAATGAAGTCGGATTTTTCATACCAGTTGTGCCTTGCATTTAAGCTCAAAAGTGTTTTTGGCATTACTCTTATCTCGAAAAACCTTTCTAAACGATTCTTGTGCCTAAAGTGGTTTTTTTACATGCTCCACAGCGCCGTCACGTCAGAATGTGACAAAACTGAAGTTGGATTTTTCATACAAGTAGTGGATTACATTTGAACGTGGAATGTATTTTGCCCATAACTCTTATCTCGGAAAACATTTCTGATTGATTCCTGCGACTAAAGTGGCACATGATCAACAGATTCCTCAAGTCCGAACGGGAAAAAAATGAAGTTGTATTTTTCGTACCAGATGTGCCCTGCATTTAAGCTCAAAATTGTTTTTGGCATTACTCTTAACTCGAAAAACCTTTCTAAACGATTCCTGCGCCTAAAGTGGCATTTTTTCATGCTCATTAGATTCCTCAAGTCCGAATGGGAAAAAAATGATGTCGGATTTTTCGTACCAGTTGTGCTCTACATGGAAGTTGAAAAGTGTTTTTGGCATAACTCTTAGCTCAAAAAAAACATTGATAAACGATTCTTTTGCGGCTCCATCATGTTAGAATGGGGAAAAACTGAAGTCGGATTTTTCGTACCAGTTGTGCCCTGCATTTAAGCTCAAAAGTGTTTTTGGCTTTTCTCTTATCCCGAAAAACCTTTCTAAACGATTCTTGTGCCTAAAGTGGTTTTTTTACGTGCTCCACCGCGCCGTCACGTCAGAATGTGACAAAACTGAAGTTGGATTTTTCATACAAGTAATGCTCTATATTGAACGTGAAAAGTATTTTGCCCAGAACTCTTATCTCTGAAAACATTTCGGATTGATTCCTGCGACTAAAGTGGCACATGATCAACAGATTCCTCAAGTCTGAACGGGAAAAAAATGAAGTCGTATTTTTCGTACCAGATGTGCCCTGTATTTAAGCTCAAAAGTGTTTTTGGGATTACTCTTAACCCGAAAAACCATTCTAAACGATTCATGTGAATAAAGTGGCATTTTTCCAAACTCAAGAGATTCCTCATGTCCGAATGGGAAAAAAATGAAGTCGGATTTTTCGTAACAGTTGTGCTCTACATGGAAGCTGAAAATTGTTTTTGGCATAACTCTTAGCTCGAAAAACATTTATAAACGATTCTTTTGCCTAAAGTGGTTTTTTTCCATGCTCCACGGCTTCATTATGTTAGAATGGGGAAAAAATGAAGTCGGATTTTTCGTACCAGTTGTGCCCTGCATTTAAGCTCAAAAGTGTTTTTGGCATTACTCTTATCCCGAAAAACCTTTCTAAACGATTCTTGTGCCTAAAGTGGTGTTTTGACATGCTCCACAGCGCCGTCACGTCAGAATGTGACAAAACTAAAGTTGGATTTTTCATACAAGTAGTGCTCTACATTTGAACGTGAAAAGTATTTTGCCCATAACTCTTATCTCGGAAAACATTTCTGATTGATTCCTGCGACTAAAGTGGCACATGATCAACAGATTCCTCCAGTCCGAACGGGAAAAAAATGAAGTCGTATTTTTCGTACCAGATGTGCCCTGCATTTAAGCTCAAAAGTGTTTTTGGCATTACTCTTAACCCGAAAAACCTTTCTAAACGATTCCTTCGCCTAAAGTGTCATTTTTCCATGCTCAAGAGATTCCTCAAGTCCGAATGGGAAAAAAATGAAGTCGGATTTTTTGTAACAGTTGTGCTCTACATGGAAGCTGAATATTTTTTTTGGCATTACTCTTAGATAGAAAAACATTTATAAACGATTCTTCTGCCTAAAGTTGTTTTTTTCCATGCTCCACGACTCCATCATGTTAGAATGTGAAAAAAATGAAGTCGGATTTTTCGTACCAGTTATGCCCTGCATTTAAGCTCAAAAGTGTTTTTGGCATTACTCTTATCCCGAAAAAACTTTCTAAACGATTCTTGTGCCTAAAGTGGTTTTTTTACATGCTCCACAACGCCGTCACGTCAGAATGTGACAAAACAGAAGTTGGATTTTCATACAAGTAGTGCTCTACATTTGAACGTGAAAAGTATTTTGCCCATAACTCTTATCTCGGAAAACATTTATGATTGATTCCTGCGACTAAAGTGGCACATGATCAACAAATTCCTCAAGTCCGAACGGCAAAAAAATGAAGTTGTATTTTTCGTACCAGATGTGCCCTGCATTTAAGCTCAAAATTGTTTTTTGCATTACTCTTAACCCGAAAAACCTTTCTAAACGATTCCTGCGCCTAAAGTGGCATTTTTCCATGCTCATGAGATTCCTCAAGTCCGAATGGAAAAAAAAATGAAGTCGGATTTTTCGTACCAGTTGTGCTCTACATGGAAGCTGAAAAGTGTTTTTAGCATAACTCTTAGCTCGAAAAAAACATTTATAAACGATTCTTTTGCGGCTCCATCATGTTAGAATGGAGAAAAAAAGAAGTCGGATTTTTCGTACCAGTTGTGCCCTGCATTTAAGCTCAAAAGTGTTTTTGGCTTTTCTCTTATCCCGAAAAACCTTTCTAAACGATTCTTGTGCCTAAAGTGGTTTTTTTACGTGCTCCACAAATGTGACGTCGAATGTGACAAAACTGAAGTTGGATTTTTTATACAAGTAATGCTCTAGATTGAACGTGAAAAGTATTTTGCCCAGAACTCTTATCTCTGAAAACATTTCGGATTGATTCCTGCGACTAAAGTGGCACATGATCAACAGATTCCTCAAGTCTGAACGGAAAAAAATGAAGTCGTATTTTTCGTACCAGATGTGCCCTGTATTTAAGCTCAAAAGTGTTTTTGGCATTACTCTTAACCCGAAAAACCATTATAAACGATTATTGTGCCTAAAGTGGCATTTTTCCAAACTCAAGAGATTCCTCAAGTCCGAATGGGAAAAAAATAAAGTCGGATTTTTCGTAACAGTTGTGCTCTACATGGAAGCTGAGAATTGCTTTTGGCATAACTCTTAGCTCGAAAAACATTTATAAACGATTCTTCTGCCTAAAGTGGTTTTTTTACATGCTCCACGACTCCATCATGTTAGAATGTGAAAAAAATGAAGTCAGATTTTTCGTACCAGTTGTGCCCTGCATATAAGCTCAAAAGTGTTTTTGGCATTACTCTTATCCTGAAAAACCTTTCTAAACGATTCTTGTGCCTAAAGTGGTTTTTTTACATGCTCCATAGCGCCGTCACGTCAGAATGGGACAAAACTGAAGTTGGATTTTTCATACAAGTAGTGGTCTACATTTGAACGTGAAAAGTATTTTGCCCATAACTCTTATATCGGAAAACATTTCTGATTGATTCCTGCGACTAAAGTGGCACATGATCAACAGATTCCTCAAGTCCGAACGGGAAAAAAAATGAAGTTGTATTTTTCGTACCAGATGTGCCCTGCATTTAAGCTCAAAATTGTTTTTGGCATTACTCTTAACTCGAAAAACCTTTCTAAACGATTCTTGCGCCTAAAGTCGCATTTTTCCATGCTCAAGAGATTCCTCAAGTCCGAATGGGAAAAAAATAAAGTTGGATTTTTCGTAACAGTTGTTCTCTACATGGAAGCTGAAAATTGTTTTTGGCATTACTCATAGATAGAAAAACATTTATAAACGATTCTTCTGCCCAAAGTGGTTTTTTTCCATGCTCCACGACTCCATCATGTTAGAATGTGAAAAAAATGAAATCGGATTTTTCGTACCAGTTGTGCCCTGCATTTAAGCTCAAAAGTGTTTTTGGCATTACTCTTATCCCGAAAAACCTTTCTAAACGATTCTTGTGCCTAAAGTGGTTTTTTTACATGCTCCACAGCGCCGTCACGTCAGAATGGGACAAAACTGAAGTTGGATTTTTCATACAAGTAGTGGTCTACATTTGAACGTGAAAAGTATTTTGCCCATAACTCTTATATCGGAAAACATTTCTGATTGATTCCTGCGACTAAAGTGGCACATGATCAACAGATTCCTCAAGTCCGAACGGGAAAAAAAATGAAGTTGTATTTTTCGTACCAGATGTGCCCTGCATTTAAGCTCAAAATTGTTTTTGGCATTACTCTTAACTCGAAAAACCTTTCTAAACGATTCTTGCGCCTAAAGTCGCATTTTTCCAAGCTCAAGAGATTCCTCAAGTCCGAATGGGAAAAAAATAAAGTTGGATTTTTCGTAACAGTTGTTCTCTACATGGAAGCTGAAAATTGTTTTTGGCATTACTCATAGATAGAAAAACATTTATAAACGATTCTTCTGCCTAAAGTGGTTTTTTTCCATGCTCCACGACTCCATCATGTTAGAATGTGAAAAAAATGAAGTCGGATTTTTCGTACCAGTTGTGCCCTGCATTTAAGCTCTAAAATTTTTTTGGCATTACTCTTATCCCGAAAAACCATTCTAAACGATTCTTGTGCCTAAAGTGGTTTTTTTACATGCTCCACAGCGCCGTCACGTCAGAATGGGACAAAACTGAAGTTGGATTTTTCATACAAGTAGTGGTCTACATTTGAACGTGAAAAGTATTTTGCCCATCACTCTTATATCGGAAAACATTTCTGATTGATTCCTGCGACTAAAGTGGCACATGATCAACAGATTCCTCAAGTCCGAACGGGAAAAAAAATGAAGTTGTATTTTTCGTACCAGATGTGCCCTGCATTTAAGCTCAAAATTGTTTTTGGCATTACTCTTAACTCGAAAAACCTTTCTAAATGATTCTTGCGCCTAAAGTCGCATTTTTCCATGGTCAAGAGATTCCTCAAGTCCGAATGGGAAAAAAATAAAGTTGGATTTTTCGTAACAGTTGTTCTCTACATGGAAGCTGAAAATTATTTTTGGTATTACTCATAGATAGAAAAACATTTATAAACGATTCTTCTGCCTAAAGTGGTTTTTTTCCATGCTCCACGACTCCATCATGTTAGAATGTGAAAAAAATGAAGTCGGATTTTTCGTACCAGTTATGCCCTGCATTTAAGCTCAAAAGTGTTTTTGGCATTACTCTTATCCCGAAAAAACTTTCTAAACGATTCTTGTGCCTAAAGTGGTTTTTTTACATGCTCCACAGCGCCGTCACGTCATAATGTGACAAAACTGAAGTTGGATTTTTCATACAAGTAGTGCTCTACATTTGAACGTGAAAAGTATTTTGCCCATAACTCTTATCTCGGAAAACATTTCTGATTGATTCCTTCGACTAAAGTGGCACATGATCAACAGATTCCTCAAGTCCGAACGGGAAAAAAATGAAGTTGTATTTTTCGTACCAGATTTGCCCTGCATTTAAGCTCAAAATTGTTTTTGGCTGTACTCTTAACCCGAAAAACCTTTCTAAACGATTCCTGCGCCTAAAGTGGCATTTTTCCATGCTCATGAGATTCCTCAAGTCCGAATGGGAAAAAAATGAAGTCGGATTTTTCGTACCAGTTGTGCTCTACATGGAAGCTGAAAAGTGTTTTTGGCATAACTCTTAGCTCGAAAAAAACATTTATAAACGATTCTTTTGCGGCTCCATCATGTTAGAATGGGGAAAAAATGAAGTCGGATTTTTCGTACCAGTTGTTCCCTGCATTTAAGCTCAAAAGTGTTTTCGGCATTACTCTTATCCCGAAAAACCTTTCTAAACGATTCTTGTGCCTAAAGCGGTTTTTTTACGTGCTCCACAGCGCCGTCACGTCAGAATGGGACAAAACTGAAGTTGGATTTTTCATACAAGTAATGCTCTACATTGAACGTGAAAAGTATTTTGCCCATAACTCTTATCTCGGAAAACAATTCTGATTGATTCCTGCGACTAAAGTGGCACATGATCAACCGATTCCTCAAGTCCGAATGGGAAAAAAATGAAGTTGTATTTTTCGTACCAGATGTGCCCTGCATTTAAGCTCAAAATTGTTTTTGGCATTACTCTTAACCCGAAAAACCTTTCTAAACGATTCCTGCGCCTAAAGTGGCATTTTTCCATGCTCATGAGATTCCTCAAGTCCGAATGGAAAAAAAAATGAAGTCGGATTTTTCGTACCAGTTGTGCTCTACATGGAAGCTGAAAAGTGTTTTTGGCATAACTCTTAGCTCGAAAAAAACATTTATAAACGATTCTTTTGCGGCTCCATCATGTTAGAATGGGTAAAAAAAGAAGTCGGATTTTTCGTACCAGTTGCTCCCTACATTTAAGCTCAAAAGTGTTTTTGGCTTTTCTCTTATCACGAAAAACCTTTCTAAACGATTCTTGTGCCTAAAGTGGTTTTTTTACGTGCTCCACAGCGCCGTGACGTCAGAATGTGACAAAACTGAAGTTGGATTTTTTATACAAGTAATGCTCTAGATTGAACGTGAAAAGTATTTTGCCCAGAACTCTTATCTCTGAAAACATTTCGGATTGATTCCTGCGACTAAAGTGGCACATGATCAACAGATTCCTCAAGTCTGAACGGGAAAAAAATGAAGTCGTATTTTTCGTACCAGATGTGCCCTGTATTTAAGCTCAAAAGTGTTTTTGGCATTACTCTTAACTAGAAAAACCATTATAAACGATTATTGTGCCAAAAGTGGCATTTTTCCAAACTCAAGAGATTCCTTAAGTCCGAATGGGAAAAAAATGAAGTCGGATTTTTCGTAACAGTTGTGCTCTACATGGAAGCTGAGAATTGCTTTTGGCATAACTCTTAGCTCGAAAAACATTTATAAACGATTCTTCTGCCTAAAGTGGTTTTTTTCCATGCTCCACGACTCCATCATGTTAGAATGTGAAAAAAATGAAGTCGATTTTTCGTGGCCAGGTTGTGCCCGCATTTAAGCTCAAAAGTGTTTTTGGCATTACTCTTATCCCGAAAAACCTTTCTAAACGATTCTTGTGCCTAAAGTGGTTTTTTTACATGCTCCACAGCGCCGTCACGTCAGAATGGGACAAAACTGAAGTTGGATTTTTCATACAAGTAGTGGTCAACATTTGAACGTGAAAAGTATTTTGCCCATAACTCTTATATCGGAAAACATTTCTGATTGATTCCTGCGACTAAAGTGGCACATGATCAACAGATTCCTCAAGTCCGAACGGGAAAAAAATGAAGTTGTATTTTTCGTACCAGATGTGCCCTGCATTTAAGCTCAAAATTGTTTTTGGCATTACTCTTAACTCGAAAAACCTTTCTAAACGATTCTTGCGCCTAAAGTCGCATTTTTCCATGCTCAAGAGATTCCTCAAGTCCGAATGGGAAAAAAATGAAGTTTGATTTTTCGTAACAGTTGTTCTCTACATGGAAGCTGAAAATTGTTTTTGGCATTACTCATAGATAGAGAAACATTTATAAATGATTCTTCTGCCTAAAGTGGTTTTTTTCCATGCTCCGCGACTCCATCATGTTAGAATGTGAAAAAAATGAAGTCGGATTTTTCGTACCAGTTAAGCCCTGCATTTAAGCTCAAAAGTGTTTTTGGCATTACTCTTATCCCGAAAAAACTTTCTAAACGATTCTTCTGCCTAAAGTGGTTTTTTTACATGCTCCACAACGCCGTCACGTCAGAATGTGACAAAACTGAAGTTTGATTTTTCATACAAGTAGTGCTCTACATTTGAACGTGAAAAGTATTTTGCCCATAACTCTTCTCTCGGAAAACATTTCTGATTGATTCCTTCGACTAAAGTGGCACATGATCAACAGATTCCTCAAGTCCGAACGGGAAAAAAATGAAGTTGTATTTTTCGTACCAGATGTGCCCTGCATTTAAGCTCAAAATTGTTTTTGGCATTATTCTTAACCCGAAAAACCTTTCTAAACGATTCCTGCGCCTAAAGTGGCATTTTTCCATGCTCATGAGATTCCTCAAGTCCGAATGGGAAAAAATGAAGTCGGATTTTTCGTACCAGTTGTGCTCTACATGGAAGCTGAAAAGTGTTTTTGGCATAACTCTTAGCTCGAAAAAAACATTTATAAACGATTCTTTTGCGGCTCCATCATGTTAGAATGGGGAAAAAATGAAGTCGGATTTTTCGTACCAGTTGTGCCCTGCATTTAAGCTCAAAAGTGTTTTTGGCATTACTCTTATCCCGAAAAACCTTTCTAAACGATTCTTGTGCCTAAAGCGGTTTTTTTACGTGCTCCACAGCGCCGTCACGTCAGAATGTGACAAAACTGAAGTTGGATTTTTCATACAAGTAATGCTCTACATTGAACGTGAAAAGTATTTTGCCCATAAGTCTTATCTCGGAAAACAATTCTGATTGATTCCTGCGACTAAAGTGGCACATGATCAACCGATTCCTCAAGTCCGAATGGGAAAAAAATGAATTTGTATTTTTCGTACCAGATGTGCCCTGCATTTAAGCTCAAAATTGTTTTTGGCATTACTCTTAACCCGAAAAACCTTTCTAAACGATTCCTGCGCCTAAAGTGGCATTTTTCCATGCTCATGAGATTCCTCAAGTCCGAATGGGAAAAAAATGAAGTCGGATTTTTCGTACCAGTTGTGCTCTACATGGAAGCTGAAAAGTGTTTTTGGCATAACTTTTAGCTCGAAAAACATTTATAAACGATTCTTTTGCCTAAAGTGGATTTTTTCCATGCTCCACGGCTCCATCATGTTAGAATGGAAAAAAAATGAAGTCGGATTTTTCGTAACAGTTGTGCTCTACATGGAAGCTGAATATTATTTTTTTGGCATAACTCTTAGCTCGAAAAACATTTATAAACGATTCTTTTGCCTAAAGTGGTTTTTTTCCATGCTCCACGACTCCATCATGTTAGAATGTAAAAAAATGAAGTTGGATTTTTCGTACCAGTTGTGCCCTGCATTTAAGCTCAAAAGTGTTTTTGGCATTACTTTTATCCCGAAAAACCTTTCTAAACGATTCTTGTGCCTAAAGTGGTTTTTTTACATGCTCCACAGCGTCGTCACGTCAGAATGTGACAAAACTGAAGTAGGATTTTTCATACAAGTAGTGGTCTACATTTGAACGTGAAAAGTATTTTGCCCATAACTCTTATGTCGGAAAACATTTCTGATTGATTCCTGCGACTAAAGTGGCACATGATCAACAGATTCCTCAAGTACGAACGGGAAAAAAATGAAGTTGTATTTTTCGTACCAGATGTGCCCTGCATTTAAGCTCAAAATTGTTTTTGGCATTACTCTTAACCCGAAAAACCGTTCTAAATGATTCCTGCGCCTAAAGTCGCATATTTACATGCTCATGAGATTCCTCAAGTCCGAATGGGAAAAAAATGAAGTCGGATTTTTCGTACCAGTTGTGCTCTACATGGAAGCTGAAAAGTGTTTTTGGCATAACTCTTAGCTCGAAAAAAAAACATTTATAAACGATTCTTTTGCGGCTCCATCATGTTAGAATGGGGAAAAAATGAAGTCGGATTTTTCGTACCAGTTGTGCCCTGCATTTAAGCTCAAAAGTGTTTTTGGCATTACTCTTATCCCGAAAAACCTTTCTAAACGATTCTTGTGCCTAAAGTGGTTTTTTTACGTGCTCCACAGCGCTGTCACGTCAGAATGTGACAAAACTGAATTTGGATTTTTCATACAAGTAATGCTCTACATTGCACGTTAAAAGTATTTTGCCCATAACTCTTATCTCGGAAAACAATTCTGATTGATTCCTGCGACTAAAGGATCACATGATCAACCGATTCCTCAAGTCCGAATGGGAAAAAAATGAAGTTGTATATTTCGTACCACATGTGCCCTGCATTTAAGCTCAAAATTGTTTTTGGCATTACTCTTAGCCCGAAAAACCTTTCTAAACGATTCTTGCGCCTAAAGTGGCATTTTTCCATGCTCATGAGATTCCTCAAGTCCGAATGGGAAAAAAATAAAGTCGGATTTTTCGTACCAGTTGTGCTCCACATGGAAGCTGAAAAGTGTTTTTGGCATAACTTTTAGCTCGAAAAACATTTATAAACGATTCTTTTGCCTAAAGTGGATTTTTTCCATGCTCCACGGCTCCATCATGTTAGAATGGAAAAAAAAAGAAGTCGGATTTTTCGTAACAGTTGTGCTCTACATGGAAGCTGAAAATTGTTTTAAGCATAACTCTTAGCTCGAAAAACATTTATAAACGATTCTTCTACCTAAAGTGGTTTTTTTCCATGCTCCACGACTCCATCATGTTAGAATGTGAAAAAAATGATGTCGGATTTTTCGTACCAGTTGTGCCCTGCATTTAAGCTCAAAAGTGTTTTTGGCATTACTCTTATCCCGAAAAACCTTTCTAAACGATTCTTGTGCCTAAAGTGGTTTTTTTACGTGCTCCACAGCGCCGTCACGTCAGAATGTGACAAAACTGAAGTTGGATTTTTCATACAAGTAATGCTCTACATTGAACGTGAAAGGTATTTTGCCCATAACTCTTACCTCGGAAAACAATTCTGATTGATTCCTGCGACTAAAGTGGCACATGATCAACCAATTCCTCAAGTCCGAATGGGAAAAAAATGAACTTGTATTTTTCGTACCAGATGTGCCCTGGATTTAAGCTCAAAATTGTTTTTGGCATTACTCTTAACCCGAAAAACCTTTCTAAACGATTCCTGCGCCTAAAGTGGTATTTTTCCATGCTCATGAGATTCCTCAAGTCCGAATGGGAAAAAAATGAAGTCGGATTTTTCGTACCAGTTGTGCTCTACATGGAAGCTGAAAAGTGTTTTTGGCATAACTTTTACCTCGAAAAACATTTATAAACGATTCTTTTGCCTAAAGTGGATTTTTTCCATGCTCCACGGTTCCATCATGTTAGAATGGAAAAAAAATGAAGTCGGATTTTTCGTAACAGTTGTGCTCTACATGGAAGCTGAAAATTATTTTTTTTGGCATAACTCTTAGCTCGAAAAACATTTATAAACGATTCTTCTGCCTAAAGTGGTTTTTTTCCATGCTCCACGACTCCATCATGTTAGAATGTAAAAAAATGAAGTCGGATTTTTCGTACCAGTTGTGCCCTGCATTTAAGCTCAAAAGTGTTTTTGGCATTACTCTTATCCCGAAAAAACCTTTCTAAACGATTCTTGTGCTTAAAGTGGTTTTTTTACGTGCTCCACAGCGCTGTCACATCAGAATGTGACAAAACTGAAGTTGGATTTTTCAAACAAGTAATGCTCTACATTGAACGTGAAAAGTATTTTGCCCATAACTCTTATCTCGGAAAACAATTCTGATTGATTCCTGCGACTAAAGTGGCACATAATCAACCGATTCCTCAAGTCCGAATGGGAAAAAAATGAAGTTGTATTTTTCGTACCAGATGTGCCCTGCATTTAAGCTCAAAATTGTTTTTGGCATTACTCTTAACCCGAAAAACCTTTCTAAACGATTCCTGCGCCTAAAGTGGCATTTTTCCATGCTCATGAGATTCCTCAAGTCCGAATGGGAAAAAAATGGAGTCGGATTTTTCGTACCAGTTGTGCTCTACATGGAAGCTGAAAAGTGTTTTTGGCATAACTTTTAGCTCGAAAAACATTTATAAACGATTCTTTTGCCTAAAGTGGATTTTTTCCATGCTCCACGGCTCCATCATGTTAGAATGGAAAAAAAATGAAGTCGGATTTTTCGTAACAGTTGTGCTCTACATGGAAGCTGAAAATTATTTTTTTTGGCATAACTCTTAGCTCGAAAAACATTAATAAACGATTCTTCTGCCTAAAGTGGTTTTTTTCCATGCTCCACGACTCCATCATGTTAGAATGTGAAAAAAATGAAATCGGATTTTTCGTACCAGTTGTGCCCTGCATTTAAGCTCAAAAGTGTTTTTGGCATTACTCTTATCCCGAAAAACCTTTCTAAACGATTCTTGTGCCAAAAGTGGTTTTTTTACGTGCTCCACAGCGCCATCAAGTCAGAATGTGACAAAACTGAAGTTGGATTTTTCATACAAGTAATGCTCTACATTGAACGTGAAAGGTATTTTGCCCATAACTCTTACCTCGGAAAACAATTCTGATTCATTCCTGCGACTAAAGTGGCACATGATCAACCAATCCTCAAGTCCGAATGGGAAAAAAATGAAGTTGGATTTTTCATACAAGTAGTGCCCTAAATTGAACGTGAAAAGTATTTTGCCCATAACTCTTATCTCGGAAAACATTTCTGATTGATTCTTGCGCCTAAAGTGGCATTTTTCCATGCTCAACAGATTCCTGAAGTCCGAATGGGAAAAAAATGAAGTCGGATTTTTCGTTCCAGTTGTGCCCTGCAATTAAGCTCAAAAGTGTTTTTGTCGTAACTCTTATCCTGAAAACCTTTCTAAACGATTTTGTGCCTAAAGTGGTTTTTTTACATGCTCCTTAGCGCCGTCACGTCAGAATGTGACAAACCTGAAGTAGGATTTTTCATACAAGTAGTCCTTACATTGAACGTGTTTGTCCATAACTCTTATCTCGGAAAACATTTCTGATTGATTCTTGCGCCTAAAGTGGCATTTTTCCATGGTCAACAGATTCCTCAAGTCCGAATGGGAAAAAAATGAAGTCGTATTTATCGTACCAGTTGTTCCCTGCATTTAAGCTCAAAAGTGGTTTTGGCATTACTCTTATCCCGAAAAACCATTCTAAACGATTCTTGTGCCTAAAGTGGTTTTTTTACATGCTCCACTTCGCCGTCACGTTAGAATGTGAAAGAACTGAAGTTGGATTTTTCATACAAGTAGTGCCTTACATTGAACGTGAACAGTATTTTGTCCGCAACTCTTATCTCGGAAAAAATTTCTGATTGATTCCTGCGACTAAAGTGGCATATGCTCAACAGATTCTTCAAGTCCGAATGGGAAAAAAATGAAGTCGTAGTTTTCCTACCAGATGTGCCCTGCATTTAAGCTCAAAAGTGTTTTTGGCATTATTCTTAGCCCGAAAAACCTTTCTAAACGATTTTTGTGCCTAAAGTGGTTTTTTTACATGCTCCACAGCGGTGTCACGTCAGAATGTGACAAAACTGAAGTTGGATTTTTCATACAAGTGGTGCTCTACATTGAACGTGAAAGGTATTTTGCCGATAACTCTTATCTCGGAAAGCATTTCTAATTGATTCCTGCGCCTAAAGTGGCATTTTTCCATGCTTAACAGATTCCTAAAGCCCTAATGGGAAAAAAATGAAGTCGGAATTTTCGTACCAGTTGTGCCCTGCATTTAAGCTCAAAAGTGTTTTTGGCATTACTCTTATCCCGAAAAACCTTTCTAAACGATTCTTGTGGCTAAAGTGGTTTTTTTACATGCTCCACAGCGTCGTCACGTCAGAATGTGACAAAACTGAAGTTGGATTTTTCATACAAGTAGTGCTCTACATTGATCGTGAAAAGTATTTTGCCTATAACTCTTATCTCGGAAAGCATTTCTAATTGATTCCTACGCCTAAAGTGGCATTTTTCCATTCTCAACAGATTCCTAGAGTCCAAATGGGAAAAAAATAAAGTCGGATTTTTCGTACCAGTTGTGCCCTGCATTTAAGCTCAAAAGTGTTTTTGGCATTACTCTTATCCCGAAAAACCTTTCTAAACGATTCTTGTGCCTAAAGTGGTTTTTTTTACATGTTCCACAGCGCCGTCACGTCAGAATGTGACAAAGCTGAAGTTGGATTTTTCATACAAGTAATGCTCTACATTGAACGTGAAAAGTATTTTGCCCATAACTCTTATCTCGGAAAACAATTCTGATTGATTCTTGCGACTAAAGTGGCACATGATCAACCGATTCCTCAAGTCCGAATGGGAAAAAAATGAAGTTGTATTTTTCGTACCAGATGTGCCCTGCATTTAAGCTCAAAATTGTTTTTGGCATTACTCTTAACCCGAAAAACCTTTCTAAACGATTCCTGCGCCTAAAGTGGCATTTTTCCATGCTCATGAGATTCCTCAAGTCCGAATGGGAAAAAAATGAAGTTGGTTTTTTCGTACCAGTTGTGCTCTACATGGAAGCTGAAAAGTGTTTTTGGCATAACTCTTAGCTCGAAAAAAAATTTATAAACGGTTCTTTTGCGGCTCCATCATGATAGAATGGGGAAAAAATGAAGTCGGATTTTTCGAACCAGTTGTGCCCTGCATTTTAGCTCAAAAGTGTTTTTGGCATTACTCTTATCCCGAAAAACCATTCTAAACGATTCTTGTGCCTAAACTGGTTTTTTTACGTGCTCCACAGCGCCGTCACGTCAGAATGTGACAAAACTAAAGTTGGATTTTTCATACAAGTAATGCTCTACATTGAACGTGAAAAGTATTTTGCCCATAACTCTTATATCGGAAAACGTTTCTGATTGATTCCTGCGACTAAAGTGGCACATGATCACTAGATTCCTCAAGTCCGAACGGGAAAAAAATGAAGTTGTATTTTTCGTACCAGATGTGCCCTGCATTTAAGCTCAAAATTGTTTTTGGCATTACTCTTAACCCGAAAAACCTTTCTAAACGATTCCTGCGCCTAAAGTGGCATTTTTCCATGCTCATGAGATTCATCAAGTCCGAATGGGAAAAAAATGAAGTCGGATTTTTCGTACCAGTTGTGCTCTACATGGAAGCTGAAAAGTGTTTTTGGCATAACTTTTAGCTCGAAAAACATTTATAAACGATTCTTTTGCCTAAAGTGGATTTTTTCCATGCTCCACGGCTCCATCAAGTTAGAATGGAAAAAAAATGAAGTCGGATTTTTCGTACCAGTTGTGCCCTGCAATTAAGCTCAAAAGTGTTTTTGTCGTAACTCTAATCCTGAAAAACCTTTCTGAACGATTCTTGTGCCAAAAGTGGTTTTTTTTACATGATACTTAGCGCCGTCACGTCAGAATGTGACAAAAATAATGTAGGATATTTCATACAAGTAGTCCTTACATTGAACGTGTTTGTCCATAACTCTTATCTCGGAAAGCATTTCTGATTGATTCCTGCGCCTAAAGTGGCATTTTTCCATGCTCAAGAGATTCCTCAACTACGAATGGGAAAAAAATGAAGTCGGATTTTTCGTAACAGTTGTGTTCTACGTGGAAGCTGAAAATTATTTTTGGCATAACTCTTAGCTCGAAAAACATTTATAAACGATTCTTTTGCCTAAAGTGGTTTTTTTCCAGGCTCCACAGCTCCATAATATTAGAATGTGGAAAAAATGAAGTCGGATTTTTCATACCAGTTGCGCCCTGCATTTAAGCCCGAAAGTGTTTTTGGCATTATTGTTAGCCCAAAAAACCATTCTAAACGATTCTTGTGCCTAAAGTGGTTTTTTACCATGCTCCATAGCGCCTTCACGTCATAATGTGAAAAAACTGAAGTTGGATTTTTCATACAAGTAGTGCCCTAAATTGAACGTGAAAAGTATTTTTGCCCATAACTCTTATCTCGGAAAACATTTCTGATTGATTCTTGCGCCTAAAGTGGCATTTTTCCATGCTCAACAGATTCCTGAAGTCCGAATGGGAAAAAAATGAAGTCGGATTTTTCGTTCCAGTTGTGCCCTGCAATTAAGCTCAAAAGTGTTTTTGTCGGAACTCTTATCCTGAAAACCTTTCTAAACGATTCTTGTGCCTAAAGTGGTTTTTTTACATGCTCCTTAGCGCCGTCACGTAAGAATGTGACAAAACTGAAGTAGGATTTTTCATACAAGTAGTCCTTACATTGAACGTGTTTGTTCATAACTCTTATCTCGGAAAACATTTCTGATTGATTCCTGCGCCTAAAGTGGCTTTTTTCCATGCTCAACAGATTCCTAAAGTCCTAATGGGAAAAAAATGAAGTCGTATTTTTCGTACTAGAGGTGCCCAGCATTTAAGCTCAAAAGTGTTTTTGTCATTACTCTTAGCCCGAAAATACCTTTCAAAACGATTCTTGTGCCTAAAGTGGTTTTTTACCATACTCCATAGCGCCTTCACGTCATAATGTGAAAAAATTGAAGTTGGATTTTTCATACAAGTAGTGCCCTAAATTGAATGTGAAAAGTATTTTGCCCACAACTCTTATCTCGGAAAACATTTCTGATTGATTCCTGCGCCTTAAGTGGCATTTTTCCATGCTCAACAGATTCCTGAAGTCCGAATGGGAAAAAAATGAAGTCGGATTTTTCGTACCAGTAATGCCCTGCAATTAAGCTCAAAAGTGTTTTTCTCGTAACTCTTAACCTGAAAAACCTTTCTAAACGATTCTTGTGCCTAAAGTGGTTTTTGTAAATGCTCCTTAGCGCCGTCACGTCAGAATGTGACAAAACTGAAGTAGGATTTTTCATACAAGTAGTGCCTTACATTGAACGTGAAAATAATTTTTCCCATTGCTCTTATCTCGGAAAACATTTCTGATTGATTCCAGCGCCTAAAGTGGCATTTTTCCATGCTCAACAGATTCCTCCAGTCCGAATGGGAGAAAAATGAAGTCGTATTTTTCGTACCAGATGTGCCTTGCATTTAAGCTCAAAAGTGTTTTCGGCATTACTCTTAGCCCGAAAAACCTTTCTAAACGATTCTTGTGACTAAAGTGGTTTTTTATATGCTCCACAGTGCCGTCACGTCAGAATGTGACAAAACTGAAGTTGTATTTTTCATACAAGTAGTGCTCTACATTGAACGTTAAAAGTGTTTTGCACATAAATCTTATCTCGGTAAATATTTCTGATTGATTCCTGCGACTAAAGTGGCACATGCTCAACAGATTCCTCAAGTCCGAATGGGAAAAAAATGAAGTCGTAGTTTTCGTAGCAGATCTGCCCTGCATTTAAGCTCAAAAGTGTTTTTGGCATTACTCTTAGCCCGAAAAACTTTTCTAAACGTTTCTTGTGCCTAGAGTGGTTTTTTTACCTGCTCCACAGCGCTACGTCAGAATGTGACAAAACTGAAGTTGGATTTTTCATACAAGTAGTGCTCTACATTGAACGTGAAAAGTATTTTGCCCATAACACTTATCTCGGTAAGCATTTCTAATTGATTCCAGCGCCTAATGTGGCATTTTTCCGTGCACAACAGATTCCTGAAGTTCGAACGGGAAAAAAATGAAGTCGGATTTTTCGTACTAGATGTTCCCTGCATTTAAGCTCAAAAGTGTTTTTGGCATTACTTTTATCCCGAAAAACCTTTCTAAACGATTCTTGTGCCTAAAGTGGTTTTTTTACATGCTCCACAGCGTCGTCACGTCAGAATGTGACAAAACTGAAGTTGGATTTTTCATACAAGTAGTGCTCTACATTGAACGTGAAAACTGTTTTGCCCATAATTCTTATATCGGTAAACATTTCTGATTGATTCCTGCGACAAAAATGGCACATGCTCAACAGAGTCCTCAAGTTCGAATGGGAAAAAAATGAAGTGGGATTTTTCGTCCCAGTTGTGCCCAGCATTTAAGCTCAAATGTGTTTTTGGCATTACTCTTATCATGAAAAACCTTTCTAAACGATTCTTGTGCCTAAAGTAGTTTTTCTACATGCTCCACAGCACCGTCACGTCAGAATGTGACAAAACTAAAGTCTGATTTTTCGTACCAGTTGTGCTCTACATGGAAGCTGAAAATTGTTTTTGGCATAACTCTTAGCTCGAAAAACATTTATAAACGATTCTTTTGCCTACATTGGTTTTTTTCCATGCTCCACAGCTCCACCATGTTAGAATGTGGAAAAATGAAGTCGGATTTTTCGTACCAGTTGTACCCTGCATTTAACCTCGAAAGTGTTTTTGGCATTATTGTTAGCCCGAAAAACCTTTCTAAACGATTCTTGTGCCTAAAGTGGTTTTTTACCATGCTCCATAGCGCCGTCACGTCATAATGTGAAAAAACTAAAGTGGCATTTTTCCATGCTCAAGAGATTCCTCAAGTCCGAATAGGAAAAAATGAAGTCGGATTTTTTGTCCCAGTTGTGCTCTACATGGAAGCTGAAAATTGTTTTTTGCATAACTATTAGTTCGAAAAACATTTATCAAAAACGATTATTTTGCCTTAAATGGTTTTTTTCCATGCTCCACAGCTCCACCATGTTAGAATGTGGAAAAAGTGAAGTCGGATTTTTCGTACCAGTTATGCCCTGCATTTAATCTCGAAAGTGTTTTTGGCATTATTGTTAGCCCGAAAAACCTTTCTAAACGATTCTGGTGCCTAAAGTGGATTTTTACCATGCTCCATAGTGCCTTCACGTCATAATGTGAAAAAATTAAAGTTGGATTTTTCATACAAGTAGTGCCCTAAATTGAACGTGAAAAGTATTTTGCCCACAACTCTTATCTCGGAAAACATTTCTGAATCATTCCTGCGCCTAAAGTGGCATTTTTCCATGGTCAACAGATTCCTCAAGTCCGAATGGGAGAAAAATGAAGTCGTATTTTTCGTACCAGATGTGCCTTGCATTTAAGCTCAAAAGTGTTTTTGGCATTACTCTTAGCCCGAAAAACCTTTCTAAACGATTCTTGTGACTAAAGTGGTTTTTTACCATGCTCCACAGTGCCGTCACGTCAGAATGTGACAAAACTGAAGTTGTATTTTTCATACAAGTAGTGCTCTACATTGAACGTGAAAAGTATTTTGCCCATAATTCTTATCTCGTTAAACATTTCTTCTTGATTCCTGCGACTAAAGTGGCACATGCTCAACAGATTCCCGAAGTCCGAATGGGAATAAAATAAAGTCGTATTTTTCGTACCAGATGTGCCCTACATTTAAGTTCAAAAGTGTTTTTGGCATTACTCTTAGCTCGAAAAACCTTTCTAAACGATTCTTGTGCCTAAAGTGGTTTTTTACCATGCTCCATAGCGCCGTCACGTCATAATGTGAAAAAACTGAAGTTGGATTTTTCATTAAAGTAGTGCCCTACATTGAACGTGAAAAGTATTTTTGCCAGCAACTCTTATCTCGGAAAGCATTTCTGATTGATTCCTGCGCCTAAAGTGGCACTTTTCCATGTTCAAGAGATTCCTCAAGTCCGAATGGGAAAAAAATGAAGTCGGATTTTTCGTACCAGTTGTGCCCTGCAATTAAGCTCAAAAGTGTTTTTGTCGTAACTCTTATCCTGAAAAACCTTTCTAAACGATTCTTGTGCCTAAAGTGGTTTTTTTACATGCTCCTTAGCGCCGTCACGTCAGAATGTGACAAAACTGAAGTAGGATTTTTCATACAAGTAGTGCCTTACATTGAACGTGAAAAGAATTTTTCCCAAAATTCTTATCTCGGAAAACATTTCTGATTGAATCATGTGCCTAAAGTGGCATTTTTCCATGGTCAACAGATTCCTCAAGTCCGAATGGGAAAAAAATGAAGTCGTATTTTTCGTACTAGAGGTGCCCAGCATTTAAGCTCAAAAGTGTTTTTGTCATTACTCTTAGCCCGAAATACCTTTCAAAACGATTCTTGTGCCTAAAGTGGTTTTTTTATATGCTCCACAGCGCCGTCACGTCAGAATGTGACCAAACTGAAGTTGGATTTTTGATAGAAGCAGTGCCCTACATGGAACGTGAAAATTAATTTGCCCATAACTCCTATCTCGGTAAACATTTTTGATTGAAACCTGCGACTAAAGTGGCACATGCTCAACAGATTCCTCAAGTCCGAATGGGAAAAAAATAAAGTCGTATTTTTCGTAGCAGATGTGCCCTGCATTTAAGCTCAAAAGTGTTTTTGGCATTACTCTTAGCCCGAAAAACCTTTCTAAACGATTCTTGTGCCTAAAGTGTTTTTTTATATGCTCCACAGCGCCGTCACGTCAGAATGTGACAAATCTGAAGTTGGATTTTCCATACAAGTAGTGCACTATATTGAACGTGAAAAGTGTTTTGCCCATAAATCTTATCTCGATAAACATTTCTGATTGATTCCTGCGACTAAAGTGGCACATGCTCAACAGATTTGTGAAGTCCGAATGGGAAAAAAATGAAGTCGTATTTTTCGTACCAGATGTTCCATGCATTTAAGCTCAAAAGTGTTTTTGGCATTACTTTTATCCCGAAAAACCTTTCTAAACGATTCTTGTGCCTAAAGTGGTTTTTTTACATGCTCCACAGCGCCGTCACGTCAGAATGTGACAAAACTGAAGTTGGATTTTTCATACAAGTAGTGCTCTACATTGTACGTGAAAAGTGTTTTGCCCATAATTCTTATCTCGGTCAACCTTTCTGATTGATTCCTGCGACTAAAGTGGCACATGCTCAACAGATTCCTCAAGTCCGAATGGGAAAAAAAATGCAGTCGGATTTCTCGTCCCAGTTGTGCCCGGCATTTAAGCTCAAAAGTGTTTTTGGCATTACTCTTATCCCGAAAAACCTTTCTAAACGATTCTTGTGCCTAAAGTAGTTTTTTTACATGCTCCACAGCACCGTCACGTCAGAATGTGACAAAACTAAAGTCTGATTTTTCGTACCAGTTGTGCTCTACATGGAAGCTGAAAATTGTTTTTGGCATAACTCTTAGCTCAAAAAACATTTATAAACGATTCTTTTGCCTACATTGATTTTTTTCCATGCTCCACAGCTCCCCCATGTTAGAATGTGGAAAAAATGAAGTCGGATTTTTCGTACCAGTTGTGCCCTGCATTTAACCTCGAAAGTGTTTTTGGCATTATTGTTAGCCCGAAAAACCTTTCTAAACGATTCTTGTGCCTAAAGTGGTTTTTTACCATGCTCCATAGCGCCGTCACGTCATAATGTGAAAAAACTAAACTGGCATTTTTCCATGCTGAAGAGCTTCCTCAAGTCCGAATAGGAAAAAATGAAGTCGGATTTTTCGTCCCAGTTGTGCTCTACATGGAAGCTGAAAATTGTTTTCGGCGTAACTCTTAGTTCGAAAAACATTTATCAAAAACGATTATTTTGCCTTAAATGGTTTTTTTCCATGCTCCACAGCTCCACCATCTTAGAATGTGGAAAAAGTGAAGTCGGATTTTTCGTACCAGGTTATGCCCTGCATTTAATCTCGAAAGTGTTTTTGGCATTATTGTTAGCCCGAAAAACTATTCTAAACGATCCTTGTGCCTAAAGTGGTTTTTTACCATGCTCCATAGCGCCTTCACGTCATAATGTGAAAAAATTGAAGTTGGATTTTTCATACAAGTAGTGCCATAAATTGAACGTGAAAAGTATTTTGCCCACAACTCTTATCTCGAAAAACATTTATGATTGATTCCTGCGCCTAAAGTTGCATTTTTCCATGCTCAACAGATTCCTGAAGTTCGAATGGAAAAGAAATGAAGTCGGATTTTTCGTACCAGTTGTGCCCTGCAATTAAGCTCAAAAGTGTTTTTCTAGTAACTCTTAACCTGAAAAACCATTCTAAACGATTCTTGTGCCTAAAGTGGTTTTTTTAAATTCTCCTTAGCGCCGTCACGTCAGAATGTGACAAAACTGAAGTAGGATTTTTCATACAAGTAGTGCCTTACATTGAACGTGAAAATAATTTTTCCCACAGCTCTTATCTCGGAAAACATTTCTGATTGATTCCAGCGCCTAAAGTTGCATTTTTCCATGTTCAACAGATTCCTCAAGTCCGAATGGGAGAAAAATGAAGTCGTATTTTTCGTACCATATGTGCCCTGCATTTAAGCTCAAAAGTATTTTTGGCATTACTCTTAACCCGAAAAACTTTTCTAAACGATTCTTGTGACTAAAGTGGTTTTTTATATGCTCCACAGTGCCGTCACGTCAGAATGTGACAAATCTGAAGTTGTATTTTTCATACAAGTAGTGCTTTACATTGAACGTGAAAAGTATTTTGCCCATAATTCTTATCTCGGTAAACATTTCTTCATGATTCCTGCGACTAAAGTGGCACATGCTCAACAGATTCCTGAAGTCCAAATGGGAATAAGATAAAGTCGTATTTTTCGTAACAGATGTGCCCTGCATTTAAGTTCAAAAGTGTTTTTGGCATTACTGTTAGCCCGAAAAACCTTTCTAAACGATTCTTGTGCCTAAAGTGGTTTTTTACCATGCTCCATAGCGCCGTCACGTCATAATGTGAAAAAACAGAAGTTCGACTTTTCATACAAGTAGTGTTTTACATTAAACGTGAAAAGTATTTTCCCTTCAACTCTTATCTCGGAAAACATTTCTGATTGATTCCTGCGCCTAAAGTGGCATTTTTCCATGCTCAACAGATTGCTGAAGTCCAAATGGGAAAAAAATGAAGTCGGATTTTTTGTAGAAGTTGTGCCCTGCATTTAAGCTCAAAAGTGTTTTTGGCATTACTCTTATCCCGAAATACCTTTCTAAACGATTCTTGTGCCTAAAGTGGTTTTTTCACATGCTCCGCAACGCCTTCACATCAGAATGTGACAATTGATTTTTAATACGAGTAGTGCCCTACATTGAATGTAAAAAGTATTTTGCCCATAATTCTTATCTCGGAAAACATTTCTGATTGCTTCCTGCGCCTAAAGTGGCATTTTTCCATGCTCAAGAGATTCGTCAAATCCAAATGCGAAAAAAATGAAGCCGGATTTTTCGTACCAGTTGTGCGCTACATGGAAGCTAAAAAGTGTTTTTGGCATAACTCTTAGCACGAAAAAACATTTATAAACGGTTCTTGTGCCTAAAGTGGTTTTTTTCCATGCTCCACGGCTCTATCATGTTACAATGTGGAAAAAATGAAGTTGGGTTTTCCGTGCAAGTAGTGCCCTACATTGAACGTGAAAAATATTTTTCCCATGACTCATATCTCGGAAAACATGTATGATTGATTCCTGCGCCGAAAGTGGTATTTTGCCATGCTAAAGAGATTCCTCATGTAGGAATGCGAAAAAATGAAGTTGGATTTTTCGTACCAGTTGTGCCCTGCCTTTAATCTCAAAAGTGTTTTTCGAATTACTCTTATCCCGAAAAACCTTTCTAAACGATTCTTGTGCCTAAAGTCGTTTTTTTATATCTCCACAGCACCGTCACGTTCGAATGTGACAAAACTGAAGTTGGACTTTTCATACAAGTAATGCCCAACATTGAACGTGAAAATTATTTTGCCCATAACTCTTATCTCGGAAAACATTTCTGATTGATTCTTGCGCCTAAAGTGGCAGTTTACCATGCTTAAGAGATTTCTGAAGTCCGAATGGGAAAAAAATGAAGTCGGATTTTTCGTACCAGTTGTGCGCTACATGGAAGCTAAAAAGTGTTTTTGGCATAACTCTTAGCCCAAAAAATATGTATAAATGATTCTTGTGCCTAAATTGGTTTTTGTCCATGCTCCACGGCTCCATCATGTTAGAATGTGGAAAAAATGAAGTTGGATTTTCCGTGCAAGTAGTGCCCTACATTGAACGTGAAAAAAAGTTTTCCCATAACTCTTATCTCGGAAAACATTTCTGATTGATTCCTACGCCTAAAGTGGTATTTTTCCATGCTCAAGAGATTCCTCAACTAGGAATGGGAAAAAATGAAGTCGGATTTTTCGTACCAGTTGTGCCCTGCATTTTAGCTCAAAAGGGTTTTTGGCTTTACTCTTATCCCGAAAAACCTTTCTAAACGAGTCTTGTTCCTAAAGTGGTTTTTTTATATGCTCCACAGCACCGTCACGCTCAAATGTGACAAAACTGAAGTTGGCTTTTTCATATAAGTAATGCCCAACATTGAACGTGAAAAGTTTTTTGCCCATAACTCTTATCTCGGAAAACATTTCTGAGTGATTCTTGCGCCCAAAGTGGCATTTTTCCATGCTCAAGAGATTCCTCAAGTCCGAATGGGAAAAAAATGAAATCAAATTTTTCGTACCAGTTGTGCGCTACATGGAAGCTGAAAAGTTTTTTTGGCATAACTCTTAGCCCAAAAAATTAAATAAACGATTCTTCTGCCTAAAGTGATTTTTTTCCATGCTCCACGGCCTCATCATGTTATAATGTGGAAAAAATGAAGTTGGATTTTCCGTACAAGTAGCCCTCAATATTGAACTTGAAAAGTTTTTTGCCCATCACTCTTATCTCGGAAAATATTTCTGATTGATTCAAGCGCCTAAAGTGGTATTTTCCATGCTCAAGAGATTCCTTAAGTCCGAATGAGACAAAAAATGAAGTCGGATTTTTCGTACTAGTTGTGCCCAACATGGAAGCTGAAAAGTTTTTTTTTGCATAACTCTTAGCCCGAAAAATATTTCTAAATGATTCTTGTGCCTAAAGTTGTTGTTTTCCATGCTCCACAGCGCCGTCACGTTAGAATGTCGAACAAATGAAGTTGGATTTTTCGTACAAGTAGTGCCCAACATTGAACGTAAAAGTATTTTGCCTATAACACTTATCTCGAAAAACATTTCTGATTGATTCCTGCGCCTAAAGTGGCAATTTTCCATGCTCAACAGATTCTTGAATTTCAAATGGGAAAAAAATGAAGTCGGATTTTTCGTACCAGTTGTGCCCTGCAATTAAGCTCAAAAGTGTTTTTGGCGTAACTCTTATCCTGAAAAACCTTTCTAAACTATTCTTGTGCCTAAAGTGGTTTTTTTACATGCTCCATAGCGCTGTCACGTCAGAATGTGACAAAACTGTAGTTGGATTTTTCATACAAGTAATGCCCTACATTGAACGTGAAAAGTATTTTGAACATAACACTTATCTCGGAAAACATTTCTGATTGATTCCTACGCCTAAAGTGGCATTTTTCCATGCTCAACAGATTTCTCAAGTCTGAATGGGAAAAAAATGAAGTCGTATTTTTCGTACCAGATGTGCCCTACGTTTAAGCTCAAAACTGTTTTTGTCATTACTTTTAGCCCGAAAAACCTTTCTAAACTATTCTTTTGCCTAAAGTGGTTTTTTACCATGCTCCATAGTGCTGTCACGTCGTAATTTGAAAAAACTGAAGTTGGACTTTTCATACAAGTAGTGCCCTACATTGAACGTGAAAAGTATTTTGCCTATAACACTTATCTCGGAAAACATTTCTGATTGATTCCTGCGCCTAAAGTGGTAATTTTTCATACTCAACAGATTCCTGAATTTCGAATGGGAAAAAAATAAAGTCGAATTTTTCGTACCAGTTGTGCCCTGCATTTAAGCTCAAAAGTGTTTTTGGCATTACTCTTATCCTGAAATACCTTTCTAAACGATTATTGTGCCTAAAGTGGTTTTTCACATGGTCCACAGCACCGTCACATCAGAATGTGACAAAACTGATGTATGATTTTTCAAAAAAGTAGTGCCCTACATTGGGCGTGAAAAGTATTTTCCCCATATCTCTTATCTCGGAAAACATTTCTGATTGCTTCCTGCGCCTAAAGTGGCATTTTTCCATGCACAAGAGATTCTTCAAGTCCGAATGGGAAAAAAATGAAGTCGGATTTTTCATACCAGTTGTGCGCTACATGGAAGCTAAAAAGTGTTTTTGGCATAAATCTTAGCCCGAAAAACATTTATAAATGATTCTTGTGCCTAAATTAGTTTTTTTCCATGCTCCACGGCTCTATCATGTTAGAATGTGGAAAAAATGAAGTTGGGTTTTCCGTGCAACTAGTGCCCTACATTGAACGTGAAAAAAAGTTTTCCCATAACACTTATCTCGGAAGACATTTCTGATTGATTCCTGCGCCTAAAGTGGTATTTTACCATGCTCAAGAGATTCCTCAAGTAGGAATAAGAAGAAATGAAGTCGGATTTTTCGTACCAGTTATGTCCTGCATTTAAGCTCAAAAGTGTTTTTGGCATTACTCTTATCTAGAAAAACATTTCTAAACGATTCTTGTTACTAAAGTGGTTTTCTTATATTCTCCACAGCACCGTCACGTTCAAATGTGACAAAACTGAAGTTGGATTTTTCATACAAGTAGTGCCCAACATTGAACGTGAAAAGTATTTTGCCCATAGCTCTTATCTCGGAAAACATTTCTGATTGATTCTTGCGCCTAAAGTGGCATTTTTCAATGCTCAAGAGATTTCTCAAGTCCGAATGGTAAAAAAAATGAAATCGGATTTTTCGTACCAGTTGTGCGCTACATTGAAGCTGACAAGTGTTTTTGGCATAACTCTTAGCGCGAAAAAAATTTATAAACGATTCTGGTGCCTAAAGTGGTTTTTTGTCCATTCTCCACGGCTCCATCATGTTAGAATGTGGAAAAAATGAAGTTGGATTTTCCGTACAAGTAGTGCCCTACATTGAACGTGAAAAGTATTTTGCCCATCACTCTTATCTCGGATAACATTTCTGATTGATTCCTGCGCCTAAAGTGGTATTTTTCATGCTCAAGAGATTTCTCAAGTCCGAATGCGAAAAAAAATAAAGTCGGATTTTTCGTACTAGTTGTGCCCAACATGGAAGCTGAAATGTTTTTTTTGCATAACCCTTAACCCGAAAAATATTTCTAAATGATTTTTGTGCCTAAAGTGGTTTTTTTCCATGCTCCACAACGCCGTCACGTCAGAATGTGGAACAATTAAAGTTGGATTTTTCGTACAAGTGGTGCCCAACATTCAACGTGAAAAGTATTTTGCCTATAATTCTTATCTCGGAACTCTTATCCTGAAAAACATTTATAAAGTGGTTTTTTTACATACTCCATATCGCCGTCACGTCAGAATGTGACAAAACTGAAGTTGGATTTTTCATACAAGTAGTGCCTTACATTGAACGTAAAAAGTCTTTTGCCCATGACTCTTATCTCGGAAAACATTTCTGATTGATTCCTACGCCTAAAGTGGTATATTGCCATGCTCAAGAGATTCCTCAAGTCCGATGGGCAAAAAAATGAAACCGAATTTTTCGTACCAGTTGTGCCCTACATTGAAGCTCAAAAGTGTTTTTGGCATAACTCTTAGCCCGTAAAAGATTTCTAAAAAATTATTGTGCCTAAAGTGGTTTTTTTCCAAGCTCCACAGCGCCGTCACGTCATAATGTGGAACAAATGATGTTGGTCTTTTCGTGCAAGTAGTGCCCTACATTGAACATCAAAAGTATTTTGCCCATAAGTCTTATCTCATAAAACATTTCTTGATTCATTCCTGCGCCTATAGTGGCATTTTTCCATGCTCAACAGATTCCTCAAGTCCGAATGGAAAAAAAATGAAGTCGAATATTTTTACCAGTTGGGCCCTGTTAAGCTCAAAAGTGTTTTTTACATGCTCCTTAGCGTCGTCACCTCAGAATGTGACAAAACTGAAGTAGGATTTTTCATACAAGTAGTGCCTTACATTGAACGTGAAAAGAATTTTACCCATAACTCATATCTCGGAAAACATTTCTCATTGATTCCTACGCCTAAAGTGGCATTTTTCCATGCTCAATAGATTCCTCAAGTCCGAATGGGAAAAAACTGAAGTCGTATTTTTCGCACCAGATGTGCCCTACATTTAAGCTCAAAAGTGTTTTTGGCGTTAGTCTTAGCCCGAAAAACCTTTCTAAATGATTCTTGTGCCTAAAGTGGTTTTTTAACATGCTCCATAGCGTCGTCACGTCATAATGTGAAAAAACTGAAGTTGGATTTTTCATACAAGTGGTGCCGTACATCGAACGTGAAAAGTATTTTGCCCGCAACACTTATCTCTCGAAAGCATTTCTAATTGATTCCTGCGCCTAAAGTGGCATTTTTCAATGCTCAACAGTTTCCTTAAGTCTGAATGGAAAAAAATGAAGTCGGATTTTTCGTACCAGTTGTGCTCTGCATTTAAGCTCAAAAGTGTTTTTGGCATTACTCTTATCCCGAAAAACCTTTCAAAACGATTCTTGTGCCTAAAGTAGTTTTTTTACATACTCCACAGCGCCATCACGTCAGAATGTGACAAAACTAAAGTTGGATTTTTCATACAAGTAGTGCCCTACATTGTACGTGAAAATTATTTTGCCCATATCTCTTATCTCGGAAAGCATTTCTGATTGATTCCTGCGCCTAAAGTGGCATTTTTTCATGCTCAAGAGATTACTCAAGTCCGAATAAGGAAAAAAATGAAGTCGGATTTTTCGTACCAGTTGTGCTCTACATGGAAGCTGAAAATTGTTTTTCGCATAACTCTTAGCTCGAAAAACATTTATAAACGATTCTTTTGCCTAAAGTGGTTTTTTTCCATGCTCCACAGCTCCATCATGTTAGAATGTGGAAAAAATACCAGTTATGCCCTGCATTTAACCTCGAAAGTGTTTTTCGCATTATTTTTAGCCCGACAAACCTTTCTAAACGATTCTTGTGCCTAAAGTGGTTTTTTACCATGCTCTATAGCGCCTTCACGTCATAATGTGAAAAAACTGATGTTGGATTTTTCATACAAGTAGTGCCCTAAATTGAACGTGAAAAGTATTTTTCCCACAACTCTTATCTCGGAAAACATTTCTGATTGATTCCTGCACCTAAAGTTGGCATTTTTCCATGCTCAACAGATTCCTTAAGTCCGAATGGGAAAAAAATGAAGTTGGATTTTTCGTACCAGTTGTGCCCTGTAATTAAGCTAAAAAGGGTTTTTGTCGTAACTCTTATGCTGAAAAACCTTTCTAAACGATTCTTGTGTCTAAAGTGATTTTTTTACATGCTCCTTAGCGCCGTCACGTCAGAATGAAACAAAACTGAAATAGGATTTTTCATACAGGTAGTGCCTTACATTGAACGTGAAAAGAATTTTGCCCATAACTCTTATCTCGGAAAACATTTCTGATTGATTCCTGCGCCTAGAGTGGCATTTTTCCATGGTCAACAGATTCCTCAACTCTAAATGGGAAAAAAATGATGTCGTATTTTTCGTACCAGATGTGCCCTGCATTTAAGCTCAAAAGTGTTTTTGGCATTACTCTTAGCATGAAAAACATTTCTAAACGATTCTTGTGCCTAAAGTGGTTTTTTTATAAGCTCCACAGCGCCGTCACGTCATAATGTGACAAAACTGAAGTTGGATTTTTCATACAAGTAGTGCTCTACATTGAACGTGAAAAGTATTTTGCCCAGAACACTTATCTCGGTAAACATTTCTGATTGATTCCTGCGACTAAAGTGGCACATGCCCAACAGATTCCTCAAGTCCGAATGGGAAAAAATTAAAGTCGTATTTTTCGTGCCAGATGTGCCCTGCATTTAAGCTCAAAATTGTTTTTGGTATTACTCTTAACCCGAAAAACCTTTCTAAACCATTCTTGTGCCTAAAGTGGTTTTTTACCATGCTCCATAGCACCGTCACGTCATAATGTGAAAAATCAGAAGTTGGATTTTTCATACAAGTAGGGCCCTACATTCAACGTCAAAAGTATTTTGCCCGCAACTCTTATCTCGGAAAGCATTTAATTGATTCCTGCGCCTAAAGTGGCATTTTTCCATGCTCAACAGATTCCTGAAGTCCGAATGGGAAAAAAATAAAGTCGGATTTTTCGTACTAGTTGTGCCCAACATGGAAGCTGAAATGTTTTTTTTGCATAACCCTTAACCCGAAAAATATTTCTAAATGATTTTTGTGCCTAAAGTGGTTTTTTTCCATGCTCCACAACGCCGTCACGTCAGAATGTGGAACAATTAAAGTTGGATTTTTCGTACAAGTGGTGCCCAACATTCAACGTGAAAAGTATTTTGCCTATAATTCTTATCTCGGAACTCTTATCCTGAAAAACATTTATAAAGTGGTTTTTTTACATACTCCATATCGCCGTCACGTCAGAATGTGACAAAACTGAAGTTGGATTTTTCATACAAGTAGTGCCTTACATTGAACGTAAAAAGTCTTTTGCCCATGACTCTTATCTCGGAAAACATTTCTGATTGATTCCTACGCCTAAAGTGGTATATTGCCATGCTCAAGAGATTCCTCAAGTCCGATGGGCAAAAAAATGAAACCGAATTTTTCGTACCAGTTGTGCCCTACATTGAAGCTCAAAAGTGTTTTTGGCATAACTCTTAGCCCGTAAAAGATTTCTAAAAAATTATTGTGCCTAAAGTGGTTTTTTTCCAAGCTCCACAGCGCCGTCACGTCATAATGTGGAACAAATGATGTTGGTCTTTTCGTGCAAGTAGTGCCCTACATTGAACATCAAAAGTATTTTGCCCATAAGTCTTATCTCATAAAACATTTCTGATTCATTCCTGCGCCTATAGTGGCATTTTTCCATGCTCAACAGATTCCTCAAGTCCGAATGGAAAAAAAATGAAGTCGAATATTTTTACCAGTTGGGCCCTGTAATTAAGCTCAAAAGTGTTTTTTACATGCTCCTTAGCGTCGTCACCTCAGAATGTGACAAAACTGAAGTAGGATTTTTCATACAAGTAGTGCCTTACATTGAACGTGAAAAGAATTTTACCCATAACTCATATCTCGGAAAACATTTCTCATTGGTTCCTACGCCTAAAGTGGCATTTTTCCATGCTCAATAGATTCCTCAAGTCCGAATGGGAAAAAACTTAAGTCGTATTTTTCGCACCAGATGTGCCCTACATTTAAGCTCAAAAGTGTTTTTGGCGTTAGTCTTAGCCCGAAAAACCTTTCTAAATGATTCTTGTGCCTAAAGTGGTTTTTTAACATGCTCCATAGCGTCGTCACGTCATAATGTGAAAAAACTGAAGTTGGATTTTTCATACAAGTGGTGCCGTACATCGAACGTGAAAAGTATTTTGCCCGCAACACTTATCTCTGAAAGCATTTCTAATTGATTCCTGCGCCTAAAGTGGCATTTTTCAATGCTCAACAGTTTCCTTAAGTCTGAATGGAAAAAAATGAAGTCGGATTTTTCGTACCAGTTGTGCTCTGCATTTAAGCTCAAAAGTGTTTTTGGCATTACTCTTATCCCGAAAAACCTTTCAAAACGATTCTTGTGCCTAAAGTAGTTTTTTTACATACTCCACAGCGCCATCACGTCAGAATGTGACAAAACTAAAGTTGGATTTTTCATACAAGTAGTGCCCCACATTGTACGTGAAAATTATTTTGCCCATATCTCTTATCTCGGAAAGCATTTCTGATTGATTCCTGCGCCTAAAGTGGCATTTTTTCATGCTTAAGAGATTACTCAAGTCCGAATAAGGAAAAAAATGAAGTCGGATTTTTCGTACCAGTTGTGCTCTACATGGAAGCTGAAAATTGTTTTTCGCATAACTCTTAGCTCGAAAAACATTTATAAACGATTCTTTTGCCTAAAGTGGTTTTTTTCCATGCTCCACAGCTCCATCATGTTAGAATGTGGAAAAAATACCAGTTATGCCCTGCATTTAACCTCGAAAGTGTTTTTCGCATTATTTTTAGCCCGACAAACCTTTCTAAACGATTCTTGTGCCTAAAGTGGTTTTTTACCATGCTCTATAGCGCCTTCACGTCATAATGTGAAAAAACTGATGTTGGATTTTTCATACAAGTAGTGCCCTAAATTGAACGTGAAAAGTATTTTTCCCACAACTCTTATCTCGGAAAACATTTCTGATTGATTCCTGCACCTAAAGTTGGCATTTTTCCATGCTCAACAGATTCCTTAAGTCCGAATGGGAAAAAAATGAAGTTGGATTTTTCGTACCAGTTGTGCCCTGTAATTAAGCTAAAAAGGGTTTTTGTCGTAACTCTTATGCTGAAAAACCTTTCTAAACGATTCTTGTGTCTAAAGTGATTTTTTTACATGCTCCTTAGCGCCGTCACGTCAGAATGAAACAAAACTGAAATAGGATTTTTCATACAGGTAGTGCCTTACATTGAACGTGAAAAGAATTTTGCCCATAACTCTTATCTCGGAAAACATTTCTGATTGATTCCTGCGCCTAGAGTGGCATTTTTCCATGGTCAACAGATTCCTCAACTCTAAATGGGAAAAAAATGATGTCGTATTTTTCGTACCAGATGTGCCCTGCATTTAAGCTCAAAAGTGTTTTTGGCATTACTCTTAGCATGAAAAACATTTCTAAACGATTCTTGTGCCTAAAGTGGTTTTTTTATAAGCTCCACAGCGCCGTCACGTCATAATGTGACAAAACTGAAGTTGGATTTTTCATACAAGTAGTGCTCTACATTGAACGTGAAAAGTATTTTGCCCAGAACACTTATCTCGGTAAACATTTCTGATTGATTCCTGCGACTAAAGTGGCACATGCCCAACAGATTCCTCAAGTCCGAATGGGAAAAAATTAAAGTCGTATTTTTCGTGCCAGATGTGCCCTGCATTTAAGCTCAAAATTGTTTTTGGTATTACTCTTAACCCGAAAAACCTTTCTAAACGATTCTTGTGCCTAAAGTGGTTTTTTACCATGCTCCATAGCACCGTCACGTCATAATGTGAAAAATCAGAAGTTGGATTTTTCATACAAGTAGGGCCCTACATTCAACGTCAAAAGTATTTTGCCCGCAACTCTTATCTCGGAAAGCATTTAATTGATTCCTGCGCCTAAAGTGGCATTTTTCCATGCTCAACAGATTCCTGAAGTCCGAATGGGAAAAAAATGAAGTCGGATTTTTCGTACTATTTGTGCCCTGAATTTAAGCTCAAAAGTGTTTTTCGCATTGCTCTTATCCTGAAAAACCTTTCTAAACGATTCTTGTGCCTAAAGAAGTTTTTTTACATACTCCATATCGCCGTCACGTCAGAATGTGACAAAACTGAAGTTGGATTTTACATACAAGTAGTGCCATACATTGAACGTGAAGAGTATTTCTGATTGATTCCTGCGCCTAAAGTGGTATATTTCCATGCTCAAGAGCTTCCTCAAGTCCGAATGTGGAAAAAATGAAGTCGGATTTTTCGTACCAGTTATGCCCTGCATTTAACATCGAAAGTGTTTTTGGCATTATTGTAAGCCCGAAAAACATTTTTAAATGATTCTTGTGCCTAAAGTGGTTTTTTACCATGCTCTATAGCGGCGTCACGTCATAATGTGAAAAAACTGAAGTTGGATTTTTCACAAAAGTAGGGCCCTACATTGAACGTGAAAAGTATTTTGCCCGCAACTCTTATCTCGGAAAACATTTCTAATTGATTCCTGCGCCCAAAGTGGCATTTTTCCTTGCTCAAGAGATTCCTCAAGTTCGAATGGGAAAAAAATGAAGTCGGATTTTTCGTGCCAGTTGTGCTCTGCAGTTAAGCTCAAAAGTGTTTTTGTCGTAACTCTTATGCTGAAAAACCTTTCAAACGATTCTTGTGACTAAAGTGATTTTTTTACATGCTCCTTAGCGCCGTCACGTCAGAATGTGACAAAACTGAAATAGGATTTTTCATACAAGTAGTGCCTTACATTGAACGTGAAAAGAATTTTGCCCATAACTCTTATCTCGGAAAACATTTCTGTTTGACTCCTGCGCCTAGAGTGGCTTTTTTCCATGGTCAACAGATTCCTCAAGTCAGAATGGGAATAAAATAAAGTCGTATTTTTCGTACCAGATGTGCCCTGCATTTAAGCTCAAAAGTGTTTTTGGTATTACTATTAGCCCGAAAAACCTTTCTAAACGATTCTTGTACCTAAAGTGGTTTTTTATATGCTCCACAGCGCCGTCACGTCAGAATGTGACAAAACTGAAGTTGGATTTTTGATACAAGTAGTGCTCTACATTGAACATGAAAAGTGTTTTGCCCATAACCCTTATCTTGGTAAACATTTCTGATTGATTCCTGCGACTAAAGTGGCACATGCTCAACAGATTTCTCAAGTCCGAATGGGAAAAGAATAAGGTCGTGCTTTTCGTACCGTTGCATTTAAGCTCAAAAGTGTTCATGGTATTACTCTTAGCCTGAAAAACATTTCTAAATGATTCTTGTGCCTAAAGTGGTTTTTTATCATGCCCCATAGCGCCGTCACGTCATAATGTGAAAAAACTGAAGTTGGATTTTTCATACAAGTAGTGCCCTACATTGAACGTGAAAAGTATTTTGCCTGCAACTCTTATCTCGGAAAGCATTTCTAATTGATTCCTGCGCCTAAAGTGGCATTTTTCCATGCTCAACAGATTCCTCAAGTCCGAATGGGAAAAAAATGAAGTCGGACTTTCGTACCAGTTGTGCCCTGCATTTATGCTCCAAAGTGTTTTTCGCATTACTCTTATCCTGAAAAACCTTTCTAAACGATTCTTGTGCCTAAAGTAGTTTTTTTACATACTCCATATCGCCGTCACGTCAGAATGTGACGAAACTGAAGTTGGATTTTACATACAAGTAGTGCCTTACATTGAACGTGAAAAGTATTTTGCCCATAACTCTTATATCGGAAAACATTTTTGATTGATTCCCGCGCCTAAAGTGGTATATTTCCATGCTCAAGAGATTCCTCAAATCCGAATGGGAAAAAAATGAAGTCGGATGTTTCGTACCAGTTGTGCTCTACATGGAAGCTGAAAATTGTTTTTGGCATAACTCTTCACTCGAAAAACATTTTTAAACGATTCTTTTGCCTAAAGTGGTTTTTTTCCATGCTCCACGGCTCCATCATGTTAGAATGCGGAAAAAATGAAGTCGGATTTTTCGTACCAGTTATGCCCTGCATTTAAGCTCGAAAGTGTTTTTGGCATTATTGTCAGCCCGAAAAACCTTTCTGAACGATTCTTGTGCCTAAAGTGGTTTTTTACAATGCTCCATAGCGCTGTCACGTCATAATGTGAAAAAACTGAAGTTGGATTTTTCATACAAGTAGTGCCCTACATTGAACGTGAAAATTATTTTGCCCATATCTGTTATCTCGGAAAACACTTCTAATTGATTCCTGCGCCTAAAGGGGCATTTTTCCAAGCTCAAGAGATTCCTCAAGTCCGAATGGGAAAAAAATAAAGTCAGATTTTTCGTACTAGTTGTGCTCTACATGGAAGCTGAAAAGTGTTTCTGGCATAACTCTTAGCTCGAAAAACATTTATAAACGATTCTTGTGCCTAAAGTGGTTTTTTACCATGGTTTATAGCGCCTTCACGTCATAATGTGAAAAGGCTGAAGTTGGATTTTTCATACAACTAGTGCCCTACATTGAACGTGAAAAGTATTTTGCCCACAACTCCTATCTCGGAAAACATTTCTGATTGATTCCTGCGCCTAAAGTGGCATTTTTCCATGCTCAACAGATTCCTGAAGTCCGAATAGGAAAAAAATGAAGTCGGATTTTTCGTACCAGTTGTGCCCAACAATTAAGCTCAAAAGTGTTTTTGTCGTAACTCTTATCCTGAAAAACCTTTCTAAACGATTCTTGTGCCTAAAGTGGTTTTTTTACATGCTCCTTAGCGCCGTCACGTCAGAATGTGACAAAACTTAAGTTGGATTTTTCATTGAACGTGAAAAGTATCTTGCCCATAACCCTTATCTCGGTAAACATTTCTGATTGATTCCTGCGACTAAAATGGCACATGCTCAACAGATTCCTCAAGTCCGAATGGGAAAAAAATAAAGTTGTATTTTTCATACCAGAGGTGCCCTACATTTAAGCTCAAAAGTGTTTTTGGTATTACTCTTAGCCTGAAAAACCGTTCTAAACGATTCTTGTGGCTAAAGTGGTTTTTTACCATGCTCCATAGCGCCGTCACGTCATAATGTGAAAAAACTGAAGTTGGATTTTTCATACAAGTAGTGCCCTACATTGAACGAGAAAAGAATTTTGCCCGCAACTCTTATCTCGGAAAGCATTTCTAATTGATTCTTGCGCCTAAAGTGGCATTTTTCCGTGCTCAACAGATTCCTGAAGTCCGAATAGCAAAAAAATGATGTCGGATTTTTCGTACCAGTTGTGCCCTGCATTTAAGCTCCAAAGTGTTTTTCGCATTACTCTTATCCTGAAAAACCTTTCTAAACGATTTTTGTGCCTAAAGTAGTTTTTTTACATACTCCATATCGCTGTCACGTCAGAATGTGACAAAACTGAAGTTGGATTTTACATACAAGTAGTGCCTTACATTGAACGTGAAAAGTATTTGCCCGTAACTCTTATCTCGGAAAGCATTTCTGATTGATTCCAGCGCCTAAAGGGGCATTTTTCCATGCTCAAGAGATTCCTCAAGTCCGAATGGGAAAAAAATAAAGTCGGATTTTTCGTACCAGTTGTGCTCTACATGGAAGCTGAAAAGTGTTTCTGGCATAACTCTTAGCTCGAAAAACATTTATAAACGATTCTTTTGCCTAAAGTGGTTTTTTACCATGGTCCGTAGCGCCTTCACGTCATAATGTGAAAAGGCTGAAGTTGGATTTTTCATACAAGTAGTGCCCTACATTGAACGTTAAAAGTATTTTGCCCACAACTCTTATCTCGGAAAACATTTCTGATTGATTCCTGCGCCTAAAGTGGCATTTTTCCATGCTCAACAGTTTCCTGAAGTCCGAATAGGAAAAAAATGAAGTCGGATTTTTCGTACCAGTTGTGCCCTGCAATTAAGCTCAAAAGTGTTTTTGTCGTAACTCTTATCCTGAAAAACCTTTCTAAACGATTCTTGTGCCTAAAGTGGTTTTTTTACATGCTCCTTAGCGCCGTCACGTCAGAATGTGACAAAACTGAAGTAGGATTTTTCATACAAGTAGTGCCATACATTGAACGTGAAAAGAATTTTGCCCATTAGTCTTGTCTAAGAAAACATTTCTGATTGATTCCTGCGCCTAAAGTGGCATTTTTCCATGGTCTACAGATTCCTCAAGTCCGAATGGGAAAAAAATGAAGTCGTATTTTTCGCACCAGATGTGCCCTGCATTTAAGCTCAAAAGTGTTTTTGGCATTACTCTTAGCCCGAAAAACCTTGCTTGTGACTAAAGTGGTTTTTTTACATGCTCCTTAGCGCCGTCACGTCAGAATGTGACAAAACAGAAATAGGATTTTACATACAAGTAGTGCCTTACATTGAACGTGAAAAGAATTTTGCCCATAACTCTTATCTCGTAAAACATTTCTGATTGATTCCTGCGCCTAAAGTGGCATTTTTCCATGGTCAACAGATTCCTCAAGTCCAAATGGGAAAAAAATGTAGTCGTATTTTTCGTACCAGATGTGCCCTGCATTTAAGCTCAAAAGTATTTTTGGCATTACTCTTAGCACCAAAAACCTTTCTAAACTATTCTTGTGCCTAAAGTATTTTTTTTATATGCTCCACAATGCCGTCAAGTCATAATGTGACAAAACTGAAGTTTTATTTTACATACAAGTTGTGCTCTACATTGAACGTGAAAAGTATTTTGCCCATAACCCTTATCTCGGTAAACATTTCTGATTGATTCCTGCGACTAAAGTGGCACATGCTCAACAGATTCCTCAAGTCCGAATGGGAATAAAATAAAGTCGTATTTTTCGTGCCAGATGTGCGCTACATTTAAGTTCAAAAGTGTTTTTGGTATTACTCTTAGCCTGAAAAACCTTTCTAAACGATTCTTGTGGCTAAAGTGCTTTTTTACCATGCTTCATAGCGCCGTCACGTCATAATGTGAAAAAACTGAAGTTGGATTTTTCATACAAGTAGTGCCCTACATTGAACGTGAAAAGATTTTTGCCCACAACTCTTATCTCGGAAAGCATTTCTAATTGATTCTTGCGCCTAAAGTGGCATTTTTCCATGCTCAACAGATTCCTGAAGTCCGAAAAGCAAAAAAATGATGTCGGATTTTTCGTACCAGTTGTGCCCTGCATTTAAGCTCCAAAGTGTTTTTCGCATTACTCTTATCCTGAAAAAACTTTCTAAACGATTTTTGTGCCTAAAGTAGTTTTTTTACATACTCCATATCGTCGTCATGTCAGAATGTGACAAAACTGAAGTTGGATTTTACATACAAGTAGTGCCTTACATTGAACGTGAAAAGTATTTGCCCCTAACTCTTATCTCAGAAATCATTTCTGATTGATTCCTGCGCCTAAAGTGGTATATTTCCATGCTCAACAGATTCCTGAAGTCCGAATAGGAAAAAAATTAAGTCGGATTTTTCGTACCAGTTGTGCCCTGCATTTAAGCTCCAAAGTGTTTTTCGCATTACTCTTATCTTGAAAAACCTTTCTAAGCGATTCCTGCGCCTAATGTCGTATATTTTCATGCTCAACAGATTCCTCAAGTCCGAATGGGAAAAAAATGAAGTCGGATTTTTCATACCAGTTGTGCTCTACATAGAAGCTGAAAATTGTTTTTGGCATAACTCTTAACTCGAAAAATATTTTTAAACGATTCTTTTGGCTAAAGTGGTTTTTTTCCATGCTCCACGGCTCCGTCATGTTAGAATGTGGAAACAATGAAGTCGGATTTTTCGTACCAGTTATGCCCTGCATTTAAGCTCGAAAGTGTTTTTTGCATTATTGTTAGCCCGAAAAACCTTTCTGAACGATTCTTGTGCCTAAAGTGGTTTTTTACAATGCTCCATCGCGCTGTCACGTCATAAAGCGAAAAAACTGAAGTTGGATTTTCCATACAAGTAGTGCCCTACATTGAACGTGAAAATAATTTTGCCCATATCTCTTATCTCGGAAAACGTTTCTGATTGATTCCTGCGCCTAAAGGGACATTTTTCCATGCTCAAGAGATTCCTCAAGTCCGAATGGGAAAAAAATAAAGTCGGATATTTCGTACCAGTTGTGCTCTACATGGAAGCTGAAAAGTGTTTCTGGCATAACTCTTAGCTCGAAAAACATTTATAAACGAATCTTGTGCCTAAAGTGGTTTTTTACCATGGTCCGTAGCGCCTTCACGTCATAATGTGAAAAAGCTGAAGTTGGATTTTTCATATAAGTAGTGCCCTACATTGAACGTGAAAAGTATTTTGCCCACAACACTTATCTCTGAAAACATTTCTGATTGATTCCTGCGCCTAAAGTGGCATTTTTCCATGCTCAACAGATTCCTGAAGTCCGAATGGGAAAGAAATGAAGTCGGATTTATCGTACAAGTTGTGCCCTGCAATTAAGCTCAAAAGTGTTTTTGTCGTAACTCTTATCCTGAAAAACCTTTGTAAATGATTCTTGTGCCAAAAGTGGTTTTTTTACATGCTCCTTAGCGCCGTCACGTTGGAATGTGACAAAACTGAAATAGGATTTTTCATACAAGTAGTGCCTTACATTGAACATGAAAAGAATTTAGCCCATAACTCTTATCTCGGAAAACATTTCTGATTGATTCCTGCCAAAAGTGGCATTTTTCCATGGTCAACAGATTTCTCAAGTCCAAATGGGAAAAAAATGTAGCCGTATTTTTCGTACCAGATGTGCCCTGCATTTAAGCTCAAAGGTGTTTTTAACATTACTCTTTGCACGAAAAACCTTTCTAAACGATTCTTGTGCCTAAAGTGGTTTTTTTATGTGCTCCACAGCGCCGTCACGGCAGAATGTGACAAAACTGCAGTTGGATTTTTCATACAAGTAGTGCTCTACATTGAATGTGAAAGTATTTTGCCCATAACCCTTATCTCGGTAAACATTTCTGATTGATTCCTGCGACTAATGTGGCACATGCTCACCAGATTCCTCAAGTCCGAATGGGAAAAAAATAAAGCCGTATTTTTTGTACCAGATGTGCCCTGCATTTAAGCTCAAAAGTGTTTTTGGTATTACTCTTCGCCTGAAAAACCTTTCTAAACGATTCTTGTGGCTAAAGTGGTTTTTTACCATGCTCCATAGCACCGTCACGTCATAATGTGAAAAAACTGAAGTTGGATTTTTCATACAAGTAGTGCCCTACATTGAACGTGAAAAGTATTTTGCCCGCAACTCTTATCTCGGGAAGCATTTCTAATTGATTCCTGCGCCTAAAGTGGTATATTTCCATGCTCAACAGATTCCTGAAGTCCGAATGGGAAAAAAATGAAGTCGGGTTTTTCGTACCAGTTGTGGCCTGCATTTAAGCTCCAAAGTGTTTTTCGCATTACTCTTATCCTGAAAAAAGCTTTCTAAACGATTCTTGTGCCTAAAGTAGTTTTTTTACATACTCCATATCGCCGTCACGTCAGAATGGGATAAAACTGAAGTTGGATTTTAGATACAAGTAGTGCCTTACATTGAAAGTGAAAAGTATTTTGCCCATAACTCTTATCTCGGAAAACATTTCTGATTTATTCCTGCGCCTATAGTGGTATATTTTCATGCTCAAGAGATTCCCCAAGTACGAATGGGAAAAAAATGATGTTGGACTTTCGTACCAGTTGTGCCCTGCATTTAAGCTCCAAAGTGTTTTTCGCATTACTCTTATCATGAAACACCTTTCTAAACGATTCTTGCGCCTAAAGTAGTTTTTTTACATACTCCAGATCGCCGTCACGTCAGAATGTGACAAAACTGAAGTTGGATTTTACATACAAGTAGTGTCTTATATTCAACGTGAAAAGTATTTTGCCCATAACTCTTATCTCAGAAAACATTTCTGATTGATTCCTGCGCCTAAAGTGGTATATTTCCATGCTCAAGAGATTCCTCAAGTCCGAATGGGAAAAAAATGAAGTCGGATTTTTCGTACCAGTTGTACTCTACATGGAAGATGAAAATTGTTTTTGGCATAACTCTTAGCTCGAAAAACATTTTTAAACGATTCTTTTGCCTAAAGTGGTTTTTTTCCATGCTCCACGGCTCCATCATGTTAGAATGTGGAAAAAATGAAGTCGGATTTTTCGTACCAGTTATGCCCTGCATTTAAGCTCAAATGTGTTTTTGGCATTATTGTTAGCCCGAAAAACCTTTCTGAACGATTCTTGTGCCTAAAGTGGTTTTTTACGATGCTCCATAGCGATGTCACGTCATAATGTGAAAAAACTGAAGTTGGATTTTTCACAAAAGTAGTGCCCTACATTGAACGTGAAAATTATTTTGCCCATAACTCTTATCTCGAAAAAAATTTCTGATTAATCCCTGCGCCTAATGTGGCATTTTTCCATGCTCAGCAGATTCCTGAAGTCCGAATGGGAAAAAAATGAAGTCGGATTTTTCGTACCAGTTGTTCCCTGCATTTAAGCTCCAAAGTGTTTTTCGCATTACCCTTATCCTGAAAAACCTTTCTAAACGATTCTTGTGCCTAAAGTAGTTTTTTTACATACTCCATATCGCCGTCACGTCAGAATGTGACAAAACTGAAGTTGGATTTTACATACAAGTAGTGCCTTACATTGAACGTGAAAGGTATTTTCCCCATAACTCTTATCTCGGAAAACATTTCTGATTGATTCATGTGCCTAAAGTGGTATATTTCCATGCTCAAGAGATTCCTCAAGTCCGAATGGGAAAAAAATGAAGTCGGACTTTCGTACCAGTTGTGCTCTACATGGAAGCTGAAATTTTTTTTTGGCATAACTCTTAGCTCGAAATTTTTTTTAAACGATTCTTTTGCCTAAAGTGGTTTTTTTCCATGCTCCACGGCTCCATCACGTTAGAATGTGGAAAAAATGAAGTCAGATATTTCGTACCAGTTATGCCCTGCATTTAAGCTCGAATGTGTTTTTGGCATTATTGTTAGCCCGAAAAACCTTTCTGAACGATTCTTGTGCCTAAAGTGGTTTTTTACAATGCTCCATAGCGCTGTCACGTCATAATGTGAAAAAACTGAAGTTGGATTTTTCATACAAGTAGTGCCCTACATTGAACGTGAAAATTATTTTGCCCATATCTCTTATCTCGGAAAACATTTCTGATTGATTCCTGCGCCTAAAGTGGCATTTTTCCATTCTAAAGAGATTCCTCAAGTCCGAATGGGAATAAAATGAAGTCGGATTTTTCGTACCAGTTGTGCTCTACATGGAAGCTGAAAAGTGTTTCCGGCATATTTCTTAGCTCGGAAAACATTTATAAACGATTCTTGTGCCTAAAGTGGTTTTTTACGATGCTCCATAGCGCCTTCACGTCATATTGTGAAAAAGCTGAAGTTGGACTTTTCATACAAGTAGTGCCCTACATTGAACGTGAAAAGAATTTTGCCCAAAACTCTTATCTCGGAAAACATTTCCGATTGATTCCTGCGCCTAAAGTTGTATATTTCCATGCTCAAGAGATTCCTCAAGTCCGAATGGGAAAAAAATGAAGTCGGACTTTCGTACCAGTTGTGCCCTGCTCCAAAGTGTTTTTCGCATTACTCTTATCCTGAAAAACCTTTCTAAACGATTCTTGTGCCTAAAATAGTTTTTTTACATACTCCATATCGCCGTCACATCAGAATGTGACAAAACTCAAGTTGGATTTTACATACAAGTAGTGCCTTACATTGAACGTGGAAAGTATTTTGCCCATAACTCCTATCTCGGAAAACATTTCTGATTGATTCCTGCGGCTAAAGTGGTATATTTCCATGCTCAAGAGATTCCTCAAGTCCGAATGGGAAAAAAATAAAGTCGGATTTTTCGTACCAGTTGTGCTCTACGTGGAAGCTGAAAATTATTTTTGGCATAACTCTTAGCTCGAAAAACATTTTTAAACGATTCTTTTGCCTAAAGTTGTTTTTTTCCATGCTCCACGGCTCCATCATGTTAGAATGTGGAAAAAATGAAGTCGGATTTTTCGTACCAGTTATGCCCTGCATCAAAGCTCGAAAGTGTTTTTGGCATTATTGTTAGCCCGAATAACCTTTCTGAACGATTCTTATGCCTAAAGTGGTTTTATACAATGCTCTATAGCGCTGTCACGTCATAATGTGAAAAAACTGAAGTTGGATTTTTCATACAAGTAGTGCCCTACATTGAATGTGAAAATTATTTTGCCCATATCTTTTATCTCGGAAAACATTTCTGATTGATTCCTGCGCCTAAAGTGGCATTTTTCCATGCTCAACAGATTCCTGAAGTCCGAATGGGAAAAAAATGAAGTCGGACTTTCGTACCAGTTGTGCCCTGCATTTATGCTCCAAAGTGTTTTTTGCATTACTCTTATCCTGAAAAACCTTTCTAAACGATTCTTGTGCCTAAAGTGTTTTTTTACATACTCCTTATCGCCGTCACGTCAAAATGTGACAAAACTGAAGTTGGATTTTACATAAAAGTAGTGCCTTACATTGAACGTGAAAAGTATTTTGCCCATAACTCTTATCTCGGAAAACATTTCTGATTGATTCCTGCGCCTAAAGTGGTATATTTCCATGCTCAAGAGATTCCTCAAGTCCGAATGGGAAAAAAATAAAGTCGGATTTTTCGTACCAGTTGTGCTCTACATGGAAGCTGAAAATTATTTTTGGCATAACTCTTAGCTCGAAAAACATTTTTAAACGATTCTTTTGCCTAAAGTGGTTTTTTTCCATGCTCCACGGCTCCATCATGTTAGAATGTGGAAAAAATAAAGTCGGATTTTTCGTACCAGTTATGCCCTGCATTTAAGCTCGAAAGTGTTTTTGGCATTATTGTTTGCCCGAATAAGCTTTCTGAACGATTCTTATGCCTAAAGTGGTTTTTCACAATGCTCCATAGCGCTGTCACGTCATAATGTGAAAAAACTGAAGTTGGATTTTTCATACAAGTAGTGCCCTACATTGAACGTGAAAATTATTTTGCCCATATCTCTTATCTCGGAAAACATTTCTGATTGATTCCTGCGCCTAAAGTGGCATTTTTCCATGCTCAACAGATTCCTGAACTCCGAATGGGAAAAAAATGAAGTCGGACTTTCGTACCAGTTGTGCCTTGCATTTATGCTCCAAAGTGTTTTTCGCATTACTCTTATCCTGAAAAACCTTTCTAAAAGATTCTTGTGCCTAAAGTAGTTTTTTTACATACTCCATATCGCCGTCACGTCAGAATGTGACAAAACTGAAGTTGGATTTTACATACAAGTAGTAACTTACATTGAACGTGAAAAGTATTTTTCCCATAACTCTTATCTCGGAAAACATTTCTGATTGATTCCTGCGCCTAAAGTGGTATATTTCCATGCTCAAGAGATTCCTCAAGTCCGAATGGGAAAAAAATGAAGTCGGATTTTTCGTACCAGTTGTGATCTACATGGAAGCTGAAAATTGTTTTTGGCATAACGCTTAGCTCGAAAAACATTTTTAAACGATTCTTTTGCCTAAAGTGGTTTTTTTCCATGCTCCACGGCTCCATCATGTTAGAATGTGGAAAAAATGAAGTCGGATTTTTCGTACCAGTTATGCCCTACATTTAAGCTCGAAAGTGTTTTTGGCATTATTGTTAGCCCGAATAACCTTTCTGAACGATTCTTATGCCTAAAGTGGTTTTTTACAATGCTCCATAGCGCTGTCACGTCATAATGTGAAAAAACTGAAGTTGGATTTTTCATACAAGTAGTGCCCTACATTGAACGTGAAAATTATTTTGCCCATATCTCTTATCTCGGAAAACATTTCTGATTGATTCCTGCGCCTAAAGTGGCATTTTTCCATGCTCAACAGATTCCTGAACTCCGAATGGGAAAAAAATGAAGTGGGACTTTCGTACCAGTTGTGCCTTGCATTTATGCTCCAAAGTGTTTTTCGCATTACTCTTATCCTGATAAACCTTTCTAAACGATTCTTGTGCCTAAAGTAGTTTTTTTACATACTCCATATCGCCGTCACGTCAGAATGTGACAAAATTGAAGTTGGATTTTACATACAAGTAGTGCCTTACATTGAACGTGCAAAGTATTTTGCCCATAACTCTTATCTCGGAAAACATTTCCGATTGATTCCTACGCTTAAAATGGTATATTTCCATGCTCAAGAGATTCCTCAAGTCCGAATGGGAAAAAAATGAAGTCGGACTTTTCGTACCAGTTGTGCTCTACATGGAAGCTGAAAATTGTTTTTGGCATAACTCTTAGCTCGAAAAACATTTTTAAACGATTCTTTTGCCTAAAGTGGTTTTTTTCCATGCTCCACGGCTCCATCATGTTAGAATGTGGAAAAAATAAAGTCGGATTTTTCGTACCAGTTATGCCCTGCATTTAAGCTCGAAAGTGTTTTTGGCATTATTGTTAGCCCGAATAACCTTTCTGAACGATTCTTATGCCTAAAGCGGTTTTTTACAATGCTCCATAGCGCTGTCACGTCATAATGTGAAAAAACTGAAGTTGGATTTTTCATACAAGTAGTGCCCTACATTGAACGTGAAAATTATTTTGCCCATATCTCTTATCTCGGAAAACATTTCTGATTGATTCCTGCGCCTAAAGTGGCATTTTTCCATGCTCAACAGATTCGTGAAGTCCGAATGGGAAAAAAATGAAGTCGGACTTTCGTACCAGCTGTGCCCTGCATTTGTGCTCCAAAGTGTTTTTCGCATTACTCTTATCCTGAAAAACCTTTCTAAACGATTCTTGTGCCTAAAGTAGTTTTTTTACATACTCCATATCACCGTCACGTCAGAATGTGACAAAACTGAAGTTGGATTTTACAAACAAGTAGTGCCTTACATTGAACGTGAAAAGTATTTTGCCCATAACTCTTATCTCGGAAAACATTTCTGATTGATTCCTGCGCCTAAAGTGGTATATTTCCATGCTCAATAGATTCCTCAAGTCCGAATGGGAAACAAATGAAGTCGGATTTTTCGTACCAGTTGTGCTCTACGTGGAAGCTGAATATTGTTTTTGGCATAACTCTTAGCTCGAAAAACATTTTTAAACGATTCTTTTGCCTAAAGTGGTTTTTTTCCGTGCTCCACGGCTCCATCATGTTAGAATGTGGAAAAAATGAAGTCGGATTTTTCGTACCAGTTATGCCCTGCATTTAAGCTCGAAAGTGTTTTTGGCATTATTGTTAGCCCGAATAACCTTTCTGAACGATTCTTATGCCTAAAGTGGTTTTTTACAATGCTCCATAGCGCTGTCACGTCATAATCTGAAAAAACTGAAGTTGGATTTTTCATACAAGTAGCGCCCTACATTGAACGTGAAAATTATTTTGCCCATATCTCTTATCTCGGAAAACATTTCTGATTGATTCCTGCGCCTAAAGTGGCATTTTTCCATGCTCAACAGATTCCTGAAGTCCGAATGGGAAAAAAATGAAGTCGGACTTTCGTACATGTTGTGCCCTGCATTTATGCTCCAAAGTGTTTTTCGCATTACTCTTATCTTGAAAAACCTTTCGAAACGAATCTTGTGCCTAAAGTAGTTTTTTTACATACTCCATATCGCCGTCACGTCAGAATGTGACAAAACTGAAGTTGGATTTTACATACAACTAGTGCCTTACATTGAACGTGAAAAGTATTTTGCCCATAATTCTTATCTCGGAAAACATTTCGGATTGATTCCTGCGCCTAAAGTGGTATATTTCCATGCTCAAGAGATTACTCTAGTCCGAATGGGAAAAAAATGAAGTCGGATTTTTCGTACCAGTTGTGCTCTACATGGAAGCTGAAAATTGTTTTTGGCATAACGCTTAGCTCGAAAAACATTTTTAAACGATTCTTTTGCCTAAAGTGGTTTTTTTCCATGCTCCACGGCTCCATCATGTTAGAATGTGGGAAAAATAAAGTCGGATTTTTCGTACCAGTTATGCCCTGCATTTAAGCTCGAAAGTGTTTTTGGCATTATTGTTAGCCCGAATAACTTTTCTGAACGATTCTTATGCCTAAAGTGGTTTTTTACAATGCTCCATAGCGCTGTCACGTCATAATGTGAAAAAACTGAAGTTGGATTTTTCATACAAGTAGTGCCCTACATTGAACGTGAAAATTATTTTGCCCATATCTCTTATCTCGGAAAACATTTCTGATTGATTCCTGCGCCTAAAGTGGCATTTTTCCATGCTCAACAGATTCCTGAACTCCGAATGGGAAAAAAATGAAGTCGGACTTTCGTACCAGTTGTGCCTTGCATTTATGCTCCAAAGTGTTTTTCGCATTACTCTTATCCTGAAAAACCTTTCTAAACGATTCTTGTGCCTAAAGTAGTTTTTTTACATACTCCATATCGCCGTCACGTCAGAATGTGACAAAACTGAAGTTGGATTTTACATACAAGTAGTTCCTTACATTGAACGTGAAAAGTATTTTGCCCATAACTCTTATCTCGGAAAACAATTCTGATTGATTCCTGCGCCTAAAGTGGTATATTTCCATGCTCAAGAGATTCCTCAAGTCCGAATGCGAAAAAAATGAAGTCGGATTTTTCGTACCAGTTGTGCTCTACATGGAAGCTGAAAATTGTTTTTGGCATAACGCTTAGCTCGAAAAACATTTTTAATCGATTCATTTGCCTAAAGTGGTTTTTTTCCATGCTCCACGGCTCCATCATGTTAGAATGTGGAAAAAATGAAGTCGGATTTTTCGTACCAGTTATGCCCTACATTTAAGCTCGAAAGTGTTTTTGGCATTATTGTTAGCCCGAATAACCTTTCTGAACGATTCTTATGCCTAAAGTGGTTTTTTACAATGCTCCATAGCGCTGTCACGTCATAATGTGAAAAAACTGAAGTTGGATTTTTCATACAAGTAGTGCCCTACATTGAACGTGAAAATTATTATGCCCATATCTCTTATCTCGGAAAACATTTCTGATTGATTCCTGCGCCTAAAGTGGCATTTTTCCATGCTCAACAGATTCCTGAACTCCGAATGGGAAAAAATGAAGTCGGACTTTCGTACCAGTTGTGCCTTGCATTTATGCTCCAAAGTGTTTTTCGCATTACTCTTATCCTGAAAAACCTTTCTAAACGATTCTTGTGCCTAAAGTAGTTTTTTTACATACTCCATATCGCCGTCACGTCAGAATGTGACAAAACTGAAGTTGGATTTTACATACAAGTAGTGCCTTACATTGAACGTGCAAAGTATTTTGCCCATAACTCTTATCTCGGAAAACATTTCCGATTGATTCCTACGCTTAAAATGGTATATTTCCATGCTCAAGAGATTCCTCAAGTCCGAATGGGAAAAAAATGAAGTCGGACTTTTCGTACCAGTTGTGCTCTACATGGAAGCTGAAAATTGTTTTTGGCATAACTCTTAGCTCGAAAAACATTTTTAAACGATTCATTTGCCTAAAGTGGTTTTTTTCCATGCTCCACGGCTCCATCATGTTAGAATGTGGAAAAAATAAAGTCGGATTTTTCGTACCAGTTATGCCCTGCATTTAAGCTCGAAAGTGTTTTTGGCATTATTGTTAGCCCGAATAACCTTTCTGAACGATTCTTATGCCTAAAGTGCTTTTTTACAATGCTCCATAGCGCTGTCACGTCATAATGTGAAAAAACTGAAGTTGGATTTTTCATACAAGTAGTGCCCTACATAAAACGTGAAAATTATTTTGCCCACATTGAACGTGAAAAGTATTTTGCCTATAACTCTTATCTTGAAAACATTTCGAATTGATTCCTGCGCCGAAAGTGGCATTTTCCCACGCTCAACAGATTCCTCAAGTCTGAATGGGAAAAAAAAATGAAGTCGGATTTTTCGTACCAGTTGTGCCCAACATGGAAGCTGAAAAGTGTTTTTCGCATAACCCTTATCCCGAATTTTTTTTGTAATTGATTCTTGTGCCTAAAGTTGTTTTTTTTTTCATACTCCACAGCGCCGGCACGTCAGAATGTGGAACAAATGAAGTTGGATTTGTCGTACATGTGGTGCCCTACATTGAACGTAAAAAGTATTTTGCCTATAACTCTTATCTTGGAAAACATTTCTGATTGATTCCTGCGCCGAAAGTAGCATTTTTCCATGCTCAACAGATTCCCAAAGTCCGAATGGAAAAAAAAAGAAGTCGTATTTTTCGTACCACTTGCGCCCTGCATTTAAGCTCGAAAGTGTTTTTGGCATTACTCTTAGCCCGAAAAACCTTTCTAAACGATTTTTGTGCCTAAAGTGGTTTTTTACCATGCAACATAGCGCCTTCACGTCATAATGTGAAAAAACTGAAGTTGGATTTTTCATACAAGTAGTGCCCTACATTGAACGTGAAAATTAATTTGCCCACAACTCTTATCTCGGAACACATATCTGATTGATTCCTGCACGTGAAGTGGTATTTTTCCATGCTCAACAGATTCCTGAAGTCCGAATGGGTAAAAAATGAAGTAACATACTTCGTGCCAGTTGTGCCTTGCAATTAAGCTCAAAAGTGTTTTTTGGCATAAGTCTTATCCTGAAAAACCTTTCTAAACGATTATTGTGCCTAAAGTGGTTTTTTTACATGCTCTATAGTGCTGTCACGTCAGAATGTGACAAAACTGAGGTTGGATTTTTCATACAAGTAGTGCCATACATTCAACGTTAAAAGTATTTTGCCCATAACTCTTATCTCGGAAAAACATTTCTGATTGATTCCTGCGCCTAAAGTGGCATTTTTCTATGCTCAAAAGATTTTTCTCAAATCCGGATGGGAAAAAAAAGTGAAGTCGGATTTTTCATACGAGTTGTGCCCTGCATTTAAGCTCAAAAGTGTTTTTGGCATTTCTCTTAACCCCAAAAATATTTCTAAACAATTCTTGTGCCTAAAGTGTTTTTTTCCATGCTCCACAGCGCCGTCACGTCAAACTGTGGAACAAATGATGTTGGATTTTTCGTACAAGTAGTGCCCTACATTGAACGTGAAAAGTATTATGCCCATAACTCTTATCTCGGAAAACATTTCTGATTGAGTCTTGCGCCTAAAGTGCTATTTTTCCATGCTCAAGAGATTCCTCAAGTCCGAATGGGAAAAAAAATGAAGTCGGATTTTTCCTACCAGTTGTGCCCAACATGGAAGCTAAAAAGTGTATTTTGCATAACTCTTAGCCCGAAAAATATTTCTAAATGATTCTTGTGCCTGAAGTGGTTGTTTTCTATGCTCCACAGCGCCGTCACATCAGAATGTGGAACAAATGAAGTTGGACTTTTCGTACAAGTGGTACCCTACATTGAACGTGAAAAGTATTTTGCCCACAACTCTTATATCGGAAAACATTTATGATTGATTTCAGTGCCTAAATTGGCATTTTTCCATGCTCAACAGATTCCTGAAGTCCGAATGGGAAAAAATTGATGTCGGATTTTTCGTACCAGTTGTGCCCTGCAATTAAGCTCAAAAGTGTTTTAGGCATAAGACTTATCCTGAAAAACCTTTCTTAACGATCTTGTGCCTAAAGTGGTTTTTTAACATGCTCCATAGCGTTGTCATGTTAGAATGTGACAAAACTGCGGTTGGATTTTTCATACAAGTAATGCCTTACATTGAACGTGAAAAGTATTTTGCCCATAACTCTTATTTCGGAAAATATTTCTGATTGATTCTTGCGCCTAAAATGGTATTTTTCCATGCTCAAGAGATTCCTCAAGTCCGAATGGGAAAAAAATGAAGTCGGATTTTTTATACCAGTTGTGCCCAGCATATAAGCTCAAAAATGTTTTTGGCATTACTCTTAACCAGAAAAATATTTCTAAACAAATGAAGTTTGATTTTTCGTACAAGTATTGCCCTACTTTGAACGTGAAAAGTATTTTGACAATAACTCTTATCTCGGAAAACATTTCAGATTTTTTCCTGCGCATAAAGTGACATTTTTCATGCTCAACAGATTCCTTAAGTCCGAATGGGAAAAAAAGAAGTCGTATTTTTCGTACAAGTTGTGCCCTGCATTTAAACTCATAAGTGTTATTGGGATTACTCTTAGCCCGAAAAACCTTTCTAAATGATTCTTTTACCTAAAGTGGTTTTTTACCATGCTCCATAGCACGGTCACGTCATAATGTGAAAAACCTGAAGTTGGATTTTTTATACAAGTAGTGCCTACATAGAACGTGAAAAGTATTTTGCCCATAACTCTTATCTCGGAAAACATTTCTGATTGATTCCTGCACCTAAAGTGGCATTTTTCCACGCTAAACAGATTCCTGAAATCCGAATGATAAAAAAATGAAGTCGGATTTTTCGTACCAGTTGTGCCCTGCAATTAAGCTCAAAAGTGTTTTTGGCATAATTCTTCTATTGAAAAACCTTTCTAAATGATTCGTGTGCCTAAAGTGGTTTTTTACCATGCTCCATAGCGCCTTTATGTCATAATGTGAAAAATTTGAAGTTGGATTTTTCATACAAGTAGTGCCCTACATTGAACGTGAAAAGTTTTTGCCCACAACTCTTATCTCGGAAAACAATTTTGAATGATTCCTGCGCCTAAAGTGGCATTTTCACATGCTCAATAGATTCCTGAAGTCCGAATGGGAAAAAAAATGAAGTCGGATTTTTCGTACCAGTTGTGCTCTGTATTTAAGCTCAAAAGTGTTTTTGGCATTACTCTTATCCCGAAAAACCTTTCCAAACGATTCTTGTGCCTATAGTGGTTTTTTGACATACTCCACAGCGCCGTCACGTCAGAATGTTCCAAAACTGATGTTGGATTTTTCATACAAGTAGTGCCCTACATTGAACGTGAAAAGTATTTTGCCCATAACTCTTATCTCGGAAAACATTTCTGATTGATTCTTGCGCCTAAAGACGTATTTTTCCATGCTTAAGAGATTCCTGAAGTCCGAATGGGAAAAAAAATGAAGTCGGATTTTTCGTACCAGCTGTGCCCAACATGGAAGCTAAAAAGTGTTTTTTGCATAACTTTTAGCCCGAAAAATATTTCTAAATGATTCTTGTGACTAAAGTGGTTTTTTTCTATGCTCCACAGCGCCGTCACATCAGAATGTGGAACAAATGAAGTTGGACTTTTCGTACAAGTGGTGCCCTACATTGAACGTGAAAAGTATTTAGCCCACAACCCTTATATCGGAAAACATTTATGATTGATTTCTTTGCCTAAAGTGGCATTTTTCCATGCTCAACAGATTCCTGAAGTCAGAATGGGAAAAAAATAAAGTCGGATTTTTCGTACCAGTTGTGCCCTGCAATTAAGCTCAAAAGTGTTTTAGGCATAAGACTTATCCTGAAAAACCTTTCTAAACGATCTTGTGCCTAAAGTAGTTTTTTATCATGCTCCATAGCTCTGTCACGTCAGAATGTGACAAAACTGAGGTTGGATTTTACATACAAGTAGTGCCATACATTGAACGTGAAAAGTATTTTGCGCATAACTCTTATTTCGGAAAAAATTTCTGATTGATTCCTGCGCCAAAAGTGGCATTTTTCCATGCTTAACAGATTCCTGATGTCCGAATGGGAAAAAAATGAAATTGGATTTTTCGTACCAGTTGTGCCCTCCAATTAAGCTCAAAAGTGTTTTTGGCATAAGTGTTATATTGAAAAACCTTTCTAAACGATTCTTGTGCCTAAGGTGGTTTTTTTACATGCTCCATAGCGCTGTCACGTCAGAATGTGACAAAACTGAGGTTGGATTTTTCATACAAGTAGTGCCTTACATTGAACGTGAAAAGTATTTTGCCCATAACTTTCATCTTAGAAAACATTTCTGAATGATTCCTGCGCCTAAAGTGGCATTTTTCCAATCTCAAGAGATTCCTCAAGTCCGAATGGGAAAAAAATGAAGTCGGATTTTTCATACCAGTTGTGCCCAACATGGAAGCTGAAAAGTGTTTTTTGCATAACTCTTATCCCGATAATTATTTCTATATGATTCTTGTGCCGAAAGTGCTTTTTTTCCATGCTCCACGGCGCCGTCACGGCATATTGTTAAAAAACTGAAGTTTGATTTTTCATACAAGTAGTACCCTACAGTAAACGTGAAAAGTAGTTTGCCCACAACTGTTATCTCGGAAAACATTTCTGATTGATTCCTGCACCTAAAGTGGCATTTTTCCACGCTCAATAGATTCCTGAAGTCCGAATGACAAAAAAATGAAGACGGATTTTTCGTACCAGTTGTGCCCTGCAATTAAGCTCAAAAGTGTTTTTGGCATAATTCTTCTATTGAAAAACCTTTCTAAATGATTCGTGTGCCTAAAGTGGTTTTTTACCATGCTCCATAGCGCCTTCATGTCATAATGTGAAAAATTTGAAGTTGGATTTTTCATACAAGTAGTGCCCTACATTGAACGTGAAAAGTTTTTGCCCACAACACTTATCTCGGAAAACAATTTTGATTGATTCCTGCGCCTAAAGTGGCATTTTCACATGCTCAATAGATTCCTGAAGTCCGAATGGGAAAAAAAATGAAGTCGGATTTTTCGTACCAGTTGTGCCCTGCATTTAAACTCAAAAGTGTTTTTTGCATTACTCTTATCCCGATAAAACTTTCTAAACGATTCTTGTGCCTATTGTGGTTTTTTGACATACTCCACAGCGCCGTCACGTCAGAATGTGACAAAACTGAAGTTGGATTTTTCATACAAGTAGTGCCCTACATTGAACGTGAAAAGTATTTTGCCCATAACTCTTATCTCGGAAAACATTTCTGATTGATTCTTAGCGCCGTGACATCATAATGTGAAAAAAATGAAGTTGGATTTTCCATACAAGTTGTGCCCTACATTTAAGCACAAAAGTATTTTATGGCATTACTCTTTTCCCGAAAAATCTTTCTAAACGATTCTTGTGCCTAAAGTGGATTTTTTCCATGCTCCACAACGCCGTCACGTCAGAATGTGACAATACTGAAGTTGGATTTTTCATACAAGTAGCGCCCTACATTGATCGTGAAAAGTATTTTGCCCACAACTCTTATCTCGGAAAACATTTCTGATTGATTCCTGCGCCTAAAGTGGCATTTTTCCATGCTCAACACATTCCTGAAATCCGAATGTGAAAAAAAATACAGTCGGATTTTTCGTACCAGTTGTGCCCTGTATTAAAGCTCAAAAGTGTTTTTGGCATTACTCTTATCCCGAAAAAACTTTTTAAACGATTCTTGTGCCTAAAGTGGTTTTTTACCTTGCTCCACAGCGCCGTCACGTCATAATGTGAAAAAACTGAAGTTGGATTTTTCATACAAGTAGTGCTCAACATTGAACGTGAAAAGTATTTTGCCCCCAAGTCTTGTCTCGGAAAACATTTCTGATTGATTCCTGCACCTAAAGTGGCATTTTTCCATGCTCAACAGATTCCTGAAGTCCGAATGGGAAAAAAATGAAGTTGGATTTTCGTACCAGTTGTGTCCTGCATTTAAGCTCAAAAGTGTTTTTGGCATTACTCTTATCCCGAAAAACCTTTCAAAACTATTCTTGTGCCTAAAGTGGTTTTTTCACATGCTCCACAGCATCGTCACGTCAGAATGTGACAAAACTGAAGTTGGATTTTTCATACAAATAGTGCCCTACATTGAACTAAAAAAATATTTTTCCCATAACTTTTATCTCGGAAAACATTTCTGATTGATTCATGCGCCTAAAGTGGCATTTTTCCAAGCTCAACAGATTCCTGAAGTCCAAATGGGAAAAAATGAAGTCGGATTTTTCGTACCAGTTGTGCCCTGTAATTAAGGTCAAAATAACTCATATCCCGAAAAACCTTTCTAAACGATTCTTGTGCCTAAAGTGGTTTTTATACATGCTCCATAGCGCCGTCACGTCAGAATGTGACAAAACTGAAGTTGGATTTTTCATACAAGTAGTGCCTTACATTGAACGTGAAATTTTTTTTGCCCATAACTCTTATCTTGGATAACATTATTGATTGATTCATGCGCCGAAAGTGGTATTTTTCCATGCTCAAGAGATTTCTCAAGTCCGAATGGGAAAAAAATGAAGTCGTATATTTCGTACTAGTTGTGCCCTGTATTTAAGCTTAAAAGTGTTTTTGGCATTACTCTTAGCCCGAAAAACCAATCTAAACAATTCTTGTGCCTAATCTGGTTTTCTTACCATGCTCCATAGCCCCGTCACATCATAATGTGAAAAAAATGAAGTTGGATTTTTCATACATGTAGTGCCCTACATTGAAAGTGAAAAGTATTTTGCCCACAACTCTTATATCGGAAAACATTTCTGATTGAATCCTGCGCCTAAAGTGGCATTTTTCCATGTTCAACACATTCCTAAAGTACGAATGGGAAAAAAATGAAGTCGGTTTTTTCGTACCAGTTGTGCCCTACGTTAAAGCTCCACTAGTGGAAAAAACATCAAGTGCTCCGGTTAAAAACGGTACATGTGCTCCGTATTTCACCCGTAGCAGACCTCATACGAGCACTTGAGCATTTATCAAGTGCTCCGATTTTTAATCGGAGCACTTAGATTCACAAGTGCTCCGGTTGTTTTAAAAACCGGAGCACTTGTGAATTTTATACAGTCAAAATACGTCTAGTGCTCCGGTTGATAAGAAAAAACCGGAGCACTTGTGAATCATGTGCTCCGGTTTTTTCTTATGAACCGGAGCACTTGATATTTTTTTTTAAAAAAAAAAATTGCTGCTGTAGCTGTACACAGCAAGCATACAACAACAACAAACTTAGAATAAGCCAAGCAATAAAATCCATAAGCCAAACAGCAAGTAATGGCTCCCACTTCCCTAATGCCCAATTGCACATATATAATAGTGAGCCAAGCAGTAGAATCCATAAGCAAAGCGAACTCGAGACCAAAACTAGAAACACTTAGAATATAATGGAACACTTTCATTTCAAGCATTTTACCAGACACCCTATGAATATTCATAATTTCGGAAGTTTAATTTACCTTTGAAGAAAATGAAACATAAGAAAGTGGTAAAAGGACCACATTAATCTATAAACAGCCAATTGGTACAAAATATCAAAACCAAACTAGTATGCTTTCCTGTTCTTTGGAGCTTTCTTCTGCTTTTTTAGGCTGAGAATGGGTGATTCGAAACAACCAAGCAGCCGCAATTGCAACAATAAACGGCATATCCAGTAACATAAAACTGCTCCCATGTATTATGCTGATTTCTCATGTATGCCCATCCAAAGGCCTGCAACAACGACAGAAGACAATTTCTCTGTAAAGAAGTAAAATAATCGGAGAAACAAGTTCATTCTAGGGTAATTTGTATATAAAATATGGTCTAAGAAACCATGCAAGGCTCATAACACAAAAATCAAACATTCAATATGTAAATAGCAAAATATTGAATTTCTTATCGTGTTTGCACTCCAATGGCACAAGTTAACACATTGTAACTTCAAAGCTTGCAGACTTTAGAATCTGATGTCAGCCTGATTTCACCAAAATTCAGACTCGACTTGGAATCAAACAGTAGACACTAAACACCAAGCCCTTCATATTTTGACAATCATATATTGCTTGCAGTCAAGGCTTTAAACTTGCCCAAATTTGCTCCATCAATGACATAAATAAAGATACACATGGCTAGTCGCATGTGCAGTGGAATTAGAGTGCTGCATCAAATTGTGTGAAAGTTCCAACATCGTATCATCATATTGAATTGAAGTCCAAAAAAAAAGGTAGAATTAAGACAAAATTTATGCTCTTTTGGTGTGTTATAAAGCCATAGAGGTCCACTAAATGTTGGGATCATTTGTCCAATATGACTCATAGAGGTCCTCAATTCTGATCGTTGAAGGGTGCTTATAATCTATACACCACTAGTATATGTACTTCACCACTGTGTCAGGCAAGACTCAGGAACAATTCTACCAACAGTAGAAGAGAGGAATGAGGCTATCACTTGGTAGTGAAGTTCCACGGGCATCAGTAGTCAATTTCAGTCAGTTATTTAGCTCTAAAAGGTGTACAAGTATGTGATTATGATGTATTTCATTCTACAACACCAATTCATATAAAACAGATGTATGACAGTGCACAAGAACGGAACCCTTCAGGTTTCTACTTCAATAGGCTCTAACTTCAAACCTAAAATTACAAAAATTGTGAACCAGGGATTTAGATTGGCGAAAGTGGATAGCACTTTACCAGAAGCAATAGCGACGACAGCGTTCCTGAACTGCGTAAGCAAATCTTTATTTTCTGAATTATCCCCAAAGTTTTCACCCCATGAAGTTACTATAATTACCATACCAATTGCAAGAAAGTAGGAAGCAGCATCAAATGGAGCAACAACAGCAAACCCGAAAGTATCAACAAGCAGATTCCCCAACAATCCAGCCACAATGGTAACTAGACCATTGCCAAGAAAGTCACATATAGCCATTGTTGTTCAAATCCTTTCTGCATAAACCAGACCAGAACAATAGAAGATATTAAACTATGTTATAAAGGCATAGAAACTAGTTCATTGATCTTCTGCAGCGTCATTGAAAATTATAGTAACACTCTATTTCTTGATTGTAATTGCCAAATACAATTGAATAACCACTTCCCACCGGCCATCACATCTGAGTACGTCTTTTAATGTGAAAAGTTAACAATATTATAATTTGAAATTTACTAGTGATCTCCCCCTAGAAAATATAACTTTGCACTACTTATAAGTTATAATTGAGTGTAAATGACAGTCCATTAGACGAAAGTTTCACCTTATTGTGCCCTGCCACAAGCCACGACTCAAAGGCCGAAAATAGAAGAGACGTGGCAATGCCACCCAAAATACTCCCCACTATCAAAATTTTGTATTGTGGGGAGTGCTTGGTGATGCAGATCATGATATAGGTAAGACAATAAGTGACACATGCCCTCTTACAACCCCTGAAACGAAACCCGAGATGAATCAGCCAAAGCATCAACAATGCTTAACAAATAGTATAACAAAGCATCATCAAGGGGGTAAGAGAAATATATTGTTTATCAATAAGGGATCCGACAATCGTCCCGAACAACATGGAGGATCCGAACCCGGCAATAAACAGCTGCCCAATTTCTCCCTTGCTAAAACCATAGGTAGTGTAAAGGTAATACACATATGGGCCTTCTAGCCAATCCCAGCTACTGCCAATTATTGAAAAATCACTTCAATTATTACTCTAAAACATCACTACAAACAATTTCCACAAAATAATTACTCCTACTAAATGGCAACGCCAGATATAATTCAGCGAATGTCTTGCTGATTTTTATCATAAAAAAAATTGATAGCAAACAATAATTGGATCAGATTGTAACTATATATAAAACCAGCTACTAAACCCATTTATTATATACAAACATTCCAAAATTCATACAATTACAAAATCAACGAACAACAAATCCAAGATCTGAAAGTTATGATGAGAATTCCAGAAACAAAATGGTATAAAAAAACGATGATACAAAAAAAGTGGGAGCAGATCTAAAAGTGGGGGGAGAGAGAGAGAAAGAGATACCCATCATATTTTTCTTTATTTAAGGATTGAAACCCTAACTTGAACAATCATCGGATTCCACGCTATTGCTGTTGCTGCTGCTTCTGTACCACCATCGTCGCCGCCTCCTACCGTCGCTGCTAAAGTACAGCGCTGAAGAACAAATAATCCGACCATCTAGGAGTTTCCGATTTGCAAATACCACCAATATCCCTGAAGATTGGTCTGATTTTTCTCATTCTCGTAGTTGCCGCACACTCGCTATCTCGAGCTCACAGTAAAACTGAAGTTCTTTAACTTCTAGGGTTTCGAATTTCGGCAGAGTGAAAGGAGAATTTTTTTTTTGAGGGGAGAGAAAGGAGAGAATTAGAGAAGATGGAGAGAGTTAACATTCTCGAATAAGGGGTGACTGTGAGGGAGTGGGTTGAAAAAAATTAGTAAGCGTACATCAGTTTAGTGCGCGCAAGAGTTTAATTAATGGATATGAGAGTCTCTAAGTGCTCGGGTTGGTTAGTCAACCAGAGCACTTATTCACAAGTGCTCGGGTTGGTTAGTCAACCGGAGCACTTGATTTCAAGTGCTCGGGTTGATGAATAAACCGGAGCACTTGACAAGTAGCACAAGGCGTTTTTTCCACTAGTGCTCAAAAGTGTTTTTGGCATTACTCTTATCCCGAAAAACCTTTTTAAACGATTCTTGTGCCTAAAGTGGTTTTTTTAAATGCTCCACAGCGCCGTCAAGTTAGAATGTGACAAAACTGATGTTGGAATTTTCATACAAGTAGTGCCCTACATTGAACGTGAAAAGTATTTTGCCCATAACTCTTATCTCGGAAAACATTTTTTATTGATTCCTGCGCCTAAAGTGGTATTTTTCCATGCTCAAGAGATTCCTGAAGTCCGAATGGGAAAAAAAATGAAGTCGGATTTTTCGTACCATTTGTGCCCAACATGGAAGCTGAAAAGTGTTTTTTGCATAACTCTTAGCCCGAAAAATATTTCTAATTGATTGTTTTGCCTAAAGTAGTTTTTTTCCATGCTCCACAGCGCCGTCGCGTCAGAATGTGGAACAAATAAAGTTGTATTTTTCGTACAAGTAGTACCCTATATTGAACGTGAAAAGTATTTTGCCTATAACTCTTATCTCGAAAAACAGTTCTGATTGATTCCTGCGCCTAAAGTGGCAATTTTCCATGCTCAACAAATTCCTCAAGTTCGAATGGGAAAAAAGGGAAGTCGTATTTTTTGTACCAGTTGTGCCCTGCATTTAAGCTCGAAAGTGTTTTTGTCATTACTGTTAGCCCGAAAAACCTTTCTAAACAATTCTTGTGCCTAAAGTGGTTTTTTACCATGCTCCATAGCGCCTTCACGTCATTATGTGAAAAAACTGAAGTTGGATTTTTCATACAAGTATTGCCCTACATTGAGCGTGAAAAGTTTTTTGCCCACAACTAAGTCTCTAGAAAACATATCTGATTGATTCCTGCGCCTAAAGTGGCATTTTTCCATGCTCAACAGATTCTTGAAGTCCGAATGGGAAAAAATGAAGTCGGATTTTTCGTGCAAGTTGTGGCCTACAATTAAGCTCAAAAGTGTTTTTGGCGTAACTCTTATCCTGAAAAACCTTTCTAAACGATTCTTGTGCCTAAAGTGGTTTTTTTACATGCTCCATAGCGCCGTCACGTCATAATGTGAAAAAACTGAAGTTGGATTTTTCATACAAGTAGTGTCCTACATTGAACGTGAAAAGTATTTTTGTAACATCCCGCTCCAAATAGCAGCTTAATTAAAGACCTAATACTGATAGTTACGAAGTTAAGCTGCTAATTAAAGAGACTGTTAGGGCGAATTTCCGCACCTTCCCTGCTAGGGAAAAATTCGAAAATCCCATAGTATCCAAGCATATTATGAAAATAAGTTATAATAAATTAGTTATTACAATATGTTTTGAGTACATAGATTACAAATCAAAAATACAAGTTTAACCTGCCAAGGAACATTATATAAAACAGATTATCTCATAGCAGTGGACTAAACACATTGATCATGACTTCACATTCGCACACATGAGCTAACTCGAACATTCTCTAATCCTGTAAAACAGATGAGTCTTCCCCTACTAGGACAGGTTCATAGAACAAAACAGGTCAGCTTACGCTGGTACACAAGTCCCACCGATTCCAAAATAATAAGGTGGCTGAAATTACGCAATCGTTTCTTATACTCAAAGCGTAAACTCATAATTTACGAGATACTTTTATTCTTATTCAGAAATACGTTAATACTTGCTCAGAAATACGTTGGTTCTTTCTTGTAAACTTCCATAAAAATACTGTTGCATATACTGGAGAAATTCCAAGAATTATCTCAAGATATCACACATCATTCTTTATATATGACACAAATAATAATCATATACTTATCACAAACATAGCATAACTCCAGGGAAGGAACACGAATGGAGAGGGCCAGGCCACAACTCCAGACTTTTGAGGGACGTCTCCCTACCTTTCTTATTTTCTGCTTCCAAGACATCTAGGTCATGACCCTACATAACGGAGCAATACCCGCTCTAAACACATAATGAGCAAACCCGCTCTGCAAATGTTTTTCACTGCCCCTTATAAAATAAAACTTGTAATCATACAAAAATATTTACACTCAACACTTGTACTTAAATATTTATGCTGAAATACTTATACTTAAACACTTATACTGAAATACTCATACTTAACTATACTCAAATAACTTACTTAAATACTTATCCATAATCATTATGTTAACCATCATAACAAACTTTAACTTATCAAAACAAGTTTCGTAAAACAAGCTTGCTACGTCAAGTTTCGTAAAACAAGCTTGCTATGTTATGATGGTTGAAATAATGATTATGGATAAGTATTTAAGTAAGTTATTTGAGTATAGTTATAAAAGTATAAGTATTTCAGTATAAATGTTTAAGTATAAGTATTTCAGCATAAGTATTTAAGTACAAGTGTTGAGTGTAAATATTTTTGTATGATTACAAGTTATGTTTTATAAGGGGCAGTGAAAAACATTTGTAGAGCGGGTTTGCTCATTATGTGTTTGGAGCGGGTATTGCTCCGTTATGTAGGATCATGACCTAGATGTCTTGGAAGCAGAAAATACGAAAGGTAGGGAGACGTCCCTCAAAAGTCTGGAGTTGTGGCCTGGCCCTCTCCATTCGTGTTCCTTCCCTGGAGTTATGCTATGTTTGTGATAAGTATATGATTATTATTTGTGTTATATATGGAGAATGATGTGTGATATCTTGAGATAATTCTTGGAATTTCTCCAGTATATGCAACAGTATTTTTATGGAAGTTTACAGGAAAGAACCAACGTATTTCTGAGCAAGTATTAACGTATTTCTGAATAAGAATAAAAGTATCTCGTAAATTATGAGTTTACGCTTTGAGTATAAGAAACGATTGCGTAATTTCAGCCACCTAATTATTTTGGAATCGGTGGGACTTGTGTACTAGCGTAAGCTAACTTGTTTTGTTCTATGAACCTGTCCTAGTGGGGGCAGACTCATCTGTTTTACAGGATTAGATAATATTCGAGTTAGCTCATGTGTGCGAATGTGAAGTCATGATCAATGTGTTTAGTCCGCTGCTATGAGATAATCTGTTTTATATAATGTTCCTTGGCAGGTTAAACTTGTATTTTCGATTTGTAATCTATGTACTCAAAACATATTGTAATAACTAATTTACTATAACTTATTTTCATAATAAGCTTGGATACTATGGGATTTCCGAATTTTTCCCTAGCAGGGAAGCTGCTATTTGGAGCGGGCTGTTACAATTTTGCCCACAATTCTTATCTCGGAAAATATTTCTGATTGATTCCTGCGCCTAAAGTGGCATTTTTCCATGCTCAACAGATTCCTCAAGTCCGAATGGGAAAAAAATAAAGTCGGATTTTTCGTACCAGTTGTACCCTACATTTAAGCTCGAAAGTGTTTTTGGCATAACTATTAGCCCGAAAAACCTTTCTAAACGATTTTTGTGCCTAAAGTGGTTTTTTTACATGCTCCACAGCGCCGTCACGTCAGAATGTGACAAAACAGAAGTTGGATTTTTAATACAAGTAGTGCCCTACATTGACCGTGAAAAGTATTTTGAACATAAATATTATCTCGAAAACATTTCTGATTGATTCTTGCGCCTAAAGTTGCATTTTTCCATGCTCAACAGATTCGTGAAGTCCGAATGGGAAAGAAAATGAAGTCGGATTTTTCGCACCAGTTGTGCCCTACATGGAAGCCGAAAAGTATTTTTGGCATAAACCTGAGCCCGAGACACATTTCTAAACGATTCTTGTACCTAAAGTGGCTTTTTTAAAAGCTCCACAGCGACGTCACGTCATAATGTGGAACAAATGTAGATGGACTTTTTGTTCAAGTAGTGCCCTACATTGAACGGAAAAGTATTTTTCACATAACTCTTATCTCGGAAAACATTTCTGATTGATTCCATGCTCAAGAGATTCCTCAAATCCGAATGGGAAAAAAAAATAAAGTCGGATTTTCCGTACCAGTTGTGCCCTACATGGAAGCTGAAAAGTATTTTTTGAATAACTCTTAGCCCGAAAAACATTTATAAACGATTCTTGTGCCAAAAGTGGTTTTTTTTTTCCATGCTCCACGGCTCCATCACGTTAGAATGTGGAAAAAATGAAGTTGGATTTTTCGTACAAGTAGTGCCCTACATTGAACGTGAAAAGTATTTTGCCCATAACTCTTATTTCGGAAAACATTTTTGAATGATTCGTGTGCCTAAAGTGTCATTTTTCCAAGCTCAACAAATTCCTGAAGTCCGAATGGGAAAAAAATGAAGTCGGATTTTTCGTACCACTTGTGCCCTACATTGAACGTGAAAAGTATTTTGAACATAACTCTTATCTCGGAAAACATTTCTAATTGATTCCTGCGCCTAAAGTGGTCGTTTTCCGTGCTCAAGAGATTCCTCAAGTTCGAACGGGAAACAAATGAAGTCGGATTTTTTGTACCAGTTATGCCCTATATGGAAGCTGAAAAATGTTTTTTGGCATTACTTTTAGCCTGAAAAACTTTCTAAACGATTCTTGTGCCTAAAGTTGTTTATTTACATGCTCCATAGCGCCGTCACATCATAATGTGATAAAACTGAAGTTGGATTTTTCATACAAATAGCGCCCTACATTGAACGTGAAAAGTATTTTGAACATAACTCTTATCTCGAAAATATTTCTGATGGATTCTTGCGCCTAAAGTCGCATTTTTCCATGCTCAATAGATTCTTGAAGTCCGAATGGGAAAAAAAATGAAGTCCCAATTTTCGTACCAGTTGTGCCCTACATGGAAGCTGAAAAGTGTTTTTGGCATAACTCTTAGCCCGAAAAACATTTAGAAACGATTCTTGTGCCTAAAGTGGTTTTTTTCCATGCTCCACAGCGCCGTCACGTCAGAATGTGACAAAACTGAAGTTGGATTTTTCATACAAGTAGTGCCCTACATTGAATGTGAAAAGTATTTTGAACATATCTCTTATCTCAGAAAACATTTATGAAGGATTCCTGCGCCTAAAGTGGCATTTTTGCATGCTCAAGAGATTCCTCAAGTCCAAATAGGGAAAAAATGAAGTCTGATTTTTCGTACTAATTGTGCCCTACATGGAAGCTGAAAAGAGTTTTCGGCATAACACTTGGCCCGAAAAACATTTATAAACGATTCTTGTGCCTAAAGTGGATTTTTTCCATTCTCCACGGCTCCATCACGTTAGAATGTGGAAAAAATGAAGTTGGATTTTTCGTACAAGTATTGCTCTACATTGAACGTGAATAGTATTTTGTCCATAACTCGTATCTCGGAAATCATTTTGGATTGATTCCTGTGCCTAAAGTGGTATTTTTCCAGGCTCAACAGATTCCTGAAGTCCGAATGGGAAAAAATTGAAGTCGGATTTTTCGTTCCAGTTGTGCCCTGCACTTAAGCTCGAAAGTCTTTTTGGCATTACTCTTAGCCCGAAAAACCTTTCTAAAAGATTCTTGTGCCTAAAGTGGTTTTTTTTAAAAGCTCCACAGCGCCGTCACGTCAGAATTTGGAATAAATGTAGTTGGATTTTTCGTACAAGTAGTGCCCTACATTGAACGTGAAAAGTATTTTTCCCATAATTCTTGTCTCGGAAAACATTTTTGATTGATTCCTGCGCCTAAAGAGGCATTTTTCCATGCTCAAGAGATTCCTCAAGTCCGAATGGGAAAAAATTGAAGTGGGATTTTTCGTACCGGTTGTGCGCTACATGGAAGCTGAAAAGTGTTTTTGGTATAACTCTTAGACCGAAAAACATTTATAAACGATTCTTGTGCCAAAAGTGGTTTTTTTTCCATGCTCCACGGTTCTATCACGATAGAATGTGGGAAAAATGAAGTTTGATTATTCGTACAAGTAGTGCCTACATTGAACGTGAAAAGTTTTTTTCCCATAACTCTTATCTCTGAAAACATTTCTGATTGATTCCTGTAGTCCTAAAGAGGCATTTTTCCAGGCTCAACAGATTCTTTTAGTTCGAGTGGGAAAAAAATGAAGTCGGATTTTTCGTACCAGTTGTGCCCTCCATGGAAGCTGAAAAGTGTTTTTGGCATAACTCTGAGCCCGAAAAACATTTCTAAATGATTCTTGTACCTAAAGTGGTTTTTTTTAAAAGCTCCACAGCGTCGTCACGTCAGAATGTGGAACAAATGTAGTTGGATTTCTCGTACAAGTAGTGCCCTACATTGAACGTGAAAAGTATTTTTCCCATAACTCTTATCTCGGAAAACATTTCTAATTGATTCCTGCGCCTAAAGAGGCATTTTTCCATGCTCAAGAGATTCCTCAAGTCCGAATTGGAAAAAAAATGTAGAATTTTTCGTACTAGTTGTGCCATACATGGAAGCTGAAAAGTGTTTTGGGTATAACTCTTAGCCCGAAAAACATTTATAAACGATTCTTGTGCCAAAAGTGGTTTTTTTCCATGCTCCACGGCTCCATCACGTTAGAATGTGGAAAAAATAAAGATGGATTTTTCGTACAAGTAGTGCCCTACATTGAACGTGAAAAGTATTTTGCCCATAACTCTTATCTCGGAAAAGATTTTTGATTGATTCCTGTGCCTAAAGTGGCATTTTTCCAGGCTCAACAGATTCTTTAAGTTCGAGTGGGAAAAAAATGAAGTCGGATTTTTCGTACCAGTTGTGCCCTGCATTTAAGCTCAAAAGTGTTTTTGGCATTACTCTTAGCCCGAAAAACTTTTCTAAACAATTGTTGTGCCTAACATGGTTTTTTTCCATGCTCCACAGCGTCGTCATGTCAGAATGTGACACAATTGAAGTTGGATTTTTCATACAAGTAGTGCCCTACATTAAACGTGAAAAGTACTTTGAACATAACTCTTATCTCGGAAAACATTTCTGATTGAATCCTGCGCCTAAAGTGGCATTTTTCCGTGCTCAAGAGATTCCTCAAGTCCGAATGGAAAAAAAATGAAGTCAGATTTATCGTAACAGTTATGCCTTACATGGAAGCTGAAAAGTGTTTTTGGCACAACTCTTATCCCGAAAATCATTTAGAAACGATTCTTGTGCCTAAAGTGGTTTTTCTCCATGCTCCACGGCTCCATCACGTTAGAATGTGAAAAATAAATAAAGTTGGATTTTTCGCACAAGTAGTGCCCTACATTGAACGGGAAAAGTATTTTGCCCATAACTCGTATCTCGGAAAACATTTTGGATTGATTCCTGTGCCTAAAGTGTTTTTGGCATTACTCTTAGCCCGAAAAACCTTTCTAAATTATTCTTGTGCCTAAAGTGGTTTTTTTCCATGCTCCACAGCGCCGTCACGTCATAATGTGACAAAATTGAAGTTGGATTTTTCATACAAGTAGTGCCCTACATTAAACGTGAAAAATATTTTGAACATAACTCTTATCTCGGAAAACAAATCTAATTGAATCCTGCGCCTAAAGTGGCATTTTTCCGTGCTCAAGAGATTCCTCAAGTCCGAATGGAAAAAAAATGAAGTCAGATTTATCGTAACAGTTGTGCCTTACATGGAAGCAGAAAAGTGTTTTTGGCATAGCTCTTAGCCCGAAAAACATTTAGAAACGATTCTTGTGCCTAAAGTGGTTTTTTTCCTTGCTCCACGGCTCCATCACGTTAGAATGTGAAAAATATAAAGTTGGATTTTTCGTTCAAGTAGTGCCTTACATTGAACGTGAAAACTATTTTGCCCATAACTCATCTCGGAAAACATTTCTGATTGATTCTTGTGCCTAAAGTGGCATTTTTTCCAGGCTCAACAGATTCCTGAAGTCCGAGTGGGAAAAAAATGAAGTCGGATTTTTCGTACCAGTTGTGCCATACATGGAAGCTGAAAAGTGTTTTTGGCACAACTCTGAGCCCGGAAAACATTTATAAACGATTCTTGTACCTAAAGTGGTTTATTTTAAAAGCTCCACAGCGCCGTCACGTCATAATGTGGAACAAATGTAGTTGGATTTTTCGTACAAGTAGTGCCCTACATTGAACGTGAAACATATTTTGCCCATAACTCTTATCTCGGAAAACATTTTGGATTGATTCCTGCGCCTAATGTGGCATTTTTCCATGCTCAACAGATTCCTTAAGTCCGAATGGGAAAAAAATGAAGTTAGATTTTTCGTAACAGTTGTGCCTTACATGGAAGCTGAAAAGTGTTTTTGGCATAACTCTTAGCCCGAAAAACATTTGGAAACGATTCTTGTGCCTAAAGTGGCTTTTTTCCTTGCTCCAACGCTCCATCACGTTAGAATGTGAAAAAAATAAAGTTGGATTTTTCGTACAAGTAGTGCCCTACATTGAACGTGAAAAGTATTTTTTCACATAACTCTTATCTCGGAAAACATTTTGGATTGATTCCTGTGCCTAAAGTGGCATTATTCCAGGCTCAACATATTCCTGTAGTCCGAATGGGAAAAAAATGAAGTCGGATTTTTCGTTCCAGTTGTGCCCTGCATTTAAGCTGAAAAGTGTTTTTGGCATTACTCTTAGCCCGAAAAACCTTTCTAAACTATTCTTGTGCCTAACGTGGTTTTTTTCTATGCTCCACAGCGCCGTCACGTCATAATGTGACAAAACTGAAGTTGGATTTTTCATACAAGTAGTGCCTTACATTGAACGTGAAAAGTACTTTGAACATAACTCTTATCTCGGAAAACATTTCTGAATGATTCTTGCGCCTAAAGTGGCATTTTTGCCTGCTCAAGAGATTCCCCAAGTCCGAATAGGAAAAATATGAAGTCGGATTTTTCGTACTAGTTGTGCCCTACATGGAAGCTGAAAAGTGTTTTTGGCATAACTCTTGGCCCGAAAAACATTTATAAACGATTCTTCTGCCTAAAGTGGATTTTTTCCATGCTCCACGGCTCCATCACGTTAGAATGTGGAAAAAATGAAGTTGGCTTTTTCGTACAAGTAGTGCCCTACATTGAACGTGAAAAGTATTTTGCCCATAACTCTTATCTCGGAAAACATTTCTGATTGATTCTTGTGCCTAAAGTGGCATTTTTTCCAGGCTCAACAGATTCCTGAAGTCCGAGTGGGAAAAAAACGAAGTCGGATTTTTCGTACCAGTTGTTCCCTACATGGAAGCTGAAAAGTGTTTTTGGCACAACTCTGAGCCCGAAAAACATTTCTAAACGATTCTTGTACCTAAAGTGGTTTATTTTAAAAGCTCCACAGCGCCGTCACGTCAGAATGTGGAACACATGTAGTTGGATTTTTCGTACAAGTAGTGCCCTGCATTGAACATGAAACATATTTTGCCCATAACTCTTATCTCGGAAAACATTTTTGATTGATTCATGCGCCTAATTTGGCATTTTTCCATGCTCAACAGATTCCTTAAGTCCGAATGGTAAAAAAATGAAGTTAGATTTTTCGTAACAGTTGTGCCTTACATGGAAGCTGAAAGGTGTTTTTGGCATAACTCTTAGCCCGAAAAACATTTAGAAACGATTCTTGTGCCTAAAGTGGTTTTTTTCCTTGCTCCACGGCTCCATCACATTAGAATGTGAAAAAAATAAAGTTGGATTTTTCGTAGAAGTAGTGCCTTAAATTGAACGTGAAAAGTATTTTGCCCATAACTTTTATCTCGGAAAACATTTTCGATTGATTCATGTGCCTAAAGTGGCATTATTCCAAGCTCAATAGATTCCTGAAGTCCGAATGGGAAAAAAATGAAGTCGGATTTTTCTTTCTAGTTGTGTCCTACATTTAAGCTGAAAAGTGTTTTTGGCATTACTCTTAGCCCGAAAAACCTTTCTAAACTATTCTTGTGCCTAACGTGGTTTTTTTCCATGCTCCACAGCGCCGTCACGTCATAATGTGACAAAACTGAAGTTGGATTTTTCATACAAGTAGTGCCCTACATTGAACGTGAAAAGTATTTTGAACATAACTCTTATCTCGGAAAACATTTCTGAATGATTCCTGCGCCTAAAGTGGCATTTTTGCCTGCTCAAGAGATTCCTCAAGTCCGAAAAGGAAAAATATGAAGTCGGATTTTTCGTACTCGTTGTGCCCTACATGGAAGCTGAAAAGAGTTTTTGGCATAACTCTTGGCCCGAAAAACATTTATAAACGATTATTCTGCCTAAAGTGGATTTTTCCATGCTCCACAGCTCCATCACGTTAGAATGTGGAAAAAATGAAGTTGGATTTTTCGTACAAGTAGTGCCCTACATTGAACGTGAAAAGTACTTTCGCCATAACTCTTATCTCGGAAAACATTTCTGATTGATTCTTGTGCCTAAAGTCGCATTTTTTCCATGCTCAACAGATTACTGAAGTCTAAGTGGGAAGAAAATGAAGTCGGATTTTTCGTACCAGTTGTGCCATACATGGAAGCTGAAAAGTGTTTTTGGCACAACTCTGAGATCGAAAAACATTTCTAAACGATTCTTGTACCTAAAGTGGTTTTTTTTAAAAGCTCCACAGCGCCGTCACTTCAGAATGTGGAACAAATGTTGTTGGATTTTTCGTACAAGTAGTGCCCTACATTGAACGTGAAAAATATTTTGCCCATAACTCTTATCTCGGAAAACATTTCTAATTGATTCCTGCACCTAATGTGGCATTTTTCCATGCTCAACAGATCCCTCAAGTCCGAATGGGAAAAAAATGAAGTCGGATTTTTCGTACCAGTTGTACCCTATATGGAAGCAAAAAGGTGTTTTTGGCATAATTCTTAGCCCGAAAAACATTTATAAACGATTCTTGTGCCTAAAGTGGTTTTTTTCCTTGTTCCATAGCTCCATCACGTTAGAATGTGGAAAAAATAAAGTTGGATTTTTCGTACAAGTAGTGCCCTACATTGAACGTGAAAAGTATTTTGCCCATAACTCTTATCTCGGAAAACATTTTGGATTGATTCCAGTGCCTAAGGTAGCAATTTTCCAGGCTCAATAGATTCCTGAAGTCCGAATGGGCAAAAAATGAAGTCGGTTTTTTTTTTCCAGTTTAGCCCTGCATTCAAGCTCAAAAGTATTTTTGGCATTACTGTAACCTGAAAAACTTTTCTAAACGATTTTTGTGCCTAAAGTGGTTTTTTTCCATGCTCCACTGCACCGTCACGTCAGAATGTGACAAAACTGAAGTTGGATTTTTCATACAAGTAGTGCCCGACATTGAACGTGAAAAGTATTTTGAACATAACTCTTATCTCATAAAACATTTCTGAAGGATTCCTGCGCCTAAAGTGGCATTTTGGCATGCTCAAGAGATTCCTCAAGTCCAAATAGGAAAAAAATGAAGTCTGATTTTTCGTACCAGTTGTGCCCTACATGGAAGCTGAAATGAGTTTTTGGCATAACTCTGAGCCCGAAAAACATTTCTAAACGATTCTTGTACCTAAAGTGGTTTTTTTAAAAGCACCACAGCGCCGTCACGTCAGAATGTGGAACAAATGTAGTTGGATTTTTCGTACAAGTAGTGCCCAACATTGAACGTGAAAAGTATTTTCTCCATAACTCTTATCTCGGAAAACATTTCTGATTGATTCCTGCGCCTAAAGAGGCATTTTTCCATGCTCAAGAGATTCCCCTAAGTCCAAATGGGAAAAAAAAAGAAGTCGGATTTTTCATACCAGTTGTGCCCTATATGGAAGCTGAAAAGTGTTTTGGTATAACTCTTAGCTCGAAAAACATTTATAAACGATTCTTGTGCCAAAAGTGGTTTTTTTTCCATGCTACACGGCTCCATCACGTTAGAAGGTGGAGAAAATGAAGTTGGATTTTTGGTACAAGTAGTGCCCTACATTGAACGTGAAAAGTATTTTGCCCATAACTCTCATCTCGTAAAGCATTTCTGATTGATTCTTGTGCCTAAAGTGGCTTTTTTCCAGGCTCAACAGATTCTTGAAGTCCGAGTGGGAAAAAAATCAAGTCGGATTTTTCTTACTAGTTGTATCCAGCATTTAAGCCCAAAAGTGTTTTAGGCATTACTCTTAGCCCGAAAAACCTTTCGAAACAATTCTTGTGCCTAACATGGTTATTTTTCCGTGCTCCACGGCGCCGTCACGTCAGAATGTGACAACACTGAAGTTGGATTTTTCATACAAGTAGTGCCCTACATTGAACGTGAAAAGTATTTGAACATAACTCTTATCTCGGAAAACATTTCTGATTGACTCGTGCGCCTAAAGTGGCATTTTTCCGTGCTCAAGAGATTCCTCAAGTCCGAATCGGAAAGAAAATGAAGTCGAATATTTTGTACCAGTTGTTAAGGGTGTTCGCGGTTTGGGTTGGTGCTGTTTGGGATGTAACCCAACCCAAACCGCAATTATACGGTTTGACATTTTCCCAACCCAATCTGCACCGCACTTTTACCCAAACCAACCCAAACCGAACCGTACAAAACAGTTTGGTGCGGTTTAATTATTTTTTCCTCCGCGACATTCTAATAAATATAAAGAAACCAAATAAATATGAAGTTTGTATTTGAAAAAAAAATCAAAATAGATAATATTTTTTAAAAAAAAATCATATAAATTTGCGGTTTACGGTGCGGTTTCGGTTTAAAAATTTGAAACCTAACCCAAGCCGCAAACCGCGGTTTGCTTGAAATCATAACCCAAACCGTAATTTTGAAACTGCAAACCAACCCAAACCGTTCTTCGCGGTTTGGGTTGCGGTTTGGTGCGACCCAGACCGCACTCTGAACATCCCTACCAGTTGTGCCCTACATGGAAGCTGAAAAGTGTCTTTTGGCATTACTCGTAGCCCGAAAAACCTTTCTAAATGATCTTGTGCCTAAAGTTGTTTTTTTACATGCTCCATAGCGCCGTCGCGTCAGAATGTGACAAGACTGAAGTTGGATTTTTCACACAAGTAGTGCCCTACATTGAACGTGAAATGTATTTTGAACACAGTTCTTATCTCGAAAATATTTCTGATTGAATCTTGCGCCTAAAGTCGTATTTCTCCGTGCTCAAGAGATTCCTCAAGTCCGAATGGAAAAAAAATGAAGTCAGATTTATCGTAACAGTTGTGCCTTACATGGAAGCAGAAAAGTGTTTTTGGCATAGCTCTTAGCCCGAAAAACATTTAGAAACGATTCTCGTGCCTAAAGTGGTTTTTTTCCTTGCTCCACGGCTCCATCACGTTAGAATGTGAAAAATATAAAGTTGTTTTTTTCGTTCAAGTCGTGCCCTACATTGAACGTGAAAACTATTTTGCCCATAACTCATCTCGGAAAACATTTCTGATTGATTCTTGTGCCTAAAGTGGCATTTTTTCCAGGCTCAACAGATTCCTGAAGTCCGAGTGGGAAAAAAATGAAGTCGGATTTTTCGTACCAGTTGTGCCATACATGGAAGCTGAAAAGTGTTTTTGGCACAACTCTGAGCCCGAAAAACATTTATAAACGATTCTTGTACCTAAAGTGGTTTATTTTAAAAGCTCCACAGCGCCGTCACGTCATAGTGTGGAACAAATGTAGTTGGATTTTTCGTACAAGTAGTGCCCTACATTGAACGTGAAACATATTTTGCCCATAACTCTTATCTCGGAAAACATTTTTGATTGATTCATGCGCCTAATGTGACATTTTTCCATGCTCAACAGATTCCTTAAGTCCGAATGGGAAAAAAATGAAGTTAGATTTTTCGTAACAGTTGTGCCTTACATGGAAGCTAAAAAGTGTTTTTGGCATAACTCTTAGCCCGAAAAACAATTGGAAACGATTCTTGTGCCTAAAGTGGTTTTTTCCTTGCTCCAACGCTCCATCACGTTAGAATGTGAAAAAAATAAAGTTGGATTTTTCGTACAAGTAGTGCCCTACATTGAACGTGAAAAGTATTTTGCACATAACTCTTATCTCGGAAAACATTTTGGATTGATTCCTGTGCCTAAAGTGGCATTATTCCAGGCTCAACATATTCCTGTAGTCCGAATGGGAAAAAAATGAAGTCGGATTTTTCGTTCCAGTTGTGCCCTGCATTTAAGCTGAAAAGTGTTTTTCGCATTACTCTTAGCCCGAAAAACCTTTCTAAACTATTCTTTTGCCTAACGTGGTTTTTTTCCATGCTCCACAGCGCCGTCACGTCATAATGTGACAAAACTGAAGTTGGATTTTTCATACAAGTAGTGCCTTACATTGAACGTGAAAAGTACTTTGAACATAACTCTTATCTCGGAAAACATTTAGAATGATTCTTGCGCCTAAAGTGGCATTTTTGCCTGCTCAAGAGATTCCCCAAGTCTGAATAGGAAAAATATGAAGTCGGATTTTTCGTACTAGTTGTGCCCTACATGGAAGCTGAAAAGTGTTTTTGTCATAACTCTTGGCCCGAAAAACATTTATAAACGATTCTTCTGCCTAAAGTGGATTTTTTCCATGCTCCACGGCTCCATCACGTTAGAATGTGGAAAAAATGAAGTTGGCATTTTCGTACAAGTAGTGCCCTACATTGAACGTGAAAAGTATTTTGCCCATAACTCTTATCTCGGAAAACATTTCTGATTGATTCTTGTGCCTAAAGTGGCATTTTTTCCAGGCTCAAAAGATTCCTGAAGTCCGAGTGGGAAAAAAATGAAGTCGGATTTTTCGTACCAATTGTGCCATACATGGAAGCTGAAAAGTGTTTTTGGCACAACTCTGAGCCCGAAAAACATTTCTAAACGATTCTTGTACCTAAAGTGGTTTTTTTTTTAAAAGCTCCACAGCGCCGTCACTTCAGAATGTGGAACAAATGTTGTTGGATTTTTCGTACAAGTAGTGCCCTACATTGAACGTGAAAAATATTTTGCCCATAACTCTTATCTCGGAAAACATTTCTAATTGATTCCTGCACCTAATGTGGCATTTTTCCATGCTCAACAGATCCCTCAAGTCCGAATGGGAAAAAAATGAAGTCGGATTTTTCGTACCAGTTGTACCCTATATGGAAGCAGAAAGGTGTTTTTGGCATAATTCTTAGCCCGAAAAACATTTATAAACGATTCTTGTGCCTAAAGTGGTTTTTTTCCTTGTTCCATAGCTCCATCACGTTAGAATGTGGAAAAAATAAAGTTGGATTTTTCGTACAAGTAGTGCCCTACATTGAACGTGAAAAGTATTTTGCCCATAACTCTTATCTCGGAAAACATTTTGGATTGATTCCAGTGCCTAAGGTAGCAATTTTCCAGGCTCAATAGATTCCTGAAGTCCGAATGGGCAAAAAATGAAGTCGGATTTTTTTTTCCAGTTTAGCCCTGCATTCAAGCTCAAAAGTATTTTTGGCATTACTGTAACTTGAAAAACTTTTCTAAACGATTTTTGTGCCTAAAGTGGTTTTTTTCCATGCTCCACTGCACCGTCACGTCAGAATGTGACAAAACTGAAGTTGGATTTTTCATACAAGTAGTGCCCGACATTGAACGTGAAAAGTATTTTGAACATAACTCTTATCTCAGAAAACATTTCTGAAGGATTCCTGCGCCTAAAGTGGCATTTTGGCATGCTCAAGAGATTCCTCAAGTCCAAATAGGAAAAAAATGAAGTCTGATTTTTTGTACCAGTTGTGCCCTACATGGAAGCTGAAAAGAGTTTTTGGCATAACTCTAAGCCCGAAAAACATTTCTAAACGATTCTTGTACCTAAAGTGGTTTTTTTAAAAGCACCACAGCGCCGTCACGTCAGAATGTGGAACAAATGCAGTTGGATTTTTCGTACAAGTAGTGCCCTACATTGAACGTGAAAAGTATTTTCTCCATAACTCTTATCTCGGAAAACATTTCTGATTGATTCCTGCGCCTAAAGAGGCATTTTTCCATGCTCAAGAGATTCCTCAAGTCCAAATGGGAAAAAAAATGAAGTCGGATTTTTCATACCAGTTGTGCCCTATGTGGAAGCTGAAAAGTGTTTTGGTATAACTCTTAGCTCGAAAAACATTTATAAACGATTCTTGTGCCAAAAGTGGTTTTTTTTCCATGCTACACGGCTCCATCACGTTAGATGGTGGAGAAAATGAAGTTGGATTTTTGGTACAAGTAGTGCCCTACATTGAACGTGAAAAGTATTTTGCCCATAACTCTCATCTCGTATAGCATTTCTGATTGATTCTTGTGCCTAAAGTGGCTTTTTTCCAGGCTCAACAGATTCTTGAAGTCCGAGTGGGAAAAAAATGAAGTCGGATTTTTCTTACTAGTTGTATCCAGCATTTAAGCCCAAAAGTGTTTTTGGCATTACTCTTAGCCCGAAAAACCTTTCGAAACAATTCTTGTGCCTAACATGGTTATTTTTCCGTGCTCCACAGCGCCGTCACGTCAGAATGTGACAACACTGAAGTTGGATTTTTTATACAAGTAGTGCCCTACATTGAACGTGAAAAGTATTTTGAACATAACTCTTATCTCGGAAAACATTTCTGATTGACTCGTGCGCCTAAAGTGGCATTTTTCCGTGCTCAAGAGATTCCTCAAGTCCGAATCGGAAAGAAAATGAAGTCGGATATTTTGTACCAGTTGTTAGGGGTGTTCACGGTTTGGGTTGGTGCGGTTTGGGATGTAACCCAACCCAAACCGCAATTATACGGTTTGACATTTTCCCAACCCAATCTGCACCGCACTTTTACCCAAACCAACCCAAATCGAACCGCACAAAACGGTTTGGTGCGGTTTGGTTTGCGGTTTAATTATTTTTTCCTCCGCGACATTCTAATAAATATAAAGAAACCAAATAAATATGAAGTTTGTATTTGAAAAAAAATCAAAATAGATAATTTTTTTTAAAAAAAAATCATATAAATTTGCGGTTTACGGTGCGATTTCGGTTTAAAAAATTTGAAACCTAACCCAAGCCGCAAACCACGGTTTGCTTGAAATCATAACCCAAATCGCAATTTTGAAACTGCAAACCAACCCAAACCGTTCTTCGCGGTTTGGGTTGCGGTTTGGTGCGACCCTGACCGCACTCTGAACAGCCCTACCAGTTGTGCCCTACATGGAAGCTGAAAAGTGTCTTTTGGCATTACTCGTAGACCGAAAAACCTTTCTAAATGATCTTGTGCCTAAACTTGTTTTTTTACATGCTCCATAGCGCCGTCGCGTCAGAATGTGACGAGACTGAAGTTGGATTTTTCATACAAGTAGTGCCCTACATTGAACGTGAAATGTATTTTGAACACAATTCTTATCTCGAAAATATTTCTGATTGAATCTTGCGCCTAAAGTCGTATTTCTCCGTGCTCAAGAGATTCCTCAAGTCCGAATGGAAAAAAAATGAAGTCAGATTTATCGTAACAGTTGTGCCTTACATGGAAGCAGAAAAGTGTTTTTGGCATAGCTCTTAGCCCGAAAAACATTTGGAAACGATTGTTGTGTCTAAAGTGGTTTTTTTCCTTGCTCCAACGCTCCATCATGTTAGAATGTGAAAAAAATAAAGTTGGATTTTTCGTACAAGTAGTGCCCTACATTGAACGTGAAAAGTATTTTGCACATAACTCTTATCTCGGAAAACATTTTGGATTGATTCCTGTGCCTAAAGTGGCATTATTCTAGGCTCAACATATTCCTGTAGTCCGAATGGGAAAAAAATGAAGTCGGATTTTTCGTTCCAGTTGTGCCCTGCATTTAAGCTGAAAAGTGTTTTTGGCATTACTCTTAGCCCGAAAAACCTTTCTAAACTATTCTTGTGCCTAACGTGGTTTTTTTCCATGCTCCACAGCGCCGTCACGTCATAATGTGACAAAACTTAAGTTGGATTTTTCATACAAGTAGTGCCTTACATTGAACGTGAAAAGTTCTTTAAACATAACTCTTATCTCGGAAAACATTTCTGAATGATTCTTGCGCCTAAAGTGGCATTTTTGCCTGCTCAAGAGATTCCCCAAGTCTGAATAGGAAAAATATGAAGTCGGATTTTTCGTACAAGTAGTGCCCTACATTGAACGTGAAAAGTATTTTGCCCATAACTCTTATCTCGGAAAACATTTCTCATTGATTCTTGTGCCTAAAGTGGCATTTTTTCCAGGCTCAACAGATTCCTGAAGTCCGAGTGGGAAAAAAACGAAGTCGGATTTTTCGTGCCAGTTTTTCCCTGCATGGAAGCTGAAAAGTGTTTTTGGCACAACTCTGAGCCCGAAAAACATTTCTAAACGATTCTTGTACCCAAAGTGGTTTATTTTAAAAGCTCCACAGCGCCGTCACGTCAGAATGTGGAACACATGTAGTTGGATTTTTCGTACAAGTAGTGCCCTACATTGAACGTGAAACATATTTTGCCCATAACTCTTATCTCGGAAAACATTTTTGATTGATTCATGCGCCTAATGTGGCATTTTTCCATGCTCAACTGATTTCTCAAGTCCGAATGGGAAAAAAATGAAGTCAGATTTTTCGTAACAGTTGTGCCTTACATGGAAGCTGAAAGGTGTTTTTGGCATAACTCTTAGCCCGAAAAACATTTAGAAACGATTCTTGTGCCTAAAGTGGTTTTTTTCCTTGCTCCACGGCTCCATCACATTAGAATGTGAAAAAAATAAAGTTGGATTTTTCGTACAAGTAGTGCCCTACATTGAACGTGAAAAGTATTTTGCCCATAACTTTTATCTCGGAAAACATTTTGGATTGATTCATGTGCCTAAAGTGGCATTATTCCAAGCTCAATAGATTCCTGAAGTCCGAATGGGAAAAAAATGAAGTCGGATTTTTCGTTCTAGTTGTGTCCTACATTTAAGCTGAAAAGTTTTTTTGGCATTACTCTTAGCCCGAAAAACCTTTCTAAACTATTCTTGTGCCTAACGTGGTTTTTTTCCATGCTCCACAGCGCCGTCACGTCATAATGTGACAAAACTGAAGTTGGATTTTTCATACAAGTAGTGCCCTACATTGAACGTGAAAAGTATTTTGAACATAACTCTTATCTCGGAAAACATTTCTGCATGATTCCTGCGCCTAAAGTGGCATTTTTGCCTGCTCAAGAGATTCCTCAAGTCCGAAAAGGAAAAATATGAAGTCGGATTTTTCGTACTAGTTGTGCCCTACATGGAAGCTGAAAAGAGTTTTTGGCATAACTCTTGGCCCGAAAAACATTTATAAACGATTATTCTGCCTAAAGTGGATTTTTCCATGCTCCACAGCTCCATCACGTTAGAATGTGGAAAAAATGAAGTTGGATTTTTCGTACAAGTAGTGCCCTACATTGAACGTGAAAAGTACTTTCGCCATGACTCTTATTTCGGAAAACATTTCTGATTGATTCTTGTGCCTAAAGTCGCATTTTTTCCATGCTCAACAGATTACTGAAGTCTGAGTGGGAAGAAAATGAAGTCGGATTTTTCGTACCAGTTGTGCCATACATGGAAGCTGAAAAGTGTTTTTGGCACAACTCTGAGCCCGAAAAACATTTCTAAACGATTCTTGTACCTAAAGTGGTTTTTTTTAAAAGCTCCACAAATAGTCACTTCAGAATGTGGAACAAATGTTGTTGGATTTTTCGTACAAGTAGTGCCCTACATTGAACGTGAAAAATATTTTGCCCATAACTCTTATCTCGGAAAACATTTCTAATTGATTCCTGCACCTAATGTGGCATTTTTCCATGCTCAACAGATCCCTCAAGTCCGAATGGGAAAAAAATGAAGTCGGATTTTTCGTACCAGTTGTACCCTATATGGAAGCAGAAAGGTGTTTTTGGCATAATTCTTAGCCCGAAAAACATTTATAAACGATTCTTGTGCCTAAAGTGATTTTTTTCCTTGTTCCATAGCTCCATCACGTTAGAATGTGGAAAAAATAAAGTTGGATTTTTCGTACAAGTAGTGCCCTACATTGAACGTGAAAAGTATTTTGCCCATAACTCTTATCTCGGAAAACATTTTGGATTGATTCCAGTGCCTAAGGTAGCAATTTTCCAAGCTCAATAGATTCCTGAAGTCCGAATGGGCAAAAAATGAAGTCGGATTTTTTTTCCAGTTTAGCCCTGCATTCAAGCTCAAAAGTATTTTTGGCATTACTGTAACCTGAAAAACTTTTCTAAACGATTTTTGTGCCTAAAGTGGTTTTTTTCCATGCTCCACTGCACCGTCACGTCAGAATGTGACAAAACTGAAGTTGGATTTTTCATACAAGTAGTGCCCGACATTGAACGTGAAAAGTATTTTGAACATAACTCTTATCTCAGAAAACATTTCTGAAGGATTCCTGCGCCTAAAGTGGCATTTTGGCATGCTCAAGAGATTCCTCAAGTCCAAATAGGAAAAAAATGGAGTCTGATTTTTCGTACCAGTTGTGCCCTACATGGAAGCTGAAAAGAGTTTTTGGCATAACTCTGAGCCCGAAAAACATTTCTAAACGATTCTTGTACCTAAAGTGGTTTTTTTAAAAGCACCACAGCGCCGTCACGTCAGAATGTGGAACAAATGCAGTTGGATTTTTCGTACAAGTAGTGCCCTACATTGAACGTGAAAAGTATTTTCTCCATAACTCTTATCTTGGAAAACATTTCTGATTGATTCCTACGCCTAAAGAGGCACTTTTCCATGCTCAATAGATTCCTCAAGTCCAAATGGGAAAAAAAATGAAGTCGGATTTTTCATACCAGTTGTGCCCTATATGGAAGCTGAAAAGTGTTTTGGTATAACTCTTAGCTCGAAAAACATTTATAAACGATTCTTGTGCCAAAAGTGGTTTTTTTTCCATGCTACACGGCTCCATCACGTTAGAAGGTGGAGAAAATGAAGTTGGATTTTTGGTACAAGTAGTGCCCTACATTGAACGTGAAAAGTATTTTGCCCATAACTCTCATCTCGTAAAGCATTTCTGATTGATTCTTGTGCCTAAAGTGGCTTTTTTCCAGGCTCAACAGATTCTTGAAGTCCGAGTGGGAAAAAAATGAAGTCGGATTTTTCTTAGTAGTTGTATCCAGCATTTAAGCCCAAAAGTGTTTTTGGCATTACTCTTAGCCCGAAAAACCTTTCGAAACAATTCTTGTGCCTAACATGGTTATTTTTCCGTGCTCCACGGCGCCGTCACGTCAGAATGTGACAACACTGAAGTTGGATTTTTCATACAAGTAGTGCCCTACATTGAACGTGAAAAGTATTTTGAACATAACTCTTATCTCGGAAAACATTTCTGATTGACTCGTGCGCCTGAAGTGGCATTTTTCCGTGCTCAAGAGATTCCTCAAGTCCGAATCGGAAAGAAAAAGAAGTCGGATATTTTGTACTAGTTGTTAGGGGTGTTCGCGGTTTGGGTTGGTGCGGTTTGGGATGTAACCCAACCCAAACCGCAATTATACGGTTTGACATTTTCCCAACCCAATCTGCACCGCACTTTTACCCAAACCAACCCAAATCGAACCGCACAAAACGGTTTGGTGCGGTTTGGTTTGCGGTTTAATTATTTTTTTCTCCGCGACATTTTAATAAATATAAAGAAACCAAATAAATATGAAGTTTGTATTTGAAAAAAAAATCAAAATAGATAATTTTTTAAAAAATAAAATCATAAAAATTTGCGGTTTACGGTGCGGTTTCGGTTTAAAAAATTTGAAACCTAACCCAAGCCGCAAACCGCGGTTTGCTTGCAATCATAACCCAAACCGCAATTTTGAAACTGGAAACCAACCCAAACCGTTCTTCGCGGTTTGGGTTGCGGTTTGGTGCGACCCAGACCGCACTCTGAACAGCCCTACCAGTTGTGCCCTACATGGAAGCTGAAAAGTGTCTTTTGGCATTACTCGTAGCCCGAAAAACCTTTCTAAATGATCTTGTGCCTAAAGTTGTTTTTTTACATGCTCCATAGCGCCGTCGCGTCAGAATGTGACAAGACTGACGTTGGATTTTTCATACAAGTAGTTCCCTACATTAAACGTGAAATGTATTTTGAACACAGTTCTTATCTCGAAAATATTTCTGATTGAATCTTGCGCCTAAAGTCGTATTTCTCCAAGTTCAACAGATTCCAGAAGTGCGAATGGGAAAAAAAATGAAGTCTGATTTTTCGTACCAGTTGTGCCCTACATGGAAGCTGAAAAGTATTTTTGGCATAACTCTAAGCACGAAAAACATTTCTAAACGATTCTTGTACCTAAAGTGGTTGTTTTTAAAAGCTCTACAGTGCTGTCACGTCAGAATGTGGAACAAATGTAGTTGGATTTTTCGTACATGTAATCCCTACATTGAACGTGAAAAGTATTTTGCCCATAATTCTTATCTCGAAAAACATTTCTGATAGATTCATGCGCCTAAAGAGGCATTTTTGCATGCTCAAGAGATTCCTCAAGTCCAAATAGGAAAAAATTGAAGTTGGATTTTTCGTACTAGTTGTGCCCTACATGAAAGCTGAAAAGTGTTTTTGGCATAATTCTGAGCCCGAAAACATTTATAAACGATTCTTGTACCTAAAGTGGTTTTTTCTAAAAGCTCCACAACGCCGTCTCGTCAGAATGTGGAAAAAAACGTAGTTGGATTTTTCGTACAAGTAGTGCCCTACATTGAACATGAAAAGTTTTTTGCCCATAACTCTTATCTCCGAAAACATTTCTCATTGATTCCTGCGCCTAAAGAGGCTTTTTTGCATGCTTAAGAGATTCCTTAAGTCCGAATAGGAAAAAAAATGAAGTCGGATTTTTCGTACCAGTTGTGCCCTACATGGAAGCTGAAAAGTGTTTTTGGCATAACTCTTGGCCCGAAAAGCATTTATAAATGATTCTTATGCCTAAAGTGGATTTCTTCCATGCTCCACGGCTCCATCACGTTAGAATGTGGAAAAAATGATGTTGGATTTTTCATACAAGTAGTGCCCTACATTGAACGTGAAAAGTATTTTGCCCATAACACTTATCTCGGAAAACATTTCAGATTGATTCCTGCGCCTAAAGAGGTATTTTTGCATGCTCAAGAGATTCCTCAAGTCCGAATAGTAAAAAAATGAAGTCGGATTTTTCGTACCAGTTGTGCCCTACATGGAAGCTGAAAATTGTTTTTGGCATAACTCTTGGCCCGAAAAACATTTATGAATGATTCTTGTGCCTACATGCTCCACGGCTCCATCACGTTAGAATGTGGAAAAAATGATGTTGGCTTTTTCGTACAAGTAGTGCCCTACATTGAACGTGAAAAGTATTTTGCCCATAACTCTTATCTCGGAAAACCTTTCTGATTGATTTCTGCGCCTAACGAGTCATTTTTGCATGCTCAAGAGATTCCTCAAGTCCGAATAGGAAAAAATTGAAGTCGGATTTTGTACCACTTGTGCCCTACATGGAAGCGGAAAAGTGTTTTTGGCATAACTCTTGGCCCGAAAAACATTTATAAAGGATTCTTGTGCCCAAAGTGGATTTTTTCCATGCTCCACGGCTCCATCACTTTAGAATGTGGAAAAAATGATGTTGGATTTTTCGTACAAGTAGTGCCCTACATTGAACGTGAAAAGCATTTTGCCCATAACTCTTATCTCGGAAAACATTTCTGATTGATTCTTGCGCCTAAAGAGGCATTTTTGCTTGCTCAAGTGATTCCTCAAGTCCGAATAGGAAAAAATTGAAGTCGGATTTTTCGTACCAGTTGTGCCCTACATGGAAGCAGAAAAGTGTTTTTGGCATAACTCTTGGCCCGAAAAACAGTTATAAATGATTCTTGTGCCTAAAGTGGATTTTTTCCATGCTCCACGGCTCCATCACGTTAGAATGTGGAAAAAATGATGTTGGATTTCTCGTACAAGTAGTACCCTACATTAAACGTGAAAAGTATTTTGCTCATAACTCTTATCTCGGAAAACATTTCTGATTGATTCCTGCTCCTAAAGAGGCATTTTTGCACGCTCAAGAGATTCCTCAAGTCCGAATAGGAAAAAATTAAAGTCGGATTTTTCATACCAGTTGTGCCCTACATGAAACCGAAAAAGTGTTTTTGGCATAACTCTTGGGCTGAAAAACATTTATAAAGGATTCTTGTGCCCAAAGTGGATTTTTTCCATTCTCAACGGCTCCATCACGTTAGGATGTGGAAAAAATGAAGTTGGATTTTTCGTACAAGTAGTGCCCTACATTGAACGTGAAAAGTATTTTGCCAATAACTCTTATCTCGGAAAACATTTTGGATTGATTCCTGTGCCTAAAGTGGCATTTTTCCAGGCTCAACAGATTCCTGAAGTCCGGAACGGGAAAACAATGAAGTCGGATTTTTCGTTCCAGTTGTTCCCTGCATTTAAGCTCGAAAGTGTTTTTGGCATTACTCTTAGCCCGAAAAACTTTTCTAAACGATTATTGTAGTGGATTTTTCATTCAAGTAGTGCCCTACATTGAACGTGAAAAGTATTTTGAACATAACTCTTTTCTCGAAAACATTTCTGATTGATTCTTGTGCCTAAAGTCGCATTTTTCCACGCTCAACAGATTCCTGTATTCGGAATTGGAAAAAAACATTTAAGTCGTTTTTTTCGTACCAGTTGTGCCCTACATGGAAGCTGACAAGTGTTTTTGGCATAACCTTGAGCCCGAAAAACATTTCTAAAGGATTCTTGTACCTAAAGTGGTTTTTTTTAAAGCTCCACGGCGGTGTCATGTCAGAATGTGGAACAAATGCAGTTGGATTTTTCGTATAAGTAGTGCCCTACATTGAACGTGAAAAGTATTTTGTCCATAACTCTTATCTCGGAAAACATTTCTGATTGATTCCTGCGCCTAAAGAGGCACTTTTCCATGCTCAAGAGATTCTTCAAGTCCCAATGGGAAAAAAAATTGAAGTCGGATTTTTCATACTAGTTGTGCCCTATATGGAAGCTGAAAAGTGTTTTTTGGTATAACTCTTAGCCCGAAAAACAATTTTAAACGATTCTTGTGCCAAAAGTGGTTTTCTTTCCATGCTACACGTCTCCATCACGTTAGAAGGTGGAAAAAATGAAGTTGGATCTTTGGTACAAGTAGTGCCCTACATTGAACGTGAAAAGTATCTTGCCCATAACTATTATCTCGGAAAACATTTCTGATTGATTCCTGTGCCTAAAGTGGCATTTTTCCAGGCTCAACAGATTCTTGAAGTCCGAGTGGGAAAAAAATGAAGTCGGATTTTTCGTACGAGTTGTGCCCTGCATTTAAGCTCGAAAGTGTTTTTGGCATTACTCTTAGCCCGAAAAACCTTTCTAAACGATTCTTGTGTCTAAAGTGGTTTTTTTACATGCTCCACAGCGCAACCCTGTCAGAATGTGACAAAACTGATGTTGGATTTTTCATAAAACTAGTGCCCTACATTGAATGTGAAAATTATTTTTAACATAACTCTTATCTCGAAAACATTTCTGATTAATTCTTGCGCCTAAAGTCGCATTTTCCCATGCTTAACAGATTCCTGAAGTCCGAATGGGAAAAAAAATTTAAGTCGGATTTTTCGTACCAGTTGTGCCCGACATGGAAGCTGAAAAGTGTTTTTGGTACAACTCTTTTGCCCGAAAAACATTTATAAACGATTATTGTGCCAAAAGTGGTTTTTTTTCCATGCTTCACGGCTCCATCACGTTAGAATGTGGAAAAAATGAAGTTGGATTTTTCGTACAAGTAGTGCTCTACATTCAACGTGGAAAGTATTTTGCCCATAACTCTTATCTTGGAAAACATTTCTGATTGATTCATGTGCCTAAAGTGGCATTTTTCCGGGCTAAACAGATTCTTGAAGTCCGAGTGGGAAAAAAATGAAGTCGGATTATTCGTACCAGTTGTGCCCTGCATTTAAGCTCAAAAGTGTTTTTGGCATTACTTTTAGCCCAAAAAACCTTTCTAAAACATTCTTGTGCCTAACATGGTTTTTTTCCATGCTCCACAGCGAGGTCGCATCAGAATGTGACAAAACTGAAGTTGGATTTTTCATACAAGTAGTGCCCTACATTGAACATGAAAAGTATTTTGAGCATAACTCTTATCTCGGAAAACATTTCTGATTGATTTATGCGCGTAAAGTGTCATTTTTTCCGTGCTCAAGAGATTCCTCAAGTTCGAATGGAAAAAAAATGAAGTTGGATTTTTTGTACCAGTCGTGCCCAACATGGAAGCTGAAAAGTATCTTTTGGCATTACTTTTAGCCCGAAAAACCTTTCTAAATGATTCTTGTGCCTAAAGTTGTTTTTTTACATGCTCCATAGCGCCGTCGCGTCAGAATGTGACAAAATTAAAGTTGGATTTTTCATACAAGTAGTGCCCTACATTGAACGTGAAAAGTATTTTGAACATAACTCTTATCTCGAAAATATTTCTGATTGATTCTTGCGCCAAAAGTCGTATTTTCCATGCTCAACAGATTCCTGAAGTCCGAATGGGAAAAAAAATAAAGTCTGATTTTACGTACCAGTTGTGCCCTACATGGAAGCTGAAAAGTGTTTTTGGCATAACTCTGGGCCCGAAAAACATTTCTAAATGATTCTTGTACCTAAAGTGGTTTTTTTTAAAAGCTCCACAGCGCCGTCTCGTCAGAATGTGGAACAAATGTAGTTGGATTTTTCGTACAAGTAGTGCCCTACATTGAACGTGAAAAGTATTTTGCCCATAACTCTTATCTCAGTAAACATTTCGGATTGATTGCTGCGCCTAAAGAGGCATTTTTCCATGCTTAAGAGATTCCTCAAGTCCGAATGGGAAAAAAAATGAAGTCGGATTTTTCGTACTAGTAGGGCCCTACATGGAAGTTGAAAAGTGTTTTTGGTATAACTCTTAGCCCGGAAAACATTTATAAACGATTCTTTTGCCAAAAGTGGTTTTTTTCCATGCTCCACGGCTCCATCACGTCAGAATGTGGAAAAAATAAAGTTGGATTTATCGTACAAGTAGTGCCCAACATTGAACGTGAAAAATAATTTTCCCATAACTCTTATCTTGAAAAACATTTATGATTGATTCCTGTGCCTAGAGTGGCATTTTTCCAGGCTCAACAGATTCCTGAAGTCCGAGTGGGTAAAAAATGAAGTTGGATTTTTCGTACCAGTTGTGCCCTGCATTTAAGCTCAAAAGTGTTTTTGGCATTACTCTTAGCCCGAAAAACCTTTCTAAACACTGTTTGTGCCTAATATGGCTTTTTTCCATGCTCCACAGCGCCGTCACGTCAGAATGTGACAAAACTGAAGTTGGATTTTTCATACAAGCAATGCCCTACATTGAACACGAAAAGTATTTTGAACATAACTCTTATCTCGGAAAACATTTCTGATTGAATCCTACGCCTAAAGTGGCATTTTTCCGTGCTTAAGAGATTCCTCAAGTCCGAATGGGAAAAAAATGAAGTCGGATTTTTTGTACCAGTTGTGCCCTACATGGAAGCTGAAAAGTGTTTTTTTGACATTACTCTTAGCCCGAAAAACATTAATAAACGATTCTTGTGCCTAAAGTGGATTTTTTTTGCATGCTCCACGGCTCCATCACGTTAGAATGTGGAAAAAATGAAGTTGGATTTTTCGTACAAGTAGTGCCCAACATTAAACGTGAAAAAGTATTTTGCCCATAACTCTTATCTCGGAAAACATTTTGGATTGACTCCTGTGCCTAATGTGGCATTATTCCAGGCTCAACAGATTCTTGAGGTCCAAATGGGAAAAAAATGAAGTCGGATTTTTCGTTCCAGTTGTGCCTTGCATTTAAACTCGAAAGTGTTTTTGGCATTACTCTTAGCTCGAAAAACCTTTCTAAACGATTCTTGTGCCTAAAGTGGTTTTTTACATGCTCCACAGCGCAGTCATGTCAGAATGTGACAAAACTGAAGTTGGATTTGTCATACAAGTAGTGCCCTACATTGAACGTGAAAAGTATTTTGAACATAACTCTTATCTCCAAAACATTTTTGATTGATTCTTGCGCCTAAAGTCACATTTTCTATGCTCAACAGATTCGTGTAGTCTGATTGGGAAAAAAAATGAAGTCGGATTTTTCGTACCAGTTGTGCCCTACATGGAAGCTAAAAAGTGTTTTTGGCATAACTATGAGCTTGAAAAACATTTATAAACGATTCTTGTACCTAAAGTGGTTTTTTTTAAAAGCTCCACATCGCCGTCATATAAGAATGTGGAACAAATATAGTTGGATTTTTCGTACAAGTAGTGCCCTAAATTGAACGTGAAAAGTATTTTGCCCATAACTCTTATCTCGGAAAACATTTATGATCGATTCCTGCGCCTAAAGAGGCATTTTTCCATCCTCAAGAGATTCCTCAAGTCCGAATGGGAAAAAAATGAAGTCGGATTTTTCGTACCAGGTGTGCCCTGCATTTAAGCTCAAAAGTGTTTTTGGCATTACTCTTATCCCGAAAAACCTTTCTAAACGATTCTTGTGCCTAAAGTAGTTTTTTTACATGCACCACAGCGCCGTCAAGTCAGAACGTGACAAAACTAAAGTCGGATTTTTCATACAAGTAGTGCCCTACATTGAACGTGAAAAGTATTTTGAACATAACTCTTATCTCGGAAAACATTTCTGATTGATTCCTGCGCCTAAAGAGGCATTTTTGTATGCTCAAGAGATTCCTAAAGTCCGAATAGAAAAATATGAAGTCGGATTTTTCGTACCAGTTGTGCCCTACATGGAAGCTGAAAATTGTTTTTGGCATAACTCTTGGCCCGAAAAACATTTATGAATGATTCTTGTGCCTACATGCTCCACGGCTCCATCACATTAGAATGTGGAAAAAATGATGTTGGCTTTTTCGTACAAGTAGTGCCCTACATTGAACGTGAAAAGTATTTTGCCCATAACTCTTATCTCGGAAAACCTTTCTGATTGATTCCTGCGCCTAAAGAGGCATTTTTGCATGCTCAAGAGATTCCTCAAGTCCGAATAGGAAAAAATTGAAGTCGGATTTTGTACCACTTGTGCCCTACATGGAAGCGGAAAAGTGTTTTTGGCATAACTCTTGGCCCGAAAAACATTTATAAAGGATTCTTGTACCCAAAGTGGATTGTTTCCATGCTCCACGGCTCCATCACTTTAGAATGTGGAAAAAATGATGTTGGATTTTTCGTACAAGTAGTGCCCTACATTGAACGTGAAAAGTATTTTACCCATAACTCTTATCTCGGAAAAATTTCTGATTGATTCTTGCGCCTAAAGAGGCATTTTTGCTTGCTCAAGAGATTCCTCAAGTCCGAATAGGAAAAAATTGAAGTCGGATTTTTCGTACCAGTTGTGCCCTACATGGAAGCGGAAAAGTGTTTTTGGCATAACTCTTGGCCCGAAAAACATTTATAAATGATTCTTGTGCCAATAGTGGATTTTTTCCATGCTCCACGGCTCCATCACGTTAGAATGTGGAAAAAATGATGTTGGATTTCTCGTACAAGTAGTGCCCTACATTACACGTGAAAAGTATTTTGCCCATAACTCTTATCTCGGAAAACTTTTATGATTGATTCCTGCTCCTAAAGAGGCATTTTGCATGCTCAAGAGATTCCTCAAGTCCGAATAGCAAAAAATTGAAGTCGGATTTTTCATACCAGTTGTGCCCTACATGGAAGCGGAAAAGTGTTTTTGGCATAACTCTTGGGCTGAAAAACATTTATAAAGGATTCTTGTGCCCAAAGTGGATTTTTTCCATTCTCAACGGCTCCATCACGTTAGGATGTGGAAAAAATGAAGTTGGATTTTTCGTACAAGTAGTGCCCTACATTGAACGTGAAAAGTATTTTGCCAATAACTCTTATCTCGGAAAATATTTTGGATTGATTCCTGTGCCTAAAGTGGCATTTTTCCAGGCTCAACAGATTCCTGAAGTCCGAAACGGGAAAATAATGATGTCGGATTTTTCGTTCCAGTTGTTCCCTGCATTTATGCTCGAAAGTGTTTTTGGCATTACTCTTAGCCCGAAAAACTTTTCTAAACGATTCTTGTAGTGGATTTTTCATACAAGTAGTGCCCTACATTGAACGTGAAAAGTATTTTGAACATAACTCTATTCTCGAAAACATTTCTGATTGATTCGTGTGCCTAAAGTCGCATTTTTCCACGCTCAACAGATTCCTGTATTCGGAATTGGAAAAAAAAATTTAAGTCGGATTTTTCGTACCAGTTGTGCCCTACATGGAAGCTGACAAGTGTTTTTGGCATAACCTTGAGCCCGAAAAACATTTCTAAAGGATTCTTGTACCTAAAGTGGTTTTTTTTAAAGCTCCACGGCGGTGTCACATCAGAATGTGGAACAAATGCAGTTGGATTTTTCAAATAAGTAGTGCCCTACATTGAACGTGAAAAGTATTTTGTCCATAACTCTTATCTCGGAAAACATTTCTGATTGATTCCTGCGCCTAAAGAGGCACTTTTCCATGCTCAAGAGATTCCTCAAGTCCGAATGGGAAAAAAAAATTGAAGTCGGATTTTTCATACTAGTTGTGCCCTATATGGAAGCTGAAAAGTGTTTTTTGGTATAACTCTTAGCCCGAAAAACAATTATAAACGATTCTTGTGCCAAAAGTGGTTTTCTTTCCATGCTACACGTCTCCATCACGTTAGAAGGTGGAAAAAATGAAGTTGGATCTTTGGTACAAGTAGTGCCCTACATTGAACGTGAAAAGTATCTTGCCCATAACTATTATCTCGGAAAACATTTCTGATTGATTCCTGTGCCTAAAGTGGCATTTTTTCATGATCAAGAGATTCCTCAAGTCTGAATGGGAAAAAAAATAAAGTCGGATTTTTCGTACCAGTTGTGCCCAACATGGAAGCTGAAAAGTGTTTTTTGCATATCTCTTTGCTTGAAAAATATTTCTAAATGATTCTTGTGCCTAAAGTAGTTTTTTTCCTTTGCTTCACAGCGTCGTCGGGTCAGAATGTGGAACAGATGAAGTTGGATTTTTCGTACAAGTGGTGCCCTACATTGAACGTGAAAAGTATTTTGCGTATAACTCTTATCTCGGAACACATTTCTGATTGATTCCTGCGCCTAAAGTGGCATTTATCCATTCTCAACAAATTCTACAAGTCCGATTGGGAAAAAAATGAAGTCGTATTTTTCGTACCAGTTTTGCCCTACATTTAAGCTCGAAAGTGTTTTTGGCATTACTCTTAGCCCGAAAAACCTTTCTAAACGATTATTGTGCCTAAACTTTTTTCTACCATGCTACATAGCGCCTTCACGTCATAATGTGAAAAAAATGAAGTTGGATTTTTCATACAAGTAGTGCCCTACATTGAACGTGAAAAGTATTTTGCCTATAACTCATATCTCGGAAAACATTTCTGATTGATTCCTGCGCCTAAAGTGGTATTTTTCCATACTCAAGTGCTCCTCAAGTCCGAATGCGAAAAAAAAAGTCGGATTTTTCGTACCAGTTGTGCCCAACATGGATGCTGAAAAGTGTTTTTTGCATAACTCTTAGCCCGAAAAATATTTCTAAATGATTCTTGTGCCTAAAGTGATTTTTTCAATGCTCTACAGCGCCGTCACGTCAGAATGTGGAACAAATGAAGTTGGATTTTTCGTACAAGTGGTGCCCTACATTAAACGAGAAAAGTATTTTGCATATAACTCTTATCTCGGAAAACATTTTCGATTGATTACTGCGCCTAAAGTGGCATTTTTCCATGCTCAACAGATTTGTCAAGTCTGAATGGGAAAAAAATTAAGTCGTTTTTTTCGTACCAGTTGGACCTTTCTTTTAAGCTCAAAAGTGTTTTTGGCATTACTCTTATCCCGAAAAACCTTTCTAAACGATTCTTGTGCCGAAAGTGGTTTTTTTACATGCTCCACAGCGCCGTCAAGTCAGAACGTGACAAAACTAAAGTCGGATTTTTTGTACCAGTTGTGCGCGACATGGAAGTTGAAAAATGTTTTTGGCATAACTCTTAGCCCGAAAAACATTTATAAATGATTCTTGTGCCTAAAGTGGATTTTTCCATGCTCCACAGCGCCGTCACGTCAGAATGTGGAATAAATGAAGTTGGATTTTACGTGCAAGTGGTACCCTACATTGAACGTGAAAAGTATTTTGCCTATAACTCTTATCTCGGAAAACATTTTTTATTGATTCCTGCGCCTAAAGTGGCATTTTTCCAAGCTCAACAGATTCCTCAAGTCCGAATGGGAAAAAAAATGAAGTCGTTTTTTTCGTACCAGTTGTGCCCTGCATTTAAGCTCAAAAGTGTTTTTGGCATTACTCTTAGCCCGAAAAACCGTTCTAAACGATTATTGTGCCTAAAGTTGTTTTCTACCATGCTACATAGCGCCTTCACGTCATAATGTGAAAAAAATGAAGTTGGATTTTTCATACAAGTAGTGCCCGACATTGAACGTGAAAAGTATTTTGCCTATAACTCTTAGCCCGAAAAACATTAATAAACGATTCTTGTGCCTAAAGTGGTTTTTTTTCCATGCTCCACGGCTCCATCAAATTAGAATGTGGAAAAAAATGAAGTTGGATTTTCCGTACAAGTAGTGCCCTACATTGAACGTGAAAAGTATTTTGCCCATAACTCTTATCTCGGAAAACATTTCTGATTGATTCCTGCGCCTAAAGTGCTATTTTTCCATGGTCAAGAGATTCCTCAAGTCCGAATGGGAAAAAAAATGAAGTCGGATTTTTCGTACCAGTTGTGCCCAACGTGGAAGCTGAAAAGTGTTTTTTGCATAACTCATAGCCCGAAAAATATATCTAAATGATTCTTGCACCTAAAGTGGTTTTTTTCATGCTCCACAGCCCCGTCACGTCAGAATGTTGAACAAATGAAGTTGGATTTTTTGTACAAGTGGTGCCCTATACATAACGTGAAAAGTATTTTGCATATAACTCTTATCTCGGAAAATATTTTTGATTGATTACTGCGCCTAAAGTGGCATTTTTCCATGCTCAACAGATTTCTCAAGTCTGAATGGGAAAAAAATGAAGTCGTTTTGTTCGTACCAGTTGGACCCTGCATTTAAGCTCAAAAGTGTTTTTGGCATTACTCTTATCCCGAAAAACCTTTCTAAACGATTCTTGTGCCGAAAGTGGTTTTTTTACATGCTCCACAGCGCCGTCAAGTCAGAACGTGACAAAACTAATGTCGGATTTGTCGTACCAGTTGTGCGCTACTTGGAAGCTGAAAAGTGATTTTGGCATAACTCTTAGCCCGAAAAACATTAATAAACGATTCTTGTGCCTAAAGTGGTTTTTTTTCCACGCTCCACGGCTCCATCAAATTAGAATGTGGAAAAAAATGAAGTTGGATTTTCCGTACAAGTAGTGCCCTACATTGAACGTGAAAAGTATTTTGCCCATAACTCTTATCTCGGAAAACATTTCTGATTGATTCCTACGCCTAAAGTGGTATTTTTCCATGGTCAAGAGATTCCTCAAGTCCGAATGGGAAAAAAAATGAATTCGGATTTTTCGTACCAGTTGTGCCCAACATGGAAGCTGAAAAGTGTTTTTTTGCATAACTCTTAGCCCGAAAAACCTTTCTAAACGATTCTTGTGCCGAAAGTGGTTTTTTTACATGCTCCACAGCGCCGTTAAGTCAGAACGTGACAAAACTAAAGTCGGATTTTTTGTACCAGTTGTGCGCGACACGGAAGTTGAAAAGTGTTTTTGGCATAACTCTTAGCCCCAAAAACATTTCTAAATGATTCTTGTGCCTAAAGTGGTTTTTTCCATGCTCCACAACGCCGTCACGTCAGAATGTGGAATAAATGAAGTTGGATTTTACGTACAAGTGGTACCCTACATTGAACGTGAAAAGTATTTTGCCTATAACTCTTATCTCGGAAAACATTTTTGATTGATTCCTGCGCCTAGAGTGGCATTTTTTCAAGCTCAACAGATTCCTCAAGTCCGAATGGGAAAAAAAATGAAGTCGTTTTTTTCGTACCAGTTGTGCCCTGCATTTAAGCTCAAAAGTGTTTTTGGCATTACTCTTAGCCCGAAAATCCTTTCTAAACGATTATTGTGCCTAAAGTTGTTTTCTACCATGCTACATAGCGCCTTCACGTCATAATGTGAAAAAAATGAAGTTGGATTTTTCATACAAGTAGTGCCCGACATTGAACGTGAAAATTATTTTGCCTATAACTCTTATCTCGGAAAACATTTCGGATTGATTCCTGCGCCTAAAGTGGTATTTTTCCATACTCAAGAGATTCCTCAAGTGCGAATGCGAAAAAAAAAAAGTCGGATTTTTCGTACCAGTTGTGGCCATCATGGAAGCTGAATAGTTGTTTTTTCCATGCTCCACAGCGCCGTCACGTCAGAATGTGGAACAAATGAAGTTGGATTTTTCGTGCAAGTGGTGCCCTACATTAAACGCGAAAAGTATTTTGCATATAACTCTTAACTCGGAAAACATTTTTGATTGATTACTGCGCCTAAAGTGGCATTTTTCCATGCTCAACAGATTTCTCAAGTCTGAATGGGAAAAAAATGAAGTCGTTTTTTTCGTACCAGTTGGACCCTGCATTTAAGCTCAAAAGTGTTTGTGGCATTACTCTTATCCCGAAAAACCTTTCTAAACGATTCTTGTGCCGAAAGTGGTTTTTTTCACATGCTCCACAGCGCCGTCAAGTCGGAACGTGACAAAACTAAAGTCGGATTTTTTGAACCAGTTGTGCGCGTCATGGAATTTGAAAAGTGTTTTTGGCATAACTCTTAGGCCGAAAAATATTTCTAAATGATTCTTGTGCCTAAGTGGTTTTTCCCATGCTCCACAGCGCCGTCACGTCAGAATGTGGAATAAATGAAGTCGGATTTTACGTACAAGTGGTACCCTACATTGAACGTGAAAAGTATTTTGCCTATAACTCTTATCTCGGAAAACATTTTTGATTGATTCCTGCGCCTAAAGTGGCATTTTTCCAAGCTCAACAGATTCCTCAAGTCCGAATGGGCAAAAAAATGAAGTCGTTTTTTTCGTACCAGTTGTGCCCTGCATTTAAGCTCAAAAGTGTTTTTGGCATTACTCTTATCCTGAAAAATCTTTCTAAACGATTCTTGTCTCTAAAGTGGTTTTTTTACATGCTCCACAGCGCCGTCAAGTCAGAACGTGACAAAACTAATGTCGGATTTGTCGTACCAGTTGTGCGCTACTTGGAAGCTGAAAAGTGATTTTGGCATAACTCTTAGTCCGAAAAACATTAAAAACGATTCTTGTGCCTAAAGTGGTTTTTATTCCATGCTCCACGGCTCCATCAAATTAGAATGTGGAAAAAAATGAAGTCGGATTATCCGCACAAGTAGTGCCCTACATTGAACGTGAAAAGTATTTTGCCCATAACTCTTATCTCGGAAAACATTTCTGATGGATTCCTGTGCCTAAAGTGGTATTTTTACATGGTCAAGAGATTCCTCAAGTCCGAATGGGAAAAAAACGAAGTCGGATTTTTCGTACCACTTGTGCCCAACATGGAAGCTGAAAAGTGTTTTTTGCATAACTCTTAGCCCGAAAAATATATCTAAATGATTCTTGCACCTAAAGTGGTTTTTTTCATGCTCCACAACCCCGTCACGTCAGAATGTTGAACAAATGAAGTTGGATTTTTTGTACAAGTGGTGCCCCACACATAACGTGAAAAGTATTTTGCCTATAACTCTTATCTCGGAAAATTTTTTTGATTGATTACTGCGCCTAAAGTGGCATTTTTCCATTCTCAACAGATTCCTCAAGTCTGAATGGGAAAAAAATGAAGTCGTTTTTTTCGTACCAGTTGTGCCCTAAGCTCGAATTTGTTTTTGGCATTACTCTGAGCCCGAAAAACCTTTCTAAACGATTCTTGTGCCTAAAGTGGTTTTTTACCATGCTACATAGCGCCTTCACGTCATAATGTGAAAAAACTGAAGTTGGATTTTTCATACAAGTAGTGCCCTACATTGAACGTGAAAAGTATTTTGCCCACAACTCTTATCTCGGAAAACATTTCTGCTTGATTCCTGCGCCTAGTGTGGCATTTTTCCATGCTCAACAGATTCCTGAAGTCCGAATGGAAAAAGATTGAAGTCGGATTTTTCGTACCAGTTGTGCCCTACATTTAAGCTCAAAAGTGTTTTTCGCATTACTCTTATCCCGAAAAACCTTTCTAAACGATTCTTGTCTCTAAAGTGGTTTTTTTACATGCTCCACAGCGTCGTCAAGTCAGAACGTGACAAAACTAATGTCGGATTTTTCGTACCAGTTGTGCGCTACATGGAAGCTGAAGAGTGATTTTGGCATAACTCTTAGCCAGAAAAACATTAATAAACGATTCTTGTGCCTAATGTGGTTTTTTTTTCCATGCTCCACGGCTCCATCACATTAGATTGTGGAAAAAATGAAGTTGAATTTTCCGTACAAGTAGTGCCCTACATTGAACGTGAAAAGTATTTTGCCCACAACTCTTATCTCGGAAAACATTTATGATTGATTCCTGCGCCTAAAGTTGCATATTTCCATGCTCAACATATTCCTCAAGTCCGAATAGAAAAAATCCGAAGTCGTTTTTTTCGTACCAGTTGTGCCCTGCATTTAAGCTCGAAAGTGTTTTTGGCATTACTCTTAGCCCGAAATACCTTTTTAAAAGATTCTTGTGCCTAAAGTGGTTTTTTACCATGCTACATAGCGCCTTCACGTCATAACGTGGAAAAACGGAAGTTGGATTTTTCATACAAGTAGTGCCCTACATTGAACGTGAAAAGTATTTTGCCCACAACTCTTATCTCGAAAAACATTTCTGATTGATTCCTGCGCCTTATACCAAAATAACTTTTCAGCTTCCATGTAGCGCACAACTGGTACGAAAAATCCGACATTAGTTTTGTCACGTTCTGACTTGACGGCGCTGTGGAGCATGTAAAAAAACCACTTTAGAGACAAGAATCGTTTAGAAAGGTTTTTCGAGATAAGAGTAATGCCAAAAACACTTTTGAGCTTAAATGCAGGACACAACTGGTACGAAAAATCAGACTTCAATTTTTTCCCATTCGGACTTCAGGAATCTGTTCCCTCTTCCCAAGTTGGATCGTCTTTCCACAGCCGGCCATGCTTTACTAAGCTTCATGGACGCCTATTCAGGTTTTCATCAAATCCCCATGTGGTTAGAGGATCAGGATAAAACCTCCCTCATTATTGAAAAGGGGTTGTATAGCTGGTTGAGAATGCCATTCGGCCTACGCAATGCTCCGGCCACCTTTCAAAGATTGATCAATATCGTCTTTCAGCCACAGTTGGGAAGAAACATGGAGGCCTATATTGATGATATGATAGTCATGAATCGGCAAGAGGAAGGTTATGTTGGTGATTTGAGAGAGACTTTCGAGACTCTCACAAAATACAAGTTAAAATTGAACCCCGGCAAATGCGTATTTGGAGTATTGTCTGGGAATTTCTTAGGATTCTTGGTAGATCAGAGGGGAATAGAAGCCAACCCAGAAAAAATCCAAGCTATTTTAGACATGAAATCCCCGTCAAAGATAAAGGAAGTTCAGCGATTGACGGGTTCCTTGGCTACCCTTGGACGATTCTTGTCCAAGTCAGGTGACAAGTGCCATCACTTCTTCGCCACGATCAAGAAAAAGGCCAAGTTTGAATGGACAGCAGAGGCAGAGCAAGCGCTTCAACAAGTCAAAGATCACCTTCGGCAGCTGCCTAGGTTGGTCAGTCCAGCTGTGGGGGAGAAACTGTTTGTATACTTGGCTGTGTCCACTTAGGCTGTGAGTGCTGTCCTACTGGCTAAAAGAGAGTCCATGCAAGTCCCCATATACTTTGTGAGTCATGTGCTCAAGGATGCGAAAAATAGGTATACTCCAGTTGAGAAGTTTGGATTGGCCCTCGTCATGGCCAGCCGAAAGTTGAGGCCTTATTTCCTGGCGCACAACATACTCGTCTATACTGACCAACCTCTGAAGCAAGTTCAACAAAAGATGGAAGCTGCCGGACGAATGTTAAAATGGGCTGTTGAGCTTAACATATTCGATATGTCATTTGAACCAAGGAAATCCATTAAGGGGCAAGCCTTGGCAGATTTTATAGTTGAACTTACTCGGCCAACTATAGAGCCAATATCTGATCCAGCTGAAGGAAAGAAGCATTGGATGCTCATGGTTGATGGGTCATCCACTGTCAATGGATGTGGGGCAGGAATCATTTGTCAATCTCCGGAAGGAGACAAGTTCGAATATGCGCTAAGATTACAGTTCCAAGCGTCCGATAATGAAGCTGAATATGAAGCACTTCTAGCTAAAATCAAAATGTGTAAAGCGGCAGGAGCTCTAGAGATCGAGGCCAAATCAGACTCTCTCTTGGTTGTCAGTCAAATCAATAGAAATTTTGAATGTAAAGAAGCATCGATGGGCAAATATATGCGTCTGATCAAAGATGAGATTGAGCCTTTGAAACGATTTGTTCTCGACCAAGTACCAAGGTCAGAAAATCATCAAGCAGATGCTCTCTCAAAATTGGCCAGCTCGGCTGAAGGTGATGCGCCAAGAACAGTGTTTTGGGAAGTCAAACCCAAAAAGAGCATTGACCAAGAACAAGTCATGTTTCTTAGCCGAGGGGCAGTGTGGATGGAGCCCATAATAGAATACAAGAAGATGGGACGGTTGCCTCCGGACCCTGTAGAGGCTAAGTATGTGAAGGCTAGAGACAAGTGGTTTGAATTATGAGATGAGACTATTTACAAGAGGTCATTCAATCGTCCTCTCCTCAAGTGCATCACCAGGGAAGAAGGTCTAGAGGTTCTGAAGGAACTCCATGAAGGAGCTTGTGCATCTCACATTGGGGGAAGATCATTGGGAGAAAAGGCTTTAAGGACGGGATATTACTGGCCTACCTTAAAGGAAGATGCCCTCGTCTATGCAAAGAAGTGCGACAGTTGTCAGAAGCACGAAAATCTGCATCAGAAGCCGTCCAACTACCTAACTCCTATCTTGTTCCCTCCGCCTTTTGCCAAATGGGGCATGGATATCCTAGGACCTTTCCCTGTGGCCGCTGGGCAAAAGAAGTTTGTGATAGTGGCTGTGGACTACTTCACTAAATGGATATAGGCTGAAGCCATGCGAGGTATAACAACAAACGACGTCAAGGGTTTTATTTGGAAAAACATTATAACTCGTTTTGGCATGCCACAGTCCATCGTCTTTGATAATGGCCCGCAGTTCGAAACACCTAAACTGAAAGATTGGTTGGCAGAACGAGAAATCAACGCTCACTTCGCTGCAGTCGCCCACCCACAAGCCAATGGGCAAGTAGAGTCCTTCAACAAGATTCTATCTAATGGAATCAAAAGGAAGTTGGATAATGCCAAGGAACAGTGGGTTGAAGAACTACAGCTAGTGTTATGGTCCATCAGAACAACCGCCAAAAATTCTACAGGGGAGACACGCTTCATGTTGGTTTATGGCACTGAAGCCGTCTTGCCCATTGAAATTGAAGAACCCACCCTGCGAGTCATGTTGTACACAGAAGATGCCAACTGGGCTGCATTACGCACGGCTTTGGATAAAGTACCAGAAGTCAGGGGCAATGCCTTGCTAAGAATGCAAGTGTACAAGCTACGAATGGCTCGGGAGTTTAACAAGAGAGTTGCTAGACGACCACAAAAGGTGGGGGATCTGGTTCTAAGGAAGATGGAGGCGGTTGGACGGGCTAAAGAGCTGGGGAAGCTAACACAAAATTGGGAAGGACCTTATCTGATTATCCAAGAGCTACGTAGTGGAACCTTTCGTCTCCAAGATCCTGATGGACGAGTTATACAACGCACTTGGAACTCAGATAATCTGAAAAAGTACCACGTCTAACTCAATTCATCGTCAGGAATCTAACTGGTAGTTTGTAGTAAGTCCAAAGTGCCACGGCACATGCTAGAAAAAAGAATTGTATACATGTATCTTGGCATTTAGTCAAGCAAAATTCATAAAATACAATTCGTACTTTCTTATCGCCTTTGTTTACTTTCACCAAGTTAGTTCTCTTTGGGGCATTAAATCAGTTACTAGTCTAAGAGAGACAATAACTTGGGACAAAAACACAAAAAACAATAGAGCGTTAAAAATACCCACTTCTATGCCGAACATCACCCCCTCGAGGATACCGGCCAAAAGTATAACAACCTAAAGGTTGACAATACATAAATGGCACAATCTCTAGTAAGAGAAACGTCAAGGTCTCTAAGAGAAGGCTGACCAGAAATAAGCCCTAAGTAAAGGATACTTACTTTCACATACACGGACAAGTAAGTAGTAAAGACCCTAGTAAGGGATCACTACTTCCGGACAAGTGTTGGTCCCTTAAGGAAGGCGGCTAAGACATGGTCAGACCATGTATCTAAAGCTCGTCCTTAGCGGTTTCAGTAGGCTTGGCCAACGTTGGCTGCTCTCCTTCTTCGACTATGGCTTGTCCACTATATACGGTTGAGCCTAGCCCAAGAAGGGGGATAAAACAAGCCTATAGGACGAGCTAAAAGAGGGAAGGTCGTTCAAAAAACCAGGATGAACTAGGCAATAATTACTGCAGGACGAGTGTTACCAACTCGAGAAAAACGGCTAAAACGTGGCTAGTCCACAAAACCATATGTATTGGCCGTTTTCCTCCTTAGGGCAAAACTCGTCTGAATGGGAAGACCATCCAGAGTTCCAGAACGAATGTCACTAAGTACTTGGGCACTTTCTGGAATAATTTACTATCGTCCAAGGACAAGGATGGCAAACTTTCCCTATATTTATTTTGCAAACAATCCAAAGTCCCAGGACGAATGTCACTACGTACTTGGGTACTTTCTGGAAAAATTTACTATCGTCCAAGGACAAGGATGGCAAACTTTCCCTATATTTATTTTGCAAACCATCCAAAGTCCCAAGACGAATGTCACTAAGTACTTGGATAATTTTTGGAAAGATTTACAATCGTCCAAGGACAAGGATGGCAATTTCTCCATTATGTGTTTTGCAAATCGTCCGTACACTCTCGATCATCCAAGGGCAAGGATCAGGGTTGGCGAGATTACTCTATCTGAACTTTGTAGACCGTCCAAGAGTTCAGGACGAGTCTCTTCTTGTACTTGGATGCATTTTGAAAAGATTTATGATCGTCTAAAGGCAAGGACGTTGCTCTTTCCTTAAAACATCTGTGCGGATCGTCCAGCATTCAGGACGAGGCTCATTTTATACTTGGTCAGAATTTTAATTCAAGAAGAGAAAAGACAAGCAATTGGCAAAAAGTCTTTCATATATACTTGGCCAAAGGTTTACAATTTAAGACTAGAAGAGTTAAAGCTACAACGGCAAACAAGCCAAGAAACTTAGGAAAATAAACCTAAAACTAGGCATCATCTTCAGCGCGAGTTTCTTGGTCGTCTTCAGGGTTCTCCTCCTCAACCGCATCTACGTCGTCAGAGTCCAAAAACTCCGGAGGTTCCTCGGCACGTATCATGGCACGATGAACACTCTCCTGATATTCCAGACGACGAATGAAGCTGGAGACCTCAGAAGGCTCAGCCAGCATCTCAAAGGCCTTGACGGCCCAGTCCTTAGACGTCTCGACGACTTGAACCAAGCCTTCTTTGGCGTGGTTAAAGGCCAAGGCCGCTTCCCCCTCCAGACGGGCAGTCTTCGCCCTTAAGAGGATGTTCTCCCTTCTCAGTTGAACGGCGGCAAGAAGAGCAATATCTCTTTCACCCTTCAGATTAGCAGAAACAACATCTATGACCATCTTCAAACGGTCCAGCTCCTTGTATAGATCTTTGATAGTACCAAGATAATTCTTGTTTTCGGACTCCAGGAGCGCTAACCTCTTCTCCAAAGCATCCACGGATTGACGATGAAGGGTATTAACCATCTCAATGTCATGGATGGCCTTGTCGCCAGCCGTTGTAGCAAGGTGGACGAGCTTCTTGTTCTCTTTTCTAAGCTCCCTCGCCCACTCTTCAGTAACATGCTCCGAGCAAAAAGCTGGGACAATGAAAACAAAACAAATCATTAGACGGGTTACAAAAATGAAAAAATATACACAAGTATTAAACAAAAGCGGTAGTAAGTTATACCTCAGCAGCCAGTTGAGACATGTAGCCCACATGCCCGGCCGATGCCCCCCTTAATCCTTCGATATAGGATTCTGGGTAACACTTGAAGAGCTCCTGCTTAAGCCGATCTTTTTCTGCCTTTGACATTTTGGCAAAAGCAGGAGAAGACTCCTCGTCCGAGTCAATGGTGGGAAAAGCTGAGGGTAAGGCTGGGCCTTTGCCCTTATCTGAAAGAGGGGGAGAGTCAGTTATCTTGATGGGAAAGACGATGGCTTGTCTATTGGACGGACTCATGGACCGTCCGTCGACCCGCACCGTCCTAACTATATTCGGATAACACGACTCACCAGACGAAATAGATGTCGTCCTAATAGCTAGCGGCATCTGCGGCACCAGCTTGGCCACCGAGCCGCTGAAGCCAGGGTAGTTCTCAGCCGCCGTCTCCGACTCCGAAATAACCAAAGCGAAGGACGACTTTTGTCTGGCCTCAGCAGAATCCGCTGGCAGAACGTCCAACTGACCAGCATGATCCGCAATCTTCTCCCCCTCGGCAGGGGCGGCAGCTGAAGGCTCCTTTTTCAGGGCCCAGTCCTTTGGTGGCGGCATGCTTTTCTCCCCACCTCCACCAGCAGAAGTCGTCTTCTCTAGCCTCTTTCTTGTAAAGCCCTTAGGCTTTTTCGCAAGAGGCTGGTCCGCGGCCGCCGTAGGCCTCTTTTTGGACGAGGACGACTTCCCAGGTGGAAGTTTGTTTGTAGGAGCATTTTTTTGCAAAGCATGAACAAGTTATCAAATTGGTCGTCCAAGGGAGAAAAGTTATAATTCCTATTACGAGGCTTCAGACGAAAATCACATAAAGAAGGAAGGCGTCCTATATTGAAAACTTTTCGTAAGGGAACCTCATCCGAAGAAATTTCTAAATCCAGACGAAGACGATGCAAAGAAGGAAGCCGTCCAAAAGAAGACGGACTAAAATGACTTCCGTCCAAGGGCAAGAAATCAACTCTTCGTGCAAAATTAGAACTTAAAGTTTCTCAGACGAGAATAGCCCAAAGAAGGTGGCCGTCCAAGCATGGACGCCTTCCTTCTTCAGGTGATTCTCGTCCAAAGAGATGAAACCTACCTTGGACGAGTCCAAATGTTACTCGTCCAAAGTTGATCCGCCCCTCAGACAAGAATAGCCCAAAAGAGATGGCCGTCCAAGCTTGGACGCCTTCCTTCTTCGGGTAATCCTCGTCCAAAGGAAGGGACAACGACTTGGACGAGTCCATAAGAGGTTATGTGCAAGCTGTCTGTATCATGGATATAGTGAGGAAGATTTTATCTTATACTTCTATAATGGAATTTCTGATGATGATGTGCGGATGATTAATGCAGCTAGTGGTGGATCGATCATAAATAAGACTCCAGCGAACGCTAGAGCTTTGATAGAGGAGCTTTCTGAAGGCTCCAGACATTTTAGTAGGCGATCCACCTACAAGAAGGTGAATGTGAGTAGCTCAACTATGCAAAATCCCAAACTTGAAGAACAGGTTCAAGCTCTTACCTCACTTGTAAGAGAGCTCATTGTTAAGGGACACACACAACAAGTTAAGGCGTGTGGGATATGTGCTTCAGATCACCCCACTGATTATTGCCCACAACATCAAGAGGGATCAAGTGAGGAAGTCAAAGCTCTTGGTTTTCAAGGCTCAGGGAATCAAAGGAGATATGATCCTTATTCCAACACATACAATCCTGGTTGGAGAGATAATCCGAGGTTGAGGTATGGTAATGAGCAAGGTAACCAACAACCCACACAATATCATCAACCGCAACAACAGTTCATGAGACGTCAAGCTCCAGTTCAGGGTTATCAGCAGGGTCAGAATTTGGATATGAGGCAAAGTTCTACAATGTCTACTGAAGATATGCTCAATGCCTTAACCAAGAATGTGACCAACATGCAAGGGAATATGGTACAGTTTCAAGGGGAAACCCGCTCTAGTATTAAGAATTTGGAAACACAGATGAGCCAGGTTTCGAGTGCAGTGAGCAGGCTAGAGGCTCGTGAATTAGGAAAATTACCCTCCCAAACAGAAGTAAACCCAAAGAAGAATGTGAGCGCTATCATGATAAGGGGTGATACACAGCTGACACAGGGAGAAAGCATGGTTACAAGAAAGAAGGAAGTTACTTTACTTCCAAAGCATAGACCTCCACCACCTTTTCCAGAAGCTTTGCGGGCCGATAGAAGGTATGAACGCAACAAAGGTATATACGAGTCCGTACGCGAATGTGAGGTAAGTTCTCCTATTTTACCCAAAGTAGAGAACACTAGTGAGCATGTTTCTGCTATTTCTCATAATACACTTCCTCCCAAATATGATGACCCAAGCATGTTTACCATCCCTTGCACTATTAATGACATTGGTATTCCTAAAGCTATGTTAGACTTAGGTGCTTCAATTAATGTGATTCCATTTTCACTATATAAGTCTTTAGCGCTTGGCCCTTTGCATGCAACGAATGTCATAGTGCAATTAGCTGACGGATCCAACTCTTATCCCAAGGGTAAAGTAGAGGATGTGTTAGTTCATGTTGGTAAACTTCAGTTTCCTACTGACTTTTATGTACTAGACATGGAATCTGATAGTCATGTTTCTCCCGTTCTTTTAGGGAGGCCGTTTTTAAAAACATCCAGTACAAAAATTGATGTTGGTGCTGGGTCATTAACTGTGGAGTTTGGGGGACATGTAGAAGCATTTGGTATTCATGAGTCTAGGAATTCCCTAGCGACTGAACATCCCTCATGCTTTGTGGGTACTATTCAGTCCATAGAGTGTGATACTTATGATACCAGTGAAGGACATGAGTCATTGGAAGTAGTGAGGTTGCAAAAACATGAGAGACCACCTGATTTACTGCATAATTTTACACTGTTATCACTCACGCTAGCTGTGCAGGCAGTTGTCTCATCAGACTTACAGGTACAAGTGTTGGAACAAGGAGTTGAACCATCCCCGGACTGATTTTGGGAGGTATAAGGTCGAGCTAACGACTTTAAACTTAGCGCTACTTGGGAGACAACCCGAGCCCCTTTTTCTTTTCTTCTTTCTTTTTCTTTTCTATTATTTTTCTCCCTTTTCTTTTCCTTCTTACTCTTAAACCTCACCATTTTTATACTCCACCACAATAAATTATCCTTCACCCACCATTACCCCTCTTGTTTCCCGAGCTACAATTCAAAACACTCTTAGCCAATCATAATCCAACTTAAGCCAAAATACATCAAGAGACCTTTGAGAGGTGTCCATTTGAGAGATGTTGGTGAAATTGGAGGGTCGAGATTGATGAAGGAGTTGCATGAGCAATGCTTATGAGCAATGATGCGCATTTGCATACTGGATTTGGTTCTACTATAAGGTGCACATTCCGAAATTATATTCTCCCAATGAATTTAATTTTGAATTAGTCATTTACATGGGTGTTTTAGGGAGTCAGGGTTGTGAGATGGTGTGTGTGTTTGTCGTCATTGTGTTTTCTTATGTTATTGGGGTGTGATTTGTTTTTGATGGGTATTGTTGAGGGAGTGAGAATTTTTGTGAGAGTCGGTTTTTTAGTGTTCCCCTTTTCGTTTCTTGTGTTTTTCTTGTACTTGCTCTCACATTGAGGACAATGTCTTGATTAAGTAGGGGGGAGGAATTGCTCATTGTTTTATTTGATGTTTACTCGTTCATAAATGAGGTTAAAAAAAAAAAAACACGTGATGAAATGAAACCCGCTGAGTTGAAAACCGGCAAGGGCGGGCTACTCAGGCAAAAATGGGAGCCGGATAGGTTGAAAACCCAAAAGGGCAATCTATTCAAAAAAGTGGCTAATTGGAGCGGGTGAGATGGTGAGCTCATAAATGAAAAAAAAATGTTTGAAGCTAGGATGAAAACCCGAAAGGGCTCCTAGGCAAAATGAGAGATAAAAGAGAGAAAATTTGAAATCATTTGCCGGAGTTGGTGTCATAAGGAGGGTTGATGATATAAGGAGTGCCTCGGGTAGGTTTTTCATCTTGGTGTTCGGAGTTATAGGCGAATAGGTTAGAGCTCGCTCATCATTGGAGGAATAAGGAGTTTGGTGGTTGTGATTGTGTTTAGATGGTCCATGTTCGAGTCCTTTGAGATTTGTCAGGATTCGAATTTGCTTTTGTCATTTCATAATATGATGATGGTTATGGTGTTGTGCAAATTGGAATGGCTTTGAATCCTTTGAGATCTTTCAGGGTTCAAAGTCCTACATTTTTATCATCTTGGTGTTGAGTATAGTATGAGAATGCTATTTACATTATTTCAGGAGAGCTTTTAGCTCAAGTGTGGGGGTGACTCTTACCCTTAGACTTGGCTTTGAGCAAATCGGGGGAAATAGCTAACCTTTATCTTACACTAGGATGGAGAGATAAGGGGAGTAGTGAAAGGTGAGCAATGGCTTGGAAGGGGTGCCTCATTGACCTTTATTTTGAGTTTACTCGAGGTCGAGTAAAGTTCAAGTGTGGGGGTATTTGATGTGACCAAGTTATGTGCGATTATAGAGTGTTGAGAAGTCCATTTTACTAATGTTTAAGGTTTAAGAAGGAGAGTTTTACTCATCTATACCTTAGTGTGGAGAAGAGGTAGTTATGATGAATTGGCGATATTAGAGGAGATTTAAGGATATTTTGTGGTTATATGTGTTTATGATCATTTACAGGTGGATTTCCATCCCGTGTTTGCGATCCATTCAACATAAAAAGATCACAAAGTTCTTTGGAGTCCAGAGTTATATGGTGGAGGCATCCAAGTTCATCTTGTGGCTCTACAGCATTGTTTGCCCACCATAGGCGTTGAAGAGCCAACCTCGGGCGTGGTTAGAGACTAAATCTCAAGCAGTGGCTAGTGCGCACCATGGGCGCCAATTACACACGACTCGCGCATATCGAGCGGAAGCAGGTGCTTGGCAGTCGCAGACGCGCGAGCCGCGCGCTATAGAAGCCCGAGTCGCGCACTTCGAGCAGCAGCATGAGATTCACTTCGAGCGAAGGCGTGACATTGACAGCGTCGAGTGCGGGACTAGCGCATAGGTAACGCACGACTCGCGCACTTCGAGCGAAGAGTGCTATTAGGCAGCAGCGAAGGCCCGAGTCGCGCGCTATAGATGCCTGACTCGCGCTCTTCAACGGGGCTACGACTCCTCGGCAATTTTCAGCTTTCCTTAGGTTTTATTAATTAGAAAAAACGTTGTATTGTGAAATGCCTTGTAATTTTCTGAACCTAATTAGAGAGTATAGAGAAGAAGAACCCTAATCCCTATCTTCCCTTTTCGGAGTTTCGAATCATTAGTCTGAAGGTTTCTTTGATGAATGCTATGTCGATCGTAGCCTAAATCTAGTCTTGAGAACGGTTAATCAAGCTTCGGTCTATTATTGTGATGTTTCTCTTTGTTAACTTTATCTTAATTATAATTGTGATTCCTTATTCTTAATCTATGATTATTGTATGTATTGCTAGGAGTACTACTAGTTTATACATTCGATTTATCTTTTGCTAGGATTTAAAATTGATGCCGATTCATCTGTTCTTCTTTCATGAGTAGCAATCTAGGGTTTGATTAATGAATCTGATTATTCTTGATTAATCACTAGAGAAATCGCAAGTTCCAATTTGAATATGTTGTGCTAGCAATTTGTTAATTGGCTCATTGTTTCCTAGTTCGTTGATGTTGTATTGATTTGAATTTAATCTCTGATTAGATTAGATTAATCTTTAGTTCAAGTTTTATGATCATCTGATTGTGATTGTTTAACGGTACTTTTGAGGGAAAAGAATTTGATTTCCAACTTTGAGTAATTAAGAGTAAAGTTACGCATTTGAGAAACCAATGATCAATTGTATGAATCGATGTGGCCATTAACCGAACTCAAGATTCTTCTCTTCTTGATTACATTACTTCTTTATTGTTCTTTAGTTCTCGTATTTAATATTCAATTCTTTAAACACAAAACCCCCATTTGATCCATTATAAGCACGAGTTAGTCCCCAAGTCTCTGTGGATACGGCCCTACTTGCCACTTACATTCATTTGTATTGGAAAGAAGGAAAATAATCTTTTATCTTTGGTAGCGCGTACGACCGCGTCCCACCAAATTTTGGCGCCGTTGTCGGGGACTTGGCAATTACTAAAACGTGTTTATTGTAGATTGTGTTTTGAAATTTCACTTTTTGATTAGTATATGGTTGGCACCCGTGCTACTAACAAAGATTGTGTGGATTACGATCCCGAGTTAGAATTGAATCTTTTCAAGTTGCGAAGGGAATTGAGAAGAAATTTTCAAGAACTTCCATTTGCATTGAATTTGGAAGAAGAAATGCCACCTAGGGTGGAGACTCGTACTCTGAGGGAGTTCACCGCTCCTAATCTTGATCAGCAACCGCTATGTATCACTTTCCCTACACCGGAGGCAGGTACCACTTTCGAGCTCAAGTTAGGGCTCATTCATCTGTTACCATCTTTTCATGGGCTAAGTGGTGAAGACCCTAACAAGTTCCTATCCGAGTTCCATGTTGTGTGCTCAAGCATGAAACCGAGTAGTGCCACTGAAGATCAGGTTAACATGAGGGCGTTTCCTTTTTCTCTAAAGGATACGGCCAAAGATTGGCTATATTATCTTCCACCGGGGTGTATCTCCAGTTGGTCTGAAATGAAGAAGCGGTTCCTTGATAAATATTTCCCGCTTCAAAGTCATCCACACTCAAGAAAGAGATCAGCAACATTGAGCAGCGATATGATGAACCTTTGTATGAATATTGGGAGCGTTTTAAGAGGTTATGTGCAAGCTGTCCGTATCATGGATATAGTGAGGAAGATTTGATCTTATACTTCTATAATGGACTTTCTAATGGTGATGTGCGGATGATTAATGCAGCTAGTGGTGGATCGATCATAAATAAGACTCCAGCGAACGCTAGGGCTTTGATAGAGGAGCTTTCTGAAGGCTCCAGACATTTTAGTAGGCGATCCACCCACAAGAAGGTGAATGTGAGTAGCTCAACTATGCAAAATCCCAAACTTGAAGAACAGGTTCAAGCTCTTACCTCACTTGTAAGAGAGCTCATTGTTAAGGGACACACACAACAAGTTAAGGCGTGTGGGATATGTGCTTCAGATCACCCCACTGATTATTGCCCACAACTTCAAGAGGGATCAAGTGAGGAAGTCAAAGCTCTTGGTTTTCAAGGCTCAGGGAATCAAAGGAGATATGATCCTTATTCCAACACATACAATCCTGGTTGGAGAGATAATCCGTGGTTGAGGTATGGTAATGAGCAAGGTAACCAACAACCCACACAATATCATCAACCGCAACAACAGTTCATGAGACGTCAAGCTCCAGTTCAGGGTTATCAGCAGGGTCTGAATTTGGATATGAGGCAAAGTTCTACAATGTCTACTGAAGATATGCTCAATGCCTTAACCAAGAATGTGTTCAACATGCAAGGGAATATGGTACAGTTTCAAGAGGAAACCCGCTCTAGTATAAAGAATTTGGAAACACATATGAGCCAGGTTTCGAGTGCAGTGAGCAGGCTAGAGGCTCGTGAATTGGGAAAATTACCCTCCCAAACAGAAGTAAACCCAAAGAAGAATGTGAGCGCTATCATGATAAGGGGTGATACACAGCTGACACAGGGAGAAAGCATGGTTACAAGAAAGAAGGAAGTTACTTTACTTCCAAAGCATAGACCTCCACCACCTTTTCAAGAAGCTTTGCGGGCCGATAGAAGGTATGAACGCGACAAAGGTATATACGAGTCCGTACGCGAATGTGAGGTAAAATCTCCTATTTTACCCAAAGTAGAGAACACTAGTGAGCATGTTTCTGCTATTTCTCATAATACACTTCCTCCCAAATATGATGACCCAGGCATGTTTACCATCCCTTGCACTATTAATGACATTGGTATTCCTAAAGCTATGTTAGACTTAGGTGCTTCAATTAATGTGATTCCATTTTCACTATATAAGTCTTTAGCGCTTGGCCTCTTGCATGAAACGAATGTCATAGTGCAATTAGCCGACAGATCCAACTCTTATCCCAAGGGTAAAGTAGAGGATGTGTTAGTTCATGTTGGTAAACTTCAGTTTCCTACTGACTTTTATGTACTGGACATGGAATCTGATAGTCATGTTTCTCCCGTTCTTTTAGGGAGGCCGTTTTTAAAAACATCCAGTACAAAAATTGATGTTGGTGCTGGGTCAATAACTGTGAAGTTTGGGGGACATATAGAAGTATTTGGTATTCATGAGTCTAAAAATTCCCTAGCGACTGAACATCCCTCATGCTTTGTGGGTACTATTCAGTCCATAGAGTGTGATACTTATGATACAAGTGAAGGACATGAGTCATTGGAAGTAATGAGGTTGCAAAAACGTGAGAGACCACCTGATTTACTGCATAATTTTACACCGTTATCACTCACGCTAGCTGTACAGGCAGTTGTCTCATCAGACTTACAGGTACAAGTGTTGGAACAAGGAGTTGAACCATCCCCGGACTGATTTTGGGAGGTATAAGGTCGAGCTAACGACTTTAAACTTAGCGCAACTTGGGAGGCAACCCGAGCCCCTTTTTCTTTTCTGCTTTCTTTTTCTTTTCTATTATTTTCCTCCCTTTTCTTTTCCTTCTTACTCTTAAACCTCACCATTTTTATACTCCACCACAACAAATTATCCTTCACCCACCATTACCCCTCTTGTTTCCCGAGCTACAATTTAAAACACTCTTAGCCAATCATAATCCAACTTAAGTCAAAATACATCAAGAGACCTTTGAGAGGTGTCCATTTGAGAGATGTTGGTGAAATTGGAGGGTCGAGATTGATGAAGGAGTTGCATGAGCAATGCTTATGAGCAATGATGCGCATTTGCATACTGGATTTGGTTCTACTATAAGGTGCACATTCCGAAATTATATTCTCCCAATGAATTTAATTTTGGATTAGTCATTTACATGGGTGTTTTAGGGAGTCAGGGTTGTGAGATGGTGTGTGTGTTTGTCGTCATTGTGTTTTCTTATGTTATTGAGGTGTGATTTGTTTTTGATGGGTATTGTTGAGGGAGTGAGAATTTTTGTGAGAGTCGGTTTTTTAGTGTTCCCCTTTTCATTTCTTGTGTTTTTCTTGTACTTGCTCTCACATTTGAGACAATGTCTTGATTAAGTAGGGGGGAGGAATTGCTCATTGTTTTTTTTGATGTTTACTCGTTCATAAATGAGGTTGAAAAAAAAATCACGTGATGAAATGAAACCCGCAAGGGCGGGCGACTCAGGCAAAAATGGGGGCCGGATAGGTTGAAAACCCGAAAGGGCAATCTATGCAACAAAGTGGCTAATTGGAGGGGGTGAGACGGTGAGCTCATAAATGAAAAAAAAAATGTTTGAAGCTAGGATGAAAACCCGAAAGGGCTCCCAGGCAAAATGAGAGATAAAAGAGAGAAAATTTGAAATCATTTACCGGAGTTGGTGTCATAAGGAGGGTTGATGATATAAGGAGTGCCTCGGGTAGGTTTTTCATCTTGGTGTTCTGAGTTAGAGGCGAATAGGTTAGAGCTCTCTCATCATTGGAGGAATAAGGAGTTTGGTGGTTGTGATTGTGTTTAGATGGTCCAAGTTCGAGTCCTTTGAGATTTGTCAGGATTCGAATTTGCTTTTGTCATTTCATAACATGAGGATGGTTATGGTGTTGTGCAAATTGGAATGGCTTTGAATCCTTTGAGATCTTTCGGGGTTCAAAGTCCAACATTTTAATCATCTTGGTGTTGAGTATAGTATGAGAATGCTATTTACATTATTTCAGGAGAGCTTTTAGCTCAAGTGTGGGGGTAACTCTAACCCTTAGACTTGGCTTTGAGCAAATCGGGGGAAATAGCAAACCTTTATCTTACACTAGGATGGAGAGATAAGGGGAGTAGTGAAAGGTGAGCAATGGCTTGGAAGGGGTGCCTCATTGACCTTCATTTTGAGTTTACTCGAGGTCGAGTAAAGTTCAAGTGTGGGGGTATTTGATGTGACCAAGTTATGTGCGATTATAGAGTGTTGAGAAGTCCATTTTACTAAGGTTTAAGGTTTAAGAAGGATAGTTTTACTCATCTATACCTTAGTGTGGAGAAGAGGTAGTTATGATGAATTGGCGATATTAGAGGAGATTTAAGGATATTTTGTGGTTATATGTGTTTATGATCATTTACAGGTGGATTTCCATGCCGTGTTTGCGATCCATTCAACATAAAAAGATCACAAAGTTCTTTGGAGTCCAGAGTTATATGGTGGAAGCATCCAAGTTCATCTTGTGGCTCTACAGCATTGTTTGCCCACCATGGGCGTTGAAGAGCCAACCTCGGGCGTGGTTAGAGACTAAATCTCAAGCAGTGGCTAGTGCGCACCATGGGCGCCAATTACACACGACTCGCGCATATCGAGCGGAAGCAGGTGCTTGGCAATCGCAGACGCGCGAGCCGCGCGCTATAGAAGCCCGAGTCGCGCACTTTGAGCAGCAGCATGAGATTCACTTCGAGCGAAGGCGTGACATTGACAGCGTCGAGTGCCGGACTAGCGCATAGGTAACGCACGACTCGCGCACTTCGAGCGAAGAGTGCTATTAGGCAGCAGCGAAGGCCCGAGTCGCGCACTATAGATGCCCGACTCGCGCACTTCGACGCGGCTACGACTCTTCGGCAGTTTTCAGCTTTCCTTAGGTTTTATTTATTAGAAAAAACGTTTTTTTGTGAAATGCCTTGTAATTTTCTGAACCTAATTAGAGAGTATAGAGAAGAAGAACCCTAATCCCTATCTTCCCTTTTTGGAGTTTCGAATCATTAGTCTAAAGGTTTCTTTGATGGATGCTATGTCGATCGTAGCCTAAATCTAGTCTTGAGAACGGTTAATCAAGCTTCGGTCTATTATTGTGAGGTTTCTCTTTGTTAACTTTATCTTAATTATAATTGTGATTCCTTATTCTTAATCTATGATTATTGTATGTATTGCTAGAAGTACTACTAGTTTATACATTCGATTTATCTTTTGCTAGGATTTAGAATTGATGCCGATTCATCTATTCTTCTTTCATGAGTAGCAATCTAGGGTTTGATTAATGAATCTGATTATTCTTGATTAATCACTAGAGAAATCAGAAGTTCCAATTTGAATATGTGGTGCTAGCAATTTGTTAATTGGCTCATTGTTTCCTAGTTCGTTGATGTTCTATTGATTTGAATTTAATCTCTGATTAGATTAGATTAATCTTTAGTTCAAGTTTTATGATATTCTGATTGTGATTGTTTAACGGTACTTTTGAGGGAAAAGAATTTGATTTCCAACTTTGAGTAATTAATAGTAAAGTTACACATTTGAGAAACCAATGATCAATAGTATGAATCGAAGTGGCCATTAACCGAACTCAATATTCTTCTCTTCTTGATTACATTACTTCTTTATTGTTCTTTAGTTCTCGTATTTAATATTCAATTCTTTAAACACAAAACCCTCATTTGATCCATTAAAAGCACGAGTTAGTCCCCAAGTCTCTGTGGATACGACCCTACTTGCCACTTACATTCATTTGTATTGGAAAGAAGGAAAATAATCTTTTATCTTTGCTAGCGCGTACGACCGCGTCCCACCAGTGACCCTCGTCCAATGGTTGGATACAAATCCTAGACGAGTTAGAACGATCTTCGTCCCAAAAAAAAAATATGTTTACCAGAGTTTCAGCCCTTTTCTCGGCACTGCCCTTGGCGTACTCCTTCCATAAGTTGCTTGTGAATTTAGACATACTTATATAACCCGTCCAAGAAGCTTTAAGACGTGCTCTGGCTGAGTCTGCAAAAAAGAGATGAAAAATGGTTAATCTGGTGTGTATTATGGACGAAGAGTTTTACTTGGAGAATTTGAATGTAAACCTTTATCTTCGGCCAACCGCAAACCGGTGGCGACTAGGAAGTCATCATGGCAAAACATTTCTTTAAAGGGTATCCAGTTAGCTGGTCCCTTAAAAGATCGCTGGCCGGGCCTGAAGTACTCCTTAATTCTAAAGTACTCCACAACCTCCTCGTCAAAGCTGCCCTCCAACTCCAGCCAGACTGCTTCCGCCCAATATTCGTGACGGATTGATTATAAAATCTATAGCTCTCAGTGGCATAGTCGTTGGCCGCCCTTAAGAAGATGAAGTCGGCCTTCCATTCATGCATCTTCGACGGCTTGCCCCAAGCAGTCATGAAGCCGGGGTGGTTGCAAATGCTGAGCCATGCCCCGTCCACGGCCTCAGGTACCTTAGCCGCGTAGTGAATATGGGTAAAGGCTTGGAGAGAAAGAGCTAGGCCGTGCAGCTTGCAGATGGCAATAAACGTCAGAACGTTGTGCCAAGCATTTGGAGCCAGCTGATTATGGCCTATGTGGTAGTAGTGCAGCACTTGTTCTATAAACTCGTGGAGAGGGAACCTTAATCCTGCGTCCAAGGCCAGCTTGTAGACGGCGAAGTGGTTCTTTGGGGCACTCAGAATCGTCGCGTCTTTATTTGGGATAACAAAGGAGAAGCCCGGCATTGGCATATAGGAAGATAAATAACTAGGGTCTGGTCCTATTTTCTCTAGCCATTTACGATTAACCAAAATGAAGTCGGGGTCAGAAAGGGGACCTAATCATCTTCTAATTTCCGACGAAGTTGTAGAGGCTTCGTCCGATTCTTCGGCAGCGTCAGATTCACTATCGTTATTATCTTCGCCAGTTCCCTCCATATTGACATCTCTGCCAGAAGTACTGGCCTGAGGGTTTATTTCGGAGTCTTCTAAATTGCGGTCAGGAGAAGGAGGCCCGCCTAAAGGCTCAGCACATTGGGCCCCCCTTGTCTCATCTGGAACTCTTCCAGTAGATTCCTCCATGTCTGAACTATGTAAAGGTAGTATTACCTTTCGTCTTAGATGGGCCGTTTGCTTGGCGCGCGCCAGATTACCCTGCACAGGTAATGACTGGGTCGTCTGACTTTCTCGGCCAAAATCACAAAAAAATATATACTCGGCCAGAAGAGGCCCAACTCTAGAATGTGCCGAAGAAGAAGTATCAGTTCTAGGGTCAAGACAAACTCTTGGTCGGCTAGGATTATTTGACGAAGAAGATTCCATTTTATTGATTTTCTCAGAAAAAACAAAGAATAAAGAAGAGTAAAAAGAACAAAGAAAAGATACCTGCTAAAACGCCTGGACGAGTCGGTGAAGAAAGCTGAGGCTGGGCGATCTCTCTCTCTCTCTAGAAAAATTTACAGAGTTTCTCTCTCTAGAAAAATTCGTTCAAGGTGTGAAATGAATTAATGTCCTCACACCAAAGTTATTTATAGAGGGGTAAGAAACCTGTGGAGCCGGTCAAGGATGACCGAATGGAGAATAAAACGGTCGATTATGACCGGTACAACCTAGGAAAAGGCGCGTCCTTTTCTTCATTTTGAATAAAACTACCTTGGGTAAAAGGGCCTTAACCGTCATATGGGCCAACAGTGAAAGCCCTTTTAGGGGCAAATGTTGTAGCCTACCATCTACGCCTCCTTTAAAGACACTTGGGCTCATCAGGGCCGCACACGTGTCCTCTCCTAGTTAATAGAGGAAAAAGGTTTCAGACTTTGGGTTGTACTCAGTTGGGTTAAAAGGTTACTTTTCTGGCCCAAAAGATAGTCAGAGCCCAGCTCTGTGAGGTGGCTGCAAGTGAGTGGTTGATAAACCTTCACAAATCATGGTCTGCCACGTGTCATGATCTGATTCCTTAGCCAATCAGAGACCACTATTCTAGGGCATATTTTAAGGATATCTGTCATCTTGCTATCACTATAAATACCCTTGAAATCAGGAGAAAAGATCATTCAATGCAAACATTGCAAAGTTACGTTGTAAAACTACTCTCTCACTTTCTCTCTCTATATCTACTTTTCTCTCTACCACTCCTGATATCTGACTTAAGCTTCGGAGGGGGAACCACCACCCAAACCTCCAGGGTGGGTCCCTTTTTACAGGTTCGGGAACGAAGCTCAGGCTTGGACTAAGTTGATTCAGACATTGTTGCACAAGTCTCCAAGGAAGAACATCTAAGGGATACTAGTTTACTTACTAGACAAGAAAGCTCAGCCTACAGCTTACTTGTTGGACAAGTAGTGGACTAAACAATTCAGATTTTGCTAGAAGACTTGGAACTGATATGTCCCCAAGACCTAAACCCGTCAGACCATTCGGAGCAACCCCCCATTCAGAAAAACACCACTTTGCTTCTTACCACACTTGCAGAAAGATCGAACAGCACAAAATTACAACTTCAAATTGGGAAACATCAAATGAATTCAAATTTATTAGCAAATAAAATCACCTTAGATTAGAATCAACTACTCAAAGCTTTAGACCGTTTCAACCCACAAGAAAAATGTCTGGTTTTATATTAACAATATCAACAATATCAAATGAAGTATAAACCTTAACATTATAAAGCTGAAATCTTTAAAGCTACACAAAACTTCAAAGAGCAATTGCCCCCACCCCCCCCGCACCGCCCGCCAACCCACCGTACTGCCCCCACCCCCCGCACTCCCCCCAACCACCCCCCGCAATGCCCCCACCCCCACTACACCGCCCCCCACCCTCTGCGTTGCCCCCTGCACCGCCACCCACCCCCACAGTTGTTCCCGTGCTAACCAGAGGTTTCAATCACCAAGCAAATAAACAACTAATCCAACACCAACATCTTCATATTTTATCCAACTCAAATAAAGAACTATCAAACTAGCTCATGCAATCACTAGCAGTAGAGAATGCAACTATCATCAACTCACAAAAACTATCAAGACAGAAACAAACCAAAAGGAAATTAACAACCTTGCCCATAACATGAAATAGTCTATGTATGTATGCGTGTGTATTTATATGAGTGTTTATATATACTGCTCTTGGCAAAGGTGATCAGGAGTAGGTTCTCATGTAATTTATTAAATAAATGATTCTATCAGGCACCAATAATAAGCTGAAAAAATTATCAAGATGAGACACGTTATATAATCAACCTATAAAATTAATCACCTGCAAGCTCAACATAACAGCCCACAAGACAGAAAAAGCCAAGTACATAAAAAGCAAAGCAATCAAAGAGGAAGATAGGATTTATATAAGCAACCCAGTAAGCTAATGATTATCTTCCAGTCTATAGCATCCGTCATAAAAACTTTAATATCATCATCACATCTAAGAGTTTGTGCACTAGAATCTCATACCTTGCCATCAGCACCCGCAGAAAACTCCTTATTGTGGGAAGGAGCAGCAGCCAAAGCATATGCATCACCTTTGTGAAGTGAGTGAGCCTGCAAAAGTGTTCCGTGCTTAATATCCCAGAACTGAACACTGCCCGTGCTATCAGCACTGACTAGAACCCGACACCTGAATTTGACAAAAATGTGTGAGTGAGCAGATAAGGTGAATATGCCCACTTGAGACCATTACAACGAGTCATACACAATGATAATGGTATGCTCATGTCTAGATGTACATAGCCTGAACTCCACTAATCAAAACCTATTAATGATGATGATTTTTCAACAAAATAGATTAGTAATATAGAGAACAATATATAACTTGTTAACTTAGAAGACACTAGCCTTATATGCACGCGATGCGTGCGAAATTATTGTTGGAATTTGATTATTTGCATAATAACATGTAGTATTAAGTTTTGGAAAAATTATTTACAAAGTTTAACTAAGGAAAAACATATTCATGATGTAACAATATAATAACAAAGACAGTAAATGAAATCTCTAGTGTTTCAACTACGTAATTTATCTTGATGGTGCTTGGTTAACCACATGCACTCTTCAACCCAGTCGACTTGCAACACGTAGCTAACAGTATAAGAATGATGTGGATTGAACTCTTGCATAGGTGGAGGTATAATCCAAGAGAAGGCTTTATTTCCAAGTTTTGAAAATATCATCTGCATGACTCGGGTGCGTCCATTTGGCTGCATTAACGCAAACAAATGAACAATTATTTTGTAGAGGTAAATATAGGATTTGAAATTATGCAGTGTATTTAAAAGCAATGCAAGCTATTTTGTAATAGATGATAACCTGTTGAAGTATTAATTTTATGTCCATAGCTGAGCATCTCAAAATGAGTTGTGCAAGATCATGAAGCATTGTGACCTTTAAAGAACCACTTCTATCACATATTGTAAGCCGAATTAACAATCTGTTAATAAAAAAGATATATACGTTAATCATATTAAATAAATCTTGGTTGTTTAATGATAAAGATCAAATAAGTTCGAAAACTATACCTTGGAATGGTTACAACATTAGTAAGATCGCAAGACTCACATTTAGGAACCCCTTGGAAAATAACCACCTTTCTAAGACAACGATGACATGCTTCATATATGATATTGTCAGCCTGCTCAAGATGACACACATTGGCAATAACTCGACAATATTGTACCTGCAAGATGATTGGAAGTTATTTATTCATGTATAGGTTTATTTTAGTTTAAAAAATAAACATTAAGGGTTTAATTACATTTCTCACGGCATGAAAGGTAGCTAATCGGATCCGATGAGCATTTGAAATATCAATAGATGATTGTAAGGAGAAAGGAGTTGAGCGGAACCCCGCAACCCTTTTTTTCGCTAATTTATCGGATTCATACCTATAAATTTAGAAGAAAAAATTATTCAATAAAAATAGTAATTTAAGATACCCATTGATATAATTAGCTTACACATACCATGTAGATAAGGAAGTAGTTAATCTACTTTGTTAACATGAATCCTGGAGTAAAATCCTGTTGTAAGATGTGCCCGACCTATGTTTAAGAAACATAGAAACCCACTATCACATATTAATATGACAATTTTAAATATGAAAATGAAAATGCAAATACGGCTAATTCATGTAGTTCGATATTGTACCACGAAAGCTCTTTACATGTAGACCACATGCAAAAGGAATTATTGGACAAAAATTATTATCAGTGTTAAGATGCCCATCTCCAAGTATGTGCACAAATTCATTCCAAAGGGTTAACTTAATAATTGTCCAACTGCAAGTGGGAAATGGAATTAGTGTTAGGAATATTTTGTGTTAAATGAATATAGAGATGGTATACAAATAACAATTAATTTTTTAGAATATACTTACGTTTTATCCATTATCGCCAAATCTCGTTTAACCGAATTTCCTCCAACAGACTCAATTGGTGAAGCATATAGAACTAATCCCATTGCATCTTCACAAAATCAAAATTGTATAACTAAAGTTAGCTTCCATCAAGCTAAGAATTTAATCTAGATAGATGGTTAGCAAAAGTACCGAACAATATATCAGTACGATTGGCATGAACATGGAACTGGTTGAAAGCAACTAAATTGTAGAAGAATCTAGGAATTGCACTGTCATCATGCTCTTCGCGTATCACAATTGTTTCTGCTGCTATCGTCATTTGTTTCTAGTTTGGGACGATTTTATTACTCTCATCGGCGTGCACTACTTGCACCCCACGGAGTACATAAACAAATCCCTCATGAAACCTTCCTATGAAGTTTTCAACATGGGGCGAGAATATAGTGCATTGTATGCACTCACCCTGTTATTAAAACCAAAATGGAAGTTGATAATAGTGTATTGTATCATTGTGAAATAAATTATAAAACATTATTTGAAATTTTCTTTGACCTCGACTTCAATGGAAAGCATTTTCCATATCTGCTTAGCTGTTCTGCGGTGATTGTAAGTGAATATGTCGTAGTTACGAACCAACCGAGCCCTGACACTATATCGTCGTACCCCGCAAGGATATAAATGCATAAAGGGTGGATAATGGAACTCCATCCTGAAAAAATATGTTAGAGATAAAAATGTAGTTACATATAAGTTGAAAATGACTAACATCCCTATTTGTACATCCACATCACATTACAATATGTTAGGGTTCATAATAAATCATTATCTTAATGATGCAATTAATTGAAGACTATAAGCTTACGATAGGAACATGAGATTATTATGAATTAAGTCATAATAGTAAAGTACATAAATTAGGTAGAATCATGACTATTTTTCAATCAGTTACATTGTGCTCTTGTTACAAAGGGGTATTTGAAAATTGTACACATTAAATACAACTATTCATGAGGCAATAAAACTTCTTTATATACAATGTTCTTTGTAAACACCCCTTGATGTCCTTGTACTTTCCCCTTTTTTACCACAATCTTTGTTGTATTCTCTGAGGTTCCCCGTGATAATGCCACATAGAGCTCACCGTGGCTGAATACATGACCTGGTAGGTAAATGCCTACATGTGGTATAGTTTGCCCCTGAGAGTTGTTTATTGTCAAGGCAAAACTAACCTTCACTGGAAACTGCTTTCTAACCAGCTCAAATGGCAACTTTATATCTTCAGCAATCTTCAACGGAATTCTGGGCAGAAAAACTCTGTTTCCCCTAGAATGCCCTGTTAAAATCTCAGCATCTATAAAATGTTCATTTAGTGAACGGCAAAGCAATCGTGTTCCATTGCAAAGCCCATTTTTAGGATCGATGTTTCTCAAAAGCATTAAAGGTACCCCAGGTTTCAGAGTGAGAGTATGAGGAGGCAATCCCGAAGCTGAAATTAAATTCAAAAACTCTTGCTGATACAAATTTCTCCTGTCTTCGGGAACAGAATCAATCGAATAGTATGTTTTTCCTTCTCCGAGAAACTTCTCAACAACCTTATCATTTATCTTGTCTGCATCTTCGTTGAGGGGTGTGATGATGGCCCTTTCAACCATATGATTTCCTTCTCCCACATGCTGACTGAGATTTGGAAAAACCTGGTCGATCAACATTTCAATACCCACATCGTCTATTGATGGTATGACCATATTGTTTGGCAGTTTTATCATTTGATCTGACACAGTAGGTTCATCTCCGTTGCCAATTGAGAGCAACCGAGTAGCAAATGTGTTGTCTTCTCTTGATCTCATATTTTCTCTCAGATGCAAAATACTTACGTGCCTCCAAATAGGGGACTTGACAAATGAAGCATCTATCATTTGAGCCCTTGTTCCGTTTCGAACCACTGGTAACACTTGTCTGAAATCACCACCAAACACGATAATTTTCCCTCCAAACGGTAAGTCATTCCCCATTAAATCTCTTAATGATCGATCAACGGCTTCAAATTGAAATATTTGTGTCATTGGAGCCCCATCCCATATAATTATGGCAGAGTGTTTTAGAACAGTGGCAGTTTTGGAACGCTTGATAAATGAGCAAGTTGAGTTGCTATCAGGTTGCAATGGAAGCTGAAAAGTCGAGTGCGATGTTCTTCCTTGATGCAACAACGTTGCTGCAATACCAGATGTCGCCGTGGGAACAGCAATTTCACCTCTTCTTTTTACGGTAGCTAGGAGTGCTCTGTATAAAAATGTTTTGCCTGTACCTCCCGGGCCATCAACGAAAAAAGCTCCACCAGTTTTTGAATTAACAGCATCCATAATTGTGTCGAATGCATGTCGTTGGTCGCTATTAAGAGTGTTTACACACGCCAAGTCCTCTTCTGGAACCGGCACAGAAAAGTATTCCTCCATGATTGCAGGAAGATCGTCGATGTCCTCGGTACTTTCTGGTAAACTTGGCAACTCTGTGAAGTCAGAAATTCTTTTCCTCTATGGCCGTAATAAACGATCAAAGTCCTGCAGAAGCTTGTTAGTGAGAACATCATTGTTAATTGTCGTGCTTGAAGATGGATAATCCTCAACCATGAAAGTGAAGAACTCGTCCCATAGAGCACGTAATCCAGTTGGTTGGCAGTATACCAAGATGGTTGCGAATAATCGTCGCAATGATGATGGCATTCTTATAAAAGATGCTTCAAAACACTGACGGATGCTTTCATCACTCTTAATTAGACCGAGGGATTCTGCAGCAGCTCTGAATGTCGGTTGTGTGACACCGTTGACCGTTCTCAGATGTTCAAATGATTGGGGACCTCGCACGTGGTTGAGCAATAATCTCATGTAAAATCTCTCTCCTTCAAGTGGAGAAGCTACGTACAATCGACCCATAACTCGCTGATTACTTCTCCTTTGTTGCCACTCACACGTGGACTTAAGCCACCTGTAATGCTCTGGGAATTCTCTGTAAAGATATCTTCTTGCACCTGCATCAATTTCATTCATCTTGAAGAACTGAGTCAGCATCGTCCTAGAGTTTCTCGGGTCGTCTCATACGTCTGAGATTAGGCTGTTCCCTTCGAATCTCACTTGATGCATGTTTGGCAAATGGACCTGCAAACGGTCTACAGCTGGACACATCCGAGTTAAAGGGAATTTGAAAATTTTCCAAAAATCTTCGGGTGCACATATCCATCTCGCATCCACGTATTGTTTAATCTCATCACCATTCTTAACTTCCATGGATACTCTATCTGAACCCTTATGTATATATTTGTAGAGATATTTGACACACTTAATGCTGCTGCATATCTCTATATTGATGTGGCAGTCGTACTTTAAGAGCAAAAATGGATTATAGGGAATTACCCATCGGTTGTCTACTTTTATCCGAGAATTGTGACGCAATGGTACAGGGGGACGATCTTGTCGGCGACGATATAGAGGATATGAGTCATTTCCTTGCATTGTTGCATCAGTAAATGACTTTGGGAATCCTTTCTTACAACTCCCTTCTTTCATGCATGGAGAATCCCTATTGTGAACACCACATGGACCATGAACCATGTGTTTAAGAACTCTCTTGTACAATTCCGGTTCTTGTTGGTATTTCTGCTCTGACAATTATATCGTAGTCATCCGGAGTGGTTAGCTTGTCGGTTTGGTCGAGGATGAGCAACATATGAACATGCGGAAGACCTCTCTTTTGGAATTCAACTACATATACATAAGCAACCACCTTTCCAAGGATTCCCCTTTCCAGAACATCTTTTTTCAACTCTTCAAATTTAGCATGAAAGACCCTTGTTATTAGATCTGGGCGATCATTTGGAACTTGTCCGGGCAATAGTTCCGATTGTATTTCTGACCAAGATGGATTGCATGTCATTGTCAGGAATATATCCGGCTTGCCAAACTTCTGTACCAAGGCCATGGCATCTTGGTACCTCTGGTGCATATCTCGTGGGCTTCCTACGAATGAAGACGGTAGTATCGTCCTTCGACCAACATTCTCTACAGATGATAATTTATTGAAAAAAAGTAATGTTAATTGAAGGGATTCGTTTCAGTACGAAGAGTATTGGTATAGCTAAATGAATTTGAACCTATGTTATGCTCTCCAGCATTAAGAGAATCCTCTAACCCCTTGTACAAATCAGCACGTATCTTGTCTTGATTAAGTGCAATCCATCTCAGCTTGGATGCTTGCATTTTTACACAGTTATCAACAACATATTGTTAGAGGAGACGACCACCTCTTAGGAGTAGAGAATCAAGATGTTGTCGCATCTAAGGAACACATTTTTTGGTTGTTGTTAGAATGAGATAAGTATTAAGATGTAGGAAAATGAGACATACACATAAGAGTTTTAAAATAATTTTCACCTGAAACATATATGCATAGAATTCCCGGCATGTCAGCTTCGTGCCCGTCGTTGGACGACTGTTTATATCCCATCCAAAAGAGCCATAAGGAAATAATAGAGGATATTGTAGTGGGTCGTAATAACCCACAGTATCTTTGATATACATCAATTGTCCATTGACAGACTCTATCATAATATCTCTCTCTTTGATGTTAGCCATATCATCCCCTCCAACAACAACGGCTGCCACCTGGGATGCTGAAGGCATTGAGTATTGACGATTATTGGTGGGTTGCTCTTTTATGACAAATTTACAGTCGTGTATGTCAGGACGTTGTGCAAGATGACGAAGATTATGGACAAAAGGATTATGAGCATTTAGAATATGCTTAATTCTGTCAATGATGTTGATCCGTAATGAAGAATTTTCAGCTACACGATTTTCATTTTCATGATCAGTGTCATAGATGTAGAGCTGAAGGAACCGAGGACGGTCATTTGAGTTCAAAGGCAATAGACCACCGATGCGGTGATAAATTGACATTTGAGCACGATATGTGTACGCACCTTGACGTGCATTGGCCAATTCGTCATCTATTTCTACTCCCATTGAAGTGAACGCGAAGACATGGTTATAATTACGGATGTTCTGTCTGAAGTGAATCCCCTCATCCGATTGATCAGAGAACAGGTCAAGTAAATCAGATGACAAAGGTAATACAGGTAGATCGACCCTCCCGTTTAAGCAACAAAGTTCTGGAGATTCAGACCGAAAAAGGCGTGCTTGACAATGTGGACACGTTGTCATTGTAGGCAAATTGAATATGGGCACCCCGTGTGACTCAGTGTAGATTCTTGCAGAATTTCGATAGCCGCGTCTTCCCACTTTCCAAACCCGTACATTATCAGAGATGAGACTTGATAAGTTGTTCGAATGGGATCTATTGTTGTTACCGACTTCAAATGTTTGACGGGGCAAACAACTTTCACTTTCTGTCTCGGCTAAGTGCGGAATGTCTCTTGCATCTGATGTGGGTTCCAATAGATCTGCATTGGTTCTACTACTTTCTCCCACACAAAAGAATCGATTGTGCAAGTTGTTTGCATTTGCAAAGTCCCCATAACTTTGGTTTTGATTTTCAATGTGTGCCCGTGTGTCGATTGAACGGAGTTCACTAATGGGGTGTACTGCATAATCGAAAAATGTTTTTTCATGTAAGTCTAATTAATGATCTTTTGTACGTGTTTACACTAAGTTAATTAACTTTATAATACGCACCATTTTGTCTTTCATGTCCGCCAATGACACGACTATTAGAGTTAGTAATGTCTGACATGGGCCTTCTTACTTCTGAAGGGTTTGAATGATCATTGCAATCTTCACTCATGCAATGATCGTTAGAAGCAGCCGCATTTTCTCCATGTCCATGCGCGTATCTGGATCGTCTTATTGCATTATGACGCTCTCTTTCTTCTGGAGTGAGTGATTGCCTTTGACGTCTTTTATCATTACTCCATTTCCTCCGTTTTGTAGTATTTTGAATTTCGTTTTCATCCATTATAAAACTACACATATCAATTTAACGCGTTTATTATAAATTGATGATATAATTTCACCTTATTATGCAGTGTTGTATTTGCTTTTGTTTTATTATGATTTACCCTTTTTATTAATTTAACTTTCCGATTAACCCAATTTTAACATTAATCTCTATCCGATTCTAACTATACCTATCTAGTTATATTTCTTTGATTTTAGTTTTAACAGTTAGCTACCTATTTTAACAAAGTTAAAATAATTGTTGCAATAGAGATGAAGTTATATGCACGCTATTCGTGCGAAATTATTATTGAAGTTAAATATATAGATGTAAGTTATTAAATTAAGCCTATCTAACTCTTTATATATAAGATTTTAATATTTATAATCATTTTAATTTGAAGTAAGTTATTATAAGTTTGTGATATTATTTTACCTAATTTAGTGTCGTATTTGCAAATTATTCAATTAAATTACCCATATTTGTTAATTTTTCTTTATGATTAACCTTTTTTATAATAATACTTTTTAATAAGCATGTCTATTTCTAATAAAAAAATCTGAAATGCATTTATTAGTGCAATACAAATTAAAAGGAAATAAAGTATGAACCATATGAGCAATATGAACAATAAATTCATCAAAATTAAAAGTTAACAAATTAAAAACACCAAACTAAAATCTCTATTATAATGTATATCATCCCCCCAAAAAATTGTATATCATTATATAACTAATCAATTAGAATCAATAAGGAAGAACACAATAGGAAGAACTCTTGTGATTTTGGTTATTTCTTCTGTTTTTCAATGTGGAACTAAAATATATATATTTCAAATTGTGTAAAAAAAGTACCTTTTTTCGTTTTCCCAGTTGAACTTGCAATGATTTGCTTGCTGTTTTGAATGTCTATGGTGCTTCAGTTATTTTTGCGTCGATAACCAAAATCACAAATATAAAAAAATGTTAGGCTTCAAATTTGTACAGGGATTATGAAGAAATAAAAATTATTTATGCTTTATAATTACCTAAGGTTGATTTTCTGTTTTAAAATCGTGTAGGTGCTTGGAAGAGGATGGAACTGAGAATTTGCAGTGTAGTTGAAGGTTTGGAAGAGGAAGAAGATGGAGAGGAAACTCAGGAAACTGTCGCAGTGTGGTGTAGTGTTTTATGTTTTTTTCTTTTTTTTTTTTTGGTACCTTATTGTTACACTGAAGTAACTGATTGAAAGCAGTTTGTGTCCACGTAACTGGTTTTGTTTTCTTAGTTATTTTTTATTTGATTTTGGCTAAATTTACTTACTGGTTGATTTTGTAATATATGATGGTAGTTGGGGGTGTTTTAGTAATTTTGGATGGACACCAAAAGGTCAAGAGTTGCCTTATATAATTGAGATAATCAAGTTAAATGAACAAAGAATAACAAAATCGTTGGGTGAAGTCCAAACACGAACATAAACTAATCAAGTACAATAAATTTAAGCAATGATATGCTTCTGTTGATGCAATTTAAGTAACGTAATATCGAATAGAGATTCTCCTTGCTGCAAAGTATTTGATTCAATATTTTACTCTACTTCATATTTCTTAATATATAAAATAATCAGCTTAATCTCTATTCTTGCTTGCTGCAAAGTATTTGAAGCAATATCGAATAGAGATTCTCCTTGCTGCAAAGTATTTGAAGTAAAGTTCTGCTAAAGAGAAGTCTGACCTCGTCTATATTCATTATTGACCAAACATACATCTAAATAGTGCAACAATGTAATACCAATAAAATAAACATATAAAAGTGTTTGTTTCACTTGTTTATATTGCTCACATTGTACTTTTCTTAAACTTATATGGTTGGTAACTTTACTTTAAAATTCATTTTTAACAATGATTAGTGTTGTTGCTATTATTTGTTGATACTAAAATTATCATTGAAGTTTATGACAAATTTATAAGTGGATATACTAAGGTAAAGAAAATAAACTCAAAGTTCAGTGAATGCATTTAAAAATAATAAAAGGGCAAAATAAATAACTTTGCTCTATGTTACTTAAATTATCAGATGATATTCAAAACAAAATTTGGCTATTAGTTATTCTTAAGCAAGTAGAATCTCTATTCTTAAAATAACTCACTTTACTTCAGTCTCAGTCTCACTTGCACATCTAAATACTTCTCCCTCTCTCTCTCATCCCTACCACAACCATTGAGCCATAGCAATTTCCCCAAGAAGAATTCGCAGGCCTCTTCTCCTACTCTATCTCCTCCGACCACCCTATCCGCACATTCCAAATCTTTCATCCTCCCGACGCCTGAAATCACACCCATCACGAAAAATCACCGCCTCCAAAACCCCAAAAATGTGAAACTCATAAACCCATTACCATCTCTTGGCATCGCCAGCAATTAATGCAACACACAGCAAAGTCTATGTTTTAATTAAAGTTTGAAGATTTATTGAAGAATTTCGGCAGGTCGGTGGGTCTGTTCTGGTTTGTTGCTAGATTTTACCACCAATTTCAGCCATACGACAACTACCCTCACCCACCCTACCCTGTTAAGTCGGCAGCCAGAAGTCTTGCATGATCTCCTCCCACTTCACGCCGTCTATCTCCTCTCTTGAACACACATCATCCCCTCATATCACCCCCAACAGAGAATACCCCAATCTGAAACCCGTTTTTGCACGCGATGTATTTTTGTTAAACCCACCATATCCTCTCTTTAGTAAAAAAAATACCCGTTTACAAAAAATCAGGAAATTTTTAGGTTTTATTTATATTAATATCTGTGTTTGATTTGGTCCTGAATAATCCGAGGAGAGAGAATTGGGTTCATCTCTAAAAAAAAAGGAGAAATTTACGAAATTTTAGAAACCCAAATAAAATATTAATTTCACCCATCATGGTGTTCCGGCGGTTTCCGCCGATGCAGGCGGTGGCGAGTCCCCGGTGGAGGTGAGGCAACGGGGCAGTTCGTGACTATAGTCTTGCATGTGGGTGAACTGTTGGTTCTCAACTTCCCATTGAATGAGCTCATGTAAGATATTTCGTTTTTGGGTTTAATGTGATTTTAAAAAACATCAAATTCAATCAATTTAAAAGAACAAACATATAGTTTTCTTGTTCTGAAAACAATATGCATAAACTACATTCACTTCAATTTCTTTTTATTTCACATATACATCTATATTCATGTTAAAACGTACCTTTTTCTTGTTTTCGTGATTGAACCTGCTTTGCTTGTTGATCTTAAAGGTATATGGTGGTTCAATTGTCCTTGAATCCATAATTAAAATCACCAAAAAAGAAAGGATGTTAGACATTATCTTTATATGCCGATTTTCAGTTTTAAATTGTGTTTTCAGTTTATGTAAAAACATACCTTCTTTAGTTTTCCTGATTGAACCTGCTTCGCTTGCTGCTCTTGACTGTTTATGGTGGTTCAATTATCTTTCGACTCTAATCAAAATCACACACACAAAAAAAGGAGGTTAGAAATTTTCTTATTATTCTTGCTGCTCTTAAAAACGTCAACCCTTGCTACTCTGTTTTAAGGAATTTGAAAATTACTTATGCTTTAGCTTTATAATTACCTAATGTTGATTTTCAGTTTAAAATTTGTAGGGGCCTGGAACAGGATGAACAGAGTAATTGCAGTGATGAGGAAGAAGATGGAGAAGAGAAGGAGAAAAACTGTCGTCTAGTGTGTTTCTTTGTTTTGTTTGTGATACTTGCAGTTGTGCACAGAAGTAACCTCTTCAGTTAGTGGCAGTTTCTTAGGTATCAGTTTCTTAGGTATCGTATTACCCTCATTTGTGTTAGTTTTTTTTTTTAATTTTATTAACTGGTTAGACATGCAAAAAATGTTGGTAGTTGGGGGAAATCTGGTCATTAAGGGTGGACACCAAATCCTCAGGTGTTGACATATAGAATAGAGATTAACACACACAACATGTCCATCTACAAGTAACAGAAAGGACGCAATTACCAGCTGCAATGCAACTCCACCTCGCTTTTTCTCTTAATTGTAAGGGCAAACATGGAGAATAAAGGCTTCTGATCTCACATCTTCGAACTTCATGCCCAACTGCGAAAATATTACAGATATACTAAGTTTAAAAAACATGTACAGAAGATAGATTTTGGAGATAAGCTACTGAAAACTTTAAGATTTATAAAGAACATACCTCGACTCCCTCTTACAGTAAAAGCTTCTGATTAAGTGCACACAAGAACCAACATAAAGAAGATAATAAAAAAGAAAAGACATTTTGAACAAATATTACAACAGACATCAATAAATAGATAAATACCAAAGTCCCTCAAACAATAATAAGACAACTGAAAAACACAACAAAAGTGACAAAAAGATCAGAATGGGAAAAGGGGAGCTCGGACAATGGCTCTCGAGCAACTAACAACCAACATCGAAACTGAGCCTTAAGAGCCTGCAACTTGGTATGATTGTAGTATGCAACACCCAAAAATGCCAAACCATACCCAAACAAAGTGATAGGTGTTACAGTATCCTTAATCACAAACCAAGAGAATGCAATCAACATCCAATCCTTCACTACCCCAGCAACATTCATAGTCAATGCATATGTCTTCCCAACAAGCAAGAAAACAGCCAGATTCAAAGCAAAAGCACACACAAAATTTGTCCCAAATATAAACCACTCCAAATAAAAACTAGATGAATCCCTCAAAATTGGGTATTCCACTAAGATCCATGGAATTGACAAAAACACCAAGCAACGTGGAGCAACATAATATAATGATGTAATTGGGTTAAAATTTATACCCTTTGATGTTAACAAGATCTGGATCATAACCAATCTTGTTGCTTCAAATGCAACTGCACCCAATTGCAAAGTCACAACCCAAGCATCAAATTTTGCTTCACCATAAGCTGCAACTGCTACACCAAATGATATAGATAACATATTTGCCATAGTTTCACCTTTAAAATTCTCCTTCTTAAACATTACTCCAATTGAATAAACTGCAAATGGCATAAGTGCCTTCAACGTTTGTATGAAGGAAACAGAAAGATATATGTATGCAGAGTTAGATAACCAAAGTGAGAAAGCATAGAGTGCACCAATTGGTACAACTGATGACAAATATACTTCTCTTGACATTGTTACTGGCTCAACCAATTTCAACACTTTGACAAGAATAAATGCTAAAGATGAATAAAATGTCATGTGAATCATTGTTAGAGATATTGGGAATGGCCAATTAAACATCTTTCGATTTACGATGTATTTGTTGTAAACTATCACAGTAAAACTTAAGAAGATCCATATTGCTACATATGTGTAGGATAAAACTATCTTCTTTATCACACCATCACTCAAATCCAGCCTTCCCAAACCCCTGCCATCCAGCCTTTCACATCCCCCTACCAACCCCCCTACACACACAGCCCCCCTCTAGAGCCCACCTGCACACACAACCCCCTTCCCACATGAACACTTGCATAGCTTATTCATCTAAAAATTACAACTTTCACCAACCATTACAAAATTACTTTGCACCATGAAAAACAATACACCATATAACACGAATTAAATACACCTCAAAGACAACAGAATTTACTTCAAACGTACTATTAATCAAAGAACACCATCTTGATTTCCCAATTCAAGCGAAAAATCGATCCACAAAATGAAAACCACAAATTAATATGAAAAATTCAAAAACCCTTATATTAGTGGGAGAATAGTAATTAACTTACATGAATAATCGAAGAACATAGGAGAAACCGAAGAAGAACAAGGAAAATCGACTAAGGAAGAGAAAATTGCCTCTTTTAATCTGCAACACCAACAACAACAATAAAAACACAAAAAATTAAATTAAAGAGCGAACAAGAAGCAGGAAATCGAAGAAGAAACGAAGGTAGCTGGTGGCCATCGGGGGAAGGTGGAACCCAGTGGTGGTGGTGGTGGAACCCTAGCGCACAAATCGAGTGGTGTGTGGTGGAAACAAGTGGTGTGTTCGAATTGTAGAAGGAAGGAGAATGGAACAAGAGGGAGAATAGTGAAAACGCGGGATGTCAGACCCAAAAAAAAAATGAATATTAGCCGCTGCGGTTAACAGAGAAGCGCAGCGGTTTTCTATTAACCGTTACGGTTTTCTAAGAACCGCAACGGTTTATGATCCCAATTTTTCCACCCAAAATTTTGAGGATTTACCGATTCGGTTCTCTTAAAGACCGCAGTGGTTGTGTTGTGACATATAGCTTTTTTTCCACTAGTGGCTCCACAGCGGCGTCACTTCAGAATGTGACAAAACGGAAGTTGGATTTTCCATACAAGTAGTGCCCTACATTGAACATGAAAAGTATTTTACCCATAACTCTTATCTCAGAAAACATTTCTAATTGATTCCTGCGCATAAAGTGGCATTTCTCCATGCTCAAGAGATTCCTCAAGTCCGAATGGGAAAAAAAATGAAGTCGGATTTTTCGTACCAGTTGTGCCCAACATGCAAGCTGAAAAGTGTTTTTTACATAACTCTTAGCCTGAAAAATATTTCTAAAAGATTCTTGTTCCTAAAGTGGTTTTTTTCCATGCTCCAAAGCACCGTCACGTCAGAATGTGGAACAAATGAAGTTGGATTTTTCGTACAAATCGTGCCCTACATTGAACATGAATAGTATTTTGCCTATAACTTTTATCTCGGAAAACATTTTTGATTGATTCCTGCGCCTAAAGTGGCATTTTCCATGCTCATCAAATTCCTCAAGTCCGAATGGGAAAAAAAGAAGTCGTATTTTTCGTAACAGTTGTGCCCTACATTTAAGCTCGAAAGTGTTTTTGGCATTACTCTTAGCCCGAAAAACCTTTCTAAACGATTCGTGTGCCTAAAGTGGTTTTTTTCCATGCTCCACGGCTCCATCACGTTATAATGTGGAAAAAATGAAGTTGGATTTCCCGTACAAGTAGTGCCCTACATTGAACGTGGAAAGTATTTTGCCCATAACACTTATCTCATAAAACATTTCTGATTGATTCATGCGCCTCCAGATGGGAAAAAAAATGAAGTCGGATTTTTCGTACCAGTTGTGCCCAACATGGAAGCTGAAAAGTGTTTTTTGCTTATCTCTTTGCCCGAAAAATATTTCTAAATGATTCTTGTGCCTAAAGTGGTTTTTTTCCTTGCTCCACAGCGCCGTCACGTCAGAATGTGGAACAAATGAGGTTGGATTTTTCGTACAACTGGTGCCCTACATTGAATGTGAAAAGTATTTTGCCTATAACACTTATCTCGGAAAACATTTCTGATTAATTCCTGCGCCTAAAGTGGTTATTTTCCATGCTCAACAGATTCCTCAAGTCTTATATTGAAAAACCTTTCTAAACGATTCTTGTGCCTAAATTGGTTTTTTACCATGCTACATAGCGCCCTCAGGTCATAATGTGAAAAAACAGAAGTTGGATTTTTCATACAAGTTGTGCCCTACATTGAACGTGAAAAGTATTTTACCTATAGCTCTTATCTCAGAAAACATTTCTGATTGAACCCTGCACATAAAGTGGTATTTTTCCATGCTCAACAGATTCCTGAAGTCCGAATGGGAAAAAAAATTAAGTCGGATTTTTCGTACCAGTTGTGCCCTGCAATTAAGCTCAAAAGTGTTTTTGGCATAAGTCTTCTATTGAAAAACCTTTCGAAACGATTCGTGTGCCTAAAGTGGTTTTTTAATATGCTACATAGCGCCTTCACGTCATAATGTGAAAAAACTGAAGTTTGATTTTTCATACAAGTGGTGCCCTACATTGAACGTGAAAAGTATTTTGCCCACAACTCTTATCTCGAAAAAAATTTCTGATTGATTCCTGCGCCTAAAGTGGCATTTTTCAACGCTCAACAGATTCCTGAAGTCCGAATGGGAAAAAAATGAAGTCGGATTTTTCTTACCAGTTGTGCCTTGCAATTATGCTCAAAAGTGTTTTTGGCATAAGTCATATATTGAAAAACCTTTCTAAACGATTCTTGTGCCTAAAGTGTTTTTTTACCATGCTACATAGCGCCTTCACGTCATAATGTGAAAAAACTGGAGTTGCTTTTTTTGTACAAGTAGTGCCCTACATTGAACGTGAAAAGTATTTCGACCATAACTCTTATCTTGGAAAACATTTCTGATTGATTCTTACTCCTAAAGTGGCATTTTTTCATGCGCAACAGATTCCTTAAGTCCGAATTGGAAAAAAATGAAGTCGTATCTTTCGTACCAGTTGTGCCCTGCATTTCAGCTCAAAAGTGTTTTTGGCATTACACTTAGCCCGAAAAACCTTTCTAAACGATTCTTGTGCCTAAAGTGGTTTCTTACCATGGTCCATAGCGCCTTCACGTCATAATGTGAAAAATTTGAAGTTGGATTTTCATACAAGTAGTGCCCTACATTGAACGTGAAAAGTATTTTGCCCACAACTCTTATCTCGGAAAACAATTCTGATTGATTCCTGCGCCTAAAGTGGCATTTTCACATGCTCAACAAATTCCTGAAGTCGGAATGGAAAAAAATGAAGTCGGATTTTTCGTACCAGTTGTGCCCTAATTAAGCTCAAAATTGTTGTGCCTAAAGTGGTTTTTTTACATTCTCCATAGCGCTGTCACGTCAGAATGTGACAAAACTGAAGTTGGATTTTCCATACAAGTAGTGCCTTACATTGAACGTGAAAAGTATTTTGCCCATAAGACTTATCTCCGAAAACATTTCTGATTTATTCCTGCGCCTAAAGCGGTATTTTTCCATGCTCAAGAGATTCCTCAAGTGCGAATGGGAAAAAAAATTGAAGTCGGATTTTTCGTACTAGTTGTTGTGCCCTACATTTAAGCTCAAAAGTGTTTTTGGCATTACTCTTAACACAAAAAATATTTCTAAACAATTCTTGTGGCTAAAGTGGTTTTTTTCCATGCTCCACAGCGCCGTCACGTTAGAATGTGGAACAAATAAAGTTGGATTTTTCTTCCAAGTAGTGCCCTACATTGGACGTGAAGAGTATATTGACCATAACTCTTATCATGGAAAACATTTCTGATTGATTCTTGCGCCTAAAGTGGCATTTTTTCATGCTCAACTAATTCCTTTTGTCCGAATAGGAAAAAAATGAAGTCGTATTTTTCGTACCAGTTGTACCCTCCATTTAAGCTCAAAAGTGTTTTTGGCAATACTCTTAGCCCGAAAATCCTTTCTAAATGATTCTTGTGCCTAAAGTGGTTTTTAACCATGCACCATAGTGTCGTCATGTCATAATGTGAATAAACTGAAATTTGATTTTTTATACAAGTACATTGAACGTGAAAAGTATTTTGCTCACAACTCTTATCTCGGAAAACATTTCTGATAGATTCCAGCGCCTAAGGTGGCATTTTTCCATGCTCAACAGATTCCTGAAGTCCGAATGGGAAAAAAATGAAGTCGTACTTTTCGTACCATTTGTGCCCTGCAATTAAGCTCAAAAGTGCTTTTGGCATAAGTCTTATATTGAAAAACCATTCTAAACGATTTTTGTGCCTCAATTGGTTTTTTCCCATGCTACATAGCGCCTTCACGTCATAATGTGAAAACTTTGAAGTTGGATTTTTCATACAAGTCGTGCCCTACATTGAACCTGAAAAGTATTTTGCCCACAACTTTTATCTCAGAAAACATTTCTGATTGATTCCTGCGCCTAAAGTAGCATTTTTCCTTGCTCAACAGATTCCTGAAGTCCGAATGGGAAAAAAATGAAGTCGTATTTTTCGTACCAGTTGTGCCCTCCAATTAAGCTCAAAAGTGTTTTTCGCATAAGTCTTCTATTGAAAAACCTTTCTCAACTATTCGTGTGCCTAAAGTGGTTTTTTTACATGCTCCATAGCGCTGTCACGTCAGAATGTGACAAAACTGAGGTTGGATTTTTCATACAAGTAGTGCCCTACATTGAACGTGAAAAGTATTTTGCCCACAACTCTTATCTCGGAAAACATTTCTGATTGAAACCTGCGTCTATAGTGGCATTTTTCCATGCTCAACAAATTCCTGAAGTCCGAATGGGAAAAAAATGAAGTCGGATTTTTCGTACTAGTTGTGCCCTCCAATTAAGCTCAAAAGTGTTTTTGGCATAAGTCTTATATTGAAAAACCTTTCTAAACGATTCTTGTGCCTAAAGTGGTTTTTTTACATGCTCCATAGCACCTTCATGTCATAATGTGAAAAATCTGAAGTTGGATATTTCATACAGGTAGTGCCCTACATTGAACGTGAAAAGTATTTTGCCCACGACTCTTATCTCGAAAAACATTTCTGATTGATTCCTGCGCCTAAAGTGGCATTTTTCCATGCTCAAAAGATTCCTGAAGTCCGAATGGGAAAAAAAAGAAGTCGGATTTTCCGTACCTGTTGTGCGCTGCAATTAAGCTCAAAAGTGTTTTTGGCATAAGTCTTATCCTGAAAAGCCTTTCTAAACGATTCTTGTGCCTAAAGTGGGTTTTTTACATGCTCCATAGCGTTGTCACGTCAGAATGTGACAAAACTGAGGTTGGATTTTTCGTACAAGTAGTGCCTTACATTGAACGTGAAAAGTATTTTGCCCATAACTCTTAACTCCGAAAACATTTCTGATTGATTCCTGCGCCTAAAGTGGTATTTTTCAATGCTCAAAAGATTCCTCAAGTGCGAATGCGAAAAAAATGAAGTCGGATTTTTGGTACCAGTTGTACCCTGCAATTAAGCTCAAAAGTGTTTTTGGCATAAGTCTTATATTGAACAACCTTTCTAAACGATTGTTGTGCCTAAAGTGGTTTTTTACCATGCTACAAAGCGCCTTCACGTCATAATGTGAAAAACTGAAGTTGGATTTTTCGTACAAGTAGTGCCTTACATTGAACGTGGAAAGTATTTTGACCATAATTATCTTGGAAAACATTTCTGATTGATTCTTGCGCCTAAAGTGGCATTTTTTCATGCTCAACAGATTCCCTAAGTCCGAATGGGAAAAAAATGAAGTCGTATTTTTCGTACCAGTTGTGCCCTGCATTTAAACTCAAAAGTGTTTTTGGCAATATATTCTTAGCCCGAAAAACCTTTCTAAACGATTTTTGTGCCTAAAGTGGTTTTTAACCATCATCCATAGTGTCGTCACGTCATAATGTGAAAAATCTAAAGGTTGATTTTTTATACAAGTAGTTCCCTACATTGAACGTGAAAAGTATTTTGCCCACAACTCTTATCTCGGAAAACATTTCTGATTGAAACCTGCGCCTAAAGTGGCATTTTTCCATGCTCAACAGATTCCTGAAGTTCGAATGGGAAAAAAATATAGTCGGATTTTTCGTACGAGTTGTGCCCTGCAATTAAGCTCAAAAGTGTTTTTGGCATAAGTCCTATCCTGAAAAACCTCTCTAAACGATTCGTGTGCCCATAGTGGTTTTTTACCATGCTACATAGCGCCTTCATGTCATAATGTGAAAAACTGAAGTTTGATTTTTCATACAAGTAGTGCCCTACATTGAACGTGAAAAGTATTTTGCCCACAACTCGTATCTCGGAAAACATTTCTGATTGATTCCTGCGCCTAAAGTGGCATTTTTCCACGTTCAACAGATTCCTGAAGTCCGTATGCGAAGAAAACGAAGTCAGGTTTTTCGTACCAGTTGTACCCTGCAATTAAGCTTAAAGGTGTTGTTGCCATAAGTCCTATCCTGAAAAACCTCTCTAAACGATTCGTGTGCCCATAGTGGTTTTTTACCATCCTATATAGCGCCTTCACTTCATAATGTGAAAAAACTGAAGTTGGATTTTTCGTACAAGTAGTACGCTACATTGAACGTGAAAAGTATTTCGACCATAACTCTTATCTTGGAAAACAATTCTGATCGATTCTGGCGCCTAAAGTGGCATTTTTTCATGCTCAACAGATTCCTTCAGCCCGAATGGGAAAAAAATGAAGTCGTATTTTTCATACCAGTTGTGCCCTGCATTTAAGCTCAAAACTGTTTTTGGCATTACTCTTAGCCCGAAAAATCTTTCTAAACGATTCTTGTGCCTAAAGCGGTTTTTTATCATGCTCCATAGCGGCTTCACGTCATAATGTGGAAAATTTGAAGTTGGATTTTTCATACAAGTAGTGCCCTACATTGAACTTGAAAAGTATTTTGCCCACAACACTTATCTCGGAAAACAATTCTGATTGATTCCTGTGCCTAAAGTGGCATTTTCACATTCTCAATAGATTCCTGAAGTCCGATTGGGAAAAAAAAAATGAAGTCGGATTTTTCGTACCAGTTGTGCCCAGCAATTAAGCTCAAAAGTGTTTTTGGCATAAGTCCTATCCTGAAAAACCTTTCTAAACGATTCTTGTGCCTAAAGTAGTTTTTTTACATGCTCCATATAATTGTCACGTAAGAATGTGACAAAACTGAGGTTGAATTTTTCATACAAGTAGTGCCTTACATTGAACGTGAAAAGTATTTTGCCCATAACTCTCATCTCCGAAAGCATTTCTGATTGATTCCTGCGCCTAAAGTGGTATTTTTCCATGCTCAAGAGATTCCTCAAGTGCGAATGGGAAAAAAAAATGAAGTCGGACTAGTTGTGCCCTGCATTTAAGCTGAAAAGTGTTTTAGGCTTTACTCTTAACCCGAAAAATATTTCTAAACAATTCTTGTGCCTAGAGTGGTTTTTTTCCATGCTCCACAGCGCCTTCCCGTCAGAATGTGGAACAAATGCAGTTGGATTTTTCGTACAAGTAGAGCCCTACATTGAACGTGAAAAGTATTTTGACCATAACTCTTATCTTGGAAAACTTTTCTGATTGATTCTTGCGCCTAAAGTGGCATTTTTTTATGCTCAACAGATTCCTTAAGTCCGAATGGGAAAAAACTGAAGTCGTATTTTTCGTACCAGTTGTGCCCTGCATTTAAGCTCAAAATTGTTTTTGGCATTACTCTTAGCCCGAAAAACCTTTCTAAACGATTCTTGTGCCAAAAGTGGTTTTTTACTGTGCTCCATAACGCCGTCACGTCATAAAGTGAATAAACTGAAGTTTGATTTTTTATACAAGTAGAGCCCTACATTGAACGTGAAAAGTATTTTGCCCACGACTCTTATCTCGAAAAACATTTCTTATTGAATCCTGCGCCTAAAGTGGCATTTTTCCATGCTCAACAGATTCCTGAAGTTCGAATGGGAAAAAAATGACGTCGGATTTTTCGTACGAGTTGTGCCCTGCAATTAAGCTCAAAAGTGTTTTTGGCATAAGTCCTATCCTGAAAAACCTCTCTAAACGATTCGTGTGCCTATAGTGGTTTTTTACCATGCTACATACCGCCTTCACGTCATAATGTGAACAAACTGAAGTTTGATTTTTCATACAAGTAGTGCCCTACATTGAACGTGAAAAGTATTTTGCCCACAACTCTTATCTCGGAAAACATTTCTGAATGATTCCTGCGCCTAAAGTGGCATTTCTCCACGTTCAACAGATTCCTGAAGTCCGAATGCGAAAAAAATGAAGTCAGATTTTTCGTACCAGTTGTACCCATCAATTAAGCTTAAAAGTGTTTTTGGCATAAGTCTTATATTGAAAAACCTTTCTAAACGATTCTTGTGCCTAAAGTGGTTTTTTACCATCCTACATAGCGCCTTCACTTCATAATGTGAAAAAACTGAAGTTGGATTTTTCGTACAAGTACTGCGCTACATTGAACGTGAAAAGTATTTCGACCATAACTCTTATCTTGGAAAACAATTCTGATTGATTCTTGCGCCTAAAGTGGCATTTTTTCATGCTCAACAGATTCCTTAAGTCTGAATGGGAAAAAAATAAAGTCGTATTTTCGTACTACTTGTGCCCTGCATTTAAGGTCAAAAGTGTTTTTGGCAATACTCTTAGCCCGAAAAACCTTTCTAAACGATTTTTGTGCCTAAAGTAGTTTTTAACCATCATCACGTCATAATGTGAAAAAACTAAAGGTTGATTTTTTATACAAGTAGTTCCCTACATTGAACGCGAAAAGTATTTTGCCCACAACTCTTATCTCGGAAAACATTTCTGATTGATTCCTGCGCCTAAATTGGCATTTTTCCACGTTCAACAGATTCCAAAAGTCCGGATGCGAAAAAAATGAAGTCAGATTTTTCGTACCAGTTGTACCCTGCAATTAAGCTTAAAAGTGTTTTTGGCATAAGTCTTATATTGAAAAACCTTTCTAAACGATTCTTGTGCCTAAAGTGGTTTTTTACCATCCTACATAGCGCCTTCACTTCATAATGTGAAAAAACTGAAGTTGGATTTTTCGTACAAGTACTGCGCTACATTGAACGTGAAAAGTATTTCGACCATAACTCTTATCTTGGAAAACAATTCTGATTGATTCTTGCGCCTAAAGTGGCATTTTTTCATGCTCAACATATTCCTTAAGTCCGAATGGGAAAAAAATGAAGTCGTATTTTTCATACCAGTTGTGCCCTACATTTAAGCTCAAAAGTGTTTTTGGCATTACTCTTAGCCCGAAAAACCTTTCTAAACGATTATTGTGCCTAAAGTGGTTTTTTACCATGCTCCATAGCGGCTTCACGTCATAATGTGAAAAATTTGAAGTTGGATTTTTCATACAAGTAGTGCCCTACATTGAACTTGAAAAGTATTTTGCCCACAAGTCTTATATCGGAAAAAGAATTATGATTGATTCCTGTGCCTAAAGTGGCATTTTCACATTCTCAATAGATTCCTAAAGTCCGAATGGGAAAAAAAATGAAGTCGGATTTTTCGTACCACTTATGCCCAGCAATTAAGCTCAAAAGTGTTTTTGGCATAAGTCCTATCCTGAAAAACCTTTCTAAACGATTCTTGTGCCTAAAGTAGTTTTTTTACATGCTCCATATAACTGTCACGTCAGAATGTGACAAAACTGAGGTTGAATTTTTCATACAAGTAGTGCCTTACATTGAACGTGAAAAGTATTTTGCCCATAACTCTTATCTCCGAAAGAATTTCTGATTGATTCTTGCGCCTAAAGTGGTATTTTTCCATGCTCAAGAGATTCCTCAAGTGCGAATGGGAAAAAAAATGAAGTCAGACTAGTTGTGCCCTGCATTTAAGCTGAAAAGTGTTTTTGGCATTACTCTTAAACCGAAAAATATTTCTAAACATTTCTTGTGCCTAAAGTGGTTTTTTTCCATGCTCCACAGCGCCTTCACGTCAGAATGTGGAACAAATGAAGTTGGATTTTTTGTACAAGTAGAGCCCTGCATTGAACGTGAAAAGTATTTTGACCATAACTCTTATCTTGGAAAACATTTCTGATTGATTCTTGCGCCTAAAGTTGTTTTTTTTTTCATGCTCAACAGATTCCTTAAGTCCGAATGGGAAAAAAATGAAGTCGTATTTTTCGTACCAGTTGTGCCCTACATTTAAGCTCAAAAGTGTTTTTGGCATTACTCTTACCCCGAAAAACTTTTCTAAACGATTTTTGTGCCTTAAGTGGTTTTTAACCATCATCCATAGTGTCGTCACGTCATAATGTGAAAAAACAAAAGTTTGATTTTTTATACAAGTAGTTACCTCCATTGAACGTGAAAAGTATTTTGCCCACAACTCTTATCTCGGAAAACATTTCTGATTGAAACCTGCGCCTAAAGTGGCATTTTTCCATGCTCAACAGATTCCTGAAGTTCGAATGGGAAAAAAAAGAAGTCGGATTTTTCGTACGAGTTGTGCCCTGCAATTAAGCTCAAAAGTGTTTTTGGCATAAGTCCTATCCTGAAAAACCTCTCTAAACAATTCGTGTGCCTATAGTGGTTTTTTACCATGCTACATACCGCCTTCACGTCATAATGTAAACAAACTGAAGTTTGATTTTTCATAAAAGTAGTGCCCTACATTGAACGTGAAAAGTATTTTGCCCACAACTCTTATCTCGGAAAACATTTCTGATTGATTCCTGCGCCTAAAGTGGCATTTTTCCACGTTCAACAGATTCCTAAAGTCCGAATGCGAAAAAAATGAAGTCAGATTTTTCGTACCAGTTGTACCCTGCAATTAAGCTTAAAAGTGTTTTTGGCATAAGTCTTATATTGAAAAACCTTTCTAAACGATTCTTGTGCCTAAAGTGGTTTTTTACCATCCTACATAGCGCCTTCACGTCATAATGTGAAAAAACTGAAGTTGGATTTTTCTTACAAGTAGTGCGCTACATTGAACGTGAAAAGTATTTCGAGCACAACTCTTATCTTGGAAAACAATTCTGATTGATTCTTACGCCTAAAGTGGCATTTTTTCATGCTCAACATATTCCTTAAGTCCGAATGGGAAAAAAAAAAGTCGTATTTTTCATACAAGTTGTGCCCTGCATTTAAGCTCAAAAGTGTTTTTGGCATTACTCTTAGCCCGAAAAACCTTTCTAAACGATTATTGTGCCTAAAGTGGTTTTTTACCATGCTCCATAGCGGCTTCACGTCATAATATGAAAAATTTGAAGTTGGATTTTTCATACAAGTAGTGCCCTACATTGAACGTGAAAAGTATTTTGCCCACAAGTCTTATATCGGAAAAAGAATTATGATTGATTCCTGTGCCTAAAGTGGCATTTTCACATTCTCAATAGATTCCTAAAGTCCGAATGGGAAAAAAAATGAAGTCGGATTTTTCGTACCACTTATGCCCAGCAATTAAGCTCAAAAGTGTTTTTGGCATAAGTCCTATCCTGAAAAACCTTTCTAAACGATTCTTGTGCCTAAAGTAGTTTTTTTACATGCTCCATATAACTGTCACGTCAGAATGTGACAAAACTGAGGTTGAATTTTTCATACAAGTAGTGCCTTACATTGAACGTGAAAAGTATTTTGCCCATAACTCTTATCTCCGAAAGCATTTCTGATTGATTCCTGCGCCTAAAGTGGTATTTTTCCATGCTCAAGAGATTCCTCAAGTGCGAATGGGAAAAAAAATGAAGTCAGACTAGTTGTGCCCAACATTTAAGCTGAAAAGTGTTTTTGGCATTACTCTTAAACCGAAAAATATTTCTAAACAATTCTTGTGCCTAAAGTGGTTTTTTTCCATGCTCCACAGCGCCTTCACGTCAGAATGTGGAACAAATGAAGTTGGATTTTTTGTACAAGTAGAGCCCTGCATTGAACGTGAAAAGTATTTTGACCATAACTCTTATCTTGGAAAACATTTCTGATTGATTCTTGCGCCTAAAGTTGCATTTTTTCATGCTCAACAGATTCCTTAAGTCTGAATGGGAAAAAAATGAAGTCGTATTTTTCGTACCAGTTGTGCCCTGCATTTAAGCTCAAAAGTGTTTTTGGCATTACTCTTAGCCCGAAAAACTTTTCTAAACGATTTTTGTGCCTAAAGTGGTTTTTATCCATCATCCATAGTGCCGTCACGTCATAATGTGAAAAAACTAAAGTTTGATTTTTTATACAAGTAGTTACCTCCATTGAACGTGAAAAGTATTTTGCCCACAACTCTTATCTCGGAAAACATTTCTGATTGAAACCTGCGCCTAAAGTGGCATTTTTCCATGCTCAACAGATTCCTGAAGTTCGAATGGGAAAAAAATGAAGTCGGATTTTTCGTACGAGTTGTGCCCTGCAATTAAGCTCAAAAGTGTTTTTGGCATAAGTCCTATCCTGAAAATTCTCTCTAAACAATTCGTGTGCCTATAGTGGTTTTTTACCATGCTACATACCGCCTTCACGTCATAATGTAAACAAACTGAAGTTTGATTTTTCATAAAAGTAGTGCCCTACATTGAACGTGAAAAGTATTTTGCCCACAACTCTTATCTCGGAAAACATTTCAGATTGATTCCTGCGCCTAAAGTGGCATTTTTCCACGTTCAACAGATTCCTAAAGTCCGAATGCGAAAAAAATGAAGTCAGATTTTTCGTACCAGTGGTACCCTGCAATTAAGCTTAAAAGTGTTTTTGGCATAAGTCTTATATTGAAAAACCTTTCTAAACGATTCATGTGCCTAAAGTGGTTTTTTACCATCCTACATAGCGCCTTCACGTCATAATGTGAAAAAACTGAAGTTGGATTTTTCTTACAAGTAGTGCGCTACATTGAACGTGAAAAGTATTTCGAGCATAACTCTTATCTTGGAAAACAATTCTGATTGATTCTTAGGCCTAAAGTGGCATTTTTTCATGCTCAACATATTCCTTAAGTCCGAATGTGAATAAAAAAAAGTCGTATTTTTCATACAAGTTGTGCCCTGCATTTAAGCTCAAAAGTGTTTTTGGCATTACTCTTAGCTCGGAAAACCTTTCTAAACGATTATTGTGCCTAATGTGGTTTTTTACCATGCTCCATAGCGGCTTCACGTCATAATGTGAAAAATTTGAAGTTGGATTTTTCATACAAGTAGTGCCCTACATTGAACTTGAAAAGTATTTTGCCCACAAGTCTTATATCGGAAAAAGAATTATGATTGATTCATGTGCCTAAAGTGGCATTTTCACATTCTCAATAGATTCCTAAAGTCCGAATGGGAAAAAAAATGAAGTCGGATTTTTCGTACCAGTTGTGCCCATCAATTAAGCTCAAAAGTGTTTTTGGCATAATTCCTATCCTGAAAAAACCTTTCTAAACGATTCTTGTGCCTAAAGTAGTTTTTTTACATGCTCCATATAACTATCACGTCAGAATGTGACAAAACTGAGGTTGAATTTTTCATACAAGTAGTGCCTTACATTGAACGTGAAAAGTATTTTGCCCATAACTCTTATCTCCGAAAGCATTTCTGATTGATTCCTGCGCCTAAAGTGGTATTTTTCCATGCTCAAGAGATTCCTCAAGTGCGAATGGGAAAAAAAATGAAGTCGGACTAGTTGTGCCCTGCATTTAAGCTGAAATGTGTTTTTGGCATTACTCTTAAACCGAAAAATATTTATAAACAATTCTTGTGCCTAAAGTGGTTTTTTTCCATGCTCCACAGTGCCTTCACGTCAGAATGTGGAACAAATGAAGTTGGATTTTTTGTACAAGTAGAGCCCTGCATTGAACATGAAAAGTATTTTTACCATAACTCTTATCTTGGAAAACATTTCTGATTGATTGTTGTGCCTAAAGTTGCATTTTTTCATGCTCAACAGATTCCTTAAGTCCGAATGGGAAAAAAATGAAGTCGTATTTTTTGTACCAGTTGTGCCCTGCATTTAAGCTCAAAAGTGTTTTTGGCATTACTCTTAGCCCGAAAAACTTTTCTAAACGATTTTTGTGCCTAAAGTGGTTTTTAACCATCATCCATAGCGCCGTCACGTCATAATGTGAAAAAACTAAAGTTTGATTTTTTATACAAGTAGTTACCTACATTGAACGTGAAAAGTATTTTGCCCACAACTCTTATCTCGGAAAACATTTCTGATTGATTCCTGCGCCTAAAGTAGCATTTTTCCACGTTCAACAGATTCCTGAAGTCCGAATGCGGAAAAAACGAAGTCAGATTTTTCGTACCAGTTGTACCCTGCAATTAAGCTTAAAAGTGTTTTTGGCATAAGTCTTATATTGAAAAACCTTTCTAAACGATTCATGTGCCTAAAGTGGTTTTTTACCATCCTACATAGCGCCTTCACATCATAATGTGAAAAAACTGATGTTGGATTTTTCGTACAAGTAGTGCGCTACATTGAACGTGAAAAGTATTTCGACCATAACTCTTATCTTGGAAAACAATTCTGATTGATTCTTGCGCCTAAAGTGGCATTTTTTCATGCTCAACAGATTCCTTAAGTCCCAATGGGGAAAAAAAGAAGTCGTATTTTTCGTACTTGTTGTGCCCAGCATTTAAGCTCAAAATTGTTTTTGGCATTACTCTTAACCCGAAAAATATTTCTAAACAACTCTTGTGCCTAAAGTGGTCTTTTTCCATGCTCCACTGCACAGTTACGTCAGAATGTGGAACAAATAAAGTTGCATTTTTCGTACAAGTAGTGCCCTACATTGAACGTGAAAAGTATTTCGACCATACCTCTTTTCTCGGAATACATTTCTGATTGATTCCTGCGCCTAAAGTGGCATTTTTTCATGCTCAACAGATTCCTTAAGTCCCAATGGGGAAAAAAAGAAGTCGTATTTTTCGTACCAGTTGTGCCTTGCATTTAAGCTCAAAAGTGTTTTTGTCATTACTCTTAGCCCGAAGAACCTTTCTAAATGATTCTTGTGCCTAAATAGGGTTTTTACCATGCTCCATAGCGTCGTCACGTCATAATGTGAAAAAACTAAAGTTTGATTTTTTATACAAGTAGTGCCCGGCATTAAACGTGAAAAGTATTTTGCCCACAACTCATTAAACGTGAAAAGTATTTTGCCCACAACTCTTATCTCGGAAAAAAATTAAGTCAGACTAGTTGTGCCCTACATTTAAGCTCAAAAGAGTTTTTCGCATTACACTTAACCCGAAAAATATTTCAAAACAATTATTGTGCCTAAAGTGGATTTTTCCCCTGCTCCACAGCGCCGTCACGTCATAATGTGGAACAAATGAAGTTGGATTTTTCGTACAAGTAGTGCGCTACATTGAACGTGAAAAGTATTTTGCCCACAACTCTTATCTCGGAAAACATTTCTGATTGAAAACTGCGCCTAAAGTGGCATTTTTCCATGCTCAACAGATTCCTGAAGTTCGAATGGGAAAAAAATGACGTCGGATTTTTCGTACGAGTTGTGCCCTGCAATTAAGCTCAAAAGTTTTTTGGCATAAGTCCTATCCTGAAAAAACTCTCTAAACGATTCGTGTGCCTATAGTGGTTTTTTACCATGCTACATACCGCCTTCACATCATAATGTGAACAAACTGAAGTTTGATTTTTCATACAAGTAGTGCCCTACATTGAACGTGAAAAGTATTTTGCCCACAACTCTTATCTCGGAAAACATTTCTGATTAATTCCTGCGCCTAAAGTGGCATTTTTCCACGTTCAACAGATTCCTGAAGTCCGAATGCGAAAAAAATGAAGTCAGATTCTTCGTACCAGTTGTACCCTGCAATTAAGCTTAAAAGTGTTTTTGGCATAAGTCTTATATTGAAAAACCTTTCTAAACGATTCTTGTGCCTAAAGTGGTTTTTTACCATCCTACATATCGCCTTCACGTGATAATGTGAAAAAACTGAAGTTGGATTTTTCGTACAAGTAGTGCGCTACATTGAACGTGAAAAGTATTTCGACCATAACTCTTATCTTGGAAAACAATTCTGATTGATTCTTGCGCCTAAAGTGGCATTTTTGCATGCTCAACATATTCCTTAAGTCCGAATGGGAAAAAAATGAAGTCGTATTTTTCATACCAGTTGTGCACTACATTTAAGCTGAAAAGTGTTTTTGGCATTACTCTTAGCCCGAAAAACCTTTCTAAACGATTATTGTGCCTAAAGTGGTTTTTTACCATGCTCCATAGCGGCTTCACGTCATAATGTGAAAAATTTGAAGTTGGATTTTTCATACAAGTAGTGCCCTACATTGAACTTGAAAAGTATTTTGCCCTCAACTCTTATATCGGAAAAAGAATTATGATTGATTCCTGTGCCTAAAGTTGCATTTTCACATTCTCAATAGATTCCTAAAGTCCGAATGGGAAAAAAAATGAAGTCGGATTTTTCGTACCAGTCGTGCCCAGCAATTAAGCTCAAAAGTGTTTTTGGCATAAGTCCTATCCTGAAAAACCTTTCTAAACGATTCTTGTGCCTAAAGTGGTTTTTTACATGCTCTATAGAACTGTCACATCAGAATGTGACAAAACTGAGGTTGAATTTTTCATACAAGTAGTGCCTTACATTGAACGTGAAAAGTATTTTGCCCATAACTCTTATCTCCGAAAGCATTTCTGATTGATTCCTGCGCCTAAAGTGGTATTTTTCCATGCTCAAGAGATTCCTCAAGTGCGAATGGGAAAAAAATGAAGTCGGACTTGTTGTGCCCTGCATTTAAGCTGAAAAGTGTTTTTGGCATTACTCTTAACCCGATAAATATTTCTAAACAATTCTTGTGCCTAAAGTGGTTTTTTTCCATGCTCCACAGCGCTTTCACGTCAGAATGTGGAACAAATGAAGTTGGATTTTTCGTACAAGTAGAGCCCTACATTGAACGTGAAAAGTATTTTGACCTTACCTCTTATCTTGGAAAACATTTCTGATTGATTCTTGCGCCTAAAGTGGCATTTTTTCATGCTCAACAGATTCCTTAAGTCCGAATGGGAAAAAACTGAAGTCGTATTTTTCGTACCAGTTGTGCCCTGCATTTAAGCTCAAAATTGTTTTTGGCATTACTCTTAGCCCGAAAAACCTTTCTAAACGATTCTTGTGCCAAAAGTGGTTTTTACCGTGCTCCATAACGCCGTCACGTCATAAAGTGAAAAAACTGAATTTGATTTTTTAAACAAGTAGTGCCCTACATTGAACGTGAAAAGTATTTTGCCCACGACTCTTATCTCGAAAAACATTTCTGATTGATTCCTGCGCCTAAAGTGGCATTTTTCCATGCTCAATAGATTCCTGAAGTCCGAATGGGAAAATAAAGAAGTCGGATTTTCCGTACCTGTTGTGCCCTGCAATTAAGATCAAAAGTGGGCATAAGTCTTATCCTGAAAAACCTTTCTAAACGATTCTTGTGCCTAAAGTGGTTTTTTTACATGCTCCATAGCGCTCTCACGTCAGAATGTGAAAAAAAAGAAGTCGTATTTTTCGTACCAGTTGTGCCTTGCATTTAAGCTCAAAAGTGTTTTTGTCATTACTCTTAGCCCGAAGAACCTTTCTAAATGATTCTTGTGCCTAAATAGGGTTTTTACCATGCTCCATAGCGTCGTCACGTCATAATGCGAAAAAACTAAAGTTTGATTTTTTATACAAGTAGTGCCCGGCATTAAACGTGAAAAGTATTTTCCCCACAACTCTTGTCTCGGAAAAAAATTAGGTCAGACTAGTTGTGCCCTACATTTAAGCTCAAAAGAGTTTTTGGCATTACTCTTAACCCGAAAACATTTCTGATTGATTCCTGCGCCTAAAGTGGCATTTTTCCATGCTTAACAGATTCCTCAAGTCCGAATGGGAAAAAAATGAAGTCGGATTTTTCGTACCAGTTGTGCCCTAAATTGAAGTTGAAAATTGTTTTTGGGATAACTCTTAGCCCAAAAAAGATTTCTAAACGATTCTTGAGCCTAAAGTGGTTTTTTTTCCATTCTCCACGTCTCCATCACGTTAGAATGTGGAAAAAAGGAAGATGGATTTTTCGTACAAGTAGTGACCTACATTGAACGTGAAAATTATTTTGTCCATAACTCTTATCTCATAAAACAATTCTGATTGATTCCTGCGCCTAAAGTGACACTTTTCCATGCTCAACAGATTCCTGAAGTCCGAATGGAAAAAAATGACGTCGGATTTTTCGTACCAGTTGTGCCATGCATGGAAGCTAAAAAGTGTTTTTGGCATAACTCTTAGCCCGAAAAACATTTCTAAACGATTGTTGAGCCTAAAGTGGTTTTTTTACATGCTCCATAGCGCCGTCACGTCAGAATGTGAACGTGAAAAGTATTTTACCCATAACTCTTATCTCGGAAAACATTTCTGATTGATTCCTTCGCCTAAAGTGGCATTTTTCGTTGCTCAACAGATTCCTCAATTCCGAATGGGAAAAAAATGAAGTCGGATTTTTTCGTACCAGTTGTTCCTTACATGGAAGTTAAAAAGTGTTTTTCGCATAACTCTTAGCCCGAAAAATATTTCTAAACGATTATTGAGCCTAAAGTGGTTTTTTTACATGCTCCATGGCGTCGTCACGTCAAAATGTGACAAAACTGAAGTTGTATTTTTCATATAAGTAGTACCAGTTATGCCCTGCATGGAAGCTGAGAAGTGTTTTTGGCGTAAATATTAGCCCGAAAAACATTTCTAAACGATTCTTGAGCCTAAAGTGGTTTTTTTACATGCTCCATAGCGCCGTCACGTCAGAATGTGATAAACCTGAAGTGGGATATTTCATACAAGTAGTGCGCTACATTGAACGTGAAAAGTATTTTACCCATAACTTTTATCTCGGAAACATTTATGATTGATTCCTGCGCCTAAAGTGGCATTTTTCCATGCTCAACAGATTCCTTAAGTCTGAATGGGAAAAAAATGAAGTCGGATTTTTCGTACCAGTTGTGCCCTACATGGAAGTTGAAAAGTGTTCTTGGCATAACTCTTAGCCCGAAAATGATTTCTAAACAATTCTTGAGCCTAAAGTGGTTTTTTTCCATGCTCCACGTCTCCATCACGTTAGAATGTGGAAAAAATGAAGTTGGATTTTTCGTACAAGTGGTGACCTACATTGAACGTGAAAAGTATTTTGCCCATAACTCTTATCTCATAAAACAATTCTGATTGATTTATGCGCCTAAATGGACACTGTTCCATGCTCAACAGATTCCTGAAGTCCGAATGGAAAAAAATAAATTCGGATTTTTCGTACCAGTTGTGCCATGCATGGAAGCTAAAAAGTGTTTTTGGCATAACTCTTATCCCGAAAAACATTTCTAAACGATTCTTGACCCTAAAGTGGTTTTTTTACATGCTCCATAGCGCCATCACGGTAGAATGTGACAAAACTGAAGTTGGATTTTTCATACAAGTAGTGCCCTACATTGAACGTGAAAAGTATTTTACCCATAACCTTTTCTCGGAAAACATTTATGATTGATTCCTGCGCCTAAACTGGCATTTTTCCATGCTCAACAGATTCTTCAAGTCTGAATAGGAAAAAAATGAAGTCGGATTTTTCGTACCAGTTGTGCCCTACATGGAAGTTGAAAAGTGTTTTTGGCATAACTCTTAGCCCGAAAAAGATTTCTAAAAAATTCTTGAGCCTAAAGTAGTTTTTTTCCATGCTCCACGTCTCCATCACGTTAGAATGTGGAAAAAATGAAGTTGGATTTTTCGTACAAGTGGTGAACTACATTGAGCGTGCAAAGTATTTTGCCTATAACTCTTATCTCAGAAAACAATTCTGATTGATTTCTGCGCCTAAAGTGACACTTTTCCATGCTCAACAGATTCCTGAAGTCCGAATGGAAAAAAATGAATTCGGGTTTTTCGTACCAGTTGTGCCATGCATGGAAGCTAAAAAGTGTTTTTGGCATAACTCTTATCCCGAAAAACATTTCCAAACGATTCTTGAGCCTAAAGTGGTTTTTTTGCATGCTCCATAGGGCCATCACGTCAGAATGTGACAAAACTGAAGTTGGATTTTTCATACAAGTAGTGCCCTACATTGAACGTGAAAAGTATTTTACCCATAACTCTTATCTCGGAAAACATTTAAGATTGAATCCTGCGCCTAAAGTGGCATTTTCCATGCTCAACAGGTTCCTCAAGTCTGAATGGGAAAAAAAATGAAGTCGGATTTTTCGTACCAGTTGTGCCCTGCATGGAAGTTGAAAAGTGTTTTTGGCATAACTCTTAGCCCGAAAAACATTTCTAAACGATTCTTGAGCCTAAAGTGGTTTTTTTCCATGCTCTACGTCTCCATCACGTTACAATGTGGAAAAACTAAAGTTGGATTTTTCGTACAAGTAGTGACCTACATTGAACGTGAAAAGTATATTGCCCATAACTCTTATCCTGGAAAACATTTCTGATTGAATCCTGCGCCTAAAGTGGCACTTTTCCATGCTCAACAGATTCCTGAAATCCGAATGGAAAAAAATGAAGTCGGATTTTTCGTACCAGTTGTGCCCTGCATGGAAGCTAAAAAGTGTTTTTGGCATAACTCTTATCCCGAAAAACATTTCTAAACAATTCTTGAGCCTAAACTGGTTTTTTTCCATGCTCCATAGCGCGATCACGTCAGAATGTGACAAAACTGAAGTTGGATTTTTGATACAAGTAGTGCCCCACATTGAAAGTGAAAAGTATTTTACCCATCAGTCTTATCTCGGAAAACATTTCTGATTGATTCCTGCGCCTAATGTAGCAATTTTCCATGCTCAACAGATTTCTTAAGTCCGAATTGGAAAAAAATGAAGTCGGAATTTTCGTACCAGTTGTGGCCTACATTTAAGCTCAAAAGTGTTTTTAGCATTACTTTTATCCCGATAAGCCTTTCTAAACGATTCTTGAGCCTAAAGTGGTTTTTTTACATGCCCCATAGCCCCGTCACGTCAGAATGTGACAAAACTGAAGTTGGATTTTTCATACAAGTAGTGCCCTACATTGAACGTGAAAAGTATTTTACCCATAACCTTTTCTCGGAAAACATTTATGATTGATTCTTGCGCCTAAAGTGGCATTTTTTCATGCTCAACAGATTCCTCAAGTCTGAATAGGAAAAAAATGAAGTAGGATTTTTCGTACCAGTTGTGCCCTACATGGAAGTTGAAAAGTGTTTTTGGCATAACTCTTAGCCCGAAAAAGATTTCTAAAAAATTCTTGAGCCTAAAGTAGTTTTTTTCCATGCTCCACGTCTCCATCACGTTAGAATGTGGAAAAAATGAAGTTGGATTTTTCGTACAAGTGGTGAACTACATTGAACGTGCAAAGTATTTTGCCTATAACTCTTATCTCAGAAAACAATTCTGATTGATTTATGCGCCTAAAGTGACACTTTTCCATGCTCAACAGATTCCTGAAGTCCGAATGGAAAAAAATGAATTCGGGTTTTTCGTACCAGTTGTGCCATGCATGGAAGCTAAAAAGTGTTTTTGGCATAACTCTTATCCCGAAAAACATTTCTAAACGATTCTTGAGCCTAAAGTGGTTTTTTTACATGCTCTATAGCGCCATCACATCAGAATGTGGCAAAATTGAAGTTGGATTTTTCATACAAGTAGTGCCGTACATTGAACGTGAAAAGTATTTTACCCATAACTCTTATCTCGGAAAACATTTCTGATTGATTCCTGCGCCAAAAGTGGCATTTTTCCATGCTCAACAGATTCCTCAAGACCGAATGGGAAACAGATGAGGTCGGATTTTTCTTACCAGTTGTGCACTGCATTACTCTTATCCCGAAAAACCTTTCTAAACGATTCTTGTGTCTAAAGTGGTTTTTTTACATGCTCCACAACGCCGTCACGCCAGAATGTGACAAAACTGAAGTTGGATTTTTCATACAAGTAGTGACCTACATTGAACGTGAAAAGTATATTGCCCATAACTCTTATCTCGGAAAACATTTCTGATTGAATCCTGCGCCTAAAGTGGCACTTTTCCATGCTCAACAGATTCCAGAAGTCCGAATGGAAAAAAAATCAAGTCGGATTTTTCGTACCAGTTGTGCCTTGCATGGAAGCTGAAAAGTGTTTTTGGCATAACTCTTTGCCCGAAAAACATTTCTAAACGATTCTTGAGCCTAAAGTGGTTTTTTTGCATGCTCCATAGGGCCATCACGTCAGAATGTGACAAAACTGAGGTTGGATTTTTCATACAAGTAGTGCCCTACATTGAACGTGAAAAGTATTTTACCCATAACTCTTATCTCGGAAAACATTTCGGATTGATTCCTGCGCCTAAAGTGGCAATTTTCCATGCTCAACAGATTCCTTAAGTCCGAATGGGAAAAAAATGAACTCGGATTTTTCGTACCAGTTGTGCCCTTCATTTAAGCTCAAAAGTGTTTTTAGCATTACTCTTATCCCGAAAAACCTTTCTAAACGATTCTTGAGCCTAAAGTGGTTTTTTACATGCTCCATAGCGCCATCACGTCAGAATGTGACAAAACTGAAGTTGGATTTTTCATACAAGTAGTACCCTACATTGAACGTGAAAAGTATTTTACCCATAACTCTTATCTCGGAAAACATTTAAGATTGAATCCTGCGCCTAAAGTGGCATTTTCCATGCTCAACAGATTCCTCAAGTCTGAATGGGAAAAAAAATGAAGTCGGATTTTTCGTACCAGTTGTGCCCTGCATTGAAGTTGAAAAGTGTTTTTGGCATAACTCTTAGCCCGAAAAACATTTCTAAACGATTCTTGAGCCTAAAGTGGTTTTTTTCCATGCTCCACGTCTCCATCACGTTACAATGTGGAAAAACTAAAATTGGATTTTTCGTACAAGTAGTGACCTACATTGAACGTGAAAAGTATATTGCCCATAACTCTTATCCTGGAAAACATTTCTGATTGAATCCTGCGCCTAAAGTGGCACTTTTCCATGCTCAACAGATTCCTGAAATCCGATTGGAAAAAAATGAAGTCGGATTTTTCGTACCAGTTGTGCCCTGCATGGAAGCTAAAAAGTGTTTTTGGCATAACTCTTATCCCGAAAAACATTTCTAAACAATTCTTGAGCCTAAACTGGATTTTTTCTAAGGTCCATATCGCGATCACGTCAGAATGTGACAAAACTGAAGTTGGATTTTTCATACAAGTAGTGCCTTACATTGAAAGTGAAAAGTATTTTACCCATCAGTCTTATCTCGGAAAACATTTCTGATTGATTCATGCGCCTAATGTAGCAATTTTCCAAGCTCAACAGATTTCTTAAGTCCGAAATGGAAAAAAATGAAGTCGGATTTTTCGTACCAGTTGCGGCCTGCATTTAAGCTCAAAAGTGTTTTTAGCATTACTCTTATCCCGATAAGCCTTTCTAAACGATTCTTGAGCCTAAAGTGGTTTTTTTACATGCTCCATAGCCCCGTCACGTCAGAATGTGACAAAACTGAAGTTGGATTTTTCATACAAGTAGTGCCCTACATTGAACGTGAAAAGTATTTTACCCATAACTCTTATCTCGGAAAATATTTCTGATTGATTCCTGCACCTAAAGTGGCATTTTTCCATGCTTAGCAGATTCCTCAAGTCCGAATGGGAAAAAAATGAAGTCGGATTTTTCGTACCAGTTGTGCCCTACATGGAAGTTGAAAAGTGTTTTTGGCATAATTCTTAGACCAAAAAAGATTTCTAGACGATTCTTGAGCCTAAAGTGGTTTTTTTTCCATTCTCCGCGTCTCCATCACGTTAGAATGTGGAAAAAATGAAGTTGGATTTTTCGTACAAGTAGTGACCTACATTGAACGTGAAAAGTATATTGCCCATAACTCTTATCTCAGAAAACAATTCTGGTTGATTCATGCGCCTAAAGTGACACTTGTCCATGCTCAACAGATTCCTGAAGTCCGAATGGAAAAAAATGAAGTCGGATTTTTCGTACCAGTCGTGCCATGCATGGAAGCTAAAAAGGTTTTTTGGCATAACTTTTAGCACGGAAAACATTTCTAAACGATTCTTGATCCTAAAGTGGTTTTTTTACGTGCTCCATAGCGCCATCACGTCAGAATGTGACAAAACTGAAGTTGGATTTTTCATACATATAGTGCCCTACATTGAACCTGAAAAGTATTTTACCCATAACTCATATCTTGGAAAACATTTCTGATTGATTCCTGTACCTAAAGTGGCATTTTTTAATGCTCAACAGATTCCTCAAGTCCGAATGGGAAAAAAATGAAGTCGGATTTTTCGTACCAGTTGTGCCCTACATGGAAGTTGAAAAGTGTTTTTGGCATCACTCTTAGCCCGAAAAAGATTTCTAAACTATTCTTAAGCCTAAAGTTGTTTTTTTCCATGCACCACGTCTCCGTCACGTTAGAATGTGGAAAAAATGATGTTGGATTTTTCGTACAAGTAGTGACCTACATTGAATGTGAAAAGTATTTTGCCCATAACTCTTATCTCATAAAACAATTTTGATTGATTCCTGAGCCTAAAGTGACACTTTTCCATGCTCAACAGATTCCTGAAATCCGAATGGAAAAAAATGAAGTCGGATTTTTCATACCAGTTGTGCCATGGATGGAAGCTAAAAAGTGTTTTTGGCATAACTCTTTGCCCGAAAAACATTTCTAATCGATTCTTGATTCTAAAGTGGTTTTTTTACATGCTCCATAGCGCCATCACGTCAGAATGTGACATAACTGAAGTTGGATTTTTCATTCAAGTACTGCCCTACATTGAACGTTAAAAGTATTTTACCCATAACTCTTATCTCGGAAAATATTTATGATTCATTCCTGCGCCTAAAGTGGCATTTTTCCATGTTCAACAGATTCCTTAAGTCCGATTGAGAAAAAAATGAAGTCGGAATTTTCGTACCAGTTGTGCTCTGCATTTAAGCTCAAAAGTGTTTTGAGAATTACTCTTATCCCGAAAAACCATTCTAAACGATTCTTGAGCCTAAAGTGGTTTTTTACATGCTCCATAGCGCCGTCACGGCAGAATGTGACAAAAGTGAAGTTGGATTTTTCATACAAGTAGTGCCCTACATTGAACGTGAAAAGTATTTTACCCATAACTCTTTTCTCGGAAAACATTTATGATTTATTCCTGCGCCTAAAGTGGCATTTTTCCATGCTCAACAGATTCCTCAAGTCTGAATGGGAAAAAAATGAAGTCGGATTTTTCGTACCAGTTGTGCCCTACATGGAATTTAAAAAGTGTTTTTGGCATAACTCTTAGCCCGAAAAAGATTTCTAAACAATTCTTGAGCCTAAAGTGGTTTTTTTCCATGCTCCACGTCTCCATCACGTTAGAATGTGGAAAAAATGAAGTTGGATTTTTCGTACAAGTGGTGAACTACATTGAACGTGAAAAGTATTTCGCCCATAACTCTTATCTCAGAAAACAATTCTGATTGATTTCTGCGCCTAAAGTGACACTTTTCCATGCTCAACAGATTCCTGAAGTCCGAATGGAAAAAAAATAAATTTGGATTTTTCGTACCAGTTGTGCCATGCATGGAAGCTAAAAAGTGTTTTTGGCATAACTCTTATCCCGAAAAACATTTCTAAACGATTCTTGAGCCTAAAGTGGTTTTTTTACATACTCCATAGCGCCATCACGTCAGAATATGACAAAACTGAAGTTGGATTTTTCATACAAGTAGGGACCTACATTGAACGTGAAAAGTATTTTGCCCATAACTCTTATGTCAGAAAACAATTCTGATTGATTTCTGCCCCTAAAGTGACACTTTTCCATGCTCAACAGATTCCTGAAGTCCGAATGGAAAAAAATAAATTCGGATTTTTCGTACCAGTTGTGCCTTGCATGGAAGCTAAAAAGTGTTTTTGGCATAACTCTTATCCCGAAAAACATTTCTAAACGATTCTTGAGCCTAAAGTGGTTTTTTTACATGCTCCATAGCGCCATCACGGTAGAATGTGACAAAACTGAAGTTGGATTTTTCATACAAGTAGTGCCCTACATTGAACGTGAAAAGTATTTTACCCATAACTCTTTTCTCGGAAAACATTTATGATTGATTCCTGCGCCTAAAGTGGCATTTTTCCATGCTCAACAGATTCCTCAAGTCTGAATGTGAAAAAAATGAAGTCGGATTTTTCGTACCAGTTGTGCCCTACATGGAAGTTGAAAAGTGTTTTTGGCATAACTCTTAGCCCGAAAAAGATTTCTAAACAATTCTTGAGCCTAAAGTAGTTTCTTTCCACGCTCCACGTCTCCATCACGTTAGAATGTGGAAAAAATGAAGTTGGATTTTTCGTACAAGTGGTGAACTACATTGAACGTGAAAAGTATTTTGCCCATAACTCTTATCTCAGAAACAATTCTGATTGATTTCTGCGCCTAAAGTGACACATTTCCATGCTCAACAGATTCCTGAAGTCCGAATGGAAAAAAATGAATTCGGATTTTTCGTACCAGTTGTGCCATGCATGGAAGCTAAAAAGTGTTTTTGGCATAACTCTTATCCCGAAAAACATTTCTAAACGATTCTTGAGCCTAAAGTGGTTTTTTTACATGCTCCATAGCGCCATCAAGTCAGAATATGACAAAACTGAAGTTGGATTTTTCATACAAGTAGTGCCCTACATTGAACGTGAAAAGTATTTTACCCATAACTCTTATCTCGGAAAACATTTCTGATTGAAACCTGCGCCTAAAGTGGCAATTTTCCATGCTCAACAGATTCCTTAAGACCGAATGGGAAACAGATGAGATCGGATTTTTCGTACCAGTTGTGCTCTGCACTTAAGCTCAAAAGTGTTTTTAGCATTACTCTTATCCCGAAAAACCTTTCTAAACGATTCTTGAGCCTAAAGTGGTTTTTTAAGTTGGATTTTTCATACAAGTAGTGCCCTACATTGAACGTGAAAAGTATTTTCAACATAACTCTTATCTCGGAAAACATTTCAGATTGAATCCTGCGCCTAAAGTGGCATTTTTCCATGCTCAACAGATTCCTCAAGTCTGAATGGGAAAAAAAATGAAGTCGGATTTTTCGTACCAGTTGTGCCATGCATGGAAGTTGAAAAGTGTTTTTGGCATAACTCTTAGCCCGAAAAACATTTCTAAACGATTCTTGAGCCTAAAGTGGTTTTTTTCCATGCTCCACGTCTCCATCACATTACAATGTGGAAAAACTGAAGTTGGATTTTTCGTACAAGTAGTGACCTACATTGAACGTGAAAAGTATATTGCCCATAACTCTTATCCTGGAAAACATTTCTGATTGAATCCTGCGCCTAAAGTGGCACTTTTCCATGCTCAACAGATTCCTGAAATCCGAATGGAAAAAAATGAAGTCGGATTTTTCGTACCAGTTGTGCCCTGCATGGAAGCTGAAAAGTGTTTTTGGCATAACTTTTTGCCCGAAAAACATTTCTAAACGATTCTTGAGCCTAAAGTGGATTTTTTTCCATGCTCCATGTCTCCATCACGTTAGAATGTGGACAATGAAGTTGGATTTATCGTACAAGTAGTGACCTACATTGAACGTGAATAGTATTTTGCCCATAACTCTTATCTCAGAGAACAATCTTGATTTATTTACTACGCCTAAAGTGGCACTTTTCCATGCTCAACAGATTCCTGAAATCCGAATAGAAAAAAATGAAGTCCGATTTTTCGTACCAGTTGTGTCATGCATGGAAGCTAAAAAGTGTTTTTGGCATAACTCTTATCCCGAAAAAGATTTCTAAACAATTCTTGAGCCTAAACTGGTTTTTTTCCATGCTCCATAGCGCGATCACGTCAGAATGTGACAAAACTGAAGTTGGATTTTTCATACAAGTAGTGCCCTACATTGAAAGTGAAAAGTATTTTACCCATCACTCTTATCTCGAAAAACATTTCTGATTGATTCCTGCGCCTAATGTAGCAATTTTCCATGCTCAACAGATTTCTTAAGTCCGAATTGGAAAAAAATGAAGTCGGATTTTTCGTACCAGTTGTGGCCTGCATTTAAGCTCAAAAGTGTTTTTAGCATTACTCTTATCCCGATAAGCCTTTCTAAACGATTCTGGAGCCTAAAGTGGTTTTTTTACATGCTCCATAGCCCCGTCACGTCAGAATGTGACAAAACTGAAGTTGGATTTTTCATACAAGTAGTGCCCTACATTGAACCTGAAAAGTATTTTACCCATAACTCTTATCTCAGAAAACATTTCTGATTAATTCCTGCACCTAAAGTGGCATTTTTCCATGCTTAGCAGATTCCTCAAGTCTGAATGGGAAAAAAATGAAGTCGGATTTTTCGTACCAGTTGTGCCCTACATGGAAGTTGAAAAGTTTTTTTGGCATAATTCTTAGCCCGAAAAAGATTTCTAGACGATTCTTGAGCCTAAAGTGGTTTTTTTTCCATTCTCCGCGTCTCCATCACGTTAGAATGTGGAAAAAATGATGTTGGATTTTTCGTACAAGTAATGACCTACATTGAATGTGAAAAGTATTTTGCCCATAACTCTTATCTCATAAAACAATTCTGATTGATTCCTGCGCCTAAAGTGACACTTTTCCATGCTCAACAGATTCCTGAAATCCGAATGGAAAAAAATGAAGTCGGATTTTTCGTACCAGTTGTGCCATGGATGGAAGCTAAAAAGTGTTTTTGGCATAACTCTTTGCCGAAAAATATTTCTAATCGATTCTTGATTCTAAAGTGGTTTTTTTACATGCTCCATAGCGCCATCACGTCAGAATGTGACAAAACTGAAGTTGGATTTTTCATAGAAGTAGTGCCCTACATTGAACGTTAAAAGTATTTTACCCATAACTCTTATCTCGGAAAATATTTCTGATTCATTCCTGCGCCTAAAGTGGCATTTTTTCATGCTCAACAGATTCCTTAAGTCCGATTGAGAAAAAAATGAAGTCGGAATTTTCGTACCAGTTGTGCTCTGCATTTAAGCTCAAAAGTGTTTTTAGAATTACTCTTATCCCGAAAAACCATTCTAAACGATTCTTGAGCCTAAAGTGGTTTTTTACATGCTCCATAGCGCCGTCACGGCAGAATGGGACAAAACTGAAGTTGGATTTTTCATACAAGTAGTGCCCTACATTGAACGTGAAAAGTATTTTACCCATAACTCTTTTCTCGGAAAACATTTATGATTGATTCCTGCGCCTAAAGTGGCATGTTTCCATGCTCAACAGATTCCTCAAGTCTGAATGGGAAAAAAATGATGTCGGATTTTTCGTACCAGTTGTGCCCTACATGGAATTTAAAAAGTGTTTTTGGCATAACTCTTAGCCCGAAAAAGATTTCTAAACAATTCTTGAGCCTAAAGTGGTTTTTTTCCATGCTCCACGTCTCCATCACGTTAGAATGTGGAAAAAATGAAGTTGGATTTTTCATACAAGTGGTGAACTACATTGAACGTGAAAAGTATTTTGCCCATAACTCTAATCTCAGAAAACAATTCTGATTGATTTCTACGCCTAAAGTGACACTTTTCCATGCTCAACAGATTCCAGAAGTCCGATTGGAAAAAAATAAATTCGGCTTTTTCGTACCAGTTGTGCCATGCATGGAAGCTAAAAAGTGTTTTTGGCATAACTCTTATCCCAAAAAGCATTTCTAAACGATTCTTGAGCCTAAAGTGGTTTTTTTACGTACTCCATAGCGCCATCACGTCAGAATATGACAAAACTGAAGTTGGATTTTTCATACAAGTAGCGCCCTACATTGAACGTGAAAAGTATTTTACCCATAACTCTTTTCTCGGAAAACATTTATGATTGATTCCTGCGCCTAAAGTGGCATTTTTCCATGCTCAACAGATTCCTCAAGTCTGAATGTGAAAAAAATGAAGTCGGATTTTTCGTACCAGTTGTGCCCTACATAGAAGTTGAAAAGTGTTTTTGGCATAACTCTTAGCCCGAAAAAGATTTCTAAACAATTCTTGAGCCTAAAGTAGTTTTTTTCCATGCTCCACGTCTCCATCACGTTAGAATGTGGAAAAAATGAAGTTGGATTTTTCGTACAAGTGGTGAACTACATTGAACGTGAAAAGTATTTTGCCCATAACTCTTATCTCAGAAAACAATTCTGATTGATTTATGCGCCTAAAGTGACACTTTTCCATGCTCAACAGATTCCTGAAGTCCGAATGGAAAAAAATAAATTCGGATTTTTCGTACCAGTTGTGCCATGCATGGAAGCTAAAAAGTGTTTTTGGCATAACTCTTATCCCGAAAAATATTTCTAAACGATTCTTGAGCCTAAAGTGGTTTTTTTACATGCTCCATAGCACCATCACGGCAGAATGTGACAAAACTGAAGTTGGACCTTTCATACAAGTAGTGCCCTACATTGAACGTGAAAAGTATTTTACCCATAACTCTTTTCTCGGAAAACATTTATGATTGATTCCTGCGCCTAAAGTGGCATTTTTCCATGCTCAACAGATTCCTCAAGTCTGAATGTGAAAAAAATGAAGTCGGATTTTTCGTACCAGTTGTGCCCTACATGGAAGTTGAAAAGTGTTTTTGGCATAACTCTTAGCCCGAAAAAGATTTCTAAAGAATTCTTGAGCCTAAAGTAGTTTTTTTCCAGGCTCCACGTCTCCATCACGTTAGAATGTGGAAAAAATGAAATTGGATTTTTCGTACAAGTGGTGAACTACATTGAACGTGAAAAGTATTTTGCCCATAACTCTTATCTCAGAAAACAATTCTGATTGATTTCTGCGCCTAAAGTGACACATTTCCATGCTCAACAGATTCCTGAAGTCCGAATGGAAAAAAATGAATTCGGATTTTTCGTACCAGTTGTGCCATGCATGGAAGCTAAAAAGTGTTTTTGGCATAACTCTCATCCCGAAAAACATTTCTAAACGATTCTTGAGCCTAAAGTGGTTTTTTTACATGCTCCATAGCACCATCACGTCAGAATATGACAAAACTGAAGTTGGATTTTCATACAAGTAGTGCCCTACATTGAACGTGAAAAGTATTTTACCCATAACTCTTATCTCGGAAAACATTTCTGATTGATTCCTGCGCCTAAAGTGGCAATTTTCCATGCTCAACAGATTCCTCAAGACCGAATGGGAAACAGATGAGGTCGGATTTTTCGTACCAGTTGTGCCCTGCACTTAAGCTCAAAAGTGTTTTTGGCATTACTCTGATCCCGAAAAACCTTTCTAAACGATTCTTGAGCCTAAAGTGGTTTTTTACATGCTCCAAAGCGCCATCACGTCAGAATGTGACAAAACTGAAGTTGGATTTTTCATACAAGTAGTGACCTACATTGAACATGAAAAGTATTTTACCCATAACTCTTATCTCCGAAAACATTTCTGATTGATTCCTGCGCCTAAAGTGGCAATTTTCCATGCTCAACAGATTCCTTAAGTCCAAATGGGAAAAAATGAAGTCTGATTTTTCGTACCAATTGTGCCCAGCATTTAAGCTCAAAAGTGTTTTTACCATTACTCTTATCCCGAAAAACCTTTCTAAGCGATTCTTAAGCCTAAAGTGGTTTTTTTAGATGCTCCATAGCGCCATCACGTCAGAATGTCACAGAACTGAAGTTCGATTTTTCATACAAGTAGTGCCCTACATTGAACGTGAAAAGTATTTACCCATAACTCTTATCTTGGAAAACATTTCTGATCGATTCCTGCGCCTAAAATGGCATTTTTCCATGCTCAACAGATTACTCAAGTCCGAATGGGAAAAAAAATGAAGTCGGATTTTTCGTACCAGTTGTGCCCTGCATGGAAGTTGCAAAGTGTTTTTGGCTTAACTCTTAGCCCGAAAAAGATTTCTAAACGATTCTTGAACCTAAAGTGCTTTTTTTCCATCCTCCACGTCTCCATCACTTTAGAATGTGGAGAAAATGATGTTGGATTTTTCGTAAAAGTGGTGCCCTACATTGAACGTGAAAAGTATTTTGCCCATAACTCTTATCTTGGAAAAACATTTCTGATTGATTCCTGTGCCTAAAGTGGCATTTTTTCAGGCACAACAGATTCCTGAAGTCCGAATGGGAAAAAAATGAAGTTAGATTTTTCGTACCAGTTGTGCCCTGCATGGAAGCTGAAAAGTGTTTTTAGCATTACTCTTATCCCGAAAAACCTTTCTAAATGATTCTTGTGTCTAAAGTGGTTTTTTTACATGCTCGACAGCGCCGACACGCTATAATGGGACAAAACTGAAGTTGGATTTTTCAAACAAGTAGTGCCCTTCTTTGAACAAGAAAAGTATTTTACCCATAACTCTTATCTCGGAAAACATTTCTGATTGATTCCTGCGCCTAAAGTGGCATTTTTCCATGCGCAACAGATTCCTCATGTCCGAATGGGAAAAAAATGAAGTCGGATTTTTCGTACCAGTTGTGCCCTATATGGAAGCTGAAAAGTGTTTTTGGCATAACTCTTAGCCCGAAAAGGATTTCTAAACGATTCTTGAGCCTAAAGTGGTTTTTTTTACATGCTCCATAGCGCTGTCACGTCAGAATTTGACAAAACTGAAGTTGGATTTTTCGTACAAGTAGTGACCTACATTGAACGTGGAAAGTATTTTGCCCATAACTCTTATCTGAGAAAACAATTCTGATTGATTCCTGCGCCTAAAGTGACACTTTTCCATGCTCAATAGATTCCTGAAGTCCGAATGGAAAAAAATGAAGTCGGATTTTGCATACCCGTTGTGCCATAGATGGAAGCTAAAAAGTGTTTTTGGCATAACTCTTAGCCCGAAAAAGATTTCTAAACGATTCTTGAGCCTAAAGTGGTTTTTTTAGATGCTCCATAGCGCCATCACGTCAGAATGTCACAGAACTGAAGTTCGATTTTTCATACAAGTAGTGCCCTACATTGAACGTGAAAAGTATTTACCCATAACTCTTATCTTGGAAAACATTTCTGATCGATTCCTGCGCCTAAAATGGCATTTTTCCATGCTCAACAGATTACTCAAGTCCGAATGGGAAAAAAAATGAAGTCGGATTTTTCGTACCAGTTGTGCCCTGCATGGAAGTTGCAAAGTGTTTTTGGCTTAACTCTTAGCCCGAAAAAGATTTCTAAACGATTCTTGAACCTAAAGTGCTTTTTTTCCATCCTCCACGTCTCCATCACGTTAGAATGTGGAGAAAATGATGTTGGATTTTTCGTAAAAGTGGTGCCCTACATTTAACGTGAAAAGTATTTTACCCATAACTCTTATCTTGGAAAAACATTTCTGATTGATTCCTGTGCCTAAAGTGGCATTTTTTCAGGCACAACAGATTCCTGAAGTCCGAATGGGAAAAAAATGAAGTTAGATTTTTCGTACCAGTTGTGCCCTGCATGGAAGCTGAAAAGTGTTTTTAGCATTACTCTTATCCCAAAAAACCTTTCTAAATGATTCTTGTGTCTAAAGTGGTTTTTTTACATGCTCGACAGCGCCGACACGCCATAATGTGACAAAACTGAAGTTGGATTTTTCAAACAAGTAGTGCCCTACATTGAACAAGAAAAGTATTTTACCCATAACTCTTATCTCGGAAAATATTTCTGATTGATTCATGCGCCTAAAGTGGCATTTTTCCATGCTCAACAGATTCCTCAAGTCAGAATGGGGAAAAAAATGAAGTCGGATTTTTCGTACCAGTTGTGCCTTATATGGAAGATGAAAAGTGTTTTTGGCATAACTCTTAGCCCGAATAGGATTTCTAAACGATTCTTGAGCCTAAAGTGGTTTTTTTTACATGCTCCATAGCGTTGTCACGTCAGAATGTGACAAAACTGAAGTTGGATTTTTCGTACAAGTAGTGACCTACGTTGAACGTGGAAAGTATTTAGCCCATAACTCTTATCTGAGAAAACAATCCTGATTGATTCCTGCGCCTAAAGTGACACTTTTCCATGCTCAACAGATTCCTGAAGTCCGAATGGAAAAAAATGAAGTCGGATTTTGCATACCAGTTGTGCCATGGATGGAAGCTAAAAAGTGTTTTTGGTATAACTCTTAGCCCGAAAAACATTTCTAAACGATTCTTGAGCCTCAAGTGGTTTTTTTACATGCTCCATAGTGCCATCACGTCAGAATGTGAAAAAATTTAAGTTGGATTTTTCATACAAGTAGTGCCCTACATTGAACGTGAAAAGTATTTTATCCATAACTCTTATCTCGGAAAACATTTTTGATTGATTCTTGCACCTAAAGTGGCAATTTTCTATGCTCAACAGATTCCCTAAGTCCGAATAGGAAAAAAAATAAAGTCGGACTTTTTGCACCAGTTGAGCCATACATGGAAGCTGAAAAGTGTGTTTGGCATAACTCTTAGCCCGAAAAAGATTTCTAAACGATTCTTGAGCCTAAAGTGGTTTTTTACATGCTCCATAGCGCCATCACGTCAGAATGTGACAAAACTGAAGTTGGATTTTTCATACAAGTAGTGACCTACATTGAACGTGAAAAGTATTTCACCCATAACTCTTATCTCGGAAAACATTTCTGATTCATTCCTGCGCCTAAAGTGGCAATTTTCCATGCTCAACAGATTCCTTAAGTCCGAATGGGAAAAAAATGAAGTCTGATTTTTCGTACCAGTTGTGCCCTGCATTTAAGCTCAAAAGTGTTTTTAGCATTACTCTTATCCCGAAAAACCTTTTTAAACGATTATTAAGCCTCAAGTGGTTTATTTAGATGCTCCATAGCGCCATCACGTCAGAATGTGACAAAACTGAAGTTGGATTTTTCATACAAGTAGTGCCCTACATTGAACGTGGAAAGTATTTTGCCCATAACTCTTATCTGAGAAAACAATTCTGATTGATTCTTGCGCCTAAAGTGACACTTTTCCATGCTCAATAGATTCTTGAAGTCCGAATGGAAAAAAATGAAGTCGGATTTGGCATACCCGTTGTGCCATAGATGGAAGCTAAAAAGTGTTTTTGGCTTAACTTTTAGCCCGAAAAAGATTTCTAAACGATTCTTGAGCCTAAAGTGCTTTTTTTCCATGCTCCACGTCTCCATCACGTTAGAATGTGGAGAAAATGATGTTGGATTTTTCGTAAAAGTGGTGCCCTACATTGAACGTGAAAAGTATTTTACCCATAACTCTTATCTTGGAAAAACATTTCTGATTGATTCCTGTGCCTAAAGTGGCATTTTTTCAGGCACAACAGATTCCTGAAGTCCGAATGGGAAAAAAATGAAGTTAGATTTTTCGTACCAGTTGTGCCCTGCATGGAAACTGAAAAGTGTTTTTAGCATTACTCTTATCCCGAAAAACCTTTCTAAATGATTATTGTGTCTAAAGTGGTTTTTTTACATGCTCGACAGCGCCGACACGCCATAATGTGACAAAACAGAAGTTGGATTTTTCAAACAAGTAGTGCCCTACATTGAACAAGAAAAGTATTTTACCCATAACTCTTATCTCGGAAAACATTTCTGATTGATTCCTGCGCCTAAAGTGGCATTTTTCCATGCGCAACAGATTCCTCATGTCCAAATGGGAAAAAAAATGAAGTCGGATTTTTCGTACCAGTTGTGCCCTAAATGGAAACTGAAAAGTGTTTTTGGCATAACTCTTAGCCCGAAAAGGATTTCTAAACGATTCTTGAGCCTAAAGTGGTTTTTTTTACATGCTCCATAGCGCTGTCACGTCAGAATTTGACAAAACTGAAGTTGGATTTTTCGTACATGTAGTGACCTACATTGAACGTGGAAAGTATTTTGCCCATAACTCTTATCTGAGAAAACAATTCTGATTGATTCCTGCGCCTAAAGTGACACTTTTCCATGCTCAATAGATTCCTGAAGTCCGAATGGAAAAAAATGAAGTCGGATTTTGCATACCCGTTGTGCCATGGATGGAAGCTAAAAAGTGTTTTTGGCTTAACTCTTAGCCCGAAAAAGATTTCTAAACGATTCTTGAGCCTAAAGTGCTTTTTTTACATGCTCGACAGCGCCGACACGCCATAATGTGACAAAACTGACGTTGGATTTTTCAAACAAGTAGTGCCCTACATTGAACAAGAAAAGTATTTTACCCATAACTCTTATCTCGGAAAACATTTCTGATTGATTCATGCGCCTAAAGTGGCATTTTTCCATGCTCAACAGATTCCTCATGTCCGAATGGGGAAAAAAATGAAGTCGGATTTTTCGTACCAGTTGTGCCTTATATGGAAGCTGAAAAGTGTTTTTGGCATAACTCTTAGCCCGAAAAGGATTTCTAAACGATTCTTGAGCCTAAAGTGGTTTTTTTTACATGCTCCATAGCGCTGTCACGTCAGAATGTGACAAAACTGAAGTTGGATTTTTCGTACAAGTAGTGACCTACATTGAACGTGGAAAGTATTTTGCCCATAACTCTTATCTGAGAAAACAATTCTGATTGATTCCTGCGCCTAAAGTGACACTTTTCCATGCTCAACAGATTCCTGAAGTCCCAATGGGAAAACAATGAAGTCGGATTTTTCGTACCAGTTATGCCCTGCATGGAAGCTGAAAAGTGTTTTTGGCGTAACTATTAGCCCGACAAACATTTCTAAACGATTATTGAGCCTAAAGTGGTTTTTTTATATGCTCCATAGCGTCGTCACGTCAAAATGTGACAAAACTGAAGTTGGATTTTTCGTACCAGTTGTGCCCTATATGGAAGCTGAAAAGTGTTTTTGGCATAACTCTTAGCCCGAAAAGGATTTCTAAACGATTCTTGAGCCTAAAGTGGTTTTTATTACATGCTCCATAGCGCTGTCATGTCAGAATGTGACAAAACTGAAGTTGGATTTTTCGTACAAGTAGTGACCTACGTTGAACGTGGAAAGTATTTAGCCCATAACTCTTATCTGAGAAAACAATTCTGATTGATTCCTGCGCCTAAAGTGACACTTTTCCATGCTCAACAGATTCCTGAAGTCCGAATGGAAAAAAATGAAGTCGGATTTTGCATACCAGTTGTGCCATGGATGGAAGCTAAAAAGTGTTTTTGGTATAACCCTTAGCCCGAAAAACATTTCTAAACGATTCTTGAGCCTAAAGTGGTTTTTTTACATGCGCCATAGTGCCATCACGTCAGAATGTGAAAAAATTGAAGTTGGATTTTTCATACAAGTAGTGCCCTACATTGAACGTGAAAAGTATTTTATCCATCACTCTTATCTCGGAAAACATTTTTGATTGATTCTTGCGCCTAAAGTGGCAATTTTCTATGCTCAACAGACTCCCTAAGTCCGAATAGGAAAAAAAATAAAGTCGGACTTTTTGCACCAGTTGTGCCATACATGGAAGCTGAAAAGTGTGTTTGGCATAACTCTTAGCCCGAAAAAGATTTCTAAACGATTCTTGAGCCTAAAGTGGTTTTTTACATGCTCCATAGCGCCATCACGTCAGAATGTGACAAAACTGAAGTTGGATTTTTCATTCAAGTAGTGACCTACATTGAACGTGAAAAGTATTTTACCCATAACTCCTATCTCGGAAAACATTTCCGATTGATTCCTGCGCCTAAAGTGGCAATTTTCCATGCTCAACATATTCCTTAAGTCCGAATGGGAAAAAAATGAAGTCTGATTTTTCGTACCAGTTGTGCCCTGCATTTAAGCTCAAAAGTGTTTTTAGCATTACTCTTATCCCGAAAAACCCTTTTAAATTATTATTAAGCCTAAAGTGGTTTTTTTAGATGCTCCATAGCGCCATCACGTCAGAATGTGACAAAACTGTAGTTGGATTTTTCATACAAGTAGTGCCCTACATTGAACGTGGAAAGTATTTTGCCCATAACTCTTATCTGAGAAAACAATTCTGATTGATTCCTGCGCCTAAAGTGACACTTTTCCATGCTCAATAGATTCTTGAAGTCCGCATGGAAAAAAATGAAGTCGGATTTTGCATACCCGTTGTGCCATGGATGGAAGCTAAAAAGTGTTTTTGGCTTAACTCTTAGCCCGAAAAAGATTTCTAAACGATTCTTGAGCCTTAAGTGCTTTTTTTCCATGCTCCACGTCTCCATCACGTTAGAATGTGGAGAAAATGATGTTGGATTTTTCGTAAAAGTGGTGCCCTACATTAAACGTGAAAAGTATTTTACCCATAACTCTTATCTTGGAAAAACATTTCTGATTGATTCCTGTGCCTAAAGTGGCATTTTTTCAGGCACAACAGATTCCTGAATTCCGAATGGGAAAAAAATGAAGTTAGATTTTTCGTACCAGTTGTGCCCTGCAAGGAAGCTGAAAAGTGTTTTTAGCATTACTCTTATCCCGAAAAACCTTTCTAAATGATTCTTGTGTCTAAAGTGGTTTTTTAACATGCTCGACAGCGCCGACACGCCATAATGTGACAAAACTGAAGTTGGATTTTTCAAACAAGTAGTGCCCTACATTGAACAAGAAAAGTATTTTACCCATAACTCTTATCTCGGAAAACATTTCTGATTGATTCCTGCGCCTAAAGTGGCATTTTTCCATGCGCAACAGATTCCTCATGTCCGAATGGGAAAAAAAATGAAGTCGGATTTTTCGTACCAGTTGTGCCCTATATGGAAGCTGAAAAGTGTTTTTGGCATAACTCTTAGCCCGAAAAGGATTTCTAAACGATTCTTGAGCCTAAAGTGGTTTTTTTTACATGCTCCATAGCGCTGTCACTTCAGAATTTGACAAAACTGAAGTTGGACTTTTCGTACAAGTAGTGACCTACATTGAACGTGGAAAGTATTTTGCCCATAACTCTTATCTGAGAAAACAATTCTCATTGATTCCTGCGCCTAAAGTGACACTTTTCCATGCTCAATAGATTCCTGAAGTCCGAATGGAAAAAAATGAAGTCGGATTTTGCATACCCGTTGTGCCATGGATGGAAGCTAAAAAGTGTTTTTGGCTTAACTCTTAGCCCGAAAAAGATTTCTAAACGATTCTTGAGCCTAAAGTGCTTTTTTTCCATGCTCCACGTCTCCATCACGTTAGAATGTGGAGAAAATGATGTTGGATTTTTCGTAAAAGTGGTGCCCTACATTGAACGTGAAAAGTATTTTACCCATAACTCTTATCTTGGAAAAACATTTCTGATTGATTCCTATGCCTAAAGTGGCATTTTTTCAGGCACAACAGATTCCTGAAGTCCGAATGGGAAAAAAATGAAGTTAGATTTTTCGTACCAGTTGTACCCTGCATGGAAGCTGAAAAGTGTTTTTAGCATTACTCTTATCCCGAAAAACCTTTCTAAATGATTCTTGTGTCTAAAGTGGTTTTTTTACATGCTTGACAGCGCCGACACGCCATAATGTGACAAAACTGAAGTTGGATTTTTCAAACAAGTAGTGCCCTACATTGAACAAGAAAAGTACTTTACCCATAACTCTTATCTCGGAAAACATTTCTGATTGATTCATGCTCCTAAAGTGGCATTTTTCCATGCTCAACAGATTCCTCATGTCCGAATGGGGAAAAAAATGAAGTCGGATTTTTCGTACCAGTTGTGCCTTATATGGAAGCTGAAAAGTGTTTTTGGCATAACTCTTAGCCCGAAAAGGATTTCTAAACGATTCTTGAGCCTAAAGTGGTTTTTTTTACATGCTCCATAGCGCTGTCACGTCAGAATGTGACAAAACTGAAGTTGGATTTTTCTTACAAGTAGTGACCTACATTGAACGTGGAAAGTATTTTGCCCATAACTCTTATCTGAGAAAACAATTCTGATTGATTCCTGCGCCTAAAGTGACACTTTTCCATGCTCAACAGATTCCTGAAGTCCCAATGGGAAAACAATGAAGTCGGATTTTTCGTACCAGTTATGCCTTGCATGGAAGCTGAAAAGTGTATTTGGCGTAACTATTAGCCCGACAAACATTTCTAAACGATTATTGAGCCTAAAGTGATTTTTTTATATGCTCCATAGCGTCGTCACGTCAAAATGTGACAAAACTGAAGTTGGATTTTTCGTAGCAGTTGTGCCCTATATGGAAGCTGAAAAGTGTTTTTGGCATAACTCTTTGCCCGAAAAGGATTTCTAAACGATTCTTGAGCCTAAAGTGGTTTTTATTACATGCTCCATAGCGCTGTCACGTCAGAATGTGACAAAACTAAAGTTGGATTTTTCGTACAAGTAGTGACCTACGTTGAACGTGGAAAGTATTTAGCCCATAACTCTTATCTGAGAAAACAATTCTGATTGATTCCTGCGCCTAAAGTGACACTATTCCATGCTCAACAGATTCCTGAAGTCCGAATGGAAAAAAATGAAGTCGGATTTTGCATACCAGTTGTGCCATGGATGGAAGCTAAAAAGTGTTTTTGGTATAACTCTTAGCCCGAAAAACATTTCTAAACGACTCTTGAGCCTAAAGTGGTTTTTTTACATGCTCCATTGTGCCATCACGTCAGAATGTGAAAAAATTGAAGTTGGATTTTTCATACAAGTAGTGCCCTACATTGAACGTGAAAAGTATTTTATCCATAACTCTTATCTCGGAAAACATTTTTGATTGATTCTTGCGCCTAAAGTGGCAATTTTCTATGCTCAACAGATTCCCTAAGTCCGAATAGGAAAAAAAATAAAGTCGGACTTTTTGCACCAGTTGTGCCATACATGGAAGCTGAAAAGTGTGTTTGGCATAACTCTTAGCCCGAAAAAGATTTCTAAACGATTATTGAGCCTAAAGTGGTTTTTTATATGCTCCATAGCTTCGTCACGTCAAAATGTGACAAAACTGAAGTTGGATTTTTCGTACCAGTTGTGCCCTATATGGAAGCTGAAAAGTGTTTTTGGCATAACTCTTAGCCCGAAAAGGATTTCTAAACGATTCTTGAGCCTAAAGTGGTTTTTTTTACATGCTCCATAGCACTGTCACGTCAGAATGTGACAAAACTGAAGTTGGATTTTTCGTACAAGTAGTGACCTACGTTGAACGTGGAAAGTATTTTGCCCATAACTCTTATCTCGGAAAACATTTCTGATTGATTCTTGTGCCTAAAGTGGCAATTTTCTATGCTCAACAGATTCCCTAAGTCCGAATAGGAAAAAAAATGAAGTCGGACTTTTTGCACCAGTTGTGCCATACATGGAAGCTGAAAAGTGTGTTTGGCATAACTCTTAGCCCGAAAAAGATTTCTAAACGATTCTTGAGCCTAAAGTGGTTTTTTACATGCTCCATAGCGCCATCACGTCAGAATGTGACAAAACTGAAGTTGGATTTTTCATACAAGTTGTGACCTACATTGAACGTGAAAAGTATTTTACCCATAACTCTTATCTCGGAAAACATTTCTGATTGATTCCTGCGCCTAAAGTGGCAATTTTCCATGCTCAACAGATTCCTTAAGTCCGAATGGGAAAAAAATGAAGTCTGATTTTTCGTACCAGTTGTGCCCTGCATTTAAGCTCAAAAGTGTTTTTAGCATTACTTTTATCCCGAAAAACCTTTCTAAACGATTCTTAAGCTTAGTGGTTTATTTAGATGCTCCATAGCGCCATCACGTCAGAATGTGACAAAACTGAAGTTGGATTTTTCATACAAGTAGTGCCCTACATTGAACGTGAAAAGTATTTACCCATAACTCTTATCTTGGAAAACATTTTTGATTGATTCCTGCGCCTAAAGTGGCATTTTTCCATGCTCAACAGATTCCTCAAGTCCGAATGGGAAAAAAAAATAAAGTCGGATTTTTCGTACCAGTTGTACCCTACATGGAAGTTGAAAAGTGTTTTTGGCATAACTCTTAGCCCGAAAAAGATTTCTAAACGATTCTTGTGCCTAAAGCGGTTTTCTTCCATGCTCCACGGCTGCAACACGTTAGAATGTTGAGAAAATGATGTTGGATTTTTCGTAATAGTGGTGCCCTACATTGAACGTGAAAAATATTTTGCCCATAACTCTTATCTCGGAAAACAATTTTAATTAATTCCCATGCCTAAAGTGGCGTTTTTCCAGGCACAACAGATTCCTGAAGTCCGAATGGGGAATGAAGTCGGATTTTTCGTACCAGTTGTGCCCTACATGGAAGCTGAAAAGTGTTTATGGCATAACTCTTAGCCCCGAAAAACATTTCTGAATGATTCTTGAGCCTAAAGTGGTTTTTTTACATGCTCCATAGCGTCGTCACGTTAGAATGTGACAAAACTGAAGTTGGATTTTTCATACAAGTAGTGCCCTACATTGAACGTGAATAATATTTTACCCATAACTCTTATCTCGGAAAACAATTCTGATTGATTCCTGCGCCTAATGTGGTATTTTTCCATGCTCAACAGATTCCTGAAGTCCCAATGGGAAAACAATGAAGTCGGACTTTTCGTACCAGTTATGCCCTGCATGGAAGCTGAAAAGTGTTTTTGGCGTAACTATTAGCCCGACAAACATTTCTAAACGATTATTGAGCCTAAAGTGGTTTTTGATATGCTCCATAGCTTTGTCACGTCAAAATGTGACAAAACTGAAGTTGGATTTTTCACATAAGTAGTGCCCTACATTGTGCGCGAAAAGTATTTTACCCATAACTCTTTTCTCGGAAAACACTTCTGATTGATTCCTGCGCGTAAAGTGGCATTTTTCCATGCTCAACAGATTCCTGATGTCCCAATGGGAAAAAAAAGAAGTCGGATTTTTCGTACCACTTATGCCCTGCATGGAAGCTGAAAAGTTTTATTTTTGCATAACTCTTAGCTCGAAAAAGATTTCTAAACGATTCTTGTGCCTAAAGTGGTTTTCTTGCATGCTCCACGGCTCCAACACGTTAGAATGTGGAGAAAATGATGTTGGATTTTTCATAAAAGTGGTGCCCTACATTGAACGTGAAAAGTATTTTGCCCATAACTCTTATCTCGGAAAACATTTCTGATTGATTCTTGTGCCTAAAGTGGCATTTTTTCAGGCACAACAGATTCCTGAAGTCCGAATGGGAAAAAAATGAAGTTGGATTTTTCGTACCAGTTGTGCCCCGCATGGAAGCTGAAAAGTGTTTTTAGCATTACTCTTATCCCGAAAAACCTTTCTAAATGATTCTTGTGTCTAAAGTGGTTTTTTTACATGCTCGACAGCGCCGACACGCCAGAATGTGACAAAACTTAAGTTGGATTTTTCAAACAACTAGTGCCCTACATTGAACAAGAAAAGTATTTTACCCATAACTCTTATCTCGAAAACATTTCTGATTGATTCCTGCGCCAAAAGTGGCATTTTTCCATGCTCAACAGATTCCTCATGTCCGAATGGGAAAAAAAATAAAGTCGGATTTTTCGTACCAGTTGTGCCCTATATGGAAGGTGAAAAGTGTTTTTGGCATAACTCTTAGCCCGAAAAGGATTTCTAAACGATTCTTGAGCCTAAAGTGTTTTTTTTTACATGCTCCATAGCGTTGTCACGTCAGAATGTGACAAAACTGAAGTTGGATTTTTCGTACAAGTAGTGACCTACATTGAACGTGAAAAGTATTTTGCCTATAACTCTTATCTGAGAAAACAATTCTGATTGATTCCTGCGCCTAAAGTGACACTTTTCCATGCTCAACAGATTCCTGAAGTCCGAATGGAAAAAAATGAAGTCGGATTTTGCATACCAGTTGTGCCATGGATGGAAGCTAAAAAGTGTTTTTGGCATAACTCTTAGCCGGAAAAACATTTCTAAACGATTCTTGAGCCTAAAGTGGTTTTTTTACATGCTCCATATCGCCGTCACGTCAGAATGGCACAAAACTCAAGTTGGATTTTTCATACAAGTAGTGCCCTACATTGAACGTGAAAAGTATTTTACCCATAACTCTTATCTCGTAAAACATTTCTGATTGATTCCTGCGCCTAAAGTGGCATTTTTCCATGCTCAACATATTCCTCAAGTCCAAATGGGAAAAAAAATGAAGTCGGATTTTTCGTACCTGTTGTTCCCTACATGGAAGTTGAAAAGTGTTTTTGGCATAACTCTTAGCCCGAAAAAGATTTCTAAATGATTCTTGTGCCTAAAGCGGTTTTTTTCCATTGTCCACGGCTCCAACACATTGGAATGTGGAGAAAATCATGTTGGATTTTTCGTAATAGTGGTGCCCTACATTGAACGTGAAAAATATTTTGCCCATAACTCTTATCTCTGAAAACATTTCTGATTAATTCCCGTGCCTAAAGTGGCATTTTTCCAGGCACAACAGATTCCTGAAGTCCAAATGGGAAAAAAATGAAGTCGGATTTTTCGAACCAGTTGTGCCCTGCATGGAAGCTGAAAATGTGTTTATGGCATAACTCTTAGCCCCGAAAAACATTTCTAAACGATTCTTGAGCCTAAAGTGGTTTTTTTACATGCCCCATAGCGTCGTCACGTTAGAATGTGACAAAACCGACGTTGGATTTTTCATACAAGTAGTGCCCTACATTGAACGTTAATAGTATTTTACCCATAACTCTTATCTCGGAAAACATTTCTGATTCATTCCTGCGCCTAAAGTGGTATTTTTCCATGCTCAACAGATTACTGAAGTCCCAATGGGAAAACAATGAAGTCTGATTTTTCGTACCAGTTATGCCCTGCTTCGAAGCTGAAAAGTGTTTTTGTCGTAACTATTAGCCCGACAAACATTTCTAAACGATTATTGAGCCTAAAGTGGTTTTTTATATGCTCCATAGCTTCGTCACGTCAAAATGTGACAAAACTGAAGTTGGATTTTTCGTACCAGTTGTGCCCTATATGGAAGCTGAAAAGTGTTTTTGGCATAACTCTTAGCCCGAAAAGGATTTCTAAACGATTCTTGAGCCTAAAGTGGTTTTTTTTACATGCTCCATAGCGCTGTCACGTCAGAATGTGACAAAACTGAAGTTGGATTTTTCGTACAAGTAGTGACCTGCGTTGAACGTGGAAAGTATTTTGCCCATAACTCTTATCTCGGAAAACATTTCTGATTGATTCTTGTGCCTAAAGTGGCAATTTTCTATGCTCAACATATTCCCTAAGTCCGAATAGGAAAAAAAATGAAGTCGGACTTTTTGCACCAGTTGTGCCATACATGGAAGCTGAAAAGTGTGTTTGGCATAACTCTTAGCCCGAAAAAGATTTCTAAACGATTCATGAGCCTAAAGTTGTTTTTTACATGCTCCATAGCGCCATCACGTCAGAATGTGACAAAACTGAAGTTGGATTTTTCATACAAGTAGTGACCTACATTGAACGTGAAAAGTATTTTACCCATAACACTTATCTCGGAAAACATTTCTGATTGATTCCTGCGCCTAAAGTGGCAATTTTCCATGCTCAACAGATTCCTTAAGTCCGAATGGGAAAAAAATGAAGTCTGATTTTTCGTACCGGTTGTGCCCTGCATTTAAGCTCAAAAGTGTTTTTAGCATTACTTTTATCCCGAAAAACCTTTCTAAACGATTCTTAAGCCTAAAGTTGTTTTTTTAGATGCTCCATAGCGCCATCACGTCAGAATGTGACAAAACTGAAGTTGGATTTTTGATACAAGTAGTGCCCTACATTGAACGTGAAAAGTATCTACCCATAACTCTTATCTTGGAAAACATTTCTGATTGATTCCTGCGCCTAAAGTGGCATTTTTCCATGCTCAACAGATTCCTCAAGTCCGAATGGGAAAATAAAATAAAGTCGGATTTTTCGTACCAGTTGTACCCTACATGGAAGTTGAAAAGTGTTTTTGGCATAACTCTTAGCCCGAATAAGATTTCTAAACGATTCTTGTGCCTAAAGCGGTTTTCTTCCATGCTCCACGGCTGCAACACGTTAGAATGTGGAGAAAATGATGTTGGATTTTTCGTAATAGTGGTGCCCTACATTGAACGTGAAAAATATTTTGCCCATAACTCTTATCTCGGAAAACATTTTGATTAATTCCCATGCCTAAAGTGGCGTTTTTCCAGGCACAACAGATTCCTGAAGTCCGAATGGGGAAAAAATGAAGTCGGATTTTTCGTACCAGTTGTGCCCTACATGGAAGCTGAAAAGTGTTTATGGCATAACTCTTAGCCCGAAAAACATTTCTGAACGATTCTTGAGCCTAAAGTGGTTTTTTTACATGCTCCATAGCGTCGTCACGTTAGAATGTGACAAAACTGAAGTTGGATTTTTCTTACAAGTAGTGCCCTACATTGAACGTGAATAATATTTTACCCATAACTCTTATCTCGGAAAACATTTCTGATTGATTCCTGCGCCTAATGTGGTATTTTTCCATGCTCAACAGATTCCTGAAGTCCCAATGGGAAAACAATGAAATCGGACTTTTCGTACCAGTTATGCCCTGCATGGAAGCTGAAAAGTGTTTTTGGCGTAACTATTAGCCCGACAAACATTTCTAAACGATTATTGAGCCTAAAGTGGTTTTTTATATGCTCCATAGCGTTGTCACGTCAAAATGTGACAAAACTGAAGTTGGATTTTTCATATAAGTAGTGCCCTACATTGTGCGCGAAAAGTATTTTAGCCATAACTCTTTTCTCGGAAAACACTTCTGATTGATTCCTGCGCGTAAAGTGGCATTTTTCCATGCTCAACAGATTCCTGAAGTCCCAATGGGAAAAAAATGAAGTCGGATTTTTCGTACCAGTTATGCCCTGCATGGAAGCTGAAAAGTTTTATTTTTGCATAACTCTTAGCCCGAAAAAGATTTCTAAACGATTCTTGTGCCTAAAGTGGTTTTTTTGCATGCTCCACGGCTCCAACACTTCAGAATGTGGAGAAAATGATGTTGGATTTTTCATAAAAGTGGTGCCCTACATTGAACGTGAAAAGTATTTTGCCCATAACTCTTATCTCGGAAAACATTTTTGATTGGTTCTTGTGCCTAAAGTGGCATTTTTTCAGGCACAACAGATTCCTGAAGTCCGAATGGGAAAAAAATGAAGTTGGATTTTTCGTACCAGTTGTGCCCTGCATGGAAGCTGAAAAGTGTTTTTAGCATTACTCTTATCCCGAAAAACCTTTCTAAATGATTCTTGTGTCTAAAGTGGTTTTTTTACATGCTCGACAGCGCCGACACGCTAGAATGTGACAAAACTGAAGTTGGATTTTTCAAACAACTAGTGCCCTACATTGAGCAAGAAAAGTATTTTACCCATAACTCTTATCTCGGAAACATTTCTGATTGATTCCTGCGCCAAAAGTGGCATTTTTCCATGCTCAACAGATTCCTCATGTCCGAATGGGAAAAAAAATAAAGTCGGATTTTTCGTACCAGTTGTGCCCTATATGGAAGGTGAAAAGTGTTTTTTGCATAACTCTTAGCCCGAAAAGGATTTCTAAACGATTCTTGAGCCTAAAGTGGTTTTTTTACATGCTCCATAGCGTTGTCACGTCAGAATGTGACAAAACTGAAGTTGGATTTTTCGTACAAGTAGTGACCTACATTGAACGTGAAAAGTATTTTGCCGATAACTCTTATCTGAGAAAACAATTCTGATTGATTCCTGCGCCTAAAGTGACACTTTTCCATGCTCAACAGATTCCTGAAGTCCGAATGGAAAAAAATAAAGTCGGATTTTTCGTACCAGTTGTGCCCTATATGGAAGGTGAAAAGTGTTTTTGGCATAACTCTTAGTCGGAAAAACATTTCTAAACGATTCTTGAGCCTAAAGTGGGTTTTCTACATGCTCCATATCGCCGTCACGTCAGAATGAGACAAAACTCAATTTGGATTTTTCATACAAGTAGTGCCCTACATTGAACGTGAAAAGTATTTTACCCATAACTCTTATCTCGTAAAACATTTCTGATTGATTCCTGCGCCTAAAGTGGCATTTTTCCATGCTCCACATATTCCTCAAGTCCAAATGGGAAAAAAAATGAAGTCGGATTTTTCGTGCCAGTTGTTCCCTACATGGAAGTTGAAAAGTGTTTTTGGCATAACTCTTAGCCCGAAAAAGATTTCTAAATGATTCTTGTGCCTAAAGCGGTTTTTTTCCATTCTCCACGGCTCCAACACATTGGAATGTGGAGAAAATCATGTTGGATTTTTCGTAATAGTGGTGCCCTACATTGAACGTGAATAGTATTTTACCCATAACTCTTATCTCGGAAAACATTTCTGATTGATTCCTGCGCCTAAAGTGGTATTTTTCCACGATCAACAGATTCCTGAAGTCCCAATAGGAAAACAATGAAGTCGGATTTTTCGTACCAGTTATGCCCTGCATGAAAGCTGAAAAGTGTTTTTGGCGTAACTATTAGCCCGACAAACATTTCTAAACGATTATTGAGCCTAAAGTGGTTTTTTTATATGCTCCATAGCGTCGTCACGTCAAAATGTGACAAAACTGAAGTTGGATTTTTCGTACCAGTTGTGCCCTATATGGAAGCTGAAAAGTGTTTTTGGCATAACTCTTAGCCCGAAAGGATTTCTAAACGATTCTTGAGCCTAAAGTGGTTTTTTTTACATGCTCCATAGCGCTGTCACGTCAGAATGTGACAAAATTGAAGTTAGATTTTTCGTACAAGTAGTGACTTACATTGAACGTGGAAAGTATTTTGCCCATAACTCTTATCTAAGAAAACAATTCTGATTGATTCCTGCGCCTAAAGTGACACTTTTCCATGCTCAACAGATTCCTGAAGTCCCAATGGGAAAACAATGAAGTCGGATTTTTCGTACCAGTTATGCCCTGCATGGAAGCTGAAAAGTGTTTTTGGCAGAACTCTTAGCCCGAAAAAGATTTCTAAACGATTCTTGAGCCTAAAGTGGTTTTTTACATGCTCCATAGCGCCATCACGTCAGAATGTGACAAAACTGAAGTTGGATTTTTCATACAAGTAGTGACCTACATTGAACGTGAAAAGTATTTTACCCATAACTCTTATCTCGGAAAACATTTCTGATTGATTCCTGCGCCTAAAGTGGCAATTTTCCAAGCTCAACAGATTCCTAAAGTCCGAATGGGAAAAAAATGAAGTCTGATTTTTCGTACCAGTTGTGTCCTGCATTTAAGCTCAAAAGTGTTTTTAGCATTACTCTTATCCCGAAAAACCTTTCTAAACGATTCTTAAGCCTAAAGTGGTTTTTTAGATGCTCCATAGCGCCATCACGTCAGAATGTGACAAAACTGAAGTTGGATTTTTCATACAATTAGTGCCCTACAATGAACGTGAAAAGTATTTACCCATAACTCTTATCTTGGAAAACATTTCTGATTGATTCCTACGCCTAAAGTGGCATTTTTCCATGCTCAACAGATTCCTCAAGTCCGAATGGGAAAAAAAATAAAGTCGGATTTTTCGTACCAGTTGTACCCTACATGGAAGTTCAAAAGTGTTTTTGGCATAACTCTTAGCCCATAAAAGATTTCTAAACGATTCTTGTGCCTAAAGCGGTTTTCTTCCATGCTCCACGGCTGCAACACGTTAGAATGTGGAGAAAATGATGTTGGATTTTTCGTAATAGTGGTGCCCTACATTGAACGTGAAAAATATTTTGCCCATAACACTTATCTCGGGAAAAATTTCTGATTAATTACAATGCCTAAAGTGGCGTTTTTCCAGGCACAACAGATTCCTGAAGTCCGAATGGGAAAAAAATGAAGTCGGATTTTTTGTACCAGTTGTGCCCTACATGGAAGCTGAAAAGTGTTTATGGCATAACTCTTAGCCCCGAAAAACATTTCTGAACGATTCTTGAGCCTAAAGTGGTTTTTTTACATGCTCCATAGCGTCGTCACGTTAGAATGTGACAAAACTGAAGTTGGATTTTTCATACAAGTAGTGCCCGACATTGAACGTGAATAATATTTTACCCATAACTCTTATCTCGGAAAACATTTCTGATTGATTCCTGCGCCTAAAGTGGTATTTTTCCATGCTCAACAGATTCCTGAAGTCCCAATGGGAAAACAATGAAGTCGGACTTTTCGTACCAGTTATGCCCTGCATGGAAGCTGAAAAGTTTTATTTTTGCATAACTCTTAGCCCGAAAAAGATTTCTAAACGATTCTTGTGCCTAAAGTGGTTTTTTTTGCATGCTCCACGGCTCCAACACGTTAGAATGTGGAGAAAATGATGTTGGATTTTTCATAAAAGTGGTGCCCTACATTGAACGTGAAAAGTATTTTGCCCATAACTCTTATCTCGGAAAACATTTCTAATTGATTCTTGTGCCTAAAGTGGCATTTTTTCAGGCACAACAGATTCCTGAAGTCCGAATGGGAAAAAAATGAAGTTGGATTTTTCGTACCAGTTGTGCCCTGCATGGAAGCTGAAAAGTGTTTTTAGCATTACTCTTATCCCGAAAAACCATTCTAAATGATTCTTGTGTCTAAAGTGGTTTTTTTACATGCTCGACAGCGCCGACACGCCAGAATGTGACAAAACTGAAGTTGGATTTTTCAAACAACTAGTGCCCTACATTGAACAAGAAAAGTATTTTACCCATAACTCTTATCTCGGAAACATTTCTGATTGATTCCTGCGCCAAAAGTGGCATTTTTCCATGCTCAACAGATTCCTCATGTCCGAATGGGAAAAAAATAAAGTCGGATTTTTCGTACCAGTTGTGCCATGGATGGAAGCTAAAAAGTGTTTTTGGCATAACTCTTAGCCGGAAAAACATTTCTAAACGATTCTTGAGCCTAAAGTGGTTTTTTTACATGCTCCATATCGTCGTCACGTCAGAATGGGACAAAACTCAAGTTGGATTTTTCATACAAGTAGTGCCCTACATTGAACGTGAAAAGTATTTTACCCATAACTCTTATCTCGTAAAACATTTCTGATTGATTCCTGCGCCTAAAGTGGCATTTTTCCATGCTCAACATATTCCTCAAGTCCAAATGGGAAAAAAAAATGAAGTCGGATTTTTCGTACCAGTTGTTCCCTACATGGAAGTTGAAAATTGTTTTTGGCATAACTCTTAGCCCGAAAAAGATTTCTAAATGATTCTTGTGCCTAAAGCGGTTTTTTTCCATTCTCCACGGCTCCAACACATTGGAATGTGGAGAAAATCATGTTGGATTTTTCGTAGTAGTGGTGCCCTACATTGAACGTGAAAAATATTTTGCCCATAACTCTTATCTCGGAAAACATTTCAGATTAATTCCCGTGCCTAAAGTGGCATTTTTCCAGGCACAACAGATTCCTGAAGTCCAAATGGGAAAAAAATGAAGTCGGATTTTTCGAACCAGTTGTGCCCTGCATGGAAGCTGAAAATGTGTTTATGGCATAACTCTTAGCCCCGAAAAACATTTCTAAACGATTCTTGAGCCTAAAGTGGTTTTTTTACATGCTCCATAGCGTCGTCACGTTAGAATGTGACAAAACTGACATTGGATTTTTCATACAAGTAGTGCCCTACATTGAACGTGAATAGTATATTACCCATAACTCTTATCTCGGAAAACATTTTTGATTGATTCCTGCGCCTAAAGTGGTATTTTTCCATGCTCAACAGATTCCTGAAGTCCCAATGGGAAAACAGTGAAGTCGGATTTTTCGTACCAGTTATGCCCTGCATGGAAGCTGAAAAGTGTTTTTGGCGTAACTATTAGCCCGACAAACATTTCTAAACGATTATTGAGCCTAAAGTGGTTTTTTTATATGCTCCATAACGTCGTCACGTCAAAATGTGACAAAACTGAAGTTGGATTTTTCATATAAGTAGTGCCGTACGTTGTACGTGAAAAGTATTTTACCCATAACTCTTATCTCTGAAAACATTTCTGATTGATTCCTGCGCGTAAAGTGGCATTTTTCCATGCTCAACAGATTCCTCAAGTCCGAATTGGAAAAAATCAAGTCGGATTTTTCGTACCAGTTGTGCCCTACATATAACCTCAAAAGTGTTTTTGGCATTACTCGTAGCCAGAAAAACCTTTCTAAACGATTCATGTGCCTAACCTGGTTTTTTTCCATGCTCCGCAACGCCGTCACGTCAGCATGTGAGAAAACTGAAGTTGGAGCCCTACATTGAACGTGAAAAGTATTTTGAACATAACTCTTCTCTCGGAAAACATTTCTTATTGATTCTTCCGCCTAAAGTGGCATTTTTCCATGCTCAAGAGATTCCTCAAGTCCGAATGGGAAAAAAATGAAGTAGGATTTTTCGTACCTGTTGTGCCCCACATGGAAGCTGAATAGTGTTTTTGGCATAACTCATAGCCCGAAAAACATTTCTAAACGATTCTTAGCTTGCGCCTAAAGTGGTATTTTTCCATGTTCCACGGCTCCAACATGTTAGAATGTGGAACAAACGAAGTTGGATTTTTCGTACAATTAATGCCCTACATTGAACGTGAAAAGTATTTTGCCCATAACTCTTATCTCTGAAAACAATTCTGATTGATTCCTGCGCCTAAAGTGGCATTTTTCCATGCTCAACATATTCCTTAAGTCCGAATTGGAAAAAAAATAAAGTCGGATTATTCGTACCAGTTGTACCCTGCATTTAACCTAAAAAATGTTTTTAGCATTACTCTTATCCCGAAAAACCTTTCTAAACGAATCTTGTGTCTACAATGGTTTTTTTACATGCTCCAGAGCGCCGTGACGCCAGAATGTGACAAAACTGAAATTGGATTTTTCGTACAAATAGTGCCCTACATTGAACGTGAAAAGTACTTTGCCCATAACTCTAATCTCTGAAAACAATTCTGATTGATTCCTGCGCCTAAAGTGGCATTTTTCCAGGCTCAACAGATTCCTGAAGTCCGAATGGGAAAAAAATGAAGTCGGATTTTTCGTACCAGTTGTGCCCTACATGGAAGCTGAATAGTGTTTTTGGCATAACTCTTAGCCCGAAAAACATTTCTAAACGATTCTTCTACGTAAAGTGGTTTTTTTCCATGCTCCACGGCTCCAACACGTTATAATGTGGAACAAACGAAGTTGGATTTTTCGTACAATTAATGCCCTACATTGAACGTGAAAAGTATTTTGCCCATAACTCTTATCTCTGAAAACAATTCTGATTGATTCCTGCGCCTAAAGTGGCATTTTTCCATGCTCAACATATTCCTCAAGTCCGAATTTGAAAAAAATAAAGCCGGATTTTTCGTACCAGTTGTACCCTGCATTTAAGCTAAAAAATGTTTTTAGCATTACTCTTATCCCGAAAAACCTTTCTAAATGAATCTTATGTCTACAGTGGTTTTTTTACATGCTCCAGAGCGCCGTGACGCCAGAATGTGACAAAACTGAAATTGGATTTTTCGTACAAATAGTGCCCTACATTGAACGTGCAAAGTACTTTGCCCATAACTCTAATCTCTGAAAACAATTCTGATTGATTCCTGCGCCTAAAGTGGCATTTTTCCAGGCTCAACAGATTCCTGAAGTCCGAATGGGAAAAAAATAAAGTTGGATTTTTCGTACCAGTTGTGCCCTGCATTTCAGCTCAAAAGTGTTTTTGGCATTACACTTATCGCAAAAAAGCTTTCTAAACGATTCTTGTGCCTAACATGGTTTTTTTCAATGCTCCACGACGCCGTCCCGTCAGACTGTGACAAAACTGAAGTTGGATTTTTCATACAAGTAGTGCGCTACATTGAACGTGAAATGTATTTTGAACATAACTCTTAGCTCGGAAAACATTTCTGATTGATTCCTGCGCCTAAAGTGGCATTTTACCATGCTCAAGTGATTCCGCAAGTAATAAAGGGAAAAAAATGAAGTCGGATTTTTCGTACCAGTTGTGCCGCACATGGAAGTTAAAAAGTGTTTTTGCCATAACTGTTAGCCCGAAAAACATTCCTAAACGATTTTTGTGCCTAAACTGGTTTTTTCCATGCCCCACGGCTCCATCACGTTAGAATGCTGAAAAAAAGAAGTTGGATTTTTCGTACAAGACTCCCTACATTATAAGTGAAAAGTATTTTGCCCATAACTCTTATTCCGGAAAATATTTCTGATTGATTCCTGTGCCTAAATTGGCACTTTTCCAGGCTCAACAGATTCTGAAGTCTGAATGTGAAAAAATGAAGTCGGATTTTTCGAACCTGTTGTACCCTGCATATAAGCTCAAAAGTGTTTTTGGCATTACTCGTAGCCAGAAAAACCTTTCTAAACGATTCTTGTGCCTAACGTGGTTTTTTTCCATGCTCCGCAACGCCGTCACGTCAGAATGTGACAAAACTGAAGTTGGATTTTTCATACAAGTGGTGCCCTACATTGAACGTGAAAATTATTTTGAACATAACTCTTATCTCGGAAAACATTTCTGATTGATTCTTGCGCCTAATGTGGCATTTTTCTATGCTCAAGAGATTCCTCAAGTCTGAATGGGAAAAAAAATGAAGTCGGATATTTCGTACCAGTTGTGCCCTACATGGAAGCTGAATAGTGTTTTTGTCATAACTCTTAGCCCGAAAAACATTTCTAAACGATTCTTCTGCGTAAAGTTGTTTTTTTCTATGCTCCACGGCTCCAACACGTTATAATGTGGAACAAACGAAGTTGGATTTTTCGTACAATTAATGCCCTACATTGAACGTGAAAAGTATTTTGCCCATAACTCTTATCTATGAAAACAATTCAGATTGATCCCTGCGCCTAAAGTGGCATTTTTCCATGCTCAACATATTCCTCAAGTCCGAATTGGAAAAAAATAAAGTCGGATTTTTCTTACCAGTTGTACCCTGCATTTAAGATAAAAAAGTTTTTAGCATTACTCTTATCCCGAAAAACCTTTCTAAACGAATCTTGTGTCTACAGTGGTTTTTTTGCATGCTCCAGAGCGCCGTGACGCCATAATGTGACAAAACTGAAATTGGATTTTTCGTACAAATAGTGCCCTACATTGAACGTGAAAAGTACTTTGCCCATAACTCTAATCTCTGAAAACAATTCTGGTTGATTCCTGCGCCTAAAGTGGCATTTTTCCAGGCTCAACAGATTCCTGAAGTCCGAATGGGAAAAAATAAAGTTGGATTTTTCGTACCAGTTGTGCCCTACATTTCAGCTCAAAAGTGTTTTTGGCATTACTCTTATCGCAAAAAACCTTTCTAAACGACTCTTGTGCCTAACATGGTTTTTTTCCATGCTCCACGAAGCCTTCCCGTCAGACTGTGACAAAACTGAAGTTGGATTTTTCATACAAGTAGTGCGCTACATTGAACGTGAAATGTATTTTGAACATAACTCTTAGCTCGGAAAAATTTCTGATTGATTCCTGCGTCTCAAGTCGCATTTTACCATGCTCAAGTGATTCCACAAGTCCTAAACGGAAAAAAAACAAGTCGGATTTTTCGTACCAGTTGTGCCGCACATGGAAGTTAAAAAGTGTTTTTGGCATAACTATTAGCCCGAAAAACATTCCTAAACGATTTTTGTGCCTAAACTGGTTTTTTTCCATGCCCCATGGCTCCATCACGTTAGAATGTTGAAAAAAAGAAGTTGGATTTTTCGTACAAGTAGTGCCCTACATTATAAGTGAAAAGTATTTTGCCCATAACTCTTATTTCGGAAAGTATTTCTGATTGATTCCTGTGCCTAAAGTGGCACTTTTCCAGGCTCAACAGATTCCTGAAGTCTGAATGAGAAAAAATGAAGTCGGATTTTCGTACCAGTTGTACCCTGCATATAAGCTCAAAAGTGTTTTTGGCATTACTCGTAGCCAGAAAAACCTTTCTAAACGATTCTTGTGCCTAACGTGGTTTTTTTCCATGCTCCGCAACGCCGTCACGTCAGAATGTGACAAAACTGAAGTTGGATTTTTCATACAAGTGGTGCCATACATTGAACGTGAAAAGTATTTTGAACATAACTCTTATCTCGGAAAACATTTCTGATTGATTCTTGCGCCTAAAGTGGCATTTTTCCATGCTCAAGAGATTCCTCAAGTCCGAACGGGAAAAAAATGAAGTCGGATATTTCGTACCAGTTGTGCCCTACATGGAAGCTGAATAGTGTTTTTGGCATAACTCTTAGCCCGAAAAACATTTCTAAACGATTCTATTGAATAAAGTGGTTTTTTTCCATGCTCCATGACTCCAACACGTTATAATGTGGAGCAAACGATGTTGGATTTTTCGTACAATTAATGCCCTACATTGAACGTGAAAAGTATTTTGCCCATAGCTCTTATCTCTGAAAACAATTCAGATTGATTCCTGCGCCTAAAGTGGCATTTTTCCATGCTCAGCATATTCATCAAGTCCGAATTGGAAAAAAATAAAGTCGGATTTTTCGTACCAGTTGTACCCTGCATTTAAGCTAAAAAATGTTTTTAGCATTACTCTTATCCCGAAAAACCTTTCTAAACGAATCTTGTGTCTACAGTGGTTTTTTTACATGCTCCATAGCGCCGTGACGTTAGAATGTGACAAAACTGAAATTGGATTTTTCGTACAAATAGTGCCCTACATTGAACGTCAAAAGTACTTTGCCCATAACTCTAATATCTAAAAACAATTCTGATTGATTCCTGCGCCTAAAGTGGCATTTTTCCAGGCTCAACAGATTCCCGAAGTCCGAATGGGAAAAAAAATAAAGTTGGATTTTTCGTACCAGTTGTGCCCTGCATTTCAGCTCAAAAGTGTTTTTGGCATTACTCTTATCGCAAAAAACCTTTCTAAACGATTCTTGTGCCTAACATGGTTTTTTTCCATGCTCCACGACGCCGTCCCGTCAGACTGTGACAAAACTGAAGTTGGATTTTTCATACAAGTAGTGCGCTACATTGAACGTGAAATGTATTTTGAACATAACTTTTAGCTCGAAAAACATTTCTGACTGATTCCTGTGCCTAAAGTGGCATTTTACCATGCGCAAGTGATTCTGCATGTCCTAAAGTGAAAAAAATGAAGTCGGATTTTTCGTACCAGTAGTGCCGCACATGGAAGTTAAAAAGTGTTTTTGGCATAACTATTAGCCCGAAAAACATTCCTAAACGATTTTTGTGCCTAAACTGGTTTTTTTCCATGCCCCATGGCTCCATCACATTAGAATGTTGAAAAAAAGAAGTTGGATTTTTCGTACAAGTTGTGCCCTACATTATAAGTGAAAAGTATTTTGCCCATAACTCTTATTTCGGAAAATATTTCTGATTGATTCCTGTGCCTAAAACGGCACTTTTCCAGGCTCAACAGATTCCTGAAGTCTGAATGAGAAAAAATGAAGTCGGATTTTTCGTACCAGTTGTACCCTGCATATAAGCTCAAACGTGTTTTTGGCATTACTCGTAGCCACAAAAACATTTCTAAACGATTCTTGTGCCTAACGTGGTTTTTTTCCATGCTCCGCAACGCCGTCACGTCAGAATGTGACAAAACTGAAGTTGGATTTTTCATACAAGTGGTGCCCTACATTGAACGTGAAAAGTATTTTGAACATAACTCTTATCTCGGAAAACATTTCTGATTGATTCTTGCGCCTAAAGTGGCATTTTCCCATGCTCAAGAGATTCCTCAAGTCCGAACGGGAAAAAAATGAAGTCGGATATTTCGTACCAGTTGTGCCCTACATGGATGCTGGATAGTGTTTTTGGCATAACTCTTAGCCCGAAAAACATTTCTAAACGATTCTTGTGCCTAACGTGGTTTTTTTCCATGCTCCGCAACGCCGTCACGTCAGAATGTGACAAAACTGAAGTTGGATTTTTCATACAAGTGGTGCCCTACATTGAACGTGAAAAGTATTTTGAACATAACTCTTATCTCAGAAAACATTTCTGATTGATTCTTGCGCCTAAAGTGGCAATTTTCCATGCTCATGAGATTCCTCAAGTCCGAACGGGAAAAAAATGAAGTCGGATATTTCGTACCAGTTGTGCCCTACATGGAAGCTGAATAGTGTTTTTGGCATAACTCTTAGCCCGAAAAACATTTCTAAACGATTCTATTGAATAAAGTGGTTTTTTTCCATGCTCCACGACTCCAACACGTTATAATGTGGAGCAAACGAAGTTGGATTTTTCGTACAATTAATGCCCTACATTGAACGTGAAAAGTATTTTTCCCATAACTCTTGTCTCTGAAAACAATTCAGATTGATTCCTGCGCCTAAAGTGGCATTTTTCCATGCTCAACTTATTCCTCAAGTCCGAATTGGAAAAGAATAAAGTCGGATTTTTCGTACCAGTTGTACCCTGCATTTAAGCTAAAAAATGTTTTTAGCATTACTCTTATCCCGAAAAACCTTTCTAAACGAATCTTGTGTCTACATTGGTTTTTTTAAATGCTCCAGAGCGCCGTGACGCCAAAATGTGACAAAACTGAAATTGGATTTTTCGTACAAATAGTGCCCTACATTGAACGTGAAATGTACTTTGCCCATAACTCTAATCTCTGAAAACAATTCTGATTGATTCCTGCGCCTAAAGTGGCATTTTTCCAGGCTCAACAGATTCCCGAAGTCCGAATGGGAAAAAAAATAAAGTTGGCTTTTTCGTACCAGTTGTGCCCTGCATTTCAGCTCAAAAGTGTTTTTGGCATTACTCTTATCGCAAAAAACCTTTCTAAACGATTCTTGTGCCTAACATGGTTTTTTTCCATGCTCCACGACGTCGTCTCGTCAGACTGTGACAAAACTGAAGTTGGATTTTTCATACAAGTAGTGCGCTACATTGAACGTGAAATGTATTTTGAACATAACTCTTAGCTCGGAAAACATTTCTGATTGATTCCTGCGCCTAAAGTGGCATTTTTCCATGTTCAAGTGATTCCGCATGTCCTAAAGGGAAAAAAATGAAGTCGGATTTTTCGTACCAGTTGTGCCGCACATGGAAGTTAAAAAGTGTTTTTCGCATAACTATTAGCCCGAAAAACATTCCTAAACGATATTTGTGCCTAAACTGGTTTTTTTCCATGCCCCATGGATCCATCACATTAGAATGTTGAAAAAAAGAAGTTGGATTTTTCGTACAAGAAGTGCCCTACATTATAAGTGAAAAGTATTTAGCCCATCACTCTTATTTCGGAAAATATTTCTGATTGATTCCTGTGCCTAAAGTGGCACTTTTCCAGGCTCAACAGATTCCTGAAGTCTGAATGAGATAAAATGAAGTCGGATTTTTCGTACCAGTTGTACCCTGCATATAAGCTCAAAAGTGTTTTTGGCATTACTCGTAGCCAGAAAAACCTTTCTAAACTATTCTTGTGCCTAACGTGGTTTTTTTCCATGCTCCGCAACGCCGTCACGTCAGAATGTGACAAAACTGAAGTTGGATTTTTCATACAAGTGGTGCCCTACATTGAACGTGAAAAGTATTTTGAACATAACTCTTATCTCAGAAAACATTTCTGATTGATTCTTGCGCCTAAAGTGGCATTTTTCCATGCTCAAGATATTCCTCAAGTCCGAATGGGAAAAAAATGAAGTCGGATATTTCGTACCAGTTGTGCCCTACATGGAATCTGAATAGTGTTTTTGGCATAACTCTTAGCCCGAAAAACATTTCTAAACGATTCTTCTGCGTAAAGTGGTTTTTTTCCATGCTCCACGACTCCAACATGTTATAATGTGGAGCAAACGAAGTTGGATTTTTCGTACAATTATTGCCCTACCTTGAACGTGAAAAGTATTTTGCCCATAACTCTTATCTCTGAAAACAATTCGGATTGATTCCTGCGCCTAAAGTGGCATTTTTCCATGCTCAACATATTCCTCAAGTCCGAATTGGAAAAAAATAAAGTCGGATTTTTCGTACCAGTTGTACCCTGCATTTAAGCTAAAAAATGTTTTTAGCATTACACTTATCCCGAAAAACCTTTCTAAACGAATCTTCTGTCTACAGTGGTTTTTTTACATGCTCCAGAGCGCCGTGACGCTAGAATGTGACAAAACTGAAATTGGATTTTTCGTACAAATAATGCCTTACGATGAACGTGAAAAGTACTTTGCCCATAACTCTAATCTCTGAAAACAATTCTGATTGATTCCTGCGCCTAAAGTGGCATTTTTCCAGGCTCAACAGATTCCTGAAGTCCGAATGGGAAAAAAATAAAGCTGGATTTTTCGTTCCAGTTGTGCCCTGCATTTCAGCTCAAAAGTGTTTTTGGCATTACTCTTATCGCAAAAAACTTTCTAAACGATTCTTGTGCCTAACATGGTTTTTTTTCCATGCTCCACGACGCCGTCCCGTCAGACTGTGACAAAACTGAAGTTGGATTTTTCATACAATTAGTGCGCTACATTGAACGTGAAATGTATTTTGAACATAACTCTTAGCTCGGAAAACATTTCTGATTGATTCCTGCGCCTAAAGTGGCATTTTACTATGCTCAAGTGATTCCGCAAGTTCTAAAGGGAAAAAAATGAAGTCGGATTTTTCGTACCAGTTGTGCCGCACATGGAAGTTAAAAAGTGTTTTTGGCATAACTATTAGCCCGAAAAACATTCCTAAACGATTTTTGTGCCTAAACTGGTTTTTTTCCATGCCCCACGGCTCCATCACGTTAGAATGTTGAAAAAAAGAAGTTGGATTTTTCGTACAACTAGTGCCCTACATTATAAGTGAAAAGTATTTTGCCCACAACTCTTATTTCGGAAAATATTTCTGATTGATTCCTGTGCCTAAAGTGGCACTTTTCCAGGCTCAACAGATTCCTGAAGTCTAAATGAGAAAAAATGAAGTCGGATTTTTCGTACCAGTTGTACCCTGCATATAAGCTCAAAAGTGTTGTTGGCATTACTCGTAGCCAGAAAAACCTTTCTAAACGATTCTTGTGCCTAACGTGGTTTTTTTCCATGCTCCGCAACGCCGTCACATCAGAATGTGACAAAACTGAAGTTGGATTTATCATACAAGTGGTGCCCTACATTGAACGTGAAAAGTATTTTGAACATAACTCTTATCTCGGAAAACATTTCTGATTGATTCTTGCGCCTAAAGTGGCATTTTTCCATGCTCAAGAGATTCCTCAAGTCCGAATGGGAAAAAAATGAAGTCGGATATTTCGTACCAGTTGTGCCCTACATGGAAGCTGAATAGTGTTTTTGGCATAACTCTTAGCCCGAAAAACATTTCTAAACGATTCTTCTGCGTAAAGTGATTTTTTTCCATGCTCGAGGACTCCAACACGTTATAATGTGGAACAAACGAAGTTGGATTTTTCGTACAATTAATGCCCTACATTGAACGTGAAAAGTATTTTGCCCATAACTCTTATGTCTTAAAACAATTCAGATTGATTCCTGCGCGTAAAGTGGCATTTTTCCATGCTCAACATATTCCTCAAGTCCGAATTTGAAAAAAATAAAGTCGGATTTTTCGTACCAGTTGTACCCTGCATTTAGGCTAAAATATGTTTTTAGCATTACTCTTATCCCGAAAAACCTTTCTTAAAGAATCTTGTGTCTACAGTGGTTTTTTTACATGCTACAGAGCGCCGTCACGCCAGAATGTGACAAAACTGAAATTGGATTTTTCGTACAAATAGTGACCTACATTGAACGTGAAAAGTACTTTGCCCATAACTCTTATCTCTGAAAACAATTCTGATTGATTCCTGCGCCTAAAGTGGCGTTTCTCCAGGCTCAACCGATTCCTGAAGTCCGAATGGGAAAAAAATAAAGTTGGATTTTTCGTACCAGTTGTGCCCTGCATTTCAGCTCAAAAGTGTTTTTGGCATTACTCTTATCGCAAAAAACCTTTCTAAACGATTCTTGTGCCTAACATGGTTTTTTTCCATGCTCCACGACGCCGTCCCGTCAGACTGTGACAAAACTGAAGTTGGATTTTTCATACAAGTAGTGCCCGACATTGAACGTGAAATGTATTTTGAACATAACTCTTAGCTCGGAAAACATTTCTGATTGATTCCTGCGCCTAAAGTGGCATTTTACCATGCTCAAGTGATTCCGCAATTCCTAAAGGGAAAAAAATGAAGTCGGATTTTTCGTACCAGTTGTGCCGCACATGGAAATTAAAAAGTGTTTTTGGCATAACTGTTAGCCCGAAAAACATTCCTAAACGATTTTTGTGCCTAACCTGGCTTTTTTCCATGCCCCTCGCCTCCATCACGTTAGAATGTTGAAAAAAAGAAGTTGGATTTTTCGTACAAGTAGTGCCCTACATTATAAGTGAAAAGTATTTTGCCCATAACTCTTATTTCGGAAAATATTTCTGATTGATTCCTGTGCCTAAAGTGGCACTTTTCCAGGCTCAACAGATTCCTGAAGTCTAAATGAGAAAAAATGAAGTCGGATCTTTCGTACCAGTTGTACCCTGCATATAAGCTCAAAAGTGTTTTTGGCATTACTCGTAGCCAGAAAAACATTTCTAAACGATTCTTGTGCCTAACGTGGTTTTTTTCCATGCTCCGCAACGCCGTCACGTCAGAATGTCACAAAACTGAAGTTGGATTTTTCATACAAGTGGTGCCCTACATTGATCGTGAAAAGTATTTTTTGAACATAACTCTTATCTCGGAAAACATTTCTGATTGATTCTTGCGCCTAAAGTGACATTTTTCCGTGCTCAAGGGATTCCTCAAGTCCGAACGGGAAAAAAATGAAGTCGCATATTTCGTACCAGTTGTGCCCTACATGGATGCTGAATAGTGTTTTTGGCATAACTCTTTGCCCGAAAAACATTTCTAAACGATTCTATTGAATAAAGTGGTTTTTTCCATGCTCCACGACTCCAACACATTATAATGTGGAGCAAACGAAGTTGGATTTTTCGTACAATTAATGCCCTACATTGAACGTGAAAAGTATTTTGCCCATAACTCTTATCTCTGATAACAATTCAGATTGATTCCTGCGCCTAAAGTGGCATTTTTCCATGCTCAGCATATTCCTCAAGTCCGAATTGGAAAAAAATAAAGTCGGATTTTTCGTACCAGTTGTACCCTGCATTTAAGCTAAAAAATGTTTTTAGCATTACTCTTATCTCGAAAAACCTTTCTAAACGATTCTTGTGTCTACAGTGGTTTTTTTACATGCTGCATAGCGCCGTGACGCTAGAATGTGACAAAACTGAAATTGGATTTTTCGTACAAGTAGTGCCCTACATTGAACGTGAAAAGTACTTTGCCCATAACTCTAATCTCTGAAAACAATTCTGATTGATTCCTGCGCCTAAAGTGGCATTTTTCCAGGCTCAACAGATTCCCGAAGTCCGAATGGGAAAAAAAATAAAGTTGGATTTTTCGTACCAGTTGTGCCCTGCATTTCTTCTCAAAAGTGTTTTTGGCATTACTCTTATCGCAAAAAACCTTTCTAAACGATTCTTGTGCCTAACATGGTTTTTTTCCATGCTCCACGACGTCGTCTCGTCAGACTGTGACAAAACTGAAGTTGGATTTTTCATACAAGTAGTGCGCTACATTGAACGTGAAATGTATTTTGAACATAACTCTTAGCTCGGAAAACATTTCTGATTGATTCCAGCGCCTAAAGTTGCATTTTTCCATGTTCAAGTGATTCCGCATGTCCTAAAGGGAAAAAAATGAAGTCGGATTTTTCGTACCAGTTGTGCCGCACATGGAAGTGAAAAAGTGTTTTTGGCATAACTATTAGCCCGAAAAACATTCCTAAACGATTTTTGTGCCTAAACTGGTTTTTTTCCATGCCCCATGGCTCCATCACGTTAGAATGTTGAAAAAAAGAAGTTGGATTTTTTGTACAAGAAGTGCCCTACATTATAAGTGAAAAGTATTTAGCCCATAACTCTTATTTCGGAAAATATTTCTGATTGATTCCTGTGCCTAAAGTGGCAATTTTCCAGGCTCAACAGATTCCTGAAGTCTGAATGAGATAAAATGAAGTCGGATTTTTCGTACCAGTTGTACCCTGCATATAAGCTCAAAAGTGTTTTTGGCATTACTCGTTGCCAGAAAAACCTTTCTAAACTATTCTTGTGCCTAACGTGGTTTTTTTCCATGCTCCGCAACGCCGTCACGTCAGAATGTGACAAAACTGAAGTTGGATTTTTCATACAAGCGGTGCCCTACATTGAACGTGAAAAGTATTTTGAACATAACTCTTATCTCGGAAAACATTTCTGATTGATTCTTGCGCCTAAAGTGGCATTTTTCCATGCTCAAGAGATTCCTCAAGTCCGAATGGGAAAAAAATGAAGTCGGATATTTCGTACCAGTTGTGCCCTACATGGAAGCTGAATAGTGTTTTTGGCATAACTCTTAGCCCGAAAAACATTTCTAAACGATTCTTCTGCGTAAAGTGGTTTTTTTCCGTGCTCCACGACTCCAACACGTTATAATGTGGAACAAACGAAGTTGGATTTTTCGTACAATTAATTCCCTACATTGAACGTGAAAAGTATTTTGCCCATAACTCTTATCTCTGAAAACAATTCTGATTGATTCCTGCGCCTAAAGTGGCATTTCTCCAGGCTCAACAGATTCCTGAAGTCCGAATGGTAAAAAAATAAATTTGGATTTTTCGTACCAGTTGTGCCCTGCATTTCAGCTCAAAAGTGTTTTTGGCATTACTCTTATCGCAAAAAACCTTTCTAAACGATTCTTGTGCCTAACATGGTTTTTTTCCATGCTCCACGACGCCGTCCCGTCAAACTGTGACAAAACTGAAGTTGGATTTTTCATACAAATAGTGCCCTACATTGAACGTGAAATGTATTTTGAACATAACTGTTAGCTCGGAAAACATTTCTGATTGATTCCTGCGCCTAAAGTGGCATTTTTCCATGCTCAAGATATTCCTCAAGTCCGAATGGGAAAAAAATGAAGTCGGATATTTCGTACCAGTTGTGCCCTACATGGAATCTGAATAGTGTTTTTGGCATAACTCTTAGCCCGAAAAACATTTCTAAACGATTCTTCTGCGTAAAGTGGTTTTTTTCCATGCTCCACGACTCCAACATGTTATAATGTGGAGCAAACGAAGTTGGATTTTTCGTACAATTAATGCCCTACATTGAACGTGAAAAGTATTTTGCCCATAACTCTTATCTCTGAAAACAATTCGGATTGATTCCTGCGCCTAAAGTGGCATTTTTCCATGCTCAACATATTCCTCTAGTCCGAATTGGAAAAAAATAAAGTCGGATTTTTCGTACCAGTTGTACCCTGCATTTAAGCTAAAAAATGATTTTAGTATTACTCTTATCCCGAAAAACCTTTCTAAACGAATCTTCTGTCTACAGTGGTTTTTTTACATGCTCCAGAGCGCCGTGACGCTAGAATGTGATAAAACTGAAATTGGATTTTTCGTACAAATAATGCCCTATGATGAACGTGAAAAGTACATTGCCCATAACTCTAATCTCTGAAAACAATTCTGATTGATTCCTGCGCCTAAAGTGGCATTTTTCCAGGCTCAACAGATTCCTGAAGTCCGAATGGGAAAAAAATAAAGCTGGATTTTTCGTTCCAGTTGTGCCCTGCATTTCAGCTCAAAAGTGTTTTTGGCATTACTCTTATCGCAAAAAACTTTCTAAACGATTCTTGTGCCTAACATGGTTTTTTTTTCCATGCTCCACGACGCCGTCCCGTCAGACTGTGACAAAACTGAAGTTTGATTTTTCATACAATTAGTGCGCTACATTGAACGTGAAATGTATTTTGAACATAACTCTTAGCTCGGAAAACATTTTTGATTGATTCCTGCGCCTAAAGTGGCATTTTACTATGCTCAAGTGATTCCGCAAGTTCTAAAGGGAAAAAAATGAAGTCGGATTTGTCGTACCAGTTGTGCCGCACATGGAAGTTAAAAAGTGTTTTTGGCATAACTATTAGCTCTAAAAACATTCCTAAACGATTTTTGTGCCAAAACTGGTTTTTTTCCATGCCCCACGGCTCCATCACGTTAGAATGTTGAAAAAAAGAAGTTGGATTTTTCGTACAAGTAGTGCCCTACATTAAAAGTGAAAAGTATTTTGCCCCCAACTCTTATTTCGGAAAATATTTCTGATTGATTCCTGTGCCTAAAGTGGCACTTTTCCAGGCTCAACAGATTCCTGAAGTCTAAATGAGAAAAAATGAAGTCGGATTTTTCGTACCAGTTGTACCCTGCATATAAGCTCAAAAGTGTTTTTGGCATTACTCGTAGCCAGAAAAACCTTTCTAAACGATTCTTGTGCCTAACGTGGTTTTTTTCCATGCTCCGCAACGCCATCACGTCAGAATGTGACAAAATTGAAGTTGGATTTTTCATACAAGCGGTGCCCTACATTGAACGTGAAAAGTATTTTGAACATAACTCTTATCTCGGAAAACATTTCTGATTGATTCTTGCGCCTAAAGTGGCATTTTTCCATGCTCAAGAGATTCCTCAAGTCCGAATGGGAAAAAAATGAAGTCGGATATTTCGTACCAGTTGTGCCCTACATGGAAGCTGAATAGTGTTTTTGGCATAACTCTTAGCCCGAAAAACATTTCTAAACGATTCTTCTGCGTAAAGCGGTTTTTTTCCGTGCTCCACGACTCCAACACGTTATAATGTGGAACAAACGAAGTTGGATTTTTCGTACAATTAATACCCTACATTGAACGTGAAAAGTATTTTGCCCATAACTCTTATCTCTGAAAACAATTCAGATTGATTCCTGCGCCTAAAGTGGCATTTTTCCATGCTCAACATATTCCTCAAGTCCGAATTCGAAATATATAAAGTCGGATTTTTCGTACAAGTTGTACCCTGCATTTAAGCTAAAAAATGTTTTTAGCATTACTCTTATCCCGAAAAACCTTTTTAAACGAATCTTGTGTCTACAGTGGTTTTTTTACATGCTCCAGAGCGCCGCCACGCCAGAATGTGACAAAACTAAAATTGGATTTTTCGTACAAATAGTGACTTACATTGAACGTGAAAAGTACTTTGCCCATAACTCTTATCTCTGAAAACAATTCTGATTGATTCCTGCGCCTAAAGTGGCATTTCTCAAGGCTCAACAGATTCCTGAAGTCCGAATGGGAAAAAAATAAAGTTAGATTTTTCGTACCAGTTGTGCCCTGCATTTCAGCTCAAAAGTGTTTTTGGCATTACTCTTATCGCAAAAAACCTTTCTAAACGATTCTTGTGCCTAACATGGTTTTTTTCCATGCTCCACGACGCCGTCCCGTCAAACTGTGACAAAACTGAAGTTGGATTTTTCATACAAGTAGTGCCCTACATTGAACGTGAAATGTATTTTGAACATAACTGTTAGCTCGGAAAACATTTCTGATTGATTCCTGCGCCTAAAGTGGCATTTTACCATGCTCAAGTGATTCCGCAACTACTAAAGCGAAAAAAATGAAGTCGGATTTTTCGTACCAGTTGTGCCGCACATGGAAGTTAAATAGTGTTTTTGGCATAACTGTCAGCTCGAAAAACATTCCTAAACGATTTTTGTGCCTAAACTGGTTTTTTTCCATGCCCACGGCTCCATCACGTTAGAATGTTGAGAAAAAGAAGTTGGATTTTTCGTGCAAGTAGTGCCCTACATTATAAGTGAAAAGTATTTTGCCCATAACTCTTATTTCGGAAAATATTTCCGATTGATTCCTGTGCCTAAAGTGGCACTTTTCCAGGCTCAACAGATTCCTGAATCTAAATGAGAAAAAATGAAGTCGGATTTTTCGTACCAGTTGTACCCTGCATATAAGCTCAAAAGTGTTTTTGGCATTACTCGTAGCCAGAAAAACCTTTCTAAACGATTCTTGTGCCAAACGTGGTTTTTTTCCATGCTCCGCAACGCCGTCACGTCAGAATGTGACAAAACTGAAGTTGGATTTTTCATACAAGTGGTGCCCTACATTGAACGTGAAAAGTATTTTGAACATAACTCTTATCTCGGAAAACATTTCTGATTGATTGTTGCGCCTAAATTGGCATTTTTCCATGCTCAAGAGATTCCTCAAGTCCGAATGGGAAAAAAATGAAATCGGATATTTCGCACCAGTTGTGCCCTACATGGAAGCTGAATAGTGTTTTTGGCATAACTCTTAGCCCGAAAAACATTTCTAAACGATTCTTCTGCGTAAAGTGGTTTTTTTCCATGCTCCACGACTCCAACACGTTATAATGTGGAACAAACGAAGTTGGATTTTTCGTACAATTAATGTCCTACATTGAACGTGAAAAGTATTTTGCCCATAACTCTTATCTCTGAAAACAATTCAGATTGATTCCTGCGCCTAAAGTGGCATTTTTCCATGCTCAACATATTCCTCAAGTCCGAATTCGAAAAAAAATAAAGTCGGATTTTTCGTACAAGTTGTACCCTGCATTTAAGCTAAAAAATGTTTTTAGCATTACTCTTATCCCGAAAAACCTTTCTAAACGAATCTTGTGTCTACAGTGGTTTTTTTACATGCTCCAGAGCGCCGTCACGCCAGAATGTGACAAAACTGAAATTAGATTTTTTGTACAAATAGTGACCTACATTGAACGTGAAAAGTACTTTGCCCATAACTCTTGTCTCTGAAAACAATTCTGATTGATTCCTGCGCCTAAAGTGGCATTTCTCCAGGCTTAACAGATTCCTGAAGTCCGAATGGGAAAAAAATAAAGTTGGATTTTTCGTACCAGTTGTGCCCTGCATTTCAGCTCAAAAGTGTTTTTGGCATTACCCTTATCGCAAAAAACCTTTCAAAACGATTCTTGTGCCTAACATGGTTTTTTTCCATGCTCCACGACGCCATCCCTTCAGACTGTGACAAAACTGAAGTTGGATTTTTCATACAAGTAGTGCCCTACATTGAACGTGAAATGTATTTTGAACATAACTCTTAGCTCAGAAAACATTTCTGATTGATTCCTGCGCCTAAAGTGGCATTTTACCATGCTCAAGTGATTCCGCAACTCCTAAAGCGAAAAAAATGAAGTCGGATTTTTCGTACCAGTTGTGCCGCACATGGAAGTTAAAAAGTTTTTTTGGCATAACTGTTAGCTCGAAAAACATTCCTAAACGATTTTTGTGCCTAAACTGGTTTTTTTCCATGCCCCACGGCTCCATCACGTTTGAATGTATAAAAAAAGAAGTTGGATTTTTCGTACAAGTAGTGCCCTACATTATCAGTGAAAAGTATTTTGCCCATAACTATTATTTCGGAAAATATTTCTCATTGATTCCTGTGCCTAAAGTGGCACTTTTCCAGGCTCAACAGATTCCTGAAGTCTAATTGAGAAAAAATGAAGTCGGATTTTTCGTACCAGTTGTACCCTGCATATAAGCTCAAAAGTGTTTTTGGCATTACTCGTAGCCGGAAAAACCTTTCTAAACGATTCTTGTGCCTAACGTGGTTTTTTTCCATGCTCCGCAACGCCGTCACGTCAGAATGTGACAAAACTGAAGTTGGATTTTTCATACAAGTGGTGCCCTACATTGAACGTGAAAAGTATTTTGAACATAACTCTTATCTCGGAAAACATTTCTGATTGATTCTTGCGCCTAAAGTGGCATTTTTCCATGCTCAAGAGATTCCTCAAGTCCGAATGGGAAAAAAATGAAGTCGGATATTTCGTACTAGTTGTGCCCTACATGGAAGCTGAATAGTGTTTTTGGCATAACTCTTAGCACGAAAAACATTTCTAAACGATTCTTCTGCGTAAAGTGGTTTTTTTCCATGCTCCACGACTCCAACACGTTATAATGTGGAACAAACGAAGTTGGATTTTTCGTACAATTAATGCCCTACATTGAACGTGAAAAATATTTTGCCCATAACTCTTATCTCTGAAAAGAATTCAGATTGATTCCTGCGCCTAAAGTGGCATATTTCCATGCTCAACATATTCCTCAAGTCCGAATTCGAAAAAAATAAAGTCGGATTTTTCGTACTAGTTGTACCCTGCATTTAAGCTAAAAAATGTTTTTAGCATTACTCTTATCCCGAAAAACCTTTCTAAACGAATCTTGTGTCTACAGTGGTTTTTTTACATGCTCCAGAGCGCCGTCACGCCAGAATGTGACAAAACTAAAATTGGATTTTTCGTACAAATAGTGACCTATATTGAACGTAAAAAGTACTTTGCCCATAACTCTTATCTCTGAAAACAATTCTGATTGATTCCTGCGCCTAAAGTGGCATTTCTCCAGGCTCAACAGATTCCTGAAGTCCGATTGGGAAAAAAATGAAGTTGGATTTTTCGTACCAGTTGTGCCCTGCATTTCAGCTCAAAAGTGTTTTTGGCATTACTCTTATCGCAAAAAACCTTTCAAAACGATTCTTGTGCCTAACATGGTTTTTTTCCATGCTCCACGACGCCGTCCCGTCAGACTGTGAAAAAACTGAAGTTGGATTTTTCATACAAGTAGTGCCCTACATTGAACGTGAAATGTATTTTGAACATAGCTCTTAGCTCGGAAAACATTTCTGATTGATTCATGCGCCTAAAGTGGCATTTTACCATGCTCAAGTGATTCCGCAATTCCTAAAGCGAAAAAAATGAAGTCGGATTTTTCGTACCAGTTGTGCCGCACATGGATGTTAAAAAGTTTTTTTGGCATAACTGTTAGCTCGAAAAACATTCCTAAACGATTTTTGTGCCTAAATTGGTTTTTTTCCATGCCCCACGGCTCCATCACGTTAGAATGTTGAAAAAAAGAAGTTGGATTTTTCGTACAAGTAGTGCCCTACATTATAAGTGAAAAGTATTTTGCCCATAACTCTTATTTCGGAAAATATTTCTGATTGATTCCTGTGCCTAAAGTGGCACTTTTCCAGGCTCAACAGATTCCTGAAGTCTAAATGAGAAAAAATGAAGTCGGATTTTTCGTACCAGTTGTACCCTGCATATAAGCTCAAAAGTGTTTTTGGCATTACTCGTAGCCAGAAAAACCTTTCTAAACGATTCTTGTGCCTAACATGGTTTTTTTCCATGCTCCCCGACGCCGTCCCGTCAGACTGTGACAAAACTGAAGTTGGATTTTTCATACTAGTAGTGCCCTACATTGAACGTGAAATGTATTTTGAACATAACTCTTAGCTCGGAAAACATTTCCGATTGATTCCTGCGCCTAAAGTGGTATTTTACCATGCTCAAGTGATTCCGCAAATCCTAAAGGGAAAAAAATGAAGTCGGATTTTTCGTACCAGTTGAGCCGCACATGGAAGTAAAAAAGTGTTTTTGGCATAACTGTTAGCTCGAAAAACATTCCTAAACGATTTTTGTGCCTAAACTGGTTTTTTTCCATGCCCCACGGCTCCATCACGTTAGAATATTGAAAAAAAGAAGTTGGATTTTTCATACAAGTAGTGCCCTACATTATAAGTGAAAAGTATTTTGCCCATAACTCTTATTTCGGAAAATATTTCTGATTGATTCCTGCGCCTAAAGTGGCACTTTTCCAGGCTCAACAGATTCCTGAAGTCTGAATGAGAAAAAATGAAGTCGGATTTTTCGTACCAGTTGTACCCTGCATATAAGCTCAAAAGTGTTTTTGGCATTACTCGTAGCCAGAAAAACCTTTCTAAACGATTCTTGTGCCTAACGTGGTTTTTTTTCCATGCTCCGCAACGCCGTCACGTCAGAATGTGACAAAACTGAAGTTGGATTTTTCATACAAGTGGTGCCCTACATTGAACGTGAAAAGTATTTTGAACATACCCCTTATCTCGGAAAACATTTCTGATTGATTCTTGCGCCTAAAGTGGCATTTTTCCATGCTCAAGAGATTCCTCAAGTCCGAATGGGAAAAAAATGAAGTCGGATATTTCGTACCAGTTGTGCCCTACATGGAAGCTGAATAATGTTTTTGGCATAACCCTTAGCCCGAAAAACATTTCTAAACGATTCTTCTGCGTAAAGTGGTTTTTTTCCATGCCCCACGACTCCAACACGTTATAATGTGGAACAAACGAAGTTGGATTTTTCGTACAATTAATGCCCTACATTGAACGTGAAAAGTATTTTGCTCATAACTCTTATCTCTGAAAACAATTCAGATTGATTCCTGCGCCTAAAGTGGCATTTTTCCACGCTCAACATATTCCTCAAGTCCGAATTGGAAAAAAATAAAGTCGGATTTTTCGTACCAGTTGTACCCTGCATTTATGCTAAAAAATGTTTTTGGCTTTAAACTTATCCCGAATAACCTTTCTAAACGATTCTTGTGTCTAAAGTGGTTTTTTACATGCTCCAGAGCGCCGTCACGCCAGAATGTGACAAAACTAAAGTTGGATTTTTCGTACAAATAGTGCCCTACATTGAACGTGAAAAGTACTTTGCCCGTAACTCTTATCTCTGAAAACAATTCTGATTGATTCCTGCGCCTAAAGTGGCAATTTTCCAGGCTCAACAGATTCCTGAAGTCCGAATGGGAAAAAAATAAAGTTGGATTTTTCGTAACAGTTGTGCCCTACATTTCAGCTCAAAAGTGTTTTGGCATTACTCTTATCGCGAAAAACCTTTCTAAACGATTCTTGTGCCTAACATGGTTTTTTTCCATGTTCCACGGCTCCAACACATTATAATGTGGAAGAAACGAAGTTGGATTTTTCGTACAATTAATGCCCTACATTGAACGTGAAAAGTATTTTGCCCATAACTCTTATCTCTGAAAACAATTCTGATTGATTCCTGCCCCTAAAGGGGCATTTTTCCATGCTCAACATATTCCTCAAGTCCGAATTAGAAAAAAATAAAGTCGGATTTTTCGTACCAGTTGTACCCTGCATTTAAGCTAAAAAATGTTTTTAGCATTACTCTTATCCCGAAAAACCTTTCTAAACGAATCTTGTGTCGACAGTGGTTTTTTTACATGCTCCAGAGCGCCGTCACGCCAGAATGTGACAAAACTGAAATTGGATTTTTCGTACAAATAGTGCCCTACATTGAACGTGAAAAGTACTTTGCCCATTACTCTTATCTCTGAAAACAATTCTGATTGATTCCTGCGCCTAAAGTGGCATTTCTCCAGGCTCAACAGATTCCTAAAGTCCGAATGGGAAAAAAATAAAGTTGGATTTTTCGTACAAGTAGTGCTCTACATTGAACGTGAAAAGTATTTTTCCCATAACTCTTATCTCGGAAAACATTTCTGATTGATTCCTGCGCCTAAAGTGGCATTTTACCATGCTCAAGTGATTCCGCAAGTCCTAAAGGGAAAAAAATGAAGTCGGATTTTTCGTACCAGTTGTGCCCTACATGGAAGATGAATAGTGTTTTTGGCATAACCCTTAGCCCGAAAAACATTTCTAACCGATTCTTCTGCGTAAAGTGGTTTTTTTCCATGCTCCACGACTCCAACACGTTATAATGTGGAACAAACGAAGTTGGATTTTTCGTACAATTAATGCCCTACATTGAACGTGAAAAGTATTTTGCCCATAACTCTTATCTCTGAAAACAATTCAGATTGATTCCTGCGCATAAAGTGGCATTTTTCCATTCTCAACATATTCCTCAACTCCGAATTGGAAAAAAATCAAGTCGGATTTTTCGTACCAGTTGTACCCTGCATTTAAGCTAAAAAATGTTTTTTGCATTACTCTTATCCCGAAAAACCTTTCTAAACGAATCTTATGTCTACAGTGGTTTTTTTACATGCTCCAGAGCACTGTCACGCCAGAATGTGACAAAATTGAAATTGGATTTTTCGTACAAATAGTGACCTACATTGAACGTGAAAAGTACTTTGCCCATAACTCTTATCTCTGAAAATAATTCTGATTGATTCCTGCGCCTAAAGTGGCATTTCTCCAGGCTCAACAGATTCCTGAGGTCCGAATGGGAAAAAAATAAAGTTGGATTTTTCGTACCAGTTGTGCCCTGCATTTCAGCTCAAAAGTGTTTTTGGCATTACTCTTATCGCAAAAAACCTTTCTAAACGATTCTTGGGCCTAACATGGTTTTTTTCCATGCTCCACGACGCCGTCCCGTCAGACTGTGACAAAACTGAAGTTGGATTTTTCATACTAGTAGTGCCCTACATTGAACGTGAAATGTATTTTGTACATAACTATTAGCTCGGAAAACATTTCCGATTGATATCTGCGCCTAAAGTGGCATTTTAGCATGCTCAAGTGATTCCGCAAGTCCTAAAGGGAAAAAAATGAAGTCGGATTTTTCGTACCAGTTGAGCCGCACATGGAAGTAAAAAAGTGTTTTTGGCATAACTGTTAGCTCGAAAAACAATCCTAAACGATTTTTGTGCCTAAACTGGTTTTTTTCCATGCCCCACGGCTCCATCACGTTAGAATATTGAAAAAAAGAAGTTGGATTTTTCATACAAGTAGTGCCCTACATTATAAGTGAAAAGTATTTTGCCCATAACTCTTATTTCGAAAAATATTTCTGATTGATTCCTGTGCCTAAAGTGACACTTTTCCAGGCTCAACAGATTCCTGATGTCTCAATGAGAAAAAATGAAGTCGGATTTTTCGTACCAGTTGTACCCTGCATATAAGCTCAAAAGTGTTTTTGGCATTACTCGTAGCCAGAAAAACCTTTCTAAACGATTCTTGTGCCTAACGTGGTTTTTTTTCCATGCTCCGCAACGCCGTCACGTCAGAATGTGACAAAACTGAAGTTGGATTTTTCATACAAGTGGTGCCCTACATTGAACGTGAAAAGTATTTTGAACATACCCCTTATCTCGGAAAACATTTCTGATTGATTCTTGCGTCTAAAGTGGCATTTTTCCATGCTCAAGAGATTCCTCAAGTCCGAATGGGAAAAAAATGAAGTCGGATATTTCGTACCAGTTGTGTCCTACATGGAAGCTGAATAATGTTTTTGGCATAACCCTTAGCCCGAAAAACATTTCTAAACGATTCTTCTGCGTAAAGTGGTTTTTTTCCATGCCCCACGGCTCCAACACGTTATAATGTGGAACAAACGAAGTTGGATTTTTCGTACAATTAATGCCCTACATTGAACGTGAAAAGTATTTTGCCCATAACTCTTATCTCTGAAAACAATTCAGATTGATTCCTGCGCCTAAAGTGGCATTTTTCCACGCTCAACATATTCCTCAAGTCCGAATTGGAAAAAAATAAAGTCGGATTTTTCGTACCAGTTGTACCCTGCATTTAAGCTAAAAAATGTTTTTGGCTTTAAACTTATCCCGAATAACCTTTCTAAACGATTCTTGTGTCTAAAGTGGTTTTTTACATGCTCCAGAGCGCCGTCACGCCAGAATGTGACAAAACTAAAGTTGGATTTTTCGTACAAATAGTGCCCTACATTGAACGTGAAAAGTACTTTGCCCGTAACTCTTATCTCTGAAAACAATTCTGATTGATTGCTGCGCCTAAAGTGGCAATTTTCCAGGCTCAACAGATTCCTGAAGTCCGAATGGGAAAAAAATAAAGTTGGATTTTTCGTACCAGTTGTGCCCTGCATTTCAGCTCAAAAGTGTTTTGGCATTACTCTTATCGCGAAAAACCTTTCTAAACGATTCTTGTGCCTAACATGGTTTTGTTCCATGCTCCACGACGCCGTCCCGTCAGAATGTGACAAAACTGAAGTTGGATTTTTCATACAAATAGTGCCCTATATTGGTGAAATGTATTTTAAACATAACTGTTAGCTCGGAAAACATTTCTGATTGATTCCTGCGCCTAAAGTGGCATTTTACCATGCTCAAGTGATTCCGCAAGTCCTAAAGGGAAAAAAATGAAGTCGTATTTTTCGTACCAGTTGTGCCGCACATGGAAGTTAAAAAGTCTTTTTGGCGTAACTCTTAGCCCGAAAAATATTCCTAAACGATTTTTGTGCCAAAACTGGTTTTTTTCCATGCCCCACGGCTCCATCACGTTAGAATGTTGAGAAAAAGAAGTTGGATTTTTCGTACAAGTAGTGCCCTACATTATACGGAAAACATTTATGATTGATTCTTGCGCCTAAAGTGGCATTTTTCCAAGCTCAAGAGATTCGTCAAGTCCGAATGGGAAAAAAATGAAGCCGGATTTTTCGTACCAGTTGTGCCCTACATGGAAGCTGAATAGTGTTTTTGGCATAACTTTTAGCCCGAAAAATATTTCTAAACGATTCTTGTGCCTAAAGTGGTTTTTTTTCCATGCTCCACGGCTCCAACAAGTTAGAATGTGGAATAAATGAAGTTGGATTTTTCGTAAAAGTGGTGCCCTACATTGAACGTGAAAATTTTGTTGCCCACTACTCGTATCCCGAAAAAACCTTTCTAAACGATTCTTGTGTCTAAATTGGTTTTTACACGCTCCACAGCGCCGTCACGCCAGAATGTAACAAAACTGAAGTTGGATTTTTCTTACAATTAGTGCCCTACATTGAACGTGAAAAGTATTTTCCCCATAACTCTAATATCTGAAAACAATTCTGATTGATTCCTGCGCCAAAAGTGGCATTTTGCCATGATCAACAGATTCCTGACGTCCGAAAGGAAAAAAAAATGAAGTCGGATTTTTCGTACTAGTTGTGCCCTGCATGGAATCTGAAAAGTGTTTTTGGCATAACTCTTAGCCCGAAAAAAATTTCTAATCGATTCTTGTGCCTAAAGTGGTTTTTTTCTATGCTCCACGGCTCCATCACGTTAGAATGTAGAAAAAATGAAGTTGGATTTTTCGTAAAAGTGGTGCCCTACATTGAACGTGCAAGTTATTTTGCCCATAACTCTTATCTTGGAAAAACTTTCTGATTGATTCCTGTGCCTAAAGTGGCATTTTTCCATGCTCAACAGATTCCTAAAGTCCGAATGGGAAAAAAATGAAGTCGGATTATTCGTACCGGTTGTGCCCTGCATGGAAACTGAAAAGTGTTTTTGGCATTACACTTATCCTGAAATACCTTTCTAAACGATTTTTGTGCCTAAAGTGGTTTTTGACCATGCCCCACGGCTCCATCACGTTAGAATGTTGGAACAATGAAGTTGCATTTTTCGTACTAGTAGTGCCCTACATTATACGTGAAAAGTATTTTGCCCATAACACTTATTTTGGAAAATATTTCTGATTGATTCCTGTGCCTAAAGTGGTATTTTTCCAGGCTCAATAGATTCCTGAAGTCCGGATGGGAAAAAAATAAAGTTGGGTTTTTCGTACCTGTTGTTCCCTACATTTCAGCTCAAAAGTGTTTTTGGCATTACTCTTATCGCGAAAAACCTTTCTAAACGATTGTTGGGCCTAACATGGTTTTTTTCCATGCTCCACGACGCCGTCCGGAAGAATGTGACAAAACTGAAGTTCGATTTTTCATACAAGTAGTGCCCTTCATTGAATGTGAAATGTATTTTGAACATAACTCTTAGCTCGGAAAACATTTCTGATTGATTCCTGCGCCTAAAGTGGCATTTTACCATGCTCAAGTGATTCCTCAAGTCCTAAAGGGAAAAAAATGAAATCGGATTTTTCGTACCGGTTCTGCCCTACATGAAAGTTAAAAAGTGTTTTTGGCATAACTCTTAGCCCGAAAAACATTCCTAAACGATTTTTGTGCCTAAAGTGGTTTCTTTCCATGCCCCACCGCTCCATCACGTTAGAATGTGGAAAAAATTCTGTTGGATTTTTCGTAAAAGTAGTGCCCTACATTATACGTGAAAAGTATTTTGCCCATAACTCTTATTTCGGAAAACATTTCTGATTGATTCCTGTGCCTAATGTGGCATTTTTCCAGGCTCAACAGATTCCTGAAGTCCGATTGGGAAAAAATGAAGTCGGATTTTTTGTACCAATTGTGCCTTGCATATAAGCTCGAAAGTGTTTTTGGCATTACTCGTAGCCCGAAAAACCTTTCTAAACGATTCTTGTGCCTAACATGGTTTTTTTCCATGCTCCGCAACGTCGTCATGTCAGAATGTGACAAAACTGAAGTTGGATTTTTCATACAAGTGGTGCCCTACCTTGAACGTGAAAAGTATTTTGAACATAACTCTTATCACGGAAAACATTTCTGATTGATTCTTGCTCCTAAAGTGGCATTTTTCCATGCTCAAGAGATTCCTCAAGTCCGAATGGGGAAAAAATGAAGCCGGATTTTTCGTACAAGTTGTGCCCTACATGGAAGTTGAATAGTGTTTTTGGCATAACTCTTAGCCCGAAAAACATTTCTAAACGATTCTGATGCCTAATGTTGTTTTTTTCCATGCTCCACGGCTCCAACACGTTAGAATGTGGAATAAATGAAGTTGGATTTTTTGTAAAAGTGGTGCCCTACATTGAACGTGAAAATTTTGTTGCCCACAACTCTTATCCCGAAAAACCTTTCTAAACGATTCTTGTGTCTAAAGTGGTTTTTTTACATGCTCCACAGCGCCGTCACGCCAGAATGTGACAAAACCGAAGTTGGATTTTTCGTACAATTAGTGCCCTACATTGAACGTGAAAAGTATTTTGTCCGTAACCCTAATATCTGAAAATAATTCTGATTGATTCCTGCGCCTAAAGTGGCATTTTTCCATGGTCAACAGATTCCTGAAGTCCGAAAGGAAAAAAAAATGAAGTCGGATTTTTCGTACTAGTTGTGCCCCGCATGGAAGCTGTAAAGTGTTTTTGGCATAACACTTAGCCCGAAAAAAAGTTCTAAACGATTCTTGTGCCTAAAGTGGTTTTTTTCCATGCTCCACGGCTCCGTCACGTCAGAATGTGGAACAAATGAAGTTGGATTTTTCGTACAATTAGTGCCCGTCATTGAACATGAAAAGTATTTTCCCATAACTGTTATCTCTGAAATCAATTCTGGTTTATTCATGTGCCTATAGTGGCATTTTTCCAGGCTCAACAGATTCATGAAGTCCTAATGGGAAGACAATAAAGTCGGATTTTTCGTACCAGTTGTGCCCTGCATTTAAGCTCAAAAGTGTTTGCATTACTGTTATCGCGAAAAAACTTTCTAAACGATTCTTGTGCGTAACATGGTTTTTTTCCATGCTCCACGACGTCGTCTGTCAGAATGTGACAGAACTGAAGTTGGATTTTTCATACAAGTGGTGCCCTACATTGAATATGAAAAATATCTCGTTTTTTCACGAGGTACCCCTGTGGTTTTTCAAAATTCATGGGGTACCCCTGCTTTTTAAAAAATGCACCAGGTACCCTTACTATTTCAATAAAATTCACGAAATACCCTTAATGATTAACGGTGTTAAATTTTCGTTAGTCATTAACTCTAATTAGCCCTAAAACTAACTAATCCCTAACTTTTAGCCCTAACCCCCTAACTTCAAACCCTAGCCCATAACCTATCCACCACCGCCTCCCCTCCCCCCCCCCACCCCGTAGCCCCGCATCGACCCCCTCCCGCACCCCCGCAACACCCCCTCTCGCCCTTCCCCGCAAAGACCCCCTCCCCCCCCCACCGGCACGACATCAACAACACCGACAACAACATGAGCAGCACAACCCCACCGACGACAACACAACACCGACAACCGCGAGAAGAAGAGAGAGAAAAGAGCCACAGCAGGGAGATGGGACGCCAAGGCAAAAGGGCGCAGCTCCGGCGAGCGTCGGATGCCGACCAGATATCCATTCAACTCAGTTCAATCAATTCAATTTGTTGAAGTTCTAAAAGTTGCATCCTGAATTCAATTAGTGGAAGTATAACTCCAAAATTAAAATTCAACAGCAAAACAAAACAGAAATTGAAAAATTAAGAAATTAAAAAATTATGAAATTCAGAAGAAGAAAAAAATGAAGCAAAACAGAAGCAGATCATATTTGGCTGTTTTTTTTTATTGAATAGTTGTTATGGCTCTTGGGGTTTCCAGAAGAATTCTAATGTGTGGTTTATATTTGATGATGATGTTTTGTTTATTCTTCTGCTTCTGTGATTGGGGAGGGGGGAAATTTCACACTCAAATATGAAGATATTGAAGCGAACTTTGGTGAGTTTCAAATCTTAATCTAAGCTTTTTAATTCTTTTTAAATAGTTTGATATCTTTTATGTAGAATATAGTAAGAAAATTGGGTTTTATTTCAAGTATGCTATCTGGTTGAGTACTTATATGATTTCATTTTGATGTGTTTTCACCGCACCAATTTTGTCAAATGGTGTTTGTGGGAGATTGTACATAGCCGAGCCTGTTGATGCGTGTTCGCCGTTGACGAATTCTGTTGAACATGGTGGCAGCAATTGCACTTCTCCAATTGCATTGATTATAAGAGGTGGATGTAGCTTTGAGGATAAAGTTAGAAGGGCACAGAATGCAGGCTTCATTGGCGCCATTGATGAGCTTCAAGAGAGAGGAGAAGGAAAGTGGGGATTTTGATTATGAGTTAGGAAAGGAAGGGGAGGGTGTGGCTGCTAGGGGTGGTGGGAGGAGGTTTGCAGTGGGGCTAGGGGGTGGGGGAGGGAGAGGGGAGGTGGTAGTGGTTGGGTGGTGGTAGGGTGGTGGTTTGAAGTTAGGGGGTTAGGGTACGGTTAGAAGTGAGGGTTTAGTTAGTTAATTAGGGCTAATTAGGGTTTAATTAGGGCTAATAAGGGTTAAAGGGGTTAATTAGGGTTAAAGGGGTTAATTAGGGTTGATGACTAATGGAAACTTAACACCGTTAGTCATTAAGGGCATTTCGTGAATTTTATTGAAATAGTAAGGGTATCTGGTGCATTTTTTAAAAAGCAGGGGTACCCCATGAATTTTTAAAAACCACAGTGGTACCTGGTGAAAACATTTATGATTGCTTCTTGCGCCTAAAGTGGCATTTTTCAATGCTCAAGAGATTCCTCACGATCGAATGGGAAAAAAATGAAGTCGGATTTTTCGTACCAGTTGTGCCCTGCATTGAAGTTGAAAAGTGTTTTCGGCATTACTCTTAGCCCGAAAATCCTTTCTAAGCAATTCTTGTGCCTAAAGTGGTTTTTTCCCATGCTCCACGGCTCCAACACGTTGGAATGTGGAACAAATGAAGTTGGATTTTTCGTAAAAGTGGTGCCCTACATTGAACGTGAAAATTTTGTTGCCCATTACTCCTATCCCGAAAAACCTTTCTAAACGATTCTTGTGTCTAAAGTAGTTTTTTTACATGCTCCACAGCGCTGTCACGCCAGAATGTGACAATACCGAAGTTGGATTTTTCGTACAATTAGTGCCCTACATTGAACGTGAAAAGCATTTTGCCCATAACTCTTATCTTTGAAAACAATTATGATTGATTCCTGCGCCTAAAGTGGCATTTTTCCATGATCAACATATTCCTAAAGTCGGAAAGGAAAAAAATGAAGTCGGATTTTTCGTACTAGTTGTTCCCTGCATGGAAGCTGAAAAGTGTTTTCGGCATAACTCTTAGCCCGAAAAAAATTTCTAAACGATTCTTGTGCCTAAAGTGGTTTTTTTCATGCTCCACGGCTCCATCACATTAGAATGTGGAAAAAATGAAGTTGGATTTTTCGTAAAATTGGTGCCCTACATTGAATGTGCAAAGTATTTTACCCATAACTCTTTTCTCGGAAAACATTTATGATTGATTCCTGTAACTAAAGTGGCATTTTTCCAGGATCAACAGATTCCTGAAATCCGAATGGGAAAAAAATGAAGTCGGATTTTTCGTACCAGTTGTGCCCTGCATGGAAACTGAAAAGTGTGTTTGGCATAACTCTTAGCCCGAAAAACATTTCTAAACGATTCTTGTGCCTAAAGTGGTTTTTTTCCATGCTCCACATCGCCGTCACATTAGAATGTGGAACAAATGAAGTTGGATTTTCGTACAATTAGTGCCCTACATTGAACGTGAAAAGTATTTTGCCCATAACTCTTATCTCTGAAAACAATTATGATTGATTCCTGCGCCTAAAGTGTCATTTTTCCATGCTCAACAGATTCCTAAAGTCCGAATGGGAAAAAATAAAGTCGGATTTTTCGTACCAGCTGTACCCTGCATTTAAGCTGAAAAATATTTTTAGCATTACTCTTATCCCGAAAAACCTTTCTAAACGATTCTTGTGTCGAAAGTGGTTTTTTCACATGCTTCGGAACGCCGTCACGCCAGAATGTGACAAAACTGAAGTTGGATTTTTCGTACAAATAGTGCCCTACATTGAACGTGAAAAGTACTTTGCCCATAACTCTTATCTCTGAAAACAATTCTGATTGATTCCTGCGCCTAAAGTGGCATTTTTCCATGCTCAACAGATTCCTAAAGTCCGAATGGGAAAAAAATAAAGTCGGATTTTTTTTACCAGTTGTGCCCTGAATTTAAGCTCAAAAATGTTTTTGGCAATACTCTTATCCCGAAAAACCTTTCTAAACGATTCTTGTGTCTAAAGTGATTTTTTTACATGCTCGAGAGTGCCGTCACGCCAGAATGTGACAAAACTAAAGTTGGATTTTTCGTACAAATAGTGCCCTACATTGAACGTGAAAAGTACTTTTCCCAAATGTCTTATCTCTGAAAACAATTCTGATTGATTCCTGCGCCTAAAGTGGCATTTTCCCACGCCCAACAGATTCCTCAAGTCCGAATGGGAAAAAAATGAAGTCGGATTTTTTTCGTACCAGTTGGGCCCTGCAGTTAAGTTCAAAAATGTTTTTAGCATTACTCTTATCCCGAAAAACATTTCTATACGATTCTTGTGCCTAAAGTAGTTTTTTAACATGCTCCAGAGTGTCGTCAAGCCAGAATGTGGAAAAAATGAAGCTGGATTTTTCGTACAAGTAGTGCCTTACATTATACGTGAAAAGTATTTTGCCTATAACCAGTGGCGTATCTAGGAATTTACTCATGGGGGTACGAATACGTAAGTAGTTAGACTCGTCAAATTTTTTTTTTTCAAAATAAAGCTTTGTTAACATTTTTGTTTGCTTAAGTTTGAGTAAGAACTTAGATATAATTGCTAACTATTTAATTGTTCAATGTTTCAATTTAAATAATCAAAACTTTAAAAATAAGTTGTTCAATTTAAAAACAGTTGTTTAAGTATATAAATGAGGAAAATTTGAGGGGAAAAAAAGTAGAGACAAAATTATTAGTTTGGAGCTTTGATCTTTGTGGGCGGCTTATGAATTTGTAGTTGCAGAGTAAGCTTACTTATAAATTTGTAGTTGCAGAGTAAGCTTACTTATAAATTTGTAGTTGCAGACTAATAGCCATAGGCCCATAGGGAGTAGTATATAGTAAAAGTGTTGAAGATAAATTAAACCTGAGTTAAAGGGGAGTAATTAAAAGCAAAAAAAAGAACTTTGTGGGGTTTCGAACTCAAGACCTCGCCATCCATCCACTAATCTTTATTTTCCCTTCCGCTACCAACAAGACAAGCCTCAACATATTGATTTGTTTTCATTATTTTCCAAAAATAATGGGGGTACAGCTGTACCCCTTGCACCCCCTATAGATCCGCCTATGCCTATAACTCTTATTTCGGAAAACATTTCTGATTGATTCTTGTGCCTAAAGTTGCATTTTTCCAGGCTCAACATATTCCTGAAGTCCGAATGGGAAAAAAAATAAAGTTGGATTTTCGTACCAGTTGTGCCCTGCATTTCAGCTCAAAAGTATTTTTGGCATTACTCTTATCGCGAAAAACCTTTCGAAACGATTATTGTGCCTAACATGGTTTTTTTTTCCATGCTCCACGACGCCGTCCCGTCAGAATGTGACAAAACTGAAGTTGGATTTTTCAAACAAGTAGTGCCCTACATTGAACGTAAAATGTACTTTGAACATAACTCTTAGCTTGGATAACTTTTCTGATTGATTCCTGTACCTAGAGTGGCATTTTTCCAAGGTCAACAGATTCCTGAAGTCCGAATGGGAAAAAAATGAGGATTTTTCGTACCAGTTGTGCCCTGCATGGAAACTGAAAAGTGTGTTTGGCATAACTCTTTGCCCGAAAAACATTTCTAAACGATTCTTGTGCCTAAAGTGGTTTTTTTCCATGCTCCACATCGCCGTCACGTCAGAATGTGGAACAAATGAAGTTGGATATTTCGTACAATTAGTGCCCTACATTGAACGTGAAAAGTACTTTGCCCATAACTCTTATCTCTGAAAAACAATTCTGATTGATTCCTACGCCTAAAGTGGCATTTTTCCATGCTCAACAAATTTCTCATGTCCGAATGGGAAAAAAATAAAGTCGGATCTTTCGTACCAGCTCTACCCTACATTTAAGCTCAAAAATGTTTTAAGCATTACTCTTATCCTGAAAAACCTTTCTAAACGATTCTTGTGTCGAAAGTGGTTTTTTCACATGCCCCAGAGCGCCGTCACGCCAGAATGTGACAAAACTTAAGTTGGATTTTTCGTACAAATAGTGCCCTACTTTGAACGTGAAAAGTACTTTGCCCATAACTCTTATCTCTGAAAACAATTCTGATTGATTCCTGCGCCTAAAGTGGCATTTTTCCATGCTCAACAGATTCTTCAAGTCCGAATGGGAAAAAAATGAAGTCGGATTTTTCGTACCAGTTGTGCCCTGCATTTAAGCTTAAAAATGTTTTTAGCATTACTATTATCCCGAAAAACCTTTCTAAACGATTCTTGTGCGTAAAGTGGTTTTTTTGCATGCTCTAGAGCGCCGTCACGCTAGAATGTGGAAAAAATGAACTTGGTTTTTTCGTACAAGTAGTGCCTTACATTATACGTGAGAAGTATTTTGCCAATAACTCTTATTTCGGATAACATTTCTGATTGATTTTGTGCCTAAAGTGGCATTTTTCCAGGCTCAACAGATTCCTGAAGTCCGAATGGGAAAAAATGAAGTCGGATTTTTCGTACCAGTTGTGCCTTGCATATAAGCTCGAAAGTGTTTTTTGCGTTACTCGTAGCCCGAAAAACCTTTATAAACGATTCTTGTGCCTAACATGGTATTTTGCCATGCTCCGCAACGCCGTCTTGTCAGAATGTGACAAAACTGAAGTTGGAAATTTCATACAAGTGGTGCCCTACATTGAACGTGAAAAGTATCTTGAACATAACACTTATCTCGGAAACCTTTCTGATTGATTCTTAAGCCTAAAGTGGTTTTTTCCATGCTCCACGGCTCCATCACGTTAGAATGTGGAAAAATGAAGTTGGATTTTTCGTAAAAGTGGTGCCCTACATTGAACGTGCAAAGTATTTTGCCCACAACTCTTATCTCGGAAAACATTTCTGATTGATTCCTATGCCTAAAGTGGCATTTTTCCAGGCTCCACAGATTCTTGAAGTCCGAATGGGAAAAAAATGAAGTCGGATTTTTCGTACCAGTTGTGCCCTCCATGGAAACTAAAAACTGTTTTTGGCATGACTCTTAGCACGAAAAACATTTCTAAACGATTCTTGTGCCTAAAGTGGTTTTTTTCCATGCTCCTTATCGCCGTCACGCCAGAATGTGGAAAAAATGAAGCTGGATTTTTCGTACAAGAAGTGCCTTACATTATTCGTGAAAAGTATTTTGCCCATAACCCTTATTTCGGAAAACATTTCTGATTGATTCTTGTGCCTAAAGTGGCATTTTCCAGGCTCAACAGATTCCTGAAGTCCGAATGGGAAAAAAATAAAGTTACATTTTTCGTACCTGTTGTGCCCTGCATTTAAGCTCAAAAGTGTTTTTGGCATTACTCTTATCGCGAAAAACCTTTCTAAACGATTCTTGTGCCTAACATGGTTTTTTTCCATGCTCCTTATCGCCGTCACGCCAGATTGTGACAAAACTGAAGTTGGATTTTTCATACAAGTAGTGCCCTACATTGAACGTGAAATGTATTTTGAACATAACTCTTAGCTCGGAAAACATTTCTGATTGATTCTTGCGCCTAAAGTGGCATTTTACCATGCTCAAGTGATTCCTCATGTCCTAATGGGAAAAAAATGAAGTCGGATTTTTCGTACCAGTTCTGCCCTACGTGGAAGTTAAAAAGTGTTTTTGGTATAACTCTTAGCCCGATAAACATTCCTAAACGATTTTTGTGCCTAAAGTGGTTTTTTTCCATGCTCCGCATCGCCGTCAGGTCAGAATGTGGAACAAATGAAGTTGGATTTTTCGTACAAGTAGTGCCCTACATTATATGTGAAAAGTATTTTGCTCATAACTCTTATTTCTGAAAACGTTTCTGATTGATTCCTATGCCTAAAGTGGCATTTTTCCAGGCTAAACAGATTCCTGAAGTCGGAATGGGAAAAAATGAAGTATTTTGAACATAACTCTTTGCTCAAAATACCTTTCTAAACGATTCTTGTGTCTAACGTGGTTTTTTTCCATGCTCCGCAACGCTGTCACGTCAGAATGTGACAAAACTGAAGTTCGATTTTTCATACAAGTTGTGCCCTACATTGAACGTGAAAATTATTTTGAACATAACACTTATCTCGGAAAACATTTCTGATTGATTATTGCGCCTAAACTGGCATTTTTCCACGCTCCAGAGATTCTTCAAGTCCGAATGGGATAAAAATGAAGTCGGATTTTTCGTACCAGTTGTGCCCTACATGGAAGTTGAATAGTGTTTTTGGCATAACTCTTAGCCCGAAAAAAATTCTAAACGATTCTTGTGCCCAAAGTTATTAAAATCGCGATTCAAATCTTAAAATCTTACGATTTTACGATTCAAAATATGGTAGACGATTCGATTCACGATTCTAGACGATTCCATACATTTCTGTTGACTAGCGAAAACCTCACAAATTTAAATCATGCTAACAAAGCAAATAATAGATATATATTGTTAGTTATTGCTAATATAGTGGGTAAACAACTATTTTTTGTAATTTCTAGGTCTTTTAACTTATAATTTAAGCATATTCAATGAAGATTGAGTGCAATATCTTGATTATACGTGTTTGTAGAATTTTACTATTCTACGATTCGATTTTACGATTCGATTCTATAAGTTGTTTTCGATTCAAACTAGAATCTCGATTTCAACAACTTTCCTTGTGCCTAAAGTGGTTTTTTTCCATGCTCCACGGCTCCAACACGTTAGAATTTGGAACAAATGAAGTTGGATTTTTTGTAAAAGTAGTGCCCTACATTGAAAGTGAAAGTTTTGTTGCCCATTACTCTTATCCCGAAAAACCTTTCAAAATGATTCTTGTGTCTAAAGTGGTTTTTTTACATGCTCCACAGCGCCGTCACCCCAGAATGTGAAAAAACTGAAGTTGGATTTTTCGTACAATTAGTGCCCTACATTGAACGTGAAAAATATTTTGCCCATAACCGTTATCTCTGAAAACAATTCTGATTGATTCCTGCGCCTAAAGTGGTATTTTTCCATGATCAACAGATTCCCGAAGTCCGAATTGGAAAAAAATGAAGTCGGATTTTTCGTACAAGTTGTGCCCTGCATGGATGCTGAAAGAGTTTTTGGCATAACTCTTAGCCCGAAAAAAATTTCTAAACGATTCTTGTGCCTAAAGTGCTTTTTTCCGTGCTCCACGGCTCCTTGACATTAGAATGTGGAAAAAATGAAGTTGGATTTTTCGTACAAGTAGTGCCCTACATTATACGTGAAAAGTATTTTGCCCATAACTCTGATTTCGGAAAACATTTCTGATTGATTCCTGTGCCTAAAGTGGCATTTTTCGAGGCTCAACAGATTCCTGAAGTCCGAATGGGAAAAAATGAAGTCGGATTTTTCATTCCAGTTGTGCCCTCCATATAAGCTCAAAAGGGTTTTTGGCATTACTCTTAGCTCGAAAAACCTTTCTAAACGATTCTTGTGCCTAGCGTGGTTTTTTTCCATGCTCCACAACACCGTCATGTCAGAATGTGACAAAACTGAAGTTGGATTTTTCGTACAAGCAGTGCACTACATTGAACGTGAAAAGTATTTTGAACATAACTCTTATCTCGGAAAACATTTCTGATTGATTCCTACGCCTAAAGTTGCATTTTTCCATGCTCAAGAGATTCCTCAAGTCCGAATGGGAAAAAAATGAAGTTGGATTTTTCGTACTAATTGTGCCCGACACGGATGCTGAATTGTGTTTTTGGCATAACTCTTAGCCCCAAAACATTTCTAAATGATTCTTGCGCCGAAAGTTGTTTTTTTCGATGCTCCACGGCTCCATCACGTTAGAATGTGGAAAAAATGAAGTTGGATTTTTCGTATAAGTAGTGCCCTACATTTCTGATTGATTCATGCGCCTAAAGTGGCATTTTTCCAGGCTCAAGTGATTCCTGAAGTCCGAATGGGAAAAAAATGAAGTCGGATTTTTCGTACCAGTTGTGCCCTACATGGAAGCTGAAAAGTGTTTTTGGCATAACTCTTAGCCCGAAAAAAATTTCTAAACGATTCTTGTGCCTAAAATGGTTTTTTTTCCATGCTCCACGACTCCGTCACGTCAGAATGTGGAAAAAATGAAGTTGGATTTTTCGTACAATTAGTGCCCTACATTGAACATGAAAAGTATTTTGCCCATAACTCTTATTTCGGAATACATTTCAGATTGATTCCTGTGCCTAAAGTGGCATTTTTCCAGGCTCAACAGATTCCTGAAGTCCGAATGGGAAAAAATGAAGTATTTTGAACATAACTCTTTGCTAAAAAAAAATTTATAAACGATTCTTGTGTCTAACGTGGTTTTTTTCCATGCTCCGCAACGCCGTCACGTCAGAATGTGACAAAACTGAAGTTGGATTTTTCATACAAGTGATGCCCTACATTGAACGTGAAAAGTATTTTGAACATAACTCTTATCTCGGAAAACAATTCTGATTGATTCCTGCGCCTAAAGTGGCATTTTTCCATGATCAACAGATTCCTGAAGTCCGAATTGGAAAAAAATGAAATCGGATTTTTCGTACTAGTTGTGCACTGCATGGAAGCTGAAAGTGTTTTTGGCATAACTCTTAGCTCGAAAAAAATTTCTAAACGATTGTTTTGCCTAAAGTGCTTTTTTTCCGTGCTCCACGGCTCCCTGACATTAGAATGTGGAAAAAATGAAGTTGGATTTTTCGTACAAGTAGTGTCCTACATTATACGTGAAAAGTATTTTGCCCATAACTCTGATTTCGGAAAACATTTCTGATTGATTCCTGTGCCTAAAGTGGCATTTTTCCAGGCTCAACAGATTCCTGAAGTCCGAATGGGAAAAAATGAAGTTGGATTTTTCATTCCAGTTGTGCCCTGCATATAAGCCCAAAAGTGTTTTTGGCATTACTCTTAGCTCGAAAAATCTTTCTAAACGATTCTTGTGCTTAACGTGGTTTTTTTTCTATGCTCCACAACGTCGTCATGTCAGAATGTGACAAAACTGAAGTTGGATTTTTCATACAAGCAGTGCCCTACATTGAACGTGAAAAGTATTTTGAACATAACTCTTATCTCGGAAAACATTTTTGATTGATTCCTACGCCTAAAGTGGCATTTTTCCATGCTCAAGAGATTTGTAATAGCCCTAAGAAAATCCTAAACCTAAAACCCCAACTTTGTGTTAAAGTGTGGGATCACATTAGAAAATAAACAAAGTGCAAGTATAACAAAGTGTATTTCTCTTGAATTGTGTTTAAATAGTTGATTTATATGTGTTACATGAGTTATTGTTATAAGAAATGCCAAAGTAGCTAAGAGGTATCATTGTTAGTGGTTAAGAAAGCTTTGGAAACCAATAGATAAGTTAGAAATCCCTTGAGAGCTTATTCCTTAAGATTACGAAAATCGCATAAGGACTGTTTTATCGCATAGCAATGAACTTCCAGTTAAAAAGCCTTTTGAGATTGAATACATGCTCAAAATCTATTTAAATTGGATATAACCAAAGTTTGGGATGTCTTAAGGATAAAATGATCATTCACCATCATAATTTACGTGGCTAAATAGGGTGAATTCCATACATAGTAAAATCTGGCCAGCTAAAATATCAGTTTGTACCTATCCTCAAAGAATGCCTCTTACCAGCTGCTTGAGTGTCGATCTCTTAAAGATCTTTTCATGCATGAAAGCCAACACATTAAGCTAACACCTCCAACAAGAATCACCCAGAAAGTCCAAGAAACCGACCTCACCCAGAAGAGGTTTCCCTCCCCTGGGGGTACCGCCAGAATCAGTCTATAAAAGACTGTTTTGGTTTTTCGATTCTTTCTATTAAAATTTCTTCTTCAACACCTACTTCTCTTTACATACAACTCTTCTAGACATAATTCCTTAGTGTTTCAAGCTTTTAGTAGAGTTTTCAAGCTTTGGGAAATTGTAGAAAACTTCATAGGAACATAGAACAGATTGCTGTAAGTACATCTTTGCACCTCTCTTGTACTTAACTTAGTTATTTATGTTCTAAAACTTGTGTAAACTAATTCCTATCACTTTACATATTCAGGGGAAGGTGTAGAAAGAGTAAACTACTTGAGATAAGAAGTTTTAAGTGCACTAAGCAACCTAAGTGAAGGTACACACTTAGTTTGGATTGTAACCTAGAGTTTTTCCTACCTATGGTTAAATGATTGTTTCTTTCTATTTTGAAGCATGATTATGAAATGAAATATCTTATGATATGCATATTAGTATGTGTGCTTGAGTATATGACATGGATTTGGCATGCTATGGTTCACTTGAGATGTTTTACTTATCCTAACCTGAGCTTAAACACTAAATTGCCATGTTTATGCTTCTAAATGGAATTTGTAAAGTATATGGAATTGTATGGTAATGAAACACTAAATGTATTGGTTTTAATCACGGAAGCGAGGCGTGAGCATACACCCGGGTTAGGGCGGGTATTCCCTAACTGTTACCCAACCAAGAGGGGGAAATCTTGGCGGAAGTAGGACATATCCGGGTTAAGTCTTGCAAAGCGAACATAAAAAGGTGGGGTGACGACCCTCAATAGTTTGCTACACTCGCGTTCATATTAAAAGAATGATCTTATGAAAACTCTAAGTAATTCAGCTTGGTTATGTTTACTTGCTATTATAATGATGTGTTATCAATTAGTTTTCAAAACACACCTAAACATGTATTTTCTATTATACAGTGTGTACTCGGCTTTCGTGATAGTGTTGTCATTTCGTGGCCTGTCACTTGGTGGGTGGCGAGTCCAACTTTGTTGCAGGTTAAGACAAGGACATTGGATAAAAGAGTTACTTTTGTAATGGACTTTTAGTAATGTAAATTAAGAGATGCTATATATATATATTATATATATATATGTATGTATGTATTTGTAGTATGAATAAGGAATAATAGACTAAGGAACCTTGGTTACTTTTAATGGAAGTTGTTATAAGAACAAGTTTGTAGCTGTTATATGATAAAATTGAGCATTGTTATGTGTTAATTCGATATTCTCTTCCTTACATGTTGAGAATGTCATGGTAGTAGCCTAAATCTTATCCTGGATACGCTTTCGTTGTGATTAAACTCGTGGATTCGGGTTAGTAGGGATTTGGGCTGTTACAAATGGTATCAGAGCCAAATTAAGACATTAGAATGTATAAGTATGACCATTCCGCGTTATTCCAAGGTGATTACTATTTTATGAAGTCTGAGTTAGACTAGTTGTTAAACGATGTCTATATGCTTTGATCTTGTAGATGAATCCAGGAAGTAAAGGGAAACCAATAGTGATTGACACTTCTGATTCCGAGGATACGAGTACTGAAAGTCTTGAAAGCATAGGTGAAGATATTCCAGGGATTCGTGAACCAGATATTTTATTCTCTCGCTAGCTTGTGTTATACGAGATGTACCTGCTTGTGCAAGGCATGTAATGAAGGCAATTGTGGAGTATAATCAAGCAATGAGCCGAGGAGAAGAAAACCCATATGCTCGTCCTGAAGTTCAAGCTTATACATTAGTGAAGACCTTGCCTTTGAATTATCCATGGAGAGATCTTATGCAGGAATATTGGAAGATATTAGACTATTATATTCCCGATAGAGAATTGAGGAGGTCGAAATTGACTATGCCACAATAGATAAGAAGCTTATACAATGGAATGTCACAATCGAGGAAGTTTATAGGAGGATTCAAGAAGTGGATCGTAAAGGAAGAAAAGAAGGGGCTATCATAACATATGAAGAGTATAAAACTAGGAAAATCAAGGAATTAGAAGCTCAAATGGTTTGGGAAAATGCTTCGAAGTGGATGGTGGTAACAAGAACAAGGAACCGCCTCCCAAAAAGAGGAGGGTTGAGGATGAAGCAGGTTCCAGCAGGATAGCCAAAAGTAGGATTGAAGAAGTTAATCGATCCGAGTTAGATAATAAGGAAATTGAGTATATCAATATTAGTTTTGATAGTGAAGAGATTGAGGAGGAGGATCCCGAGATGGAAATAGAAGAGGCCGAGATAGGAAATGAGGGAATAGAAGACCAGGATACAGAAGGAGATGAAGATATCAAGGATGCAAGTAGTATCTCTTATGAAAGTAGCTCAAGTTATGATTCGGATTACAAGCCGAAAAGAGACAGGGTCGGGGAGTAGTAGTGATAGTGGTTATGTTCGAGATCCCTTTCGGTTAGATTAGAGCATGGGAGAGAACTTAAAGTGAAGATGATTTTTTTTGGGGTAACATTATGGTTGGTATAGTATGGGGTGACCTCTTTTTAGGTATATGATGTTAGGATGTATATAGGTGTACTAACTTTTGGGCCTATGAGCCGTGTATATATGTTAGAATATAGTAGTATTAACTAATGTAAATAGTATATATATATTAGTAACTAGTAGTATTGATTACTCGGATATGGTTGTATAAGTTTGAAACTATATGCTTTTATATAAGAGCAAATTTTGGTGTGCATATGTGTTGTTCTTTACTTTACTTTTATGTTATGTATTTAATGTATTAAGTAGGAAGGTAATAGTATTTCATTCTCTTTAATTAGATGGTAAGAACTAGAGGTCGTGCTTCATCATCGGGATCCGGTGAATCAATTCACCAAATGGAGGCTAGAATTAACCAGGTTAGAAAATATGAATACCCGATCTGTTGAACCTTTTGGAGAACAATCATACAAATAGGGATGCAGACGATGAAGGGAAGTATTACAAAAGGTTAGCATCACACAATCCTAGGACTTATGATGGGGAACCCGATCCGAGTGAAATTCGAGGACTTGGATTGCCTACATGGAGAAACTTTTGGATGTGGTGAATTGTCCGAAGCAAACATACGAGTGAAGTTAGCATCATTCTATTTAGATGGACCAGCAAATATGTGGTGGAAGACTGTGAAAACTATTGCCCAACAACCTGACTTTACTTGGGATAAGTTCCTCGAGAAATTACGTGAGAGGTTTTATCCACCCGCACTTCGACTAAGAAGGAGTGTGAATTCCTAAACTTACGTCAGGGTAAGATGTCGATAGTGGAATACACAACAAAGTTTATAGAGTTATCCCGATTTGCACCTGATTTGGTGAAGTCTGAAAAGTTTAGGGTAACACGGTTTTTCGAAGGACTGAATTTTACTTATCGAAGAGGGTGGGACACTTGTATAAATTTTCAAGAATTATATGATAGAGCATTGGAACAAGAAAGAATTAGTGAGAAAGAAAGAGAGGTGAGTAAACGGAGGAATGTTGGAAATGATGAAGAGGAGAAAAATAAAAAGCCTCGATTTGCTCAGCCAGTTGCACATGCACCAAACTTCCAAAGAACGTACTCAACCTAAAGATCGAAGATGTTATCAATGCGGGAAGGAACATTTGGGAAAGACTTGTGATGGAAAGAATATATGTTATGAATGTAAGAAACCTGGACATTTTGCTAGGGATTGTCCAGAGTTGGCTAGGAAGAATGTAAAAACGTTCGGAGATGTAAAACAACAAGCTGGACCTAGCAAATTTGGAGTGGGTAATGAAAAAGGACACCAAGGAGGATCAAGTTTTAATCGCAACAATCGAGGAGGATCGTTTGCAAATTCAGGAAAGATAGCTGGGAAAATGTATGCCATGGATACTGAAGGGGAGGTACAAACCGAGTTTTTCGAGGATGAAAATCATGATCGTTAGTAGAAACGAGGAGACCGAACTTACCGGGGATGGAGGTAATGTAATCTCCGGAACTTTCCTTGTGAATCATGTGCCTGCATATGTTCTTTTTGATTCTGGAGCATCGAATTCATTTATATCCTCCTTGTTTCTTAAAAGATTGAATCCAATCCCAAAACAGTCAAAAATAAAATTAGCAATAGATCTTCCTGATGGTTTACGAGTTAAGTGTGAGAAGTTATATAAAGAATGTTGTATAAATGTGGCTGGTGTTGAGTTAATAGCCGATCTAGTACAATTTGACTTAGGATATTACGATGTAATTTTGGGAATGGACTGGCTTAGTAAATATGAAGCTGTGATCAAGTGCGAAACACAGACAATTCAGTTGAAAACCCCACAAGATGATAAAATTGTATATCAAGGAGTTACAAAGAAGCCGAAAGTAAAGGTTGTGTCTGTAATGAAGATTGCCAAGGAAGTAAGAAGAGGAAGTAATGCTTACTTGTGCCATGTAATTGACACAACTGCAAATTCCTTAAAGGTAGAGGAGATTCCGATAGTGAAAGAATTTCCGAGATGTATTTCCCGAAGAACTACCGGAGTGCCCCCTAAACGTATAGTAGATTTTCACATTGATTTAGTGCCTGGAGCAACGCCTATTTCTAGAAGTCCATATCGGATGGCCCCGGCGGAGATGGTCGAATTAAAGAAACAATTAGAGGAGCTGTTGCAAAAAGGATATATCAGGCCGAGTGTGTCGCCATGGGGAGCCCCTGTGCTATTTGTTCGAAAGAAAGACGGAACAATGAGATTGTGTATAGATTATAGAGAGATTAATAAGATTACAGTCAAGAATAGGTACCCTCTTCCTAGAATAGATGATTTGTTTGACCAGCTAAAAGGTGCTGAAGTTTTCTCGAAGATAGATTTGAGATCAGGGTATCATCAAATGAGGATTGCTGACGAAGATATTCCTAAAACGGCGTTCCGAACAAGATACGGTCATTATGAGTTTGTGGTAATGCCTTTTGAACCGACTAATGCTCCAGCCGCATTTATGGATTTGATGCGAGATATTTTAAGGCCTATTTAGATCGGTTCGTAGTGGTCTTTATTGATGATATACTAGTGTACTCGAAAAATGAAAGAGACCATGGGAATCATCTAAGGATAGTATTAGACATATTGAAAGAAAAGAAATTATATGCTAAGCTAAGTAAGTGTAATTTTTGGTTATCTGAAATATCATTCTTGGGGCATGTAATCTCAAAAGAGGGAGTGATGGTTGATCCCGAAAAGATAAAAGCGATTGTCGAATGGTCAACACCAACAAATGTTTCGAAGTACGGAGTTTTATGGGTTTAGCGGGGTATTATAGGAAATTTGTGGATAATTTTTCAACGATTTCCCCGCCAATTACTATGTTGATGCGGAAAAATGTGAAATTTCAATGGACGAGAAAAATGTGAAAAAGCTTTTCGGGAGTTGAAACGAAAGTTAACTAGTGCTCCAAAGTGTTAACCCTACCAACCGACAAGGAGGAGTACGAGATATATAGTGATGCGTCAAAAGAAGGTTTGGGTTGTGTATTGATGCGAAAAGGGAGAGTTATTGCTTACGCCTCTAGACAATTGAGACCTCATGAGGGAAATTACCCGGTACACGACCTAGAACTTGCTGCAGTTGTGTTTGCATTAAAGTTGTGGCGACATTATCTGTATGGCGTTCCATGTAAAATCTTCACCGATCATAAAAGTTTAAAGTACATCTTTACACGAGAGATCCGAATATGCGACAACGAAGGTGGTTGGAATTGATCAAGGATTATGAGATAGATATCCAAGATCATCCAGGGAAAGCCAATCGAGTGGCGGACGCCTTAAGTAGAATGCCTCGAAGAATGGTGAATGAACTTATTTCGTGCCACAAGAAATTTATGAAGATATGAGAAGATTGGATTTAGCCATTGTACAAAAGGGAGAGACCCAAGGTATCCTTAATACAATGACTATTCAACCAACTTTATTCGATGAAATTATACAAAAACAACAACATGACCCATTCTTGAGTAAAATAAGATGTAAGATAGAAAAAGGGGAATCTACTGATTTTTGCTTTCATGAGAATGGAAGTATTATGATCCATAATCGATGGTGTGTTCCAGATAACCGTGAATTAAAGGATAAAATCTTAGGGGAAGCCCACAATAGCTCTTACTCCATCCACCCAGGGAGAGATAAACTGATAAAGGATCTCAAGAAGACTTTTTGGTGGAAAGGACTTAAAAGAGATGCTTCAAAATTTGTCGCAAGATGTTTGACGTGTCAAAAGATCAAATTCGATCGAGGGAAGATGCCTGGAATGCTACAACCATTACCAATACCTGATTGGAAGTGGGACTCTGTATCTATGGATTTTATTGTAGGGTTGCCTCGCTCAAGAAAGTTGAAGGACTCTATATGGGTAATTGTGGACCGACTGACTAAAACAGGTAGATTTATTGCTATAAAGACTACGTGGACGATGAAACAGATGGCAGATGCATATGTTCGAGAGATCATACGATTACATGGTACCCCACGAACTATCATCTCTGATAGGGATACTCGGTTTCTATCTAACTTCTGGGGAAAGTTACAAGAAGCATTTGGGACACGACTACATATGAGCACAGCTTTCCATCCAAAGGCCCGATGGACGGACAGACGGAAAGAACGATTCAAACATTAGAAGATATGTTACGAGCTTGTGTAATGGAGTTTCAAGGATCATGGGAGGATCATTTAGCACTTATTGAATTCTCATATAATAACAATCATCATTCTAGCATTAGAATGGCTCCTTATGAAGCGTTATATGGCCGGAAATGTCGTATGCCAATTTGTTGGGATGACTTGAATCGTCAAGTACCAACTGGACCTGAGCTGATCCAAGAAACAATGGAACAAATTAGGACGATTCAGGATAAGATGAGAGCAAAGACAAGATCGTCGAAGAAGTACGCCGATCTAAGAAGAAGGAAGTTAGAGTTTGAGGTTGGAGATAAAGTATTTCTCAAAATTTCACCCACACGGGGAGTAAGGAGATTTGGAGTTAAAGGCAAATTGAGCCCTAAGTATGTTGGCCCGTATGAGATATTAAATAGAATTGGAGAAGTAGCATATGAACTAGCTTTACCAGTAGAACTAGCCAAAGTGCATAATGTTTTCCATGTGTCTCAACTAAGGAAATATGTCCATGACCCATCCCATGTGTTATCCTATGAACCACTGAAATTAGATGAGGCGTTGACTTATGAAGAAAAACCCTTACAGATATTAGATCACCGGGAAAAAGTATTAAGACACAAAATGATCCCGCTCGTGAAAGTATTGTGGTCTAATCATGGAATAGAAGAAGCCACTTGGGAAAAAGAAGCAGATATGCGAGATCAATATCCACAGTTATTTTCAAAAGGTAATATTTTAAGTTTCGAAGGCGAAACTTCTTTTAAGAGGGATAGAATGTAATAGCCCTAAGAAAATCCTAAACCTAAAACCCCAACTTTGTGTTAAAGTGTGGGATCACATTAGAAAATAAACAAAGTGCAGGTATAACAAAGTGTATTTCTCTTGAATTGTGTTTAAATAGTTGATTTATATGTGTTACATGAGTTATTGTTATAAGAAATGCCAAAGTAGCTAAGAGGTATCATTGTTAGTGGTTAAGAAAGCTTTGGAAACCAATAGATAAGTTAGAAATCCCTTGAGAGCTTATTCCTTAAGATTACGAAAATCGCATAAGGACTGTTTTATCGCATAGCAATGAACTTCCAGTTAAAAGGCCTTTTGAGATTGAATACATGCTCAAAATCTATTTAAATTGGATATAACCAAAGTTTGGGATGTCTTAAGGATAAAATGATCATTCACCATCATAATTTACGTGGCTAAATAGGGTGAATTCCATACATAGTAAAATCTGGCCAGCTAAAATATCAGTTTGTACCTATCCTCAAAGAATGCCTCTTACCAGCTGCTTGAGTGTCGATCTCTTAAAGATCTTTTCATGCATGAAAGCCAACACATTAAGCTAACACCTCCAACAAGAATCACCCAGAAAGTCCAAGAAACCGACCTCACCCGAAAGAGGTTTCCCTCCCCTGGGGGTACCGCCAGAATCAGTCTATAAAAGACTGTTTTGGTTTTTCGATTCTTTCTCTTAAAATTTCTTCTTCAACACCTACTTCTCTTTACATACAACTCTTCTAGAAATAATTCCTTAGTGTTTCAAGCTTTTAGTAGAGTTTTCAAGCTTTGGGAAATTGTAGAAAACTTCATAGGAACATAGAACAGATTGCTGTAAGTACATCTTTGCACCTCTCTTGTACTTAACTTAGTTATTTATGTTCTAAAACTTGTGTAAACTAATTCCTATCACTTTACATATTCAGGGGAAGGTGTAGAAAGAGTAAACTACTTGAGATAAGAAGTTTTAAGTGCACTAAGCAACCTAAGTGAAGGTACACACTTAGTTTGGATTGTAACCTAGAGTTTTTCCTACCTATGGTTAAATGATTGTTTCTTTCTATTTTGAAGCATGATTATGAAATGAAATATCTTATGATATGCATATTAGTATGTGTGCTTGAGTATATGACATGGATTTGGCATGCTATGGTTCACTTGAGATGTTTTACTTATCCTAAGCTGAGCTTAAACACTAAATTGCCATGTTTATGCTTCTAAATGGAATTTGTAAAGTATATGGAATTGTATGGTAATGAAACACTAAATGTATTGGTTTTAATCACGGAAGCGAGGCGTGAGCATACACCCGGGTTAGGGCGGGTATTCCCTAACTGTTACCCAACCAAGAGGGGTAAATCTTGGCGGAAGTAGGACATGTCCGGGTTAAGTCTTGCAAGCAGAACAGTAAAAGGTGGGGTGACGACCCTCAATAGTTTGCTACACTCGCGTTCATATTAAAAGAATGATCTTATGAAAACTCTAAGTAATTCAGCTGGTTATGTTTACTTGCTATTATAATGATGTGTTATCAATTAGTTTTCAAAACACACCTAAACATGTATTTTCTATTATACAGTGTGTACTCAGCTTTGCTGATAGTGTTGTCATTTCTGTGGCCTGTCACTTGGTGGGTGGCAGAGTCCAACTTTGATGCAGGTTAAGACAAGGACATTGGATAAAAGAGTTACTTTTGTAATGGACTTTTAGTAATGTAAATTAAGAGATGCTATATATATATTATATATATATATGTATGTATGTATTTGTAGTATGAATAAGGAATAATAGACTAAGGAACCTTGGTTACTTTTAATGGAAGTTGTTATAAGAACAAGTTTGTAGCTGTTATATGATAAAATTGAGCATTGTTATGTGTTAATTCGATATTCTCTTCCTTACATGTTGAGAATGTCATGGTAGTAGCCTAAATCTTATCTGGATACGCTTTCGTTGTGAATAAACTCTGTGGATTCGGGTTAGTAGGGATTTGGGCTGTTACAAGATTCCTCAAGTCCGAATGGGAAAAAAATAAAGTCGGATTTTTCGTACTAATTGTGCCCGACACGGAAGCTGAATTGTGTTTTTGGCATAACTCTTAGCCCGAAAAACATTTCTAAACGATTCTTGTGCCTAAAGTTGTTTTTTCGATGCTCCAGGGATCCATCACGTTAGAATGTGGTAAAAATGAAGTTGGATTTTTCGTATAAGTAGTGCCCTACATATCTGATTGATTCATGCGCCTAAAGTGGCATTTTTCCAGGCTCAAGTGATTCCTGAAGTCCGAATGGGAAAAAAATGAAGTCGGATTTTTCGTACCAGTTGTGCCATACATGGAAGCTGAAAACTGTTTTTGGCATAACTCTTAGCCCGAAAAAAATTTCAAAACGATTCTTGTGCCTAAAATGGTTTTTTTCCATGCTCCACGGCTCCGTCACGTCAGAGTGTGGAAAAAATGAAGTTGGATTTTTCGTACAATTAGTGCCCTACATTGAACGTGAAAAGTATTTTACCCATAACTCTTATTTCGAAATACATTTCAGATTGATTCCTCTGCCTAAAGTGGCATTTTTCCAGGCTCAACAGATTCCTGAAGTACGAATGGGAAAAAATGAAGTATTTTGAACATAACTCTTTGCTAAAAAAAAATTTATAAACGATTCTTGTGTCTAACGTGGTTTTTTTCCATGCTCCGCAACGCCGTCACGTCAGAATGTGACAAAACTGAAGTTGGATTTTTCATACAAGTGATGCCCTACATTGAACGTGAAAAGTATTTTGAACATAACTCTTATCTCGGAAAACAATTCTGATTGAACCCTGCGCCTAAAGTGGCATTTTTCCATGATCAACAGATTCCTGAAGTCCGAATTGGAAAAAAATGAAATCGGATTTTTCGTACTAGTTGTGCCCTGCATGGAAGCTGAAAGTGTTTTTGGCATAACTCTTAGCCCGAAAAAAATTTCTAAACGATTCTTGTGCCTAAAGTGCTTTTTTTCCTTGCTCCACGGCTCCTTGACATTAGAATGTGGAAAAAATGAAGTTGGATTTTTCATACAAGTAGTGCCCTACATTATACGTGGAAAGTATTTTGCCCATAACTCTTATTTCAGAAAACATTTTTGAATGATTCCTGTGCCTAAAGTGGCATTTTTCCAGGCTCAACAGATTCCTGAAGTCCGAATGGGAAAAAAATGAAGTCGGATTTTTCATTCCAGTTGTGCCCTGCATATAAGCTCAAAAGTGTTTTTGGCATTACTCTTACCTCGAAAAACCTTTCTAAACGATTCTTGTGCCTAACGTGGTTTTTTTTCCATGCTCCACAACGCCGTCATGTCGAATGTGACAAAACTAAAGTTGTATTTTTCATACAAGCAAGGCCCTACATTGAACGTGAAAAGTATTTTGAACATAACTCTTATCTCGGAAAACATTTCTGATTGATTCCTACACCTAAAGTGGCATTTTTCCATGCTCAAGAGATTCCTCAAGTCCGAATGGGAAAAAAATGAAGTCGGATTTTTCGTACTAATTGTGCCCGACACGGAAGCTGAACTTTTTTTTGGTATAACTCTTAGCCCGAAAAACATTTCTAAAAGATTCTTGTGCCTAAAGTTGTTTTTTTCGATGCTCCACGACTCCATCACGTTAGAATGTGGAAAAAATGAAGTTGGATTTTTCGTATAAGTAGTGCGCTACATTTCTGGTTGATTCATGCGCCTAAAGTGGCATTTTTCCATGATCAACAGATTCCTGAAGTCCGAATTGGAAAAAAATGAAATCGGATTTTTCGTACTAGTTGTGCACTGCATGGAAGCTGAAAGTGTTTTTGGCATAACTCTTAGCTCGAAAAAAATTTCTAAACGATTGTTTTGCCTACAGTGCTTTTTTTCCGTGCTCCACGGCTCCTTGACATTAGAATGTAGAAAAAATGAAGTTGGATTTTTCGTACAAGTAGTGTCCTACATTATACGTGAAAAGTATTTTGCCCATAACTCTGATTTCGGAAAACATTTCTGATTGATTCCTCGTGCCTAAAGTGGCATTTTTCCAGGCTCAACAGATTCCTGAAGTCCGAATGGAAAAAAATGAAGTTGGATTTTTCATTCCAGTTGTGCCCTGCATATAAGCCCAAAAGTGTTTTTGGCATTACTTTTAGCTCGAAAAATCTTTCTAAACGATTCTTGTGCTTAACGTGGTTTTTTTTCCATGCTCCACAACGTCGTCATGTCAGAATGTGACAAAACTGAAGTTGGATTTTTCATACAAGCAGTGCCCTACATTGAACGTGAAAAGTATTTTGAACATAACTCATATTTCGGAAAACATTTTTGATTGATTCCTACGCCTAAAGTGGCATTTTTCCATGCTCAAGAGATTCCTCAAGTCCGAATGGGAAAAAAATAAAGTCGGATTTTTCGTACTAATTGTGCCCGACACGGAAGCTGAATTGTGTTTTTGGCATAACTCTTAGCCCGAAAAACATTTCTAAACGATTCTTGTGCCTAATGTTGTTTTTTTCGATGCTCCAGGGATCCATCACGTTAGAATGTGGTAAAAATGAAGTTGGATTTTTCGTATAAGTAGTGCCCTACATATCTGATTGATTCATGCGCCTAAAGTGGCATTTTTCCAGGCTCAAGTGATTCCTGAAGTCCGAATGGGAAAAAAATGAAGTCGGATTTTTCGTACCAGTTGTGCCATACATGGAAGCTGAAAACTGTTTTTGGCATAACTCTTAGCCCGAAAAAAATTTCTAAACGATTCTTGTGCCTAAAATGGTTTTTTTCCATGCTCCACGGCTCCGTCACGTCAGAGTGTGGAAAAAATGAAGTTGGATTTTTCGTACAATTAGTGCCCTACATTGAACGTGAAAAGTATTTTACCCATAACTCTTATTTCGAAATACATTTCAGATTGATTCCTCTGCCTAAAGTGGCATTTTTCCAGGCTCAATAGATTCCTGAAGTACGAATGGGAAAAAATGAAGTATTTTGAACATAACTCTTTGCTAAAAAAAAATTTATAAACGATTCTTGTGTCTAACGTGGTTTTTTTCCATGCTCCGCAACGCCGTCACGTCAGAATGTGACAAAACTGAAGTTGGATTTTTCATACAAGTGATGCCCTACATTGAACGTGAAAAGTATTGTGAACATAACTCTTATCTCGGAAAACAATTCTGATTGAACCCTGCGCCTAAAGTGGCATTTTTCCATGATCAACAGATTCCTGAAGTCCGAATTGGAAAAAAATGAAATCGGATTTTTCGTACTAGTTGTGCCCTGCATGGAAGCTGAAAGTGTTTTTGGCATAACTCTTAGCCCGAAAAAAATTTCTAAACGATTCTTGTGCCTAAAGTGCTTTTTTTCCTTGCTCCACGGCTCCTTGCCATTAGAATGTGGAAAAAATGAAGTTGGATTTTTCATACAAGTAGTGCCCTACATTATACGTGGAAAGTATTTTGCCCATAACTCTTATTTCAGAAAACATTTTTGAATGATTCCTGTGCCTAAAGTGGCATTTTTCCAGGCTCAACAGATTCCTGAAGTCCGAATGGGAAAAAAATGAAGTCGGATTTTTCATTCCAGTTGTGCCCTGCATATAAGCTCAAAAGTGTTTTTGGCATTACTCTTACCTCGAAAAACCTTTCTAAACGATTCTTGTGCCTAACGTGGTTTTTTTCCATGCTCCACAACGCCGTCATGTCAGAATGTGACAAAACTAAAGTTGTATTTTTCATACAAGCAGTGCCCTACATTGAACGTGAAAAGTATTTTGAACATAACTCTTATCTCGGAAAACATTTCTGATTGATTCCTACACCTAAAGTGGCATTTTTCCATGCTCAAGAGATTCCTCAAGTCCGAATGGGAAAAAAATGAAGTCGGATTTTTCGTACTAATTGTGCCCGACACGGAAGCTGAACTTTTTTTTGGTATAACTCTTAGCCCGAAAAACATTTCTAAAAGATTCTTGTGCCTAAAGTTGTTTTTTTCGATGCTCCACGACTCCATCACGTTAGAATGTGGAAAAAATGAAGTTGGATTTTTCGTATAAGTAGTGCGCTACATTTCTGGTTGATTCATGCGCCTAAAGTGGCATTTTTCCATGATCAACAGATTCCTGAAGTCCGAATTGGAAAAAAATGAAATCGGATTTTTCGTACTAGTTGTGCACTGCATGGAAGCTGAAAGTGTTTTTGGCATAACTCTTAGCTCGAAAAAAATTTCTAAACGATTGTTTTGCCTACAGTGCTTTTTTTCCGTGCTCCACGGCTCCTTGACATTAGAATGTAGAAAAAATGAAGTTGGATTTTTCGTACAAGTAGTGTCCTACATTATACGTGAAAAGTATTTTGCCCATAACTCTGATTTCGGAAAACATTTCTGATTGATTCCTGTGCCTAAAGTGGCATTTTTCCAGGCTCAACAGATTCCTGAAGTCCGAATGGAAAAAAATGAAGTTGGATTTTTCATTCCAGTTGTGCCCTGCATATAAGCCCAAAAGTGTTTTTGGCATTACTTTTAGCTCGAAAAATCTTTCTAAACGATTCTTGTGCTTAACGTGGTTTTTTTTCCATGCTCCACAACGTCGTCATGTCAGAATGTGACAAAACTGAAGTTGGATTTTTCATACAAGCAGTGCCCTACATTGAACGTGAAAAGTATTTTGAACATAACTCTTATCTCGGAAAACATTTTTGATTGATTCCTACGCCTAAAGTGGCATTTTTCCATGCTCAAGAGATTCCTCAAGTCCGAATGGGAAAAAAATAAAGTCGGATTTTTCGTACTAATTGTGCCCGACACGGAAGCTGAATTGTGTTTTTGGCATAACTCTTAGCCCGAAAAACATTTCTAAACGATTCTTGTGCCTAATGTTGTTTTTTTCGATGCTCCAGGGATCCATCACGTTAGAATGTGGTAAAAATGAAGTTGGATTTTTCGTATAAGTAGTGCCCTACATATCTGATTGATTCATGCGCCTAAAGTGGCATTTTTCCAGGCTCAAGTGATTCCTGAAGTCCGAATGGGAAAAAAATGAAGTCGGATTTTTCGTACCAGTTGTGCCATACATGGAAGCTGAAAACTGTTTTTGGCATAACTCTTAGCCCGAAAAAAATTTCTAAACGATTCTTGTGCCTAAAATGGTTTTTTTCCATGCTCCACGGCTCCGTCACGTCAGAGTGTGGAAAAAATGAAGTTGGATTTTTCGTACAATTAGTGCCCTACATTGAACGTGAAAAGTATTTTACCCATAACTCTTATTTCGAAATACATTTCAGATTGATTCCTCTGCCTAAAGTGGCATTTTTCCAGGCTCAACAGATTCCTGAAGTACGAATGGGAAAAAATGAAGTATTTTGAACATAACTCTTTGCTAAAAAAAAATTTATAAACGATTCTTGTGTCTAACGTGGTTTTTTTCCATACTCCGCAACGCCGTCACGTCAGAATGTGACAAAACTGAAGTTGGATTTTTCATACAAGTGATGCCCTACATTGAACGTGAAAAGTATTTTGAACATAACTCTTATCTCGGAAAACAATTCTGATTGATTCCTGCGCCTAAAGTGGCATTTTTCCATGATCAACAGATTCCTGAAGTCCGAATTGGAAAAAAATGAAATCGGATTTTTCATACTAGTTGTGCCCTGCATGGAAGCTGAAAGTGTTTTCGGCATAACTCTTAGCCCGAAAAAAATTTCTAAACGATTCTTGTGCCTAAAGTGCTTTTTTTCCTTGCTCCACGGCTCCTTGACATTAGAATGTGGAAAAAATGAAGTTGGATTTTTCATACAAGTAGTGCCCTACATTATACGTGGAAAGTATTTTGCCCATAACTCTTATTTCAGAAAACATTTTTGAATGATTCCTGTGCCTAAAGTGGCATTTTTCCAGGCTCAACAGATTCCTGAAGTCCGAATGGAAAAAAAATGAAGTCGGATTTTTCATTCCAGTTGTGCCCTGCATATAAGCTCAAAAGTGTTTTTGGCATTACTCTTACCTCGAAAAACCTTTCTAAACGATTCTTGTGCCTAACGTGGTTTTTTTCCATGCTCCACAACGCCGTCATGTCAGAATGTGACAAAACTAAAGTTGTATTTTTCATACAAGCAGTGCCCTACATTGAACGTGAAAAGTATTTTGAACATAACTCTTATCTCGGAAAACATTTCTGATTGATTCCTACACCTAAAGTGGCATTTTTCCATGCTCAAGAGATTCCTCAAGTCCGAATGGGAAAAAAATGAAGTCGGATTTTTCGTACTAATTGTGCCCGACACGGAAGCTGAATTTTTTTTTGGTATAACTCTTAGCCCGAAAAACATTTCTAAAAGATTCTTGTGCCTAAAGTTGTTTTTTTCGATGCTCCACGACTCCATCACGTTAGAATGTGGAAAAAATGAAGTTGGATTTTTCGTATAAGTAGTGCCCTACATTTCTGGTTGATTCATGCGCCTAAAGTGGCATTTTTCCAGGCTCAAGTGATTCCTGAAGTCCGAATGGGAAATAAATGAAGTCGGATTTTTCAAGTTGTGCCCTACATGGAAGCTGAAAAGTGTTTTTGGCATAACTCTTAGTGCCCTACATTGAACGTGAAAAGTTTTTTGCCCATAACTCTTATTTCGGAATACATTTCAGATTGATTCCTGTGCCTAAAGTGACATTTTTCCAGGCTCAACAGATTCCTGAAGTCCGAATGGGAAAAATGAAGTATTTTGAACATAACTCTTTGCTCAAAAAAAATTTATAAACGATTCTTGTGTCTAACGTGGTTTTTTTCCATGCTCCGCAACGCCGTCCAGTCAGAATGTGACAAAACTGAAGTTGGATTTTTCATACAAGTGATGCCCTACATTGAACGTGAAAAGTATTTTGAACAGAACTCTTATCTCGGAAAACATTTCTGATTGATTCTTGCGCCTAAAGTGGCATTTTTCCATGCTCAAGAGATTCTTCAAGTCCGAATGAGAAAGGAATGAAGTCGGATTTTTCGTACCAGGTGTGCCCTACATGAAGCTGAAAAGTGTTTTTGGCATAACTCTTAGCCCGAAAAACATTTCTAAACGACTCTTATGCCTAAAGTGGTTTTTTTCCATGCTACATCGCCGTCACGTCAGAATGTGGAACAAATGAAGTTGGATTGTTCGTACAACTAAGGCCCTACATTGGACGTGAAAAATATTTTGCCCATAACTCTTATTTCGGAAAACAATTCTGATTGATTCATGCGCCTAAAGTGACATTTTTCCATGCTCAACAGATTCCTCCAGTCCGAATGGGAAAAAAATGAAGTCGGAACTTTCGTACCAGTTGTGCCCTCCATTTAAGCTCAAAAGTGTTTTTAGCATTACTCTTATCCCGAAAAACCTTTCTAAACGATTCTTTGTTTAAAGTGGTTTTTTTACATGCTCCACAGCGCCGTCACGCAAGAATGTGACAAAACTGAAGTTGGATTTTTGATACAAGTAATGCCCTAAATTGAACGTGAAAAGTATCTTGCCCATAACTCTTATCTCAGAAAACATTTATGATTGATTCCTGCGGCTAAAGTGGCATTTTTCCGTGCTCTTACATGGAAGCTGAAAACCGTTTTTGGCATAACTCTTAGCCCGCAAAAAATTTCTAAATGATTCTTGTGCCTAAAGTGGTTTTTTGCCATGCTCCACGGCTCCATCACGTTAGAATGTGGAAAAAATGAACTTGGATTTTTCGTACAAGCAGTACCCTACATTATACGTGAAAAGTATTTTGCCCATTACTCTTATTTCGGAAAACATTTCTGATTGATTCCTGTGCCTAAAGTAGCTTTTTTCTGGGCTCAACAGATTCCTAAAGTCCGAATGGGAAAAAAATGAAGTCGGATTTTCGTACCAGTTATGCCCTGCATTTAAGCTCAAAAGTGTTTTTAGCATTACTCTTATCCCGAAAAACCATTCTAAACGATTCTTGTGCCTAACGTGGTTTTTTTCCATGCTCCACAACGCTATCACGTCAGAATGTGACAAAACTGATGTTGGATTTTTCATACAAGTAGTGCCCTACATTGAAGGTGAAAAGTATTTTGAACATAACTCTTATCTCGGAAAACATTTCTGATTGATTCTTGAGCCTAAAGTAACATTTTTCCATCCTCAAGAGATTCTTGTGCCTAAACGGGTATTTTCCATGCTCCACAACCCCATCACGTTAGAATGTGGAAAAAATGAAGTTGGATTTTTCGTACAAGTGGTGCCCTACATTGGCTCTGTTTGGGGAGGTATTTTAGGTGCCTAAAATGATAAGGTGCTAAATGATGCAGGAGCATCTACTATGAACCAAGGTCTTCTAGTTCAACAAAAAAATCAAGGGCATATTGTGAAAGAAGTTCTATTCATAAGCTTAACAAGCACGGTTTTTCCTAAAACACTTCTTAAGCACCTTGATTAGGCTCATCTTTTCTTAATTTTCCTTAAACAAGGTTAATTAATGCTAATGATATTCTTAATCATCATTAAGTATTGTTAATCAAGTTTAGTTGGTGATTAATTAGCTTAATTAGGGTAATTAGTTAAGCTAACCTTGATTAGAGCAAAGCTGATTTTGTTCCTAAGTCATCCGGTTTTTGTAAGGGCTTAAAGGAAGCTTATTTCTGAAAATTCAAGGCCACCTCATGCTTGAAGGTGAACTCAAGGATGTCTAGTAAGGCCACGTGATCTTCATATGGGCTTGGAAGCAACAACAAATGAGAAAGGAGAGCTTCATGATGAAGCATGCTAAACCGCAGCAGCACACGTCCCAGCAGCCCTCTTTTCTTCAGTTCTAGGCAAGGCCTTTTCCTTCTACAAATGCCTTGAAATTGTGAAGATATTTTGTTTAAGATATGTATTTTAATTTCCCATTGGCTATTTTTCATTTCTCCAACGTCCTATAGGGTAGCTTAGCTAATGATTAGGAGAGGTACATAAACAGTTTCCTTTTCTGTCTCTCTTATTTTATTGCTTAATTAGGTCAGCAAATGACGTCTTTTTGGGCTGATTTTTGGACATGTTGTAGCTTAATATATCTAGTTTGTAATGCTTTTCGAATCAGATCATTCCAGTGAATATTGAAACTTTTATGCTAAGTTTACTAAGCTGTGCGCCTAGCGTAATTCTTGGTCAGTTTTGGCCAATTCTTAAACCTTTGCAATTTTGATCATCTAATCGTTGAATTGGTGATTAAAACTCAAAGTAGACTTAAACTAGAAGCTCATTGTTATAGTTTTAGTCTTGATTGGTGGTATATTGGATTGTGGAAGTGGTGGTTGTTCGTTCATTCGAACCGGTTTGATACAATTATCCTATCCTTTGTTCTTTCAATTTCGAATGCTCATGTTATCTAAGTCATTATGTATCATTTGGTATCAGAGCTTGAGGTTGTTTAAGAGCATTTAAATCATCCCATAAACATCCTAAATACATCCCATAAGCTCAAACACAACACCCCCCCAAAACCGAGCCTATTCTAAGCCTAAACACACTTCTTTTCTTTCTTTCTAGCCATAATTCATTGTGGTTGTATTAACCATGAGTGGAGGTGAAGAAAATCAGTTTAGGAGAGGCATGAACATGAATGAAGCAAGGTTGGTTGGAGTAGAAAATCAGATGGCCACCTTATCTGAACAAATGGCTAACATGATGCTATTCTGAGAGATGTGGGATTAAGAGGGCACGTAAGAAGGGGGGATGAGGAGGATGAAGATGTGGCATATGATACTAGTGAGGAAGCAAATTCTGAAGCTTCCAGGACAAGAAGAAGGCCACGAAAAATAGATGATTTTCGAGACATTAAGTTAGATATTCCTGAGTTTGATGGAAACCTTAATCCAGATGTTTACTTGGAGTGGGTAGCAAGGTGTGATCGAATTTTTGGACTCAAGGAGTATGATGATGCTAAGGCTTTCAAGGTTGCAATTACTAAGCTAAAGGGGTATGCATCCCTTTGGTGGGAAAATGTTGTTCTAGCAAGAATAAGGAAGCAAAAGCCGAAAATCAAGAGTTGGGAGAAACTCAAGAAGAAGATGAAAGAGAAGTTTCTACCTTCCACTTATACTCTTGTTTTATATAACAAACTATCTGATTTGTCTCAGGATCACAAAGGTGTCGAAAGTTACATTCATGAATTTGAGAAATTGATGATGAAATTAAATGTTCAAGAAAGAGAGGAGCAAACTATGGCTCGATTATTAGGTGGTTTGGAGAAAGACATTCAAAGGAAGTTGGAGCTGCAACCATATTCTACTTTGGATGAACTTTTCAAGCTAGCTTTGAAGGTGGAAAAACATCAAAAGGAGAAGAAGAAGAAGGCGTTTGTCAAAGGAACTTCATACACCAAGGGAAGTTCGAATGTGAAGCCATCTTATGCATCTCCTTACACTCCAAAATGGGATACTTCGAAGGCCATAGATAAAGGGAAGAAAGTGGTTAAAGAGTCCTCTAAGAAATCTGATGTGAAGTGTTTTAAGTGTCATGGTTATGGTCATTATCAAGCTCAATGCCCAAACAAAAGGGTAATGAGTCTAATTGACATTAAAAACATTGATGAAGCACTTGGATCTCAAGAACAACTTGAAGATGAATCCGAGAAGGAGGCCGAAATTGAAGAAGAAGTTGAAGTGGGAGAAGTAACTCAAGGTGATCATTTAAGCCTTGTTCTAAGAAGAGTTCTTCATGCTAAGGAGGCCGAATTGATCCCATCTCAAAGGGATCAAATTTTCCAAACAAAGTGCTTAGTTGGAGGGAAGATTTGTTCGATGATTATTGACGGTGGGAGCTGCACTAATGTGGCATCATCAACCATGGTGGACAAGCTCAATCATTATACCTTCAAACATCCTAAACCGTATAAGCTTCATTGGCTTAATGATGGCAATTGTGTGGAGGTAACAAAACAAGCTTTTGTTAGTTTTTCTTTTGGTGATTCGTATAAGGATGAAGTTCTTTGTGATGTTTTGCCTATGGATGCGTGTCATATATTGTTAGGAAGACCATGGCAATCTGATAAAGAAACTGTACATAATGGTAGGGCTAATACTTACACTTTTATGCATAATTGAAAGAAAATTGTGCTTAGTCCTAGTAAACCATGTTCGAATACACCTAAACCAAAAACCACACAACCTAAAACACAAAACAAAAAAACCTTAATCCTTTCGAAATGTCAATTAGATAAAGCTGTGGAAAAGGGGAAGGTTATGTATTTGTTGCTGTTGTTAGATGAGAATGATGTCAATCCTATTGAAATACACGAAATGGTTAAGCCATTAGTGAGGGAGTTTGGTGATATTTTTCCTGAAGACCTTCCATTTGGATTACCCCCTAGTAGAGGTATTGAACATCAAATTGACTTGATTCCTGGAGCACCATTACCAAACAAGCCAGCTTATAGATGTAATCCTGATGAAGCTAAAGAATTGCAACGCCAAGTTAGTGAATTGCTAGCTAAAGGGTTCGTACAAGAGAGTCTTAGTCCATGTGATGTGCCTGTTATTTTGGTTCCAAAGAAAGATGGTTCTATGCATATGTGTGTAGATTGCAAGGCCATCAACAATATTACAGTTAAGTATAGGTATCCAATACCTAGGCTTGATGATTTGCTGGATGAATTACATGGTTCCACTATATTTTCGAAGATAGACTTACGAAGTGGCTACCATCAAATTCGAATTAAGGAAGGTGATGAATGGAAAACAGCTTTCAAAACTAAGAATGGTTTGTATGAATGGCGTGTGATGCCATTTGGTTTGACAAATGCTCCTAGTACCTTCATGAGACTTATGCACGAGGTACTTAGATCCTTCATTGGTATCTTTGTTGTTGTTTATTTTGATGACATTCTTGTATATAGTCAAAGTGAGCAGGAACATCTTGTTCATCTAAAGAAGGTTTTCCTTAAGCTAAGGGAAAAGAAGCTGTATGCAAAGGTGGAGAAGTGTGAATTTTTCACTTCTAGCGTGACTTTTCTTGGATTCATAGTATCCTCCAATGGCATTTCTATGGATGAATCCAAGGTGGAAGCAATCAAGTCTTGGCCAGTTCCTAAAACTATTACAGAGTGAAGTTTCCATGGTTTAGCTTCTTTTTACAGGAGATTTATCAACAACTTCAGTACTATCTTGGCTCCATTGACTGAATGCATCAAGAAGGGGTCTTTTATTTAGACTCCAGCAGCACAAGAAGCGTTTGAGCAATTGAATACTTGATTTGAAGAAAGTGTTCGAGGTTGAATGTGATGCTAGTGGCGTGGGCATTGGAGCTGTTTTGCAACAAGGAGGGCGTCCCATAGCCTATTTCAGTGAAAAACTTAATCAGTCCAGACTCAACTACAGCACTTATGACAAGGAGTTCTATGCTATTGTTCGTGCTTTGACTCATTGGACTCATTATCTCAGACCAGCTCAGTTCGTGCTTCACTCGGATCATCAAGCTCTAAAGTACATCAATGGTCAATACAAGCTCAGTCCTAGACATGCAAAATGGGTGGAATTCCTTCAGTCCTTTGATTTTGTTTCAAAATATAAGACTGGAGTTTCTAACATTGTTGCAGATGCTTTATCAAGGAGGCATTCTATGCTTTCTTTAATAGAGGCTCGTGTTCTTGGCTTTAGCCATCTTAAAGAGTTATATTATGAAGATCCAGATTTCTCTCTATTATTAGAAGCATGTAAAGATGGATCTCATGGAGCTTATACAGTTCAAGATGGCTTTCTTTTTCGAAACAACAAGCTATGCATCCCTCGGTGTTCATTAAGGGATAGGCTTATCAAGGAGGTTCATGGAGGAGGACTAGCAGGAGACTTTGGCATTAACAAAACTGTTGATGTTTTGCAGGAACATTTCTATTGGCCGAAACTTGCAGGAGATGTTCATTCAATTTTAGCTCGTTGTTCTACTTGTCAAAAGGCTAAGAGTACCTTTCATCAAGGTCTCTATACGCCCCTACCAGTCCCAACTCAACCATGGGAAGATGTTAGCATGGACTTCATTGTAGCTTTGCCTAGAACTCAAAGAGGCAAGGATGCAATCATGGTGGCCGTGGATAGATTCTCTAAAATGGCTCATTTTATTCCTTGTAATAAAACTGATGATGCTATTCATGTTGCTGATTTGTTCTTTAAAGATGTTATACGTCTTCATGGTGTTCCTAGGTCCATTGTTTCAGATAAGGACGTAAAGTTCTTAAGCTATTTTTGGAAGACCTTGTGGATGATGCTAGGTACTAAGCTCCTCTTTAGTACTACAGCTCATCCACAAACTGATGGCCAGACCGAGGTGACAAATAGGACCTTAACAACCTTGTTAAGAACGTTATTGAACAAGTCTCAAAGAGATTGGGATCTAATGTTAGCTCATGCTATGTTTGCTTACAATAGATCTCCAACTTATGCTACAAAACACTCACCATTTGAGGTAAACTATGGGATTAATCCTTTAAGTCCTATTGATTTACTTCCATTTCTTATTGACGTGCATATGAGCAAAGAAGCTGGAGAAAAGGCCAAGGAAATGAAGAAACTTCATCAACAAATTCGAACCAGAATTGAAAAGGTGAATGAAGCATACAAGGTTCGAGCAAACAAGCACATAAAAGAAGTTTTGTACAAGCCTGGTGATTTAGTATGGCTACACTTGAGAAAGGAACGTTTTCCAACCAGAAGAAAGAACAAGCTAATGCCTAGAAGTGACGGTCCTTTCAAAGTACTCGAGAAGATCAACAACAATGCCTACTAGATCGAACTGCCAGATGAAATGGGAAACATATCTGCAACATTCAATGTTGGTGATCTAGCTCCCTATATTGCAGATGAATCTGAAATACAAGAAGACCTTTTCGAACTGGGAGAGAATGATGCAGGAGCATCTACTATGAACCAAGGTCTTCTAGTTCAACAAAAAAATCAAGGGCATATGGTGAAAGAAGTTCAGTTCATAAGCTTAACAAGCACGGTTTTTCCTAAAACACTTCTTAAGCACCTTGATTAGGCTAATCTTTGCTTAATTTTCCTTAAACAAGGTTAATTAATGCTAATGATATTCTTAATCATCATTAAGTATTGTTAATCAAGTTTAGTTGGTGATTAATTAGCTTAATTAGGGTAATTAGTTAAGCTAACCTTGATTAGAGCAAAGCTGATTTTGTTCCTAAGTCATCCGGTTTTTGTAAGGGCTTAAAGGAAGCTTATTTTTGAAAATTCAAGGCCACCTCATGCTTGAAGGTGAACTCAAGTATGTCTAGTAAGGCCATGTGATCTTCACATGGGCTTGGAAGCAACAACAAATGAGAAAGGAGAGCTTCATGATGAAGCATGCTAAACCGCGGCAGCACACGTCCTAGCAGCCCTCTTTTCTTCAGTTCTGGGCAAAGCCTTTTCCTTCTGCAAATGCCTTGAAATTGTGAAGATATTTTGTTTAGGATATGTATTTTAATTTCCTATTGGCTATTTTTCATTTCTTCAATGTCCTATAGGGTAGCTTAGCTAATGATTAGGAGAGGTACATAAACAATTTCCTTTTCTGTCTCTCTTATTTTATTGCTTAATTAGGTCAGCAAATGACGTCTTTTTGGGCTGATTTTTTGACATGTTGTAGCTTAATATATCTAGTTTGTAATGCTTTTCGAATCAGATCATTTCATTGAATATTGAAACTGTTATGCTAAGTTTACTAAGCTGTGCGCCTAGTGTAACTCTTGGTCAGTTTTGGCCAATTCTTAAACCTTTGCAATTTTGATCATCTAATCATTGAATTGGTGATTAAAACTCAAAGTAGACTTAAACTAGAAGCTCATTGTTATAGTTTTAGTATTGATTGGTGGTATATTGGATTGTGAAAGTGGTGGTTGTTCGTTCATTCGAACTGGTTTGATACAATTATCCTATCATTTGTTCTTTCAATTTCGAATGCTCTTGTTATCTAAGTCATTATGTATCACTAAAATGAAATAGGTGTGTTTGGGAAATAGCTAAAATAAAATTTCAGTTCCTAAAATGACTGATTTTGACAAGGTAAAAAAAGTAACGTTTGAAAATCAGGTACCTAAAATTAGGTACCTACAATCTTGGAAAATAACGTTAATTGGAAAATATATTACGGCTCACAACCACAATTCTCTCTCATTCTCTCTTCTCTACTGCGTTGGCTTCATCCCTCTACTGCGTTGGCTTCATTCCTCTACTGCATCTATCAGGTATCACATCCAATTTCATTTTTCATCTCCTTGAAATCCCCATATGATTTTTCTTGCAATTTTGTGCAATTGCAAATGTGTGGCTGGGTATGATTCGGGATAAAATTATTTTTTTTAATGCATTGGAGTACATTAACTATAAAGATTAAGAATTTTATTGGAATTGATTGAATAGAAGATGGGATCCTACTCTAGATAAAATAGAATACAGACTGGTGGTTGCGATTGAATAGGGCATAAAATGGTGGGTTTTGTAATTTAATCTGGGGGGTTTTAAGCTGTAGGGGTTAAGAGTTAAGTGGAATGATTAAAATTTTGATTAAAAAATTGTTGTACTGTACTTTGGTATATGAATTTGATGTAGTTCAGTTTTGATCTGCCTTTGAAGAGGCTTTGAGGATTTGAGTCAGTCCTAGCAGTATTCCTAATATGTCATTCAACTTATAATGGAGTAGACTAGATTGTGATTTCACTCACTTTTGATATTGGACTTCAACTTTGGTGGATCAAAAGTGATATAAAAATATACGGCACTTGATAATGGTGTTCTTGATGCAATTATACGGCACTTGATAAAAACGTAATGGATATCTCATCATATGCTTTGCAAGCTTTCTTGATGTCCTGCCTTTTTATTGGTATTATGAAGCATGAATTGTTTAGATTTCTCAATGAAATAAAAGTATGGTTTTCTATTCACTTGGAGATTATGTCGTCCATGCTAAGCCTACATGCTGCCCACTAGCATCAACAGTACTCGGATATACAGCTCGCATACTCCTAATATACTATTATCCTCCAAACTGAAATTGAGTACATTGTATGATGGATAGTATGGTTTTTTGGGGCAATATCAGAATAGTTTTAAAGTATCATGTTCTATTTTTTTACGACTTTGTTTTATCACAGTACTTGTTTGTGACGTTCAAACATGTCTGCCTGATAGCTTTTGTCTACACAGACTTCAGTGTAGCTAAGATCTCAGTCAAGTCTCAGGAGCACTATCAATTTTGGACATTTTAGGATTGCTTGAAAATTATTGCTAGTGGTAATTTTGATATAGAATATCCTTTTTTTATAGATGACGCCAACAAATGAAAAAAGGACGGGAATTTCATATGGACAGATGATGACATGATAGTTTTTTGTGACATTTTGATCGCCTCATCTGATGATATAGTAAAAGACGTGCAATTAAGTGGGTATTAGTTCATGATGAGTTTGAGAAAAGAATTAAGCGGAAATGTCCAATAAAAAGTATGAAGAATAAGTATGATTAGATGAAGAGAGATTGACAGCTTTGGAAATTCTTAAAAACAGGGGAAACTGGGCTTGGGTGGGACCCTACTACAGGAAAGATCAAAGCTTCAAATGAATGGTGGGAAAAGAAAATTATGGTGAGTATCATATTACTAAATCATATTAAATTTTTGAATAGATTTGTTTTATATAAGTTAAATTTATAATACTACCTTTGCATTTTGTAGGAGAAACCTGAAGTAAAAAAGTTTCAAAATAAAGGACTAGCTCCTGAGATAGAAGATTTATGGAATAGGGTGTATCAAGATGGATATGCTACTGGTGAACATGTTGGGTCAACAAGTATTGGCCCGTCGAGTGTGATTGTAGTTAATGTGGAAGATGAAAGAAGTGGTCAGGATAACCATGAGGGTGTTAATGAAAATGATCAGAGCACTCAGGATATTTACCCTGAATATTATCCTGACTTAGATAATGTGGATAGGCAAGGGCCAAATTTTTATAGCAATTTACTAAAAGATGTCTCATCCCAAGTACCCAGTTTTTCTGTTAGTGGTGATTCTAACACTCAAATTCCAAATACTGATTCTCAGGATACTACAGGTAGTGAGCCCTCCAACCTAAAGGGTAACAATGGTATTAGATGCTCTAAGCAACCTCAAAAATGTGGTACAAGAACTACAAAATCCATACCAATGAAACGTAAGGGAAGACAATCTAGTGGATCGGCTATGTTATCTAGTCACATTAACACTATGGTAAACATTTGTAGTCGAGCATTGGAATTAATGGAGTCAGATGCTGATCATCTTGGTAGTGTAAACACCCAGCGCACATATAATGATACTAGTATTGCTACAGCATTGACTATTATTAATGGCATGTGTGCTTCTGGATGTGGCCTTATAAAGAATAGTGACTTATGGTGCTTTTTAGTTCGTTTGATCGAGGACGGTGCGAGAAGATAAATTTTCATAAAAATGGATGATAATGAATCAAGGATGACTTGGTTGGATTACATGCATACTCAAGGCATATGAGAATGGTTTCCCGTTAGACTCATTTAGTTGCTTATATGTTTTAGTTTCATTTCGAGATTAATAAATTAATGTAGTTAATATGACTAGTAGTTTGTATTACATGTTATTTTTTTTATTTGCGGACACTCGTGAGTGACGAAAATTGAAATATGTTTTTGTGTGTTATAAAATTATATGTAAGTTTGATTAAATTTTTGCAATCTTATTATATGGTTACTAGGTACACACGATGGACATTGAAAGGAGAAAGAAGAAAAGACATAAATTGTTTTGGGTGCTAACGACATGTAATACATGTGCTATAGCAACATATTTTTGTAAGTATACCTACAAAGAACCATGCATGACTTCCAACCAAACAGGAGAAGACTGGATGAACGATGTTTTAAACGGACATTACATACGATGCATAAATACTTTTAGGATGGAATCAAGTGTGTTTAGAAAATTGTGTGAAGAACTACATCTTACATATGGACTGGAACCAAGTAAGAAAATGATTGCTGTTGAAAAAGTCGGTATATTTATCTATACTCTTGCATTGGGTATATCTAATAGAGAGGTAGCAGAACGATTTCAACGTTCTGGTGAGACTATTAGTAGAGCATTTCATGAAGTTCTAGAAGCAATTAGTGGTCGAAGTAGGGGTTATATGGGTCTTGCACGTGATATAATAAAGCCAAAGGATAGAAGCTTTCCAGATATACCAGCCCAAATTGAACATGACTCAAGATACATGCCATATTTTAAGGTACGATTTCATAAACTCATATTGAGATTTTATAATTATACAATGTAATTAAATATTGGCATAATATTACGCAATTTATCATAATTTCTTAAGCTTATCCTTCATTATTTCTAAATATAATAGGATGCTATCGGGTGCATTGATGGCACTCATATAGATGTATGCATTCCTGAGGCAGAACAACTGCGTTATAGAGGAAGGAAAGGAGTCCCTACTTTCAATGTCATGGCTACATGTGATTTTGATATGTGTTTCACTTTCATTTCTGCTGGATGGGAAGGATCTGCTCATGACACTTGTGTTTTTCTTCATGCGCTTCACACACCATAATTAAACTTTCCGAAACCACCTGAAGCTATGTAGGATCTTCTTCTAATAATTACTTGAAGTTTTATATTTTCTAACATATTGTTTTATTATTCTATTACAGGTACGTATTATTTGGTTGATAAAGGATATCCAGATAGAAAAGGCTATTTGGTACCATATCCAAACACAAGGTATCATAAGGATGAATATAAACATGAGCCGCCAACTAATGAAAAAGAAGCATTCAACCGTTCTCATTCTTCCCTTCGATGTTATATCGAGAGATCATTTGGAGTTTTGAAAAAAAGATGGAAAATATTACGGCAAATGCCACGGTTCAGTATCAATACTCAAATTGATGTAATAATAGCCACCTTTGCCTTACACAACTACATACGAAAAAGTTCAACAAATGACCTTATGTTTAGTGTGCTCGATAAAAATCTGGATTATATGCCAAACGAAGAAATCCCTGACGTTGCTAATTACAGAAGTAGCGAAACATCAAGAGAGACTTCTAAACAGATGGATTTGGTTCGTGACGGTATTGCTAGTCAAATATGGAGTAGAAAATAATTTGTTATTATATTTTACAAGTATCGTATATATTTTTTTATATTATGACGGTTTCACGCATAATGTGATAGTATAAATTAAGATAAATTCGTTTCATAATTGCTTATGGAGAAGTAGCGAAATATTTTTGTTCGAGTTATGATTTGAAATATGTATATTGTTTTTTTATTATTTAAATACATTCAAATAAATTAGTGTTGAAATATATAAATAAAAAATTACAAAATTTAAATAATTAATCAACTTATGCAACTAGTTCTGCCAAACAGTAAAACTAATCAGCTACCTTATCAGTTTAAGCACCTTATCAGTTCCAGCTACCTTATCAGTTTCAGCTACATTTCAAGAAGTATTGCCAAACAGACCCATTATACGTGAAAAGTATTTTGCCCATAACTCTTATTTCGGAAAAAATTTATGATTGATTCATGTGCCTAAAGTGGCATTTTTCCAGGCTCAAAAGATTCCTGAAGTCCGAATGGGAAAAAATGAAGTCGGGTTTTTCGTACCAGTTGTGCCATGCATATAAGCTCAAAAGTGTTTTTGGCATTACTTTTAATCCGGAAAACCTTTCTAAACGATTCTTGTGCCTAACGTGGTTTTTTTCCATGCTCCACAACACCGTCATGTCAGAATGTAACAAAACTGAAGTTGGATTTTTTATACAAATGGAGCCCTACATTGAACGTGAAAAGTATTTTGAACATAAATCTTATCTCGGAAAACATTTATGATTGATTCATGCGCCTAAAGTGGCATTTTTCCATGCTCAAGTCCGAATGGAAAAAAAATGAAGGCCGATTTTTCGTACCAGTTGTGCCCTACTTGGAAGCTGAAAAGTGTTTTTGGCATAACTCTTAGCCCGAAAAACATTTCTAAACGATTATTGTGCCTAAAGTGGTTTTTTTCCATGCTTCACGACTCCATCACGTTAGAATGTTGAAAAAATGAAGTTGGATTTTTTGTACAAGTAGTGCCCTACATTATACGTGAAATGTATTTTGCCCATAAATCTTATTTTGGAAAACAATTCTGATTGATTCCGGCGCCTCAAGTGGCATTTTTCCATGCTTATCACATTCTAAAAGTTCGAATGGGAAAAAAATGAAGTCGGATTTTCCGTACCAGTTGTACCCTGCATGGAAGCTGAAAAGTGTTTTTCGCACAACTCTTAGCCAGAAAAAAATTTCTAAACGATTCTTGTACCTAAAGTGGTTTTTTTCCATGCTCCACATCGCCGTCATGTCAGAATGTGGAACAAATGAAGTTGGATTTTTCGTACAAGTAGTGCCCTATATTGAAAGTGAAAAGTATTTTGCCCATAACTGTTATCTCGGAAAACAATTTTCATTGATTCTCGTGCCTAAAGTGGCATTTTTCCATGCTCAACAGATTCCACAAGTCCGAATGGGAAAAAAATGACGTCGGATTTTTCGTACCAGTTGTGCCCAGCATTTAAGCTCAAAAGTGTTTTTGGCATTACTCTTATCCAGAAAAACCTTACTAAATAATTCTTGTGCCTAAAGTAGTTTTTTTACATGCTCCAAAACGCCGTCACGTCAGAATGTGGCAAAACTGAAGTTGGATTTTTCATACAAGTAATGCCCTACGTTGAACGTAAAAAGTATTTTGCCCATAACTCTTATCTCGGAAAACATTTATGATTGATTCCTGCGCCTAAAGTGGCATTTTTCATGCTCAAGTGATTCCTTAAGTACGAATGGGAAAAAAAATGAAGTCGGTTTTTCGTACCAGTTGTGTCCTGCATTTGTACTCAAATATGTTTTTGGCATTACTCTTATCCCGACAAACATTTCTAAACGATTATTATGCCTAAAGTGGTTTTATTTCATGCTCCATTGCGTCGTCACGTTAGAATGTGACAAAACTGAAGTTGGATTTTTCATACAAGTAGTGCCCGACACTGAACGTGAAAAGTATTTCGCCCATAACTCTTATATCAGAAAACATTTTTGATTGATTTCTGTGCCTAAAGTGGCATTTTTCCAAGCTCAACAGATTCCTTAAGTCCGAATGGGAAAAAAAGAAATCGGATATTTCGTACCAATTGTGCCCTGCATGGAAGCTAAAAAGTGTTATTGGCATAACTTTTAGCCCGAAAAACATTTCTAAACGATTCTTGTGCCTAAAGTGGTTTTTTTTCCATGCTCCACATCGCCGTCAAGTCAGAATGTGGAACAAATGAAGTTGGATCTTTCGTGCAAGTAGTTCGTCATATTGAAAGTGAAAAGCATTTTGCCCATAACTCTTATCTCGAAAAACAATTCTGATTGATTCCTGCGCCTAAAGTTGCATTTTTCCATGCTCAACAGATTCCTCAAGTCTGAATGGGAAAATAATGAAGTTGAATTTTTCGTACCAGTTGTGCCCTGCATTTAAAGCTCAAAAGTGTTTTTGGAATTACTGTTATCCTGAAAAACCTTTCTAAACAATTCTTGTGCCTAAAGTAGTTTTTTTACATTCTCCAAAGCGACGTCACGTCAGAATGCGACAAAACTAAAGTTCGATTTTTCATACAAGTAATGTCTTATGTTGAACGTGAAAAGTAATTGCCCATAACTCTTATTTCGGAAAACACTTATGATTGATTCCTGTGGCTAATGTGGCATTTTTCCATGCTCAAGTGATTCCTTAAGTTCGAATGGGAAAAAAAATGAAGTCGGATTTTTCGTACTAGTTGTGCCCTAAATGGAAGCTGAAAAGTGTTTTTGGCATAACTCTTAGCCCGAAAAACATTTCTAAACAATTTTTTTACATGCTCCATAGCGCCGTCAGGTAAGAATGTGACAAAACTGAAGTTAGATTTTTCATACAAGTAGTGCCCTACATTGAACGTGAAAAGTATTTTGCCCATAACTCTTATCTCGGAAAACATTTCTGATTGAATCCTGTGCCTAAAGTGGCATTTTTCCAGGCTTAACAGATTCCTTGTGTCCGAATGGAAAAAAAATGTTGTCGGATGTTGCGTACCAGTTGTGCCCTACATGGAACCTGAAAAGTGTTTTTGGCATGACTCTTAGCCCGAAAAACATTATTAAACGATTTTTGTTGCATACAAGTGGTGCTGTACAAGAATGTGACAAAACTGAAGTTGGATTTTTCATACAAGTAATGCAGTACGTTGAACATGAAAAGTATTTTGCCCATAATTCTTATCTTGAAAAACATTTTTGATTGATTCCTGTGCCTAAAGTTGCATTTTTATAGGCTCAACAGATTCCTTAAGTCCGAATGGGAAAAAAATAAAATCGGAGATTTCGTACCAATTGAGCCTTGCATGGAAGCTGAAAAGTGTTATTGGCATAACTTTTAGCCCGAAAAACATTTCTAAACGATTCTTGTGCCTAAAGTGGTTTTTTTCTATTCTCCACATCGCCGTCACGTCAGAATGTGGAACAAATGAAGTTGGATTTTTCGTACAAGTAGTGCCCTATATTGAAAGTGAAAAGTATTTTGCCCATAACTCTTATCTCGGAAAACAATTCTGATTGATTCCTGCGCCTAAGGTGGCATTTTTCCGTGTTCAACAGATTCTTCAAGTCCGAATGGGTAAAAAAAGGAAGTCGGATTTTTAGAACCAGTTGTGCCCTGCATTTAAGCTCAAAAGTGTTTTTGGCATTACTAATATCCTGAAAAACCTTTCTAAACAATTCTTGTGCCGAAAGTAGTTTTTTTACATGCTCCAAAGCGCCGTCACGTCAGAATGTGACAAAACTGAAGTTGTATTTTTCATACAAGTAATGCCCTACGTTGAACGTGAAAAGTATTTTGCCCATATCTCTTATCTCGGAAAACAATTCTGATTGATTCCTGTGCCTAAAGTGGCATTTTTCCAAGCTTAACAGATTCCTTAAGTCCGAATGAAAAAAAAAATGTAGTTGGATGTTGCGTACCAGTTGTGCCCTACAGGGAAGCTGAAAATTGTGTTTGGCATAACTCTTAGCCCGAAAAACATTTCTAAACGATTCTTATGCCTAAAGTGGTTTTTTTCCATGCTCCACATCGCCGTCACGTCAGAATGTGGAACAAATGAAGTTGGATTTTTCGTACAAGTAGTGCCCTACATTGAACGTGAAAAGTATATTTTGCCCAGATATCTTATCTCGAAAAACAATTCTGATTGATTCCATCGCTTAAAGTGGCATTTTTCCTTGCTCAACAGATTCCCCAAGTCCCAATGGGAAAAAAATGAAGTCGGATTTTTCGTACTAGTTGTGCCCTGCATTTAAGCTGAAATGTGTTTTTGGCATTACTCTTACCCCGAAAAACATTTCCAAACGATTCTTGTGCCTAAAATGGTTTTATTACATGCTCCATAGCACCGTCACGTTAGCATGTGACAAAACTGAAGTTCGATTTTTCGTACAAGTAGTGCCCTACACTGAACGTGAAAAGTATTTTAATTTGCCCATAACTCTTATCTCAGAAAACATTTATGATTGATTCTTGCGCCTAAAGTGGCATTTTTCCATGCTCAAGTGATTCCTCAAGTCCGAATGGGAAAAAAATGAAGTCGGATTTTTTGTACCAATTGTGCCCTAAATGGAAGCTGAAAAGTGTTTTTGGCATAACTCTTAGCCCGAAAAACATTTCTAAACAATTTTTGTGCCTAAAGTGGGCTTTTTGCATGCTCCATAGCGCCATCACGTAAGAATGTTACAAAACTGAAGTTGGATTTTTCATACAAGTTGTGCCATACATTGAACGTGAAAAGTATTTTGCCCATAACTCTTATCTCGGAAAACATTTCTGATTGATTCATGTGCCTAACTAAAGTGGCATTTTTCCAGGCTTAATAGGGTGTTTTGTGCCAGTTGTGCCCTACATAGATGCTGAAAAGTGTTTTTGGCATAACTCTTACCCCGAAAAACACTTCTAGACGATTCTTCTGCCTAAAGTGGTTTTTTTCCATGCTCCACATCGCCGTCACATCAGAATGTGGAACAAATGAAGTTGGATTTTTCGTACACGTAGTGCCCTACATTGAACGTGAAAAGTATTTTGCCCATAACTGTTATCTCGAAAAACAATTTTGTTTGATTCGTTCGCCTAAAGTGGCATTTTTACATGCCCAACAGATTTCTCAAGTCCGAATGGGAAAAAAATGAAGTCGGATTTTTCGTACTAGTTGTGCCCTGCATTTAAGCTCAAATGTGTTTTTCGGATTACTCTTACCCCGAAAAACATTTCTAAACGATTCTTGTGCCTAAAGTGGTTTTATTACATGCACCATAGCACCGTCACGTTAGAATGTGACAAAACTGAAGTTGGATTTTTCATACAAGTAGTGCCCTACACTGAACGTGAAAAGTAATTTGCCCATAACTCTTATCTCGGAAAACATTTATGATTGATTCCTGTGCCTAAAGTGGCATTTTTCCAGGCTTAACAGATTCCTTAAGTCCAAATGGGAAAAAAAAAATTCGGATATTTCGTACCAGTTGTGCCATGCATGGAAGCTGAAAAGTGTGTTTGGCATAACTCTTAGCCCGAAAAACATTTCTAAACGATTCTTGTGCCTGAAGTGGTTTTTTTCCATGCTCCGCATCGCCGTCACGTCATAATGTGGAACAAATCAAGTTGGATTTTTCATACAAGTAGTGCCCAACATTAAAAGTGAAAAGTATTTTGCCCATAACTCTTATCTCTGAAAACAATTCTGATTGATTCCATCGCATAAAGTGGCATTTTTCCTTACTCAACAGATTCCTCAAGTCCGAATGGGAAAAAAATGAAGTCGGATTTTTCGTGCCAGTTGTGCCCTGCATTTTAAGCTTAAATGTGTTTTTGGCATTACTATTATCCCGAAAATCATTACTAAACGATTCTTGTGCCTAAAGGGGTTTTATTACATGCTCCATAGCACCGTCATGTCAGAATGTGACAAAACTGAAGTTGGATTTTTCGTACAAGTAGTGCCCTACACTGAACGTGAAAAGTATTTTACCCATAACTCGTATCTCGGAAAACATTTATGATTGATTCCTACGCCTAAAGTGGCATTTTTCCATGCTCAAGTGATTCCTCAAGTCCGAATGGGAAAAAAAATGAAGTCAGATTTTTCGTACCAGTTGTGCCCTAAATGGAAGCTGAAAAGTGTTTTGGCATAACTCTTAGCCCGAAAAACATTTCTAAACGATTTTTGTGCCTAAAGTGGTTTTTTTACATGCTCCTTAGCGCCATCACGTATGAATGTTACAAACTGTAGTTGGATTTTTCATGCAAGTAGTGCCCTACATTGAACGTGAAAAGTATTTTGCCCATAACTCTTATCTCGGAAAACATTTCTGGTTGATTCCTGTGCCTAAAGTGGCATTTTTCCAGGCTTAATAGATTCTTTAAGTCCGAATGGGAAAAAATGAAATCGGGTGCTTTGTACCAGTTGTGCCCTACATGGAAGCTGAAAAGTATTTTTGGCATAACTCTTATCCCGAAAAACATTTCTAAACGATTCTTGTGCCTAAAGTGGTTTTTTTCCATGCTCCACATCGTCGTCACGTCAGAATGTGGAACAAATGAAGTTGGATTTTTCGTACAAGTAGTGCCCTACATTGAAAGTGAAAAGTATTTTGCCCATTACTCTTATCTCTGAAAACAATTCTGATAGATTCCTGCGCCAAAGTGGCATTTTTCCATGCTCAACAGATTCCACAAGTCCGAATGGGAAAAAAATAAAGTCGGATTTTTCGTACCAGTTGTGCCCTGCATTTAAGCTCAAAATTGTTTTTTGCATTACTCTTAACTCGAAAAACCTTTCTAAACGATTCTTGTGCCAAAAGTGGTTTTTTTACATGCTCCACAGCGCCGTCACGTCAGAATGTGACAAAACTGAAGTTGGATTTTTCATACAAGTAAAGCCCTACGTTGAACGTGAAAAGTATTTTGCCTATAACTCTTATCCCGGAAAAGATTTCTGATTGATTCCTGCGCCTAAAGTGGCATTTTTCCATGCTCCACTGATTTCTCAAGTCCAAATGTGAAAAAAAAAATAAAGTCGGATTTTACTTACCAGTTGCGCCCTACATGGAAGCCGAAAAGTGTTTTTGGCATAACTCTTAGCCCAAAAAACATTTATAAACGATTCTTGCGCCTAAAGTGGCATTTTTCCATGCTCCAGTGATTCTTTAAGTCCGAATTGGAAAAAAGAAAGTCGGATTTTTCGTACCAGTTGTGCCCTAAATGGAAGTTGAAAAGTGTTTTTGGCATTACACTTATCCCGAAAAACCTTTCTAAACGATTCTTGTGCCTAAAGTTGTTTTTTTTTTACATGCTCCACAGCGCCGTGATGTCAGAATTTGACAAAACTGAAGTTGGATTTTTCATAGAAGTAATGCCCTACGTTGAACGTGAAAAGTATTTTTCCCATAAGAATTATCTCGGAAAAGATTTCTGATTGATTCCTGCGCCTAAAGTGGCATTTTTCCATGCTCAAGTGATTCCTCAAGTCCGAATGGGAAAAAAATGAAGTCGGATTTTTCGTACCAATTGTGTCCTGCATTTTAGCTCAAATATGTTTTTGGCATTACTCTTACCCCGACAAACATTTCTAAACGATTCTTCTGCCTAAAGTAGTTTTTTTCCATGCTCCACATCGCCGTCACGTCAGAATATGACAAAACAGAAGTTGGATTTTTCGTACAAGTAGTGCCCTACATTGAATGTCAAAATTATTTTGCCCATAATTCTAATGTCGGAAAACATTTCTGATTGATTCCTGCGCCTAAAGTGGCATTTTTCCATGCTCAACAGTTTCCTCAAGTCCGAATGGGAAAAAAAATGAAGTCGGATTTTTTGTACCAGTTGTGCCCTGCATGGATGCTGAAAAGTGTTTTTTGGCATAACTCTTAGCCCGAAAAACGTTTCTAAACGATTTTTGTGCCTAAAGTAGTTTTTTACATGCTTCATAGCCCGTTAGTTAAGAATGTGACAAAACTGAAGTTGGATTTTTCATACAAGAAGTGCCCTACATTGAATGTGAAAAGTATTTTGCCCATAACTCTTATCTCGGAAAACATTTCTGAATTATTCATGTGCCTAAAGTGGCATTTTTTCAGGCTTAACAGATTCCTTAAGTCCCAATGGGAAAAAAATAAAGTCGGATTTTTCGTACCAGTTGTGCCCTGCATTTAAGCTGAAATGTGTTTTTGGCATTAATCTTATCCCGAAAAACATTTCTAAACGATTCTTGTGCCTAAAGTGGTTTTATTACATGCTCCATAGTGCCATCATGTTAGAATGTGACAAAACTAAAGTTGGATTTTTCACACAAGTAGTGCCCTACACTGAGCGTGAAAAGTATTTTACCCATAACTCTAATCTTGGAAAACATTTTTGATTGATTCCTGCGCCTAAAGTGGCATTTTTCCATACTCAAGTGATTCCTCAAGTCCGAATGGGAAAAAAAATGAAGTCGTATTTTTCGTACCAGTTGTGCCCTAAATGGAAGCTGAAAAGTGTTTTTGGCATAACTCTTAGCCAGAAAAACATTTCTAAACGATTTTTGTGCCTAAAGTGGTTTTCTTACATGCTCCATAGCGCCATCACGTATGAATGTTACAAAACTGAAGTTTGATTTTTCATGCAAGTAGTGCCCTACATTGAACGTGAAAAGTATTTTGCCCATAACTCTTATCTTGGAAAACATTTCTGATTGATTCCGGTGGCTAAAGTGGCATTTTTGTAGGCTTAACCGATTCCTTAAGTCCGAATGGGAAAAAATGAAATCGGGTGTTTTATACCAGTTGTGCCCTACACATTTCTAAACGATTCTTGTGCCCGTAGTGCCCCACATTGAACGTGAAAAGTATTTTGCCCATAACTCTTATCTCGAAAAACAATTCTGATTGATTCCTTCGCCTAAAGTGGCATTTTTCCATGCTCAACAGATTCCTCAAGTCCGAATGGGAAAAAAGTGAAGTGAGATTTTTCGTACCAGTTGTGCCCTGCATGTAAGCTCAAATGTGTTTTTGGCATTACTCTTATCCCGAAAAACATTTCTAAACGATTCTTGTGCCTAAATGGTTTTATTACATTTTCCATAGCACCGTCACGTTAGAATGTGACAAAACTGAAGTTGGATTTTTCATACAAGTAGTGCCCTACACAGAACGTGATAAGTATTTTGCCCATAACTCTTATCTCGGAAAACATTTTTGATTGATTCCTGAGCCTAAAGGGGCATTTTTCCAGGCTCAACAGATTCCTTAAGTCCGAATGGGAAAAAAATAAAGTCGGATATTTCGTACCAGTTGTGCCATGCATGGCAGCTGAAAAGTGTTATTGGCATAACTCTTAGCACGAAAAACATTTCTAAACGATTCTTGTGCCTAAACTGGTTTTTTTCCATGCTCCACATCGCGGTCACATCAGAATGTGGAATAAATGAAGTTGGATTTTTCGTACAAGGAGTGCCCTACATTGAACGTGAAAAGTATTTTACCCATAACTCTTATCTCGGAAAACATTTCTGATTGATTCCTGCGCCTAAAGTGGCATTTTTCCATGCTCAACAGATTCCTCAAGTATGAATGGGAAAAAAATGAAGTCGGATTTTTCGTACCATTTGTGCCCTGCATTTAAGCTCAAAAGTGTTTTTGGCATTACTCTTATCCCGAAAAACCTTTCTAAATGATTATTTTGCCTAAAGTGGTTTTTTTTTTACATGCTCCACAGCGCCGTCACGTCAAAATGTGACAAAATTGTAGTTGGATTTTTAATATAAGTAATGCCCTACGTTGAACGTGAAAAGTATTTTGGCCATTGTTGAACCCTAGTTTTGATGATGACAAAGGAACAGACGCACTGGCACTGAACTAATAAGTTAAAGGAACTAACTATTAAAAGGAACGAGACTTAGGATGAAGCATTACAACGGTTCATTTATGTCAGTTGAGTAAATTGTGCCTAGATTGTAGGATAACCGTTTTATGTAGGCAAAATTGGCCTCAACACCCTGAACTATAGCTTGGGTGCACCCAACACCACCAACTATGACTAGTAGCCTAAACACCACCAACTACGGGGTGGGGTGCAGTCTGTGCTACCAACTACGGAGTGGGGTGCAGTCTGTACCATAAAAATCCACCGTCTTCGGCAACATTTTATGCTTCCGGCCTCATTTATGGTACAGAATGCACCCCACCCCATAGTTGGTGGTGTTTAGGCTACTAGTCGTAGGTGGTGGTGTTGGATGCACCCGAGCTATACTTCAGGGTGTTGAGGCCAATTTTGCCTTTTATTTAAGGAAAAATCTGATTTTAAGGAAAATCTTTAAGGAAAAGATTTTATTTTTCTAAAGATAATAAAAATCCTTTTCGGTTTTTATGAAAATATTTTAAAGATAATATTTTTTGTAAAAGGATTTTATTTCGGTTTTAATAATTAAAATGGTTTTTTAATTAAATCAGGTTTTCAAATTAATGCTGCAAGTGGTTGCTAAAATTAAGGGAGCAGTAACTCAATTCTCTCCCACGTTTAACAATGATCATGAAGATCATGGGTTGATAGAGGAACGTGTTCCTTCGGGTAAGGAACATCATGGGATAATGCTTTTACCACTAACACATGTTTTAAATCCCACGTTCAAAGTTATTACCACTATAAATACTAATATCTAATTAAGTTCCAATTTGTGTCTGACCAAGTGAATTAGTGAGTTTAACTATGTAAAGTGTCAGTGCCTTAATTCTCTTATAAAAGCCATTTGTTCTTTGCCTTCTTACTCTAATTCCACTAAGCTTATTTGATCAATTGTATTTTGATTTTTGGGGTAAGGGGACTTTGAGTGAAGTTCTGTAACAGAGAAGCTTTGAGTAAAGCAAGTTAAAGTGAGAAAAGTTCAAGTGAAGTTGAGAGGAACAACTGTTAAGGAAACAGATGTTCAGGAACTTGAGTTTAAGAAATCAAGGTGTGGCCCGTGAGTAGAATTAGGTTGTAACAAAGTTGTTTGGCCTAATTAGTGAAAGAGTTGAGTTTAAAATCCCTAATGGTCGAGGTTGTTTCTTCTTGTTGGGTCCAAGAAATTTTTCCTCGTAAAAATCCCTTGTGTTCCTTTAGCTTGTTTCTTTGTTTAATTTTACAATTCCGCAAAAAGTTACGTTTATTTCTACACATACAATTCACCCCCCTCTTGTATTGTTCCTAGTGAAATAACAATTGATATCAGAGCTATAACTCACGAAAGATAGGAAACCCTATTGAGAAAAAGATCTAAGGAACAATGAATACCACCGAGAAACTTGAGAAGATTACTCTACACAAAGGCCTCCCATGTTCAATGGAAGTTTTATTTCTACTTGAAGAACAGAATGGAGATATTCATCAAGGCTGAAAACTACTAGGTATGGAAAGTCATTGAAGTTGGTGATTTTGAGGTCACAACTACTAATGACAAAAATGAGGTGATTCCAAAACCCTTCTCTGAATATGACAAAGTTGATTTCGAAAAAATGGAAGTAAATGCAATGGCTCTTAAATTGTTACATTTTGGACTTGGACCCCATACATGAACACAATAGGATCATGGGATGCAAATCCGCAAAGCAAATATGGGATTTACTAGAAGTAACCCATGTAGGAACTAATGAAGTCAAGAGATCTAAAATTGATTTACTAATGAATCAATATGAACTATTCTCCATGAAGACTAAGGAAAGCATACAAGAGATGTTTACTCGTTTTATTAACATTATTAATGAGTTAGCTTCTCTTGGTAAGTTTATTTCATCAGAGGAATAGGTTCGAAAAGTTCTTAGGAGTCTTCCTAAGGATAGATGGATGGCTAAGGTCACTGCTTTACAAGAAACAAAAGACTTCACTAAGTTCAACTTGGAACAGCTTGCTGGATCACTTATGACTCATGAGCTTCACCTTGATACTGAGTATGGTGAAAGCTCTAAGTCATAATCCATTGCCCTCAAAGCAGATGATGAAGATGACTCTGACTCAGAAGAAGAGGAAGCAGCACTCATGGTCCGAAAATTTCGAAAGATGTACATGAACATGAAGAATGGGAACTTCAAAGGTAAAACTAAAAGGTTTTCTAGCAAAGCTTCTTGTCATAAATGTGGTAGTACAGATCACTTAATCAAGCAGTGTCCACTTTGGGAAAATGATAAGACCAAAGAAAGGAACAAAAAACGCTTCGCTGAAAGGAACAAGGAATCCAAAGCACCCTTCTCTAAAGCGAACGTTCGAAAGGCTATGATATCAGCTTGGGGAGATTCAAAGACAAAAGAGGAAGAAGAACAACAAACTGAAGAAACTGCAAATCTTTGCTTCATGGCGAACACTGACGAAAAAGAAGATGAAGAAAATGTTGACGTAAGCCAACATGGACTTGAATCAGATTTAGATGGCAAAACGAGGCCTGAAATTTATGATCTTCTTTATGATGCAATTCTTGAATGTAGAGATGAACGTGAAAAACGTGAGCAAACTGAACAAGCTCTTAAAGTTTATAAAGAACATATAGAATGGCTTAAGAAAATGAGAACGGATGTTGAAACTAGATTCTTTAATTTATTTGATAAAAATTTAAAAATCAAGGAATCATATGAGAGTGTGAAAAATGAAAATTATCTAATCAATTTAGAAATTTCACACTTAAGGGAATTTGTCCCTGTTCTAAGTTCTTTTGATATTAGATCAACCCCTTTGAAAGGTTACAGATCTGAGATCGAAAATTAAATAAAGAGAAAAATGTTTTAAAGGAACAGATCTGTAATATCAAGAAGGAACTGGTTGTTGCAAGGAACAGAGGCAAAGTGATGGCTGTTCCTAAATGGATTGAGAGACCATAGACTTTTAGAAAAGAAGGTTTTGGTTTTGAAAACTACAAGAAGAGGAACAAGAATAAGAAATATGTTGACCTACCTAGTGATAAAATTTGCATGTACTGTGGTAAGATAGGTCATTACATAAATCAATGTCAACTAAGAACTGAAATGATTGGCAAAAATGTGAAGATGAGTAACATGAAATGGGTTGCCAATTCAAATACTAGTCAAGAACAGGAACCCACGAAACAAGGGGTTCCTACAACTAACAACTAGTTGATTTTTGCAGGTTGGAGTGAGGGGGGACAACACTTGGTATCTTGATAGTGGTTGTTCTAAGCACATGACAGGAGACAAATCTAAGTTTCTCTCACTCTCAACCTACGAAGGTGGAAATGTGACTTTTGGTGACAATAAGAAAGGTAACATAGTTGCCATGGGTAAGGTTGGTAAGTCACCATCACATTCCATTGATAATGTATTTTTAGTTGAAGGTTTAAAACATAGTCTGTTAAATATGTCCCAATTCTGTGACAAGGGAAATGTTGTTAAATTTAATAGTGAAAAATGCTTGATTGTTAACATTAACTCTAAGAATGTCATCTTGGAAGGAATAAGTAAAGGGAACACATATATTGTGGATCTTGATCTTGTTCCTAAAAACAATTTGACATATCCAAAGGTACGCAAACTTCGATCAAAAGATCTTGTTTTGGGATTACCATCTATAAAATTTCATATTGATCAAGTTTGTGATGCACGTGCCAAAGGAAAGCATATTAGATCCTCTTTCAAATCTAAAACTATTGTGAGCACCACAAAACTTTTAGAATTAATTCATATGGATTTGTGTGGCTCTATGAGAATTCAAAGTAGAAGTGGAAAGAGGTATGTGTTAGTTATTGTTGATGACTACTCTAGGTATACTTGGGTTATTTTTCTCTCTAGTAAGGATGAGACTTATGATGAGTTCCTTGTCTTTGCTAAAAGAGTTCAAAATGTGAGTGGTCACAAATTAATGCATATTAGATCCGATCATGGTAAAGAATTTGAAAATTATAAATTTGATGACTTAAGCAGAAACCATGGCCTAGATCATAATTTTTCTGCCCCTAGGACACCACAACAAAATGGAGTTGTAGAAAGGAAAAATAGAACTTTGGAAGAAATGGCTAGGACCATGTTAATTGCTAGTGAACTTCCAAGGAACTTTTGGACAGAGGCTATTAGTACTGCTTGTCACATAATAAATCGTGCCATGATGAGACCTATCATTAACAAAACTCCTTATGAGCTTTATTTTGGAAAGAAACCCAATATTACTCATTTCAGAACATTTGGTTACAAATGTTTTGTTCATAACAATGGGAAAGATAATCTTGGAAAATTTGATGCTAGGAGTGATGAAGCAATATTCTTTATATTCATCAAATAGTAAGGCTTATAGAGTTTACAATAAAAGAACTATGTGTGTTGAAGAAAGTGTCCACATAATCTTTGATGAATCTGACAATTTTAATCCAAGCAAACAGGTTGATAACTTTGAGATTGGCTTGGTACGACCAAATGAGAAAGATGCAGATTCAATTGAGGAAGAAGAAGTAAAAGAGGAAAGGAACGAAGTAGATGAAAACATTTATAACAATGATGTTCCTGTTCCTCAAGATGATGGAGCTGTTCCTGTTCCTACTAAGGATGAAAATGTTGAAGGAACTAATTCAACAATTGCTGAAAGAGGAACAACTGAACAAAACTCCTCATCCTCTCATGAAACTCAAGAAGAACAACCTGTTCCCATAAGAGAGTTTCAACCAAAACCTTGGAGACATCAAAAATCACATCCAGTGGAACTCATAATAAGTGACATATCCAAAGGTACGCAAACTAGATCTCAGTTAAGGAATTTTTGTGCATTTCATGCATTCTTATCAATGATAGAACCAAGAAATCATAACGAATCCCTAACTGATTCGGATTGGATCACTACTATGCAAGCTGAATTAAATGAGTTCGAAAGAAACAAGCTATGGCATATAGTTCTCTCTTCTAAAGCAACAAAAAGTGATTGGCTTAAAATGGGTGTTTAGAAATAAACTAGATGAGTATGGAACAATTGTAAAGAACAAAGCTAGGCTTGTAGTAAAAGGTTATAATCAACAAGAAGGAATTGACTATGAAGAAACCTTTGCTCCTGTTGCTAGACTTGAAGCCATTAGAATACTAATTGCAATTGCTGCTTATATGGGATTTAAACTATATCAAATGGATGTTAAGTGTGCATTTCTAAATGACTATTTAAATGAAGATGTATATGTTGAACAACCCCCTGGATTTGAAAGCAATGATCTCCCAAACCATGTATACAAGCTTGACAAGGCTCTTTATGGGTTAAAGCAAGCGCCTAGGTCATGGTATGAGAGATTATCAAAGTTCCTTTTAGAAAACAACTTTAGAAGAGGAAAGGTGGATAAACTTTGTTTCAAAAATCGAAAGGAACTGACATACTACTTGTTCAAATATATGTTGATGACATTTTTTTCGGAGCAACAAATGAAACATTGTGCAAAGAATTCTCAAATCTCATGAGTAATGAATTTGAGATGAGTATGATGGGTGAGTTAAATTTCTTTCTTGGGTTACAAATTAAGCAAACTGAAAAAGGAATAATTATTAACCAACAAAAATACATAAAGGAACTGCTAAAGAAATATGGCCTTGAAAATTCAAAGATAAATCACACTCCTATGGGAACTTCAACTAGATCAGATGAAGATTCCATAGGAACAAGTGTTGATCAAACAAAATATAGAGGCATGATTGGTTCACTTTTATATCTGACTGCTAGTCGTCCAGACATAGCTTTTAGTGTTGATTTGTGTGCTAGATTTCAAGCTAATCCCAAGGAGTCTCATCTAACTGCCGTGAAGAGAATTCTTAGATAGCTTAAAGGAACAGATGATCTTGGACTTTTCTATCCAAGAAGTGATACATTTGAGTTAAGAGGATATGATGATGCTGATTATGCTGGGGATCTTGTAAATAGGAAAAGTACCTCAGGTATGGTTCAATTTCTTAGTTATAGTTTAGTTTCTTGGAGCACCAAGAAACAAAACACAGTTGCTTTATCCACTGCTGAAGCAGAATATGTAGATGCTGCTGCATGTTGCTCTCAAATGCTTTGGATAAAACAACAACTTTGTGACTATGGAATAATCTTTAATTGTGTTCCTATTTATTGTCATAATACTAGTGCCATTAGTATCTCAAAAGATCCAGTGCATCATTCTAGAGTTAAGCATATACTACCTCCGTCCCAGAATAGTCTGAACACTTTCCTTTTATGTTTGTCCCAAATTAGTTTGAACACTTCTTTTTATGGCATGGTCCCACTATTAATATATTATTTCTTTTACACATCTTTGGCCCACACTCTACCTTTTATCAATAAAAAGTTACCTAAGTTTCTCTCTCCTCTAATTAAAAATACCCCACCAACTCCTATCACATCTACTTTTTAAATAAAATAACATTTGATAGCCACACTACAACTTATCACCTTAAACTACGTGTCCCAATAAGTGTTCAGATCTTTCTGGGACAGAGGGAGTACATATCAAACATCACTTTCTAAAAAAAAATGTGGAAAAAGGTTTGATTAAACTTGAGTTTTGTCAAACTGAAAATCAGATTGCTGATATACTAAATAAGCCTCTACAAAGAGATAGATATAAAAAATTAAGGCTTGAGTTAGGCTTAATAAAACTTAAGTAATTGTTCCTATTCCAATCCCCCATTTCTGAATTGATTTGTCATACTCTATGTGATATTAAGTGACTGTGATTAATTGCCTAAGACCATTGCAAATTAAGATGTTAAAAACATGTACATGGATTCAAAGGAATAAAGCAACTCACAAATGTCACATAATACTCCCCTTATTGTTCCTAAGTTAAAGAAACATTCATGATATGAAGAATGTTGACATTTAGCATAAGTTGTTCCTATAGCACAAGTTCCTTAAAATTTATTTTCTTTCCATAAATTAAATAGTCCATAAAAACCAAAAATCCGAAAATCCCAAAAATATAGGAATCAGATTTAATCAAGTCATGATTCCCTTTTTATCTTTTCTTTTATTTTTATCTTTTATTTTTGTTTTTATCCTTTTAATTTTTACGCATGTAACTCCTCATTTACTGTTACATGCATCTTCTTCTTTCTTCCATCCCAAACCGTGTTCCTTAAACGCTTCAACTTCACCATATTCATCTCCTTCACACCTCTTCGCACGACATAAAACCTCAAATTCTTTTCACCAAATAGAAAAAACCTCACTCAATTCACCTTTTCCAAAAACAAAAACTCCCAAAACCTCTCAAATGGAAAAACCCTCTTCTCCAACCAAAACCCTAGAAATCGTAAAATCTCAAGAAACAACAATGGTGGTAGAAGAGCAAAAATTGGAGTCACCTAGGAGAAGTGTGAGAAGAAGAAAACTAATTGGGGAAGAAGATGAAGAAGAATCCCCGGAACAAGTTAAGGGGGAAGAAGAAACTACACCTGTTCCTTCCAAAGGAACCGCTGCTTCTTCCTCCAAGAAACGAGTGGAAAGAAGCGATTCAAGGTATGTCTTAGGATTTTGTGTTGATTTGGAGTGGGCCAAGAAAGTTAGATTCAATGAATTAACCGACATACTAAAGGAACAGGGTATGGAATACTTGTTTGAAACCGCTTTTAACAATGCCTTAGTTCCTTTAGCTATGGATGAATTTTGTGCAAACTTCATCAACACTGATGGAGTATGTACTACAGAACTTAGGGGGAAGAAAAGAAAATTTTCCCAAGAAACTTTAGCAAAAATATGGGATGTTCCTTGCAAAGGAACTGATCTGTATTTTAAGAGGAAAGGAACTGTCGCCTTTCCCAATTTCTCCCAAGATGAAATTGTTGAATCTTTTGGGGGAACTGCTGGCCAAAACAAAATAAATCACAATCTTCTTTCTCCTGTCCACAAAATTCTATTTAATCTTGTTTGGAGAGCACTCATTCCTCGAACTGAAAATAGGAATGAGGTGGGTCTCTCTCTTAGATATGTGTTACATGTTTTGCCTTGACCACCACATTCAAATAAACTTTCCTTCTCTCTTTATCCAACATCTAACTCATTGCATTGAAAATCATTGTGTTGTTGGCTATGGTGAATTGATCACCTCTCTTCTTTCTCACTTTAAAGTGAAGACTACTGGTTGGCCTATATTGGTGATAAAACAAGGAAATATTCTCAATGAAAAAACTTTGTATGGTTTGGACCTCTCTGTCCATGAGGGAGTGTTAACTCAAGGGAGGATTGCTACTAGTTCCTCTCAAAAGAGAAAACTGCCCAAGACAGTGGAAGAGGAACCAGTGGAAGTTATACTGGAGGAACAAGTTCCTGCTTCTACAGAACCAAAGGAACAGAAACCCAAGAGGTGCAAAACTGTTGCCAAAAAGCCTTCCCCTCCTGTTCCTAAAAGAGTTAGACAAAGCACTAGATTGAAAATTGTTAAAATTGTCCCTGTTCCTTCTAATAAGGACTCTCCCTTAGTCCTATCTGATGCAGAGGAACAGGATCACAATTCACCTAAGGAGCCAACTCTTCCCTCCTCACCACAAAAACCAGTAACCATCACCACCATTCTTTCCATCTCTCCCTCATCCTTCTCTGTTCCTTCCAGCTTTGAACAGTTGAAGGTTGAGATGAACGAACCAAAACCTTTCTCCTCTACATCTACTAACCTTCCACCACAACCACCTTTTCTTCCTTCCATTTACACCACCACCTCACCTTCTGTTTCTCTCCCAGGAACAGCAGGTCCTTCACAAGAAAACACCCCAGTTCCTCCACCTAAACTATCTTCTGCCTCTAGTTCTAAGGGAAAGGAACAAGTTCCTTCAGATGAGTTTGGTTGGGTTAATGAAGTGTGTCTCCCTGCTCAACATATGATTAAGTTTTACAATCAACTTCACTGGACTTTAGATGCTAAAACTGATAAAATGATGGGTTTAATGAAAGTTTTTAGTGATACTGTGATTGAACAACAAAAGAACATGGAGATGATGGCCCAAGCCATTAACTGTTTGAAGCAGCAACTTGATGGGCAACATGGAGAGGTGATGAAGAAGTTGGAAGAAGTGGTTGAGGAAGAAGTCGTCGAGGAACACCATTCCCCTTCCCTTCCAAATGTCTAGTTCTTGTTTCTCTTAAAGGAACAATAATTCTTTGCTTTTGTTTTTTTCTTTTCTTTTCTTTGCTTCTTTTGTCTTTTGTACTTTAATGGAACAAGTGCTATAAATAGATAACTTTTGCTATATTTGTCTTCCTATATGATTTGTGTGCATAATTTCTTACTTGGAATGGCTAGTATTATGTGATTGATGTTTGAGCAAGTCTAACCTTTGCAATTCCTAACTTAACCATTTTTGGTGCTTGTTAATGGTCTCAAGGTCTTGTACATATAAGTATTTCCAAAATCACCAAGCGTTTGATCTTTTTGACGATGACAAAGGGGGAAAAGATAAGGAACAAACTAAGTCAGTTGAAAAAAGAAAAAATTGAAAAATAAAAAAATAATAAAATGTCAGATTTAAATCCTTAATCTGCCTTAATTAAATTATCTAAATTATTATTTTATCTTTTTCATTCTCTTATGTTATTTGTTGTTTTCCTTAGTTTGTAACTTTGTTGTTATCATCAAAAAGGGGGAAATTGTTGAACCCTAGTTTTGATGATGACAAAGGAACAAAGATGCAAACTAAGTATTGGACTAACAAGGTGTTTAAGTGAATGAATTTCAAGGTATGAATGCAAGGAACAAAGAGAATACTAAGTCAAAGAAGAAATCAAGTTTGGATTTTGAAGACTAAGTAAAGATGTTTCATAATTTGGTACTGGAGCAGCATTGGAGCAAGAAGACTAAAGCGAGGCTTTTTGTTTCTAGTTCCATTTTAAAGGAACGAGTAAGAATGGTAAGGAGCTATGGCAATTTAGAATGAGAATGAGCATTTGTTCCTTTGAAAGGAACAAACACACTGGCGCTGAACTAATAAGTTAAAAGAACTAACTATTAAAAGGAATGAGACTTAGGATGAAGCATTACAACGGTTCATTTATGTCAGTTGAGTAAATTGTGCCTAGATTCTAGGTAACCGTTTTATTTAAGGAAAAATCTGATTTTAAAGAAAATCTTCTTAAGGAAAAGATTTTATTTTTCTAAATATAATAAAAATCCTTATCGGTTTATATGAAAATATTTTAAAGATAATATTTTTTGTAAAAGGATTTTATTTCGGTTTTAATAATTAAAATTGTTTTTTAATTAAATCAGATTTTCAAATTAATGCTGCAAGTGGTTGCTAAAATTAAGGGAGCAGTAACTCAATTCTCTCCCACGTTTAACAATGATCATGGAGATCATGGGTTGATTGAGGAACGTGTTCCTTCGGGTAAGGAACATCATGGGATAATGCTTTTACCACTAACACATGTTTTAAATCCTACGTTCTAAGTTATTACCACTATAAATACTAATGTCTAATTAAGTTCCAATTTGTGTCTGACCAAGTGAATTAGTGAGTTTAACTAAGTAAAGTGTTAGTGCCTTAATTCTCTTATAAAAGCCATTTGTTCTTTGCCTTCTTACTCTAATTCCACTAAGCTTATTTGATTAATTGTATTTTGGTTTTTGGGGTAAGGGGACTTTGAGTGAACTTCTGTAAGAGAGAAGCTTTGAGTAAAGCAAGTTAAAGTGAGAAAACTTCAAGTGAAGTTGAGAGGAACAACTGTTAAGGGAACAGTTGTTCAGAAACTTGAGTTTAGTAACTCAAGGTGTGGCCCGTGAGTAGAATTAGGTTGTAACAAAGTTGTTTGGCCTAATTAGTGAAAGAGTTGAGTTTAAAATCCTTAGTGGTCGAGGTTGTTTCTTCTTGTTGGGCCCAAGAAGTTTTTCCTCGTAAAAATCCCTTGTGTTCCTTTACCTTGTTTCTTTGTTTAAGTTTACAATTCTGCAAGAAGTTACGTTTATTTCTACACATACAATTCACCCCCCCTCTTGTATTGTTCCTAGTGAAATAAACCCATAACTCTAATATCAGAATACATTTCTGATTGATTCCTGCGCCTAAAGTGGCATTTTTCCATGCTCAATCCTTAAGTCCGAATGGGAAAAAAAATGAAGTCGGATTTTTCGTACCAGTTGTGCCCTACATGGAAGCTGAAAAATGTTTTTGGCATAACACTTAGCTCGAAAAACATTTCTAAATGATTCTTGTGCCTAAAGAAGTTTTTTTCCATGCTCCACGGCCCCATCATGTTAGAATGTGGAAAAAATGAAGTTGGATTTTTCGTACAAGTAGTGCCCTACATTGAACGTGAAAAGTATTTTGACCACAACTCTTATCTCAGAAAACATTTTTGATTGATTCCTGCGCATAAAGTTGCATTTTTCCAAGCTCAACAGATTCCTCAAGTCCGAATGGGAAAAAAATGAAGACGGGTTTTTCGTACCAGTTGTGCCCTGCATGGATGCTGAAAAGTTTTTTTTGGCATAACTCTTAGCCCGAAAAACATTTCTAAACGATTCTTGTGCCTAAAGTGGGTTTTTTCCATGCTCCACATCGCCGTCACGCCATAATGTGGAACAAATGAAGTTGGATTTTTCGTACAAGTAGTTCCCCACATTGAAAATGAAAAGTATTTTGCCCATAACTCTTATCTCGGAAAACAATTCTCATTGATTCCTGCGCCTAAAGTGGCATTTTTTCATGCTCAACAAATTCCTCAAGTCCGAAAGGGAAAAAAATGAAGTCGGATTTTTCGTACCAGGTGTGCCTGCATGGATGCTGAGAAGTGTTTTTGGTATAACTCTTAGCCCGAAAAAGATTTCTATACGATTCTTGTTCCTAAAGTGGTTTTTTGACATACTCCACATCGCCGTCACGTCAGAATGTGGAACAAATGGAGTTGAATTTTTCACACAAGTAGTGCCCTACATGGAACGTGAAAAGTATTTTCCCATAACTCTTATCTCGGAAAACATTTCTGATTCAGTCCTGTGCCTAAAGTGGCATTTTTCCAAGCTCAACAGATTCCACAAGTCCGAATTGGTAAAAAATGAAGTCGGATTTTTCATGCCAGTTGTTTCTAGCATTTGAGCTCAAAAGTGTTTTTGGCATTACTCTTATCCCGAAAAACCTTTCCAAACGATGCTTGTGCCTAAAGTTGTTTTTTTTACATGCTCCATAGCGCCGTCACGTCAAAATGTGACAAAACTGAAGTTGGACTTTTCATACAAGTATTGCCCTACGTTGAACGTGAAAAGTATTTTACCCACAACTCTTATCTCGGAAAACATTTATGATTGATTCCTGCGCCTAAAGTGGCATTCTTCCATGCTCAAGTGATTCCTCAAGTCCGAATGGGAAAAAATGAAGTCGGATTTTTCGTAGCAGTTGTGCCCTACATGGAAGGTGAAAAGTGTTTTTGGCATAACTCTTAGCCCAAAAAACATAGCTAAACGATTCCTGTGCCTAAAGTGAATTTGTTTTCCATGCTCCACAGCTCCAACACGATAGAATGTGCAAAAAATGAAATTGGATTTTTCGTACAAGTAGTGCCCTAAATTGCTCGTGAAAAGTATTTTGCCCATATCTCTTATCTCAGAAAACATTTCTGATTGATTCCAGCGCCTAAAGTGACATTTTTCCATGGTCAATAGATTCCTCAAGTCCGAATGGGAAAAAATGAAGTCGGATTTTTCGTACCAGTTGTGCCCTGCATGCATGCTGAAAAGTGTTTTTGGCATAACTCTTACGCCGATAAACATTTCTAAACGATTCTTGTGCCTCATGTGGTTTTGTTCCATGCTCCACATCACCGTCACGTCAGAATGTTGAACAAATGGAGTTGGATTTTTCATACAAGTAGTGCCCTACATTGAACGTGAAAAGTATTTTGCCCATAACTCTTATCTCGGAAAACATTTCTGAATCACTCCTGTGCCTAAAGTGACATTTTTCCAGGCTCAACAGATTCCTCAAGTCCGAATGGCTAAAAAATGATGTCGGATTTTTCATGCCAGTTGTTTCCTGCATTTAAGCTCAAAACTGTTTTTGGCATTATACTTATCCCGGAAAACCTTTATAAACGATTCTTGTGCCTAAAGTTGTGTTTTTACATGCTCCACAACGCAGTCACGTCAGAATGTGACAAAACTGAAGTTGGACTTTTCATACAAGTAATGCCCTACGTTAAACGTGAAAAGTATTTTGCCCATAACTCTTATCTCGAAAAACATTTATGATTGATTCCTGCGCCTAAAGTTGCATTTTTCCATGCTCAAGTGATTTTTCAAGTCCGAATGGGAAAAAAAATGAAGTCGGATTTTTCGTGCCAGTTGTGCCCTACATGGATGGTGAAAAGTGTTTTTGGCATAACTCTTAGCCCGAAAAAACATTTCTAAAAGATTATTGTGCCTAAAGTGGTTTTTTTCCATGCTCCACGGCTCCATCATGTTAGAATGTGGAAAAAATGAAGTTGGATTTTTCATACAAGTAGTGCCCTAAATTGAACGTGAAAAGAATTTTGCCCATAACTCATATCTCGGAAAACATTTCTGATTGATTCCTGGCCTAAAGTACCATTTTTCCACGGTCAACAGATTCCTCAAGTCCGAATGGGAAAAAAATAAAGTTGGATTTTTCGTACCAGTTATGCCCTGCATGGAAGCTGAAATTTGTTTTTGGCATAACTCTTAGCCCGAAAAACATTTCAAAACGATTCCTGTGGCTAAAGTGGTTTTTTTCCATGTCCCACATCGCCGTCACGTCAGAATGTGGAACAAATGAAGTTGGATTTTTCGTACAAGTAGTGCCATACATTGAACGTGAAAAGTATTTTGCCCATAACTCTTATCTCGAAAAACAATTCTGATTGATTCCTTCGCCTAAAGTGGCATTTTTCCATGCTCAACAGATTCCTCATATCCGAATGGGAAAAAAATGGAGTCGGATTTTTCATGCAAGTTGTGCCATGCATTTAAGCTCAAATGTGTTTTTGGCATTACTCTTATCCCGCAAAACCTTTCGAAATGATTCTTGTGCCTAAAGTGGTTTTTTTACATGCTCCACAGCGCCGTCATGTCAGAATGTTACAAAGCTGAAGTTGGATTTTTCATACAAGTAATGCCCTACATTGAACGTGAAAAGTAGTTTGCCCATAACTCTTATCTCGGAAAACATTTAAGATTTATTCCTGCGCCTAAAGTGGCATTTTTCCATGCTCAAGAAGTCGGATTTTTCGTAGCAGTTGTGCCCTACATGGAAGGTGAAAAGTGTTTTTGGCATAACTCTTAGCCCGAAAAACATTTCTAAACGATACTTGTGGTTAAAGTGGTTTTTTTTCCATGCTCCACATCTCCGTCACGTCAGAATGTGGAACAAATGAAGTTGGATTTTTCGTATAAGTAGTGCCCTACATTGAACGTGAAATGTATTTTGCCCATAACTCTTATCTCGAAAAACAATTCTGATTTATTCGTTCGCCTAAAGTGGCATTTTTCCATGCTCAATAGATTCCTCAAATCCAAATGGGAAAAAAATGAAGTCGGATTTTTCATACCAGTTGTGCCCTGCATTTAAGCTCAAATGTGTTTTTGGCATTACTTGTATCCCGCGAAACGTTTCGAAACGATTCTTGTGCCTAAAGTGGTTTTTTACATGCTCCACAGCGTCGTCACGTCAGAATGTGACAAAGCTGAAGTTGGATTTTTCATACAAGTAATGCCCTACATTGAACGTGAAAAGTATTTTGCCCATAACTCTTATCTCGGAAAACATTTAAGATTGATTCCTGCGCCTAAAGTGGCATTTTTCCATGCTCAAGTGATTCCTCAAGTCCGAATGGGACAAAAAATGAAGTCGGATTTTTCGTAGCAGTTGTGCCCTACATGGAAGGTGAAAAGTGTTTTTGGCATAACTCTTAACCCGAAAAACATAGCTAAACGATTCTTGTGCCTAAAGTGGTTTTTTTTCCATGCTCCACAGCTCCACCACGTTAGAACGTGGAAAAAATGTAGTTGGATTTTTCTTACAAGTAGTGCCCTAAATTGAACATGAAAAGTATTTTGCCCATAACTCTTATCTCGGAAAACATTTCTGATTGATTCCTGCGCCTAAAGTGGCATTTTTCCATGGTGAACAGATTCCTCAAGTCCGAATGGGAAAAAAATGAAGTCAAATTTTTCGTACCAGTTGTGCCTCGCATGCATGCTGAAAAGTGTTTTTGGCATAACTCTTAGCCCAAAAAACATTTGTAAACGATTCTTGTGCCTAAAGTGGTTTTTTTCCAAGCTCCACATTGCCGTCACGTTAGAATGTGGAACAAATGAAGTTGGATTTTTCGTACAAGTAGTGCCCTACGTTAAACGTGAAAAGTATTTTGCCCATAACTCTTATCTCGGAAAACATTTATGATTAATTCCTGCGCCTAAAGTGGCATTTTTCCATGCTCAAGTGATTCCTCAAGTCCGAATAGGAAAAAAATGAAGTCGGATTTTTCGTACCAGTTGTGCCCTACATGGAAGGTGAAAAGTGTTTTTGGCATAACTCGTAGCCCCAAAAACATTTCTAAACGATTTCTTGTGCCTAAAGTGATTTTTTTTTCCATGCTCCACGGCTCCATCACGTTAGAATGTGGAAAAAATGAAGTTGGATTTTTCGTACAAGTAGTGCCTAAATTGAACGTGAAAAGTATTTTGCCCATAACCCTTATCTCGGAAAACATTTCTGAGTCACTCCTGTGCCTAAAGTGGCATTTTTCCAGGCTCAACAGATTCCTCAAGTCCGAATGGGTAAAAAATGAAGTCGGATTTTTCTTGCCAGTTGTTTCCTGCATTTAAGCTCAAAACTGTTTTTGGCATTACTCTTATCCCGGAAAACCTTTCTAAACGATTCTTGTGCCGAAAGTTGTGTTTTTACATGCTCCACAACGCCGTCACGTCAGAATGTGACAAAACTAAAGTTGGACTTTTCATATAAGTAATGCCCTACGTTAAACGTGAAAAGTATTTTGCCCATAACTCTTATCCTGGGAAACATTTATGATTGATTCCTGCGCCTAAAGTGGCATTTTTCCATGTTCAAGTGATTCCTCAAGTCCGAATGGGAAAAAAAATGAAGTCGGATTTTTCGTGTCAGTTGTGCCCTTCATGGAAGGTGAAAAGTGGTTTTGGCATAACTCTTAGCCCGAAAAACATTTCTAAAAGATTCTTGTGCCTAAAGTGGTTTTTTTCCATGCTCCACGGCTTCATCATGTTAGAATGTGGAAAAAATGAAGTTGGATTTTTCATACAAGTAGTGCCCTAAATTGAACGTGAAAAGAATTTTGCCCATAACTCTTATCTCGGAAAACATTTCTGATTGATTCCTGGCTTAAAGCGCCATTTTTCCACGGTCAACAGATTCCTCAAGTCCGAATGGGAAAAAAATAAAGTCCGATTTTTCGTACCAGTTGTGCCCTACATGCATGCTGAAAAGTGTTTTTGGCATATCTCTTAGCCCGGAAAACCTTTCTAAACGATTCTTGTGCCTAAAGTTTTTTTACATGCTCCACAGCGCCGTCACGTCAGAATGTGACAAAACTGGAGTTGGATTTTTCATACAAGTAGTGCACTACATTGAACATGAAAAGTATTTTGCCCATAACTCTTATCTCGGAAAACATTTCTGATTGATTCCTGTGCCTAAAGTGGCATTTTTCCACGCTTAACAGATTCCTTAAGTCCGAATGGGAAAAAACTGAAGTCGGATTTTTCGTACCAATTATGCCCTGCATGGAAGCTGAAATTTATTTTTGGCATAACTCTTAGCCCGAAAAACATTTCTAAACGATTCCTGTGGCTAAAGTGGTTTTTTTCCATGTCCCACATCGCCGTCACGTCAGAATGTGGAACAAATGAAGTTGGATTTTTCGCACAAGTAGTGCCCTACATTGAACGTGAAAAGTATTTTGCCCATAACTCTTATCTCGAAAAACAATTCTGATTGATTCCTTCGCCGAAAGTGGCATTTTTCCATGCTCAACAGATTCCTCATATCCGAATGGGAAAAAAATGGAGTCGGATTTTTCATGCTAGTTGTGCCATGCATTTAAGCTCAAATGTGTTTTTGGCATTACTCTTATCCCGCAAAACCTTTCGAAGTGATTCTTGTGCCTAAAGTGGTTTTTTTACATGCTCCACAGCGCCGTCATGTCAGAATGTTACAAAGCTGAAGTTGGATTTTTCATACAGGTAATGCCCTACATTGAACGTGAAAAGTAGTTTGCCCATAACTTTTTCTCGGAAAACATTTAAGATTTATTCCTGCGCCTAAAGTGGCATTTTTCCATGCTCAAGAAATCGGATTTTTCGTACCAGTTGTGCCCTACATGGAAGGTGAAAAGTGTTTTTGGCATAACTCTTAGCCCGAAAAACATTTCTAAACGATTCTTGTGGTTAAAGTGGTTTTTTTTCCATGCTCCACATCGCCGTCACGTCAGAATGTGGAACAAATGAAGTTGGATTTTTCGTACAAGTAGTGCCCTACATTGAACGTGAAATGTATTTTGCCCATAACTCTTATCTCGAAAAACAATTCTGATTTATTCGTTCGCCTAAAGTGGCATTTTTCCATGCTCAACAGATTCCTCAAATCCGAATGGGAAAAAAATAAAGTCGGATTTTTCATACCAGTTGTGCCCTCCATTTAAGCTCAAATGTGTTTTTGGCATTACTCTTATCCCGCAAAACCTTTCGAAACGATTCTTGTGCCTAAAAAAGTTTTTTACATGCTCCACAGCGTCGTGACGTCAGAATGTGACAAAGCTGAAGTTGGAATTTTCATACAAGTACATTGAACGTGAAAAGTATTTTGCCCATAACTCTTATCTCGGAAAACATTTAAGATTGATTCCTGCGCCTAAAGTGGCATTTTTCCATGCTCAAGTGATTCCTCAAGTCCGAATGGGAAAAAAAATGAAGTCGGATTTTTCATAGCAGTTGTGCCCTACATGGAAGGTGAAAAGTGTTTTTGGCATAACTCTTAACCCGAAAAACATAGCTAAACGATTCTTGTGCCTAAAGTGGTTTTTTTTCCATGCTCCACAGCTCCACCACGTTAGAATGTGGAAAAAATGAAGTTGGATTTTTCTTACAAGTAGTGCCCTAAATTGAACATGAAAAGTATTTTGCCCATAACTCTTATCTCGGAAAACATTTCTGATTGATTCCTGCGCCTAAAGTGGCATTTTTCCATGGTGAACAGATTCCTCAAGTCCGAATGGGAAAAAAATGAAGTCAAATTTTTCGTACCAGTTGTGACTTGCATGCATGCTGAAAAGTGTTTTTGGCATAACTCTTAGCCCAAAAAACATTTGTAAACGATTCTTGTGCCTAAAGTGGTTTTTTTCCTAGCTCCACATTGCCGTCACGTTAGAATGTGGAACAAATGAAGTTGGATTTTTCGTACAAGTAGTGCCCTACGTTAAACGTGAAAAGTATTTTGCCCATAACTCTTATCTCGGAAAACATTTATGATTAATTCCTGCGCCTAAAGTGGCATTTTTCCATGCTCAAGTGATTGCTCAAGTCCGAATAGGAAAAAAATGAAGTCGGATTTTTCGTACCAGTTGTGCCCTACATGGAAGGCGAAAAGTGTTTTTGGCATAACTCGTAGCCCGAAAAACATTTCTAAACGATTTCTTGTGCCTAAAGTGGTTTTTTTCCATGCTCCACGGCTCCATCACGTTAGAATGTGGAAAAATTGAAGTTGGATTTTTCGTACAAGTAGTGCCTAAATTGAACGTGAAAAGTATTTTGCCTATAACCCTTATCTCGGAAAACATTTCTGAGTCACTCCTGTGCCTAAAGTGGCATTTTTCCAGGCTCAACAGATTCCTCAAGTCCGAATGGGTAAAAAATGAAGTCGGATTTTTCTTGCCAGTTGTTTCCTGCATTTAAGCTCAAAACTGTTTTTGGCATTACTCTTATCCCGGAAAACCTTTCTAAACTATTCTTGTGCCTAAAATTGTGTTTTTACATGCTCCACAGCGCCGTCACGTCAGAATGTGACAAAACTGAAGTTGGAGTTTTCATACAAGTAATGCCCTACGTTAAACGTGAAAAGTATTTTGCCCATAACTCTTATCTCGGGAAACATTTATGATTGATTCCTGCGCCTAAAGTGGCATTTTTCCATGCTCAAGTGATTCCTCAAGTCCGAATGGGAAAAAAAATGAAGTCGGATTTTTCGTGCCAGTTGTGCCCTACATGGAAGGTGAAAAGTGTTTTTGGCATAACTCTTAGCCCGAAAAACATTTCTAAAAGATTCTTGTGCCTAAAGTGGTTTTTTTCCATGCTCCACGGCTTCATGATGTTAGAATGTGGAAAAAATGAACTTGGATTTTTCATACAAGTAGTGCCCTAAATTGAACGTGAAAAGAATTTTGCCCATAACTCTTATCTCGGAAAACATTTCTGATTGATTCCTGGCCTAAAGTGCCATTTTTCCACGGTCAACAGATTCCTCAAGTCCGAATGGGAAAAAAATAAAGTCCGATTTTTCGTACCAGTTGTGCCCTACATGCATGCTGAAAATTTTTTTTGGCATATCTCTTAGCCCGGAAAACCTTTCTAAACGATTCTCGTGCCTAATGTTTTTTTACATGCTCCACAACGCCGTCATGTCAGAATGTGACAAAACTGGAGTTGGATTTTTCATACAAGTAGTGCACTACATTGAACATGAAAAGTATTTTGCCCATAACTCTTATCTCGGAAAACATTTCTGATTGATTCCTGTGCCTAAAGTGGCATTTTTCCACGCTTAACAGATTCCTTAACTCCGAATGGGAAAAAACTGAAGTCGGATTTTTCGTACCAGTTATGCCCTGCTTGGAATCTAAAATTTGTTTTTGGCATAACTCTTAGCCCGAAAAACATTTCTAAACGATTTTTGTGGCTAAAGTGGTTTTTTTCCATGTCCCACATCGCCGTCACGTCAGAATGTGGAACAAATGAAGTTGGATTTTTCGTACAAGTAGTGCCCTACATTGAACGTGAAAAGTATTTTGTCCATAACTCTTATCTCGAAAAACAATTTTGATTGATTCCTTCGCCTAAAGTGGCATTTTTCCATGCTCAACAGATTCCTCATATCCGAATGGGAAAAAAATGGAGTCGGATTTTTCATGCCAGTTGTGCCATGCATTTAAGCTCAAATGTGTTTTTGGCATTACTCTTATCCCGTAAAACCTTTCGAAATGATTCTTGTGCCTAAAGTAGTTTTTTTACATGCTCCACAGCGCCGTCATGTCAGAATGTTACAAAGCTGAAGTTGGATTTTTCATACAAGTAATGCCCTACATTGAACGTCAAAAGTAGTTTGCCCATGACTCTTATCTCGGAAAACATTTAAGATTTATTTCTGCGCCTAAAGTGGCATTTTTCCAAGCTCAAGAAGTCGGATTTTTCGTACCGGTAGTGCCCTACATGGAAGGTGAAAAGTGTTTTTGGCATAACTCTTAGCCCGAAAAACATTGCTAAACGATTCTTGTGGTTAAAGTGGTTTTTTTTCCATGCTCCACATCGCCGTCACGTCAGAATGTGGAACAAATGAAGTTGGATTTTTCGTACAAGTAGTGCCCTACATTGAACGTGAAATGTATTTTGCCCATAACTCTTATCTCGAAAAACAATTCGGATTTATTTGTTCGCCTATAGTGGCATTTTTCCATGCTCAACAGATTTCTCAAATCCGAATGGGAAAAAAATGAAGTCGGATTTTTCATACCAGTTGTGCCCTGCATTTAAGCTCAAATGTGTTTTTGGCATTACTCTTATCCCGCAAAACCTTTCGAAACGATTCTTGTGCCTAAAGTGGTTTTTTACATGCTCCACAGGCGTCGTCACGTCGAGAATGTGACAAAGGCGAAGTTGGATTTTTCATACAAGTAATGCCCTACATTGAACGTGAAAAGTATTTTGCCCATAACTCTTATCTCGGAAAACATTTAAGATTGATTCCTGCGCCTAAAGTGGCATTTTTCCATGCTCAAGTGATTCCTCAAGTCCGAATGGGAAAAAAAATGAAGTCGGATTTTTCGTAGAAGTTGTACCCTACATGGAAGGTGAAAAGTGTTTTTGGCATAACTCTTAACCCGAAAAACATAGCTAAACGATTCTTGTGCCTAAAGTGGTTTTTTTTTCATGCTCCACAGCTCCACCACGTTAGAATGTGGAAAAAAAAAAAGTTGGATTTTTCTTACAAGTAGTGCCCTTAATTGAACATGAAAAGTATTTTGCCCATAACGCTTATCTCGGAAAACATTTATTATTGATTCCTGCGCCTAAAGTGGCAATTTTCCATGCTCAACAGATTCCATAAGTCCGAATGGGAAAAAAAATGAAGTCTGATTTTTCGTACCGGGTTGTGCCCTGCATTTAAGCTCAAAAGTGTTTTTAGCATTACTCTTATCCCGAAAAACCTTTTTAAACGATTATTAAGCCTAAAGTGGTTTTTTAGATGCTCCATAGCGCCATCACGTCAAAATGTGACAAAACTGAAGTTGGATTTTTCATACAAGTAGTGCCCTAAATTGAACGTGAAAAGAATTTTGCCCATAACTCTTATCTCGGAAAACATTTCTGATTGATTCCTGTGCCTAAAGTGGCATTTTTCCACGCTTAACAGATTCCTTAAGTCCGAATGGGAAAAAACTGAAGTCGGATTTTTCGTACCAGTTATGCCCTGCTTGGAATCTAAAATTTGTTTTTGGCATAACTCTTAGCCCGAAAAACATTTCTAAACGATTTTTGTGGCTAAAGTGGTTTTTTTCCATGTCCCACATCGCCGTCACGTCAGAATGTGGAACAAATGAAGTTGGATTTTTCGTACAAGTAGTGCCCTACATTGAACGTGAAAAGTATTTTGTCCATAACTCTTATCTCGAAAGACAATTCTGATTGATTCCTTCGCCTAAAGTGGCATTTTTCCATGCTCAACAGATTCCTCATATCCGAATGGGAAAAAAATGGAGTCGGATTTTTCATGCCAGTTGTGCCATGCATTTAAGCTCAAATGTGTTTTTGGCATTACTCTTATCCCGTAAAACCTTTCGAAATGATTCTTGTGCCTAAAGTAGTTTTTTTACATGCTCCACAGCGCCGTCATGTCAGAATGTTACAAAGCTGAAGTTGGATTTTTCATACAAGTAATGCCCTACATTGAACGTCAAAAGTAGTTTGCCCATGACTCTTATCTCGGAAAACATTTAAGATTTATTTCTGCGCCTAAAGTGGCATTTTTCCATGCTCAAGAAGTCGGATTTTTCGTACCAGTTGTGCCCTACATGGAAGGTGAAAAGTGTTTTTGGCATAACTCTTAGCCCGAAAAACATTGCTAAAGGATTCTTGTGGTTAAAGTGGTTTTTTTCCATGCTCCACATCGCCGTCACGTCAGAATGTGGAACAAATGAAGTTGGATTTTTCGTACAAGTAGTGCCCTACATTGAACGTGAAATGTATTTTGCCCATAACTCTTATCTCGAAAAACAATTCGGATTTATTTGTTCGCCTATAGTGGCATTTTTCCATGCTCAACAGATTCCTCAAATCCGAATGGGAAAAAAATGAAGTCGGATTTTTCATACCAGTTGTGCCCTGCATTTAAGCTCAAATGTGTTTTTGGCATTACTCTTATCCCGCAAAACCTTTCGAAACGATTCTTGTGCCTAAAGTGGTTTTTTACATGCTCCACAGCGTCGTCACGTCAGAATGTGACAAAGCTGAAGTTGGATTTTTCATACAAGTAATGCCCTACATTGAACGTGAAAAGTATTTTGCCCATAACTCTTATCTCGGAAAACATTTAAGATTGATTCCTGCGCCTAAAGTGGCATTTTTCCATGCTCAAGTGATTCCTCAAGTCCGAATGGGAAAAAAAAATGAAGTCGGATTTTTCGTAGAAGTTGTACCCTACATGGAAGGTGAAAAATGTTTTTGGCATAACTCTTAACCCGAAAAACATAGCTAAACGATTCTTGTGCCTAAAGTGGTTTTTTTTCATGCTCCACAGCTCCACCACGTTAGAATGTGGAAAAAATAAAGTTGGATTTTTCTTACAAGTAGTGCCCTTAATTGAACATGAAAAGTATTTTGCCCATAACGCTTATCTCGGGAAACATTTATTATTGATTCCTGCGCCTAAAGTGGCAATTTTCCATGCTCAACAGATTCCATAAGTCCGAATGGGAAAAAAATGAAGTCTGATTTTTCGTACCAGTTGTGCCCTGCATTTAAGCTCAAAAGTGTTTTTAGCATTACTCTTATCCCGAAAAACCTTTTTAAACGATTATTAAGCCTAAAGTGGTTTTTTAGATGCTCCATAGCGCCATCACGTCAAAATGTGACAAAACTTGAAGTTGGATTTTTCATACAAGTAGTGCCCTAAATTGAACGTGAAAAGAATTTTGCCCATAACTCTTATCTCGGAAAACATTTCTGATTGATTCCTGTGCCTAAAGTGGCATTTTTCCACGCTTAACAGATTCCTTAAGTCCGAATGGGAAAAAACTGAAGTCGGATTTTTCGTACCAGTTATGCCCTGCTTGGAATCTAAAATTTGTTTTTGGCATAACTCTTAGCCCGAAAAACATTTCTAAACGATTTTTGTGGCTAAAGTGGTTTTTTTCCATGTCCCACATCGCCGTCACGTCAGAATGTGGAACAAATGAAGTTGGATTTTTCGTACAAGTAGTGCCTTACATTGAACGTGAAAAGTATTTTGTCCATAACTCTTATCTCGAAAGACAATTCTGATTGATTCCTTCGCCTAAAGTGGCATTTTTCCATGCTCAACAGATTCCTCATATCCGAATGGGAAAAAAATGGAGTCGGATTTTTCATGCTAGGTTTGCCATGCATTTAAGTTCAAATGTGTTTTTGGCATTACTCTTATCCCGTAAAACCTTTCGAAATGATTCTTGTGCCTAAAGTAGTTTTTTTACATGCTCCACAGCGCCGTCATGTCGAAATGTTACAAAGTCGAAGTTGGATTTTTCATACAAGTAATGCCCCGCATTGAACGTGAAAAGTAGTTTGCCCATGACTCTTATCTCGGAAAACATTTAAGATTTATTCCTGCGCCTAAAGTGGCATTTTTCCATGCCCAAGAAGTCGGATTTTTCGTACCAGTTGTGCCCTACATGGAAGGTGAAAAGTGTTTTTGGCATAACTCTTAGCCCGAAAAACATTTCTAAACGATTCTTGTGGTTAAAGTGGTTTTTTTTCCATGCTCCACATCGCCGTCACGTCAGAATGTGGAACAAATGAAGTTGGATTTTTCGTACAAGTAGTGCCCTACATTGAACGTGAAATGTATTTTGCCCATAACTCTTATCTCGAAAAACAATTCGGATTTATTTGTTCGCCTATAGTGGCATTTTTCCATGCTCAACAGATTCCTCAAATCCGAATGGGAAAAAAATGAAGTCGGATTTTTCATACCAGTTGTGCCCTGCATTTAAGCTCAAATGTGTTTTTGGCATTACTCTTATCCCGCAAAACCTTTCGAAACGATTCTTGTGCCTAAAGTGGTTTTTTACATGCTCCACAGCGTCGTCACGTCAGAATGTGACAAAGCTGAAGTTGGATTTTTCATACAAGTAATGCCCTACATTGAACGTGAAAAGTATTTTGCCCATAACTCTTATCTCGGAAAACATTTAAGATTGATTCCTGCGCCTAAAGTGGCATTTTTCCATGCTCAAGTGATTCCTCAAGTCCGAATGGGAAAAAAAATGAAGTCGGATTTTTCGTAGAAGTTGTACCCTACATGGAAGGTGAAAAGTGTTTTTGGCATAACTCTTAACCCGAAAAACATAGCTAAACGATTCTTGTGCCTAAAGTGGTTTTTTTTCATGCTCCACAGCTCCACCACGTTAGAATGTGGAAAAAATGAAGTTGGATTTTTCTTACAAGTAGTGCCCTAAATTGAACATGAAAAGTATTTTGCCCATAACGCTTATCTCGGAAAACATTTATTATTGATTCCTGCGCCTAAAGTGGCAATTTTCCATGCTCAACAGATTCCTTAAGTCCGAATGGGAAAAAAATGAAGTCTGATTTTTCGTACCAGTTGTGCCCTACATTTAAGCTCAAAAGTGTTTTTAGCATTACTCTTATCCCGAAAAACCTTTTTAAACGATTATTGAGCCTAAAGTGGTTTTTTTAGATGCTCCACAGCGCCGTCACGTCAGAATGTGACAAAACTGAAGTTGGAGTTTTCATACAAGTAATGCCCTACGTTAAACGTGAAAAGTATTTTGCCCATAACACTTATCTCAGGAAACATTTATGATTGATTCCTGCGCCTAAAGTGGCATTTTTCCATGCTCAAGTGATTCCTCAAGTCCGAATGGGAAAAAAAATGAAGTCGGATTTTTCGTGCCAGTTGTGCCCTACATGGAAGGTGAAAAGTGTTTTTGGCATAACTCTTAGCCCGAAAAACATTTCTAAAAGATTCTTGTGCCTAAAGTGGTTTTTTTCCATGCTCCACGGCTTCATGATGTTAGAATGTGGAGAAAATGAAGTTGGATTTTTCATACAAGTAGTGCCCTAAATTGAACGTGAAAAGAATTTTGCCCATAACTCTTATCTCGGAAAACATTTCTGATTGATTCCTGGCCTAAAGTGCCATTTTTCCATGGTCAACAGATTCCTCAAGTCCGAATGGGAAAAAAATAAAGTCCGATTTTTCGTACCAGTTACATGCATGCTGAAAAGTGTTTTTGGCATATCTCTTAGCCCGGAAAACCTTTCTAAACGATTCTTGTGCCTAAAGTTTTTTTACATGCTCCACAGCGCCGTCATGTCAGAATGTGACAAAACTGGAGTTGGATTTTTCATACAAGTAGTGCACTACATTGAACATGAAAAGTATTTTGCCCATAACTCTTATCTCGGAAAACATTTCTGATTGATTCATGTGCCTAAAGTGGCATTTTTCCACGCTTAACAGATTCCTTAAGTCCGAATGGAAAAAAACTGAAGTCGGATTTTTCGTACCAGTTATGACCTGCTTGGAATTTGAAATTTGTTTTTGGCATAACTCTTAGCCCAAAAAACATTTCTAAACGATTTTTGTGGCTAAAGTGGTTTTTTTCCATGTCCCACATCGCCGTCACGTCAGAATGTGGAACAAATGAAGTTCGATTTTTCGTACAAGTAGTGCCCTACATTGAACGTGAAAAGTATTTTGTCCATAACTCTTATCTCGAAAGACAATTCTGATTGATTCCTTCGCCTAAAGTGGCATTTTTCCATGCTCAACAGATTCCTCATATCCGAATGGGAAAAAAATGGAGTCGGATTTTTCATGCCAGTTGTGCCATGCATTTAAGCTCAAATGTATTTATGGCATTACTCTTATCCCGCAAAACCTTTCGAAATGATTCTTGTGCCTAAAGTAGTTTTTTTACATGCTCCACACAGCGTCATGTCGAATGTTACAAAGCTGAAGTTGGATTTTTCATACAAGTAATGCCCTACATTGAACGTGAAAAGTAGTTTGCCCATGACTCTTATCTCGGAAAACATTTAAGATTTATTCCTGCGCCTAAAGTAGCATTTTTCCATGCTCAAGAAGTCGGATTTTTCGTACCAGTTGTGCCCTACATGGAAGGTGAAAAGTGTTTTTGGCATAACTCTTAGCCCGAAAAACATTTCTAAACGATTCTTGTGGTTAAAGTGGTTTTTTTTCCATGCTCCACATCGCCGTCACGTCAGAATGTGGAACAAATGAAGTTGGGTTTTTCGTACAAGTAGTGCCCTACATTGAACGTGAAATGTATTTTGCCCATAACTCTTATCTCGAAAAACAATTCTGATTTATTCGTTCGCCTATAGTGGCATTTTTCCATGCTCAACAGATTCCTCAAATCCGAATGGGAAAAAAATGAAGTCGGATTTTTCATACCAGTTGTGCCCAGCATTTAAGCTCAAATGTGTTTTTGGCATTACTCTTATCCCGCAAAACCTTTCAAAACGATTCTTGTGCCTAAAGTGGTTTTTTACATGCTCCACAGCGTCGTCACGTCAGAATGTGACAAAGCTGAAGTTGGATTTTTCATACAAGTAATGCCCTACATTGAACGTGAAAAGTATTTTGCCCATAACTCTTATCTCGGAAAACATTTAAGATTGATTCCTGCGCCTAAAGTGGCATTTTTCCATGCTCAAGTGATTTCTCAAGTCCGAATGGGAAAAAAAATGAAGTCGGATTTTCGTAGCAGTTGTGCCCTACATGGAAGGTGAAAAGTGTTTTTGGCATAACTCTTAACCCGAAAAATATAGCTAAACGATTCTTGTGCCCAAAGTGGTTTTTTTTCCATGCTCCACAGCTCCACCACGTTAGAATGTGGAAAAAATGAAGTTGGATTTTTCTTACAAGTAGTGCCCTAAATTGAACATGAAAAGTATTTTGCCCATAACTCTTATCTCGGAAAACATTTCTGATTGATTCCTGCGCCTAAAGTGGCATTTTTCCATGGTGAACAGATTCCTCAAGTCCGAATGGGAAAAAAATGAAGTCTGATTTTTCGTACCAGTTGTGCCCTGCATTTAAGCCTAAAGTGGTTTTTTTAGATGCTCCATAGCGCCATCACGTCAGAATGTGACAAAACTGAAGTTGGATTTTTCATACAAGTAGTGCCCTAAATTGAACGTGCAAAGAATTTTGCCCATAACTCTTATCTCGGAAAACATTTCTGATTGATTCCTGGCCTAAAGTGCCATTTTTCCACGGTCAACAGATTCCTCAAGTCCGAATGGGAAAAAAAATAAAGTCCGATTTTTCGTACCGGGCCAGGCCCTACATGCATGCTTGAAAAGTGTTTTTGGCATATCTCTTAGCCCGGAAAACCTTTCTAAACGATTCTCGTGCCTAAAGTTTTTTTACATGCTCCACAGCGCCGTCATGTCAGAATGTGACAAAACTGGAGTTGGATTTTTCATACAAGTAGTGCACTACATTGAACATGAAAAGTATTTTGCCCATAACTCTTATCTCGGAAAACATTTCTGATTGATTCCTGTGCCTAAAGTGGCATTATTCCACGCTTAACAAATTCCTTAAGTCCGAATGGGAAAAAACTAAAGTCGGATTTTTCGTACCAGTTATGCCCTGCTTGGAATCTGAAATTTGTTTTTGGCATAACTCTTAGCCCGAAAAACATTTCTAAACGATTTTTGTGGCTAAAGTGGTTTTTTTCCATGTCCCACATCGTCGTCACGTCAGAATGTGGAACAAATGAAGTTGGATTTTTCGTACAAGTAGTGCCCTACATTGAACGTGAGAAGTATTTTGTCCATAACTCTTATCTCGAAAGACAATTCTGATTGATTCCTTCGCCTAAAGTGGCATTTTTCCATGCTCAAAAGATTCCTCATATCCGAATGGGAAAAAAATGGAGTCGGATTTTTCATGCCAGTTGTGCCATGCATTTAAGCTCAAATGTGTTTTTGGCTTTACTCTTATCCCGTAAAACCTTTCGAAATGATTCTTGTGCCTAAAGTAGTTTTTTTACATGCTCCACAGCGCCGTCATGTCAGAATGTTACAAAGCTGAAGTTGGATTTTTCATACAAGTAATGCCCTACATTGAACGTCAAAAGTAGTTTGCCCATGACTCTTATCTCGGAAAACATTTAAGATTTATTCCTGCGCCTAAAGTGGCATTTTTCCATGCTCAAGAAGTCGGATTTTTCGTACCAGTTGTGCCCTACATGGAAGGTGAAAAGTGTTTTTGGCATAACTCTTAGCCCGAAAAACATTGCTAAACGATTCTTGTGGTTAAAGTGGTTTTTTTTCCATGCTCCACATCGCCGTCACGTCAGAATGTGGAACAAATGAAGTTGGATTTTTCGTACAAGTAGTGCCCTACATTGAACGTGAAATGTATTTTGCCCATAACTCTTATCTCGAAAAACAATTCGGATTTATTTGTTCGCCTATAGTGGCATTTTTCCATGCTCAACAGATTCCTCAAATCCGAATGGGAAAAAAATGAAGTCGGATTTTTCATACCAGTTGTGCCCTGCATTTAAGCTCAAATGTGTTTTTGGCATTACTCTTATCCCGCAAAACCTTTCGAAACGATTCTTGTGCCTAAAGTGGTTTTTTACATGCTCCACAGCGTCGTCACGTCAGAATGTGACAAAGCTGAAGTTGGATTTTTCATACAAGTAATGCCCTACATTGAACGTGAAAAGTATTTTGCCCATAACTCTTATCTCGGAAAACATTTAAGATTGATTCCTGCGCCTAAAGTGGCATTTTTCCATGCTCAAGTGATTCCTCAAGTCCGAATGGGAAAAAAAATGAAGTCGGATTTTTCGTAGAAGTTGTACCCTACATGGAAGGTGAAAAGTGTTTTTGGCATAACTCTTAACCCGAAAAACATAGCTAAACGATTCTTGTGCCTAAAGTGGTTTTTTTTCATGCTCCACAGCTCCACCACGTTAGAATGTGGAAAAAATAAAGTTGGATTTTTCTTACAAGTAGTGCCCTTAATTGAACATGAAAAGTATTTTGCCCATAACGCTTATCTCGGAAAACATTTATTATTGATTCCTGCGCCTAAAGTGGCAATTTTCCATGCTCAACAGATTCCATAAGTCCGAATGGGAAAAAAATGAAGTCTGATTTTTCGTACCAGTTGTGCCCTGCATTTAAGCTCAAAAGTGTTTTTAGCATTACTCTTATCCCGAAAAACCTTTTTAAACGATTATTAAGCCTAAAGTGGTTTTTTAGATGCTCCATAGCGCCATCACGTCAAAATGTGACAAAACTGAAGTTGGATTTTTCATACAAGTAGTGCCCTAAATTGAACGTGAAAAGAATTTTGCCCATAACTCTTATCTCGGAAAACATTTCTGATTGATTCCTGGCCTAAAGTGCCATTTTTCCACGGTCAACAGATTCCTCAAGTCCGAATGGGAAAAAAATAAAGTCTGATTTTTCGTACCAGTTGTGCCCTACATGCATGCTGAAATTTTTTTTTGGCATATCTCTTAGCCCGGAAAACCTTTCTAAACGATTCTCGTGCCTAATGTTTTTTTACATGCTCCACAACGCCGTCATGTCAGAATGTGACAAAACTGGAGTTGGATTTTTCATACAAGTAGTGCACTACATTGAACATGAAAAGTATTTTGCCCATAACTCTTATCTCGGAAAACATTTCGATTGATTCCTCGTGCCTAAAGTGGCATTTTTCCACGCTTAACGGATTCCTTAAGTCCGAATGGGAAAAAACTGAAGTCGGATTTTTCGTACCAGTTATGCCCTGCTTGGAATCTAAAATTTGTTTTTGGCATAACTCTTAGCCCGAAAAACATTTCTAAACGATTTTTGTGGCTAAAGTGGTTTTTTTCCATGTCCCACATCGCCGTCACGTCAGAATGTGGAACAAATGAAGTTGGATTTTTCGTACAAGTAGTGCCCTACATTGAACGTGAAAAGTATTTTGTCCATAACTCTTATCTCGAAAGACAATTCTCGATTGATTCCTTCGCCTAAAGTGGCATTTTTCCATGCTCAACGTATTCCTCATATCCGAATGGGAAAAAAATGGAGTCGGATTTTTCATGCTAGGTTTGCCATGCATTTAAGTTCAAATGTGTTTTTGGCATTACTCTTATCCCGTAAAACCTTTCGAAATGATTCTTGTGCCTAAAGTAGTTTTTTTACATGCTCCACAGCGCCGTCATGTCAGAATGTTACAAAGCTGAAGTTGGATTTTTCATACAAGTAATGCCCTGCATTGAACGTGAAAAGTAGTTTGCCCATGACTCTTATCTCGGAAAACATTTAAGATTTATTCCTGCGCCTAAAGTGGCATTTTTCCATGCTCAAGAAGTCGGATTTTTCGTACCAGTTGTGCCCTACATGGAAGGTGAAAAGTGTTTTTGGCATAACTCTTAGCCCGAAAAACATTTCTAAACGATTCTTGTGGTTAAAGTGGTTTTTTTTCCATGCTCCACATCGCCGTCACGTCAGAATGTGGAACAAATGAAGTTGGGTTTTTCGTACAAGTAGTGCCCTACATTGAACGTGAAATGTATTTTGCCCATAACTCTTATCTCGAAAAACAATTCTGATTTATTCGTTCGCCTATAGTGGCATTTTTCCATGCTCAACAGATTCCTCAAATCCGAATGGGAAAAAAATGAAGTCGGATTTTTCATACCAGTTGTGCCCAGCATTTAAGCTCAAATGTGTTTTTGGCATTACTCTTATCCCGCAAAACCTTTCGAAACGATTCTTGTGCCTAAAGTGGTTTTTTACATGCTCCACAGCGTCGTCACGTCAGAATGTGACAAAGCTGAAGTTGGATTTTTCATACAAGTAATGCCCTACATTGAACGTGAAAAGTATTTTGCCCATAACTCTTATCTCGGAAAACATTTAAGATTGATTCCTCGCGCCTAAAGTGGCATTTTTCCATGCTCAAGTGATTCCTCAAGTCCGAATGGGAAAAAAAATGAAGTCGGATTTTTCGTAGAAGTTGTACCCTAAATGGAAGGTGAAAAGTGTTTTTGGCATAACTCTTAACCCGAAAAACATAGCTAAACGATTCTTGTGCCTAAAGTGGTTTTTTTTTCATGCTCCACAGCTCCACCACGTTAGAATGTGGAAAAAATGAAGTTGGATTTTTCTTACAAGTAGTGCCCTAAATTGAACATGAAAAGTATTTTGCCCATAACGCTTATCTCGGAAAACATTTATTATTGATTCCTGCGCCTAAAGTGGCAATTTTCCATGCTCAACAGATTCCTTAAGTCCGAATGGGAAAAAAATGAAGTCTGATTTTTCGTACCAGTTGTGCCCTACATTTAAGCTCAAAAGTGTTTTTAGCATTACTCTTATCCCGAAAAACCTTTTTAAACGATTATTAAGCCTAAAGTGGTTTTTTTAGATGCTCCACAGCGCCGTCACGTCAGAATGTGACAAAACTGAAGTTGGAGTTTTCATACAAGTAATGCCCTACGTTAAACGTGAAAAGTATTTTGCCCATAACACTTATCTCAGGAAACATTTATGATTGATTCCTGCGCCTAAAGTGGCATTTTTCCATGCTCAAGTGATTCCTCAAGTCCGAATGGGAAAAAAAATGAAGTCGGATTTTTCGTGCCAGTTGTGCCCTACATGGAAGGTGAAAAGTGTTTTTGGCATAACTCTTAGCCCGAAAAACATTTCTAAAAGATTCTTGTGCCTAAAGTGGTTTTTTTCCATGCTCCACGGCTTCATGATGTTAGAATGTGGAGAAAATGAAGTTGGATTTTTCATACAAGTAGTGCCCTAAATTGAACGTGAAAAGAATTTTGCCCATAACTCTTATCTCGGAAAACATTTCTGATTGATTCCTGGCCTAAAGTGCCATTTTTCCATGGTCAACAGATTCCTCAAGTCCGAATGGGAAAAAAATAAAGTCCGATTTTTCGTACCGTTACATGCATGCTTTGAAAAGTGTTTTTGGCATATCTCTTAGCCCGGAAAACCTTTCTAAACGATTCTTGTGCCTAAAGTTTTTTTACATGCTCCACAGCGCCGTCATGTCGAATGTGACAAAACTGGAGTTGGATTTTTCATACAAGTAGTGCACTACATTGAACATGAAAAGTATTTTGCCCATAACTCTTATCTCGGAAAACATTTCTGATTGATTCCTGTGCCTAAAGTGGCATTTTTCCACGCTTAACAGATTCCTTAAGTCCGAATGGAAAAAAACTGAAGTCGGATTTTTCGTACCCGCTTATGACACCGCTTGGAATCTGAAATTTGTTTTTGGCATAACTCTTAGCCCGAAAAACATTTCTAAACGATTTTTGTGGCTAAAGTGGTTTTTTTCCATGTCCCACATCGCCGTCACGTCAGAATGTGGAACAAATGAAGTTCGATTTTTCGTACAAGTAGTGCCCTACATTGAACGTGAAAAGTATTTTGTCCATAACTCTTATCTCGAAAAACAATTCTGATTGATTCCTTCGCCTAATGTGGCATTTTTCCATGCTCAACAGATTCCTCATATCCGAATGGGAAAAAAATGGAGTCGGATTTTTCATGCCAGTTGTGCCATGCATTTAAGCTCAAATGCATTTATGGCATTACTCTTATCCCGCAAAACCTTTCGAAATGATTCTTGTGCCTAAAGTAGTTTTTTTACATGCTCCACAGCGCCGTCATGTCAGAATGTTACAAAGCTGAAGTTGGATTTTTCATACAAGTAATGCCCTACATTGAACGTGAAAAGTAGTTTGCCCATGACTCTTATCTCGGAAAACATTTAAGATTTATTCCTGCGCCTAAAGTGGCATTTTTCCATGCTCAAGAAGTCGGATTTTTCGTACCAGTTGTGCCCTACATGGAAGGTGAAAAGTGTTTTTGGCATAACTCTTAGCCCGAAAAACATTTCTAAACGATTCTTGTGGTTAAAGTGGTTTTTTTTCCATGCTCCACATCGCCGTCACGTCAGAATGTGGAACAAATGAAGTTGGGTTTTTCGTACAAGTAGTGCCCTACATTGAACGTGAAATGTATTTTGCCCATAACTCTTATCTCGAAAAACAATTCTGATTTTTTCGTTCGCCTATAGTGGCATTTTTCCATGCTCAACAGATTCCTCAAATCCGAATGGGAAAAAAATGAAGTCGGATTTTTCATACCAGTTGTGCCCTGCATTTAAGCTCAAATGTGTTTTTGGCATTACTCTTATCCCGCAAAACCTTTCGAAACGATTCTTGTGCCTAAAGTGGTTTTTTTCATGCTCCACAGCGTCGTCACGTCAGAATGTGACAAAGCTGAAGTTGGATTTTTCATACAAGTAATGCCCTACATTGAACGTGAAAAGTATTTTGCCCATAACTTTTATCTCGGAAAACATTTAAGATTGATTCCTGCGCCTAAAGTGGCATTTTTCCATGCTCAAGTGATTCCTCAAGTCCGAATGGGAAAAAAAATGAAGTCGGATTTTCGTAGAAGTTGTGCCCTACATGGAAGGTGAAAAGTGTTTTTGGCATAACTCTTAACCTGAAAAACATAGCTAAACGATTCTTGTGCCCAAAGTGGTTTTTTTTCCATGCTCCACAGCTCCACCACGTTAGAATGTGGAAAAAATGAAGTTGGATTTTTCTTACAAGTAGTGCCCTAAATTGAACATGAAAAGTATTTTGCCCATAACTCTTATCTCGGAAAACATTTCTGATTGATTCCTGCGCCTAAAGTGGCAATTTTCCATGCTCAACAGATTCCTTAAGTCCGAATGGGAAAAAAATGAAGTCTGATTTTTCGTACCAATTGTGCCCTGCATTTAAGCGCAAAAGTGTTTTTAGCGTTACTCTTATCCGGAAAAACCTTTTTAAACGATTATTAAGCCTAAAGTGGTTTTTTTAGATGCTCCATAGCGCCATCACGTCAGAATGTGACAAAACTGAAGTTGGATTTTTCATACAAGTAGTGCCCTAAATTGAACGTGCAAAGAATTTTGCCCATAACTCTTATCTCGGAAAACATTTCTGATTGATTCCTGGCCTAAAGTGCCATTTTTCCACGGTCAACAGATTCCTCAAGTCCGAATGGGAAAAAAATAAAGTCCGATTTTTCGTACCAGTTGTGCCCTACATGCATGCTGAAAAGTGTTTTTGGCATATCTCTTAGCCCGGAAAACCTTTCTAAACGATTCTCGTGCCTAAAGTTTTTTTACATGCTCCACAGCGCCGTCATGTCAGAATGTGACAAAACTGGAGTTGGATTTTTCATACAAGTAGTGCACTACATTGAACATGAAAAGTATTTTGCCCATAACTCTTATCTCGGAAAACATTTCTGATTGATTCCTGTGCCTAAAGTGGCATTTTTCCACGCTTAACAGATTCCTTAAGTCCGAATGGGAAAAAACTAAAGTCGGATTTTTCGTACCAGTTATGCCCTGCTTGGAATCTGAAATTTGTTTTTGGCATAACTCTTAGCCCGAAAAACATTTCTAAACGATTTTTGTGGCTAAAGTGGTTTTTTTCCATGTCCCACATCGTCGTCACGTCAGAATGTGGAACAAATGAAGTTGGATTTTTCGTACAAGTAGTGCCCTACATTGAACGTGAGAAGTATTTTGTCCATAGCTCTTATCTCGAAAGACAATTCTGATTGATTCCTTCGCCTAAAGTGGTATTTTTCCATACTCAAAAGATTCCTCATATCCGAATGGGAAAAAAATGGAGTCGGATTTTTCATGCCAGTTGTGCCATGTATTTAAGCTCAAATGTGTTTTTGGCATTACTCTTATCCCGCAAAACCTTTCAAAATGATTCTTGTGCCTAAAGTAGTTTTTTTACATGCTCCACAGCGCCGTCATGTCAGAATGTTACAAAGCTGAAGTTGGATTTTTCATACAAGTAATGCCCTACATTGAACGTGAAAAGTAGTTTGCCCATGACTCTTATCTCGGAAAACATTTACGATTTATTCCTGCGCCTAAAGTGGCATTTTTCCATGCTCAAGAAGTCGGATTTTTCGTACCAGTTGTGCCCTACATGGAAGGTGAAAAGTGTTTTTGGCATAACTCTTAACCCGAAAAACATAGCTAAACGATTCTTGTGCCTAAAGTGGTTTTTTTTCCATGCTCCACAGCTCCACCACGTTAGAATGTGGAAAAAATGAAGTTGGATTTTTCTTACAAGTAGTGCCCTAAATTGAACATGAAAAGTATTTTGCCCATAACTCTTATCTCGGAAAAACATTTCTGATTGATTCCTGCGCCTAAAGTGGCAATTTTCCATGTTCAACAGACTCCTTAAGTCCGAATGGGAAAAAAATGAAGTCTGATTTTTCGTACCAGTTGTGCCCTGCATTTAAGCTCAAAAGTGTTTTTAGCATTACTCTTATCCCGAAAAACCTTTTTAAACGATTATTAAGCCTAAAGTGGTTTTTTTAGATGCTCCATAGCACAATCACGTCAGAATGTGACAAAACTGAAGTTGGATTTTTCATACAAGTAGTGCCCTAAATTGAACGTGAAAAGAATTTTGCCCATAACTCTTATCTCGGAAAACATTTCTGATTGATTCCTGGCCTAAAGTGCCATTTTTCCACGGTCAACAGATTCCTCAAGTCCGAATGGGAAAAAAATAAAGTCCGATTTTTCGTACCAGTTGTGACCTCCATGCATGCTGAAAAGTGTTTTTGGCATATCTCTTAGCCCGGAAAACCTTTCTAAACGATTCTCGTGCCTAAAGTTTTTTTCCATGCTCAAGAAGTCGGATTTTTCGTACCAGTTGTGCCCTACATGGAAGGTGAAAAGTGTTTTTGGCATAACTCTTAGCCCGAAAAACATTTCTAAACGATTCTTGTGGTTAAAGTGGCTTTTTTTCCATGCTCCACATCGCCGTCACGTCAGAATGTGGAACAAATGAAGTTGGATTTTTCGTACAAATAGTGCCCTACATTGAACGTGAAATGTGTTTTGCCCATAACTCTTATCTCGAAAAACAATTCTGATTTATTCGTTCGCCTATAGTGGCATTTTTCCATGCTCAACAGATTCCTCAAATCCGAATGGGAAAAAAATGAAGTCGGATTTTTCATACCAGTTGTGCCCTGCATTTAAGCTCAAATGTGTTTTTGGCATTACTCTTATCCCGCAAAACCTTTCGAAACGATTCTTGTGCCTAAAGTGGTTTTTTACATGCTCCACAGCGTCGTCACGTCAGAATGTGACAAAGCTGAAGTTGGATTTTTCATACAAGTAATGCCCTACATTGAACGTGAAAAGTCTTTTGCCCATAACTCTTATCTCGGAAAACATTTAAGATTGATTCCTGCGCCTAAAGTGGCATTTTTCCATGCTCAAGTGATTCCTCAAGTCCGAATGGGAAAAAAAATGAAGTCGGATTTTCGTAGCAGTTGTGCCCTACATGGAAGGTGAAAAGTGTTTTTGGCATAACTCTTAACCCGAAAAACATAGCTAAACGATTCTTGTGCCCAAAGTGGTTTTTTTTCCATGCTCCACAGCTCCACCACGTTAGAATGTGGAAAAAATGAAGTTGGATTTTTCTTACAAGTAGTGCCCTAAATTGAACATGAAAAGTATTTTGCCCATAACTCTTATCTCGGAAAAACATTTCTGATTGATTCCTGCGCCTAAAGTGGCAATTTTCCATGCTCAACAGATTCCTTAAGTCCGAATGGGAAAAAAATGAAGTCTGATTTTTCGTACCAGTTGTGCCCTGCATTTAAGCTCAAAAGTGTTTTTAGCATTACTCTTATCCCGAAAAACCTTTTTAAACGATTATAAAGCCTAAAGTGGTTTTTTTAGATGCTCCATAGCACCATCACGTCAGAATGTGACAAAACTGAAGTTGGATTTTTCATACAAGTAGTGCCCTAAATTGAACGTGAAAAGAATTTTGCCCATAACTCTTATCTCGGATAACATTTCTGATTGATTCCTGGCCTAAAGTGCCATTTTTCCACGGTCAACAGATTCCTCAAGTCCGAATGGGAAAAAAATAAAGTCCGATTTTTCGTACCAGTTGTGACCTACATGCATGCTGAAAAGTGTTTTTGGCATATCTCTTAGCCCCGAAAACCTTTCTAAACGATTCTCGTGCCTAAAGTTTTTTTACATGCTCCACAGCGCCGTCATGTCAGAATGTGACAAAACTGGAGTTGGATTTTTCATACAAGTAGTGCACTACATTGAACATGAAAAGTATTTTGCCCATAACTCTTATCTCGGAAAACATTTCTGATTGATTCCTGTGCCTAAAGTTGCATTTTTCCACGCTTAACAGATTCCTTAAGTCCGAATGGGAAAAAACTGAAGTCGGATTTTTCGTACCAGTTATGCCCTGCTTGGAATCTGAAATTTGTTTTTGGCATAACTCTTAGCCCGAAAAACATTTCTAAACGATTTTTGTGGCTAAAGTGGTTTTTTTCCATGTCCCACATCGTCGTCACGTCAGAATGTGGAACAAATGAAGTTGGATTTTTCGTACAAGTAGTGCCCTACATTGAACGTGAAAAGTATTTTGTCCATAACTCTTATCTCGAAAGACAATTCTGATTGATTCCTTCGCCTAAAGTGGCATTTTTCCATGCTCAAAAGATTCCTCATATCCGAATGGGAAAAAAATGGAGTCGGATTTTTCATGCCAGTTGTGCCATGCATTTAAGCTCAAATGTGTTTTTGGCATTACTCTTATCCCGCAAAACCTTTCGAAATGATTCTTGTGCCTAAAGTAGTTTTTTTACATGCTCCACAGCGCCGTCATGTCAGAATGTTACAAAGCTGAAGTTGGATTTTTCATACAAGTAATGCCCTACATTGAACGTCAAAAGTAGTTTGCCCATGACTCTTATCTCGGAAAACATTTAAGATTTATTCCCGCGCCTAAAGTGGCATTTTTCCATGCTCAAGAAGTCGGATTTTTCGTACCAGTTGTGCCCTACATGGAAGGTGAAAAGTGTTTTTGGCATAACTCTTAGCCCGAAAAACATTTCTAAACGATTCTTGTGGTTAAAGTGGTTTTTTTTCCATGCTCCACATCGCCGTCACGTCAGAATGTGGAACAAATGAAGTTGGATTTTTCGTACAAGTAGTGCCCTACATTGAACGTGAATAGTATTTTGCCCATAACTCTTATCTCGAAAAACAATTCTGATTTATTCGTTCGCCTATAGTGGCATTTTTCCATGCTCAACAGATTCCTCAAATCCGAATGGGAAAAAAATGAAGTCGGATTTTTCATACCAGTTGTGCCCTGCATTTAAGCTCAAATGTGTTTTTGGCATTACTCTTATCCCGCAAAACCTTTCGAAACGATTCTTGTGCCTAAAGTGGTTTTTTACATGCTCCACAGCGTCGTCACGTCAGAATGTGACAAAGCTGAAGTTGGATTTTTCATACAAGTAATGTCCTACATTGAACGTGAAAAGTATTTTGCCCATAACTCTTATCTCGGAAAACATTTAAGATTGATTCCTGCGGCTAAAGTGGCATTTTTCCATGCTCAAGTGATTCCTCAAGTCCGAATGGGAAAAAAAATGAAGTCGGATTTTTCGTAGCAGTTGTGCCCTACATGGAAGGTGAAAAGTGTTTTTGGCATAACTCTTAACCCGAAAAACATAGCTAAACGATTCTTGTGCCTAAAGTAGTTTTTTTTCCATGCTCCACAGCTCCACCATGTTAGAATGTGGAAAAAATGAAGTTGGGTTTTTTCTACAAGTAGTGCCCTAAATTGAACATGAAAAGTATTTTGCCCATAACTCTTATCTCGGAAAACATTTCTGATTGATTCCTGCGCCTAAAGTGGCAATTTTCCATGCTCAACAGATTCCTTAAGTCCGAATGGGAAAAAAATGATGTCTGATTTTTCGTACCAGTTGTGCCCTGCATTTAAGCGCAAAAGTGTTTTTAGCATTACTCTTATCCCGAAAAACCTTTTTAAACGATTATTAAGCCTAAAAAGTGGTTTTTTTAGATGCTCCATAGCGCCATCACGTCAGAATGTGACAAAACTGAAGTTGGATTTTTCATACATGTAGTGCCCTAAATTGAACGTTAAAAGAATTTTGCCCATAACTCTTATCTCGGAAAACATTTCTGATTGATTCCTGGCCTAAAGTGCCATTTTTCCACGGTCAACAGATTCCTCAAGTCCGAATGGGAAAAATATAAAGTCCGATTTTTCGTACCAGTTGTGCCCTACATGCATGCTGAAAAGTGTTTTTGGCATATCTCTTAGCCCGGAAAACATTTCTAAACGATTCTTGTGCCTAAAGTTTTTTTACATGCTCCACAGCACCGTCATGTCAGAATGTGACAAAACTGGAGTTGGATTTTTCATACAAGTAGTGCACTACATTGAACATGAAAAGTATTTTGCCCATAACTCTTATCTCGGAAAACATTTCTGATTGATTCCTGTGCCTAAAGTGGCATTTTTCCACGCTTAACAGATTCCTTAAGTCCGAATGGGAAAAAACTGAAGTCGGATTTTTCGTACCAGTTATGCCCTGCTTGGAATCTGAAATTTGTTTTTGGCATAACTCTTAGCCCGAAAAACATTTCTAAACGATTTTTGTGGCTAAAGTGGTTTTTTTCCATGTCCCACATCGCCGTCACGTCAGAATGTGGAACAAATGAATTGGATTTTTCGTACAAGTACCCTACATTGAACGTGAAAAGTATTTTGTCCATAACTCTTATCTCGAAAAACAATTCTGATTGATTCCTTCGCCTAAAGTGGCATTTTTCCATGCTCAACAGATTCCTCATATCCGAATGGGAAAAAAATGGAGTCGGATTTTTCATGCTAGTTGTGCCATGCATTTAAGCTCAAATGTGTTTTTGGCATTACTCTTATCCCGCAAAACCTTTCGAAATGATTCTTGTGCCTAAAGTAGTTTTTTTACATGCTCCACAGCGCCGTCATGTCAGAATGTTACAAAGCTGAAGTTGGATTTTTCATACAAGCAATGCCCTACATTGAACGTGAAAAGTAGTTTGCCCATGACTCTTATCTCGGAAAACATTTAAGATTTATTCCTGCGCCTAAAGTGGCATTTTTTCATGCTCAAGAAGTCGGATTTTTCGTACCAGTTGTGCCCTACATGGAAGGTGAAAAGTGTTTTTGGCATAACTCTTAGCCCGAAAAACATTTCTAAACGATTCTTGTGGTTAAAGTGGTTTTTTTTCCATGCTCCACATCGCCGTCACGTCAGAATGTGGAACAAATGAAGTTGGATTTTTCGTACAAGTAGTGCCCTACATTGAACGTGAAATGTATTTTGCCCATAACTCTTATCTCGAAAACAATTCTGATTTATTCGTTCGCCTATAGTGGCATTTTTCCATGCTCAACAGATTCCTCAAATCCGAATGGGAAAAAAATGAAGTCGGATTTTTCATACCAGTTGTGCCCTGCATTTAAGCCCAAATGTGTTTTTGGCATTACTCTTATCCCGCAAAACCTTTCGAAACGATTCTTGTGCCTAAAGTTGTTTTTTACATGCTCCACAGCGTCGTCACGTCAGAATGTGACAAAGCTGAAGTTGGATTTTTCATACAAGTAATGCCCTACATTGAACGTGAAAAGTATTTTGCCCATAACTCTTATCTCGGAAAACATTTAAGATTGATTCCTGCGCCTAAAGTGGCATTTTTCCATGCTCAAGTGATTCCTCAAGTCCGAATGGGAAAAAAATGAAATCGGATTTTTCGTAGCAGTTGTGCCCTACATGGAAGGTGAAAAGTGTTTTTGGCATAACTCTTAACCCGAAAAACATAGCTAAACGATTCTTGTGCCTAAAGTGGTTTTTTTTCCATGCTCCACAGCTCCACCACGTTAGAATGTGGAAAAACTGAAGTTGGATTTTTCTTACAAGTAGTGCCCTAAATTGAACATGAAAAGTATTTTGCCCATAACTCTTATCTCGAAAAACATTTCTGATTGATTCCTGCGCCTAAAGTGGCATTTTTCCATGGTGAACAGATTCCTCAAGTCCGAATGGGAAAAAAATGAAGTCAAATTTTTCGTACCTGTTGTGCCTTGCATGCATGCTGAAAAGTGTTTTTGGCATAACTCTTAGCCCAAAAAACATTTGTAAACGATTCTTTTGCCTAAAGTGGATTTTTTCCAAGCTCCACATTGCCGTCACGTTAGAATGTGGAACAAATGAAGTTGGATTTTTCGTACAAGTAGTGCCCTACGTTAAACGTGAAAAGTATTTTGCCCATAACTCTTATCTCGGAAAACATTTATGATTAATTCCTGCGCCTAAAGTGACATTTTTCCATGCTCAAGTGATTCCTCAAGTCCGAATAGGAAAAAAATGAAGTCGGATTTTTCGTACCTGTTGTGCCCTACATGGAAGGTGAAAAGTGTTTTTGGCATAACTCGTAGCCCGAAAAACATTTCTAAACGATTTCTTGTGCCTAAAGTGGTTTTTTTTCCATGCTCCACGGCTCCATCACGTTAGAATGTGGAAAAAATGAAGTTAGATTTTTCGTACAAGTAGTGCCTAAATTGAACGTGAAAAGTATTTTGCCCCTAACCCTTTTCTCGGAAAACATTTCTGAGTCAATCCTGTGCCTAAAGTGGCATTTTTCCAGGCTCAACAGATTCCTCAAGTCCGAATGGGTAAAAAATGAAGTCGGATTTTTCTTGCCAGTTGTTTCCTGCATTTAAGCTCAAAACTGTTTTTGGCATTACTCTTATCCCGGAAAACCTTTCTAAACGATTCTTGTGCCTAAAGTTGTGTTTTTACATGCTCCACTGCGCCGTCACGTCAGAATGTGACAAAACTGAAGTTGGACTTTTCATACAAGTAATGCCCTACGTTAAACGTGAAAAGTATTTTGCCCATAACTCTTATCTCGGGAAACATTTATGATTGATTCCTGCGCCTAAAGTGGCATTTTTCCATGCTCAAGTGATTCCTCAAGTCCGAATGGGAAAAAAAAATGAAGTCGGATTTTTCGTGCCAGTTGTGCCCTACATGGAAGGTGAAAAGTGTTTTTGGCATAACTCTTAGCCCAAAAAACATTTCTAAAAGATTCTTGTGCCTAAAGTGGTTTTTTTCCATGCTCCACGGCTTCATCATGTTAGAATGTGGAAAAAATGAAGTTGGATTTTTCATACAAGTAGTGCCCTAAATTGAACGTGAAAAGAATTTTGCCCATAACTCTTATCTCGGAAAACATTTCTGATTGATTCCTGGCCTAAAGTACCATTTTTCCACGGTCAACAGATTCCTCAAGTCCGACTGGGCAAAAAAATAAAGTCCGATTTTTGGTACCAGTTGTGCCATACATGCATGCTGAAAAGTGTTTTTGGCATATCTCTTAGCCCGGAAAACCTTTCTAAACGATTCTTGTGCCTAAAGTTTTTTTACATGCTCCACAGCGCCATCACGTCAGAATGTGATAAAACTAGAGTTGGATTTTTCATACAAGTAGTGCACTACATTGAACATGAAAAGTATTTTGCCCATAACTCTTATCTCGGAAAACATTTCTGATTGATTCCTGTGCCTAAAGTGGCATTTTTCCACGCTTAACAGATTCCTTAAGTCCGAATGGGAAAAAACTGAAGTCGGATTTTTCGTACCAGTTATGCCCTGCATGGAAGCTGAAATTTGTTTTTGGAATAACTCTTAGCCCGAAAAACATTTCTAAACGATTCTTGTGGCTAAAGTGGTTTTTTTCCATGTCCCACATCGCCGTCACGTCAGAATGTGGACCAAATGAAGTTGGATTTTTCGTACAAGTAGTGCCCTACATTGAACGTGAAAAGTATTTTGCCCATAACTCTTATCTCGAAAAACAATTCTGATTGATTCCTTCGCCTTAAGTGGCATTATTCCATGCTCAACAGATTCCTTATATCCGAATGGGAAAAAATGGAGTCGGATTTTTCATGCCAGTTGTGCCATGCATTTAAGCTCAAATGTGTTTTTGGCATTACTCTTATCCCGCAAAACCTTTCGAAATGATTCTTGTGCCTAAAGTGGTTTTTTTACATGCTCCACCGCGCCGTCATGTCAGAATGTTACAAAGCTGAAGTTGGATTTTTCATACAAGTAATGCCCTACATTGAACGTGAAAAGTTGTTTGCCCATGACTCTTATCTCGGAAAACATTTAAGATTTATTCCAGCGCCTAAAGTGGCATTTTTCCATGCTCAAGAAGTCGGATTTTTCGTACCAATTGTGCCCTACATGGAAGGTGAAAAGTGTTTTTGGCATAACTCTTAGCCCGAAAAACATTTCTAAACGATTCTTGTGGTTAAAGTGGTTTTTTTTCCATGCTCCACATCGCCGTCACGTCAGAATGTGGAACAAATGAAGTTGGATTTTTCGTACAAGTAGTGCCCTACATTGAACGTGAAATGTATTTTGCCCATAACTCTTATCTCGAAAAACAGTTCTGATTTATTCGTTCGCCTAAAGTAGCATTTTTCCATGCTAAACAGATTCCTCAAATCCGAATGGGAAAAAAATGAAGTCGGATTTTTCATACCAGTTGTGCCCTGCATTTAAGCTCAAATGTGTTTTTGGCATTACTCTTATCCCGCAAAACCTTTCGAAACGATTCTTGTGCCTAAAGTGGTTTTTTACATGCTCCACAGCGTCGTCACGTCAGAATGTGACAAAGCTGAAGTTGGATTTTTCATACAAGTAATGCCCTACATTGAACGTGAAAAGTATTTTGCCCATAACTCTTATCTCGGAAAACATTTAAGATTGATTCCTGCGCCTAAAGTGGCATTTTTCCATGCTCAAGTGATTCCTCAAGTCCGAATGGGAAAAAAAATGAAGTCGGATTTTTCGTAGCAGTTGTGCCCTACATGGAAGGTGAAAAGTGTTTTTGGCATAACTCTTAACCCGAAAAACATAGCTAAACGATTCTTGTGCCTAAAGTGGTTTTTTTTCCATGCTCCACAGCTCCACCACGTTAGAATGTGGAAAAAATGAAGTTGGATTTTTCTTACAAGTAGTGCCCTAAATTGAACTTGAAAAGTATTTTGCCCATAACTCTTATCTCGGAAAACATTTCTGATTGATTCCTGCGCCTAAAGTGGCATTTTTCCATGGTGAACAGATTCCTCAAGTCCGAATGGGAAAAAAATGAAGTCAAATTTTTCGTACCAGTTGTGCCTTGCATGCATGCTGAAAAGTGTTTTTGGCATAACTCTTAGCCCAAAAAACATTTGTAAACGATTCTCGTGCCTAAAGTGGTTTTTTTCCAAGCTCCACATTGCCGTCACGTTAGAATGTGGAACAAATGAAGTTGGATTTTTCGTACAAGTAGTGCCCTACGTTAAACGTGAAAAGTATTTTGCCCATAACTCTTATGTCGGAAAACATTTATGATTAATTCCTGCGCCTAAAGTGGCATTTTTCCATGCTCAAGTGATTCCTCAAGTCCAAATAGGAAAAAAATGAAGTCGGCTTTTTCGTACCAGTTGTGCCCTACATGGAAGGTGAAAAGTGTTTTTGGCATAACTCGTAGCCCGAAAAACATTTCTAAACGATTTCTAGTGCCTAAAGTGGTTTTTTTTCCATGCTCCACGGCTCCATCACGTTAGAATGTGGAAAAAATGAAGTTGGATTTTTCGTACAAGTAGTGCCTAAATTGAACGTGAAAAGTATTTTGCCCATAACCCTTATCTCGGAAAGCATTTCTGAGTCACTCCTGTGCCTAAAGTGGCATTTTTCAAGGCTCAACAGATTCCTCAAGTCCGAATGGGTAAAAAATGAAGTCGGATTTTTCTTGCCAGTTGTTTCCTGCATTTAAGCTCAAAACTGTTTTTGGCATTACTCTTATCCCGGAAAACCATTCTAAACGATTCTTGTGCCTAACGTTGTGTTTTTACATGCTCCACAGCGCCGTCACGTAAGACTGTGACAAACTGAAGTTGGACTTTTCATACAAGTAATGCCCTACGTTAAACGTCAAAAGTATTTTGCCCATAACTCTTATCTCGGGAAACATTTATGATTGATTCCTGCGCCTAAAGTGGCATTTTTCCATGCTCAAGTGATTGCTCAAGTCCGAATGGGAAAAAAAATGAAGTCGGATTTTTCGTGCCAGTTGTGCCCTACATGGAAGGTGAAAAGTGTTTTTGGCATAACTCTTAGCCCGAAAAACATTTCTAAAAGATTCTTGGGCCTAAAGTGGTTTTTTTCCATGCTCCACGGCTTCATCATGTTAGAATGTGGAAAAAATGAAGTTGGATTTTTCATACAAGTAGTGCCCTAAATTGAACGTGAAAAGAATTTTGCCCATAACACTTATCTCGGAAAACATTTCTGATTGATTCCTGGCATAAAGTGCCATTTTTCCACGGTCAACAGATTCCTCAAGTCGGAATGGGAAAAAAATAAAGTCCGATTTTTCGTACCAGTTGTGCCCTACATGCATGCTGAAAAGTGTTTTTGGCATATCTCTTAGCCCGGAAAACCATTCTAAACGATTCTTGTGCCTAAAGTTTTTTTACATGCTCCACAGCGCCGTCACGTCAGAATGTGACAAAACTGGAGTTGGATTTTTCATACAAGTAGTGCACTACATTGAACATGAAAAGTAATTTGCCCACAACTCTTATCTCGGAAAACATTTCTGATTGATTCCTGTGCCTAAAGTGGCATTTTTCCTGGCTTAACAGATTCCTTAAGTCCGAATGGGAAAGAACTGAAGTCGGATTTTTCGTACCAGTTATGCCCTGCATGGAAGCTGAAATTTGTTTTTGGCATAACTCTTAGCCCGAAAAACATTTCTAAACGATTCTTGTGGCTAAAGTGGTTCTTTTCCATGTCCCACATCGCCGTCACGTCAGAATGTGGAACAAATGAAGTTTGATTTTTCGTACAAGTAGTGCCCTACATTGAACGTGAAAAGTATTTTGCCCATAATTCTTATCTCGAAAAACAATTCTGATTGATTCCTTCGCCTAAAGTGGCATTTTTCCATGCTCAACAGATTCCTCATAACCGAATGGGAAAAAAATGGAGTCGGATTTTTCAAGCCAGTTGTGCCATGCATTTAAGCTCAAATGTGTTTTTGGCATTACTCTTATCCCGCAAAACCTTTCGAAATGATTCTTGTGCCTAAAGTGGTTTTTTACATGCTCCACAGCGCCGTCATGTCAGAATGTCACAAAGCTGAAGTTGGATTTTTCATACAAGTAATGCCCTACATTGAACGTGAAAAGTAGTTTGCCCATAACTCTTATCTCGGAAAACATTTAAGATTTATTCCTGCGCCTAAAGTGGCATTTTTCCATGCTCAAGAAGTCGGATTTTTCGTACCAGTTGTGCCCTACATGGAAGGTGAAAAGTGTTTTTGGCATAACCCTTAGCCCGAAAAACATTTCTAAACGATTCTTGTGGTTAAAGTGGTTTTTTTCCATGCTCCACATCGCCGTCACGTCAGAATGTGGAACAAATGAAGTTGGATTTTTCGTACAAGTAGTGCCCCACATTGAACGTGAAATGTATTTTGCCCATAACTCTTATCTCGAAAATCAATTCTGATTTATTCGTTCGCCTAAAGTGGCATTTTTCCATGCTCAACAGATTCCTCATATCCGAATGGGAAAAAAATGGAGTCGGATTTTTCATGCCAGTTGTGCCATGCATTTAAGCTCAAATGTGTTTTTGGCATTACTCTTATCCCACAAAACCTTTCGAAACGATTCTTGTGCCTAAAGTGGTTTTTTACATGCTCCACAGCGTCGTCACGTCAGAATGTGACAAAGCTGAAGTTGGATTTTTCATACAAGTAATGCCCTACATTGAACGTGAAAAGTATTTTGCCCACAACTCTTATCTCGGAAAACATTTAAGATTGATTCCTGCGCCTAAAGTGGCATTTTTCCATGCTCAAGTGATTCCTCAAGTCCGAATGGGAAAAAAAATGAAGTCGGATTTTTCGTAGCAGTTGTGCCCTACATGGAAGGTGAAAAGTGTTTTTGGCATAACTCTTAACCCGAAAAACATAGCTAAACGATTCTTGTGAATAAAGTGGTTTTTTTTCCATGCTCCACAGCTCCACCACGTTAGAATGTGGAAAAAATGAAGTTGGATTTTTCTTACGAGTAGTGCCCTAAATTGAACATGAAAAGTATTTTGCCCATAACTCTTATCTCGGAAAACATTTCTGATTGATTCCTGCGCCTAAAGTGGCATTTTTCCATGGTGAACAGATTCCTCAAGTCCGAATGGGAAAAAAATGAAGTCAAATTTTTCGTACCAGTTGTGCCTTGCATGCATGCTGAAAAGTGTTTTTGGCATAACTTTTAGCCCAAAAAACATTTCTAAACGATTCTTGTGCCTAAAGTGGTTTTTTTCCAAGCTCCACATTGCCGTCACGTCAGAATGTGGAACAAATTAAGTTGGATTTTTCGTACAAGTAGTGCCCTACGTTAAACGTGAAAAGTATTTTGCCCATAACTCTTATCTCGGAAAATATTTATGATTAATTCCTGCGCCTAAAGTGGCATTTTTCCATGCTCAAGTGATTCCTCAAGTCCGAACAGGAAAAAAATGAAGTCGGATTTTTCGTACCAGTTGTGCTCTACATGGAAGGTGAAAAGTGTTTTTGGCATAACTCGTAGCCCGAAAAACATTTCTAAACGATTTGTTGTGCCTAAAATGGTTTTGCCCATAACTCTTATCTCGAAAAACAATTCTAATAGATTCCTTCGCCTAAAGTGGCATTTTTCCATGCTCAATAGATTCCTCAAGCCCGAATGGGACAAAAATAAAGTCGGATTTTTCATATCAGTTGTGCCTTGCATTTAAGCTCAAATGTATTTTTGGAATTACTCTTAGCCCGAAAAACATTTCTAAACGATTCTTGTGCCTAAAGTGGTTTTTTTCCATGCTCCACGGCTCCATCACGTTAGAATGTAGAAAAATTGAAGTTGGATTTTTCGTACGAGTAGTGCCTTCAATTGAACGTCAAAAGTATTTTCCCCATAGCTCTTATCTCGGAAAACATTTCTGATTGATTACTGCACCTAAAGTGGCATTTTTCCATAGTCAACAAATTCCTCAAGTCCGAATGGGAAAAAAATAAAGTTGGATTTTCGTAACTGTTGTGCCCTACATGCTTGCTTGAAAGTGTTTTTGGCATAACTTTTTGCCCGAAAAACATTTCTAAACGATTCTTGTGCCTAAAGTGGTTTTTTTCCATTCTCCACGGCTCCATCACGTTAGAATGTGGAAAAAATGAAGTTGGATTTTTCGAACAAGTAGTGCCCTAAATTGTACGTGAAAAGTATTTTTCCCATAAATTTTATCTCGGAAAACAATTCTGATTGATTCTGCGCCTAAAGTGGCATTTTTCCAAGGTCAACAGATTCCTCAATTCCGAATGGGAAAAAAATGAAGTCGGATTTTTCGTACCAGTTGTGCCCTGCATGGAAGCTGAAAAGTGTGTTTGGCATAACTCTTAGCCCGAAAAACATTTCTAAACGATTCTTTTGCCTAAACTAGTTTTTTTCCATGCTCTACATCGCCATCACATTAGAATGTGGAACAAATGAAGTTGGATTGTTTGTACAAGTAGTGCCTTACATTGAACGTGAAAAGTATTTTGCGCAAAACTCTTATCTCGAAAAACAATTCTGATTGATTCCTACGCCTAGAGTGGCAATTTTTCCATGCTCAATAGATTCCTCAAGTCCGAATAGGAAAAAAATGAAGTCGGAATTTTCATACTAGTTGTTCCCTACATTTAAGCTCAAAATGTGTTTTTGGCATTACTCTTATCCCGCAAAACCATTCGAAACTTTTCTTGTGCCTAAAGTGATTTTTTTACATGCTCCATAGCGCCGTCACGTCCGAATGTGACAAAACTGAAGTTGGATTTTTCATACAAGTTATGCCCTACATTGAATGTGAAAAGTATTTTGCCCATAACTCTTATCTCGGAAAACATTTCAGATTGATTCCTGCGCCTAAAGTGGCATTTTTCCATGCTCAAGAAGTCGGATTTTTCGTACCAGTTGTGCCCTACATGGAAGGTGAAAGTGTTTTTGGCATAACTCTTAGCCCGAAAAACATTTCAAAACGATTATTATGCCTAAAGTGGATTCTCCATGCTCCACGGCTCCATCACATTAGAATGTGGAAAAAATGAAGTTGGAATTTTCGTACAAGTAGGACCCTAAATTGAACGTGAAAAGTATTTTGCCCATAACTCTTATCTGGGAAAACATTTCTGATTGATTCCTGCGCCTAAAGTGGCATTTCTCCATGGTCAACAAATTCCTTAAGTCCGAATGGGAAATAAATGAAGTCGGATTTTTAGTACCAGTTGTGCCCTGCATGCTTGCTGGAAAGTGTTTTTGGCAGAACTCTTAAACGATTTTTCTGCCTAAAGTGGTTTTTTTACATGCTCCATAGCGCCGTCACGTCAGAATGTGCCAAAACTGGAGTTGGATTTTTCATACAAGTAGTGCACTACATTGAGCGTGAAAAGTATTTTGCCCATAACTGTTATCTCGAAAAACATTTCTGATTGATTTATGTGCCTAAACTGGCATTTTTCCAGGCTCAACAGATTCCTTAAGTCCGAGTGCGAAAAAAATGAAGTCGGATTTTTTGTACCTGTCGTGCCCTGCATGGAAGGTGAAAAGTGTTTTTGGCATAACTCTTAGCCCGAAAAACATTTCTAAACGATTCTTGTGCCTAAAGTGATTTTTTTACATGCTCCACAGTGTCGTCACGTCAGAATGTGGAACAAATGAAGTTGAATTTTTTGTACAAGTAGTTCCCTACATTGAACGTGAAAAGTATTTTGCCCATAAGTCTTATCTCGAAAAACATTTCTTAACGATTCTTGTGGCTAAAGTGGTTTTTTTCCATGCTCCACATCGCCGTCACGTCAGAATGTGGAAGAAATGAAGTTGGATTTTTCGTACAAGTAGTGCCCTACATTGAACTTGAAAAGGATTTTGCCCATAACTCTTATCTCGAAAAACAATTCTGATAGATTCCTTCGCCTAAAGTGGCATTTTTCCATGCTCAATAGATTCCTCAAGCCCGAATGGGACAAAAATAAAGTCGGATTTTTCATATCAGTTGTGCCTTGCATTTAAGCTTAAATGTGTTTTTGGAATTACTCTTATCCCGCAAAACCTTTCAAAACGATTTTTGTGCCTAAAGTCGGATTTTTTGTACCAGTTGTGCCCTGCAAGGAAGCTGAAAAGTGTATTTGGCATAACTCTTAGCCCGAAAAACATTTCTAAACGATTCTTGTGCCTAAAGTGGTTTTTTTACATGCTCCACTGCTCCATCACGTTAGAATGTGGAAAAAATGAAGTTGAATTTTTCTTACAATTAGTGCCCTACAATGAACGTGAAAAGTATTTTGCCCATAACTCTTATCTCGGAAAACATTTCTGATTGATTCATGAGCCTAAAGTGGCATTTTTCCAAGGTCAACAGATTCCTCAAGTCCGAATCGGAATAAAATGAAGTCGGATTTTTCGTACAAGTCGTGCCCTACATGCATGCTGAAAAGTCTTTTTGGCATAACTCTTAGCCCGAAAAAACATTTCTAAACGATTTTTGTGCCTTAACTGGTTTTTTTACATGCTCCATAGCGTCGTCACGTCAGAATGTGACAAAACTGGAGTGGGATTTTTCATACAAGTAGTGCACTACATTGAACGTGAAAAGTATTTTACCCATAACTCTTATCTCGAAAAACATTTCTGATTGATTCCTTAAGTCCGAATCGGAAAAAACTGAAGTCGGATTTTTAGTACCAGTTGTGCCCTCCACGGAAGCTGAAATTTGTTTTTGGCATAACTCTTAGCCCGAAAAACATTTCTAAACGATTCTTGTGCCTAAAGTGGTTTTTTTCCATGCTACACGGCTCCATCACGTTAGAATGTGGAAAAAATGAAATTAGTTTTTCGTACAAGTAGTGCCCTAAATTGAACGTGAAAAGTATTTTGCCCAAAACTCTTATCTTGAAAACATTTATGATTGATTCCTGAGCCAAAAGTGGCATTTTTCCATGGTCAACAAAATTCCTTAAGTCGGAATGGGAAAAAAATGAAGTCGGATTTTTCGCACCAGTTGTGCCCTGCACGCTTGCTGGAAAGTGTTTTTGGCATAACTCTTAAACGATTTTTGTGCCTAAAGCGGCTTTTTTACATGCTCCATAGCGCCGTCACGTCAGAATGTGACAAAACTGGAGTTGGTTTTTTCCTACAAGTAGTGCACTACATTGAACGTGAAATGTATTTTGCCCATAACTCTTATCTCGGAAAATATTTCTGATTGATTCATGTGCCTAAAGTGGCATTTTTCTAGGCTTAACAAATTCCTTAAGTCCGAATGGGAAAAAAATGAAGTCGGATTTTTTGTACCAGTTGTGCCCTTTATGGAAGCTTAAAAGTGTTTTTGGCATAACTCTTAGCTCGAAAAACATTTCTAAACGATGCTTCTGCCTAAAGTGGTTTTTTTCCATGCTCCACGGCTCCATCTCGTTAGAATGTGGAAAATATGAAGTTGAATTTTTCGTACAAGTAGTGCCCTACAATGAACGTGAAAAGTATTTTGCCCATAATTCTTATCTCGGAAAACATTTCTGATTGATTCCTGCGCCTAAAGTAGCATTTTTCCATGGTCAACAGATTCCTCAAGTCCGAATGGGAATAAAATGAAGTCGGATTTTTCGTACCAGTTGTGCCCTACATGCATGCTGAAAAGTGTTTTTCGCATAACTCTTAGCCCGAAAAACAATTCTAAATGATTTTTGTGCCTAAAGTAGTTTTTTTACATGCTCCATAGCACCGTCACCTCAGAATGTGACAAAACTGGAGTTGGATTTTTCATACAAGTAGTGCAATACATTGAACGTGAAAAGTATTTTACCCATAACTTTTATCTCGGAAAACATTTCTGATTGATTCCTGTACCTAAAGTGGCATTTTTCCAGGCTTTACTGATTTCTTAAGTCCGAATGGGAAAAAACTAATATCGGATTTTTCGTACCAATTGTGCCCTGCATGGAAGCTTAAAAGTGTTTTTTGGCATAACTCATAGCCCGAAAAACATTTCTAAGCGATTCTTGTGGCTAACGTGGTTTTTTTCCAGGCTCCACATTGCCGTCACGTCAGAATGTGGAACAAATGAAGTTGGATTTTTCGTACAAGTCGTGCCCTACATTGAACGTGAAAAGTATTTTGCCCATAACTCTTATCTCGAAAAACAATTCTCATTGATTCCTTCACCTAAAATGGCATTATTCCATGCTCAACAGATTCCTCAAGCCTGAATGGGAAAAAAATATGTTTTCGGAAGGTGAAATGTGTTTTTGGCATAACTCTTAGCCCGAAAAACATTTCTAAACGATTCTTGTGCCTAAAGTGGTTTTTTTCCATGCTCCACGGCTCCATCACGTTAAAATGTGGAAAAATTGAAGTTGGATTTTTCGTACGAGTCGTGCCTTCAATTGAACGTGAAAAGTATTTTCCCCATAGCTCTTATCTCGGAAAACATTTCTGATTGATTACTGCACCTAAAGTGGCATTTTTCCATAGTCAACAAATTCCTCAAGTCCGAATGGGAAAAAAATAAAGTTGGATTTTTCGTAACAGTTGTGCCCTACATGCTTGCTTGAAAGTGTTTTTGGCATAACTTTTAGCCCGAAAAACATTTCTAAACGATTCTTGTGCCTAAAGTGGTTTTTTTCCATTCTCCACGGCTCCATCACGTTAGAATGTGGAAAAAATGAAGTTGGATTTTTCGAACAAGTAGATCCCTAAATTGTACGTGAAAAGTATTTTTCCCATAAATTTTATCTCGGAAAACAATTATGATTGATTCTGCGCCAAAAGTGGCATTTTTCCAAGGTCAACAGATTCCTCAATTCCGAATGGGAAAAAAATGAAGTCGGATTTTTCGTACCAGTTGTGCCCTGCATGGAAGCTGAAAAGTGTGTTTGGCATAACTCTTAGCCCGAAAAACATTTCTAAACGATTCTTTTGCCTAAACTAGTTTTTTTCTATGCTCCACATCGCCATCACGTCAGAATGTGGAACAAATGAAGTTGGATTTTTTGTACAGGTAGTGCCTTACATTGAACGTGAAAAGTATTTTGCGCATAACTCTTATCTCGAAAAACAATTCTGATTGATTCCTACGCCTAGAGTGGCATTTTTCCATGCTCAATAGATTCCTCAAGTCTGAATAGGAAAAAAATGCAGTCGGAATTTTCATACTAGTTGTTCCCTACATTTAAGCTCAAAATGTGTTTTTGGCATTACTCTTATCCCGCAAAACCATTCGAAACGTTTCCAACGCCGAAAGTGATTTTTTTCATGCTCCATAGCGCCGTCACGTCCGAATGTGAAAAAAATGAAGTTGGATTTTTCATACAAGTTATGCCCTACATTGAATGTGAAAAGTATTTTGCCCATAACTCTTATCTCAGAAAACATTTCAGATTGATTCATGCGCCTAAAGTGGCATTTTTCCATGCTCAAGATTGTATTTTTCGTACCAGTTGTGCCCTACATGGAAGGTGAAAGTGTTTTTGGCATAACACTTAGCCCGAAAAACATTTCAAAACGATTATTATGCCTAAAGTGGTTTTTCCATGCTCCACGGCTCCATCACGTTAGAATGTTGAAAAAATGAAGTTGGATTTTTCGTACAAGTAGGGCCCTAAATTGAACGTGAAAAGTATTTTGCCCATAACTCTTATCTCGGAAAACATTTCTGATTGATTCCGGCGCCTAAAGTGGCATTTTTCCATGGTCAACAAATTCCTTAAGTCCGAATGGGAAATAAAAGAAGTCGGATTTTTCGTACCAGTTGTGCCCGGCATGCTTGCTGGAAAGTGTTTTTGGCAGAACTCTTCAACGATTTTTGTGCCTAAAGTGGTTTTTTTACATGCTCCATAGCGACGTCACGTCAGAATGTGCCAAAACTGGAGTTGGATTTTTCATACAAGTAGTGCACTACATTGAGCGTGAAAAGTATTTTGCCCATAACTGTTATCTCGGAAAACATTTCTGATTGATTTATGTGCCTAAACTGGCATTTTTCCAGGCTCAACAGATTCCTTAAGTCCGAATGGGAAAAAAATGAAGTCGGATTTTTTGTACCTGTCGAGCCCTGCATGGAAGGTGAAAAGTGTTTTTGGCATAACTCTTAGTCCGAAAAACATTTCTAAACGATTCTTGTGCCTAAAGTGGTTTTTTTTACATGCTCCACAGCGCCGTCACGTCAGAATGTGGAACAAATGAAGTTGAATTTTTCGTACAAGTAGATTCCTACGTTTAACGTGAAAAGTATTTTGCCTATAAGTCTTATCTCGAAAAAACAATTCTGATTGATTCCTTTGCCTAAAGTGGCATTTTTCCATGCTCAACAGATTCCTTAAGTCCGAATGGGAAAAAAATGAAGTCGGATTTTTTGTACCAGTTGTGCCCTGCATGGAAGGTGAAAAGTGTTTTTGGCATAACTCTTACCCCGAAAAACATTTCTAAACGATTTTTGTGGCTAAAGTGGTCTTTTTACATGCTCCACAGCGCCGTCACGTCAGAATGTGGAACAAATGAAGTTGGATTTTTCGTACAAGTAGTGCCCTACATTGAAAGTGAAAAGTATTTTTCCCATAACTCTTATCTCGGAAAACAATTATGAACGATTCTGGAGCCTAAATTGGCGTTTTTCCATGCTCAGTAGATTCCTCAAGTCCGAATGGGAAAAAAATGAAGTCGGATTTTTCGTACCAATTGTGCCCTGCATGCATGCTGAAAAGTGTTTTTGGCATAATTCTTAGCCCGAAAAACATTTCTAAACGATTTTTGTGCCTAAAGTGGTTTTTTTACATGCTCCATAGCGCCGTCACGTCAGAATGTGACAAAACTGGAGTTGGATTTTTCATACAAGTAGTGCACTACATTGAACGTGAAAAGTATTTTGCCCATAACTCTTATCTCGGAAAACATTTCTGTTTGATTCCTATGCCTAAAGTGGCATTTTTCCAGGCTTAAGAGATTCCTCAAGTCCGAATTGGAAAAAATTGAAGTCGGATTTTTCGTGCCAGTTGTGCCCTGCATGGAAGCTGAAAATTGTTTTTGGCATAACTCTTAGCCCGAAAAACATTTCTTAACGATTCTTGTGCCTAAAGAGGTTTTTTTTCCTTGCTCCGCATTGCCGTCACGTCAGAATGTGACAAAACTGCAGTTGGATTTTTCATACAAGTAGTGCACTACATTGAACGTGAAAAGTATTTTGCCCATAACTCTTATCTCGGAAAACATTTCTGATTGATTCCTGTGCCTAAAGTGGTATTTTTCCATTCTCAACAGATTCCTCAAATCCGAATGGGAAAAAAATGAAGTCGGATTTTTCATACCAGTTGTGCCCAGCATTTAAGCTCAAATGTTTTTTTGGCATTACTCTTATCCCGAAAAACCTTTCGAAACGATTCTCGTGCCTAAATTGGTTTTTTTACATGTTCCACAGCGCCGTCACGTCATAATGTGGAACAAATGAAGTTGTATTTTTCGTACAAGTAGTGGCCTACATTGAACGTGAAAAGTATTTTGCCCATAACCCTTATCTCGAAAAAAAAAACCGATTGATTTCTTCGCCTAAAGGGGAAAAAAAATGAAGTCGGATTTGTGGTACTAGTTGTGCCCTGCATGGATGCTGAAAAGTGTTTTTGGCAAAACTCATAGCCCGAAAAACATTTCTAAACGATTCTTTTGCCAAAAGTGGTTTTTTTCCATGCTCCACAGCTCCATCGAGTTAGAATGTGGAAAAAATGAAGTTGGATTTTTCGAACAATTAGTGCACTACATTGAACGTGAAAAGTATTTTTCCCATAACTCTTATCTCGGAAAACATTTCTGATTAATTCCCGCTCCTAGAGTGGTATTTTTCCTTGGTCAACAGATTCCTCAAGTCCGAATGGGTAAAAACGAAGTCGGATTTTTCGTAATAGTTGTGCCCTACATGCATGCTGAAAAGTGTTTTTGGCATAACATTTAGCCCGAAAAACATTTCTAAACGATTTTTGTGCCTTAAGTGGTTATTTTACATGCTCCACAACGCTGTCACGTCAGAATGTGACAAAACTGAAGTTGGATTTTTCATACAAGTAATGCCCTACATTGAACGTGAAAATTATTTTGCCCATAACTCTTATTTCGGAAAACATTTATGATTGACTCCTACGACTAAAGTGTCATTTTTCCATGGTCAACAGATTCTTCAAGTCCGAATGGGAAACAAACGAAGTCGGATTTTTCGTACCAGTTGTGCCCTCCATGCATGCTGAAAAGTGTTTTTGGCATAACTCTTAGCCCTAAAAAGATTTCTAAACGATTTTTGTGCCTAAAGTTGTTTTTTTTACATGCTTCATAGCGCCGTCGCGTTAGAATGTGAAAAACTTGAGTTGGATTTTTCATACAAGTAGTGCACTACATTGAACGTGAAAAGAATTCTGCCCATAACTCTTATCTCGGAAAACATTTCTGATTGATTCTTGTGCCCAAAGTGGCAATTTTCGAGGCTTAACAGATGTTTAAGTCCGAATGGGAAAAAAAATGAAGTCGGATTTTTCTTACCAGTTGTGCCCTTCATGGAAGTTGAAAAGTGTTTTTGGCATAATTCTTAGCCCGAAAAACATTTCTAAATGATTCTTGTGCCTAAAGTTGTTTTTTTCAATGCTCCACATCGCCGTCACGTCAGAATGTGAAACAAATGAAGTTGGATTTTTCGTACAAGTAGTGCCCTACATTGAACGTGAAAAGTATTTTGCCCATAATTCTTATTTCGAAAAACAATTCTGATTGATTCCTGCGCTTAAAGTGGCATTTTTCGATGCTCAACAGATTCCTTAAGTCCGAATGGGAAAATAATAGAGTCGGATTTTTCATACCTGTGCCCTCCATGGAAGCTGAAATGTGTTTTTGGTATAACTCTTAGCCCGAAAAACATTTCTAAACGATTCTTGTGCCTAAACTGGTTTTTTTACATGCTCCACAGCGCCGTCACGTCAGAATATGACAAAACAGAAGTTGGATTTTCCATACAACTAATTCCCTACATTGAACGTTAAAAGTATGTGGCCCATAACTCTTATCTCGGAAAACATTTCAGATTGATTCCTGCGCCTAAAGTGGCATTTTTCATTGGTCAACAGATTCCCCAAGTCCGAATGGGTAAAAACGAAGTCGGGTTTTTCGTAACAGTTCTGCCCTGCATGCATGCTGAAACGTGTTTGTGGCATAACTCTTAGCCCAAAAAACATTTCTAAACGATTTTTGTGCCTAAAGTGGTTATTTTACATGCTCCACAGCGCCGTCACATCAGAATGTGACAAAACTGAAGTTGGATTTTTCATACAAGTAATGCCCTACATTGAACGTGAAAAGTATTTTGCCCATAACACTTATCTCGGAAAACATTTATGATTGACTCCTACGCCTAAAGTGGCATTTTTCCGTGGCCAACAGATTCCTCAAGTCCGAATGGGAAACAAACGAAGTCGGATTTTTCGTACCAGTTGTGCCCTTCATGCATGTTGAAAAGTGTTTTTGGCATACCTCTTAGCCCTAAAAACATTTCTAAACGATTTTTGTGCCTAAAGTGGTTTTTTTTACATGCTCCATAGCGCCGTCACGTTAGAATGTGACAAAACTAGAGTTGGATTTTTCATACAAGTAGTGCATTACATTGAACGTGAAAAGTATTTTGCCCACTACTCGGAAAACATTTCTGATTGATTCCTGCGCCAAAAGTGGCATTTTTTGTAATGCCCTGACTTTTTAAACTCGATCTATTAATTACTAATTATTTTTATTAGTTTAATTGCGTCCTAAACTTTTTCGAGATGATTATGGTTAAGGTTATTATTTTAAAATAAATATATTTACTTTAGATAAGTGATATTGATGGTAATGGTTTTAATATAATGTAGTTTATAGTACTAATATTTTTCCTATATGACTTTTGGGTCAATGATTTTAGCCAAAGTCCAAACATTCAAGTTTCAAGCCCAAGTTTAACACAACCCAAAAATATAAATTTCCAACCAATAATAATTGAAGGAAAAAGAAGAAGAAGAAAGTAGTAGTGAAGATAAACTTGAATTTGACTTTCCCACCAAATTCCTTCTTCCTTCTACCTTCCTCCTAATACATGGCAACTTAAGATAAAATTTTCTTCTCTAAACCACTAAGTTGCTGCCATGATCACTTCCTCTCCAAGAGAAGAATTTTTATCAAAATTCTCTTCCATCCATTGTTATCTTCAAACTATTAAAACATGACTTTCAAGTTTTCTAGAAACTCAACCATGGCTATAAATAGCCATGTCCTCCAAGCATCACACCACACCACCCTCTTTCTCTCTCCTCTAGCCACCACAACGCCACCCCCTGTGTTGCCGGGTACCGACCTCATGCGGGCTGCCGACGACCTGCGCAGCCAAACCGGGTAGCTTAATGTTGTTGTTTCACTGTTTCGTTGCTGCCATTGGTATTACGTTGCTGCTACTGCTTTGTTCCTACTTTCTTATTTTCTAAACCCCAAAAGTTAACTACAATGAAGGTAATATTAAAACCCAAAGACTACTTTTATGGTTATGAAAGCTATGGCCCGATTGTTAGAATACTAATGATTTTGTGTCAACTTTTTATGTAATGGAAGTCACAACATGTTTTGAAAACCAAAATGAGTTTTATGTTTCAAAAGCTGCAAGTAGTATTTCATTATTTTGAGTTATATTATTACTTTATGAGTAGAGACTTTTAAAAGCCCATAAGATAAGGGCGTTTTGGGTCGGTATTATTTATCTTAATGGGTAGATGTCTAATGATGGATTTGTTATATTTTGGAGCTATGATTTTATGGACGAGATTAAAGAGTGACGATACTTAAGGAGTAAAGGAAAGGAATAGCGTATGAGGTAACCTTTCATGTCCAGCACCCTATGTGATTGCCTGTAAATGTTATATGGAATGATATGCTCGAATGTGCTGATATGAATTTGTGATGATAATTATGTGATATGATTATGTGCGACAAGCTGTATGTAGCAAGATGTGATACGTTACAATGTGACGATGCTCATGTATGTTATGATGAAATGTCAGGTTTATGACTATGTTAACGAATTATGGTTATACGATTTATGGATGATTATGACTTAAGAATATATAATATCTGATAAGTTATGATAATAAAAGTGGATGGTTCCGCTGGTTTGGAGTCATGAACTGATCTGGTAAATGGGTGAGTTACAGGTGGAGGAATTCTGTTTACGATGTACGATACGGACCAAAATGGTCATATGTTAACGTTACGAATTACGAAAGTTACGCTCTGTCCAAAGCCTGTACTTGCCAATGAACTCAAGTCACTTAAATGGTCCTTGCCAGCAGACTATTCAATGCCAACGATAGTGCTCTCTGTTAATAATTACTAAAGTGTTATAATGTATGCTTATATGTGAGAATGTTTACGAACTAAAACCATTTTTATGGGCTGGAGTGAAGTTACTGAGTTTTCAACTCATTTTAGTTCATTTTCTGTGTTTTTCCTTTTCCCCTATTTTATGAAATTATGCAGGTATTATGAAGGTAGCACAGGATCAATTATGTCAAGGATGCTCAGGAAAGATGAAGTTGAAGCGAATTTGTATATATACTTGGGATATTTAGAATACTCTGTATTTATGGGTAATAATTATAGCTTAAAGATGATCATTTGTATGTTTAATAGGCCATTTTTAGGCTATTTATATTAATAGTGGGCCCTAATCCACAGGCTTAAGTTATGCTTCCGCTGACGATTAAGGTTATGTATTTCCGGGGCGTTACATTTTTCCATGGTCAACAGATTCCTCAAGTCCGAATGGGTAAAAATGAAATCGGATTTTCGTAACAGTTTTTTTCGCATAACTCTTAGCCCGAAAAACATTTCTAAACGACTTTTGTGCCTAAAGTGGTTATTTTACATGCTCCACAGCGCCGTCAAGTCAGAATGTGACAAAAGTGACGTTGGATTTTTCATACAAGTAATCCCCTACATTGAACGTGAAAAGTATTTTGCCCATAACTCTTATTTCGGAAAACATTTATGATTGACTCCTACGCCTAAAGTGGCATTTTTCCATGGTCAACAGATTCCTCAAGTCCGAATGGGAAACAAACGAAGTCGGATTTTTCGTACTAGTTGTGCCCTCCATGCATGCTGAAAAGTGTTTTTGGCATAACTATTAGCCCTAAAAACATTGCTAAACGATTTTTGTGCCTAAAGTCGTTTTTTTACATGGTCCATAGCGCCGTCACGTTAGAATGTGAAAAACTTGAGTTGGATTTTTCAGACAAGTAGTGCACTACATTGAATTTGAAAAGTATTTGGCCCATAACTCTTATCTCGGAAAACATTTCAGATTGATTCCTGCGCCTAAAGTGGCATTTTCCATTGGTCAACAGATTCCTCAAGTCCGAATGGGTAAAAACGAAATCGGATTTTTCGTAACAGTTTTGCCCTGCATGCATACTGAAAAGTGTTTTAGGCATAACTCTTAGCCCGAAAAACATTTCTAAACGATTTTTATGCCAAAAGTGGTTATTTTACATGCTCCACAGCGCCGTCACGTCAGAATGTGACAAAAGTGAAGTTGGATTTTTCATACAAGTAATGCTCTACATTGAACGTGAAAAGTATTTTGCCCATAACTCTTATCTCGGAAAACATTAATGATTGACCCCTATGCCTAAAGTGGCATTTTTCCATGGTCAACAGATTCCTCAAGTCCGAATGCGAAACAAACGAAGTCGGATTTTTTGTACCAGTAGTGCCTATCATGCATGCTGAAAAGTGTTTGTGGCATACCTCTAAGCCCTAAAAACATTTCTAAACGATTTTTGTGCCTAAAGTGGTTTTTTACATGCTCCATAGCGCCGTCACGTTAGAATGTGACAAAACTAGAGTTGGATTTTTCATACAAGTAGTTCACTACATTGAACGTGAAAAGTATTTTACCCATAACTTTTATCTCAGAAAATATTTCAGATTGATTCATGCGCCTAAAGTAGCATTTTTCCATGGTCAACAAATTCCTCAAGTCCGAATGGGAAACAAACGAAGTCGGATTTTTCGTACCAGTTGTGCCCTTCATGCATGCTGAAAAGTGTTTTTGGCATACCGCTAAGCCCTAAAAACATTTCTAAACGATTTTTGTGCCTAAAGTGGTTATTTTATATGCTCCACAGCGCCGTCACGTCAGAATGTGACAAAACTGAAGTTGGATTTTTCATACAAGTAAAGCCCTACATTGAACGTGAAAAGTATTTTGCCCATAACTCTTATTTCGGAAAACAATTATGATTGACTCCTACGCCTAAAGTGCCATTTTTCCATGGTCAACAGATTCCTCAAGTCCGAATGAGAAAGAAACGAAGTCGGAATTTTCGTACCAGTTGTGCCCTCCATGCATGGAAGCTGAAAAATGTTTTTGGCATAACTCTTAGCCCGAAAAACATATAAACGATTCTTGTGATTAAAGTGGTTTTTTTCAATGCTCCACATCGCCGTCACGTCAGAATGTGGAACAAATGAAGTTGGATTTTTCGTACAAGTAGTGCCCTACATTGAACGTAAAAAGTATTTTATCCATAACTCTTATCTCGAAAAACAATTTTGATCGATTCCTGCCCCTAAAGTGGCATTTTTCCATGCTCAACAGATTCCTCAAGCCCGAATGGGAAAAAAATGAAGTCGATTTTTTCATACTAGTTGTGCCTTGCAGGGAAGCTGAAAAGTGTTTTTGGCATAACTCTTAGCCTGAAAAACATTTCCAAACGATTCTTGTGCCTAAACTGGTTTTTTTACATGCTCCACAGCGCCGTTACGTCAGAATGTGACAAAACAGAAGTTGGATTTTCCATACAACTAATTTCCTACATTGAACGTGAAAAGTGTTTGGCCCATAACTCTTATCTCGGAAAACATTTCAGATTGATTCCTGCACCTAAAGTGGCATTTTCCATTGGTCAACAGATTCCTCAAGTCCGAATGGGTAAAAACGAAGTCGGATTTTTCGTAACAGTTGTGCCCTGCATGCATGCTGAAAAGTGATTTTGGCGTAACTCTTAGCCCGAAAAACATTTCTAAATGATTTTTGTGCTTAAAGTGGTTATTTTACATGCTCCACAGCGCCGTCACATCAGAATGTGACAAAAGTGAAGTTGGATTTTTCATACAAGTAATGCTCTATATTGAACGTGAAAAGTATTTTGCCCATAACTCTTATCTCGGAAAACATTTATGATTGACTCCTACGCCTAAAGTGGCATTTTTCCATGGTCAACAGATTCCTCAATTCCGAATGGCAAACAAACGAAGTCGGATTTTTCGTACCAGTAGTGCCCTTCATGCATGCTGAAAAGTGTTTGTGGCATACCTCTAAGCCCTAAAAACATTTCTAAACGATTTTTGTGCCTAAAGTGGGTATTTTACATGCTCCATAGCGCCGTCACGTTAGAATGTGAAAAACTTGAGTTGGATATTTCATACAAGTAGTGCACTACATTAAACGTGAAAAGTATTTTGCCCATAACTCTTATCTAGGAAATCATTTCTGATTGATTCTTGTGCCTAAAGTGGCATTTTTCCAGGCTTAACTGATTCTTAAGTCCGAATGGGAAAAAAATGAATTCGAATTTTTCATACTTGTTGTGCCCTGCATGGTAGCTGAAAAGTGTTTTCGGCATAACTCTTAGCTCGAAAAACATTTATAAACGATTCTTGTGCCTAAACTGGTTTTCTTACATGCTCCACAGCGCCGTCACGTCAAAATGTGACAAAACAGAAGTTGGATTTTCAATACAACTAATTCCCTACATTGAACGTTAAAAGTATGTGGCCCATAACTCTTATCTCGAAAAACATTTCAGATTGATTCCTGCGCCTAAAGTGGCATTTTTCCATGGTCAACGGATTTTTCGTACCAGTTGTTTCATGCATTTAAGCTCAAAAGTATTTTTGGCATTTCTCTTATCCCGAAAAAACTTTCTAAACGATTCTTGTGCCTAAAATTGTTTTTTTACATGCTCTACAGCTCCGTCACGTCATAATGTGACAAAACTGAAATTGGATTTTTTTTACAAGTAATGCCCTACGTTGAACGTGAAAAGTATTTTGCCCATAACTCTTATCTCGGAAAACAATTCTGATTGATTCTCGCGCCTAAAGTGGTATTTTTCCATGCTCAAGTGATTCCTCAAGTCCGAATGGGAAAAAAAATGAAGTCGAAATTTTCGTACCAGTTGTGCCCCACAAGAAAGGTGAAAAGTGTTTTTGGTATAACTCTTAACCTGAAAAACATTTCTAAACGATTCTTGTGCCGAAAGTGGTTTTTTTTCCATGCTCCATGGCTCCATCACGTTAGAATGTTGAAAAAATGAAGTTGGATTTTTCGTACAAGTAGTGCCCTAAATTGAACGTGAAATGTATTTTGCCCATAACTCTTTTCTCGGAAAACATTTCTGATTGATTCTTGTGCCTAAAGTGGCATTTTTCCAGGCTTAACAGATTCTTAAGTCCGAATGGGAAAAAAATGAAGTCGGGTTTTTCTTACCAGTTGTGCCCTGCATGGAAGCTGATTTTGCCCATAAATCTTTCCTCGAAATACAATTTTGATTGATTCCTGTGCTTAAAGTGGCATTTTTCCATGCTCAACATATTCCTCAAGTCCGAATGGGAAAAAAATGAAGTCGAATTTTTCAAACCAGTTGTGCCTTGCATGGAAGCTGAAAAGTGTTTTTGGCATAACTCTTAGCCCGAAAATCATTTCTAAATGATTCTTGTGCCTAAACTGGTTTTTATACATGCTCCACAGCGCCATCACGTCAGAATGTGACAAAACAGAAGTTGGATTTTCTATAGGACTAATTCCCCACATTGAATGTGAATTGTATTTGGCCCATAACTCTTATCTCAGAAAACATTTCTGATTGATTCCTGCGTCTAAAGTGGCATTTTCCATTGGTCAACAGATTCCTCAAGACCGAATGGGTAAAAACAAAGTCGAATTTTTCGTAACAGTTGTGCCCTTCATGCATGCTGAAAAGTGTTTTTGGCATAACTCTTAGCCCGAAAAACATTTCTAAATGATTTTTGTGCCTAAAGTGGTTATTTTACATGCTCCACAGCGTCGACACGTCAGAATGTGACAAAAGTGAAGTTGGATTTTTCATACAAGTAATGCTCTGCATTGAACGTGAAAAGTATTTTGCCCATAACTCTTATCTCGGAAAACATTTATGATTGACTCCTACGCCTAAAGTGGCATTTTTCCATGGTCAACAGATTCCTCAAGTCAAAATGGGAAACAAACAAAGTCGGATTTTTCATACCAGTAGTGCCCTTCATGCATGCTGAAAAGTGTTTGTGGCATACCTCTAAGCCCTAAAAACATTTCTAAACGATTTTTGTGCCTAAAGTGGTTTTTTACACGCTCCATAGCGCCATCACGTTAGAATGTGACAAAACTGGAGTTGGATTTTTCATACAAGTAGTGCACTACATTGAACGTGAAAAGTATTTTGCCCATAACTCTTATCTCAGAAAACATTTCAGATTGATTCCTGCGCCTAAAGTGGCATTTTTCCATGGTCAACCGATTCCTCAAGTCCGCATGAGAAACAAACGAAGTCGGAATTTTCGTACCAGTTGTGCCCTTCATGCATGCTGAAAAGTGTTTTTGGCATACCTCTATGCCCAAAAAACATTCCTAAACGATTTTTGTGCCTAAAGTGGTTATTTTATATGCTCCACAGCGCCGTCACGTCAGAAAGTGACAAAATAGAAGTTGGATTTTCCATACAACTAATTCCCTACATTGAACGTGAAAAGTATTTGGCCCATAACTCTTATCTCGGAAAACATTTCAGATTGATTCCTGCGCCTAAAGTGGCATTTTTCCATGGTCAACAGATTCCTCAAGTCCGAATGGGAAAAAAATGAAGTCGGATTTTTCGTACCAGTTGTTTCATGCATTTAAGCTCAAAAGTATTTTTGGCATTACTCTTATCCCGAAAAACCTTTCTAAACGATTCTTGTGCCTAAAATTGTTTTTTTCATGCTCTACAGCTCCGTCACGTCAGAATGTGACAAAACTGTAGTTGGATTATTCATACAAGTAACGTCCTACGTTGAACGTGAAAAGTATTTTGCCCATAACTCTTATCTCGGAAAACATTTTTGATTGATTCCTGCGCCTAAAGTGGTATTTTTCCATGCTCAAGTGATTCCTCAAGTCCGAATGGGAAAAAACATGAAGCCGAAATTTTCGTACTAGTTGTGCCCTACATGAAAGGTGAAAAGTTTTTTTGGCACAACTCTTAACCTGAAAAACATTTCTAAATGATTCTTGTGCCGAAAGTGGTTTTTTTCCATGCTCCGCGGCTCCATCACGTTAGAATGTTGAAAAAATGAAGTTGGATTTTTCGTACAAGTAGTGCCCTAAATTGAACGTGAAAAGTATTTTGCCCATAACTCTTATCTCGAAAAACATTTCTGATTGATTCTTACGCCTAAAGTGGCATTTTTCCATGCTCAAGTGATTCCTTAAGTACGAATGGGAAAAAAATGAAGTCGGATTTTTCTTACCAGTTGTGCACTGCATGGAAGCTGAAAAGTCTTTTGGGCATAACCCTTAGCCCGAAACAAATTTCTAAACAATTCTTGTGCCTAAAGTGGTTTTTTTCCATGCTCATCGGCTCCACCACGTTAGAATGTAGAAAAAATCAAATTGGATTTTTCGTACAAGTAGTACCCTACAATGAACGTGAAAAGTTTTTTGCCCATAACTCTTATCTCGGAAAACATTTCTGATTGATTCTCGCGCCTAAAGTGGTATTTTTTCATCCTAAACAGATTCCTCAAGTTCGAATGGGAAAAAAATGAAGTTTAATTTTTCATACCAGTTGTGCCCTCCATTAAAGCTCAAATGTATTTTTGGCATTACTTTTATCCCGAAAAACCTTTCGAAACGATTCTTGTGCCTATAGTGGTTGTTTTACATGCTCCACATCGCCGTCTCGTCAGAATGTGGAACAAATGAAATTGAATTTTTCGTACAAGTAGTGCCCTACATTGAAAGTGAAAAGTATTTTGCCCATATTTCTTATCTCGGAAAACAAATATGATTTATTCAAGCGCCTAAAGTGGCATTTTCCCATGCTCAACAGATTCCTCAAGTTCGAATGGGACAAAAGGAAGTCGGATTTTTCGTACCAGTTGTGCCCTGCATTTAAGCTCAAAAGTGTTTTTGGCATTACTCTTATCACGAAAAACCTTTCTAAATGATTCTTGCGCCTAAAGTGATTTTTCTTACATGCTCCACAGCGCCGTCACGTCAGAATGTGACAAAAATGAAGTTGGATTTTTCATACAAGTAATGCCCTACGTTGAACATGCAAAAGTATTTTGCCCATAACTCTTATCTCGGAAAACATTTCTAATTGATTCCTGCGCATAAAGTGGCATTTTTCCATGCTCAAGTGATTCCTCATGTCCGAATGAGAAAAAAAATAAAGTCGGATTTTTCGAACCAGTTGTGCCCTACATGGAAGGTGAAAAGTGTTTTTAGCATAACTCTTAGCCCGAAAAACATTTCTATACGATTCTTGTGCCTAAAGTGGTTTTTTTCCATGCTCCAAGGCCCCATCACATTAGAATGTGGAAAAAATGAAGTTGGAGTTTTTCTTGCAAGTAGTGCCCTAAATTGAACGTGAAAAGTATTTTTCCCATAACTCTTATCTCGTAAAACATTTCTAATTGATTCCTTTGCCAAAAGTGGCATTTTTCCATTCTCAATAGATTCCTCAAGTCCGAATGGGAAAAAAATGAAGTCGGATTTTCATACCAGTTGTTCCCTGCATTTAAGCTAAAATGTGTTTTTGGCATTACTCTTATCTCGAAGAGCCTTTTGAAACGATTCTTGTGCCTAGAATGGTTTTTTACATGCTCCACCACGCCGTCACCTCAAAATGTGGAGTAAATGAAGTTGGATTTTTCGTACAAGTAGTGCCCTACATTGAATGTGAAAAGTATTTTGCCCATAACTCTTTTCTCGGAAAACAATTCTAATTGGTTCCTGCGCCTAAAGTGGCATTTTCCATGCTCAACAGATTCCTCAAGTCCGAATGGGATAAAAATGAATTCGGATTTTTCGTACCAGTTGTTTCCTGCATTTAAGGTCAAAAGTATTTTTGGCATTACTCTTATCCCGAAAAACCTTTCTAAATGATTCTTGTGCCTAAAATTGTTTTTTTGTACATGCTCCACAGCGCCGTCACTTCAGAATGTGACAAAACTGTAGTTGGATTATTCATACAAGTAACGTCCTACGTTGAACGTGAAAAGTATTTTGCCCACAACTCTTATCTCGGAAAACTTTTTTGATTGATTCCTGCGCCTAAAGTGGCATTTTTCCATGCTCAAGTGATTCCTCAAGTCCGGATGGGAAAAAAATGAAGTCGGATTTTTCGTACTAGTTGTGGCTTACATGGAAGGTGAAAAGTGTTTTTGGCATAACTCTTAACCTGAAAAACATTTTTAAACGATTCTTGTGCCTAAAGTGGTTTTTTCCATGCTCCACGGCTACATCACGTTAGAATGTGGAAAAAATGAAGTTGGATTTTTCATACAAGTTGTGCCTGAAATTGAACGTGAAAAGTATTTTGCCCATAACTCTTATCTTGGAAAACATTTCTGATTGATTCCTGCGCCTAAAGTGGCATTTTTCCTTGGTCAACAGATTCCTCAAGTCCAAATGGAAAAAAAAATGAAGTCGGATTTTTCGTACCAGTTGTGCCCTACATGGAAGGAGAAAAGTGTTTTTGGCATAACTCTTAAATTGAAAAACATTTCTAAACGATTCTTGTGCATAAAGTGGTTTTTTTCCATGCTCCATGGCTCCATCACGTTAGAATGTGGAAAAAATGAAGTTGGATTTTTCGTACAAGTAGTGCTCTACAATGAACGTGAAAAGTATTCTGCCCATAACTCTTATCTAGGAAAACATTTCTGATTGATTCCTACGCCAAAAGTGGCATTTTTCTGTACTCAACAGATTCCTCAAGTCAATATGGGAAAAAAATGAAGTTGGATTTTTCGTACCAGTTGTCCCCTACATTGATGCTGAAAAGTGTTTTTGGCATAACTCTTACCCCGAAAAACATTTCTAAACGATTTTTGTGCCTAAAGTGGTTTTTTTATATGCTCCACAGCGCCGTCACGTCAGAATGTGACAAAAATGAAGTTGGATTTTTCATACAAGTAATGCCCTACGTTGAACGTGAAAAGTATTTTGCCCATAACTCTTATCTCGGAAAACAATTCTGATTGATTCCTGTGCCTAAAGTGGCATTTTACCATGCTTAACAGATTCCTCAAGTCCGAATGGGGAAAAAGGAAGTCGGATTTTTGGTACCAGTTGTGCCCTGCATTTAAGATCAAAAGTGTTTTTGGCATTACTATTATCCCGAAAAACCCTTCTAAATGATTCTTGTGCCTAAAGTGGTTTTTTTACGTGCTCCACAACACCGTCACGTAAGAATGTGACAAAAATGAAGTTGGATTTTTCATACAAGTAATGCCCTACGTTGAACGTGAAAAGTATTTTGCCCATAACTCTTATCTCGGAAAACATTTCTGATTGATTCCTGCGCCTAAAGTGGCATTTTTCCATGCTCAAGTGATTCCGCAATTCCGAATGGGAAAAAAAATGAAGTCGGATTTTTCGTACCAGTTGTGCCCTATATGGAAAATGAAAAGTGTTTTTGGCATAACTCTAAGCCCGAAAAGCATTTCTAAACGATTCTTGTGCCTAAAGTGGTTTTTTTGCATGCTCCACGGCTCCATCACGTTAGAATGTGGAAAAAATGAAGTTGGATTTTTCGTACAAGTAGTGCCCTACATTGAAAGTGAAAAGTATTTTGCCCATAACTCTTATCTCGGAAAACAATTCTGATTGAAACCTGCGCCTAAAGTGGCATTTTTCCATGCTCAACCAATTGTGCCCTGCATTTAAGATTAAAAGAGTTTTTGGCATAACTCGTATCCTGAAAAAACCTTTCTAAATGATTCTTGTGCCTAAAGTGGTTGTTTTTACATGCTCCATAGCGCCGTCACGTCAGAATGTGACAAAAATGAAGTTGGATTTTTCATAGAAGTAATGCCCTACGTTGAACGTGAAAAGTATTTTGCCCATAACTCTTATCTCGGAAAACAATTATGATTTATTCCTGCGCCTAAAGTGGCATTTTTCCATGCTTAATAGATTCCTCATGTCCGAATGGGAAAAAAGGAAGTCGGATTTTTCGTACTAGTTGTGGCCTACATTTATGATCAAAAGTGTTTTTGGCGTTAATCTTATCCCGAAAAACCTTTCTAAACGATTCTTGTCCCTAAAGTTGTTTTTTTACATGCTCCACAGCGCCGTCACGTCCGAAAGTGACAAAACTGAAGTTGGATTTTTCATACAAGTAATGCCCTACGTTGAACGTGAAAAGTACTTTGCCCATAACTCTTATCTCGAAAAACATTTCTGATTGATTCCTGCGCCTAAAGTGGCATTTTTCCATGCTCAAGTGCTTCCTCAACTCCGAATGGGAAAAAAAAATGAAGTCGGGGTTTTCGTATCAGTTGTGCCCTACATGGAAAGTCAAAAGTGTTTTTGGCATTACTCTTATCTCGAAAAACCTTTCTAAATGATTCTTGTGCCAAAAGTGGTTTTTTTTACATGCTCCACACACCGTCACGTTAGAATGTGACAATATTGAAGTTGGATTTTTCAAACACGTAATGCCCTACGTTGAACGTGAAAAGTATTTTCCCATAACTCTTATCTTGGAAAACATTTCTGATTGATTCCTGCGCCTAAAGTGGCATTTTTCCGTGCTCAACAGATTACTCAAGTCCGAATGGGAAAAAAATGCAGACGGATTTTCCGTACCAGTTGTGCCCTGCATGCACGCTGAAAAGTGTTTTTGGCCTATCTCTTAGCCCGAAAAATATTTCTAAACGGTTTTTGTCCCTAAAGTGGTTTTTTTTACATGCTCCATAGCGCCGTCACATCAGAATGTGACAAACATGGAGTTGGGTTTATCGTACAAGTAGTGCACTACATTGAACGTGAAAAGTATTTTGCCCATAACTCTTATCGCGGAAAACATTTCTGATTGATTCATGTGCCTAAAGTGGCATTTTTCCACGTTTAACAAATTCCTTAAGTCCGATTGGGAAAAATATGAAGTCGGATTTTTCGGACTAGTTGTGCCTTGAATGGAAGCTAAAAAGTCTTTTGGGCTTAACTCTTAGCCCGAAAACATTTCTAAATGATTCTTATGGCTAAAGTGTGCTCCACGGCTCCATCACGTTAGAATGTGGAAAAATTGAAGTTGGATTTTTCGTACAAGTAGTGCCCTACAATGAACATGAAAAGTATTTTGTCTATAACTCTTATATCGGAAAACATTTCTGATTGATTCCTGCGCCTAAAGTGCCATTTTTCCGTGCTCAACATATTCCTCAAGTCAGAATGGGAAAAAAATGAAGTCGGATTTATCGTACCAGTTGTGCCCTACATGGAAGGTGAAAAGTGTTTTTTGCATAACTCTTACCCCAAAAAACATTTCTAAACGATTCTTGTGCCTAAAGTGGTTTTTTTCCTTGCTCCACGGCTTCATCACGTTCGAATGTGGAAAAAATGAAGTTGGATTTTTCGTACAATTGCCCTACATTGAAAGTGAAAAAGTATTTTGCCCATAACTCTTATCTCGGAAAACAATTCTGATTGATTCCTGCGCCTAAAGTGGCATTTTTCCATGCTCAACAAATTCCTCGAAGTCCGAATGGGGAAAAAGGAAGTCGGATTTTTCGTACTAGTTGTGCCCTGTCTTTAAGATCAAAAGTGTTTTTGGCATTACTCTTATCCCGAAAAACCTTTCTAAATGATTCTTGTGCCTAAAGTGGTTTTCTTACATGCTCCACAGCGCCGTCACGTCAGAATGTGAAAAAAACTGGAGTTGGATTTTTCATACAAGTAGTGCACTATATTGAACGTGAAAAGTATTTTGCCCATAACTCTTATCTCGGAAAAAAATTATGATAGTTTCCTTTGCCTAAAGTGGCATTTTTCCACGCTCAACAGATTCCTCAAGTCCTAATGGCAAAAAAAGGAAGTCGGATTTTTCGTACAAGTTGTGCCTTGCATTTAAGATCAAAAGTGTTTTTGGCATTACTCTTATCCCGAAAAACCTTTCTAAATGATTCTTGTGCCTAAAGTGGTTTTTTTAAATGCTCCACAGCGCCGTCACGTCAGAATGTGACAAAAATGAAGTTGGATTTTTCGTACTAGTAATGCCCTACGTTGAACGTTAAAAGTATTTTGCCCAAAACTGTTATCTCGGAAAACATTTCTGATTGATTCCTGCGCCTAAAGTGGCATTTTTCCGTGCTCAACAGATTCCTTAAGTCTGAATTGGAAAAAAATGAAGTCGGATTTTCCGTACCAGTTGTGCCCTGCATTTAAGATCGAAAGTGTTTTTGGCATTACTCTTATCCCGAAAAACCTTTCTAAATGATTCTTGTGCCTAAAGTGGTTTTTTTAAATGCTCCACAGCGCCGTCACGTCAGAATGTGACAAAAATTAAGTTGGATTTTTCGTACTAGTAATGCCCTACGTTGAACGTTAAAAGTATTTTGCCCAAAACTGTTAACTCGGAAAACATTTCTGATTGATTCCTGCGCCTAAAGTGGCATTTTTCCGTGCTCAACAGATTCCTTAAGTCTGAATTGGAAAAAAATGAAGTCGGATTTTCCGTACCAGTTGTTCCCTGCACGCATGCTGAAATGAATTTTTGGCATAACTCTTAGCCCGAAAAACATTTCTAAACGATTTTTGTGCCTAAAGTGGTTTTTTTACATGCCCCATAGCGCCGTCACGTCAGAATGTGACAAACCTGGAGTTGGATTTTTTATACAAGTAGTGCACTACATTGAACGAGAAAAATATTTTGCCCATAACTCTCATCGCGGAAAAAATTTCAGATTGATTCCTGTGCCTAAAGTTGCATTTTTCCAGGCTTAACAGGTTCCTTAAGTCCGATTGGGAAAAAAATGAAGTCTGATTGTTTGTACCAGTTGTGCCCTCCATGGAAGCTGTAAAGTCTTTTGGGCACAACTCTTAGCCCGAAAATCATTTCTAAACGATTCTTGTGCCTAAAGTGGTTTTTTTCCATGCTCCACGGCTCCATCACGTTAGAATGTGGAAAAATTGAAGTTGGATTTTTCGTACAAGTAGTCCTACAATGAACGTGAGAAGTATTTTGCCGATAACTCTTATCTCGGAAAATATTTCTGATTGATTCATGCCCCTAAAGTGGCATCTTTGCGTGCACAACGGATTCCATAAGTCCGAATGTGAAAAAAATGAAGTCGGATTTTTCGTACCAGTTGTGCCCTGCATGAATGCTGAAAAAGTATTTTTGGCATAACTCTTAGCCCGAAAAACATTTCTAAATGATTCTTGTGCCTAAAGTGGTTTTTTTTACCTGCTCCACAGCGCCGTCACGTCAGAATGTGACAAAAATGAAGTTGGATTTTTCAGACAAGTAATGCCCTATGTTGAACGTGAAAAGTATTTTTCCCATAACACTTATCTCGGAAAACATTTCAGATTGATTCCGACGCCTAAAGTGGCATTTTTCCATGCTCAAGTGATTCCTCAAGTCTGAATGGGAAAAAAAATGAAGTCGGATTTTTCGTACCAGTTGTGCCATACATGGAAGGTGAAAAGTGTTTTTTGCGTAACTCTTACCCCAAAAAACATTTCTAAGCGATTCTTGTGCCTAAAGTGGTTTTTTTCCATGCTCCCCGGCTTCATCACGTTAGAATGTGGAAAAAATGAAGTTGAATTTTTCGTACAATTGCCCTACATTGAAAGTGAAAAAGTATTTTGCCCATAACTCTTATCTTGGAAAACAATTCTGATTGATTCCTGCGCCTAAAGTAGCATTTTTCCATGCTCAACAGATTCCTCAAGTCCGAATGGGGAAAAAGGAAGTCGGATTTTTCATACCAGTTGTGCCCTGTCTTTAAGATCAAAAGTGTTTTTGGCTTTACTCTTATCCCGAAAAAACTTTCTAAATGATTCTTGTGCCTAACGTGGTTTTTTCACATGCTCCACAGCGCCGTCACGTCAGAATGTGACAAAAATGAATTTGGATTTTTCATACAAGTAATGCCCTCCGTTGAACGTGAAAAGTATTTTGCCCATAACTCTTATCTCGGAAAACATTTCTGATTGATTCCTGCGCCTAAAGTGGCATTTTTCCGTGTTCAACAGATTAAGTCTAAATTGGACAAAAATGAAGTCGGATTTTTCGTACCAATTGTTCCCTGCACGCATGCTGAAATTTATTTTTGGCATAATTCTTAGCCCGAAATACATTTCTAAACGGTTTTTGTACCTAACGTGGTTTTTTTTACATGCTCCATAGCGCCGTCACGTCAGAATGTGACAAACCTGGAGTTGGATTTTTCATACAAGTAGGGCACTACATTGAACGAGAAAAGCATTTTGCCCATAACTCACATCGCGGAAAAAATTTTAGATTGATTCCTGTGCCTAAAGTGGCATTTTTCCAGGCTTAACAGATTCCTTGAGTCCGATTGGAAAAAAAATGAAGTCTGATTGTTTGTACCAGTTGTGCCCTCCATGGAAGCTGTAAAGTCTTTTGGGCATAACTCTTAGCCCGAAAATCATTTTTAAACGATTCTTGTGGCTAAAGTGGTTTTTTTCCATGCTCCACGGCACCATCACGTTATAATGTGGAAAAACTGAAGTTGGATTTTTCGTACAAGTAGTCCCCTACAATGAACGTGAGAAGTATTTTGCCCGTAACTCTTATCTCGGAAAATATTTCAGATTGATTCATGCCCCTAAAGTGGCATTTTTGCGTGCACAACGGATTCCTCAAGTCCGAATGTGAAAAAATTGAAGTCGGATTTTTCGTACCTGTTGTGCCCTGCATGAATGCTGAAAAAGTATTTTTGGCATAACTCTTAGCCCGAAAAACATTTCTAAACGATTTTTGTGCCTAAAGTGGTTATTTTACATGCTCCGTAGCGCCGTCACGTCAGAATGTGAAAAAAACTGGAGTTGGATTTTTCATACAAGTAGTGCACTACATTGAACGTGAAAAGTATTTTGCCCATAACTCTTATCTCGGGAAACATTTCTGATAGTTTCCTTTGCCTAAAGTGGCATTTTTCCACGCTCAATAGATTCCCCAAGTCCGAATGGCAAAAAAAGGAAGTCGGATTTTACGTACAAGTTGTGCCTTGCATTTAAGATCAAAAGTGTTTTTAGCATTACTCTTATCCCGAAAAACCTTTCTAAACGATTCTTGTGCCTAAAATGGATTTTTTTACCTGCTCCACAGCGCCGACACGTCAGAATGTGACAAAAATGAAGTTGGATTTTTCAGACAAGTAATGCCCTACGTTGAACGTGAAAAGTATTTTTCCCATAACACTTATCTCGGAAAACATTTCAGATTGATTCCGACGCCTAAAGTGGCATTTTTCCATGCCCAAGTGATTCCTCAAGTCCGAATGGGAAAAAAAATGAAGTCGGATTTTTCGTACCAGTTGTGCCATACATGGAAGGTGAAAAGTGTTTTTTGCATAACTCTTACCCCAAAAAACATTTCTAAACGATTCTTGTGCCTAAAGTGGTTTTTTTCCATGCTCCACGGCTTCATCGCGTTAGAATGTGGAAAAAATGAAGTTGGATTTTTCGTACAATTGCCCTACATGGAAAGTGAAAAGTATTTTGCCCATAACTCTTATCTCGGAAAACAATTCTGATTGATTCCTACGCCTAAATTGGCATTTTTCCATGCTCAACGGATTCCTCAATTCCGAATGGGAAAAAGGAAGTTGGATTTTTCGTACCAGTTGTGCCCTGCATTTAAGATCAAAAGTGTTTTTGGCATTACTCTTATCCCGAAAAACCTTTCTAAATGATTCTTGTGCCTAAAGTGGTTTTTTTAAATGCTCCACAGCGCCGTCACGTCAGAATGTGACAAAAATGAAGTTGGATTTTTCGTACTAGTAATGCCCTACGTTGAACGTTAAAAGTATTTTGCCCAAAACTCTTATCTCGGAAAACATTTCTGATTGATTCCTGCGCCTAAAGTGGCATTTTTCCGTGCTCAACAGATTCCTTAAGTCTGAATTGGAAAAAAATGAAGTCGGATTTTTCATACCAGTTGTGCCCTGCACGCATGCTGAAATGAATTTTTGGCATAACTCTTAGCCCGAAAAACATTTCTAAACGATTTTTGTGCCTAAAGTGGTTTTTTTACATGCCCCATAGCGCCGTCACGTCAGAATGTGACAAACCTGGATTTGGATTTTTTATACAAGTAGTGCACTACATTGAACGAGAAAAATATTTTGCCCATAACTCTCGTCGCGGAAAAAATTTCAGATTGATTCCTGTGCCTAAAGTGGCATTTTTCCAGGCTTAACAGGTTTCTTAAGTCCGATTGGGAAAAAAATGAAGTCTGATTGTTTGTACCAGTTGTGCCCTCCATGGAAGCTGTAAAGTCTTTTGGGCACAACTCTTAGCCCGAAAATCATTTCTAAACGATTCTTGTGCCTAAAGTGGTTTTTTTCCATGCTCCACGGCACCATCACATTAGAATGTGGAAAAATTGAAGTTGGATTTTTCGTACAAGTAGTCCTACAATGAACGTGCGAAGTATTTTGCCGATAACTCTTATCTCGGAAAATATTTCTGATTGATTCATGCCCCTAAAGTGGCATTTTTGCGTGCACAATGGATTCCTCAAGTCCGAATGTGAAAAAAATGAAGTCGGATTTTTCGTACCAGTTGTGCCCTGCATGAATGCTGAAAAAGTATTTTTGGCATAACTCTTAGCCCGAAAAACATTTCTAAACGATTTTTGTGCCTAAAGTGGTTATTTTACATGCTCCGTAGCGCCGTCACGTCAGAATGTGAAAAAAACTGGAGTTGGATTTTTCATACAAATAGTGCACTACATTGAACGTGAAAAGTATTTTGCCCATAACTCTTATCTCGTAAAACATTTCAGATTGTTTCCATTGCCTAAAGTGGCATTTTTCCACGCTCAACAAATTCCCCAAGTCCGAATGGCAAAAAAATGAACTCGGATTTTTCGTACAAGTTGTGCCTTGCATTTAAGATCAAAAGTGTTTTTAGCATTACTCTTATCCCGAAAAACCTTTCTAAATGATTCTTGTGCCTAAAGTGGTTTTTTTTACCTGCTCCACAGGCGTCGTCACGTCGAATGTGACAAAAATGAAGTTGGATTTTTCAGACAAGTAATGCCCTACGTTGAACGTGAAAAGTATTTTTCCCATAACACTTATCTCGGAAAACATTTCAGATTGATTCCGACGCCTAAAGTGGCATTTTTCCATGCTCAAGTGATTCCTCAAGTCTGAATGGGAAAAAAAATGAAGTCGGATTTTTCGTACCAGTTGTGCCATACATGGAAGGTGAAAAGTGTTTTTTGCATAACTCTTACCCCAAAAAACATTTCTAAGCGATTCTTGTGCCTAAAGTGGTTTTTTTCCATGCTCCACGGCTTCATCACGTTAGAATGTGGAAAAAATGAAGTTGGATTTTTCGTACAATTGCCCTACATTGAAAGTGAAAAGTATTTTGCCCATAACTCTTATCTCGGAAAACAATTCTGATTGATTCCTGCGCCTAAAGTGGCATTTTTCCATGCTCAACAGATTCCTCAAGTCCGAATGGGAAAAAAGGAAGTCGGATTTTTCGTACCAGTTGTGCCCTACATTTAAGATCAAAAGTGTTTTTGGCATTACTCTTATCCCGAAAAACCTTTCTAAATGATTCTTGTGCCTAAAGTGGTTTTTTTAAATGCTCCACAGCGCCGTCACGTCAGAATGTGACAAAAATGAAGTTGGATTTTTCGTACAAGTAATGCCCTACGTTGAACGTTAAAAGTATTTTGCCCAAAACTCTTATCTCGGAAAACATTTCTGATTGATTCCTGCGCCTAAAGTGGCATTTTTTCGTGCTCAACAGATTCCTTAAGTCTGAACTGGAAAAAAATGAAGTCGGATTTTTCAGACCAGTTGTGCCCTGCACGCATGCTGAAATGAATTTTTGGCATAACTCTTAGCCCGAAAAACATTTCTAAACGATTTTTGTGCCTAAAGTGGTTTTTTTACATGCCCCATAGCGCCGTCACGTCAGAATGTGACAAACCTGGATTTGGATTTTTTATTCAAGTAGTGCACTACATAGAACGAGAAAAATATTTTGCCCATAACTCTCGTCGCGGAAAAAATTTCAGATTGATTCCTGTGCCTAAAGTGGCATATTTCCAGGCTTAACAGGTTTCTTAAGTCCGATTGGGAAAAAAATGAAGTCTGATTGTTTGTACCAGTTGTGCCCTCCATGGAAGCTGTAAAGTCTTTTGGGCACAACTCTTAGCCCGAAAATCATTTCTAAACGATTCTTGTGCCTAAAGTGGTTTTTTTCCATGCTCCACGGCACCATCACATTAGAATGTGGAAAAATTGAAGTTGGATTTTTCGTACAAGTAGTCCTACAATGAACGTGCGAAGTATTTTGCCGATAACTCTTATCTCGGAATATATTTCTGATTGATTCATGCCCCTAAAGTGGCATTTTTGCGTGCACAATGGATTCCTCAAGTCCGAATGTGAAAAAAATGAAGTCGGATTTTTCGTACCAGTTGTGCCCTGCATGAATGCTGAAAAAGTATTTTTGGCATAACTCTTAGCCCGAAAAACATTTCTAAACGATTTTTGTGCCTAAAGTGGTTATTTTACATGCTCCGTAGCGCCGTCACGTCAGAATGTGAAAAAAACTGGAGTTGGATTTTTCATACAAATAGTGCACTACATTGAACGTGAAAAGTATTTTGCCCATAACTCTTATCTCGTAAAACATTTCAGATTGTTTCCATTGCCTAAAGTGGCATTTTTCCACGCTCAACAAATTCCCCAAGTCCGAATGGCAAAAAAAGGAACTCGGATTTTTCGTACAAGTTGTGCCTTGCATTTAAGATCAAAAGTGTTTTTAGCATTACTCTTATCCCGAAAAACCTTTCTAAATGATTCTTGTGCCTAAAGTGGTTTTTTTTACCTGCTCCACAGCGTCGTCACGTCAGAATGTGACAAAAATGAAGTTGGATTTTTCAGACAAGTAATGCCCTACGTTGAACGTGAAAAGTATTTTTCCCATAACACTTATCTCGGAAAACATTTCAGATTGATTCCGACGCCTAAAGTGGCATTTTTCCATGCTCAAGTGATTCCTCAAGTCTGAATGGGAAAAAAAATGAAGTCGGATTTTTCGTACCAGTTGTGCCATACATGGAAGGTGAAAAGTGTTTTTTGCATAACTCTTACCCCAAAAAACATTTCTAAGCGATTCTTGTGCCTAAAGTGGTTTTTTTCCATGCTCCACGGCTTCATCACGTTAGAATGTGGAAAAAATGAAGTTGGATTTTTCGTACAATTGCCCTACATTGAAAGTGAAAAGTATTTTGCCCATAACTCTTATCTCGGAAAACAATTCTGATTGATTCCTGCGCCTAAAGTGGCATTTTTCCATGCTCAACAGATTCCTCAAGTCCGAATGGGAAAAAAGGAAGTCGGATTTTTCGTACCAGTTGTGCCCTACATTTAAGATCAAAAGTGTTTTTGGCATTACTCTTATCCCGAAAAACCTTTCTAAATGATTCTTGTGCCTAAAGTGGTTTTTTTAAATGCTCCACAGCGCCGTCACGTCAGAATGTGACAAAAATGAAGTTGGATTTTTCGTACAAGTAATGCCCTACGTTGAACGTTAAAAGTATTTTGCCCAAAACTCTTATCTCGGAAAACATTTCTGATTGATTCCTGCGCCTAAAGTGGCATTTTTTCGTGCTCAACAGATTCCTTAAGTCTGAACTGGAAAAAAATGAAGTCGGATTTTTCGTACCAGTTGTGCCCTGCACGCATGCTGAAATGAATTTTTGGCATAACTCTTAGCCCGAAAAACATTTCTAAACGATTTTTGTGCTAAAGTGGTTTTTTTACATGCTCCATAGCGCCGTCACGTCAGAATGTGACAAACCTGGAGTTGGATTTTTTATACAAGTAGTGCACTACATTGAACGAGAAAAATATTTTGCCCATAACTCTTATCGCGGAAAAATTTTCAGATTGATTCCTGTGCCTAAAGTGGCATTTTTCCAGGCTTAACAGATTCCTTAAGTCCGATTGGGAAAAAAATGAAGTCTGATTGTTTGTACCAGTTGTGCCCTCCATGGAAGCTGTAAAGTCTTTTGGGCACAACTCTTAGCCCGAAAATCATTTCTAAACGATTCTTGTGGCTAAAGTGGTTTTTTTCCATGCTCCACGGCTCCATCACGTTAGAATGTGGAAAAATTGAAGTTGGATTTTTCGTACAAGTAGTCCCCTACAATGAACGTGACCAGTATTTTGCCCATAACTCTTATCTCGGAAAACATTTCTGATTGATTCATGCTCCTAAGGTAGCATTTTTGCGTGCACAACAGATTCCTCAAGTCCGAATGTGAAAAAAATGAAGTCGGATTTTTCGTACCAGTTGTGCTTTGCATGAATGCTGAAAAGTATTTTTGGCATAACTCATAGCCCGAAAAACATTTCTAAACGATTTTTGTGCCTAAAGTGGTTTTTTTCCACGCTCCACATCGCCGTCACGTCATAATGTGGAACAAATGAAGTTGGATTTTTAGTACAAGTAATGCCCTACATTGAACGTGAAAAGTCTTTTGCCCATAACTCTTATCTCGGAAAACATTTCTGAATGATTCTTGCGCCTAAAGTGGCATTTTTTCATGCTCAACAGATTCCTCAACTCCGAATGGGAAAAAAATGAAGTTGGATTTTTCGTACCAGTTGTGCCCTACATGAATGCTGAAAAGTGTTTTTGGCAAAACTCTTAGCCTGAAAAACATTTCTAAACGATTCTTGCGCCTAAAGTGATTTTTTCCATGCTCCACGTCGCCGTCACGTCATAATGTGGAACAAATGAAGTTGGATATTTCGTACAAGTAGTGCCCTACATTGAAAGTGCAAAGTATTTTGTCCATAACTCTTATCTCGGAAAACATTTGTGATTGATTCCTGCGCTTAAAGTTGTATTTTTCCATGCTCAACAGATCCCCTTAAGTCCGAATGGTAAAAAAGGAAATCGGATTTTTCGTACTAGTTGTGCCCTGCATTTAAGCTCAAAAGTTTTTTTTCCATTACTCTTATCCCGAAAAACCTTTCTAAACGATTCTTATGCCTAAAGTTGTTTTTCTGCATGCTCCACAGCGTCGTCACGTCAGAATGTGACAAAACTGAAGCTGGTTTTTTCATACAAGTAATGCCCTCCGTTGAAAGTGAAAAGTATTTTGCCCATACCTCTTATCTCGGAAAACATTTCTGATTGATTCCTGTGCTTAAAGTGGCATTTTTTCATGCTCAAGTAATTCCTCAATCCCGAATGGGAAAAAAAATGAAGTCGGATTTTTCGTGCCAGTTGTGCCCTACATGAAATGTGAAAAGTGTTTTTGGCATAACTCTTAGCCCGAAAAACATTTCTAAACGATTCTTGTGCCTAATGATTTTTTTCCATGCTCGACGACACCGTCACGTTAGAATGTGGAGCAAATGAAGTTTGATTTTTCGTACAAGTAGTGCCCTACATTGAAAGTGAAAAGTATTTTGCCCATAACTCTTATCTCGGAAAACATTTATGATTGATGTCTGCGCCTAAAGTGGCATTTTTCCATGCTCAAGTGATTCCTCAAGTCCGAATGGGAAAAAAAATGAAGAGTTTTTTCGTACCAGTTGTGCCCTACATGGAAGGTGAAAAGTGTTTTTGGCATAACACTTAGCCCGAAAAACATTTCTAAACGATTCTTGTGCCTAAAGTGATTTTTTTCCATGCTCTACGACTCCATCACGTTAGAATGTGGAACAAATGAAGTTTGATTTTTCGTACAAGTAGTGCCCTACATTGAAAGTGAAAAGTATTTTGCCCGTAACACTTATCTCGAAAATCATTTCTGATTGATTCCTGGGCCTATTGTGGCATTTTGCCATGCTCATCATATTCCTCAATTCCGAATGGGAATAAAGGAAGTCGGATTTTTCATACCAACCGTGCCCTGCATTTAAGCTCAAAAGTGTTTTTGTCGTTACTCTTATCCCGAGAAACCTTTCTAAATGATTCTTGTGCCTAAAGTTGTTTTTCTACATGTTCCACAGCGTCGTCACGTCAGAAAGTGACAAAACTGAAGTTGGATTTTTCATACAAGTAATGCCCTACGTTGAACGTGAAAAGTATTTAGCCCATAACTCTTATTTCGGAAAACATTTCTGATTGATTCCTGCACCTAAAGTTGCATTTTTCCATGCTCAAGTGATTCCTCAAGTCCAAATGGGAAAAAAATTGAAGTCGGATTTTTCGTAGCAGTTCTGCCCTACATGGAAGGTGAAAAGTGTTTTTGGCATAACTCATAGCCCGAAAAACATTTCTACGCGATTCCTGTGCCTAAAGTGATTTTTTTCCAGGCTCTACGACTCCATCACATTAGATTGTGGAACAAATGAAGTTTGATTTTTCGTACAAGTAGTGCCCTACATTGAAAGTGAAAAGTATTTTGCCCATAACTCTTATCTCGGAAAACATTTCTGATTGATTCCTGGGCCTATAGTGGCATTTTGCCATGCTCAACATATTCCTCAATTCCGAATGGGAATAAATGAAGTCGGATTTTTCATACCAGTTGTGCCCTGCATTTAAGCTCAAAAGTGTTTTTGCCGTTACTCTTATCCCGAGAAACCTTTCTAAATGATTCTTGTGCCTAAAGTTGTTTTTCTACATGTTCCACAGCGCCGTCACGTCAGAAAGTGACAAAACTGAAGTTGGATTTTTCATACAAGTAATGCCCTACGTTGAACGTGAAAAGTATTTAGCCCATAACTCTTATCTTGGAAAACATTTCTGATTGATTCCTCTAGCTAAAGTGGCATTTTTCCATGGTCAACAGATTCCTCAAGTCCGAATGGGGAAAAAATGAAGCCGGATTTTTCGTACCAGTTTTGCCCTGCATGCATGCTGAAAAGCGTTTTTTTCATAACTCTTAGCCCGAAAAACATTTCTAAATGATTTTTGTGCCTAAAGTGGTTGTTTTACATGCTCCATAGCGCCGTCACGTCAGAATCTGACAGAACTAGAGTTGGATTTTTCATACAAGTAGTGCACTACATTGAAAGTGAAACGTATATTACCCATAACTCTTATCTTGGAAAACATTTCTGATTGAACACTGTGCCTAAAGTGGCATTTTTCCAGGCTTAACGGATTCCTTTACTCCGAATGGGAAAAAAATGAAGTCGGATTTTTCGTACCAGTTGTACCCTGTATGGATGCTGAAAAGTGTTTTTGGCAAAACAATTAGCCCGAAAAACATTTCTAAATGATTATTGTGCCTAAAGTGATTTTTTTCCATGCTCCACATCGCCGTCACGTCATAATGTGGAACAAATGAAGTTGGATTTTTCGTACAAGTATTGCCCTACATTGAAAGTGAAAAGTATTTCGCCCATAACTCTTATCTCAGAAAACATTTCTGATTAATTCCTGCGCCTAAAGTGGCATTTTCCCATGCTCTACATACTCCTCAAGTCTGAATTTGAAAAAAGGAAGTCGGATTTTGCATACCAGTTGTGCCTTGCATTTAAGCTCAAAAGTGTTTTTGCCATTACTCTTATCTCGAAAAACCTTTCTAACGATTCTTGTGCCTAAAGTTGTTTTTCTACAAGCTCCACAGCGCCGTCACGTCTGAATGTGACAAAACTGAAGTTGGATTTTTCGTACAAGTAATGCCCTACATTGAATGTGAAAGGTATTTTGCCCATAATTCTTATCTCGGAAAACATTTATGATTGATTCCTGCACCTAAAGTTGCATTTTTCCATGCTTAAGTGATTCCTCTAGTCTGAATGAGAAAAAAAATGAAGTCAGATTTTTCGTAGCAGTTGCGCCCTACATGGAAGGTGAAAAGTGTTTTTGGCATAACTCTTAGCCCGAAAAATATTTCTAAACGATTCTTGTGCCTAAAGTGGTTTTTTCCGTGCTCCCCGGCTCCATCACGTTAGAATGTGGAAAAAATGAAGTTGGATTTTTCGTACAAGTAGTGCCCTAAATTGAACGTGGAAAGTATTTTGCCCGTAGCTCTTATCTCGGAAAACATTTCTGATTGATTCCTGCATCTAAAGTGGCATTTTTCCATTCTCAAGATATTCCTCAAGTCCGAATGGGAAAAAAGGAACTCGGATTTTTCGTACCAGTTGTGCCCTGCATTTTAGCTCAAAAGTGTTTTTGCCATTACTCTTATCCCGAAAAACCTTTCTAAACAATTTTTGTGCCTAAAGTTGTTTTTCTACATGCTCCATAGTGCCGTCACGTCAGAATGTGACAAAACTGAAGTTGGATTTTTCGTACAAGTAATGCCCTACATTGAATGTGAAAAGCATTTTGCCCATAACTCTTATCTCGGAAAACATTTCTGATTGATTCCTGCGCCTAAAGTAGCATTTTTCCATGCTCAAGTGATTCCTCAAGTCTGAATGGGAAAAAAATGAAGTCGGATTTTTCGTAGCAGTTGTGCCCGACATGGAAGGTGAAAAGTGTTTTTGCGTAACTCTTTGCCCGGAAAACATTTCTAAACGATTATTGTGCCTAAAGTGGTTTTTTTTCCATGCTCCACATCGCCATAACGTCAAAACAAATAGGGTTGGATTATTCGTACAAGTAGTGCCCTACATTGAAAGTGAAAAGTATTTTGCCCATAACTCTTTTCTCGGAAAACATTTCTGATTGATTCTTGGGCCTATAGTGGCATTTTGCCATGCTCAACATATTCCTCAATTCCGAATGGGAATAAAGGAAGTCGGATTTTTCATACCAGTTGTGCCCTGCATTTAAGCTCAAAAGTGTTTTTGCCGTTACTCTTATTCCGAAAAACGTTTCTAAACGATTCTGGTGCCTAAAGTTGTTTTTCTACATGTTCCACAGCGCCGTCACGTCTGAAAGTGACGAAACTGAAGTTGGATTTTTCATACAAGTAATGCCCTACGTTGAACGTGAAAAGTATTTAGCCCATAACTCTTATCTTGGAAAACATTTCTGATTGATTCCTCTACCTAAAGTGGCATTTTTCCATGGTCAACAGATTCCTCAAGTCCGAATGGGAAAAAAATGAAGCCGGATTTTTTGTACCAGTTGTGCTCTGCATGCATGCTGAAAAGTGTTTTTAGCATAACTCTTAGCCCGAAAGACATTTCTAAATGATTTTTGTGCCTAAAGTGGTTGTTTTACATGCTCCATAGCGCCGTCACGTCAGAATCTGACAAAACTAGAGTTGGATTTTTCATACAAGTAGTGCACTACATTGAAAGTGAAACGTATTTTACCCATAACTCTTATCTTGGAAAACATTTCTGATTGAACCCTGTGCCTAAAGTGGCATTTTTCCAGGCTTAACAGATTCCTTTACTCCGAATGGGAAAAAAATGAAGTCGGATTTTTCGTACCAGTTGTACCCTGCATGGAAGGTGAAAAGTGTTTTTGGCATAACTCTTGGCCCGAAAAACATTTCTAAACGATTCTTGTGCCTAAAGTGGTATTTTTCCATGCTCCACGGCTCCATCACGTTAGAATGTGGAAAAAATGAAGTTGGATTTTTCGTACAAGCAGTGCCCTACATTGAACGTGAAAAGTATTTTGCCCATAATTCTTATCTCGGAAAACATTTATGATTGATTCCTGCGCCTAAAGTGGCACTACTACAGAAATGACGATTTGCGTCGGACCTGGGACCTACATTTGCGTCGGACAAATGTCCGACGGCACAGGCCTCGACGCAGATCTAGGAAACAAGATCTGCGTCGGACATTCAAACGACGCAGTTGAAGAGCTATTTGCGTCGGACCGTATGTCTCATCCGACGCAAATAGTCAAAAAAACATCTACAAGGGCGTGCCATTTGCGTCGCGTGTGACACCACATCTGACGCAAAAGGCCCAAATGGCTGAGCTATTTGCGTCAAATGTGTTGCCACAAACGACGCAAATACTAGCTTTTTTATTAAAAAAAATTCATAAATGGACGAACCGCAAAAAAAAATTTCAAAATCTAACAATAATTATAGGCCTGCTTTAAATAACTTTATTGATGTATTTCTTTGGTTATACAATTCAAGTTCTCTGTGCGATTGGTTTTGTTATAGCCAAAAGAAAAAACAATGAAGAAGAGCAATTATGGAACATTATTATTATATACAATTTGAACCAAAAAAAAAAAAAAAATCAGATCTAACACACAAAAACCCCTAAAAATTAATATCCAACCATTAAAATTTACAAAAGAACCCATAATATTCGAAATACAAAAAAATATGAATATTGAATCGAACCCAACTATTCATATCTAACACAAAAATTGAACGAAATACAAAAGAACCCATAATACTCGAAATAGAAGAACAAAATACAAGAAACTATGAACATTGAATCAAACCCAACTATTCAGATCTAACACAAAAATTGAACGAAATACAAAAATTGAACCCAAAAAAATCAAAATCTAACACAAAAAAACCCTAAAAATTCATGTCCAACTATTAAAGGAATCACTTCCAAAAAAAACTGAAAATCTGAAGCGATTAACAATATAATTTGGGGAAAACTAAAAAATATAACCTTAAATCTGAATAGATCCATAAAACAACCACGAAATCCGGTTGAATTTCGATGTCTTTCTTGTCGAGAAACACCGCGACAGTGAGGGAGAACTCCAATGTAAACCGACGACAAACAACCACGCACGAAATCCCGATGAATTTTAATATTCCGATGGCAATATATGTGTGTTGGTTGTAGGTATTTGTACAGATATATGTGTGTTGGATTTCGTATCCTCTGCACTCTCTGCTAGAAATCGGGGTATCCTTACTCCTCTGAAAGATGTGATTGTGTACTCCGGAGCTTGTGCAACGTATGACCTCCCTTTACATGTTGCAGAGACCATCAAAGATGCAATAGCACATCCGCAGGTAATTAAGTCTCATTTATGTTACTCACACTTGCATCTCAAGAGGCATTTGAGAAGAATTCAGTATTTGAAGGAATAAAGATGGGAAAGAGAGAAGGAGAGAAGGAGAGAGAGAGAGAGAGAGAGATAGAAAGATGGAAAGAGAAAATGAAATAGTGACGGCTGGTATGAGAGGAGGAAAGTTGGTAGGGTTATTAAATAAAAAGGAAGGAAGAAGCGTGCACATATAATTTGGACCCTCATCTGCGTCGTACTCAACATGAAGTCCGACGCACATTGTTATTTGGGCTTTCTCATCTGCGTCGGATGGGAGGAGGGGTCCGACGCAGATGACTATTTGCGTCACACGTTGGCTTCATGCGACGCGCATAGCTTGTGGATTGGAGGAATTGGTTTCTGTTATGTGCGTCGCATATTTGGCCCATCCGACGCACATTTGGTATTTTGCGTCGCACGGGAGCTAAATACGACGCACATAGGTCATCTTTTGCGTCGACTCCCGGTTGCATGCGACGCAAATGAGTTCCCCATTCACTTCTGCGACGCTTGTCCTGTTGTGCGACGCAGATGAGGAGACGCAAATCGTCGTTTTTCTACTAGTGTGGCATTTTTCCATGGTCAACAGATTCCTCAAGTACGAATGGCAAAAAAAGAAGTCGGATTTTTCGTACCACTTGTGCCCTGCATGGATGCTGAAAAGTGTTTTTGGCATAACTCTTAGCCCGAAAAACATTTCTAAATGATTATTGTGCCTAAAGTGGTTTTTTTCCATGCTCCACATCGCCGTCACGTCATAATGTGGAACAAATGAAGTTGGATTTTTCGTACAAGTAATGCCCCACATTGAAAGTGAAAAGTATTTTGCCCATAACTCTTTTCTCGGAAAACATTTCTGATTGATTCCTGCGCCAAAAGTGGCATTTTTCCATGCTCTACATATTCCTCAAGTCTGAATTGGAAAAAAGGAAGTCGGATTTTGCATACCAGTTGTGCCTTGCATTTAAGCTCAAAAGTGTTTTTGCCATTACTCTTATCTCGAAAAACCTTTCTAACGATTCTTGTGGCCTAAAGTTGTTTTTCTACAAGCTCAACAGCGCCGTCACGTCAGAATGTGACAAAACTGAAGTTGGATTTTTCGTACAAGTAATGCCCTACATTGAATGTGAAAGGTATTTTGCCTATAATTCTTATCTCGGAAAACATTTCTGATTGATTCCTGCACCTAAAGTGGCATTTTTCCATGCTTAATTGATTCCTCAAGTCTGAATGGGAAAAAAAATGAAGTCGGATTTTTCGTAGCAGTTGCGCCCTACATGGAAAGGTGAAAAGTGTTTTCGGCATAACTCTTAGCCCAAAAAATATTTCTAAACGATTCTTGTGCCTAAAGTGGTTTTTTCCATGCTCCACGGCTCCATCACGTTAGAATGTGGAAAAAAGGAAGTTGGATTTTTCGTACAAGTAGTGCCCTAAATTGAACGTGGAAAGTATTTTGCCCGTAACTCTTATCTCGGAAAACATTTCTGATTGATTCCTGCACCTAAAGTGGCATTTTTCCATTCTCAACATATTCCTCAAGTCCGAATGGGAAAAAAGGAAGTCGGATTTTTCGTACCAGTTGTGCCCTGCATTTAAGCTCAAAAGTGTTTTTGCCATTACTCTTATCCCGAAAAACCTTTCTAACGATTCTTGTGCCTAAAGTTGTTTTTCTACAAGCTCCACAGCGCCGTCACGTCTGAATGTGACAAAACTGATGTTGGATTTTTCGTACAAGTAATGCCCTACATTGAATGTGAAAGGTATTTTGCCCATAATTCTTATCTCGGAAAACATTTATGATTGATTCCTGCACCTAAAGTGGCATTTTTCCATGCTTAAGTGATTCCTCTAGTCTGAATGAGAAAAAAAATGAAGTCAGATTTTTCGTAGCAGTTGCGCCCTACATGGAAGGTGAAAAGTGTTTTTGGCATAACTCTTAGCCCGAAAAATATTTCTAAACGATTCTTGTGCCTAAAGTGGTTTTTTCCGTGCTCCACGGCTCCATCACGTTAGAATGTGGAAAAAATGAAGTTGGATTTTTCGTACAATTAGTGCCCTAAATTGAACGTGGAAAGTATTTTGCCCGTAGCTCTTATCTCGGAAAACATTTCTGATTGATTCCTGCATCTAAAGTGGCATTTTTCCATTCTCAAGATATTCCTCAAGTCCGAATGGGAAAAAAGGAACTCGGATTTTTCGTACCAGTTGTGCCCTGCATTTAAGCTCAAAAGTGTTTTTGCCATTACTCTTATCTCGAAAAACCTTTCTAACGATTCTTGTGCCTAAAGTTGTTTTTCTACAAGCTCCACAGCGCCGTCACGTCTGAATGTGACAAAACTGAAGTTGGATTTTTCGTACAAGTAATGCCCTACATTGAATGTGAAAGGTATTTTGCCCATAATTCTTATCTCGGAAAACATTTATGATTGATTCCTGCACCTAAAGTGGCATTTTTCCATGCTTAAGTGATTCCTCTAGTCTGAATGAGAAAAAAAATGAAGTCAGATTTTTCGTAGCAGTTGCGCCCTACATGGAAGGTGAAAAGTGTTTTTGGCATAACTCTTAGCCCGAAAAATATTTCTAAACGATTCTTGTGCCTAAAGTGGTTTTTTCCGTGCTCCACGGCTCCATCACGTTTGAATGTGGAAAAAATGAAGTTGGATTTTTCGTACAAGTAGTGCCCTAAATTGAACATGGAAAGTATTTTGCCCGTAGCTCTTATCTCGGAAAACATTTCTGATTGATTCCTGCATCTAAAGTGGCATTTTTCCATTCTCAAGATATTCCTCAAGTCCGAATGGGAAAAAAGGAACTCGGATTTTTCGTACCAGTTGTGCCCTGCATTTTAGCTCAAAAGTGTTTTTGCCATTACTCTTATCCCGAAAAACCTGTCTAAACAATTCTTGTGCCTAAAGTTGTTTTTCTACATGCTCCATAGCGCCGTCACGTCAGAATGTGACAAAACTGAAGTTGGATTTTTCGTACAAGTAATGCCCTACATTGAATGTGAAAAGTATTTTGCCCATAACTCTTATCTCGGAAAACATTTCTGATTGATTCCTGCGCCTAAAGTAGCATTTTTCCATGCTCAAGTGATTCCTCAAGTCTGAATGGGAAAAAAATGAAGTCGGATTTTTCGTAGCAGTTGTGCCCTACATGGAAGGTGAAAAGTGTTTTTGCGTAACTCTTAGCCCGGAAAACATTTCTAAACGATTATTGTGCCTAAAGTGGTTTTTTTCCATGCTCCACATCGCCATAACGTCAAAACAAATAGGGTTGGATTATTCGTACAAGTAGTGCCCTACATTGAAAGTGAAAAGTATTTTGCCCATAACTCTTATCTCGCAAAACATTTCTGATTGATTCTTGGGCCTATAGTGGCATTTTGCCATGCTCAACATATTCCTCAATTCCGAATGGGAATAAAGGAAGTCGGATTTTTCATACCAGTTGTGCCCTGCATTTAAGCTCAAAAGTGTTTTTGCCGTTACTCTTATTCCGAAAAACCTTTCTAAACGATTCTGGTGCCTAAAGTTGTTTTTCTACATGTTCCACAGCGCCGTCACGTCTGAAAGTGACAAAACTGAAGTTGGATTTTTCATACAAGTAATGCCCTACGTTGAACGTGAAAAGAATTTAGCCCATAACTCTTATCTTGGAAAACATTTCTGATTGATTCCTCTACCAAAAGTGGCATTTTTCCATGGTCAACAGATTCCTCAAGTCCGAATGGGAAAAAAATGAAGCCGGATTTTTTGTACCAGTTGTGCCCTGCATGCATGCTGAAAAGTGTTTTTAGCATAACTCTTAGCCCGAAAGACATTTCTAAATGATTTTTGTGCCTAAAGTGGTTGTTTTACATGCTCCATAGCGCCGTCACGTCAGAATCTGACAAAACTAGAGTTGGATTTTTCATACAAGTAGTGCACTACATTGAAAGTGAAACGTATTTTACCCATAACTCTTATCTTGGAAAACATTTCTGATTGAACCCTGTGCCTAAAGTGGCATTTTTCCAGGCTTAACAGATTCCTTTACTCCGAATGGGAAAAAAATGAAGTCGGATTTTTCGTACCAGTTGTACCCTGCATGGAAGGTGAAAAGTGTTTTTGGCATAACTCTTGGCCCGAAAAACATTTCTAAACGATTCTTGTGCCTAAAGTGGTATTTTTCCATGCTCCACGGCTCCATCACGTTAGAATGTGGAAAAAATGAAGTTGGATTTTTCGTACAAGCAGTGCCCTACATTGAACGTGAAAAGTATTTTGCCCATAATTCTTATCTCGGAAAACATTTATGATTGATTCCTGCGCCTAAAGTGGCATTTTTCCATGGTCAACAGATTCCTCAAGTACGAATGGCAAAAAAAGAAGTCGGATTTTTCGTACCACTTGTGCCCTGCATGGATGCTGAAAAGTGTTTTTGGCATAACTCTTAGCCCGAAAAACATTTCTAAATGATTATTGTGCCTAAAGTGGTTTTTTTCCATGCTCCACATCGCCGTCACGTCATAATGTGGAACAAATGAAGTTGGATTTTTCGTACAAGTAATGCCCCACATTGAAAGTGAAAAGTATTTTGCCCATAACTCTTTTCTCGGAAAACATTTCTGATTGATTCCTGCGCCTAAAGTGGCATTTTTCCATGCTCTACATATTCCTCAAGTCTGAATTGGAAAAAAGGAAGTCGGATTTTGCATACCAGTTGTGCCTTGCATTTAAGCTCAAAAGTGTTTTTGCCATTACTCTTATCTCGAAAAACCTTTCTAACGATTCTTGTGGCCTAAAGTTGTTTTTCTACAAGCTCCACAGCGCCGTCACGTCAGAATGTGACAAAACTGAAGTTGGATTTTTCGTACAAGTAATGCCCTACATTGAATGTGAAAGGTATTTTGCCTATAATTCTTATCTCGGAAAACATTTCTGATTGATTCCTGCACCTAAAGTGGCATTTTTCCATGCTTAAGTGATTCCTCAAGTCTGAATGGGAAAAAAAATGAAGTCGGATTTTTCGTAGCAGTTGCGCCCTACATGGAAAGGTGAAAAGTGTTTTTGGCATAACTCTTAGCCCAAAAAATATTTCTAAACGATTCTTGTGCCTAAAGTGGTTTTTTCCATGCTCCACGGCTCCATCACGTTAGAATGTGGAAAAAAGGAAGTTGGATTTTTCGTACAAGTAGTGCCCTAAATTGAACGTGGAAAGTATTTTGCCCGTAACTCTTATCTCGGAAAACATTTCTGATTGATTCCTGCACCTAAAGTGGCATTTTTCCATTCTCAACATATTCCTCAAGTCCGAATGGGAAAAAAGGAAGTCGGATTTTTCGTACCAGTTGTGCCCTGCATTTAAGCTCAAAAGTGTTTTTGCCATTACTCTTATCCCGAAAAACCTTTCTAAACGATTCTTGTGCCTAAAGTTGTTTTTCTACATGCTCCATAGCGCCGTCACGTCAGAAAGTGACAAAACTGAAGTTGGATTTTTCGTACAAGTAATGCCCTACATTGAATGTGAAAAGTATTTTGCCCATAACTCTTATCTCGGAAAACATTTCTGATTGATTCCTGCGCCTAAAGTAGCATTTTTCCATGCTCAAGTGATTCCTCAAGTCTGAATGGGAAAAAAATGAAGTCGGATTTTTCGTAGCAGTTGTGCCCTACATGGAAGGTGAAAAGTGTTTTTGCGTAACTCTTAGCCCGGAAAACATTTCTAAACGATTATTGTGCCTAAAGTGGTTTTTTTCCATGCTCCACTGCACCGTTACGTCAGAATGTGGAACAAATGAAGTTGCATTTTTGGTACAAGTAGTGCCCTACATTGAAAGTGAAAAGTATTTTGCCCATAACTCTTATCTCGCAAAACATTTCTGATTGATTCTTGGGCCTATAGTGGCATTTTGCCATGCTCAACATATTCCTCAATTCCGAATGGGAATAAAGGAAGTCGGATTTTTCATACCAGTTGTGCCCTGCATTTAAGCTCAAAAGTGTTTTTGCCGTTACTCTTATTCCGAAAAACCTTTCTAAACGATTCTGGTGCCTAAAGTTGTTTTTCTACATGTTCCACAGCGCCGTCACGTCTGAAAGTGACAAAACTGAAGTTGGATTTTTCATACAAGTAATGCCCTACGTTGAACGTGAAAAGTATTTAGCCCATAACTCTTATCTTGGAAAACATTTCTGATTGATTCCTCTACCAAAAGTGGCATTTTTCCATGGTCAACAAATTCCTCAAGTCCGAATGGGAAAAAAATGAAGCCGGATTTTTTGTACCAGTTGTGCCCTGCATGCATGCTGAAAAGTGTTTTTAGCATAACTCTTAGCCCGAAAGACATTTCTAAATGATTTTTGTGCCTAAAGTGGTTGTTTTACATGCTCCATAGCGCCGTCACGTCAGAATCTGACAAAACTAGAGTTGGATTTTTCATACAAGTAGTGCACTACATTGAAAGTGAAACGTATTTTACCCATAACTCTTATCTTGGAAAACATTTCTGATTGAACCCTGTGCCTAAAGTGGCATTTTTCCAGGCTTAACAGATTCCTTTACTCCGAATGGGAAAAAAATGAAGTCGGATTTTTCGTACCAGTTGTACCCTGCATGGAAGGTGAAAAGTGTTTTTGGCATAACTCTTGGCCCGAAAAACATTTCTAAACGATTCTTGTGCCTAAAGTGGTATTTTTCCATGCTCCACGGCTCCATCACGTTAGAATGTGGAAAAAATGAAGTTGGATTTTTCGTACAAGCAGTGCCCTACATTGAACGTGAAAAGTATTTTGCCCATAATTCTTATCTCGGAAAACATTTATGATTGATTCCTGCGCCTAAAGTGGCATTTTTCCATGGTCAACAGATTCCTCAAGTACGAATGGCAAAAAAAGAAGTCGGATTTTTCGTACCACTTGTGCCCCCGCATGGATGCCGAAAAGTGTTTTTGGCATAACTCTTAGCCCGAAAAACATTTCTAAATGATTATTGTGCCTAAAGTGGTTTTTTTCCATGCTCCACATCGCCGTCACGTCATAATGTGGAACAAATGAAGTTGGATTTTTCGTACAAGTAATGCCCCACATTGAAAGTGAAAAGTATTTTGCCCATAACTCTTTTCTCGGAAAACATTTCTGATTGATTCCTGCGCCTAAAGTGGCATTTTTCCATGCTCTACATATTCCTCAAGTCTGAATTGGAAAAAAGGAAGTCGGATTTTGCATACCAGTTGTGCCTTGCATTTAAGCTCAAAAGTGTTTTTGCCATTACTCTTATCTCGAAAAACCTTTCTAACGATTCTTGTGGCCTAAAGTTGTTTTTCTACAAGCTCCACAAATACGTCACGTCGAGAATGTGACAAAACTGAAGTTGGATTTTTCGTACAAGTAATGCCCTACATTGAATGTGAAAGGTATTTTGCCTATAATTCTTATCTCGGAAAACATTTCTGATTGATTCCTGCACCTAAAGTGGCATTTTTCCATGCTTAAGTGATTCCTCAAGTCTGAATGGGAAAAAAAATGAAGTCGGATTTTTCGTAGCAGTTGCGCCCTACATGGAAAGGTGAAAAGTGTTTTTGGCATAACTCTTAGCCCAAAAAATATTTCTAAACGATTCTTGTGCCTAAAGTGGTTTTTTCCATGCTCCACGGCTCCATCACGTTAGAATGTGGAAAAAAGGAAGTTGGATTTTTCGTACAAGTAGTGCCCTAAATTGAACGTGGAAAGTATTTTGCCCGTAACTCTTATCTCGGAAAACATTTCTGATTGATTCCTGCACCTAAAGTGGCATTTTTCCATTCTCAACATATTCCTCAAGTCCGAATGGGAAAAAAGGAAGTCGGATTTTTCGTACCAGTTGTGCCCTGCATTTAAGCTCAAAAGTGTTTTTGCCATTACTCTTATCCCGAAAAACCTTTCTAAACGATTCTTGTGCCTAAAGTTGTTTTTCTACATGCTCCATAGCGCCGTCACGTCAGAAAGTGACAAAACTGAAGTTGGATTTTTCGTACAAGTAATGCCCTACATTGAATGTGAAAAGTATTTTGCCCATAACTCTTATCTCGGAAAACATATCTGATTGACTCCTGCGCCTAAAGTAGCATTTTTCCATGCTCAACTGATTCCTCAAGTCTGAATGGGAAAAAAAATGAAGTCGGATTTTTCGTAGCAGTTGTGCCCTACATGGAAGGTGAAAAGTGTTTTTGCATAACTCTTAGCCCGGAAAAAATTTCTAAACGATTATTGTGCCTAAAGTGGTTTTTTTCCATGCTCCACATCGCCATAACGTCAAAACAAATGAAGTTGGATTTTTCGTACAAGTAGTGCCCTACATTGAAAGTGAAAAGTATTTTGCCCATAACTCTTTTCTCGGAAAACATTTCTGATTGATTCCTGTGCCTAAAGTGGCATTGTTCTAGGCTAAACAGATTCCTTAAGTCTGAATGGGAAAAAAATGAAGTCAGATTTTTCGTACAAGTTGTGCCCTGCATGGAAGGTGAAAAGTGTTTTTGGCATAACTCTTAGCCCGAAAAACATTTCTAAACGATTCTTGTGCCTAAAGTGGTTTTTTTCCATGCTCCACATCGCCGTCACATCATAATGTGGAACAAATGAAGTTGGATTTTTTGTACAGGTACTGCCTTACATTTAAAGTAAAAAGTATTTTGCCCATAACTCTTATCTCGGAAAACATTTCTGATTGATTCCTGCGCCAAAAGTGGCATTTTTCCATGCTCAACATATTCCTCGAGTCCGAATGGGAAAAAAGGAAGTAGGATTTTTCGAACTAGTTGTGCCCTCCATTGAAGGTGAAAAGTGTTTTTGGCATAACTCTTAGCCCGAAAAACATTTCTAAACGATTATTGTGCCTAAAGTGGTTTTTTTCCATGCTCCACATCGCCATAACGTCAAAACAAATGAAGTTGGATTTTTCGTACAAGTAGTGCCCTACATTGAAAGTGAAAAGTATTTTGCCCGTAACTCTTATCTCGGAAAACATTTCTGATTAATTTCTGCGCCTAAACTGGCATTTTTCCATGCTCAACTGAATCCTTAAGTACGAAAGGGAAAAAAATGAAGTCGGATTTTTCGTACCAGTCGTGCCCTGCATGGATGCTGAAAAATGTGTTTGGCATAACTCTTAGCCCGAAAGACATTTCTAAACGATTATTGTGCCTAAAGTGGTTTTTTTCCATGCTCCACATCGCCGTCACGTCATAATGTGGAACAAATGAAGTTGGATTTTTTGTACAGGTACTGCCTTACATTGAAAGTAAAAAGTATTTTGCCCATAACTCTTATCTCGGAAAACATTTCTGATTGATTCCTGCGCCAAAAGTGGCATTTTTCCATGCTCAACATATTCCTCGAGTCCGAATGGGAAAAAAGGAAGTAGGATTTTTCGAACTAGTTGTGCCCTCCATTTAAGCTCAAAAGTGTTTTTGCCATTACTCTTATCCCGAAAAAGCTTTCTAAACGATTCTTGTGCCTAAAGTTGTTTTTCTACGTGCTCCACAGCGCGCCGTCACGTCAGAATGTGACAAAACTGAAGTTGGATTTTTCGTACAAGTAATGCCCTACATTAATTGTGAAAGGTATTTTGCCCATAATTCTTATCTCGGAGAACATTTCTGATTGATTCCTGCACCTAAAGTGGCATTTTTCCATGCTCAAGTGATTCCTCAAGTCTGAATGGGAAAAAAAATGAAGTCGGATTTTTCGTAGCAGTTGCGCCCTACATGGAAGGTGAAAAGTGTTTTTGGCATAACTCTTAGCCCGAAAAATATTTCTAAACGATTCTTGTGCCTAAAGTGGTTTTTTCCAAGCTCCACGGCTCCATCACGTTAGAATGTGGAAAAAATGAAGTTAGATTTTTTGTACAAGTAGTGCCCTAAATTGAATGTGGAAAGTATTTTGCCCGTAACTCTTATCTCGGAAAACATTTCTGATTGATTCCTGCACCTCAAGTGGCATTTTTCCATTCTCAACATATTCCTCAAGTCCGAATATGAAAAAAGGAAATCGGATTTTTCGTACAAGTTGTGCCCTTCATTTAAGCTCAAAAGTGTTTTTGCCATTACTCTTATCTCGAAAAACCTTTCTAAATGATTCTTGTGCCTAAAGTTGTTTTTCTAATTGCTCCACGACGGTCACGTCGAATGTTACAAAACCGAAGTTGGATTTTTCGTACAAGTAATGCCCTACATTGAATATGAAAAGTATTTTGCCCATAACTCTTATCTCGGTAAGCATTTCTCATTGATTCCTGCGCCTAAAGTGGCATTTATCCATTCTCAACATATTCCTCAAGTTCGAATGGGAAAAAAGTTGGTAGGATTTTTCGTACTAGTTGTGCCCTCCATTTAAGCTCAAAAGTGTTTTTGGCAATACTCTTATCCCGAAAAACCTTTCTAAACGATTCTTGTTCCCAAAGTTGTTTTTCGACATGCTCCACAGCGCCGTCACGTCAGAATGTTACAAAGCTGAAGTTGGATTTTTCGTACAAGTAATGCCCTACATTGAATGTGAAAAGTATTTTGCCCATAACTCTTATCTCGGAAAACATATCTGATTGATTCCAGCGCCTAAAGTGGCATTTTTCCATGCTCAAGTGATTCCTCAAGTTCGAATGGCAAAAAAATGAAGTCGGATTTTTCGTACTAGTTGTGCCCTACATGGAAGGTGAAAAGTGTTTTTGGCATAACTCTTAGCCCGAAAAACAATTCTAAATGATTATTGTGCCTAAAGTGGTTTTTCCATGCTCCACATCGCCGTCATGTCATAATGTGGAACAAATGAAGTTGGATTTTTCGTACAAGTAGTGCCCTACATTGAAAGTGAAAAGTATTTTGCCCATAACTCTTATCTCGGAAAACATATCTGATTGATTCTTGTGCCTAAAGTGGCATTTTTCCAGGCTTAACAAAATCCTTCAGTTCGAATGGGAAAAAAATGATGTCTGATTTTTCTTACCAGTTGTGCCCGGCATGGAAGGTGAAAAGTGTTTTTGGCATAACTCTTAGCCCGAAAAACATTTCTAAACGATTCTTGTGCCTAAAGTGGTTTTTTTCCATGCACCACGGCTCCATCACGTTAGAATGTGGAAACAATGAAGTTGGATTTTTCGTACAATTAGTGCCCTAAATTGAACGTGGAAAGTATTTTGCCCATAACTCTTATCTCGGAAAACATTTCGATTAATTTCGCGCCTAAACTGGCATTTTTCCATGCTCAACTGAATCCTTAAGTACGAATGGAAAAAAAATGAAGTCGGATTTTTCGTACCAGTTGTGCCCTGCATGGATGCTGAAAAGTGTGTTTGGCATAATTCTTAGCCCGAAAGACATTTCTAAACGATTATTGTGCCTAAAGTGGTTTTTTTCCATGCTCCACATCGCTGTCACGTCATAATGTGGAACAAATAAAGTTGGATTTTTCGTACAGGTACTGCCTTACATTGAAAGTAAAAAGTATTTTTCCCATAACTCTTATCTCGGAAAACATTTCTGATTGATTCCTGCGCCAAAAGTGGCATTTTTCCATGCTCAACATATTCCTCGAGTCCGAATGGGAAAAAAGGAAGTAGGATTTTTCGAACTAGTTGTGCTCTCCATTTAAGCTCAAAAGTGTTTTTGCCATTACTCTTATCCCGAAAAAGCTTTCTAAACGATTCTTGTGCCTAAAGTTGTTTTTCTACGTGCTCCACAGCGCCGTCACGTCAGAATGTGACAAAACTGAAGTTGGATTTTTCGTACAAGTAATGCCCTACATTAATTGTGAAAGGTATTTTGCCCATAATTCTTATCTCGGAAAACATTTCTGATTGATTCCTGCACCTAAAGTGGCATTTTTCCATGCTCAAGTGATTCCTCAAGTCTGAGTGGGAAAAAAAATGAAGTCGGATTTATCGTAGCAGTTGCGCCCTACATGGAAGGTGAAAAGTGTTTTTGGCATAACTCTTAGCCCGAAAAATATTTCTAAACGATTCTTGTGCCTAAAGTGGTTTTTTCCAAGCTCCACGGCTCCATCACGTTAGAATGTGGAAAAAATGAAGTTGGATTTTTTGTACAAGTACTGCCCTAAATTTAACGTGGAAAGTATTTTGCCCGTAACTCTTATCTCGGAAAACATTTCTGATTGATTCCTGCACCTCAAGTGGCATTTTTCCATTCTCAACATATTCCTCAAGTCCGAATGGGAGAAAAGGAAGTCGGATTTTTCGTACAAGTTGTGCCCTGCATTTAAGCTCAAAAGTGTTCTTGGCAATACTCTTATCCCGAAAAACCTTTCTAAACGATTCTTGTGCCCAAAGTTGTTTTTCTACATGCTCCACAGCGCCGTCACGTCAGAATGTTACAAAGCTGAAGTTGGATTTTTCGTACAAGTAGTGCCCTACATTGAATGTGAAAAGTATTTTGCCCATAACTCTTATCTCGGAAAACATTTCTGATTGATTCCAGCGCCTAAAGTGGAATTTTTCCATGCTCAAGTGATTCCTCAAGTTCGAATGGCAAAAAAATGAAGTCGGATTTTTCGTACTAGTTGTGCCCTACATGGAAGGTGAAAAGTGTTTTTGGCATAACTCTTAGCCCGAAAAACAATTCTAAATGATTATTGTGCCTAAAGTGGTTTTTCCATGCTCCACATCGCCGTCATGTCATAATGTGGAACAAATGAAGTTGGATTTTTCGTACAAGTAGTGCCCTACATTGAAAGTGAAAAGTATTTTGCCCATAACTCTTATCTCGGAAAACATATCTGATTGATTCTTGTGCCTAAAGTGGCATTTTTCCAGGCTTAACAAAATCCTTCAGTCCGAATGGGAAAAAAATGAAGTCTGATTTTTCGTACCAGTTGTGCCCTGCATGGAAGGTGAAAAGTGTTTTTGGCATAACTCTTAGCCCGAAAAACATTTCTAAACGATTCTTGTGCCTAAAGTGGTTTTTTTCCATGCACCACGGCTCCATCACGTTAGAATGTGGAAACAATGAAGTTGGATTTTTCGTACAATTAGTGCCCTAAATTGAACGTGGAAAGTATTTTGCCCATAACTCTTATCTCGGAAAACATTTCTGATTAATTTCTGCGCCTAAACTGGCATTTTTCCATGCTCAACAGAATCCTTAAGTACGAATGGGAAAAAAATGAAGTCGGATTTTTCGTACCAGTTGTGCCCTGCATGGATGCTGAAAAGTGTGTTTGGCATAATTCTTAGCCTGAAAGACATTTCTAAACGATTATTGTGCCTAAAGTGGTTTTTTTCCATGCTCCACATCGCCGTCACGTCATAATGTGGAACAAATGAAGTTGGATTTTTCGTACAGGTACTGCCTTACATTGAAAGTAAAAAGTATTTTGCCCATAACTCTTATCTCGGAAAACATTTCGATTGATTCCTGCGCCAAAAGTGGCATTTTTCCATGCTCAACATATTCCTCGAGTCCGAATGGGAAAAAAGGAAGTAGGATTTTTCGAACTAGTTGTGCCCTCCATTTAAGCTCAAAAGTGTTTTTGCCATTACTCTTATCCCGAAAAAGCTTTCTAAACGATTCTTGTGCCTAAAGTTGTTTTTCTACGTGCTCCACAGCGCCGTCACGTCAGAATGTGACAAAACTGAAGTTGGATTTTTCGTACAAGTAATGCCCTACATTAATTGTGAAAGGCATTTTGCCCATAATTCTTATCTCGGAAAACATTTCTGATTGATTCCTGCACCTAAAGTGGCATTTTTCCATGCTCAAGTGATTCCTCAAGTCTGAGTGGGAAAAAAAATGAAGTCGGATTTATCGTAGCGATTGCGCCCTACATGGAAGGTGAAAAGTGTTTTTGGCATAACTCTTAACCCGAAAAATATTTCTAAACGATTCTTGTGCCTAAAGTGGTTTTTTCCAAGCTCCACGGCTCCATCACGTTAGAATGTGGAAAAAATGAAGTTAGATTTTTTGTACAAGTAGTGCCCTAAATTGAACGTGGAAAGTATTTTGCCCGTAACTCTTATCTCGGAAAACATTTCTGATTGATTCCTGCACCTCAAGTGGCATTTTTCCATTCTCAACATATTCCTCAAGTCCGAATATGAAAAAAGGAAATCGGATTTTTCGTACAAGTTGTGCCCTTCATTTAAGCTCAAAAGTGTTTTTGCCATTACTCTTATCTCGAAAAACCTTTCTAAATGATTCTTGTGCCTAAAGTTGTTTTTCTAATTGCTCCACAGCGCCGTCACGTCAGAATGTTACAAAACTGAAGTTGGATTTTTCGTACAAGTAATGCCCTACATTGAATATGAAAAGTATTTTGCCCATAACTCTTATCTCGGTAAGCATTTCTCATTGATTCCTGCGCCTAAAGTGGCATTTATCCATTCTCAACATATTCCTCAAGTTCGAATGGGAAAAAAGTTGGTAGGATTTTTCGTACTAGTTGTGCCCTCCATTTAAGCTCAAAAGTGTTTTTGGCAATACTCTTATCCCGAAAAACCTTTCTAAACGATTCTTGTTCCCAAAGTTGTTTTTCGACATGCTCCACAGCGCCGTCACGTCAGAATGTTACAAAGCTGAAGTTGGATTTTTCGTACAAGTAATGCCCTACATTGAATGTGAAAAGTATTTTGCCCATAACTCTTATCTCGGAAAACATATCTGATTGATTCCAGCGCCTAAAGTGGCATTTTTCCATGCTCAAGTGATTCCTCAAGTTCGAATGGCAAAAAAATGAAGTCGGATTTTTCGTACTAGTTGTGCCCTACATGGAAGGTGAAAAGTGTTTTTGGCATAACTCTTAGCCCGAAAAACAATTCTAAATGATTATTGTGCCTAAAGTGGTTTTTCCATGCTCCACATCGCCGTCATGTCATAATGTGGAACAAATGAAGTTGGATTTTTCGTACAAGTAGTGCCCTACATTGAAAGTGAAAAGTATTTTGCCCATAACTCTTATCTCGGAAAACATATCTGATTGATTCTTGTGCCTAAAGTGGCATTTTTCCAGGCTTAACAAAATCCTTCAGTTCGAATGGGAAAAAAATGAAGTCTGATTTTTCTTACCAGTTGTGCCCGGCATGGAAGGTGAAAAGTGTTTTTGGCATAACTCTTAGCCCGAAAAACATTTCTAAACGATTCTTGTGCCTAAAGTGGTTTTTTTCCATGCACCACGGCTCCATCACGTTAGAATGTGGAAACAATGAAGTTGGATTTTTCGTACAATTAGTGCCCTAAATTGAACGTGGAAAGTATTTTGCCCATAACTCTTATCTCGGAAAACATTTCTGATTAATTTCTGCGCCTAAACTGGCATTTTTCCATGCTCAACTGAATCCTTAAGTACGAATGGAAAAAAAATGAAGTCGGATTTTTCGTACCAGTTGTGCCCTGCATGGATGCTGAAAAGTGTGTTTGGCATAATTCTTAGCCCGAAAGACATTTCTAAACGATTATTGTGCCTAAAGTGGTTTTGTTCCATGCTCCACATCGCTGTCACGTCATAATGTGGAACAAATAAAGTTGGATTTTTCGATGCAGTCTTGCCTTACATTGAAAGTAAAAAGTATTTTGCCCATAACTCTTATCTCGGAAAACATTTCTGATTGATTCCTGCGCCAAAAGTGGCATTTTTCCATGCTCAACATATTCCTCGAGTCCGAATGGGAAAAAAGGAAGTAGGATTTTTCGAACTAGTTGTGCCCTCCATTTAAGCTCAAAAGTGTTTTTGCCATTACTCTTATCCCGAAAAAGCTTTCTAAACGATTCTTGTGCCTAAAGTTGTTTTTCTACGTGCTCCACAGCGCCGTCACGTCAGAATGTGACAAAACTGAAGTTGGATTTTTCGTACAAGTAATGCCCTACATTAATTGTGAAAGGTATTTTGCCCATAATTCTTATCTCGGAAAACATTTCTGATTGATTCCTGCACCTAAAGTGGCATTTTTCCATGCTCAAGTGATTCCTCAAGTCTGAGTGGGAAAAAAAATGAAGTCGGATTTATCGTAGCAGTTGCGCCCTACATGGAAGGTGAAAAGTGTTTTTGGCATAACTCTTAGCCCGAAAAATATTTCTAAACGATTCTTGTGCCTAAAGTGGTTTTTTCCAAGCTCCACGGCTCCATCACGTTAGAATGTGGAAAAAATGAAGTTGGATTTTTTGTACAAGTACTGCCCTAAATTTAACGTGGAAAGTATTTTGCCCGTAACTCTTATCTCGGAAAACATTTCTGATTGATTCCTGCACCTCAAGTGGCATTTTTCCATTCTCAACATATTCCTCAAGTCCGAATGGGAAAAAAGGAAGTCGGATTTTTCGTACAAGTTGTGCCCTGCATTTAAGCTCAAAAGTGTTCTTGGCAATACTCTTATCCCGAAAAACCTTTCTAAACGATTCTTGTGCCCAAAGTTGTTTTTCTACATGCTCCACAATACCGTCACGTCGAGAATGTTACAAAGTGAAGTTGGATTTTTCGTACAAGTAGTGCCCTACATTGAATGTGAAAAGTATTTTGCCCATAACTCTTATCTCGGAAAACATTTCGATTGATTCCGAGCGCCTAAAGTGGAATTTTTCCATGCTCAAGTGATTCCTCAAGTTCGAATGGCAAAAAAATGAAGTCGGATTTTTCGTACTAGTTGTGCCCTACATGGAAGGTGAAAAGTGTTTTTGGCATAACTCTTAGCCCGAAAAACAATTCTAAATGATTATTGTGCCTAAAGTGGTTTTTCCATGCTCCACATCGCCGTCATGTCATAATGTGGAACAAATGAAGTTGGATTTTTCGTACAAGTAGTGCCCTACATTGAAAGTGAAAAGTATTTTGCCCATAACTCTTATCTCGGAAAACATATCTGATTGATTCTTGTGCCTAAAGTGGCATTTTTCCAGGCTTAACAAAATCCTTCAGTCCGAATGGGAAAAAAATGAAGTCTGATTTTTCGTACCAGTTGTGCCCGGCATGGAAGGTGAAAAGTGTTTTTGGCATAACTCTTAGCCCGAAAAACATTTCTAAACGATTCTTGTGCCTAAAGTGGTTTTTTTCCATGCACCACGGCTCCATCACGTTAGAATGTGGAAACAATGAAGTTGGATTTTTCGTACAATTAGTGCCCTAAATTGAACGTGGAAAGTATTTTGCCCATAACTCTTATCTCGGAAAACATTTCTGATTAATTTCTGCGCCTAAACTGGCATTTTTCCATGCTCAACAGAATCCTTAAGTACGAATGGGAAAAAAATGAAGTCGGATTTTTCGTACCAGTTGTGCCCTGCATGGATGCTGAAAAGTGTGTTTGGCATAATTCTTAGCCCGAAAGACATTTCTAAACGATTATTGTGCCTAAAGTGGTTTTTTTCCATGCTCCACATCGCCGTCACGTCATAATGTGGAACAAATGAAGTTGGATTTTTCGTACAGGTACTGCCTTACATTGAAAGTAAAAAGTATTTTGCCCATAACTCTTATCTCGGAAAACATTTCTGATTGATTCCTGCGCCAAAAGTGGCATTTTTCCATGCTCAACATATTCCTCGAGTCCGAATGGGAAAAAAGGAAGTAGGATTTTTCGAACTAGTTGTGCCCTCCATTTAAGCTCAAAAGTGTTTTTGCCATTACTCTTATCCCGAAAAAGCTTTCTAAACGATTCTTGTGCCTAAAGTTGTTTTTCTACGTGCTCCACAGCGCCGTCACGTCAGAATGTGACAAAACTGAAGTTGGATTTTTCGTACAAGTAATGCCCTACATTAATTGTGAAAGGTATTTTGCCCATAATTCTTATCTCGGAAAACATTTCTGATTGATTCCTGCACCTAAAGTGGCATTTTTCCATGCTCAAGTGATTCCTCAAGTCTGAGTGGGAAAAAAAATGAAGTCGGATTTATCGTAGCAGTTGCGCCCTACATGGAAGGTGAAAAGTGTTTTTGGCATAACTCTTAACCCGAAAAATATTTCTAAACGATTCTTGTGCCTAAAGTGGTTTTTTCCAAGCTCCACGGCTCCATCACGTTAGAGTGTGGAAAAAATGAAGTTAGATTTTTTGTACAAGTAGTGCCCTAAATTGAACGTGGAAAGTATTTTGCCCGTAACTCTTATCTCGGAAAACATTTCTGATTGATTCCTGCACCTCAAGTGGCATTTTTCCATTCTCAACATATTCCTCAAGTCCGAATATGAAAAAAGGAAATCGGATTTTTCGTACAAGTTGTGCCTTTCATTTAAGCTCAAAAGTGTTTTTGCCATTACTCTTATCTCGAAAAACCTTTCTAAATGATTCTTGTGCCTAAAGTTGTTTTTCTAATTGCTCCACAGCGCCGTCACGTCAGAATGTTACAAAACTGAAGTTGGATTTTTCGTACAAGTAATGCCCTACATTGAATATGAAAAGTATTTTGCCCATAACTCTTATCTCGGTAAGCATTTCTCATTGATTCCTGCGCCTAAAGTGGCATTTATCCATTCTCAACATATTCCTCAAGTTCGAATGGGAAAAAAGTTGGTAGGATTTTTCGTACTAGTTGTGCCCTCCATTTAAGCTCAAAAGTGTTTTTGGCAATACTCTTATCCCGAAAAACCTTTCTAAACGATTCTTGTTCGCAAAGTTGTTTTTCGACATGCTCCACAGCCGATCACGTCGAATGTTACAAAGTGAAGTTGGATTTTTCGTACAAGTAATGCCCTACATTGAATGTGAAAAGTATTTTGCCCATAACTCTTATCTCGGAAAACATATCTGATTGATTCCAGCGCCTAAAGTGGCATTTTTCCATGCTCAAGTGATTCCTCAAGTTCGAATGGCAAAAAAATGAAGTCGGATTTTTCGTACTAGTTGTGCCCTACATGGAAGGTGAAAAGTGTTTTTGGCATAACTCTTAGCCCGAAAAACAATTCTAAATGATTATTGTGCCTAAAGTGGTTTTTTTCCATGCACCACGGCTCCATCACGTTAGAATGTGGAAACAATGAAGTTGGATTTTTCGTACAATTAGTGCCCTAAATTGAACGTGGAAAGTATTTTGCCCATAACTCTTATCTCGGAAAACATTTCTGATTAATTTCTGCGCCTAAACTGGCATTTTTCCATGCTCAACTGAATCCTTAAGTACGAATGGGAAAAAAATGAAGTCGGATTTTTCATACCAGTTGTGCCCTGCATGGATGCTGAAAAGTGTGTTTGGCATAATTCTTAGCCCGAAAGACATTTCTAAACGATTATTGTGCCTAAAGTGGTTTTTTTCCATGCTCCACATCGCTGTCACGTCATAATGTGGAACAAATAAAGTTGGATTTTTCGTACAGGTACTGCCTTACATTGAAAGTAAAAAGTATTTTGCCCATAACTCTTATCTCGGAAAACATTTCTGATTGATTCCTGCACCAAAAGTGGCATTTTTCCATGCTCAACATATTCCTCGAGTCCGAATGGGAAAAAAGGAAGTAGGATTTTTCGAACTAGTTGTGCCCTCCATTTAAGCTCAAAAGTGTTTTTGCCATTACTCTTATCCCGAAAAAGCTTTCTAAACGATTCTTGTGCCTAAAGTTGTTTTTCTACGTGCTCCACAGCGCCGTCACGTCAGAATGTGACAAAACTGAAGTTGGATTTTTCGTACAAGTAATGCCCTACATTAATTGTGAAAGGTATTTTGCCCATAATTCTTATCTCGGAAAACATTTCTGATTGATTCCTGCACCTAAAGTGGCATTTTTCCATGCTCAAGTGATTCCTCAAGTCTGAGTGGGAAAAAAAATGAAGTCGGATTTATCGTAGCAGTTGCGCCCTACATGGAAGGTGAAAAGTGTTTTTGGCATAACTCTTAGCCCGAAAAATATTTCTAAACGATTCTTGTGCCTAAAGTGGTTTTTTCCAAGCTCCACGGCTCCATCACGTTAGAATGTGGAAAAAATGAAGTTGGATTTTTTGTACAAGTAGTGCCCTAAATTTAACGTGGAAAGTATTTTGCCCGTAACTCTTATCTCGGAAAACATTTCTGATTGATTCCTGCACCTCAAGTGGCATTTTTCCATTCTCAACATATTCCTCAAGTCCGAATATGAAAAAAGGAAATCGGATTTTTCGTACAAGTTGTGCCCTTCATTTAAGCTCAAAAGTGTTTTTGCCATTACTCTTATCTCGAAAAACCTTTCTAAATGATTCTTGTGCCTAAAGTTGTTTTTCTAATTGCTCCACAGCGCCGTCACGTCAGAATGTTACAAAACTGAAGTTGGATTTTTCGTACAAGTAATGCCCTACATTGAATATGAAAAGTATTTTGCCCATAACTCTTATCTCGGTAAGCATTTCTCATTGATTCCTGCGCCTAAAGTGGCATTTATCCATTCTCAACATATTCCTCAAGTTCGAATGGGAAAAAAGTTGGTAGGATTTTTCGTACTAGTTGTGCCCTCCATTTAAGCTCAAAAGTGTTTTTGGCAATACTCTTATCCCGAAAAACCTTTCTAAACGATTCTTGTTCCCAAAGTTGTTTTTCGACATGCTCCACAGCGCCGTCACGTCAGAATGTTACAAAGCTGAAGTTGGATTTTTCGTACAAGTAATGCCCTACATTGAATGTGAAAAGTATTTTGCCCATAACTCTTATCTCGGAAAACATATCTGATTGATTCCAGCGCCTAAAGTGGCATTTTTCCATGCTCAAGTGATTCCTCAAGTTCGAATGGCAAAAAAATGAAGTCGGATTTTTCGTACTAGTTGTGCCCTACATGGAAGGTGAAAAGTGCTTTTGGCATAACTCTTAGCCCGAAAAACAATTCTAAATGATTATTGTGCCTAAAGTGGTTTTTTTCCATGCACCACGGCTCCATCACGTTAGAATGTGGAAACAATGAAGTTGGATTTTTCGTACAATTAGTGCCCTAAATTGAACGTGGAAAGTATTTTGCCCATAACTCTTATCTCGGAAAACATTTCTGATTAATTTCTGCGCCTAAACTGGCATTTTTCCATGCTCAACTGAATCCTTAAGTACGAATGGGAAAAAAATGAAGTCGGATTTTTCGTACCAGTTGTGCCCTGCATGGATGCTGAAAAGTGTGTTTGGCATAATTCTTAGCCCGAAAGACATTTCTAAACGATTATTGTGCCTAAAGTGGTTTTTTTCCATGCTCCACATCGCTGTCACGTCATAATGTGGAACAAATAAAGTTGGATTTTTCGTACAGGTACTGCCTTACATTGAAAGTAAAAAGTATTTTGCCCATAACTCTTATCTCGGAAAACATTTCTGATTGATTCCTGCGCCAAAAGTGGCATTTTTCCATGCTCAACATATTCCTCGAGTCCGAATGGGAAAAAAGGAAGTAGGATTTTTCGAACTAGTTGTGCCCTCCATTTAAGCTCAAAAGTGTTTTTGCCATTACTCTTATCCCGAAAAAGCTTTCTAAACGATTCTTGTGCCTAAAGTTGTTTTTCTACGTGCTCCACAGTCCGTCACGTCGAATGTGACAAAACGAAGTTGGATTTTTCGTACAAGTAATGCCCTACATTAATTGTGAAAGGTATTTTGCCCATAATTCTTATCTCGGAAAACATTTCTGATTGATTCCTGCACCTAAAGTGGCATTTTTCCATGCTCAAGTGATTCCTCAAGTCTGAGTGGGAAAAAAAATGAAGTCGGATTTATCGTAGCAGTTGCGCCCTACATGGAAGGTGAAAAGTGTTTTTGGCATAACTCTTAGCCCGAAAAATATTTCTAAACGATTCTTGTGCCTAAAGTGGTTTTTTCCAAGCTCCACGGCTCCATCACGTTAGAATGTGGAAAAAATGAAGTTGGATTTTTTGTACAAGTAGTGCCCTAAATTTAACGTGGAAAGTATTTTGCCCGTAACTCTTATCTCGGAAAACATTTCTGATTGATTCCTGCACCTCAAGTGGCATTTTTCCATTCTCAACATATTCCTCAAGTCCGAATGGGAAAAAAGGAAGTCGGATTTTTCGTACAAGTTGTGCCCTGCATTTAAGCTCAAAAGTGTTCTTGGCAATACTCTTATCCCGAAAAACCTTTCTAAACGATTCTTGTGCCCAAAGTTGTTTTTCTACATGCTCCACAGCCGTCACGTCGAAATGTTACAAAGTCGAAGTTGGATTTTTCGTACAAGTAGTGCCCTACATTGAATGTGAAAAGTATTTTGCCCATAACTCTTATCTCGGAAAACATTTCTGATTGATTCCAGCGCCTAAAGTGGAATTTTTCCATGCTCAAGTGATTCCTCAAGTTCGAATGGCAAAAAAATGAAGTCGGATTTTTCGTACTAGTTGTGCCCTACATGGAAGGTGAAAAGTGTTTTTGGCATAACTCTTAGCCCGAAAAACAATTCTAAATGATTATTGTGCCTAAAGTGGTTTTTCCATGCTCCACATCGCCGTCATGTCATAATGTGGAACAAATGAAGTTGGATTTTTCGTACAAGTAGTGCCCTACATTGAAAGTGAAAAGTATTTTGCCCATAACTCTTATCTCGGAAAACATATCTGATTGATTCTTGTGCCTAAAGTGGCATTTTTCCAGGCTTAACAAAATCCTTCAGTCCGAATGGGAAAAAAATGAAGTCTGATTTTTCGTACCAGTTGTGCCCGGCATGGAAGGTGAAAAGTGTTTTTGGCATAACTCTTAGCCCGAAAAACATTTCTAAACGATTCTTGTGCCTAAAGTGGTTTTTTTCCATGCACCACGGCTCCATCACGTTAGAATGTGGAAACAATGAAGTTGGATTTTTCGTACAATTAGTGCCCTAAATTGAACGTGGAAAGTATTTTGCCCATAACTCTTATCTCGGAAAACATTTCGATTAATTTCGCGCCTAAAGCGGCATTTTTCCATGCTCAACAGAATCCTTAAGTACGAATGGGAAAAAAATGAAGTCGGATTTTTCGTACCAGTTGTGCCCTGCATGGATGCTGAAAAGTGTGTTTGGCATAATTCTTAGCTTGAAAGACATTTCTAAACGATTATTGTGCCTAAAGTGGTTTTTTTCCATGCTCCACATCGCCGTCACGTCATAATGTGGAACAAATGAAGTTGGATTTTTCGTACAGGTACTGCCTTACATTGAAAGTAAAAAGTATTTTGCCCATAACTCTTATCTCGGAAAACATTTCTGATTGATTCCTGCGCCAAAAGTGGCATTTTTCCATGCTCAACATATTCCTCGAGTCCGAATGGGAAAAAAGGAAGTAGGATTTTTCGAACTAGTTGTGCCCTCCATTTAAGCTCAAAAGTGTTTTTGCCATTACTCTTATCCCGAAAAAGCTTTCTAAACGATTCTTGTGCCTAAAGTTGTTTTTCTACGTGCTCCACAGCAGCCACGTCGAAATGTGACAAAACGAAGTTGGATTTTTCGTACAAGTAATGCCCTACATTAATTGTGAAAGGTATTTTGCCCATAATTCTTATCTCGGAAAACATTTCTGATTGATTCCTGCACCTAAAGTGGCATTTTTCCATGCTCAAGTGATTCCTCAAGTCTGAGTGGGAAAAAAAATGAAGTCGGATTTATCGTAGCAGTTGCGCCCTACATGGAAGGTGAAAAGTGTTTTTGGCATAACTCTTAGCCCGAAAAATATTTCTAAACGATTCTTGTGCCTAAAGTGGTTTTTTCCAAGCTCCACGGCTCCATCACGTTAGAATGTGGAAAAAATGAAGTTGGATTTTTTGTACAAGTAGTGCCCTAAATTGAACGTGGAAAGTATTTTGCCCGTAACTCTTATCTCGGAAAACATTTCTGATTGATTCCTGCACCTCAAGTGGCATTTTTCCATTCTCAACATATTCCTCAAGTCCGAATGGGAAAAAAGGAAGTCGGATTTTTCGTACAAGTTGTGCCCTGCATTTAAGCTCAAAAGTGTTTTTGCCATTACTCTTTTCTCGAAAAACCTTTCTAAATGATTCTTGTGCCTAAAGTTGTTTTTCTAATTGCTCCACAGCGCCGTCACGTCAGAATGTTACAAAACTGAAGTTGGATTTTTTGTACAAGTAATGCCCTACATTGAATATGAAAAGTATTTTGCCCATAATTCTTATCTCGGAAAACATTTCTGATTGATTCTTGTGCCTAAAGTGGCATTTTTCCATACTTAAGTGATTCCTCAAGTCTGAATGGGAAAAAAAATGAAGTCGGATTTTTCGTGGCAGTTGTGCGCTACATGGATGGTGAAAAGTGTTTTTGGCATAACTCTTAGCCCGAAAAACATTTCTAAACGATTCTTGTGCCTAAAGTGGTTTTTTTCCACGCTCCACATCGTCGTCACTTCATAATGTGGAACAAATGAAGTTGAATTTTTCGTACAAGTAGTGCCCTACACTGAAAGTGAAAAGTATTTTGCCCATAACTCTTATCTCGGTAAGCATTTCTCATTGATTCCTGCGCCTAAAGTGGCATTTATCCATTCTCAACATATTCCTCAAGTTCGAATGGGAAAAAAGGAGGTAGGATTTTTCGTACTAGTTGTGCCCTCCTTTTAAGCTCAAAAGTGCTTTTGCCATTACTCTTATCCCGAAAAACCTTTCTAAACGATTCTTGTGCCAAAAGTAGTTTTTCTACATGCTCCACAGCGCCGTCACGTCAGAATGTTACAAAACTGAAGTTGGATTTTTCGTACAAGTAATGCCCTACATTGAATGTGAAAAGTATTTTGCCCATAACTCTTATCTCGGAAAACATTTCTGATTGATTCCAGCGCCTAAAGTGGCATTTTTCCATGCTCAAGTGATTCCTCAAGTTCGAATGGCAAAAAAATGAAGTCGGATTTTTCGTACTAGTTGTGCCCTACATGGAAGGTGAAAAGTATTTTTGGCATAACTCTTAGCCCGAAAAACATTTCTAAATGATTACTGTGCCTAAAGTGGTTTTTCCATGCTCCACATCGCCGTCATGTCATAATGTGGAACAAATGAAGTTGGATTTTTCGTACAAGTAGTGCCCTACATTGAAAGTGAAAAGTATTTTGCCCATAACTCTTATCTCGGAAAACATTTCTGATTGATTCTTGTGCCTAAAGTGGCATTTTTCCAGGCTTAACAAAATCCTTCAGTCCGAATGGGAAAAAAATGAAGTCTGATTTTTCGTACCAGTTGTGCCCGGCATGGAAGGTGAAAAGTGTTTTTGGCATAACTCTTAGCCCGAAAAACATTTCTAAACGATTCTTGTGCCTAAAGTGGTTTTTTTCCATGCTCCACGGCTCCATCACGTTAGAATGTGGAAACAATGAAGTTGGATTTTTTGTACAATTAGTGCCCTAAATTGAACGTGGAAAGTATTTTGCCCGTAACTCTTATCTCGGAAAACATTTCTGATTAATTTCTGCGCCTAAACTGGCATTTTTCTATGCTCAACTGAATCCTTAAGTACGAATGGGAAAAAAATGAAGTCGGATTTTTCGTACCAGTTGTGCCCTGCATGGATGCTGAAAAGTGTGTTTGGCATAACTCTTAGCCCGAAATACATTTCTAAACGATTATTGTGCCTAAAGTGGTTTTTTTCCATGCTCCACATCGCCGTCACGTCATAATGTGGAACAAATGAAGTTGGATTTTTCGTACAGGTACTGCCTTACATTGAAAGTAAAAAGTATTTTGCCCATAACTCTTATCTCGGAAAACATTTCTGATTGATTCATGCGCCAAAAGTGGCATTTTTCCATGCTCAACATATTCCGCGAGTCCGAATGGGAAAAAAGGAAGTAGGATTTTTCGAACTAGTTGTGCCCTCCATTTAAGCTCAAAAGTGTTTTTGCCATTACTCTTATCCCGAAAAAGCTTTCCAAACGATTCTTGTGCCTAAAGTTGTTTTTCTATGTGCTCCACAGCGCCGTCACGTCAGAATGTGACAAAATTGAAGTTAGATTTTTCGTACAAGTAATGCCCTACATTAATTGTGAAAGGTATTTTGCCCATAATTCTTATCTCGGAAAACATTTCTGATTGATTCCTGCACCTAAAGTGGCATTTTTCCATGCTCAAGTGATTCCTCAAGTCTGAATGGGAAAAAAAATGAAGTCGGATTTTTCGTAGCAATTGCGCCCTACATGGAAGGTGAAAAGTGTTTTTGGCATAACTCTTAGCCCGAAAAATATTTCTAAACGATTCTTGTGCCTAAAGTGGTTTTTTCCAAGCTCCACGGCTCCATCACGTTAGAATGTGGAAAAAATGAAGTTGGATTTTTTATACAAGTAGTGCCCTAATTGAACGTGGAAAGTATTTTGCCCGTAACTCTTATCTCGGCAAACATTTCTGATTGATTCCTGCACCTCAAGTGGCATTTTTCCATTCTCAACATATTCCTCAAGTCCGAATGGGAAAAATGGAAGTCGGATTTTTCGTACAAGTTGTGCCCTGCATTTAAGCTCAAAAGTGTTTTTGCCATTACTCTTATCTCGAAAAACCTTTCTAAATGATTCTTGTGCCTAAAGTTGTTTTTCTAATTGCTCCACAGCGCCGTCACGTCAGAATGTTACAAAACTGAAGTTGGATTTTTCGTACAAGTAATGCCCTACATTGAATATGGAAAGTATTTTGCCCATAACTCTTATCTCGGAAAACATTTCTGATTGATTCTTGTGCCTAAAGTGGCATTTTTCCATGCTTAAGTGATTCCTCAAGTCTGAATGGGAAAAAAAATGAAGTCGGATTTTTCGTGGCAGTTGTGCGCTACATGGATGGTGAAAAGTGTTTTTGGCATAACTATTAGCCCGAAAAACTTTTCTAAACGATTCTTGTGCCTAAAGTGGTTTTTTTTCCACGCTCCACATCGCCGTCACTTCATAATGTGGAACAAATGAAGTTGAATTTTTCGTAGAAGCAGTGCCCTACATTGAAAGTGAAAAGTATTTTGCCCATAACTCATATCTCGGTAAGCATTTCTCATTGATTCCTGCGCCTAAAGTGGCATTTATCCATTCTCAACATTTTCCTCAAGTTCGAATGGGGAAAAAGGAGGTAGGATTTTTCGTACTAGTTGTGCCCTCCATTTAAGCTCAATAGTGCTTTTGCCATTACTCTTATCCCGAAAAACCTTTCTAAACGATTCTTGTGCCCAAAGTTGTTTTTGTACATGCTCCACAGCGCCGTCCCGTCAGAATGTTACAAAACTGAAGTTGGATTTTTCGTACAAGTAATGCCCTACATTGAATGTGAAAAGTATTTTGCCCATAACTCTTATCTCGGAAAACATTTCTGATTGATTCCAGCGCCTAAAGTGGCATTTTTCCATGCTCAAGTGATTCCTCAAGTTCGAATGGCAAAAAAATGAAGTCGGATTTTTCGTACTAGTTGTGCCCTACATGGAAGGTGAAAAGTGTTTTTGGCATAACTCTTAGCCCGAAAAACATTTCTAAATGATTATGGTGCCTAAAGTGGTTTTTCCATGCTCCACATCGCCGTCATGTCATAATGTGGAACAAATGAAGTTGGATTTTTCGTACAAGTAGTGCCTTACATTGAAAGTGAAAAGTATTTTGCCCATAACTCTTATCTCGGAAAACATTTCTGATTGATTCTTGTGCCTAAAGTGGCATTTTTCCAGGCTTAACAAAATCCTTCAGTCCGAATGGGAAAAAAATGAAGTCTGATTTTTCGTACCAGTTGTGCCCTGCATGGAAGGTAAAAAGTGTTTTTGGCATAACTCTTATCCCGAAAAACATTTCTGAACGATTCTTGTGCCTAAAGTCGTTTTTTTCCATGCTCCACGGCTCCATCACGTTAGAATGTGGAAAAAATGAAGTTGGATTTTTCGTCCAAGTAGTGCCCTAAATTGAACGTGGAAAGTATTTTGCCCGTAACTCTTTTCTCGGAAAACATTTCTAATTAATTCCTGCGCCTAAAGTGGCTTTTTTCCATGGTCAACAGATTTCTCAAGTCCGAATGGGAAAAAAATGAAGTTGGATTTTTCTTACTAGTTGTCCCCTGCATGCATGCTGAAAAGTGTTTTTTGCATAAATCTTATCCCGAAAAACATTTCTAAACGAATTTTGTGCCTAAAGTGGTTGCTTTACATGCTCCATAGCGCCATCACGTCAGAATGTGACAAAACTGGAGTTGGATTTTTCATATACGTAGTGCACTACATTGAACTTGAAAAGTATTTTGCCCATAACTCTTATCTCGTAAAACATTTCTGATTGATTCCAGCGCCTAAAGTGGCATTTTACCATGGTCAACAAATTCCTCAAGTCCGAATGGGAAAAAAATGAAGTCGGATTTTTCGTACTAGTTGTGCCCTACATGGATGCTGAAAAGTGTTTTGGCATAACTCTTAGCCCGAAAAACATTTTTAAACTATTTTTGTGCCTAAAGTGGTTTTTTCCATGCTCCATAGCGGCGTCACGTCAGAATATTACGAAACTGGAGTTGGATATTCCATACAAGTAGTGCACTACATTGAACGTGAAAAGTATTTTGCCCATAACTCTTATCTCGGAAAACATTTATGATTTATTCCTGTGCTTAAAAGGGCATTTTTCCAGGCTTAACAGAGTCCTTAAGTCCGAATGGGAAAAAAATGAAGTCAGATTTTTCGTACCAGTTGTGCCCTGCATGAAAGTTGAAAAGTGTTTTTGGCATAAGTTTTAGCCCGAATAACATTTCTAAACGATTCTTGTGCCTAAAGTGGTTTTTTTCCATGGTCCACGGCTCCATCACGTTAGAATGTGGAAAAAATGAAGTTGGATTTTTCGTACAAGTAGTGCCCTAATTTGAATGTGAAAAGTATTTTGCCCGTAACACTTATCTCGAAAAACATTTCTGATTTATTCCTGCGCCTAAAGTGGCATTTTTCTATGGTCAACAGATTCCTTAAGCCCGAATGGGAAAAAAATGAAGTCGGATTTTTCGTACCAGTTGTGCCCTACATGCATGCTGAAAAGTGTTTTTAGCATAACTCTTAGCCCGAAAAACATTTCTAAATGATTTTTGTGCCTAAAGTGGTTGTTTTACATGCTCCATAGCGCCGTCATGTCAGAATCTGACAAAACTAGAGTTGGATTTTTCATACAAGTAGTGCACTACATTGAAAGTTAAACGTATTTTACCCATAACACTTATCTTGGAACACATTTCTGACTGAACCCTGTCCCTAAAGTTGCATTTTTCCAGGCGTAACAGATTCCTTTTCTCCGAATGGGAAAAAAATGAAGTCGGATTTTTCGTACCAGTTGTACCCTGCATGGAGAGTGAAAAGTGTTTTTGGCATAACTCTTGGCCCGAAAAACATTTCTAAACGATTCTTGTGCCTAAAGTGGTATTTTTCCATGCTCCACGGCTCCATCACGTTAGAATGTGGAAAAAATGAAGTTGGATTTTTCGTACAAGCAGTGCCCTACATTGAACGTGAAAAGTATTTTGCCCATAATTCTTATCTCGGAAAACATTTTTGATTGATTCCTGCACCTAAAGTGGCATTTTTCCATGGTCAACAGATTCCTCAAGTACGAATGGGAAAAAAAGAAGTCGGATTTTTCGTACCAGTTGTGCCCTGCATGGATGCTGAAAAGTGTTTTTGGCATAACTCTTAGCCCGAAAAACATTTCTAAATGATTATTGTGCCTAAAGTGGTTTTTTTCCATGCTCCACATCGCCGTCACGTCATAATGTGGAACAAATAAAGTTGGATTTTTCGTACAAGTAATGCCCTACATTGAAAGTGAAAAGTATTTTGCCCATAACTCTTATCTCGGAAAACATTTGTGATTGATTCTTGCGCCTAAAGTGGCATTTTTCCATGCTTTACATATTCCTTAAGTCTGAATTGGAAAAAAGGAAGTCGGATTTTGCATACCAGTTGTGCCTTGCATTTAAGCTCAAAAGTGTTTTTGCCATTACTCTTATCTCGAAAAACCTTTCTAAACGATTCTTGTGCCTAAAGTTGTTTTTCTACAAGCTTCAAAGCGCCGTCACGTCAGAATGTGACAAAATTGAAGTTGGATTTTTCGTACAAGTAATGCCCTACATTGAACATGGAAAGTATTTTGCCCGTAACTCTTATCTCGGAAAACATTTCTGATTGATTACTGCGCCTAAACTGGCATTTTTCCATGCTCAACTGAATCCTTAAGTACGAATGGGAAAAAAATGAAGTCGGATTTTTCGTACCAGTTATGCCCTGCATGGATGCTGAAAAGTGTTTTTGGCATAACTCTTAGCCCGAAAAACATTTCTAAACAATTATTGTGCCTAAAGTGGTTTTCTTCCATGCTCCACATCGCCGTCACGTCATAATGTGGAACAAATGAAGTTGGATTTTTCGTACAGGTACTGCCCTACATTGAAAGTAAAAAGTATTTTGCCCATAACTCTTATCTCGGAAAACATTTCTGATTGATTCCTGCGCCAAAAGTGGAATTTGTCCATGCTCAACATATTCCTCGAGTCCGAATGGGAAAAAAGGAAGTAGGATTTTTCGTGCCAGTTGTGTCCTCCATTTAAGCTCAAAAGTGTTTTTGCCATTACTCTTATCCCGAAAAACCTTTCTAAACGATTCTTGTGCCTAAAGTTGTTTTTCTACATGCTCCACAGCGCCGTCACGTCAGAATGTGACAAAACTGAAGTTGGATTTTTCGTACAAGTGAAGGGTATTTTTGCCATAATTCTTGCCCATAATTCATTTCTCGGATAACATTTCTGATTGATTCCTGCACATAAAGTGGCATTTTTCCATGCTCAAGTGATTCCTCAAGTCTGAATGGGAAAAAAAAAGAAGTCGGATTTTTCGTACCAGTTGTGCCCTGCATGGATGTTGAAAAGCGTTTTTGGCATAACTCTAAGCCTGAAAAACATTTCTAAATGATTCTTGTGCCTTAAGTGGTTTTTTTCCATACTCCACATCCCTGTCACGTCATAATGTGGAACAAATGAAGTTGGATTTTTCGTACAAGTAGTGCCCTACATTGAAAGTGAAAAGTATTTTGCCCATAACTCTTATCTTGGAAAACATTTCTGATTGATTCCTGCGCCTAAAGTGGCATTTTTCCATGCTCAACATATTCCTCAAGTCAGAATGGGAAAAAAGGAAGTCGGATTTTTCGTACCAGTTGTGCCCTGCATTTAAGCTCAAAAGAGTTTTTGCCATTACTCTTATCCCGAAAAACCTTTCTAAACGATTCTTGTGTCTAAAGTTTTTTTACTACATGCTCCACATCGCTGTAACGTCAGAATGTGACAAAACTGAAGTTGGATTTTTCATACAAGTAATGCCCTACGTTGAACGTGAAAAGCATTTTGCCCATAACTCTTATCTCGGAAAACAATTCTGATTGATTCCTGCGCCTAAAGTGGCATTTTTCTATGCTCAAGTGATTCCTCAGGTCCGAATGGGAAAAAAAATGAAGTCGGATTTTTCGTACAAGTTGTGCCCTACATGGAAGGTAAAAAGTGTTTTTGGCATAACTCTTAGCCCGAAAAACAATTCAAAACGATTCTTGTGCCTAAAGTGTTTTTTTTCCACGCTCCACATCGCCGTCACGTCAGAATGTGGAACGAATGAAGTTTGATTTTTCGTACAAGTAGTGCCCTACATTGAACGTGAAAAGTATTTTGAGTAGTGCCCTACATTGAACGTGAAAAGTATTTTTCCCATAACTCTTATCTCATAAAACATTTCTGATTGATTCCTGCGCCTAAAGTGGCATTTTTTCATGCTCAACAGATTCCTCAAGTCCGAATGACAAAAAAAAGAAGTCGGATTTTTCGTACCTGTTGTGCCCTGCATTGATGTTGAAAAGTGTTTTTGGCATAACTTTAAGGCTGAAAAATATTTCTAATTGATTCTTGTGCCTAAAGTGGTTTTTTTCCATGCTCCACATCCCTGTCACGTCATAATGTGGAACAAATGAAGTTGTATTTTTCGTACAAGTAGTGCCATACATTGAAAGTGAAAAGTATTTTGCCCATAACTCTTATCTTGGAAAACGTTTCTGATTGATTCCTACGCCTAAAGTGGCATTTTTCCATGCTCAACATATTCCTCAAGTCCGAATGGGAAAAAAGGAAGTTGGATTTTTCGTACCAGTTGTGCCCTCCATTTAAGCTCAAAAGTGTTTTTGCCATTACTCTTATCCCGAAAAACCTTTCTAAATGATCCTTGTGCCTAAAGTTGTTTTTTTACATGTTCCACAGCGCCGTCACGTCAGAATGTGACAAATCTGAAGTTGGATTTTTCATACAAGTAATGCCCTACGTTTAACGTGACAAGTATTTGGCCCATAACTCTTATCTCGGAAAACAATTCTGATTGATTCCTGCGCCTAAAGTGGCATTTTTCCATGCTCAAGGGATTCCTCAAGTTCTAATGGGAGAAAAAATGAAGTTGGATTTTTTGTACAAGTTGTGCCCTACATGGAAGGTGAAAAGTGTTTTTGGCATAAGTCTTAGTCCGAAAAACATTTCTAAACGATTCTTGTGCCTAAAGTGGTTTTTTTCCACACTCCACATCGTCGTCACCTCATAATGTGGAACAAATGAAGTTGGATTTTTCGTACAAGTAGTGCCCTACATTGAACGTGAAAAGTATTTTGAGTAGTGCCCTACTTTGAACGTGAAAAGTATTTTGCCCATAACTCTTATCTCAGAAAACATTTCTGATTGATTCCTGCGCCTAAAGTGGCATTTTTTCATGCTCAAGTGATTCCTCAAGTCCGAATGGAAAAAAAAAAGTTGGATTTTTCGTACCAGTTGTGCCCTGCATGGATGTTGAAAAGTGTTTTTGGCATAACTCTAAGCCTGAAAAACATTCTAAATGATTCTTGTGCCTAAAGTGGATTTTTTCCATGCGCCACATCGCCGTGACGTCATAATGTGGAACAAATGAATTTGGATTTTTCGTACAAGTAGTGCCCTACATTGAAAGTGAAAATTATTTCGCCCATAACTCTTATCTCGGAAAACATTTCCGATTGATTCCTGCGCCTTAAGTGGCATTTTTCCATGGTCAACATATTCCTCAAGTCCGAATGGGAAAAAAGGAAGTCGTATTTTTCGTACCAGTTGTGCCCTGCATTTAAGCTCAAAAGTGATTTTGCCATTACTCTTATCCCGAAAAACCTTTCTAAACGATTCTTGTGCCTAAAGTTATTTTTCTACATGCTCTACAACGCCATCACGTCAGAATATGACAAAACTAAAGTTGGATTTTTCATACAAGTAATGCCCTACGTTGAACGTGAAAAGTATTTTGTCCATAACTCTTAGCCCGAAAAATAATTCTAAACGATTCTTATGCCTAAAGTGGGTTGTTTCCACGTTCCACATCGCTGTCACGTCATAATATGGAACAAATGAAGTTGGATTTTTCGTACAAGTAGTGCCCTACATTGAACGTGAAAAGTATTTTGAGTAGTGCCCTACATTGAACGTGAAAAGTATTTTGCCCATAACTCTTATCTCGGAAAACATTTCTGATTGATTCCTGCGCCTAAAGTGGCATTTTTTCATGCTCAACAGATTCGTCAACTCCGAATGGGAAAAAATGAAGTCGGATTTTTCGTACCAGTCATGCCCTGCATGGATGCTAAAAAGTGTTTTTGGCGAAACTCTTAGCTCGAAAAACATTTCCAAACGATTCTTATGCCTAAAGTGGTTTTTTTCCATGCTCCACGTCGCCGTCACGTCATAATGTCGAACAAATGAAGTTGGATTTTTCGTACAAGTAGTGCCCTACATTGAAAGTGAAAAATATTTTACCCATAACTCTTATCTCGGAAAAAAATTCTGATTCATTCTTGCACCTAAAGTCGCATTTTTCCATGCTCAACATATTCCTCAAGTGCGAATGGGAAAAAAGGAAGTCGGATTTTTCGTACCAGTTGTGCCCTGCATTTAAGCTCAAAACTGTTTTTTGCCATTACTCTTATCCCGAAAAATCTTTCTAAACGATTCTTGTGCCTAAAGTTGTTTTTCTACATGCTCCACAAATACACGTCAGAATGTGAAAAAACTGAAGTTGGATTTTTCATACAAGTAATGCCCTACGTTGAACGTGAAAAGTATTTTGCCCATAACTATTATCTAGGAAAACATTTCTGATTGATTCCTGCGCCTAAAGTGGCATTTTTCTATGCTCAAGTGATTCCTCAAGCCCGAATGGGAAAAAAATGATGTCGGATTTTTCGTACCTGTTGTGCCCTACATTGAAGGTGAAAAGTGTTTTTGGCATAACTCTTATTCCGAAAAACATTTCTAAACGATTCTTGTGCCTAAAGTGATATTTTCCATGCTCTACGACGCCATCACGTTAGAATGTGGAGGAAATGAAGTTTGATTTTTCGTACAAGTAGTGCCTTACATTCAAAGTGAAAAGTATTTTGCCCATAACTCTTATCTCGGAAAACAATTCTGATTGATTCCTGCGCCTAAAGTGGCATTTTTCCATGCTCAAGGGATTCCTCAAGTTCGAATGGGAGAAAAAATGAAGTCGGATTTTTTGTACAAGTTGTGCCCTACATGGAAGGTGAAAAGTGTTTTTGGCATAAGTCTTAGTCCGAACAACATTTCTAAACGATTCTTGTGCCTAAAGTGGTTTTTTTCCACACTCCACATCGTCGTCACCTCATAATGTGGAACAAATGAAGTTGGATTTTTCGTACAAGTAGTGCCCTACATTGAACGTGAAAAGTATTTTGAGTAGTGCCCTACATTGAACGTGAAAAGTATTTTGCCCATAACTCTTATCTCAGAAAACATTTCTGATTGATTCCTGCGCCTAAAGTGGCATTTTTTCATGCTCAAGTGATTCCTCAAGTCCGAATGGAAAAAAAAAAAGTTGGATTTTTCGTACCAGTTGTGCCCTGCATGGATGTTGAAAAGTGTTTTTGGCATAACTCTAAGCCTGAAAAACGTTCTAAATGATTCTTGTGCCTAAAGTGGATTTTTTCCATGCGCCACATCGCCGTGACGTCATAATGTGGAACAAATGAATTTGGATTTTTCGTACAAGTAGTGCCCTACATTGAAAGTTAAAATTATTTCGCCCATAACTCTTATCTCGGAAAACATTTCCGATTGATTCCTGCGCCTTAAGTGGCATTTTTCCATGGTCAACATATTCCTCAAGTCCGAATGGGAAAAAAGGAAGTCGTATTTTTCGTACCAGTTGTGCCCTGCATTTAAGCTCAAAAGTGATTTTGCCATTACTTTTATCCCGAAAAACCTTTCTAAACGATTCTTGTGCCTAAAGTTATTTTTCTACATGCTCTACAACGCCATCACGTCAGAATATGACAAAACTGAAGTTGGATTTTTCATACAAGTAATGCCCTACGTTGAACGTGAAAAGTATTTTGTCCATAACTCTTAGCCCGAAAAATAATTCTAAACGATTCTTATGCCTAAAGTGGGTTGTTTCCACGTTCCACATCGCTGTCACGTCATAATATGGAACAAATGAAGTTGGATTTTTCGTACAAGTAGTGCCCTACATTGAACGTGAAAAGTATTTTGAGTAGTGCCCTACATTGAACGTGAAAAGTATTTTGCCCATAACTCTTATCTCGGAAAACATTTCTGATTGATTCCTGCGCCTAAAGTGGCATTTTTTCATGCTCAACAGATTCGTCAACTCCGAATGGGAAAAAATGAAGTCGGATTTTTCGTACCAGTCATGCCCTGCATGGATGCTAAAAAGTGTTTTTGGCGAAACTCTTAGCTCGAAAAACATTTCCAAACGATTCTTATGCCTAAAGTGGTTTTTTTCCATGCTCCACGTCGCCGTCACGTCATAATGTCGAACAAATGAAGTTGGATTTTTCGTACAAGTAGTGCCCTACATTGAAAGTGAAAAATATTTTACCCATAACTCTTATCTCGGAAAAAAATTCTGATTCATTCTTGCACCTAAAGTCGCATTTTTCCATGCTCAACATATTCCTCAAGTGCGAATGGGAAAAAAGGAAGTCGGATTTTTCGTACCAGTTGTGCCCTGCATTTAAGCTCAAAACTGTTTTTCGCCATTACTCTTATCCCGAAAAATCTTTCTAAACGATTCTTGTGCCTAAAGTTGTTTTTCTACATGCTCCACAGCGCCGTCACGTCAGAATGTGAAAAAACTGAAGTTGGATTTTTCATACAAGTAATGCCCTACGTTGAACGTGAAAAGTATTTTGCCCATAACTATTATCTAGGAAAACATTTCTGATTGATTCCTGCGCCTAAAGTGGCATTTTTCTATGCTCAAGTGATTCCTCAAGCCCGAATGGGAAAAAAATAATGTCGGATTTTTCGTACCTGTTGTGCCCTACATTGAAGGTGAAAAGTGTTTTTGGCATAACTCTTATTCCGAAAAACATTTCTAAACGATTCTTGTGCCTAAAGTGATATTTTCCATGCTCTACGACACCATCACGTTAGAATGTGGAGGAAATGAAGTTTGATTTTTCGTACAAGTAGTGCCTTACATTCAAAGTGAAAAGTATTTTGCCCATAACTCTTATCTCGGAAAACATTTCTGATTGATTCCTGCGCCTAAAGTGGCATTTTTCCATGCTCAAGTGATTCCTCAAGCCCGAATGGGAAAAAAATGATGTCGGATTTTTCGTACTAGTTGTACCCTACATGGAAGGTGAAAAGTGTTTTTGGCATAACTCTTAGCCCGAAAAACATTTCTAAACGATTCTTGTGCCTAAAGTGATTTTTTTTCCATGCTCCACATCGCCGTCACGTTAGAATGTGGAACAAATGAAGATTGATTTTTCGTACAAGTAGTGGCCTACATTAACTCTTATCTCGGAAAACATCTCTGATTGATTACTGCGCCTAATGTGGCATTTTTCCATGCTTAAGTGATTCCTCAAGTCCGAATGGGAAAAAAAAATAACGTCGTATTTTTCGTACCAGTTGTGCCCAACATGGAAGGTGAAAAGTATTTTTTGCATAACTCTTAGCCCGAAAAACATTTCTAAACGATTCTTGTGCCTAAAGTGTTTTTTTTCCACGCTCCACATCGCTGTCACGTCATAATGTGGAACAAATGAAGTTGGATTTTTCGTACAAGTAGTGCCCTGCATTTAAGCTCAAAAGTGTTTTTGCCATCACTCTTATCCTGAAAAATCTTTCTAAACGATTCTTGTGCGTAAAGTTGTTTTTCTGCATGCTCCACAGCGCCGTCACGTCAGAATGTGACAAAACGGAAGTTGGATTTTTCATACAAGTAATGCCCTCCGTTGAAAGTGAAAAATATTTTACCCATAACTCTTATGTCAGAAAACATTTCTGATTGATTCATGCGCCTAAAGTGGCATTTTTCCATGCTCAAGTGCTTCCTGAAGTTCGAATGGGAAAAAAAATGAAGTCGCAATTTTCGTAGCAGTTGTGCCCTACATTGAAGGTGAAAAGTGTTTTTGGCATATCACTTAGCCCGAAAAACATTTCTAAACATTCTTGTGCCTAAAGTGGTTTTTTTTCATGCTCCACAACGCCGTCACGTCATAATGTGGAACAAATAAAGTTGGATTTTTCGTGCAAGAAGTGCCCTACATTGAAATTGAAATGTATTTTTCCCATAACTCTTATCTCAGAAAATTTTTCTGATTGATTCCTGCGCCTAAAGTGGCATTTTTTCCACGCTCAAGTGATTCCTTAAGTCCGAATGGGAAAAAAATGAAATCGGATTTTTCATACCAGTTATGCCCTACATGGAAGGAGAAAAGTGTTTTTGGGATAACTCTTAGCCCGAAAAACATTTTTAAACGATTCTTGTGCCTAAAGTGGTTTTTTTTCCATTCTCTACGGCTTCATCACGTCATAATGTGGAACAAATAAAGTTGGATTTTTCGGACAAGGAGTGCCTTACATTGAAAGTGAAAAGTATTTTGCCCATAACTCTTAACTTGGAAAGCATTTCTGATTGATTCCTGCTCCTAAAGTGGCATTTTTCCAGGCTCAACATATTCCTCAAGTCCGAATGGGAAAAAAGGAAGTCGGATTTTTCATACCAGTTGTGCCCTGCATTTAAGCTCAAAAGTCTTTTTGCCATTACTCTTATCCCGAAAAACCTATCTAAACGATTCTTGTGCCTAAAGTTGTTTTTCTACATGCTCCACAGCGCCGTCACGTCAGAATGTGACTAAACTGAAGTTGGATTTTTCGTACAAGTAATGCCCTACATTGAATGTGAAAAGTATTTTGCCCATAAGTGTTATCTCGGAAAACATTTCCGATTGATTCCTGCGCCTAAAGTGGCATTTTTCCATGCTCAAGTGATTCCTCTAGTCCGAATGGGAAAAAAAATGAAGTCGGATTTTTCGTAGCAGTTGCGCCCTGCATGGAAGTTGAAATGTGTTTTTGGCATAACTCTTAGTCCGAAAAACATTTCTAAACGATTCTTGTGCCTAAAGTGGTTTTTTTCCACGCTCCACATCGCCATCACGTCATAATGTGGAACAAATCAAGTTGGATTTTTTGTACAAGTAGTGCCCTAAAATGAAAGTGAAAAGTATTTTGCCCATAACTCTTATCTCGGAAAATATTTCTGATTGATTCTTGCGCCTAAAGTGGCATTTTTCCATTCTCAACATATTCCTCAAGTCCGAATGGCAAAAAAGGAAGTCGTATTTTTCGTACCAGTTGTGTCCTGCATTTAAGCTCAAAAGTGTTTTTGCCATTACTCTTATCCCGAAAAAAAATTTCTAAACGATTCTTGTGCCTAAAGTGGTTTTTTTCCACGCTCCACATCGCCGTCACGTCATAATGTGGAACAAATGAAGTCGGATTTTTCGTACAAGTAGTGCCCTACATTGATCGTGAAAAATATTTTGCCCATAACTCTTATCACAGAAATCATTTCTGATTGATTCCTGCGCCTAAAGTGGTATTTTTCCATGCTCAACATATTCCTCAAGTCCGAATGGGAAAAAAGGAAGTCGGATTTTGCTTACCAGTTGTGCCCGGCATGGATGCTGAAAAGTGTTTTTGGCATAACTCTTAGTCCGAAAACATTTCTCAACGAATTTTATGCCTAAAGTGGTGTTTTTCCATGCTCCATAGCGCCGTCACGTCAGAATGTGGCGAAACTAGAGTTGGATATTCCATACAAGTAGTGCACTACATTGAACGTGAAAAGTATTTTGCCCATAACTTTTATCTCGGAAAAAATTTCTGATTGATTCCTGTGCCTTAAGTGGCATTTTTCCAGGCTTAACAGATTCCTTAAGTCCGAATGGGAAAAAAAATGAAGTCGGATTTTTCGTACTAGTTGTGCATGCATGGAAGGTGAAAAGTGTTTTTGGCATAACTCTTAGCCCCAAAAACGTTTCTAAACGATTCTTGTGCCTAAAGTGGTTTTTTTCCATGCTCCACATCGCCGTCACGTCATAATTTGGAGTAAATGAAGTTGGATTTTTCGTACAAGTAGTGCTCTACATTGGAAGTTTTTTCGTACCCTTAATTCTCCACATCGCCGTCACGTCCCCTTAATTCTTGTCTCGAAAAACATTTCTGATTGATTTCTGCGCCTAGAGTGGCATTTTTCCATGCTCAAGTGATTCCTCAAGTCCGAATGGGAAAAAAATGAAGTCGGATTTTTCTTACCAGTTATGCCCTATATGGAAGGTGAAAAGTGTTTTTGGCATAACTCTTAACCCGAAAAACGTTTCTAGACGATTCTTGTGCCTAAACTGGATTTTTTCCATGCTCCACGATTCCAACACGTTTGAATGTGGAAAAAACAAAGTTGGATTTTTCGTACATATAGTGCCCTAAATTGAACGTGAAAAATATTTTGCCCATAACTCTTATATCGGAAAACAATTCTGATTGATTCCTGCGCCTAAAGGGGCATTTTTCCATGGTCAACATATTCCTCAAGTCTGAATAGGAAAAAAATAAAGTCGGATTTTTCGTTCCTGTTGTGCCCTGCATGGATGCTGAAAAGTGTTTTTCGCATAACTCTTAGCTCGAAAAACATTTCTAAATGATTTTTGTGCCTAAAGTGGATTTTTTACATGCTCCATAGCGCCGTCACGTCAGAATGTGACAAAACTGGAGTTGGATATTCCATACAAGTAGTGCACTACATTGAACGTAAAAATTATTTTGCCCATAACTCTTATCTAGGAAATCATTTCAGATTGATTCCTGTGCCTAAAGTGGCTTTTTTTCCAGGCTTAACAGAATCCTTAAGTCCGATTTGGAAAAAAAATGAAATCGGATTTTTCGTACCAGTTGTGCCCTGCTTGGAAGGTGAAAAGTGTTTTTGGCACAACTTTTAGCCCGAAAAATATTTCAAAACGATTCTTGTGCATAAAGTGGTTTTTTTCCATGCTCCACGGCTCCATCGCGTCAGAATTCGGAAAAAATGAAGTTGGATTTTTCGAACAAATAGTGCCCTACATTGAACGTGAAAAGTATTTTGCCCATAACTCTTATCTCGGAAAACATTTCTGATTGATTTCTGCGCCTAAAGTGGCATTTTTCCATGCTCAACCGATTCCTCAAGTCCGAATGGGAAAAAAATGAAGTCGGATTTTTCGTACCAGTTGTGCCCTGCATGGATGCTGAAAAGTGTTAATAGCATAACTCTTAGCCAGAAAAACATTTCTAAACGATTCTAGTGCCTAAAGTGGTTTTTTTCCATGCTCCACATCGCCGTCACGTCATACAGTGGAACAAATTAAGTTGGATTTTCCGTACAAGTAGTGCCCTACAATGAAAGTGAGAAATATTATGCCAATAACTCTTATCTCGGAAAACATTTCTGATTGATTACTGCGCCTAAAGTGGCATTTTTCCATGCACAAGTGATTCCTGCTGTCCGAATGGGAAAAAAATTAAGTCGAATTTTTCGTACCAGTTATGCCCTACATGGAAGGTGAAAAGTGTTTTTGGCATAATTCTTAGCCCGAAAAACATTTCTTAACGATTATTGTGCCTGAAGTGGTTTTTTTTCCATGCTTCACGGCTCCATCATGTTAGAATGTGGAATAAATGAATTTGGATTTTTCGTACAAGTAGTGCCCTACATTGGACGTGATTAGTATTTTGCCCATAACTCATATCTCGGAAAACATTTCTGATTGATTCCTGCGCCTAAAGTTTCATTATTCCATGGTCAACAGATTCCTCAAGTCCGAATGGGAAAAAAATGAAGTCGGATTTTTCGTACCAGTTGTGCCCTGAATAGATGCTGCAAAGTATTTTTGGCATAACTCTTAGCCCGAAAAACATTTCTAAACGATTCTTGTGCCTAAAGTGGGTTTTTTCCATGCTCCACATCGCCGTCACGTCATAATGTGAAACAAATGAAGTTGGATTTTTCATTCAAGTAGTGCCCTACATTGAAAGTGAACAATATTGTGCCCATAACTCTTATCTCGGAAAATATTTCTGATTGATTCCTGCACCTAAAGTGGCGTTTTGCCATGCTCAAGTGATTCCTAAAGTCCGAATGGGAAAAAAAATGAAGTCAGATTTTTTCATACCAGTTATGCCCTACATGGAAAGTGAAAAGTGTTTTTGGCATAACTTTTAGCCCGAAAAACATTTCTAAACGATTCTTGTGCCTAAAGTGGTTTTTTTCCATGCTCCACGGCTCCATCACGTTAGAATGTGGAAAAAATGAAGTTCAATTTTTCGTACAAGTAGTGCCCTACATTGAACGTGAAAAGTATTTTTCCCATAATTATTATCTCGGAAAAGAATTCTGAATGATTCCTGCGCCTAAAGTGGCATTTTTCCATGCTCAACGGATTCCTCAAGTCCGAATGGGAAAAAGATGAAGTCGGATTTTTCGTACCAGTTGTGTCCTTTTAAGCTCAAAATTGTTTTTGGCATTACTCTGATCTCGAAAAACCTTTATAAACGATTATTGTGCCTAAAGTTGTTTTCTTACATGCTCCACAGCGCCGTCACGTCAGAATGTGACAAAGCTAAAGTTGGATTTTTTCGTACAAGCAATGCCCTACGTTGAACTTGAAAAGTATTTTGCTTATAACTCTTATCTCGGATAATAAATCTGATTGATTCCTGCGCCTAAAGTGGCATTTTTCCATGCTCAACAGATTCCAAAAGTCCGAATGGGAAAAAAAACTGAAGTCGGATTTTTCGTACCAGTTGTGCCCTGCATGGATGCTGAAAAGTGATTTTGGCATAACCCTTAGCCCGAAAAACATTTCTAAACGATTCTTGTGGCTAAAGTGGTTTTTTTCCATGCTCCACATCGCCGTCACGTCAGAATGTGGAACAGATGAAGTTCAATTTTTCGTACAAGTAGTTCCCTTCATTGAACGTGAAAAGTTTTTTGCCCATAACTCTTATCTCGGAAAACATTTCAGATTGATTCTTGTGCCTAAAGTGGCATTTTTCCATGCTCAAGTGATTCCTCAAGTCCGAATGGGAAAAAAATGAAGTCGGATTTTTCGTACCAGTTGTGCCCTGCATGGATGCTGAAAAGTGATTTTGGCATAACCCTTAGCCCGAAAAACATTTCTAAACGATTCTTGTGGCTAAAGTGGTTTTTTTCCTTGCTCCACATCGCCGTCACGTCAGAATATGGAACAAATGAAGTAGAATATTTCGTACAAGTAGTGCCCTACATTGAACGTGAAAATTATTTTGCCCATAACTCTTAGCTCAGAAAAAAATTCTGAATGATTCCTGCGCCTAAAGTGGCATTTTTCCATGCTCAACGGATTCCTCAAGTCCGAATGGGAAAAAAATGAAGTTGGATTTTCGTACCAGTTGTGCCCTGCATTTAAGCTCAAAAGTGTTTTTGGCATTACTCTGATCCCAAAAAACCTTTCTAAATGATTCTTGTGCCTAAAGTTATTTTTTTACATGCTCTACAAATAGTCACGTTAGAATGTGACAAAACTGAAGTTGGATTTTTCATACAAGTAATGCCCTACATTGAACGTGAAAAGTATTTTGCCTATAACTCTTATCTCGAAAAACATTTCAGAGTGATTCATGTGCCTAAAGTGGCATTTTTCCATGCTCAAGTGATTCCTCAAGTCCGAATGGGAAAAAAAATGAAGTCGGAATTTTCGTACCAGTTGTGCCCTCCATGGAAGCTGAGAAGTGTTTTATAACTCTTAGCACGAAAAACATTTCTAAACGATCCTTGTGCCTAAAGTGATTTTTTTCCGTGCTCCACATCGCCGTCACGTCAGAATATGGAACAAATGAAGTAGAATATTTCGTACAAGTAGTGCCCTACATTGAACGTGAAAATTATTTTGCCCATAACTCATAGCTCAGAAAAAAATTCTGAATGATTCCTGCGCCTAAAGTGGCATTTTTCCATGCTCAACGGATTCCTCAAGTCCGAATGGGAAAAAAATGAAGTTGGATTTTCGTACCAGTTGTGCCCTGCATTTAAGCTCAAAAGTGTTTTTGGCATTACTCTGATCCCAAAAAACCTTTCTAAATGATTCTTGTGCCTAAAGTTATTTTTTTACATGCTCTACAGCGACGTCACGTTAGAATGTGACAAAACTGAAGTTGGATTTTTCATACAAGTAATGCCCTACATTGAACGTGAAAAGTATTTTGCCTATAACTCTTATCTCGAAAAACATTTCAGAGTGATTCATGTGCCTAAAGTGGCATTTTTCCATGCTCAAGTGATTCCTCAAGTCCGAATGGGAAAAAAAATGAAGTCGGAATTTTCGTTCCAGTTGTGCCCTACATGGAAGCTGAGAAGTGTTTTATAACTCTTAGCCCGAAAAACATTTCTAAACGATTCTTGTGTCTAAAGTGGTTTTTTTCCATGATCCACATCGCCGTCACGTCAGAATGTGGAACAAATGAAGTTGAATTTTTCGTACAAGTAGTGCCCTACATTGAACGTGAAAATTATTTTGCCCATAACTCTTAGCTCAGAAAACAATTCTGAATGATTCCTGCGCCTAAAGTGGCATTTTTCCATGCTCAACGGATTTCTCAAGTCCGAATGGGAAAAAAATGAAGTTGGATTTTTCGTACCAGTTGTATCCTGCATTTAAGCTCAATTGTGTTTTTGGCATTACTCTGATCCCGAAAAACCTTTCCAAACGATTCTTGTGCCGAAATTAGTTTTTTTAACGTGCTCTAAAGCGCCATCACGTCAGAATGTCACAATACTGAATTTGGATTTTTCATACAAGTAATGCCCTACATTGAACGTGAAAAGTATTTTGCCCATAACTCTTATCTCGGAAAACATTTCAGATTGATACCTGTGCCTAAAGTGGCATTTTTCCATGCTCAAGTGATTCCTCAAGTCCGAATGGGAAAAAAAATGAATTCGGAATTTTCGTTCCAGTTGTGCCATACATGGAAGCTGAGAAGTGTTTTTCGCATAACTCTTAGCCCGAAAAACATTTCTAAACGATTCTTGTGCCTAAAGTGGTGTTTTTCCATGCTCCACGGCTCCATCACGTTAGAATGTGGAAAAAATGAAGTCGGATATTTCGTACAAGTAGTGCCCTACGTTGAACGTGAAAAGTATTTTGCCCATAACTCTTATATCGGAAAACATTTCTTATTGATTCCTGCTCCTAAAGTGGCATTTTTCCATGCTCAACAGATTCCTCAAGTACGAATGGGAAAAAAACTGAATTCAGATTTTTCGTACCAGTTGTGCCATGCATAGATGCTGAAAAGTGTTTTTGGCATAACTCTTAGCCCGAAAAAGATTTCTAAACGATTCTTGTGGCCAACATGGTTTTTTTCCATGCTCCACATCGCCGTCACGTCAGAATGTGGAACAAATGAAGTTGAATTTTTCGTACAAGTAGCGCCCTACATTGAACGTGAAAAGTATTATGCCCATAACTCTTATATCGGAAAACAATTCTGAATGATTCCTGCGCCTAAAGTAGCATTTTTCCATGCTCAACAAATGCCTCAAGTCCGAATGGGAAAAAAATGAAGTTGGATTTTTCGTACCAGTTGTGCCCTGCATGGATGCTGAAAAGTGTTTTTGGCATAACTCTTAGCCCGAAAAACATTTCTAAACAATTCTTGTGGCTAAAGTGGTTTTTTTCCATGCTCCACATTGCCGTGACGTCAGAATGTGGAACAAATGAAGTTGAATTTTTCGTACAAGTAGTGCTCTACATTGAACGTGAAAAGTATTTTTCCCATAACTCTTATCTCGGAAAACATTTCTTATTGATTCCTGCTCCTAAAGTGGCATTTTTCCATGCTCAACGGATTCCTCAAGTCCGAATGGGAAAAAAATGAAGTCGGATTTTCCGTACCAGTTGTGCCCTGCATTTAAGCTCAAAAGTGTTTTTGGCATTACTCTGATCCCGAAAAACCTTTCTAAACGATTCTTGTGCCTAAAGTGGTTTTTTTTACGTGCTCCACAGCGCCGTCACGTCAGAATGTGACAAAGCTAAAGTTGGATTTTTTCTTACAAGTAATGCCCTACGTTGAACTTGAAAAATATTTTGCCCATAACTCTTATCTCGGAACATAAATCTGATTGATTCCTACGCCTAAAGTGGCATTTTTCCATGCTCAAGTGATTCCTCAAGTCCGAATGGGAAAAAAAATGAATTCCGATTTTTCGTACCAGTTGTGCTCTACATGGAAGTTGAAAAATGATTTTGGCATAACTCTTAGCCCGAAAAACATTTCTAAGCTATTCTTGTGCGTAAAGTGGTTTTTTTCCATGCTCCACGGCTCAATCACGTTAGAATGTGGAAAAAAAGAAGTTGGATTTTTCGTACACGTAATGCCCTTGATATGAATTTGTTTTTGGTGTTTTATAATTATGAACGAAAATAAAACTTGATATGATTCCGTGAACGGAACCTAGCTTAGCTTCGAATAACCTTCACTCAGTTAATCTCCACTAAGGGTTCTAACTCTAATTGAATGGCTTCACTCACCAAAGGTTCAACCTTGGAAGGATTTTAGATGATTTGATTTAGCTTCACTCACTAAACAATTCACCTAAGCTTAATCTAAACTTTACTCGTTTAAATCAAGGATCTTGTTTTTAGGCTCACTCCCTAAACACAATTAAGTCTTGGAAAATTCGTCCAATACTCAAAAAGACAATATGTCCGAAATTTCAATAATCAATTCTTACTTAGCCCCATACGACTAGGCATGTATTTATAGAAGAAGAAGCAAGCAAACCTTTCCCTCCAAGGTTATTACAACTCACGACCAGCCCTAAGGAAATAAGGAAACTCTCTCCTAAAATTAAGCCTAGAATCTAGCAAAAAAAATAAGAAAACTAGTTATTTAGGAAAACTTTGTAAATACTTTCAATAAACCTTACAATTTCAGACGGCACTCCCCTTTCCCTTTCTTTCCATATTACAACTCATGACAACTCATCTACTTGGAGCCTAAGCAAATGAATTACAAACTGATTTTCGCAACATTATTAATTAAGCTACTTTAGCTAACTAACTTAACTAACAATAACAATAAAAACCATATTTTTGGTTACATGAAAAACCTCTACTATAAGAGTAAAGTAAAACCATGCAACAACCCTAAGAAAGCAAATTTAACCTAGCTTGATCTCGTATCAGCCCTAAATTGAACTTGAAAAGTATTTTGCCCATAACTTTTATCTCGGAAAACAATTTTGATTGATTCCTGCGCCTAAAGTGGTATTTTTCCATGGTCAACAGATTCCTCAAGTCCGAATTGGAAAAAAATGAAGTCGTTTTTTCGTTCCAGTTGTGCCCATTTTGGATGCTGAAAAGTGTTTTTGGCTTAACTCTTAGCCCGAAAAACATTTCTAAATGATTCTTGTGCCTAAAGTGGTTTTTTTTTACATGCTCCATAGCGCTGTCACGTCAGATTGTGACAAAACTGAAGTTGGATTTTTCATACAAGTAGTGCCCTACATTGAACGTGAAAAGTATTTTGCCCATAACTCTTATCTCGGAAAACATTTCTGATTGATTCCTGTGCCTAAAGTGGCATTTTTCCAGGCTCAACAGATTCCTTAAGTCCGAATGAGAAAAAAAAATAAAGTCGGATTTTTCGTACCAGATGTGCCCTGCATGGAAGCTGAAAAATGTTTTTGGCATAACTCTTAGCCCGAAAAACATTTCTAAACGATTATTGTGCCTAAAGTGGTTTTTTTTCCATGATCCACATCGCCGTCACGTCAGAATGTCGAACAAGTGAAGTTGGATTTTTCGTACAAGTAGTGGCCTACATTGAACGTGAAAAGTATTTTGCCCATACCTCTTATCTCGAAAAACAATTATGATTGATTCCTTCGCCTAAATTGGCATTTTTCCACACTAGTGGAAAAAAGCCTATCTGATGCGGTCAAAAACCGGGCTTACTGCTGCGGTTTTGGGCCGCATCAGGTGGGCTCGCAGCCGATATCAATTATTTACTGATCCGGTCCTAAACCGGATCAGTATATGATTTTCTGATCCGGTTTTCCTAAAAAATCGGATCATAAAATGTTCTTGGCTCCAAATTGATGTATGCAAAGCACACAATCTGATCCGGTTATTTAGGAAAACCGGATCAGATTGTAATATATATACTTTTATATATATATATATATATATATATATATATATATATATATATATATATATATATATATTATTATATTTATATGAAGCTTATATTTAAACCTGTTATAATTGGAAAAAAGTATCACACACGTGTCGTATACAAGTGAAAATGATATTATATATATACATATATACATATATATATATATATATACATATATACATATATATACATATATACATATATACATATATATATAATATATTGAGAATGTAGTTGAAATAAGTACTAAAATCAAAAATAAATATTTGGACCTATATAAGTAGCTAGTAACATAATAAGAACATAAAAACTCAAAGCCGCGACATCATCTTCACTTGCAAAAGTCGGTAAGGTAGCGTGCTAACAAATCCCGAACCTCGTCTATCTCGGCCGAGGTGAAACAACCATCCCTTGGTTTGCCATCGAGGAATACCTTATAAAACAAACATAAGAAAACACACATATATGACTTTAGTTGACTCTAAAGAGATTGAGGGAATAATATAATGTAAGAAATTAAGGAAATCGAGCTTAAAATGCAAAAATCGGCAAAAAATGACAATCATTTACCCATAATGGGTTTCACAGCATGTGAGTGGACTTTAGTTGACTTTAATACTTACATATATACTTATTAGAACTATATATGACCTTAAAATGAGAGTAAGTGCGGGAGATTAAGGAAAGTTGAGCTAAGAAGGCCAAAATCGGGCCAAAATGACATTCATTTACCCAAAATGGGTTTCAAAAGCATATGAGTGGAATTTACTTGAATCTAATGGTTATACATTTTGTTATTAGAACTATACATGTCCTAACATGTGGCTACATGTAAGAAAATAAGTAAAATGAGCTTAAAAGGCCAAAATCGTCCCGAAATGGCATTCATTTACCCAAATTGGGTTTCAAAGCATGAAAAATGATTTTGCTTGACTCTAATTTATAAATATGTTGCTATTAGAACTATATATGTCCTAACATGTGGCTAAATGTAAGAAAATATGTACAATGAGCTTAAAAGGCTAAAATCGGCCCGAAATGGTCTTCATTTAGCCAAAATGGGTTTCAAAGCATGTGAATGGATTTTACTTGACTCTTATAGTTGTATATTTTGTTATCAGAACTATACATGTCCTAACATGTGGGTAAATGTAAGAATGTAAGTAAAATGAGCTTAAAAGGCCAAAATCGTCCCGAAATGGCATTCATTTACCCAAATTGGGTTTCGAAGCATGAAAAATGATTTTTCTTGACTCTAATTTATAAATATGTTGCTATTAGAACTATATATGTCCTAACATGTGGCTAAATGTAAGAAAATAAGTACAATGAACTGGAAAGGCCAAAATCGGCCCGAAATGGCCTTCATTTACCCAAAATGGGTTTCAAAGCATGTGAATGGATTTTACTTGACTCTAATAGTTGTATATTTTGATATCAGAACTATACATGTCCTAACATGTGGGTAAATGTAAGAAAGTAAGTAAAATGAGCTTAAAAGGCCAAAATCATCCCGAAATGGCATTCATTTACCCAAATTGGGTTTCGAAGCATGAAAAATGATTTTTCTTGACTCTAATGGTTATATATGTTGCTATTGGAACTATATATGTCCTAACATGTGGCTAAATGTAAGAAAATAAGTACAATGAGCTGGAAAGGACAAAATCGGCCCGAAATGGCCTTCATTTACCCAAAATGGGTTTCAAAGCATGTGAATGGATTTTACTTGACTCTAATAGTTGTATATGTTGTTATTAGAGCTATACATGTCCTAACATGTGGCTAAATGTAAGAAAATAAGTACAATGAGCTTGAAAGGCCAAAATAGGCCCGAAATGGCCTTCATTTACCCAAAATGGGTTTCAAAGAATGTGAATGGATTTTACTTGACTCTAATGGTTATACATGTTGTTATTAGAATTATACATGTCCTAACATGTGGCTAAAAGTATGAAAATAAGAACAATGAGCTTAAAAGGCCAAAATCGGCTACAAATGGCATTCATTTACCCAAATTGGGTCTTAAGTGATGTGAATGTAGTTTACTTGACTCTACTAGTTCTATATGTACTTGTTATAAGTATATATGACCTAAAATGTGGCTAAATGCGGGAAAGTTAAAAAAAATTGAGCTTACGAGGCCAAAATCGGTCGTAAATTGAGCTACTTATTATTTATGTATAATACCTTCTCAAGATCCCCGACTTCCTTGCAACTTGACAATATATCGAACATGAACCTCAAAACATAGTAGCCACACTCGGTTCCCCCAGGTTGTTGAGCACACTAATTATAAAATTACATAAAAAAATCATGTAAGAAACGTACATGTTTGTTTTTTATAAAATAATGAAGTAGCTTAAGTAATATATATTACCTTCATTGCTTTCCACTGAGGAACTTGTCTTGTCCTCTCAACTTTCTTCATACAACTGTAGTTATGTTACTTTCATGTGAGAAGTGGACAAAGGATGAAATTAGTGAAACATGTTATGCTAATAAGTATTTTAAGTAACAAACATACCTATTTATGCATGATTTGAGGAGTAAGGATCGTGGTGGATCTTGAGCTGCAGAATCAAACTAATATACTGTGTTGTTTGAAGGACAAATCACAAGGAGCGACCAATGGAGACTAAAATCCCAAAAAAGTTAGGAAGCAATCATGTGAGTACTTGTATTGTATAATAATAAAGTGGCAAAAATGGATTTGAACTTATACTCTTCAAAACAAGGGGCAAATATGAACTTATGTTGTGCACGTTTAGCTGTTTTGAGACATAGCCAAATATACTCCTTAACCTCACTTGTGTTTTGCAAACAATTGTCAGCTCGGACAAAATTTGGACATAACCACCCAAACTGATCGTGTCCACGTGGATGATCTTGGCGTAATCTTCAAAGCACAACCAAGTACGTAACATAGATATATTATTAGATATTGCAAAGGAAGTTCATATATTTCATAAGTACAAGTATTATACCTCATGAAGGCTTGAATTAAGGAAACATTCAACATCTCTCCGCAAAGGAACTCCTTCACATCAACCTTAGACACCCATGTCGATGTTTCCTCGTGGTAGTTGAATTCCGTGGTACCCAACTTCACCTCCACAGGTGTATCATCCGGCATATCACGCACATTTGCATGTAGCCATAAGCATGACTTAGTGAGACACTGAAGCGTTGGTTTCTCAATCTAAGTATCTTTAGACGGGTTTTGTTCGCAACTTAAACCTTTGGAGTCTTGCGTGCCTTTACCCGAAATGGCCTTCTTGTACCCTCCTTCTCCTTCGCCTTTTCTAGAGGAGGTGAGTCCGCCTTGCTTTCCTTGGGCTTGCTTATTCTCTCCAAAACCTATTAGTTCAAAGGGAAAAACATTCAACTTAGTTAGTTTATATTTAATAGGTATGAAATAAATCAATATGAATATGGATTTTAGTTTCTCATTTTACCTCGTCTGAAAACCTCACCCATGCCGATGGCCACAACACATAACCACCACGAGCGTCGATCAAAACATTTATATCAACTGACGGTTTAGGCAATGGAAGAGCAAAGTCTTCGTAACCAGGAGTGATGGTGACTACACTAACCGCCAAGTGTTCATTGTCCACACACTCGTGATGGACTATTGCTCGTTCACTTCGTGGTTGTGCATTTCCTTCAGCCACCACAATCAAACCCTCATCTTTTACATCTAGTAAAAGCTGGCAAGGCGTTTCTTCCTTCCAAAAGTAAATGGATTGAGGTTAGTTTATATTACTTAGTTTTAAAAATTATAAGAAGACTAGTAGTTACCTCTAACTCAAATATAGAGTGTGCTGATTTTTGTGTGTTAGGATGGCTAGCTTTGTCGTCCAAAGGACGATCCAAAGGACGTATCGCCGGTATACCAAACTGTGAAAGGACCGCGTTGAAACTTTCCGTGATTTTAGCCGTCACTTTCTCTGTAATTTCCTCCGTAAGCTTCTCCCGCATAGCTTGTGACATAGATTCATCAGAGCTTGATCTTCTACCCACGGAGGAGTCTTTAGCATAGGCTTTTTTCACACCGAGACGAATACCACCAAAACCCCTCAAACGTCCATTGTCGTCCTTTCCAAAAGTCTCGTAAAGAGCATCTTTGTTGCCTTCGGGAGTGAACTCACCGCTAACCTCTTTTTGCTTGATCCCCATCTACATTCATCCTCGATGTTCTTGTCATTCTCAATGACATCAAACTCACCTCCTTCATGCACATCGTTAACAATGGCATTCTCACCATCATATATACCCTCCTCACCGTGCCAAACCCATACATGGTAGTCTTGCCTAAACCCGCGACGAAAGATATGCTCCCTAAGCGACCCAAAGCTACTAACCATGCCCACATTACTACAATCAACACAAGGACAATAAAACCCCTCGGTTCCCGTTGCAGCCTGATGACTTAATGCAGCATCACAAAATTCATAGACCCCATCCACGAATTCACACGTGTCGCGACTACCGTACATCCATGCACGATTCATTTCAATCAGACCTCTAATTAAACACAAGCAACAAGTACCTCATGTCAATGACGAACTTCATTACATGATTAGCGTTTATGAACCATATATATTTAATGAAATTAGGCATGCTTTCCAAGGGTCCTTATCACTCCAACCTAACCCATCCTTAGATGTCTAATCTCACTAGTGAATGTATGCCTTCTTTTCGATTCTACGGAAAATCCGGCAGCATTTCCCTATAGTTCTCCAAGTACACGATGTAGATATATAGTTACTTATATCTACATATGTACTCAAAGAACAAAAGTAGGGAAACGACGAGCCAAGATTTTCCTCTAGAATCGAAATAAAGGCATACATTCACCACCTAAGTGAGATTAAACATCTAAGAACAGTCCCAAACCGTGGACTATTCAAGACTTACTCCTAATTAGTAAGTCTCGAACGGGTATCTAGGCATATGATATGATGATGCATACATAGGTTTTTAAACAACAAAACATTTTACATCTAATCTCAATTCAACGGAAAATATATACATATTTTCACATATAAACCAATTTACTTATATATGAAAGCAAGAAAGTTAAATATGAATGATAACATACCAATATCAAGGTTGTAAATAGAAAAATCGAACTCAACACTCCGTCACTAGCTAGCTTCAATCAACAACAAAGTTAAAGTTAACATTAGTATAAATTAGCAAATCAAACTAAACTAAACTAAACTAAACCAAACTAAACAAAACAAAACAAAACTAAACCAAACTAAACTAAACTAAACTAATTAAGTACAACAACAACACAACAACCACTACAACAACCACAACAACAACAATGCCACCAAAGCGCTAGTTTTTTAACCTAAAAATCACACTAACTACTTAAACTCAAATCACATTAACTCAAATCAATCAACTTTGAACCACCCTTTAACTATTATACAACCTAATTTCACTAACAATGATTCATAAAACTACAATGAATTATAAACTTGAAGTTTCAAATATGAGATTAAAATAAAAGTTATGAACTTTTAGTTACCTAGGAAGAGGTGGAGGAGGAATGTAGTTGTTTAGGGTGGGGTAGAGGACGAATGTAGTTGTTTAGGAGGAGGAAGGTGGAGGAGCACAAGCTAGGGCGGTGAGCAACCTAGGGCGCCCAGCTTCGGGTGGAAATGAGTCACACGATTGGGGGAAACTTCGGGTGGCGCGGAATTAGGTGGTGGCGGCGGTTTGGTGGTGCGTCGTCGTACCCACTGTGGCGGCGCTCCGGTGTGAACTCGCTAAAGGAGGAATGAATTGAAAATGGGTGGAGGGAACTGAAATTGGGTGAATTAAGCGAGGGAAAAAACACGAGATTTTGTGGCAGGAAAAAAACCCGAAAATCTGATGCAGTCCTAAGAACTGGATCAGATTCTTGAAAACCACAACAGATTATATAATCTGATCCAGTTCTCTAAAAGACCGCATCACATTCTTTGCCCAGACTTCCCTCCCATTTTTTCATTGATTTTCGGATGCGGTTTTCTAAAAACCGAATCTATTACTAAGTGACAGATAAGGTTTTTTCCACTAGTGCCATGTTCAACAGATTCCTCAAGTCCGAATGGGAAAAAAATTAAGTCTGATTTTTCGTACTAGTTGTGCCCTGCATTTAAGCTCAAATGTGTTTTTGGCATTACTCTTATCCCGAAAAACCTTTCGAAACCATTCTTGTGCCTAAAGTGGTTTTTTTACATGCTCCACAGCGTCGTAATGCCCTACATTGAAAGTGAAAAGTATTTTGCCCATAACTCTTATCTCGGAAAACATTTCAGATTGATTCCTGCGCCTAAAGTGGCATTTTTCCATGCTCAAGTGGTTCCTCAGGTCCGAATGGGAAAAAAATGAAGTCGGATTTTTCGTACCAATTGTGCCCTACGTGGAAGCTGAAAAGTTTTTTTGGCATAACCCTTAGCCCGAAAAAGATTTCTAAACGATTCTTGTGCCTAAAGTGGTTTTTTTTCCATGTTCCACAGCTCCATCACGTTAGAATATGAAAAAAATTAACTTGGATTTTTCGTACATTGAACGTGAAAAGTATTTTGCCCATAACTCTTATCTCGGAAAACATTTCTGAATGATTCCTCCGCCTAAAGTGGTATTTTTCCATGCTCAACAGATTCCTCAAGTCCGAATGGGAAAAAAATGATGTCGGATTTTTCGTACATGTTGTCGCTTGCATGGATGATGAAAAGTGTTTTTCGCATAACACTTACCCCGAAAAACATTTCTAAACGATTCTTGTGCCTAAAGTGGTTTTTATCCACGCTTCACATCGCCGTCACGTCATAATGTGGAACAAATGAAGTTGGATTTTTCGTGCACGTAGTGCCCTACATTGAAAGTGAACAGTATTTAGCCCATAAATCTTATCTCGGAAAACACTTCTGATTGATTCCTGCGCCTAAACTGGCATTTTTCCATGCTCAACAGATTCCTCAAGTCCGAATGGGAAAAAATGAAGTCGGATTTTTCGTACCAGTTGTGCCCTGCATTTGGGTTCAAAAGTGTTTTTGGCATTACTTTTATCCCAAAAAACCTTTCTTAACGATTCTTGTGCCTAAAGTGGTTTTTTTACATGCTCCACAGCACCGTCACGTCATAATGCGAAAAAATTGAGGTTGGATTTTTCAGACAAGTAATGCCCTACGTTGAACGTGAAAAGTATTTTACCCATAACTCTTATCTCGGAAAACACTTCTGATTGATTTCTGCTCCTAAAGTGGCATTTTTCCATGCTCAAGTGATTCCACAAGTTCGAATGGGAAAAAAATATGAAGTCAGATTTTTCGTACCAGTTGTGCTACATGGAAGCTGAAAAGTGTTTTTGGCATAACTCTTACCCCGAAAAACATTTCTAAACGATTCTTGTGCCTAAAGTGGTTTTTTTACATGCTCTATACTGCCGTCACGTCAAATTGTGACAAAACTGAAGTTGGATTTTTCATACAAGTAGTGCCTACATTGAACGTGAAAAGTATTTTGCCTATAACTCTTATGTCGGAAAACATTTCTAATTGATTCCTGTGCTTAAAGTGGCATTTTTCCATGCTCAACATATTCCTCAAGTCCGAATGGGAAAAAAATGAAGTTGGATTTTTCGTACCAGTTTTGCCCTGCATGGATGCTGAAAAGTGTTTTTGGCATAACTTTTAGCCCGAAAACCATTTCTAAATGATTCTTGTGTCTAAAGTGGTTTTTTTACATGCTCCATGGCGCTGTGCCGCTGTCACGTCAGAATGTGACAAAATTGAAGTTGGATTTTACATACAACTAGTGCCCTACATTGAACGTGAAAAGTATTTTGCCCATAACTCTTAGCCCGAAAAACATTTCTAAGTGATTCTTGTGCCTATTGTGGTTTTTTCCCATGCTCCACTGCTCCATCACGTTAGAATGTGGAAAAAATGAAGTTGGATTTTTCGTACAAGTAGTGCCCTTGATATGAATGCGGAAGCTTATTGTACGAATTTGTTTTTGGTGTTTTTTTTAATTATGAACGAAAATAAAAACTTGATATGATTCCGTGAACGGAACCTAGCTTTGCTTCGAATAACCTTCACTCAGTTAATCTCCACTAAGGGTTCTAACTCTAATTCAATGGCTTCAAGGTAGGAAGGGTTTTAGATGATTTGATTTAGCTTCAATTCACTCACTAAACAATTCACCTAAGCTTAATCTAAACTTCACTCGTTTAAATCAAGGATCTTGTTTTTAGGTTCACTCCCTAAAAACAATTAAGTCTTGGAAAATTCGTCCAATACTCAAAAAGACAATATGTCCAAAATTTCAATAATCACTTCTTACTTAGCCTCATACGATTAGGCATGTATTTATAGAAGAAGAAGCAAGCAAACCATGCCCTCCAATATTATTACAACTCACGACCAGCCCTAAGGAAATAAGGAAACTCTCTCCTAAAATTAAGCCTAGAATCTAGCACAAAAAAAAAGGAAACTAGTGATTTAGGAAAGCTTTGTAAAAACTTTCCATATCCTTACAATTTCACACGGCACTCCCCTTTCCCTTTCTTTCCTTATTACAACTCATCTACTTGGAGCCTAAGCAAATGAATTACAAGCTGATTTTCAGAACTTTATTAATTAAGCTACTTTAGCAAACTAACTTAACTAACAATAACAATAAAAACAAATTTTTGGTTACATGAAAAACCTCTACTTTAAGAGTAAAGTTAAACCATGCAACAACCCTAAGAAAGCAAATTAAACCTAGCTTGATCTTGTATCATCCCTAAATTGAAAGTGAAAAGTATTTTGCCAATAACTTTTATCTCGGAAAAAACATTTCTGATTGATTCTTGCACCTAAAGTGGCATTTTTCCATGGTTAACAGATTTCTCAAGTCCGAATTGGAAAAAAATGAAGTCAGATTTTTCGTACCAGTTGTGCCCAGCATGGATGCTGAAAAGTGTTTTTGGCATAACTCTTAGCCCGAAAAACATTTATAAATGATTTTTGTGCCTAAAGTAGTTTTTTTACATGCTTCATAGCGCCGTAACGTCAGATTGTGACAAAATTGAAGTTGGATTTTTCATACAAGTAGTGCCCTACATTCAACGTGAAAAGTTTTGCCCAGAACTCTTATCTCGGAAAACATTTCAGATTGATTCCTGCACCTAAAGTGGCATAATTCCATGCTCAAGTGACTTCTCAAGTCCGAATGGGAAAAAAATGAAGTCGGATTTTTTGTACCAGTTGTGCCCTACATGGAAGCTGAAAAGTTTTTTTGGCATAACTCTTAGCCCGAAAAACATTTCTAAACGATTCTTGTGCCTAAAGTGGTTTTTTTTCCATGTTCCACAGCTCCATCACGTTAGAATATGAAAAAAATTAACTTGGATTTTTCGTACCAGTAGTGCCCTACATTGAACGTGAAAAGTATTTTACCCATAACTCTTAACTCGGAAAACATTTATGATTGACTCCTCCGCCTAAAGTGGTATTTTTCAATGCTCAACAGATTCCTCAAGTCCGAATGGGAAAAAAATGAAGTGGGATGTTTCGTACCTGTTGTGCCCAGCATGGATGCTGAAAAGTGTTTTTGGCATAAATCTTAGCCCGAAAAACATATCTAAATGATTCTTGTGCCTAAAGTGGTTGTTTTACATGCTCCATAGCGCCGTCACGTCAGATTGTGACAAAACTGAAGTTGGATTTTTCATACAAGTAGTGCCCTACATTGAACGTGAAAAGTATTTTGCCCATAACTCTTATCTCCGAAAACTATTCTGATTGATTCCTGTGCCTAAAGTGGCTTTTTTCCAGGCTCAACAGATTCCTTAACTCCGAATGAGAAAAAAATAAAGTCGGATTCTTCGTACCAGTTGTGCCCTACATGGAAGCTAAAAAGTGTTTTTGGCATAACTCTTAGCCCGAAAAACATTTCTAAACGATTCTTGTGCCTATGGTGGTTTTTTTCCATGATCCACATCCCCGTCACGTCAGAATGTGGATCAAATGAAGTTGGATTCTTCGTACAAGTAGTGCCCTACATTCAACGTGAAAATTATTTTTCCCATAACTCTTATCTCGGAAAACATTTCTGATTGATTCCTGTGCCTAATGTGGCATTTTTCTATGCTTAACAGATTCCTCAAGTCCGAATGGGAAAAAATGAAGTCGGATTTTTCGTACCAGTTTTGCCATGCATGGATGCTGAAAAGTGTTTTTGGCATAACTCTTAGCCCGGAAAAAATTTCTAAACGATTCTTTTGCCTAACGTGGTTTTTTTACATGCTCCATAGCACCATCACGTCAGAATATGACAAAATTGAAGTTGGATTTTACATACAAGTAGTTTCTGCATTGAACATGAAAAGTATTTTGCCCATAACTCTTGTGCCTAAAGTGGTTTTTTCCCATGCTCCACGGCACCATCACGTTAGAATGTGGAAAAAGTGAAGTTGGATTTTTCGTACAAGTAATGCCCTTGATATGAATGCGAAAGCTTAATGTACGAATTTGTTTTTGGTGTTTTATAATTATGAACGAAAATAAAAATTTGATATGATTCCGTGAATGGAACCTAGCTTCGAATAACCTTCACTCAGTTAATCTCTACTATGGGTTCTAACTCTAATTCAATGGCTTCACTCACCAGAGGTTCAAGTTAGGAAGGGTTTTAGATGATTTGATTTAGCTTCACTCACTAAACAATTCACCTAAGCTTAATCTAAACTTCACTCTTTTAAATCAAGGATCATGTTTTTAGGTTCACTCCGTAAAAACAATTAAGTGTTAGGAAATTCGTCCAATACTCAAAAAGACAATATGCCCGAAATTTCAATAATCAATTCTTACTTGGCCTCATATGACTAGGCATGTATTTATAGAAGAAGAAGCAAGCAAACCATGCCCTCCAAGGTTATTACAACTCACGACCAGCCCTAAGGAAATAAGTAAACTCTCTCCTAAAATTAAGCTTAGAATCTAGCACAAAAAATAAGGAAACTAGTAATTTAGGAAAGCGTTGTAAAAACTTTCCATAAACCTTACAATTTCAAACGGCACTCCCCTTTCCCTTTCTTTCCAAATTACAACTCATGACAACTCATCTACTTGGAGCCTAAGCCAATGAATTACAAGCTGATTTTCGGAACTTTATTAATTAAGCTATTTTAGCTAACTAACTTAACTAACAATAACAATAAAAACATATTTTTGGTTACATGAAAAACCTCTACTTTAAGAGTAAAGTAAAACCATGCAACAACCCTAAGAAAGCAAATTAAACCTAGCTTGATCTCTTATCATCCCTAAATTGAACGTGAAAAGTATTTTGCCCATAACTCTTATCTCTAAAAAAATTTCTGATTGATTCCGGCGCCTAAAGTGGCATTTTTCTAGGGTCAACAGATTCCTCAAGTCTGAATTTGAAACAAATGAACTCGGATTTTTCGTACCAGTTGTGTCCAGCATGGATGCTGAAAAGTTTTTTTGGCATAACTCTTAGCCCAAAAAACATTTCAAAATGATTTTTGTGCCTAAAGTGGTTTTTTTACAAGCTCCATAGCGCTGTCACGTCAGATTGTGACAAAACTGAAGTTAGATTTTTCATACAAGTAGTGCCCTTCATTGAACGTGAAAAATATTTTGCTCATAACTCTTATCTCGGAAAACATTTCTAATTGATTCCTGCTCCTAAAGTGGCATTTTTCCATGTTCAAAAGATTCCTCAAGTCCGAATGGGAAAAAAATGAAGTCGGATTTTGCTTACCAGTTGTGCCATGCATTTAAGCTCAAATGTGGTTTTGGCATTACTCTTATCCCGAAAAGCCTTTCGAAACGATCTTGTACCTAAAGTGGTTTTTTTACATGCTCCACAGCGTCGTCACGTCAGAATGTGATAAAACTTAAGTTCTATTTTTCATACAAATAATGCCCTACATTGAACGTGAAAATTATTTTGCCCATTACTCTTATCTCGAAAACATTTTTGCGCCTAAAGTGTTTTTTTCATGCTCAAGTGATTCCTGCGCCTAAAGTGGCAATTTTCCATGCTCAAGTGATTCCTCTAGTCCGAATGGGAAAAAAATGAAGTTGGATTTTTCGTACCAGTTGTGCTCTAAATGGAAGCTGAAAAGTGTTTTTGGCATAATTTTTAGCCCGAAAAACATTTCTAAACGATTCTTGTGCCTAAAGTGGTTTTTTTACATGCTCTATAGCGCCGTCACGTCAAATTGTGACAAAACTGAAGTTGGATTTTTCATACAAGTAGTGCCCTACATTGAACGTGAAAAGTATTTTGCCCATAACGCTTATCTCGGAAAACATTTCTGATTGATTCCTGTGCCTAAAGTAGCATTTTTCCTGACACAGATTCATTAAGTCCGAATAATTAAAAAATAAAGTCGGTTTTTCGTACCAGTTGTGCCCTGCATGGAAGCTGAAAAGTGTTTTTCGCATAACTCTTAGCCTGAAAAACATTTCTACACGATTCTTGTGCCTAAAGTGGTTTTTTTCCATGATCTACATCGTTGTTACGTCAGAATGTGGAACAAATGAAGTTGGATTTTTCGTACAAGTAGTGCCCTACATTGAACGTGAAAAGTTTTTTGCCCATAACTCTTATCTCGGAAAACATTTCAGATTGATTCCTGCGCTTAAAGTGGCATTTTTCCAAGCTCAAGTGATTCCTCATGTCCGAATGGGAAAAAAGTGAAGTCGGATTTTTCGTACAAGTTGTGCCCTGCATGGATGCTGAAAAGTGTTTTTGGCATAACACTTAACCCGAAAAACATTTCTAAACGATTCTTGTGCCTAAAGTGGTTTTTTTCCATGCTCCACATCGCCGTCACGTCATAATGTGGAACAAATGAAGTTGAATTTTTCGTACAAGTAGTGCCCTACATTTAAAGTGAAAAGTATTTTGCCCATAAATCTAATCTCGGAAAACACTTCTGATTGATTCCTGCGCCTAAACTGGCATTTTTCCATGCTCAACAGATTCCTTAAGTCCGAATGGAAAAAATGAAGTCGGATTTTTCGTACCAGTTGTGCCCTGCATTTAAGCTCAAAAGTGTTTTTGGCATTACTTTTATCCCAAAAAACCTTTCTAAACGATTCTTGTGCCTAAAGTGGTTTTTTTACATGCTCCACAGCACCGTCACGTCAGAATGTGACAAAATTGAAGTTGGATTTTTCATACAGGTAATGCACTACGTTGAACGTGAAAAGTATTTTACCTATAACTCTTATCTCGGACTACAATCCTGATTGATTCCTGCTCCTAAAGTGGGATTTTTCCATGTTAAATAGATTCCTCAAGTCCGAATGGGAAAAAAATGAAGTCAGATTATTCGTACCAGTTGTTCCCTGCATTTATGCTCAAATGTGGTTTTGGCATTACTCTTTTCCCGAAAAATCTTTCGAAACGATCTTGTGCCTAAAGTGGTTTATTTAAATGCTCCACAGCGTCGTCACATCAGAATGTGACAAAACTGAAGTTCTATTTTTCATACAAGTAATACCCTACATTGAACGTGAAAATTATTTTGCCCATAACTCTTATCTCTGAAAACATTTTAAATTGATTCCTGCGCCTAAAGTGGCATTTTTCCACGCTCAAGTGATTCCTCAAGTCCGAATGGGAAAAAAATGATGTTGGATTTCTCGTACCAGTTGTGCCCTACATGGAACCTGAAAAGTGTTTTTGGCATAACTCTTAGCCCGAAAAATATTTCTAAATGATTCTTGTGCCTAAAGTTGTTTTTTTTCATGCTCTATAGCGCCGTCACATCAAATTGTGACAAAACTGAAGTTGGATTTTTCATACAAGTATTGCCCTACATTGAACGTGAAAAGTATTTTGCCCATAACGCTTATCTCGAAAAACATTTCTGATTGATTCCTGTGCCTAAAGTGGGATTTTTCCAAGCTAAACAGATTCCTTAACTCCGAATGAGAAAAAATTTAAGTCGGATTTTTCGTACCAGTTGTACCCTGCATGGAGGCTGAAAAGTATTTTTGGCATAATTCTTATCCTGAAAAACATTTCTAAACGATTCTTGTGCCGAAAGTGGTTTTTTTCCATGATCCACATCGATGTCACGTCAGAATGTGGAACAAATTAAGTTGGATTTTTCGTACAAGTAGTGCCCTACATTGAACATGAAAAGTTTTTTGCCCATAACTCTTATCTCGGAAAACATTTCAGATTGATTCATGCGCCTAAAGTGGCATTTTTCCATGCTCAAGTGATTCCTCAAGTCCGAATGGGAAAAAAGTGAAGTCGGATTTTTCGTACCAGTTGTGCCCTGCATGGATGCTGAATAGTGTTTTTGGCATAACATTTAACCCAAAAAACATTTCTAAACGATTCTTGTGCCTAAAGTGGTTTTTTTTCCATGCTCAACATCGCCGTCACGTCAGAATGTTGAATTTTTCGTACAAGTAGTGCCCTACATTGAAAGTGAAAAGTATTTTGCCCACAAATCTAATCTCGGAAAACACTTCTGAGTGATTCCTGCGCGTAAACTGGTATTTTTCCATGCTCAACAGATTCCTCAAGTCCGAATAGGAAAAAATGAAGTCGGATTTTTCGTACCAGTTGTGCCCTGCATTTAAGCTCAAATGTGGTTTTGGCATTACTCTTATCCCGAAAAACCTTTCGAAACGATCTTGTGCCTAAAGTGGTTTTTTTAAATGCTCCACATCGTCGTCACGTCAGAATGTGACAAAACTGAAGTTCTATTTTTCATATAAGTAATGCCCTACATTGAACGTGAAAAGTATCTTGCCCATAACTCTTATCTCGGAAAACATTTCAGATTGATTCCGGCGCCTAATGTGGCAGTTTTCCATGCTCAAGTGATTCCTCAAGTCCGAATGGCAAAAAAATGAAGTCGGATTTTTCGTACCAGTTTTGCCCTACGTGGAAGCTGAAAAGTGTTTTTGGCATAACTCTTAGCCCGAAAAATATTTCTGAACGATTCTTGTGCTTAAAGTGGTTTTTTTTCATGCTCTATAGCGGCGTCACGTCAAATTGTGACAAAACTGAAGTTGGATTTTTCATACAAGTAGTGCCCTACATTGAACGTGAAAAGTATTTTGCCCATAACGCTTATCTCGGAAAACATTTCTGATTGATTCCTGTGCCTCAAGTGGCATTTTTCCATGCTCAACAGATTCCTCAAGTCCGAATGGGAAAAAAATGAAGTCAGATTTTTCGTACCAGTTTTGCCCTACATGGATGCTGAAAAGTGTTTTTGGCATAACTCTTAGCCCCAAAAACATTACTAAACGATTCTTGTGCCTAAAGTGGTTTTTTTCCATGCTGCATAGCGCCGTCACGTCAGAATGTGACAAAATTGAAGTTGGATTTTACATACAAGTAGTGCCCTACATTGAACGTGAAAAGTATTTTGCCCATAACTCTTATCTCGGAAAACACGTCTGATTGATTCCTATGCATAAATTGGCATTTTTCCAGGCTCAACAGATTCCTTAAGTCCGAATGCGAAAAAAATGAAGTCGGATTTTTCGTAACAATTTTGCCCTGCATTGATGCTGAAAAGTGTTTCTGGCATAACTCTTAGCCCGAAAAACATTTCTTAACGATTCTTGTACCTAAAGTGGTTTTTATCCATGCTCCACATCACCGTCGCGTCAGAATGTGGAACAAATGAAGTTGGATTTTTCGTACAAGTAGTGCCCTACATTGAACGTGAAAAGTATTTTGCCCACGACTCTTATCTCGAAAAGCAATTCTGATTGATTCCTTCGCCTAAAGTGGCATTTTTCCATGCTCAGCCGATTCCTCAAGTCCGTATGGGAAAAAAATAAAGTCGGGTTTTTCGTACCTGTTGTGCCCTGCATTTAAGCTCAAATGTGTTTTTGGCTTTACTCTTATCCCGAAAAACCATTCTAAACGATGCTTGTGCCTAAAGTGGTTTTTTTACATGCTCCACAGCGCCGTCACGTCAAAATGTTACAAAACCAAATTTAGATTTTTCATACAAGTAATGCCCTACGTTGAACGTGAAAAGTGTTTTGCCCATAACTCTAATCTCGGAAAAAAATGAAGTCGGATTTATCGTAACAGTTGTGCCCAACATGGAAGCTGAAAAGTATTTTTGGCATAACTCTTAGCCCGAAAAACATTTCTAAACGATTCTTGTGCCTAAAGTGGTTTTTTTCCATGCTCCATGGCTGCATCACGTTAGAATGTGGAAAAAATGAAGTTGGATTTTTCGTACAAGTAGTGCCCTAAATTGAACGTGAACAATATTTTACCCATAACTCTTATCTCGGAACACATTTCTGATTGATTCCTGCGCCTAAAGTGGCATTTTTCCATGCTCAACGTATTCCTCAAGTCCGAATGACAAAAAATAAAGTCGGATTTTTCGTACCAGTTGTGCCCAACATGGATGCTGAAAAATGTTTTTGGCATAACTCTTTGCTAGAAAAACACTTATCAACGATTCTTGTGCCTAAAGTGGTTTTTTTACATGCTCCATAGTGCCGTCACGTCAGAATGTGACAAAAATAAAGTTGGATTTTTCATACAAGTAGTGCCTTCCGAAAACATTTCTAAATGATTCATTCGCCTAAAGTGACATTTTTCCATGATCAACAGATTCCTCAAGTCCGTATGAGAAAAAAATGAAGTCTGATTTTTCGTACCAGTTGTGCCCTGCATTTAAGCTCAAATGTGTTTTTGGCAGTACTCTTATCCCGAAAAACCTTTCTAAACGATTCTAGTGCCTAAAGTGGTTTTTTTACATACAATGCTGTCACGTCAAAATGTGACAAAACCGAAGTTGGATTTTTCATACAAGTAATGCCCTACTTTGAACGTGAAAAGTATTTTTCCCATAACAGTAATCTCGGAAAACATTTATGATTTTATTCCTGCACCTAAATTGGCATTTTTCCATGCTAAAGTGATTCCTCAAGTCCGAATGGGAAAAAAAAATGAAGTCGGATTTTTCGTACCAGTTGTGCCCTACATGGAAGCTGATTTTTTTTTTTTTTTTGCATAACACTTAGCCCGAAAAACATTCCTAAACGATTCTTGCGCCTAAAGTGGTTTTTTTCCATGCTCTATAGCGCCGTCACGTCAAATTTTGACAAAACTGAAGTTGGATTTTTCATACAAGCAGTGCCATACATTGAACGTGAAAAGTATTTTGCCCATAACTCTTATCTCGGAAAACATTTTTGATTGATTCCTGTGCCTAAAGTGGCATTTTTCCATACTCAACAGATTCCTCAAGTCCGAACTCGAAAAAAATGAAGTTGGATTTTCAGTTTGTTTCTAAGTTTGATTTAGGGGATTGTCCTAAGCATAGTAGGAGTTGCTTTTCATATAAATAGTATAGGTTGTACGTTTTCATTCATTAGTGAAGTATTGAAAGTTTTTCGAGTTTTAAATTTGAGTGTGCAAACACAACCCTTCGAATATTGCTGGTGGCTTAGCCTTTACGCTTATTCAAACCTTAGGTTGTTTCTTGTGGTGGATTAGCCTTTATCATTAAGCATCTAAGTACTATCTTGTTACTTGGTTATTAATTTGTTCGAACATCATACACAATCGTACACACGTTGCACGCAACTCTATTTAATCTCCATAGATTAAATATATCATACATTTAACGTGAAAAGTATTTTGCCCATAACTCTTATCTCAGAAAACATTTCTGATTCATTCTTGCGCCTAAAGTAGCATTTTTCCATGCTCAACAGATTCTTGAAGTCCGAATGGGAAACAAAAAATTTGGATTTTTCGTATCACTTGTGCCTTACATTGAAGCTGAAAAGTTTTTTTGGCATAACTATTAGCCCGAAAAATATTTCTAAACGATTCTTGTGCCTAAAGTTGTTTTTTTCCATGCTCCACAGCTCCGTCACGTTAGAATGTAGAAAAAATAAAGTTGCATTTTTCGTACAAGTAGCGCCCTACATAGAACGTGAAATATATTTTGCCCATAACTCTTATCTCGGTGATGTGGATTGGGATGTGAAGCTTGCCTAAGCTGAATTTGCTTACAATAGGTCTCCTATATATGCCACAAAGTGTTCACCATTCGAGGTAGTGTATGGCGAAAATCCTACGATGCCTATTGATCTCATTCCTTTCCCTAAGGATGAGGTTTATCATGTTGATGCAAAGGAGAAGGCGCAAGCTATGCTCAATATTCATGCGCAAGTGAAGGCTCGAATTGAGAAGGTGAATGTGAAGTACCAACAAATGGCTAACAAGAATAGGCAACAACATGTATTTCAAGTTGGTGATTTGGTTTGGTTACACTTTAGGAAGGAAAGCTTTCCTAACCTTCGCAAAAACAAGTTCATGCCACGCTCAGATGGACCATTAAGGATTGTAGAAAAGATTAATGACAATGCTTTCAAGCTTGAACTTCCTGGAGAGTATGGGGTTAGTGCCACATTCAATGTGGGTGACTTAGCGCCTTATGTCCATGATGATGATATGTCTCAATTGAGGTCTATTGTTTTCGAAGAAGAGGAGGATGATACAGGAGTAGTTAATGCAAGTTTACTAGCTCTTTTTCATAAGAATGTGACTTTGGACCTTGGATCAATTGATTTGCATGGAGGACTCTTCATGGGGTTAACTGCCCAGGTGGTAGCATGTTTGCTAACCAACCTTGGAGTGGTGTGAGTTAAGCGTGCCTAGCATGCTTAGTTAAGTTCTAGTTTTGTTAGAACTCTTCATATCTTTAATTGCTTTGATGTGTTTATTTCTATCTTTGTTTTGGTGTGTTTATTTCCATCTTGTTTGGAGTTTGTTTCTAAGTTTGACCTTGGGGATTGTCCTAAGCATAGTAGGAATTGTTTTTCATAAAAATAGTATAGGTTGTACGTTTTCATTCATTAGTGAAGTATTGAAAGTTTTTCGAGTTTTAAATTTGAGTGTGCAAACACAACCCTTCGAATATTGCTGCTGGCTTAGCCTTTACGCTTATTCAAACCTTAGGTTATTTCTTGTGGTGGCTTAGCCTTTATCATTAAGCATCAATGTACTATCTTATTACTTGGTTACTAATTTGTTCGAACGTCATACACAATCATACACACGTTTTCCGCAACCTTGTTTAATCTCCATAGATTAAATATAGCATACATTGAACGTGAAAAGTATTTTGCCCATAAATCTTATCTCGGAAAACATTTCTGATTGATTCTTGCGCCTAAAGTGGCATTTTTCCATGCTCAACAGATTCCTCAAGCCCGAATGTAAAAAAACTGAAGTCGTATTTTTCGTACCAGTTGTGCCTTGCATTGAAGCTGAAAAGTGGTTTTAGCATAACTCTTAGCCCGAAAAACATTTATTAAAGATTCTTGTACCTAAAGTGGTTTTTTTCCATGCTCCACAGCTCCGTTACGTAAGAACGTGGAAAAAATGAAGTTGTATTTTTCGTACAAGTCGTGCCCTACATTGAACGTGACAATTATATTGCACATAACCTTATCTCGGAAAACATTTTGGATTGATTCTTGCGCCTAAAGTGCATTTTGCCATGATCAGTCCGAATGGAAAAAAAATTAAGTCGGATTTTTCGTACCACTTGTGGCTAACATTGAAGCTGAAAAGTGTTTTTGGCATAAATCATAGCCCGAAAAACATTTCTAAACGATTCTTGTGCCTAAAGTTGTTTTTTTCCATGTTTCACAGCTCCGTCACGTCAGAATGTAGAAAAAATGAAGTTGGATTTTTCGTACAAGTAGTGCCCTACATGGAACGTGAAATGTAATTTGCCCATAACTCTTATCTCGGTGATGTGGATTGGGATGTGAAGCTTGCCTGTGCTGAATTTGCTTACAAAAGGTCTCCTACATATGCCACGAAGTTTTGACCATTAGAGGTAGTTTATGGCGCAAATCCTATGGTGCCTATCGATCTTATTCCTTTCCCTAAGGACGAGGTTTATCATGTTGATGCAAAGGAGAAGGCGCATGCTATGCTCAAGCTACATGCGCAAGTGAAGGCTCGAATTGAGAAGGTGAATGCAAAGTACCAACAAATGGCTAACAAGAATAGGCAGTAACATGTATTTCAAGTTGGTGATTTGGTTGGTTACACCTTAGGAAGGAAAGATTTCCTAACCTTCGCAAAAACAAGCTCATGCCACACTCAGATGGACCATTCAGTATTGTAGAAAAGATTAATGACAATGCTTTCAAGCTTGAACTTCCAGGAGAGTATGGGGTTAGTGCCACATTTAATGTGGGTGACTTGGCACCTTATGTCCACGATGATGATATGGCTCAATTGAGGTCAATTACTTTCAAAGAAGAGGAGGATGATACAGGACTTGTTGATGCAAGTTTACTAGCTCTTGTTCATAAGAATGTGACTTTGGACCTTGGCTCAATTGATTTGCATGGAGGACTCTTCATGGGGTTAACTACAAAGGTGGTAGCATGTTTGCTAACCAACCTAGGAGTGGCGTGAGTTAAGCATGCCTAGCATGCTTAGTTGAGCTCTAGTTTTGTTAGAACTCTTCATATCTTTAATTGCTTTGGTGTGTTTAATTCTATTTTTGTTTTGGTGTGTTTATTTCCATCTTGTTTGGAGTTTGTTTCTAAGTTTGACTTAGGGGATTGTCCTAAGCATAGTAGGAGTTGCTTTTCATATAAATAGTATAGGTTGTACGTTTTCATTCGTTAGTGAAGTATTGAAAGTTTTTCGAGTTTTAAATTTGAGTGTCCAAACACAACCCTTCGAATATTGTTGGTGGCTTAGCCTTTACGCTTATTCAAACCTTAGGTTGTTTCTTGTGGTGGCTTAGCCTTTATCATTAAGCATCTATGTACTATCTTGTTACTTGGTTACTAATTTGTTCGAACATCATACACAATCATACACACGTTTTCCGCAACCTTGTTTAATCTCCACAGAATAAATATATCATACATTAAAAGTGAAAACTATTTTGTCCGTAACTCTAATCTCGGAAAACATTTCTGATTGATTACTGCGCCTAAATTGGCAATTTTCCATGCTCAAGTGATTCCTCAAGTCCGAATGGGAAAAAAAACGAAGTCGGATTTTTCGTACCATTTGTGCCTTACATTGAAGCTGAAAAATGGTTTTGGCATAACTCTAAGCGCGAAAAACATTTATTATTGAATCTTGTACCTAAAGTGGTTTTTTTCCATGCTCCACAGCTCCGTCACTTCAGGACGTGGAAAAAATGAAGTTGGATGTTTAGTACATGTAGTGACCTACATTGAACGTGACAAATATTTTGCCCATAACCTTATCTCGAAAAATATTTCGGATTGATTCTTGCACCTAAAGTGGCATTTTACTATGCTCAACAGATTCCTCAAGTCCGAATGGGAAAAAAATGATGTCGGATTTTTCGTACCACTTGTGCATGACATTGAAGCTGAAAAGTGTTTTTGGCATAACTCATTGCCCGAATAACATTTCTAAACGATTCTTGTGCCCAAAGTTGTTTTTTTCCATGCTCCACAGCTCTGTCACGTCAGAATGTAGAAAAAATAAAGTTGGATTTTTCGTACAAGTAGTGCCCACAGAGAACTTGAAAAGTATTTTGCCTATAACTCTTATCTCGGTGATGTGGATTGGGATGTGAAGCTTGCCTATGCTGAATTTGCTTACAATTGGTCTCCTACATATGCCACGAAGTGTTCACCATTCAAGGTAGTTTATGGCGCAAATCCTACGGTGCTTATTGATCTCATTCCTTTCCCTAAGGATGAGGTTTATCATGTTGATGCAAAGGAGAAGGCGCAGGCTATGCTCAAGCTTCATGCGCAAGTGAAGTCTCGAATTGAGAAGGTGAATGCAACGTACCAACAAATGGCTAACAAGAATAGGTAGCAACATGTATTTCAAGTTGGTGATTTGGTTTGGTTACACCTTAGGAAGGAAAGATTTCCTAACCTTCGCAAAAACAAGCACATGTCACGTTCAGATGGACCATTCAGGATTGTAGAAAAGATTAATGACAATGCTTTCAAGCTTGAACTTCCAGGAGAGTATGGGGTTAGAGCCACATTCAATGTGGGTGACTTGGCGCCTTATGTCCATGATGATGATAAGGCTCAATTAAGGTCAACTGTTTTCGAAGAAGAGGAGGACGATACAGGTGTAGTTGATGCATGTTTACTAGCTCTTGTTCATAAGAATGTGATTTTGGACCTTGGCTCAATTGATTTGCATGGAGGACTCTTCATGGGGTTAACTACCAAGGTGGTAGCATGTTTGCTAACCAACCTAGGAGTGGCGTGAGTTAAGCGTGCCTAGCATGCTTAGTTGAGTTCTAGTTTTGTTAGAACTCTTCTAATTTTTAATTGCTTTTGTGTGTTTATTTCTATCTTTGTATTGGTATGTTTATTTCCATCTTGTTTGGATTTTGTTTCTAAGTTTGATTTAGGGGATTGTCCTAAGCATAGTAGGAGTTGCTTTTCATATAAATAGTATAGGTTGTAAGTTTTCATTCATTAGTGAAGTATTGAAAGTTTTTCGAGTTTTAAATTTGAGTGTGCAAACACAACCCTTCGAATATTGCTGGTGGCTTAGCCTTTACGCTTATTCAAACCTTAGGTTGTTTCTTGTGGTGGCTTAGCCTTTATCATTAAGCATCTAAGTTCTATATTGTTACTTGGTTACTAATTTGTTCGAACATCATACACAATCATACACACGTTTTCCGCAACCTTGTTTCATCTCCATAGATTAAATATATCATACATTGAATGTGAAAAGTATTTTGCCCTTAACTCCTATCTCGGAAAACATTTCTGATTGATTCTTGCACCTGAAGTGGCATTTTTTCATGCGTAACAGATTCCTCAAGTCGGAATGGAAAAAACTGAAGTTGTATTTTTCGTACTAGTTGTGCCTTACTTTGAAGCGGAAAAGTTTTTTTGGCATAACTCATAGCCCGAAAAACATTTCTTAAAGATTCTTGTACCTAAAGTTGTTTTTTTCCATGGTCCACAGCTCCGTCATGTCAGAACATGGAAAAATGAAGTTGGATTTTTAGTACATGTAGTAACCTTATCTTGGAAAACATTTCAGATTGAGTCTTGCGCCTAAAGGGCCATTTTTCTATGCTCAACAGATTACTCAAGTCCGAATGGGAAAAAAATGAAGTCGGATTTTTCGTACCAGTTGTGCCTTGCATGGAAGCTGAAAAGTGTTCTTTGGCATAACTCGTAGCCCGAAAAACATTTCTAAACGATTCATGTGCCCAAAGTTGTTTTTTTCCATGCTCCATAGCTTCGTCACGTCATAATGTAGAAAAAATGAAGTTGGATTTTTTGTACAAGTAGTGCCCTACAGAGAACGTGAAAAGTATTTTTGCCCATAACTCTTATCTCGGTGATGTGGATTGGGATGTGAAGCTTGCCTATGCTGAATTTGCTTACAATTGGTCACCTACATATGCCACGAAGTGTTCACCATTCGAGGTTGTGTATGGCGCAAATCCTACGGTGCCTATTGATCTCATTCTTTTCCCTGAGGATGAGGTTTATCATGTTGATGCAAAGGAGAAGGCACAAGCTATGCTCAAGCTTCATGCGCAAGTGAAGGCTCGAATTGAGAAGGTGAATGCAAATTAGTTTTATCCCGAATAGTTGCAAATTGTACTACAAAAAGACCATCTTCAATGGATCGAAATAGGGAGTGTTTGGAGATCTCCCATATCTGATTCATCGTTTTTCTTAATGTCTCAAAATTATATGAATGCACTGTCATCACTTTGCCCACAATTGAGACAGCTAGGTTCGAGTTCATTTGCTCCCCTTTAATATCATCCAGGGCCACCACTTCATCCTCTTCTTGTAATCCCCCATAATTTTAAAGGATTTTATAAATATATTTTAGTATTTATATACCTATATTTTAGTTGAAATGATTTTATTATTTAAATAAGGTTGACTATTCTAAAAGTCAAATGAAATTATTTTAAGGATTTAAGGAAGTTGAAAATATTCTAATTAGGCATGCTTTAAAAAAGGTTTGAAATACGAATTTGATTTGGAAAAGAAGTCTAATGGACTTGAGGAACCCAAATTCTAAGTAGATTAGGAAAAAGGAGTTATATTGATGCTAGGAGTTCTCATTTATCAATCCTAGTCGTCATCAAAGTCTATTCAAACTCAATCTCCTTTTTCCTAAGCCCAAAAGGAAACCCTACTTATAAATACCTTAAGCCCAATTATTTTACCCTACACAAAGATTATTTTTTCACTCTTCTCTCTCAAAACCCACGGCACTCTTCTCTCTTCCTCTTCTACGTAAATTTCAGTTTTCTTCATCTCAAGTTTTTCTTTCTTCTTCTTCAAGTAACGCTTTCTTCTTCGCTAAGAAACGTCACCACCGCCGTTGAACACCGGTGCACCGCCGCTGCTGCCGCCACTGCTCTTCCTTGGCCGGCGCATCATCCCACTTTCCTCTTGTGTTGGTTTAATCCTTTTCTTTTTCCTCAAGTTTCCATTAAAGACTATGTTTTTATGCTTTATTTTATTGTTAATCATGATTATTGATTTTAATTTACTGTTTTAATAAATAATCTTGATCCATATATATTATATATTATAAGAATAAAAATTCAGATATGTTTATTATTGTTACATTGAAGTTTTAATCATTAAAGCATGGATTTTTAGGGTGTTAATTATTAGAAAACCATAGTAGCATGTTGTATACTATGAGATTGATTTAATTTGTGATTTTGAGCATGTTTAAGTATGTTTAAAGAGGGTTTTATGATTTTATAAGTTTCTGAAATTTCAGAAAATATTTTATTTATGGAGTTTTAAGAATTTTAATTACTAGTATGGTGGTACTATGCTAGGAATTAAAAGTAATTGAAGTTTTGATAGTAAAATCAACTTTTGAATATGTTTAAAGGGATTTTAAATATTTTAAAGTTGCTGTTTTTTTATTTAAGAATACTGATTTTAGTTATATTTGATTTCTAGGCGGAGAGTATTCCGTAGGAGACTTTTAAAGGATTAAAAGTGGCATGTCGACTAGTTTACACAAGGTACGTACATACTTGTGTGATTATATTATTAGTATCATGATTTAAGGAGGAAAAAGGTTGTAGTATCATGTATAGGAACTTTATAAGTTTATATGTGATTTCTAGTATGATTGATTTTACATGTTTTATGCCTGTGAGCAAGCATGTTAATTATCAGATTTATTATGAGTAAGGAATTGTCATGTTTGTATGGATTTATTGATGCAAGCATGTGGATGGGAACTTTAATTTTTAATTCACATGGGGGAATTAATATGCTATTAAGATTGATTCATGATTATTCATGTGTTCCCTTGCAAGTATTATTTTCACTACTCTTTGAGGACTGTGGGCCTTATTTGGTAAGTTGATAATTTATACCTTTGAAAGGTGAGTTGATTGTTGGCTAGGTTCAACAAATAAGTAGAACTGAAATAAAATGAGATTGATCTTGGATTGTAAGTTTATGATCACTTATTTTATTTCTAAGATAAAAGAAGTTCAGTTGTGAATGTCTGATTTGATATTTTTGTATTACTTGTGTGTTATAATAAGTAATAAATTGTAAAGCACGTAAAGTGTAACTTGGATAGTAATAAACTTTAGACTGGTGCACGTCTGAAAGTTGGACAATCAGGAGTTGGGGTACATGGTGAGCGTGCCATGGCTTTTTCTGGGAATTGGATTAATCACCGTTCCTCTTTTTATTCAAAGGTTCCTCGATATCGCAGGTCATTATGGAATACGGATTCGCGCCCGTATTTCGTCTTCCTAGGGAAGGCTGGTTTTAGTTAGACAACTCTGTCCAATAACTATTCCATTTAAAATAATAAAAAGATGATTAAATTTTAGTTCAGTAGGAGTTATCTGCAGAATTTTACATTGTTATGTTATGATTTATCCCTGTTTATTATTTCTTAGTATCATGATTAGGATTGTTTATGTATTGTTATGTAGTACTCAGCTTTACTGATTACGTGCTTTGCTTGTATGTGTTGATCATGGCTTTGCCTTATTGATCCTGTGATGACCCAATTTTGGTGAACAGATTCTCTAGAGCATTGACATTTACAGGTTCGCAGATGTAGCATCATTGGGGAATCTGGGAATAGAGAGCTTGTGTAAATTTATATCATATTTTCTGCATCAGTAGGAACTTATTATTATAAGTTGTTTGAGTAGACATTATAGAGTGTTTGTTGTTGAAGTACTTATTTGGTTATTATTTATGATAATGAATATAAAGTTTAGTTAGATGTTTTCCGCTGCAAAATTCTGAATAAGCCGATACATTATCACACGGGCGATAATACTTGGGTAATTCTCTAAGTTTTATATTATAACGGTATTTCTGAAAAGAGAGAATTATCGGGGTGTTACAAAGTGGTATCTGGGAGCTTTATGTTATTTTCAAAAATTTTAGGCGCCTAACTAACTTATCAGTTATTTGAATAAACTTTTAGAATTGTTCTTACTTATTCATTTGAAAATTTATAGGAATATATTATTTTATAAGTTTTTGGGGTCCGAATTTTTTTTTTTTGTAGACCGAAATTTTATTATTCTCTCCGAAAATTTGATGGTCGAATTTTTATTTTTTTTTATTACTATTTCGAAATTTGGAAAAAAAAAATTTTGATTTTCCGAATTTTTTTTTTTAGAATCGAAATTTTTTTTCTTTCGACTTTTATATGTCCGAAATTTTTTTTTTATGTCGAAATATTTTGTTTTTAGACACTTAATTATCATTATCTTATAAAAGTGTCTGCATTATTTTTCATGCCTTTGAAGTTTTACTTGTTACATTGTGAGAATGGGTAGTATAGGAAGGGCATATAGGATAGCAATATTATATGTCTGCATTGAATAGTTAGTTCATTATGTTAATATTTTTCTTCCCTGCTAACTATTCATGATTATTTTTCTTCCCTGCTAACTGTTTATATCTTTCTTCTCTGCTGATTGTTATATTTTGTGCCTATGATGTTAATGGCATCTTTCTTATTGTTATTGTTGGGAATTACGTACAGGGAGAATACTAAAAATGTTATTGAATATATTTATTTGTTGTAGATCCTTAATCATGTCTGCCAGATTAGGAAGCTATTATAACCCCATTGTCCCGAGTGACGATGAAAGTGACGAGGACAAGCACCTATTGATGACAATAATTATACCAGTCTAGATTGGACTATGCGTACAATATTAAGGGCAGGAGCAGCCAGTGATGATGAGCTCATTGTGGAGTTCGACCATGCTAGAGGCCAAACTAGAAAATATATCTACCGTGCATGGTTCAGGTTTGAAACTGATTCAGAGTCAGAGGACGAAGAGCCTCAACCTTCAAGGAGATCTAAACGACAAAGGAGATATGTCGAATATTATGATGAGGACATAGATGAGTTTGAAGATGAGATCTTCGTACCTGAGCTATACATAGAATTTGAGGACAAAAATGATAATGTGGTACCTTAGGTTACTATTTATAGTTTGTTGCGTTTAGAGGAAATAATATATTATAATCAGGTTGGTTAGTCGACCAACAGTGATAGAATAGTTTTATACAACCATTGTTTTTTTTTTGTTAGGAAGGTATAATATCATAGCAACATTCATTTTATTTAAATACCCGTTATGGAAGAATAAAAGTTATTATTTATTTATATGAGTGAGTAAGAATTTATTCTGGGCACGTGATGGGAATATTTTATTTTCATTATGCAATTATATTCTTGCTTGCTTGTTTCTACTTGCTTGTTGATGTGAATATATTTTACATGGATAATTATGTGATTATTAGAGAACATTTCATGTTGAACTTGGAACTAGTTGAGAAATTGTCTGTTGATGCGATCTTTAATGATCAAATCAAATGTTGCTTTTCTAGATGGAAATGTGAGTTATGCTGGAACCTAAAGTAGGGTTATATTACTTACAGGTCCCGAAGTAGAATGGCTAACAACAACGAACTAGCTGCTGCTATTCGCCTCTTGGCGGAGAAATTGACTCAGGAGAGAGCTGAGCGTCCTGAGAATGCTGGGGAAATGTTTGAAAGGCTAGCTAAGGTGAAGCCACCATACTATAAGGGACAAGCTGACCCTACCTTCCTAGAAAACTGGATTAAGGAGTTTGAGAAACTTTTTGAGGTTGTAAACTACCCTGAAAATTTGAGAGTGGGTCAGGCTGTGTTGTACCTTAAGGATGAGGCTGATTTATGGTGGAGGGAGAATGGAGCTAGACAGAGTGCTATAGAAGGATTCAATTGGGATGCTTTTGTGACTGCCTTGAGATGGAAGTTTTACCCTGCGTTTATGAGGAAGCAGAAGGCCCAGGAATTCATTAACCTTAGGATGGGTAGTATGGCCATTTCTGAGTACTACAGTAAATTCATAGCACTGTCGAGGTTTGCACCCGAGGTTGTAGCTACTGCGGAGTTGAAGGCTCAAAGATTTGAGCAAGGGTTGACTGATGAGATACAACTGGGGTTAGGAGGTGAGACCTTTTCATCCCTAGATATTGTGTATGGGAGAGCCGCCCATATTTATGGACTCTAGTCGAGGCGGGATAAAAAGAATCCTGTGGTAGGTGAGAAGAGGAAGGACTTTAATGCTGGGGGAAACCAGGGGAATTTCAAGAAGAGTAGGAATGGTAATAGGAATTTCCAATGAAACAACAACCAGGATAACCGCAATAGGGGTCGAGGTGAAAGAGTGTATCACTGCAAGAAGTGTAGCAACAACCACCCTAGTAGAGACTGTAAGGGGGACCAAGTGATTTGTAACTACTGCCAGAAAAAGGGCCATAGGGAGTATGAGTGCTTTGCTAAGCAAAAGGAAGAGCAAAATGGCAATGGGGGTAGTAACCAAGTGAGGTCTGGATTTAACCAGTCAGGAAATCAGGGTTCGAAGCCTGCAGGGGCACAGAAATAATCAAGGAAGCTATAACAAGCCTGCTAGTGAGAACAACCAGAACAAGGCTCCGGGCAAACTGTTCGTGATGAGTCGCAATGAAGCTGAACGATCTGCCAACGTAGTGTCTAGTACTTTTTCTATTAACACCGTGCTAGTTAAAGCATTATTTGATTCGGGGGCGACTTATTCTTTTGTCTCGTCATCTGTTATTTAAAGTCTGGGGTTAGTAGATTTTGAAGTGATTGATTTGCCTGTTAGTATACCTACTGGTGAGACCATAAGGTGTACCAAGATGTTTAGAAACTTGCCTCTAAAGATAGGAGATTGTGTTTTTCCTTCTGACTTGATAGAGTTTAATCTGGGAGACCTAGATGTAATTCTGGGGATGGATTGGCTAAGTTTATACAAGGCCAAGATAGATTGTGAAGTTCAGAAAGTAGCTTTAAGGGATCCTTTGGGTAAGCTGACTTCGTATAGACGTTTTGGGAAATCCAAGAACTTTGGGGTTATCTCCGCAATGCAAGTAAAGAAGTTGATGAAGAAGGGGTGTGAGTTATATTTCTGTAGTGTGCAAGATGTGAGTAAAGAGGCTGGGGTAGGTATTGAAGATGTTCCGATTGTGAATGAGTTTATGGATGTGTTTCCGAGTGAGATTTCGGGTATGCCGCCGGTTAGAGCTGTTGAATTCACCATAGACTTAGTTCCTGGAACTGCTCCTATATCTAAGGCACCTTGTAGAATGGCACCTCCGGAAATGAGTGAGTTGAAGACGCAGTTGCAAGAGTTGTTCGATAAGGGTTATATTAGACCTAGTGCATCACCTTGGGGAGCTCCTGTGTTGTTTGTTAAGAAGAAAGATGGGAGTATGAGGTTGTGTATCGATTATAGGGAATTGAATAACGTAACCATCAAGAATAAGTATCCTTTGCCTAGAATAGACGACCTATTTGATCAATTAAATGGAGCGAGCGTGTTCTCGAAAATTGATTTGCGTTCGGGGTATCACCAGTTGAGAGTAGCTGATAAGGATATACCTAAGACTGCATTTAGGACTCGTTACGGTCATTATGAGTTCACTGTAATGCCTTTTGGGTTAACCAATGCACCTGCCATATTTATGGACTTAATGAATAGGATTTTCCATGAGTTCTTAGATAAGTTCTTGGTTGTATTCATTGATGATATTCTGATCTATTCAAGGAATGAAAAAGAGCATGATGAACATTTGAGGATCATATTGGAGACGCTTAGGAAGAATCAATTGTATGCCAAGTTCTCTAAGTGTGAGTTTCGTTTGGAGAAGGTAGCATTTTTGGGTCACTATATGTCTAAGGAAGGAGTCTCTGTAGATCCTGCTAAGATTCAAGCGGTGAGTGAATGGCCAACTCCGAAGAATGTGTCTGATATTCGACGTTTCCTAGGTTTAGCTGGCTATTATAGAAGATTTGTGAGAGATTTCTTGAAGATAGCAAGACCTATGACCAACTTGATGAAAAAGGAGTCAAAATTCGAGTGGAGTGAGAAGTGTGAGGAAGCCTTTTAGATTCTAAAAGAACGTTTGACCTCCGCGCCTGTTTTGACCCTGCCCGATGGTAATGAGGGATTTGAGGTGTATAGTGATGCTTCGAAGAATGGTTTGGGATGTGTGTTACAACAGAATGGGAAGGTGATTGCGTATGCGTCGCGTCAGTTGAAACCTTATGAGGCTAATTACCCTACCCATGATCTAGAGTTAGCTGCTATTGTATTTGCTTTGAAGATCTGGAGACACTACCTGTATGAGGTAACCTGTAAGATCTTTACCGACCATAAGAGTTTGAAGTACATCTTTACCCAGAAAGACCTCAATATGAGGCAGAGGAGATGGCTAGAGTTGATAAAGGATTATGACTTAGACATCCAATATCATGAGGGGAAGGCAAATGTAGTCGCTGATGTGTTGAGTAGAAAGTCGAGTCATAGCATGAGCGCCTTGATAGATCCTGAGGAGTTGTGTCGAGATATGCAAAGGCTTAGCCTAGAAAATCTAAATCTTGGAGAGATCGAGGCAAGGTTGAGTGCTTTGTCATTGGGATTGTCCATTCTAGACGAAATCAAAGAAGGTCAAGTCGGGGATGAGCATCTAGAGAAGATTAAGGAGAAGATGGACCAGGGTAAAGAAGGTGATTTTCAGATCCATGATGATGGTAGTTTGAGGTTTATAGGAAGGTGGTGTGTACCACAAAAATGTGACGAGCTTAAGAGACGTCTTATAGATGAGGGTCATAATACACCGTACTCTGTGCACCCTGGGGGTGACAAGCTGTATAAGGACCTTAAGCAGATCTATTGGTGGCCAAACATGAAGCGAGAGGTAGCTGAGTATGTGTCTAAGTGCCTAACCTGCCAGAAGGTGAAGATAGATCACAAGCGACCCATGGGGAAAGTTCAACCATTAGAGGTTCCGGGATGGAAGTGGGATTCCATATCGATGGATTTTGTGACTGCTTTGCCCAGAACAAGGAATGGCAATGATACTATTTGGGTTATTGTCGACCGTCTGACGAAGTCGGCCGTGTTCATACCAATCAAAGAGACATGGAAGGAGAAGCAACTTGCAAAGACGTATGTTAAGCATGTAGTGAGATTGCACGGGGTTCCAACTGACATTATTTCAGATCGTGATTCGAGATTCCTCTCGAAATTTTGGTAGAAGGTCCAATTAAATCTTGGGACAACATTGAAGATGAGTACCGCCTTTGACCCTGCGACTGATGGTCAGACTGAGAGGACTAACCAAACTATGGAAGATATGTGGAGAGACTGTGCTATCGATTTTCAGGGTAGTTGGGAAGACCAATTAGATTTGATTGAGTTTTCATACAACAATAGTAACCATGCGAGTATTAAGATGGCACCTTGAGGCATTATATGGGAGAAAGTGTAGGAGTCTCATCTGCTGGAGCGATTTTAGTGAAAACATAGTATTGGGGACAGAGTTTATTGAGGAGACTGTCTAAAATGTGAAGTTGATTCAGGCTAGAATTCAAGCTGCTCAAGATAGGCAAAAGAGTTATGCCGATTTGAAGCGAAGGGAAGATGAGTTCGAAGTGGGTGATAAAGTGTTTTTGAAAGTATCACCAACTAAGGGTGTGATGAGATTTGGGAAAAAGGGCAAATTGAGTGCCAAATATGTAGGTCCATATGAGATTCTGCAAAGAATTGGGAAAGTGGCTTATAGGTTGGCTTTGCCAATGGAGTTCGAGAAAATGCACGACGTATTTCATATTTCCCAACTCAAACGTTGCGTCCCTGATGAGCGTCATGTCGTAGAGCCTGAACGAATTCAGATCGATAGTAGCCTCACATATGAGGAGAGACTTGTCAAGATTCTCGACAGAAAAGTGCGTAGTACACGCAATAAGGATGTCCACATCGTGAAAGTACTTTGGTCTAACCACGAATCTGAAGAGGCAATGTGGGAAGCCGAAGATGAGATGAAAAAGAAGTATCCAGACTTGTTCCTTGAGGTGAGTTACGAGGGCGTAACTCGTTTTCTTTAAGGGGGATAGAATGCGATAAATTTCGCGCTTTTTTTTTTTATGAGAATTTTATGCATATGTATGCCGATGTTGGGCAATTTGCACATGTGAGTGCTAAAGAAGTAAATTCTCCGCATAAGGAAACATGTTCATAAGTAACACAAGTGTTTTAAGTTAGCAAAAGACTGCACAAGTGGCACAATTCTTTGTAAACTTTTGAAAATACGAGTTCAAGTTTGAAAATATGTGAGTTTTCGTGTCAAGTTTCGGGACGAAACTTCTTTTAAGGGGGGTAAACTGTAATCCCCCATAATTTTAAAGGATTTTATAAATATATTTTAGTATTTATATACCTATATTTTAGTTGAAATGATTTTATTATTTAAATAAGGTTGACTATTCTAAAAGTCAAATGAAATTATTTTAAGGATTTAAGGAAGTTGAAAATATTCTAATTAGGCATGCTTTAAAAAAGGTTTGAAATACGAATTTGATTTGGAAAAGAAGTCTAATGGACTTGAGGAACCCAAATTCTAAGTAGATTAGGAAAAAGGAGTTATATTGATGCTAGGAGCTCTCATTTATCAATCCTAGTCGTCATCAAAGTCTATTCAAACTCAATCTCCTTTTTCCTAAGCCCAGAAGGAAACCTTACTTATAAATACCTTAAGCCCAATTATTTTACCCTACACAAAGATTATTTTTTCACTCTTCTCTCTCAAAACCCACGGCACTCTTCTCTCTTCCTCTTCCAATTTCAGTTTTCTTCCTCTCAAGTTTTTCTTTCTTCTTCTTCAAGTAACGCTTTCTTCTTCGCTAAGAAACGTCACCACCGCCGTTGAACACCGGTGCACCGCCGCTGCTGCCGCCACTGCTCTTCCTTGGCCGGCGCATCATCCCACTTTCCTCTTGTGTTGGTTTAATCCTTTTCTTTTTCCTCAAGTTTCCATTAAAGACTATGTTTTTATGCTTTATTTTAATGTTAATCATGATTATTGATTTTAATTTACTGTTTTAATAAATAATCTTGATCCATATATATATTATATATTATAAGAATAAAAATTTAGATATGTTTATTATTGTCAGATTGAATTTCTAATCATTAAAGCATGGATTTTTAGGGTGTTAATTATTAGAAAACCATAGTAGCATGTTGTATACTATGAGATTGATTTAATTTATGATTTTGAGCATGTTTAAGTATGTTTAAAGAGGGTTTTATGATTTTATAAGTTGCTGAAATTTCAGAAGATATTTTATTTATGGAGTTTTAAGAATTTTAATTACTAGTATGGTGGTACTATGCTAGGAATTAAAAGTAATTGAAGTTTTGATAGTAAAATCAACTTTTGAATATATTTAAAGGGATTTTAAATATTTTAAAGTTGCTGTCTTTTTATTTAAGAGTATTAATTTTAGTTATATTTGATTTCTAGGCGGAGAGTATTCCGTAGGAGACTTTTAAAGGATTAAAAGTGGCCTGTCGACTAGTTTACACAAGGTACGTACATACTTGTGTGATTATATGATTAGTATCATGATTTAAGGAGGAAAAAGGTTGTAGTATCATATATAGGAACTTTATAAGTTTATTTGTGATTTCTAGTATGATTGATAATGTTTTATGCCTGTGAGCAAGCATGTTAATTATCAGATTTATTATGAGTAATGTATTGTCATGATTGTATGGATTTATTGATGCAAGCATGTGGATGGGAACTTTAATTATTAATTCACATGGGGGAATTAATATGCTATTAAGATTGATTCATGATTATTCATGTGTTCCCTTGCAAGTATTATTTTCACTACTTTATGAGGACTGTGGGCCTTATTTGGTAAGTTGATAATTTATACCTTTGAAAGGTAAGTTGATTGTTGGCTAGGTTCAACAAATAAGTAGAACTGAAATAAAATGAGATTGATCTTAGATTGTAAGTTTATGATCACTTATTTTAATTCTAAGATAAAAGAAGTTCAGTTGTGAATGTCTGATTTGATATTTTTGTATTACTTGTGTGTTATAATAAGTAATAAATTGTAAATCACGTAAAGTGTAACTTGGATAGTAATAAACTTTAGACTGGTGCACGTCTGAAGTTGGACAATCAGGAGTTGGGGTACATGGTGAACGTCCTTCACCAAACACCTTGTTAGGAAGATTCTTTCCCTTTGTGTATCAAGAGGCACCGGTCTTGTATATAAGGCTCTCATCAAAATCAGTTGCTTTCCCACCATCATAGGCTCCTCCTCCGAGTCTGCCTCATAATCATCCTCAACTATCACTCCTTCACCCTCCCTCCTCCTCTTCTGCTACTTCCACGACCTTCATGGCATACTCCTCTTTAATCTCTTGAACATCCCTTAAAGTCATCACCCTATTGCTTGGGCAATCCTTAATCACATGTCCACATCGTTTGCACTTAAAGCAAATTCTTTTATCCTCACCAGTAAGAGGACCACTCGACTTTTTCTCATCCTTATTGAACTTGTCGAATTTTGGGGTGAATTTGGTGGTGGAACTACCCCCCTTATCCTCCAAGGTTATGGAGTAAGGCTTGGTATAGGTTTTAGTGCTCACGGCCTTCTTTCCCTTTGCATACTTTTCGACCTTCAACGCCATGTTGCACACCTCTTCAAACATCCAATGTGGCTGGAGATCAACCTTCTTGGCTATATGCCTCTCTAGTCCAGTTATGAACCTAGCTATCTTGTGCTCAGTTTTCTCCTCCAAGTCACACATAATGTTGAGTCTCTCAAACTCATTGATGTATTCTTCCACGGACAAAGAATTTTGCTTGAAAGCTTGCAACTTTAAGTACACATCTTGTACAAAATCACTCGACAAAAATCGTTTCTTCATGCGTTTTTTGAGTGCTTCCCAAGATTCCAACTTTGGCTTCCTTTTTCGCCTTCTCTTCCCCTTGAGGTTTTCATACCACAAGCTAGCATAGCTCGTGAGTTTAAGAACAACTACCTTGAATCTTTTCCTATCATCAAAGTCCTTGTAATCAAAGATGATACAAGTCAAGGTCAACCTCCAAGTCAACTGATGAAGGGGAACCTATTTGCTTAGTCCTTGAAGTGTTCAGTTTCCAGTTAAATTCAAACTCTTCATTTGTGTCAATGCTTAAGTGGGATGATGATTCGATTAATGAAGCATGAGGTGACACCATTTCTATAGTCTTAGTTAATTTAATTAAGTCTTTTAATTTCAGCAAATAAAGGTCCGAAAACTCTTGTGATGATTCGGCCATATTGGAGTATATTAGGAAAGTCCTTGTGTTCCAAGTTGTTAGTTGTGATGGAGTTGTAATCCCTTAGTTTCCTTATTTCCTTGTTTCCTTAAATGGTTGGGCGTGTAAGGGGATTTAGGGGCTAATTTGCTTGTTTCGTTAAGTTCTCCTTTATTCTTTCCTAGAATCAAGGGATTAGTATGCAAGGTGTTAGGGTGTTTCCTAAACTACTTACCCCGAAAAGCATTTCTAAACGATTCTTGTGCTTAAAATGGTTAGTTTTCCATGCTCCACAGCCTTGTCTCGTCAAAATGCGGAAAAAAATAATGTTGGATTTTTCGTACAAGTTGTGCGCTACGTTTAAGGTGAAAGTATTTGGCCATAACTCTTATCTTGGAAAACATTTATGATTGATTCTTGCGCCTAAAGTCGCATTTTTCCATGCTCAACAGATACCTCAAGTCCAAATGGGAATAAAATGAAGTCGAAATTTTCGTACCAATTGTGCCCTCCATTGAAGCTGAAAAATGTTTTTGGCATAACACTTAGCCCGAAAAACATTTCTAAACGATTCTTGTGCCTAAAATGGTTAGTTTTCCATGCTCCACAGCCCTGTCCACTACTACATTTTTAATCAAAGGCAATGGCTAAAATCAACTAATGCAACGATTGTTTTTTATACCGTTGCAGTAGGGGCATCTATTGCAACGGTTCATGTCAATTTAGGTTCGTGAATTGAGCTATTGCAACGGCTTTACAATGACCGTTGCATGAGATAGATCTATAGCAACGATTTGGTAATGGTCGTTGCATTAGGTGAAATTACAACAACGTTTTGATATGGGTCGTTGCATTCGACATTAGTTTTGGCAACATGCGCGAAATTCCAGCAATTATCTATTTCCCTCTATTTTTTTTCACGAAATTTAAAATCTTTACAAAATCTTTTCCGAAATCAATACTCCTAACTTTTCCTAAAACAAGGGAAAAAAAGAAGACCCATACACCTTGTAACTGATCGAATTGAAAAAAGAAAAACCCTAAGAGTTCACGAAAAATTCCAAACTCCCAAATCTTTCAACTGCTAAGAGGAAAAGGAAGAATTCACGAAATTTCTTTCAAAATTATTCCAAAACTCTTCCAGAATTTACTAATATCTGCACAATTCAAGTCTTAAACGCAGCAAGTAGGCGAAATTATTCAAGAAAACCAAAGCAAAGAGTCGAAATTTGGATTATCAATCGAGCTTCAAAAGGTATGTTCTTTAATTTCAATTTTTATGAGAGTTTTAGTGCCCGTGAGTCATGGGGTTTCTGGGAATCTTGCATAGCAGAGGCGAAATTTGGATTACTGTAGTTAATTGAAACATATATTGGCCTAAATTATATTGGAATTGGAACTTGAAAATATTGAAAATATATAATTGAAATTTGGATTACTGCACTTAATTGAAACTTGTATTGGAATTAATTAAGAAATTAGGATGGTTAGACCCCCACTGTTCGGTTAGTGTTATTTTGATGATATAGTGGTGATTGCATGCATTCATAGAGGTGATATTTGGGTATGTTTGATGGTTAGACCCTACTATTTTTGAGGTTGAAGAAGTGGTCTTTGTTATTAGTGTCATCTTTGAAGTTGAAAAAGCTAATTATGCTCGAAATTGGAGACTAGAGGATAGATGAATTTAGCTACTCGGAAAGAAGGGAGTATTTTGCCAGCTCCAATTTGGGATATATTTTGTTCAATTAGTTGTCTATAACTAAATAATAAATGATAGAGGAGTTGCATAAACATTATTGGCCCTGATTTAACTTTGATGGCTATCGTTGTTCTTTAGTTCGTGGGGATGTAAGAATATCTTATGCTTTTATGTGAGGGTTTCTATGCCTCTGCCTGCGCAGGGAATAACTGGCTCTAAGGATCATGATGCTCTATGCCTAGTTCTGGTCTTCTGGAGTCCTGTATGTTAAGGATGTAGAATAGTTTTTCTATTTGTTTGAGATGATTTTGAGGAATGTTGGATGTTGGTAATGTTAGGCAAAAGATACTAATTGTGTCTTGACGGAGGTGAATCATGAAACTGAATAATTAGATGGTTTGGATCAAATATTTTTGTAATTATGTATAGATTTCCAAGCATAATTGATATATGTCTTTTATTGTTCCCTTTCTTGTGTTATTTCATATGCTATGGGATCACAATTTTTTCCCGTAAAGCTGATTTATTTCTAATGAATGATGTATGCTTGTTGAGTCATTGAATGCTTTTTTCCATCGTCAACTGGGACTTGGCAACCTATCTTAGCCTCAATCCTCTGCTTTCTGGCTAAAAAGGCTGTTGTTGCTCCATATGCACCTCCAAATATGTCTAGCACATAAAGTGAAATGAGTAGATCAAAATTATGCATCAAGTTTGACTCTATTCCATAGTCCACTGGTGCTTTTGTATCAACTATTTTGCCTGCTCCAGCAGCACCAACCAAGGTTGCAGCTGTAGCACTGAACCCAACACTTGCTACAGCTTTAGGACCACAATTCATGCTATTCTCCGGGTTTGATGTGGTGATATCATCAACTCCACCTCCTTTAGCTGCTACCTAAGATGTTGTAGTAGTTTTACTTTCCTGCTTTGCATAATAGTAGTTCGTAGATCTAGTCCACCTTCTCGAAAAAGGGTCGTAATTTAACATCTCCAGGATTCAAGCTCCGGTCTGCTGCTCTTGAGGATGATACTGTCTCCTCAGTTTTTCCCACTCTGCTGCTATGTTCATTGGCCTGGCTGAGACTGATTTCTTTTCCTGCAACATTTGTTTCACTGTCTCAGCTGAGTACACAAAACTATTGACTAGTGCATCAACATTATAAGCCTTTTGCAGAGAGGACTACAATGACTAGATTGTTTAAAAGTTACTAAAACTAAAGTGTAACTAATCTCCTTTCAAATGGCTGCTACTATTAGTTATAACTTGTTTTTGCTTGAAAGAACTTGCTTTGTTTTTGCTTTGCCTGTCAAAGAGAAAAGTTTTTTTTTTTGTGTTGTTGATGGTGTATGTTTACTAACTATTACAATCTTTGAATTTTTAGGTGAATAACGAACCAACTGGAGGAGATCAAACGTAGACGTCTCACTATACACACTATTGGCCAGATTTAGCTAGCTATATTATAGTGATGTGGTACGTGGTGGTTAGAAGGAAAATGATCTATATGTACTTAGAAGTATATGTGGTACTAAAATAAATATTTATTAGTTGGGTTTGATTAAGTACATTTTCGTTTTTGTTAATTAGGATTTATCATGTATACTCTTAATTTATTACGTTTTGGAAATTATAATACAGATATGACAATTATTTTTGGCATTTCAAGAGTATTTTGGCATTTGTTGCATCGTTACTAATATATATATACATGGCTGCAATATTATAGGTTTTCAGTAGGTTACAGTAATAGTCGTTGCAATATCCCCACAAAAAATAAAACAAAAATCCGTTGCACAAGCTTAAATCCATTGCACTAGCTTAAATGGTAGGCGTTGCACTAGCTAAGAATGTTGCATAACCAACCACTAACAAAGCCGTTGCAAAAGATAGCTGATCTAAGGCAACGACACATTTAGCCGTTGCAATAGCTCTAATAGTCGTTGCATTAGGGCTATTGCAACGCCAACAAAGGCGACGGTACAAACCGTTGCAGTAGGCCTATTGCAACGACTTTTAGCCCTATTGCAACAATTTTGGTATGTTGCCTTTGCCTTTTAATGTAGTAGTGGTCTCGTCAGAATGTGGAAAAAAATAATGTTGGATTTTTCGTACAAGTTTTGCGCTACATTGAAGGTGAAAGTATTTTTCTCTAACTCTTATCTCGGAAAATATTTCTGATTGATTATTGCGCTTAAAGTGGCATTTTTCCACGATCAACAGATTCCTCAATTCCAAATGGGAAAAACATGAAGTCGGAATTTTCGTACCAATTGTGCCCTCCATTGAAGTTGAAAAATGTTTTTGGCATAACATTTAGCCCGAAAAACATTTCTAAACGATTTTTGTGCCTAAAATGGTTAGTTTTCCATCCTCCACAGCCTTGTCTCGTCAGAATGTGGAAAAAAATAATGTTGGACTTTTCATACAAGTTGTGCTCTACATTGAAGGTGAAAAGTATTTTGGCCATAACTTTTATCACGAAAAAGATTTCTGATTGATTTTTTTCCTAAAGTGGCATTTTTCCATGCCCAAGAGATTCCTCAGGCCCGAATGGGAAAAAAATGAAATCGGATTTTTCGTTCCTATTGTACCCTCCATTGAAGCTGAAAAAGTGTTTTTGTCATAACTTTTAGCCCGAAAAACATTTCTAATCCATTCTTGTGCCTAAAATAGTTAGTTCTCCATGCTCCACAACACCGTAATGTCAGAATGTGGAAAATTTGAAGTTGGATTTATCGTACAAGTTGAGCGCTACATTGGGGGTGAAAAGTATTTTACCCATAACTCTTATCTCGGAAAACATTTCTGATTGATTCTTGCGCATAAAGTGGCATTTTTCCACGATCAACAAAATTGTTGCTATTTTAAATTGTCTTTCATCATCAAACCCTTTATAATCACAAATTTTCTCAAGTTAACGAATCCATTCAAGTAAATCCTCGGGGCTAGAATCACCAGTAAAATCATCTAGTTTAATACCCCTATCATTATCATAAGTTGGTTTAACAAATTTTACCTCCTCAACGTCGGATTCATAATCAATGTGATTAGGGTCATTCTTTTTCATCACTTTATCAGCAAGAATTTTACGAGCTTTTTCCAATTTCTCTGCCCTATCTTTTGCCTCTAATTGTGATTTATGTATTTGCTCAATAAGACTTTTCAATTCCGCAAATTCACACATGATAACACAAGTAACATGCTACACCACAGAAGAAATAGCAAGCCAAGAACCACACAAACCTCAACAAAGGATCGAACAACAACTAGAATTAACAAGAAAAAACACTTACCAATGAAAATAGAATCCCTTCTATCCTCACCCTCCTGGAAAAAAACTGATACCAACTGATATGATTGCACGTGCAAATGTTGGATGAGCAACCAAGAAATCCGAGCAAAGAAACGAACTTGCACAAGTTATTAAATCCGAAAAACTAATCAAAGTACCCGGATATGATAATTAAAATAAACACTCCTGCACAATTCACTTAATGGCCGAAATAATTGAAGGAATCAATTAATTTCAATAAAGTAGATTAAACCCTAAGTAAATTAACACTCCTGAAAATTAACTTAATGGCCGAAATAATTGAAGGAATCAATTAATTTCAATAACAAGATTTTTATATTAATCACTCATGCCTTGAATGGTAGCATGGTGTATCTTATTTACAATAAACGAAACTTGTCCTCCAAGGACTACAAGGGTCGAAAATCAGCACAAGTATTTAAGGAAATACAACCTAGCACCTTGCATAATAATCCCTTGATTATAGGGGAGAATAAAGGAGTAATTAAGGAAACTACAGATCAGCCCCATATCTCCCTCACACGCCTAACATACTTAAGGAAAATATTACAACTCAATGCCAACTTGCATACTTGGAACACAAGGACACTAAAACACCCTTAACTTGGCCGAATTATCACAAGATATTTTCGGACCTATATTGCTGAAATTAAAAGACTTAATTAAATTAACTAAGACTCTAGAAATGGTGTCACCTCATGCTTCATTAACGAATCATCATCCCACTTAAGCAATGATACAAATGAGGAGTTTGAATTAAGCTTGAATCCGAATACTTCAAGGAATAGACAAATAGGTTCCCCTTCATTAGTTGGCTTTGGAGGTTGACCTTGACCTTGACTTGTATAAGATTCTCTCGACCAAAGCTCTGATACTAGATGATGTAAGTCTAAAAACACCTTCCAAAGAGTTGGATGATGATTTTAAACTCAAGAACAAGAACACTCACAATAACACTTTGTAACTCACGTATTTAGCATAGTGACCAAATCACAACACAAACTCAATGATTTGGGATGTTATGCCAGAGACAAAACTCACTCAATCTCCCCTAATCTTATCACTCAAGACTCACTCAAAGCAATAAGGGTTAGTTTCAAACTTGAGACAAACTCAAAGCACAAAACTATAAACACAAAGGTTTTTTTTAATCCACTCAAAACTGATCTTCACTTATCATTTGCTCTCCTTATTTAGAAGGAAAGAGCAGCAAAAGAAAGCCAAGAGGCCTCAAACACACACCCTACAACCGTCCACTACTTGAAACGGTTTAGAGGAGCTAATGTTGCTCCTTAATTCACACCGCTCATAACTCCTCTTCAATGGGCTATTACAAGAGCTAATCACCAGCAACTAAGGAGCCTAAAATCTGATGAAGACACACGCCTACTTGCCTAAGTGGTACAAGTAATCACTTGGCTTTATTCTAAGCATTGAAATAAAATAACAAAAATAAATAGGAACCCAAACAGAACTGAGGCTTCCTTTACATCCTTGTTTGCGACCCAAATAGAACTTGGGCTCTTCAAACGTTGTATTCCATGTATTCAGTTTAAGGAGGCTTCATGGGTTCCATGGTCAAAGACCCATTGATGTTAAAGAACGGACTTTGATCACTATCCTAAACACTATTCTTCATTGAGTCGTGTTTGTATCATTTATACACCTCTACCTATGCCTAGTCAACCTTGGGATAGTGTGGGCATGGCTTTTATTGTAAGGTTGCCTCGAACTCAAAGGGGGAAAGATGTTATAATGGTGGTAGTAGATCGATTCTCTAAGATGGCACATTTTGTTCCTATGCATAAAACTGATGATGCATCTCATGTGGCTGATTTGTACTTCTGGGAGATCATAAGATTGCATGGTGTACCTAAGAGCATTATGTCTGATAGGCATTCCAAGTTCCTAAGTCATTTTTGGAGGTGTCTTTGGCGCATGGTTGGTACTAAGTTGCTGTTTAGTACAAGCCATCATCCCCAAACTGATGGTCAAACGGAGGTTACTAATAGAACCTTGGGCTCTTTTTTGAGTGGTTGAGTGAGCAAGACCCAAAACAGTTGGGACATCAAGATACCTCATGCGAAATTTGCCTATAATGGGTTCATTCATCTACTACTTCTTGTTCTCCATTTGAGGTAGTGTATGGTGTCAATCCTTTGTTGCCTATTGATTTTGTTGTTTTTCCTAAACATGAGATACATACGGATGCAAAGAGGAGATTAGAGGAATTCACTAAGACTTGTGAACAAGTGAAGGCAAGGATCGAAAAGATGAACATGACATACAAGACAACGGCTAATAAGGGGCGTAAGAGTTATGCCAAAAACACTTTTCAGCTTCAATGTAAGGCACAACTGGTACAAAAAATACGACTTCAGTTTTTCTCCATTCGGACTTGAGGAATCTGTTGAGCATGGAAAAATGCCACTTTAGGCGCAAGAATCAATCAGAAATATTTTCCGATATAAGAGTTATGGGCAAAATACTTTTTGCGGAAAACGTGTGTATGATTCTGTATGAAGTTCGAACAAATTAGTAACCAAGTAACAAGATAGTACTTAGATGCTTAATGATAAAGGCTAAGCCACCACAAGAAACAATCTAAGGTTTGAATAAGCGTAAAGGCTAAGCCACCAACAATATTCGAAGGGTTGTGTTTGCACAATCAAATTTAAAACTCGAAAAACTTTAAATACTTCACTAATGAATGAAAACGTACAACCTATACTATTTATATGAAAAGAAACTCCTACTATTCTTAGGACAATCCCCTAAGTCAAACTTTGAAACAAACTCCAAACAAGATGGAAATAAACACACCAACAAAAAGATAGAAATAAACACACCAAAGCAATTCAAGATATGAAGAGTTCTAACAAAATTAGAACTCAACTAAGCATCTTAGGCACGCCTAACTCACGCCACTCCTAGGTTGGTTAGCAAACATGCTACCACCTTGGTAGTTAACCCCATGAAGAGTCCTCCATGCAAATCAATTGAGCCAAGGTCCAAAGTCGCATTCTTATGAACAAGAGTTAGTAAACTTGCATCAACTACTCCTGTATCATCCTCCTCTTCTTCGAAAACAATTGACCTCAATTAAGCCATATCATCATCATGGACATAAGGCGCCAAGTCACCCACATTGTGTGTGGCACTAACCCCATACTCTCCTGGAAGTTCAAGCTTGAAAGCATTGTCATTAGTCTTTTGTACAATCCTGAATGGTCCATCTGAGCGTGGCATGAGCTTGTTTTTGTGAAGGTTAGGAAATCTTTCATTCCTAAGGTGTAACCAAACCAAATCACCAACTTGAAATACATGTTGCTGCCTATTCTTGTTAGCCATTTGTTGGTACTTTTCACTCACCTTCTCAACATGATAAACCTCAACCTTAGGGAAAGGAATCAGATCAATAGGCACCTTAGAATTTGCGCCATACACTACCTCGAATGGTGAACACTTCGTGGCATATGTATGAGCCCTATTGTAAGCAAATTCAGCATAGGCAAGCTTCACATCCCAATCCAATTCACCGAGATAAGAGTTATGGTAAAATACTTTTCACATTCTATGTAGGGCACTACTTGTACGAACAATCCAACTTCATTTTTTCTACATTCTGAAGTTACGGAGCTGTAAAGCATGGAAAAAAAACAACTTTAGGCACAAGAATCGTTTAGAAATGTTTTTCGGGCTAAGATTATGCCAAAAACACTTTTCAGCTTCAATGTTGGGCACAAGTGGTACAAAAAATCCGACTGAATTTTTTTCCATTCGGACTTCAGGAATCTGTTGAGCATGGAAAAATGCCACTTTAGGCGCAAGAATCAATCAAAAATGTTTTGTGAGATAAGAGTTGTGGGCAAAATACTTTTCATGTTCAATGTACGGCACAACTTGTACGAAAACATTCAACGTTATTTTTTCCACATCCTGACGTGACGACGCTGTGGAACATGGAAAAAAACAAATTTGGACACAAGAATCGTTTAGAAATGTTTTTCGGGGTATGAGTTATGTCAAGAACACTTTTCAGCTTCCGTGTAAGGCACAACCGGTACGAAAAATCCGACTTTATTTTTTTCCCATTCGTACTTGAGGAATCTGTTGAGCATAGAAAAATGCCACAATAGGCGCAAGAATCAATCAGAAATGTTTTCCGAGATAAGAATTATGGGAAAAATACTTTTCACGTTCAATGTAGGGCACTACTTGTACGAAAAATCCAACTTCATTTTTTTCCACACTTTGACGTGACGGAGCTGTGGATAATGGAAAAAAACCACTTTAGGCACAAAAATCATTTAGAAATGTTTTTCGGGCTAAGAGTTATGCCAAAAAAAACTTTTCAGCATCAATGTCGGGCACAAGTGGTACGAAAAATCCGACTTAATTTTTTTCCCATTCGTACTTCAGGAATCTGTTAAGTATGGAAAAATGCTACTTTTGGTACAAGAATCAATCAGAATTGTTTTCCGAGATAAGAGTTGTGGGCAAAATACTTTTCACGTTCAATGTAGCGCACTACTTGTACAAATTCAACGTTATTTTTTCCACATTCTGACGTGACGACACTATGGAACATGGAAATAAACCAATTTAGGCACAAGAATCGTTTAGAAATGCTTTACGGGCTAAGATTATGCCAAAAACACTTTTCAGCTTCAATGTCGGGCACAAGTGGTACAAAAAATCCTACAATTTTTTTCCCATTCGGACTTCAGGAATCTGTTGAGAATGGAAAAATGCCACTTTAGGCGCAAGAATCAATCAGAAACGTTTTCTGAGATAAGAGTTGTGGGCAAAATACTTTTCACGTTCAATGTAGGGCACCACTTGTACGAAAACATTCAACATTATTTTTTCCAGATCCTGACGTGACGACGTTGTGGAACATGGAAAAAAAACCAATTTGGGCACAAGAATCGTTTATAAATGTTTTTCGGGCTATGAGTTATGCCAAGAACACTTTTCAGCATCCATGTAAGGCACAACTCGTACGAAAAATCCGACTTCATTTTTTTCCCATTTGTACTTGAGGAATCTGTTGAGCATAGAAAAATGCCACATTAGGCGCAAGAATCAATCAGAAATGTTTTTCGAGATAAGAGTTATGGGAAAAATACTTTTCACGTTCAATGTATGATATATTTAATCTATGGAGATTAAACAAGGTTGCGGAAAACGTGTGTATGATTGTGTATGATGTTGAAACAAATTAGTGACCAAGTAACAAGATAGTACTCAGATGCTTAATGATAAAGGCTAAGCCACCACAAGAAACAACCTGAGGTTTGAATAAGCGTAAAGGCTAAGCCACGAGCAATATTCGAAGGGTTGTGTTTGCACACTCAAATTTAAAACTCGAAAAACTCTCAATACTTCACTAATGAATGAAAACGTACGACCAATACTATTTATATGAAAAGCAACTCCTACTATGCTTAGGACAATTCCCTAAGTCAAACTTAGAAACAAACTCCAAACAAGATGGAAAAAAACACACCAAAACAAAGATCCTAATAAAGACATCAAAGCAATTAAAGATATGAAGAGTTCTAACAAAACTAAAACTCAACTAAGCGTGCTAGGCATGCCTAACTCACACCACTCCTAGGTTGGTTAGCAAACATGCTACCACCTTGGTAGTTAACCCCATGGAGAGTCCTCCATGCAAATCAATTGAGCCAAGGTCCAAAGTCACATTCTTATGAACAAGAGCTAGTAAACTTGCATCAACTACTCCTGTATCATCCTCATCTTCTTCGAACACAATTGACCTCAATTGAGCCATATCATCATCATGGACATAAGGCGCCAAGTCACCCACATTGAATGTGGCACTAACCCCATACTCGCCTGGATGTTCAAGCTTGAAAGCATTGTCATTAATCCTGAATGGTCTATCTGAGCGTGGCATTAGCTTGTTTTTACGAAGGTTAGGAAATCTTTGCTTCCTAAGGTGTAACCAAACCAAATCACCAACTTGAAATACATGTTGCTGCCTGTTCTTGTTAGCCATTTGTTGGTAATTTGCATTCACCTTCTCAATTCGAGCCTTCACTTGCGCATGAAGCTTGAGCATAGCTTGCGCCGTCTCCTTTGCATCAACATGATAAACCTCATCCTTAGGGAAAGGAATGAGATCAATAGGCACCGTAGGATTTGCGCCATACACTACCTCGAATGGTGAACACTTTGTGGCATATGTAGGAGACCTATTGTAAGCAAAATCAGCAAAGGCAAACTTCACATCCCAATCCACTTCACCGAGATAAGAGTTATGGGCAAAATACTGATACAAGTCAAGGTCAAGCTCCAAAGTCAACTGAGGAAGGGGAACTTATTTGTCTAGTCCTTTAAGTATTCGGATTCAAGCTTAATTCTAACTCGTCATTTGTGTCAATGCTTAAGTGGGATGATGATTCGTTACTGAAGCATGAGGTGACACCATTTCTAGAGTCTTAGTTAATTTAATTAAGTCTTTTAATTTCAGCATTAAAGGTCCGAAAATATCTTGTGATAATTCGGCCAAGTTAAGGGTGTTTTAGTGTCCTTGTGTTCCAAGTGTGCAAGTTGGCATTGAGTTGTAATAATTTCCTTAAGTACGTTAGGTGTGTGAGGGAGATATGGGGCTGATTTGTAGCTTCCTTTATTACTCCTTTATTCTCTCGTAGAATCAAGGTATTATTATGTAAGGTGCTAGGTTGTATTTTCTTAAATACTTGAACTGATTTTCGGCCCTTGTAGTCCTTGGAGGACAAGTTTCGTTTATTATAAATAAGATACACCATGCTACCTTTCAAGGCATGAGTGATTAATACAAAAATCATGTTATTGAAATTAATTGATGAATCAATTATTTCGGCCATTAAGTTAATTTTCAGGAGTGTTATTTACTTAGTGTTTAATCTACTTTATTCCAGGAGTGGTTTGAGTGAGACTAAGAGTTAATTAAAATATTCAGGAGTGTTTATTTTCATTATCATATCCGGGTACTTTGATCAGTTTTTCAGATTTAATAACTTGTTCAAGTTCGTTCCTTTGCTTGGATTTCTTGGTTGCTCATTCAACATTTGGACGTGCAATCATATCAATTGGTATCAGATTTTCCAGGAGGGTGAGGATAGAAGGGATTATATTTTCATTGATAAGTGTTTTTTCTAGTTAATTCTAGTTGTTGTTCGATCCTTTTTGCCTTTAAGCCACTTCTTCTTTTTATCCTTCTTCTTCTTCTTCTAAACCCTTTGAAAAGAAAGACAATCCTTCTAAGGGGCAACAAAAGGGAGAACGACCTAAGATGGTGATTTCTAAGGATATGTGGGAAGAAAACCGAAAATGTTTTAGGTGTCAAGGAAGAGGTCATATTGCTAGTAACTGTCCAACTTGAAAAGCCCTAACTTTGAGACAATACATGACCATAGAAGAGGAGGAAAGAACTTATTACTATGTGTTCGAAAGTGAAGAAGAAAATGAAATTGAGAATGAGGTTGCATATGCCGAGGATGAGTCTAGGATGCTTGGAGTTATTAGGAGAACTTTGCATGTTGATCAATCTCCTAATCATGGTCAAAGAGAGAACTTGTTTCACACTAGGTGTCGAATTGGCGAATTTACATGTAACGTGATTATTGACAGTGGTTCATGCACTAATGTGGTTTCTACGTTAAACTTGATTGTTAGAGATCATCCTCATCCATATAAGTTGAGTTGGTTGGATGATAAAGCTGGTTTGGTTGTGAAAAAGCAAGCACTTGTTTCGTTTTCTATTGGAAGTTACAAAGATGAATTGTGGGGTGATGCTCTACCTATGAGTGCTTGTCATCTTCTTCCTGGTAGACCTTGGCAATATGATCGAAAGGTTATCCATGAGGGGGGAAACCAATGTGTATTCAGTTTTGATGGGGTCTAAAAGGATTCAGTTGGTACCTTTGTCTCCTAGTTCCATGGCACCCAAGAAGGTGGTTGAAAGCAAAAAAAACTTGTTTCTTTCGGCCAAAGAGTTCGAAAAAGAGGTAGAATTGGAAGGACATTGTTATGTTTTATGTATTAAACTTGCTTTGATTAATGATGTTTCTTCTAGAGATCCGAAACTTGCAGCACTCTTGAACGAGTTTGGTGATGTGTTTCCGGAAGAGTTACCTCATGGGCTGCCACCTTTGAGAGGCATTGAATATGCCATTGATGTTGTACCAGGCGCACCTTTGCCAAACAAAGCAGCATATAGGTGTGATCCCGTAGCTTCTAAAGAGCTACAAAGGCAAATTGAAGAGTTTATTGACCGAGGCTATGTAAGAGAAAGCATGAGCCCATGCGCCGTTCCCGCTTGGCATTTTCCAAAGAAAGATGGCACTTGGAGGATGTGTATTGATAGTAGAGCCGTCAACAACATCACAATCAAGTATTATTGTTTTCCTATGCCTAGATTGGAAGACATCCTTGATGAGTTACATGGAGCTTTGATATTTTCAAAGATAGACTTGAGGAGTGGCTACCATCAAATGAGAATTCGTGAAGGAGATGAATGGAAAACCGCTTTCAAGACCAAACAAGGTCTATATGAATGGATGGTAATGCCCTTTGGTCTTTGTAATGCTCCTAGTCCTTTTATGAGACTTATGAATGATGTACTATGTCCCATTTATTAACAAGTTTATTATTGTCTATTTAGATGATATTCTTGTATATGGTACTAGTGTTGAGTCTCATTTGCTGCATTTAAGAGCTTTATTCGAAAAATTAAGAGAGCAAAAGTTGTATGGAAAAATAGAAAAGTGTGATTTTCTTGTTCCTAGTATTGCTTTTCTTGGTTATATTGTGTCTAGGGATGGAGTTCATGTGGATCCGGTAAAAGTGTTGTAGGCTTAGAGTACAACTCGAAGCATACAAAAATAAGATTCGAACAAAACAAACAACTAGGAGAAGCAATGAACTTCGACTAAGTATTTGAAGGATAGTTTAGCTATCTGCTACCTCCTAAGGATACAGTCACACCACCTTAGTTAATTAAAGTTCATAAGATCACAAATTAGTCTATCTAGGACTAATTAAGCATAGGCAAATTACTCTAAGTTTCCAAATCCAAGAAACAAGAACAATTAGGGTTTTGAGATAACACTCGGTTTTGTTAGGCATAAAACTTCAGTGATTTTTCATTGATGATCAATGGATATTTATACATGAGTTTATGACCTTTTTCCTGATTTTTCGAAAATAAAAACAAGAAATAAAGTTTGCAACTAAATCCACTTAGTCCATAATGTCGAACATGGATGAACATGGTGATCATGTCTTCATAATGCCTTGACTGGAACGGGACGTGTTAGAATAATGCATGAAGAGCAAGGCAAACAACCCTTGTTTTGTGGAATTAACTCCACGCTTCTCCTTGAGCTTGCTCGTCCAAACTTGCATGCCTCTTCAATAGGAAGTGGTTCCTATTTTCTAGCACATTTCACGCACCACTTGCTCCATTAGCTCCAACAATGCAACGACATTTTCAAATGTTCAAACATAGGAACAACAAACCCTACAAAGTAGCAACTAAGTAGCAGCTACTCCAACGTGCATATTCTACTACTCCTAAGCACTCTAGGACTCTTGTACTTAGCTAATAATCATTACAACTCAATGACTGCTAGAAGTACATTTTAGGGAATGAAAAATTACAACTCAAAACAACAACTAACACACGAATTAATCAAAGGAAAAACAACTCACTCAAAGGGAAGTAAAACAGACTCAACTAAGGAGAAATCAAGTAAGAACTAAACTAACAATGGCTTCGATCTCACTTACTTTGACCATGGACATAGACTTGAACTCCAACATAGCTTCACACTTGAACTCCAACATAGCTTCACCTACCATAGCAAGAAGGGAATGCGCCTTGTTGATGTTCAATGATGGGGCTGCATCTCCATCATCCTCCCCTTGTTGAGAAGAGTTTGCCCTCAAACTTGGTATCTCACCAAGATCCCCATGAAATGGATTAATATCCGAGACATTAAAAGTTGTTGAAACTCCATAATCTCCAGGGAGCTCGATCTTATATGCATTAGGAATGATTTTTTCAAGCACCTTGAATGGAACATCTGACCTATGACTCAATTTAGAACGCCTCTTGGAAGGGAAACGTTCCTTCCTCAAGTGAATCCATACTAAATCTCCTAGTGAAAATTGAACATCCTTCTTGTTCTTGTCCAAGCATAGCATAAGTTTTTCATTTGCTTGCATGATTCTAGCTCAAGCAAGTTCATGCAATTTCTTGATTTCTCTTGCTCTCTCATCAGCTTCCATACTAAACTTGCTTTGGATTAGAAGTGGTGAAAGATCAAGAGGAGTGCAAGGATTGATTCCATAAACAATCTCGAAGGGACGAAGACCAGTTACGTTGTGAGGAACACGATTGTAGGCAAATTCAGCATGAGGAAGCATTTCCTCCCATTGCCTTGGACCCTTGGTGGCTAGAGCTCTAAGCAAAGTGCCTAAAGTCCTATTGACAACCTCAGTTCGGTAGTCGGTTTGTGGATGGCTTGAAGTGCTAAACTTCAGTTTTGCTCCCATTTTCTTCCACAAAGTGAGCCAAAAGTGACTCAATAATTTAGAGGCTCGATCACTAACCATGGAACTTGGAACACCATGTAACTTAACCACTTCTTTGAAGTACAACAAAGCGGTTTCGACAGCATCATGAGTGGTGTTGCTTGCAATGAAGTAAGCCATTTTCGACAAACGATCAACAACAACCATTATTGCATCTTTATGGTGTTGTGAGCTTGGCAAACCAGTGATGAAATCAAGACTCACATCCTCCCATGGAGCTTGAGGTGTCGGCAAAGGCATGTGAAGGCCTTGAGGCAAAGAATGACCTTTGGCCCTTTGGCACACATTGCAATGTTTGATCAAATACTCCACGTCTCTCCTTAGCCTCGGCCAATAAAAGTAGTCACTCACCATGGTTGTTGTCTTCTCAATACTAGAGTGACTAGCTAAGCCTCCTTCATGGAACTCCTTGATAAGAGTTTCACGCACACTATGTCTAGGGACACATAGTTGATTGCTTTTTGAATAGAAATCCATCGAAGAGATGGTACTCTCCTTGTACATGGCTTTCACACTTTATGAACATCACACCAAAATCCAGATCATCTTTGTAGTTCCAATGACTTGACTCCTCAAAGAATTCGGATTTGTGCTTAATGGCAAAGTGAAATACTTGTAGGAATTCGACCCATTTGGCATGCCTTGCTTGCAATTTTTGTTGACTTTGCAAGTACTTCAAAGCCTCATGGTCAGAATGTAGGATGAATTCCTTAGCAATGAGGTAATGGCGCCAATGGTCTAAAGAACGAACCAAAGCATAGAACTCTTTGTCATAGGTTGAGTATTTACGCTTGGCTTCATTAAGCTTTTCACTGAAATAAGCCAAAGGACGATCATTTTGAGACAAGGCCGCACCTATTCCCACACCAGATGCATCACACTCCACTTCAAACACTTCATCAAAGCTAGGCAAGGCTAAAATGGGAGCTGTGGTTAACCTCCTTTTCACTTCTTCGAAGGCTAATTGAGCTTAGGGCTTCCATTGAAAGTGTTGAGTTTAGTGAGTTCAGTTAGGGGTGCCATAAGAGTGCTAAAATCTCTCACAAAATGCTTATAAAATTAAGCTAGGCCATCGAATTTGTTGAAGGGAAGTGGGGGTAGGCCAATCTCTTATTGCTTGTACCTTCTTATCATCAACCTTGATGCCTTCATTAGAGATTAGGAATCCAAGAAAAATCACTTCGAGTAGAAAAGAAGTGACATTTTTCTAAGTATCCATAGAGCATTTCTTTCTCCAAAACTTTGAACATTTGCTCCAAATGTGAAGCATGTTCCTCGTCATTCTGGCTATAAACAAGAATGTCATCAAAGTAAACCACAACAAATCTCCTAAGGAATGGTCGAAGTGTTTGGTTCATGAGCCTCATGAATGTGCTTGGTGCATTAGACAAACCAAATGGCATGACTAGCCATTCATATAATCCTTCCTTTGTCTTGAATGCGGTTTTCCATTCATCCCCTTCATAGATTCTAATTTGGTGATAGCTACTCCAAAGAACAATCTTAGAAATGACTTTAGAACCATGAAGATCATCAAGTAAGTCGTTCAACCTAGGGATTGCAAATCGATATTTGATGGTGATCTTGTTGATAGTTATACTATCAACACACATACGCCATTCACCATTCTTTTTAGGCACTGAAAGAGTCGACACAGCACATGGACTCAAAGATTCCCTAATCAACCCTTTGGACTTCAACTCCTCAACTTACCTCCTTACCTCTTCGGTTTCTCTAGGATTAGTTCGATAAGCAGGTTTGTTAGGTAGGCTAGCTCCACGTATGAGGTCTATTTTGTGTTGTATGTCACGCATAGGGGGCAAACCATGTGGTATTTCTTGTGGAAAAGCATGAGCATACTTGTCAAGCAAAGGGGTGAGTAAAGGATGTTGGTTATTTTGTGGTGGTGGAGGTTCATCAATGCCACTAAGGATGAGTTCCTTAATTGGGGCGTACTCATGGTAATCAGATTTCATCAAGGTGGTTAAGGCTTTTTTTCTTTTGGAATGAAGAGTTTGGGGTTCTTTTGATTTAGGCACGAGGGGAGCAAGAACAATCTTCTTGTGATTTTTTATGAAAGTATAAGTGTTCTTGTATCCATCATGGATCACCTTTCTATCAAACATCCAAGGTCTCTCAAGTAACACATGGCATGCATCCATTGGGTTGACATCGCACCAAATCTCCTCTTCATCAGTCTTGCCAATGCTAAAGTTAAGCAATACACGATTTGATACATGTATTCCTTTGCCTTGATTCACCATTGGATGATATAGGGGTTAGGATGAGGGGTTGTGTTTAGGCTAAGCTTGGTTATGAGGGTTTGAGAGGCTACATTCTTGCAACTTCCACCATCAATGATCAAAGAGCACACCTTTCCTCCAATGGTGCATCGAGTATGGAAGATGGATTCCCTTTGGAGTTGGTCCTCTTGGACAGCCATTCCACTAAGGGCTCTTCTAAAAACCAAGCACTCTCCTTCATCAGGACCGAGCACTCTCTCCTCCTCCTCTCTTTCTTCTTCATACTCCTCCTCCTCAAATTCTTCTTCTAAGGCTTCATACTCCATTAGGGTCACTACTTTTGTATTAGGGCACTCGGATGCAAAGTGTCCTAATCCTTGGCACCTAAAACATCTCCTAGGTGCCTTAGATTGGATAGGATTGTTTTCGGGTTTCTTGAAGGGTGGTTTAGATGCAATAGGTGTGGTGGGCTTAGGGGTGAATGTGTTTGGCTTTGTGTAAGGGGTGGTTATAGCAAAGGATCATGAGGATTCCCATTGGCCCTTGGTCTATTATTGCTTGTCTACCTTGTGAGCTAAGATGACAAGTTCTTCGAGGGTTGAGTATTGATGGAGTTCCACCACATTAGTAATCTTGGAGTCTAATCCTCCCAAGAATCTAACAAGAGTTTGAGGTTCATCCTCTTGTAATTCACACTTCATCAAGAAAGATTCAAATTCCCTTGCATACTCTTCAACACTCATCGAACCTTGTTGGATGTTGTGAAGCTTAGCAAAATTCTCTTGCACATAGTAAGTTGGCAAGATTTTTTGTTTAAGGAGCTTATTCATCTTCTCCCAAGTACGCACCTTCTCTTTTCCAGCCCTCTCCCTTTTGGCACATACACTAGCCCACCAAGTAGAGACATACTTCCTTAACTTAAGAGCCACCAACTTCACTCGTTTGCCTTCCGGAATTTTCTTATAATCAAACACTCTCTCCACCGTTCTCATCCACTCTATGAACTCATCAGCATCCAACTTGCCATCATAATCAGGGATATCAACTTTGATATCATTATTATGGCGTTGGTGCCTATCTCCTCTTTGTGTTTGCAACCGGATTGATAGTTGCCTAACGTGTTCTTGTAGGAGATTCATTCTAGCCTAATTTTCCTTCCTTTCATCCTCCATTAATTTCAATGTGGCTTTCCAATTAGATGGGGGTTCGGATTGCTCTCAAAACTCCATGGTTATGACTGTTTTTTGTTTCAGTTTTGGGTGGGGGTGTGGGATTGTGTTTGGGATGTGTTTATGGATGGTTTAAGGTTGGTTAAAGAGAATTTCTTCAACCTCCAGCTCTGATACCAAGATGCTGTACGCTTGGAGTACAACTCGAAGTATACAAAAATAAGATTCGAATAAAACAAACACCTAGGAGAAGCAATGAACTTCGACTAAGTATTTGAAGGATAATTTAGCTATCTTTAACCTCCTAAGGATACAGTCACACCACCTTAGTTAATTAAAGTTCCTAAGATCACAAATTAGTCTAGCTAGGACTAATTAAGCATAGGCAAATCACTCTAAGTTTCCAAATCCAAGAAACAAGAACAATTAGGGTTTTGAGATAACACTATGTTTTGTTAGGCATAATACTTCAATGATTTTTCATTAATGATCAACGGATATTTATACATGAGTTTATGACCTATTTCCTGATTTTTCGAAAATAAAAACAAGAATATAAATTTGCAACTAAATCCACTAAGTCCATAATGTGGAACATGGATGAACATGGTGATCATGTCTTCATAATGCCTTGACTGGAACGAGACGTGTTAGAATAATGCATGAAGAGCAAGGCAAACAACCCTTGTTTTGTAAAATTAACTCCACGCTTCTCCTTCAGCTTGCTCGTCCAAACTTGCACGCCTCTTCAATAGGAAGTGGTTCCTATTTTCTAGCACATTTCACGCACCACTTGCTCCATTAGCTCCATCAATGCAACGACACTTTCAAATGTTCAAACATAGGAACAACAAACCCTACAAAGTAGCAACTAAGTAGCAGCTACTCCAACGTGCATATTCTACTACTCCTAAGCACTCTAGGACTCTTGTACTTAGCTAATAATCATTACAACTCAATGACTGCTAGAAGTACATTTTAGGGAATGAAAAATACAACTCAAAATAACAACTAACACACGAATTAATCAAAGGAAAAATAACTCACTCAAAGGGAAATAAAACAGACTCAACTAAGGACAAATCAAGTAAGAACTAAACTAACAATGGCTTCGAACTCACTTGCTTTGACCATGGACATAGACTTGAACTCCAACATAACTTCACACTTGAACTCCAACATAGCTTCACCTACCATAGCAAGAAGGGAATGCGCCTTGTTGATGTTCAATGATGGAGCTGCATCTCCTCAAAAAGTCAAGGCCATTTCTTCATGGTTGGCGCCTACAAGTGCTCATGAATGTCGAAGCTTCCATGGTCTAGCTTCCTTTCATCGAAGATTCATCCAGAATTTCTCAACCATAATGGCGCCTATCACTGATTTAATGAAGAAAGGAGAGTTTTCATGGAACTCTCATGCTCAAAAAGCTTTTCATGAAGTAAAGGGGCTGCTATGCAACAATCCTATACTTGCTTTGCCGGATTCCAACAAATTGTTAGAGGTTGAATGTGATGCAAGTGGTCTTGGTATTGGTGCTGTTTTGCTTCAAGAAAGGAGGCCCGTTGCCTACTTTAGTGAGAAATTGAGTGGCACCAAACTCAATTACTCCAACTATGATCATGAATTCTATGCAATTGTGAGAGCTTTGGATCATTGGTCGCATTACTTGAGGCCCAAGCCTTTCATTCTTCATTCGGACCATGAAGCGCTTAAACACATCCATGGACAACAAAAGCTCAAGTATAGGCACGCCAAGTGGGTTGAATTCCTATAAGCCTTCACTTTTTCGTCCAAATATAAAGAAGGTAAGAGTAATATTATTGCTGATGCTCTTTTTAGGCGTTCCTACCTTATAGCTATGGTTGATGCAAGGGTTTTGGGGTTTGAACACTTAAAGGATTTATATGTTGATGATGCTGATTTTGGTGGATCCTTTAAGAACCCTAGTGGCTTATTTATGTTACAAGAAGGAATTTTGTTTAAAGGGAACATATTGTGCATTCCTAAGAGTGGCGTGAGGGAATTGCTTGTGAGAGAAGTCCATAGTGGTGGGGTGGCTGGTCATTTTGGTGTTCAAAAGACTTTAGACACTTTGATTGACTGTTTTTATTGGCTCAACATGATGAAATATGTTCATATGGTGGTTAGTAAGTGTGCTACTTGTCAAAGGTCTAAAAGCACTTTTCATAAAGGCCTTTATACTCCATTGCCCGTACTTGATGCACCTTGGGATAGTGTAAGTATGTATTTTATTGTTGGATTGCCACGGACTCAATGAGGAAAGGATGCTATTATGGTGGTAGTGGATCGATTTTCTAAAGTGGCTCACTTTGTTCCTATGCATAAAACTGATGATGCTTTGAATGTTGTGGATTTGTACTTTAGGGAAATCATTTGTTTGCATGGTATTCCTATAAGTATTGTTAGTGATCGTGATACTATGTTCCTTAGTCACTTTTGGAGGAGCTTATGGAAGATGGTGGGAACTAAGTTACTCTTTAGTACAAGTCATCATCCTCAAACTGATGGCCAAACTGAAGTAACTAATAGAACCCTTGGAGCTTTATTGCGTGGCTTGGTCAGCAAGACACAAAAATATTGGGTTGTGAAGCTAGCACACGCTGAGATTGCTTACAACCGATCTCATTCTTCTACTACTTCTAAATCTCCATTTGAGGTGGTCTATGGTATCAATCCTTTTCTTCCTATTGATTTTGCGTCACTAACCAAATCTGAAATTCATGTTGATTAAAAGAAGAGATTGGAAGCATTTAAGAAGACTTGTGAGCAAGTGAAAGCAAGAATTGAAAAGATGAATGCTCAATACAAGGAAAGGGCCAACGAGCATCGAAGGCAACTAAAGTTTCAGATTAGCGACTTGGTTTGGATCCATTTGAGGAAAGAACGCTTTCCAAGCAAGAGGAAGAGCAAGCTCATGCCTAGAGCTGATGGTCCGTTCAAAGTTCTTAATGTTATCAATGAAAGTGCTTAAGATCGAGCTTCCAAGTGATTATGGAGGTGTGAGTGCAACCTTCAATGTTGGTGATCTTAGTCCTTATTTAGATGATGAAAATTTGAGGACAAATTCTTTTGAAGAGGGGGAGAATGATACAAGTCAAAGTCAAGGTCAAGCTCCAAAGTCAACTGAGGAAGGGGAACCTATTTGTCTAGTCCTTGAAGTATTCGGATTCAAGCTTAATTCAAACTCCTCATTTGTGTTAATGCTTAAGTGGGATGATGATTCGTTAATGAAGCATGAGGTGACACAATTTCAAGAGTCTTAGTTAATTTAATTACGTAATTTAATTTCAGCAATAAAGGTCCGAAAATATCTTGTGATAATTCGGCCAAATTAAGGGTGTTTTATTGTCCTTGTGTTCCAAGTATGCAAGTTGGCATTGAGTTCTAATAGTTTCCCTAAGTATGTTAGGCATGTGAGGGAGATATGGGGCTGATTTGTAGTTTCCTTAATTACTCCTTTATTCTCTCCTAGAATCAAGGGATTATTATGCAAGGTGGTAGGTTGTATTTCCTTAAATACTTGAGTTGATTTTCGGCCCTTGTAGTCCTTGGAGGACAAGTTTCGTTTATTATAAATAAGATACACCATGCTACCATTCAAGGCATGAGTGATTAATACAAAAATCTTGTTATTGAAATTAATTGATTCCATCAATAATTTCGGCCAATAAGTTAATTTTCAGGAGTGTTAATTTACTTAAAGTTTAATCTACTTTATTTCAGGAGTGGTTTGAGTGAGATTAAGAGTTAATTAAAATATTCAGGAGTGTTTATTTTAATTATCATATCCGGGTACTTTGATTAGTTTTTCAGATTTAATAACTTATTCAAGTTCGTTCCTTTGCTCGGATTTCTTGGTTGCTCATTAAACATTTGGACGTGCAATCATATCAAATACTTTCCACGTTCTATGTAGGGATCTACTTGTACGTAAAATCCAACTTCATGTTTTCTACATTCTGACGTGACAGAGTTATGGAGCATGGAAAAAAACAACTTTAGGCACAAGAATCGTTTAGAAATGTTTTTCGGGCTAAGATTATGCCAAAAACACTATTCAGCTTCAATGTCGGGCACAAGTGGTACAAAAAATCCGACTTAATTTTTTTCCCATTAGGACTTCAGGAATATGTTGAGCATGGAAAAATGCCAGTTTAGGCGCAAGAATCAATCATAAATGTTTTCGGAGATAAGAGTTAAGGGCAAAATACTTTTCACGTTCAATGTAGGGCACTACTTGTACGAAAACATTCAACGTTATTTTTTCCACATCCTGACGTGACGGCGCTGTGAAACATGGAAAAAAAACCAATTTGGGCACAAGAATTGTTTAGAAATGTTTTTCGGGCTATGAGTTATGTCAAGAACACATTTCAGCTTCCATGTAAGGCACAACTGATACGAAAAATCCAACTTCATTTTTTTCCCATTCGGACTTGAGGAATTCGTTGAGCGTAGAAAAATGCCACATTAGGCACAAGAATCAATCAGAAACGTTTTCCGAGATGAGAGTTATGGGAAAAATGTCTTTCACGTTCATTGTAGGTCACTGCTTGTATGAAAAATCCAACTTCATTTTTTCCACATTCTGACGTGACGGAGCTGTGGATCATGGAAAAAAACCACTTTAGGCACAAGAATCATTTAGAAATGTTTTTCGGGCTAAGAGTTATGCCAAAAACACTTTTCAGCTGCAATGTCAGGCACCAGTGGTACGAAAAATCCGACTTAATTTTTTTCCCATTTGGACTTCAGGAATCTATTGAGCATGGAAAAATGCCACTTTAGGCGCAAGAATCAATCAGAAATGTTTTCCGAGATAAGAGTTAAGGGCTAAATACTTTTCACGTTAAATGTAGGGCACTACTTGTACGAAAAATTCAACGTTATTTTTTCCACATTCTGACGTGATGGCGCCGTGGAACATGGAAATAAACTAATTTAGGCACAAGAATCGTTTAGAAATGTTTTTCGGGCTATGAGTTATACCAAGAATACTTTTCAACTTCCATGCAAGGCACAACAGGTACGAAAAATCCGACTTCATTTTTTTCCCATTCGGACTTGAGGAATTTATTGAGCATGGAAAAATGCCACTTTAGGCGCAACAATCAAGCCGAAATGTTTTCCGAGATAAGGTTATGGGCAAAAAAAATTTCACGTTCAATGTAGGGCACTACTTGTACGAAAAATCCAACTTCATTTTTTACACGTTCTGACGTGACGGAGCTGTGGAGCATGGAAAAAAACAACTTTAGGTACAAGAATCGTTAATAAATGTTTTTCGGGCTAAGAGTTATGCCAAAAACACTTTTCAACTTCAATGTAAGGCACAACCGGTACGAAAAATACGACTTCAGTTTTTTTCCATTCGGACTTGAGGAATCTGTTGAGCATAGAAAAATACCACTTTAGGCGCAACAATCAATCCGAAATATTTTCCGAGATAAGGTTATGGGCAAAATAATTGTCACGTTCAATGTCAGGCACTAATTGTACGAAAAATCCAACTTCATTTTTTCCACGTTCTGACATGACGGAGCTGTGGAGCATGGGAAAAAACCACTTTAGGTGCAAGAATCGTTAATAAATGTTTTTCGGGCTAAGAGTTATGCCAAAAACACTTTTCAGCTTCAATGTAAGGCACAACTGGTACGAAAAATACGACTTCAGTTTTTTTCCATTCGGACTTGAGGAATCTGTTGAGCATGGAAAAAAGCCACTTTAGATGCAAGAATCAATCACAAATGTTTTCCGAGATAAGAGTTAAGGGCTAAATACTTTTCACGTTCAATGTAGGGAACTACTTGTACGAAAAAATCAACATTTTTTTTTCCACATTCTGACGTGATGGCGCTGTGGAACATGGAAATAAACCAATTTAGGCACAAGAATAGTTTAGAAATGTTTTTCGGGCTATGAGTTATACCAAGAACACTTTTCAACTTCCATGCAAGGCACAACAGGTACGAAAAATCCGACTTCATTTTTTTCCCATTCAGACTTGAGGAATTTGTTGAGCATAGAAAAATGCCACTTTAGGCGCAATAATCAAGCCGAAATGTTTTCTGAGATAAGGTTATGGGCAAAAAAAATTCACGTTCAATGTAGGGCACTACTTGTACGAAAAATCCAACTTTATTTTTTCCACGTTCTGACGTGACGGAGTTGTGGAGCATGGAAAAAAACAACTTTAGGTACAAGAATCGTTAATAAATGTTTTTCGGGCTAAGAGTTATGCCAAAAACACTTTTCAGCTTCAATGTAAGGCACAACCGGTACGAAAAATACTACTTCAGTTTTTCCACGTTCTGACATGACGGAGCTGTGGAGCATGGGAAAAAACCACTTTAGGTACAAAAAATCGTTAATAAATGTTTTTCGGGCTAAGACTTATGCCAAAAACACTTTTCAGCTTCAATGTAAGGCACAACTGGTACGAAAAATACGACTTCAGTTTTTTCCCATTCGGAATTGAGGAATCTGTTGAGCATGGAAAAAAGCCACTTTAGACGCAAGAATCAATCACAAATGTTTTCCGAGATAAGAGTTATGGGCAAAATACTTTTCACGTTCAATGTATGATATATTTAATCTATGGAGATTAAACAAGGTTGTGGAAAACGTGATATGATTCCGCGATCAGAATCTGCTTAGCTTCGAATGAGCTTCACTCAGTTAATCTCCACTAAGGGTTCTAATTCACTTTTAGGGCTTCACTCACCTTAAACTTGAATTAGGAAGGGTTGTAGATGATTTGATTTAGCTTCACTCACTAACACAACTCACCTAAGCTTAATCTAAACTTCACTTGTTTAAATCAAGGATCTTGTATTTTAGGTTCACTCCCTAAAAACAATAACAAATCTGGAAAATCCGTCCAAATTCAATAGCAAACTCACGTTTAACTTAACAAAAACAACTCTTCTTATTATTATGGCCAAAATCAGCCTTAAATAGTACAATAATCCTAAACCAAACTGAACTAGGAAAACACAAAAGATAAACAAAAACCAACAAACTAACTTATCAAAAACACACGCCTAATGCTAATAGAATCCTAATGCAAATGAACTCTAAGCAAACAGCAAGACTCCATGATTAAAGGGATTAGACTCCTCATCATAATAGGATCCCTTCATCAATCACACTCCTAAACCACGTAGAACAAGCTCAACTTTGCGCCTACTAACTAGACTTCTATGCAAGATATAACTCCACTCCAATTTGGAATCCTAATCCAACTAGGATTTGAAATTCTAACCCAACTAGAATTACAACCAAAATAAAACTTAAAGACTCCTAACAGAACTAGAAGTTCTAATCCTACTAGAATTATGATTTCAAGAGTCCTATTCCTACTAGAATTAGGAAACTACCAAGACTCCTAACAGAATTAGGAGTATTTTGCAACCTTCTTTTCTAAGAGAGACTAAGCTATTCAAATCCACATCATACTCTCCCTCTTAGAAACAAACTTGTCCTTAAGTTTCTTCAAGTAATCCACGCAACCATCCATACTTGATGTCCATGATCTAAAAGAACAAGGTTGCCATGAACAGTCACACTTCCTTCACGAACATGCCTACATGCACCAAGATCCACACATAAAATTATGAAGAACCAACGTGAGAAACCCATAGATGTGTGATGAGCAACATGCTTGATCATATTCGATGCTTGCGGACATGCATGAGTAACAGCCACATCTTGGAAGAAAGAACCTTCGAGAAGTGTATCAATATCATGTACCCCACACTCGGATGTAGCTGGTGTCACATCTTTATGTCCAAGATTAAATATTTGTTATTTGCACAATCCAAAGATTCAGTTTTTATTTCATCTTCAACCTCAACAAAAAATTGAATCTGAAATTACTTCCTCTATGTTGCAAGGAACATCGTCAAGATCTGACCGTTCTTTTTTTGCTAGATATTGTTGTTGCCTCAAAAAATTAACCCTTTTAGCCGCTTCTTGCATCTGTACAAGAGCTTGCATGAGTCTCCATGTTGAAACTATTGAATCAAATTCATCCATACAAACCAAACAACAACCAACTGCAAATTTTTTTCCCGTAAACTTCCCAAAAATTTCACTAGGAGTTCGAGATCTAAAACCTAAGTAAAACACCTCAAAATTTCATGAAATTTTGTCACAACATATCCCTAGGTGTCTAGAACACTCGAACACAATTTCATAAAAAATACCCAGAAAATTATTTGCAGTTTCAATTCTCCCAACACTGGTCAATACTAGTTCGGTTTTTTCCCAATTATCAAAAACTTGCGCGACAAAATAGCAAATGTTCTTCAAAAATTATGAAACTTTCCAGTATTAAACTAGACAAAAAGTAGTTCAATTCTAAGCCAAGAAACACTTATAAATTCATTGTATGACAGGAGAACGAATTGCCCAAATTTTACCTGAAAACTACTCGAATCTGCCAGAAAACTAGCTCTGAATGTTTCGCCGTTCGGACTTTGTTACTTGTTGGATTGGTCTGAAATTTTGATACAAGTTAGAATTTCTTGTTACCTTTCCAATGCAACAAACAAATCTAAATTCCAACGTAGCACATGCCCCCACGCTCCGATTTACCGGAGTAGCTCTGATTCCATTTGATATGATTCCGCGAACTGAATCTGCTTAGCTTCGAATAACCTTCACTCAGTTAATCTCCATTAAGGGTTCTAATTCACTTTCAGGGCTCCACTCGCCTTAAACTTGAATTAGGAAGGGCTTTAGATGATTTAATTTAGCTTCACTCACTAAACAACTCACCTAAGCTTAATCTAAAATTCACTCATTTAAATGAAGGATCTTGTATTTTAGGTTCATTCCCTAAAAACAATAACAAATCTCAAAAATTCGTCCAAATTTAATAGCAAACTCAGGTTTAACTTAACAAAAACAACTCTTCTTATTATTATGGCCGAAATCAGCCTTAAATAGTCAATAATCCTAAACCAAACTAAACTAAGCAAACACAAAAGATAAACAAAAACCAACAAACTAAGGGCTCATTCGTTATCGTTTTTTCTTTCCAGTTTTCAATTTTTTTGAAAACTAAAAACCAAAAACAGGAAACCAGAAAAAGTGGTTTTCAATTTTTAGTTGTCAGTTTTCAAAATCATCATGTTCCTAATACATTTGACTACTTTTTTATTCATTATGGGACATATATCATATGACTTTGAAAATAAAAAAACCAAAAAATAGAAAATCATATTAATACCGAACAGGCCCTAAACTTATCAAAAACACACGCCTAATGCTAATAGAATCCTAATGCAAATGAACTCTAAGCAAACAGCAAGACTCCATGATTAAAGGGATTAGACTCCTAAACATAATAGGATCCCTTTATCATTCACACTCCTAAACCAAGTAGAACAAGCTCAACTTGGCGCCAACTAACTAGACTTCTATGCAAGATATAACTCCACTCCAATTAGAATCATACTCCAACTAGGATTTGGAATTCTAATCCAACTAGAATTACAACCAAAATAAAACTTAAAGACTCCCAACAGAACTAGAAGTTGTAATCCTACTAGAATTAGGATTTCAAGAGTCCGTTCGCGGAATCATATCAAAACGTGTGTATGATTGTGTATGATCTTCGAACAAATTAGTAACCAAGTAACAAGATAGTACTTAGATGCTTAATAATAAAGGCTAAGCCACCACAAGAAACAACCTAAGGTTTGAATAAGCGTAAAGGTAAGCCACTAGCAATATTCGAAGGGTTGTGTTTGCACACTCAAATTTAAAACTCGAAAAACTTTCAATACTTCACTAATGAATGAAAACGTACAACCTATACTATTTATATGAAAAGCAACTCCTACTATGCTTAGGAAAATCCCCTAAGTCAAACTTAGAAACAAACTCCAAAACAAGATGGAAATAAACACGCCAAAACAAAGATAGAAATAAACACACCAAAGCAATTAAAGATATGAAGAGTTCTAAAAAAAACTAGAACTCAACTAAGCATGCTAGGCACGCTTAACTCACGCCACTCCTAGGTTGGTTAGCAAACATGCTACCACCTTGGTAGTTAACCGCATGAAGAGTCCTCCATGCAAATCAATTGAGTCAAGGTCCAAAGTCACATTCTTATGAACAAGAGCTAGTAAACTTGCATCAACCACTCCTGTATCATCCTCCTCTTCTTCGAAAACAATTGACCTCAATTGAGCCATATCATCATCATGGACATAAGGCGCCAAGTCACCCACATTGAATGTGGCACTAACCCCATACTCTCCTGGAAGTTCAAGCTTGAAAGCTTTGTCATTAATCTTTTCTACAATCCTGAATGGTCCATCTGAGCGTGGCATTAGCTTGTTTTTGCGAAGGTTAGGAAATCTTTCCTTCCTAAGGTGTAACCAAACCAAATCACCAACTTGAAATACATGTTGCTGCCTATTCTTGTTAGCCATTTGTTGGAACTGTGGTCGTTCGACCAACACTTGGTTATCATAAACGAAATTAATGGCTCTATACAGCCATCAGACATAGCGCTAACCCACAGCCCATTCTGGGTTAGACTATATAATCTTCCTATGGATTATAGAACTAAATAACATACTCGGAGGATTACGAACAATTTTAGTGAAGTGCAGGAGGTTGAATCAGATGGGATTTTATGGGATAGATCGACCAGAGATGAAAGAAGAGTTTGATTGAGTTGGATGGCAGAGAGAGGGTAGATGATGGTGGGATGCAAGTGAATGTGAATAGCATGGTGCAATCAGACCTTATCTCGGACCATATGAATGTAATACAAACCTATGCTAATATCGAGGGGAAGCAATAAAGAGTGCTCGCTGGAAGTGTTAGAGGAAACTGGGAAGCAGGAGGTTCTTGGAAATCCTAGGCCCCCGACTTTCAATAAACCCATCATGCAGCAAACAAACATCATTTCGATAAGCAATGACAGTAGTATTATTTTTTCTATAAGGTGTACGGATTCCATGAAAAGTATTAGAAATCCCAAAATTATGAGAAAACATGTAGGAATGAAAGAAAGGAGTGAGGGAGTGAGGAGTTACCTAAAACTGGTCACAATAGTGGGAAAAAAAATTATTGACAATATGATAATTGATGATAATGGTGAGAAAAGGTTGGGGCCAAATGTTTCTGTGCATCCGGAAGGATTTGTTAAAATAGCGGAGGTTGGTTCAACCAACCCCGTTAACAACAACAAATTATTAAGATGGAACTACCAAGGGCTTGGCAACCCTTGTACGGTTACTGCTCTCTAGGATTAGTGCTCGAGAGAAAGGCCGGATATGGTGGTTTTTATGGAGACGATGATTGATGCTGGTAGATTAGAGAAGATACATAATATATGTGGTTTTGTGAACGGTGTCTATTTGAGTAGTGATGGTAGATCGGGGGGAATGTGAATCTGGTGGAGGGATGTGAATGTTGTGCCAAAATCTTATTCAACTCACCATTTTATAGCTGACATACTTGATCATAATAGTTCTCCGGTTTGGAGGGCGGTGGGAGTGTATGGTTGGCCGGAATAGGAAAATAAGCATTTGACTTGGGCTTTGATAAACGGAATTAAATTGAGTAGCTCCATTCCGTGCTTTATGTTCGGGGATTTCAATGAGATTTTGTGGAAGAAGAGAAGGAGGGAGGGGTTTCTCATTATGAATGAGCGATGGATGCTTTCAGAGGGGTTGTTGACTCGTGCGGGTTCCGTGACTTGGGCTACAAGGGGAGCAAATTTGCTTGGAAACGGGGCAATAATCCCATGACTTATGTTTTTCAGCCTCTTGACAGATTCTTAGCTGACTCCGAATGATGTAATGCTTTTCCACCTTTGATGTCCGTCACTTAGTCAATTATAAGTCGGATCACGCTCCCCTTCTTATGTCAACTTCTAACTATTATGAAAGGGGTAGAAAGAACAAACTTTTCAGATTTGAAGCACTATGGTTATCGAATCCCAAATGTAGCAAGATGGTGGAACAAGCTTGAATTGTAAGTGTGGGAGAGGAGGCGAATGTGCGGATTGAGACATGTGCCGAGAGTTTATCGTCTTGGGCTAATGGATTCTTTGGCAACATTAAGAAGCGCATAAAAGAAACATAAGAGAAGCATAAAGTGACCCAAATGCAATTGCCTGTTGTCGCTATGCTTAAATTGTGTAGTAACCTCTCTAGTGTGCTGAACGAGCTACATAAGCAAGGAGAATCCTATTTTTTTGCGCGAGCGAGAGCAAACGAGCTACGAGATGGTGACAAGAATACGACTTCCCCCAAAAAGCAAGCCAGCGAAAACAATACAACAAAATTTCGGGCTTGGTAGATGAGAATTATGAATGCCAGAACTGTATGGAAGAGATAGAAAGAATTACTGCTTCATACTATTGTGCACTTTTTTCTACTGAAAACCTTTATGACTTTGAAAATGTGCTAGAAGGAACGAGATGCCTGGTGACGGAAAATATGAATGTTTGTGTTGGCACTGAGCCTACTGAGGAAGAGATGAAAGTGGCGTTATTTTAGATGCACCCCAACAAAGCTCCAGGATCGGATGGTATTTGCATACTTTATTTTCTTAGAAATTTAAGCATATTGTCGGAGGTGATATTATATCTTTTGTTAAACAATGGTGGAGAGGGATGATTAAGCTTGAAGCAGTCAACAAAACTTGTGTGGTTTTAATTCCTAAATGCATAATTCCAAAGCGTATTACGGAATACAGACCTATAAGCTGTTGCAATGTAATATACAAAATAATCTCGAAAATGTTGGCCAACAAGTTAAAACCTTTTTCTGGGTGATATTATTTTTGTAAATCATAGTGCATTTGTGCAGAAACGTTTGATTACAGACAATGCTCTGATAGCTTTCGAGATTTTTCATGCCATGAAAAGAAAAGACAAAGGAAAGGATGGATTGGTTGCTCTAAAGCTTGACATGAAAAAGACGTATGATAGAGTTGAGTGGACATTTTTGGAAAAAGTAATGTATAGACTGGGGTTTAGTGACAATTGGGTGCGTAAAATTATGGATTGTCTCTTGAGTGTCTCTTTTGCTTTAAAGATAAATGGGTAAATTTTTGGGTCTGTTATACCATCGAGAGGCCTCCGTCAAGGTGATCCTATCTCTCCTTATCTATTTCTCATTATAGTTGATGCCTTTTCCTCTCTTCTAGCCAAAGCAGCAAGCATGAAAAGGATACATGGTGCGAAAATTTGTAATGGAGCACCAAGAGTGTTACATTTATTTTTTGCCGACGCCAACATACTAATTGCAAAAGCAACTGCTAGAGAATGCTCAGAGATAATTGATATTATCAGTATATATGAAAGAGCATCTGGTCAAAGTGTCAATCTTGATAAAACAGATGTGGTTTTTAGCAAATGTGTGGAAAGTTCCCAGAAAAAAGAGATTATAACAACCTTTGGTGTAAAGGAAGTGGAAAAACATGAGAAGTATCTGGGACTACAGACAATAATTGGTAAGTCAAAAAAAGTCATCTTTACTTCATTGAAAGAGAGGATATGGAAGACACTACAGGGGTGGAAAGAGAAGTTATTATCAAGGCCTGGGAAGGAAGTTCTCATCAAAGATGTTGCCCAAGCCATTTCCCACGTATATGATGAGCAAATTCCGGATACCAGATAGTCTAATTGATGAGATACACTCTATTATTGTTGGCTTCTAGTGGGGTTCGAATGATATGAGGCGTAGGATCCATTGGCAGTCTTGGGAATCTCTTTACAAACCCAAGAGCATGGGTGGGATGAGGTTCATGGATCTCAAGATCTTCAATCAAGCTCTCCTTGCCAAGCAGATTGAGAGATTAGAGACGGATAATAAGTCCTTGTTGCACACTATTTGGAAGGCTAGATACTTTAAACATGACAATGTCCTTCAGGTGTGAAGAGTGTATGACCCAAGCTATTCATGGAGGAGCTTGTGGAGTTCGAAGGCACTGCTTTTGAAGGGGTTGTGGTGGAGGGTGTGCAATGACCATAATATTAAAGTGTGGGAGCAAGCGTCGATTCCAGAGATCGTGGATGCACCAATCCCCCTGATTCCGGAAAAAGCTCAAGCTATATCCTCTGTGGCAGAGTGCGTTGATCATGATAGGAAGGAATGGAATGTGCAGATTGTTCGTGAGTGTTTCTTGAATGAAGATAGTGCGAGGATTCTCCAAATACCTCTCTATATCTATGAGGCGAAGGACCAACGATATTGGAGCCCAACAAATGATGTTGTTTACACTGTAAAGACCGGATATTGGGTGGGTGTGCTGGGTAGATAACAAGCCATGGCAAATGATAATGGTGATTTGTGGAAAACGGTGTGGGTTTTAGATGGTCCTCCCAAGCATTCTCATTTGTTTTGGCATGCGTGTAAAGGAGGGATGGTTGTTAAAGAACAGTTGTTCAAGAGGCACATTACACATGATGAATTATGCTCTTGTTGTGGAATAGAAGTCTAGTAGATTATAAATGTTTTGTTTGAATGTGACACAATCCGCATAATTTGGGAAAATAGCACATATGCGAGCCTTATACAAGCTGCTCCTACAGGTAATTTCGCGACAAAACTACGATGGTGGGCAAGTAAATTAAAAAAGAATGAGTTGTGTGAGATGATAGCAATAGCCTGGAGTATTTGGTTCTGCCGCAATAAGTTAGTTCATGCCCAAAAACTTTGAATGTGCAAACAGCGATAGACAACTTTTTGAAGATGGTGACTGAGGATGGTGTGTACAAGCAAAAAGGTAATTATATCTTCCCCTGCTACTCGAGAGCAAGCGTCGTCTGCAACTACATAGGTAAAGCCACTATATGAATATGTAAAGGTGAATGATGATGCTCATGTAGTGGATGGGAGGTTAGTTGCTTTGGGTGTTGTTTTCTGAGATCAAGATGGCAAAGTGATTATGGTGGCAGTAAAAAGGGTTGAGGCTAGCGGGAGTGCATCAATGGCGGAAGCAGCTGCGGCATGGTATAGACTTCAGGTGGGCAGTAGGTGTGGCTTTGACAATGTGTGGCTTGAAGGGATGCAATTAATGTGGTTATGGCAATGAACAGAGCTCTCGATGGATGTTTTCCAAATTTTGTGGGTTATGAAGATATTAGGAAGTTGTTAGTGTCATTTAATAATTTTAAATTATCTCATGTAAAGAGGAACGGGAATAATGTAGCTTATCTGGTGGCAAGATGGGATAGAAGGGGTAGTGAGGACCTTGATTTGCAATAATATCCCGTAACTTTCCTTTCAAAAAAAAAAAAAAAGTACCTCACCCTATGGAAATACCCCAAGGACCTTCGAAATATTTATTTTCTGCCTAGCTCCTCTTTCAATCTAACAAGTTCAATATTTAGTTTCTGTGATGGACGCGATGAAAGCTAGACATGTAAATGGAAGGAACATAAGGCAGTATTGCCGATGATTTTGAGCAAGAACTTCTCGGGATTTGGAAACCAATTAAGAATAATCTTACTTTGGGATCAGCGTTTGAAAAGTTAGCTTTCAAAGAGAGAGGATAAAAATTAAGGAAAGCCAGCAAATTTCGCGAGCTTCACGGTTATGGCTGAAACATAAATATGAAGCACTAAATTTAACCTTGAAATTACATTGCAGTAGAATTACATAATTCAGATACCTTGTAACAACAAACAGTGAGCCCTAAACATCCTTGCGACTCTGTAATTTAAGGAATTTAATTAATAGAAAGGAATTAGAAAATTAAAAAAGAGAAAAATTAGAAGACAAAAGAGATGAAGAAGAAGGATGACGAACCTGTTGCTTTTGACCTATGATGAATGCGTACAAGGAGACATGAGGGGCTGTGAGAAGAATATCTTCACGATCACATCTCTAAAGAATTGCAAAATTTAGTAGTTTTGTGCTTTGTGGATCCAAATTGACACCAGTTTCCCACTTTGAAGCCAAGCATTGTTTCTCGGATTGGTTGAAGAAACCCTAACAGCTTGATTGATTCATTTCTTGTGAAGGAAAGAAAGAGAAGAGAAAGGAAAAGAAGGGAATAGAAACGAAAAAAAGCCTTAATTTCCCTTGTTTGGCTTTCATTTTCTCTTTCCACCCAAATTCCTGGACTTTTGGGAGAAAAAGAAAGTGAAAATTTATTAAGAAGTGTTTCCTTTCAATTCCCTCCATTTCCTTCCACTTCCTTTCTTTTCCTTCCAAATCCTTCCTACCAAACAAGCTGTAAATCGTTACAGTTTACAAGGAAGAAAGAGAAGAGACGGGGAGGCGAGGGGAGAGGAGAGATAGAGTGAAACATAGCATAAGAGGGGTGAGTAGATAGAGTAAAAGAAGACGAAGAATCATGCGTCTTAGATTACCCAAGTCATGGCAGTAACAGCCAAGGAAGCAGAGAATGAAAAAGAGGTAGCAGGATATGAGGATCCATATTATCTATCTTCTTCAGACAATCATACCATGCAAGTTGGAGCTATGATCTTCAATGGGGGTAACTATCTTAACTGGGGTACAAGTGCAAAAATGGGTCTTGCACCTAAAAACAAAATGGGGTATATTAATGGAAAAGTACCTAAACCTAAGCTAGATTGAGCTGAGTATTTCAAATGGGACAAGAATGATAACATGGTGAGATGTTGGATTCTAAGGTCCATAAAAGAAAATATTATTGGGAGCTTAATGAACATGAAATTTGCTTAAGATTTATGGGATATAATAGCTAAAAGGTATGCTCAAAGTAATGCACCACACATCTATCAACTGAAAAAGGAACTTAATGACCCAGAGCAGGATGAAATGACTGTGTGTGATTAAGCTGTGGAGCATTGTTGAAGTGTGCTTGTGACATTGAGAAGAAAATGTTACAAATGCAAGAAAGACGAAGGTTGAACGATTTTCTCATGGGTCTGAATAGGAAGTATGGAAACATGAGAGGAAACATACTGGGTATGGATCCCTTGCCAAGTGTCAACAGAGCATATCACTTGGTTCAACAGCTTGACCTGCAGACACAGATGACAGAATGTTTCTAACCCAGTTCCCAGACAGGTGCTCTTGCTGTAAATAGGCATAGTAAGAGTCTGGGACCTCTGGTGAAATTTTAGAAGAGGGACTATAAGAACATGAGGGTGGAAAAGTTGGCTAAAAAGTGTGCGTGATTATTGTGGAATGAGGGGACACCTTCAGGAAGAATGCTATAAACTGAATGGTTACCCTGCTGATTGGAACAATAAGCCAAGAGAGAAAGGAAACATGAAGTATGCTACAAATGTGGGCAAGCAGGATGAGGAAGGTAATATGTATCAAGAAACACCATTTGATGATGGTGAAGAGGAAGCAAAGAAGCAAGATCCAACATTCATATCTGCCATAGTGCAATAGGTAGTGAAGGCTATGAATGAGCAACACACTAGCACAAGCCAGTCAAGTAACTTTGCAGGTATAATCTTAGCCTCAAATGTTGCATTTAACAATGAAATAGATGACTCTGGATCTTGGATTATAGATTCAAGAGCTAGTGGTCACATGGTAGGTAATGTGAACCTTTTTTATGAGGTAAAAGACTTGAAACAGTCCACAATGTGGGTCTTCCAGATGGAAGTACCATAATTGTGAAGAAAATAGGTATGATAAAGATATCACCTAGAATAACACTTGTGAATGTCTTATATGTGCCTGAGTTTTAGCACAATTTACTCTCTCTCGGTAAGTTGATAGAGCATAATAGGGTGAGGATTGTTGTTGATGAACATGGGGGTGTGTTCCAGGACCCTACTAGTAAGGAGACAGTAGCATATGGAAGAAAACTCAATGGTCTTTACAAGCTGTGTTTGAAGGCAGGGAAGAATGAGTAAGGAAATGAAGAAGAAAAGAAGAAAAATATTGTCTTAGATAACAAAGTTCGATGTAATGAAACTAGTATCAATGTTAGTCTAAATGTTATTCATGCTAGGCTTGTACATGGATCTTTGTCGAAATTACAACATTTAAAATTTTGTACTTGCAAGAAAGTTAAGAGTTTTGATTGTGATACTTGTTGCATAGCAAAACATCATAGATTACCCTTTCCTGTTAGTAATAGCATGGCAGGGAAAATATATGAGTTAATTCATGGGGACCTTTGGGGGCCATATAGGGTGGCAAATATATCTGGAGATAGTTATTTCCTAGCTATAGTTGATGAATATAGTATAGTCACTTGGACTCACTTGTTGAAAAGCAAAGATAAAGTGAAAGATTTGATAGCTAAGTTCTTAGCTCATTCTCAGTACCAGTTTGATTGTAAGGTAAAGATAGTGAGAAGTGATAATGGAACTGAGATAGTGAGGGAAGAATGTGAAGCACTCTTTGGTCAACAGGGAATCATACACCAAAAGAGTGTGGCTGGAGTGCCACAGCAGAACGGAAGAGTAAAGAGAAAACATAGATTTCTCTTGGAAACAGCTAGAGCACTTAGAATTCATGCAGGACTTCCAAAGTTCTTATGGGGAGAATGTATCCTTGCTGCAACACACTTGATAAACTTATTGCCAAGTAGTGTGATAGGATGGAAAACACCTTATGAGAGACTCATGAAGAAAGAGCCAAGATATGAGCACTTGAGAATCATAGGATGTCTATGCTATGGAAGAAACATCAGCAAGGGAGGTGGTCTTCAAGGAGAATGTTTTTCCTTTCTTATTGAAGGAAGGAGAAGAAAATAGCTTGAAACTTATGATGACTGAAATTCCTTTGGTTCAAGAAAAGGAAGACACAGAGATGCACCTGAATGACTGTTGGGATGAACTCTAGAGAATTAGCATCAGATCAAGAAGAAACAGATTTGCCTGCAGTTGCACAAGATGAACAGCATATTGAAACTGAAAGGGAAGTTGAGCCACCAGAACCCCAGACTGTGAGAAGATCAATCAGGGAGAAACAGGTATCTTCAAGATTGAAAGATTTTGATTATCATTTACCATGAAATCCTACACTGAACTCAGGAAACATGAGTTCATCTCTTGGTGAACATAATCTACTCCCTCCGTCCCAGAATAGTCTGAACACTTTCCTTTTATGTTTGTCCCAAATTAGTTTGAACACATCCATTTTTAGCATGGTCCAACTATGTATATTATTTCTTTTACATATCTTTGGCCCACACTCTACCTTTTACCAATAAAAAGTTACCCAACTTTCGATCTCCTCTAATAAAAAATTACCCCCCAAGTCCTATCACATCTACTTTTTAAATATAATAACATTTGATAACCACACTACAACTTATCACCTTAAACTACGTGTCCCAACAAGTATTCAGATCTTTTTGGGACGGAGGGAGTATATGATATGTAATATTATACCCCTGAATATGTGAGTTCTCTCAACAATGCTATGCAAGTGAGAGAACCATGTATTTACAAACAAGCTTCATAGAATGAAGATTGGAATAGAGCAATGGAGGAGGAATTGAGTGCATTGGAAAAGAATGAAACCTGGGAAAGGAAGGCATTGCCTGCAGGAAAGAAAGCCATATATAGCAAATGGGTTTATAAGGTGAAGCTCAATAAAGATGGTGGAGTTAAGAGATTAAAGGCTAGACTAGTAGCCATGATTGATAAGCACGAGAAAGGCAAGGACTATTAGAACAATTTCTCTCCAGTGGCCAAGTTCACCACTGTGAGGATGCTGGTAGCCTTAGCTACCCTTAAGCAATGGAAACTGCACTAACTGGACATTAACAACGGTTTTTTGCATGGGTTCATTGAAGAAGATCTCTATATGAAAGCCCCTCAAGGATGTAAAAATGTTCCTGATAGGATGGTTTGCAAGTTAAAGAATGGACTTAAACAAGCTTCAAGACAATTGAATCTTGAACTCACTAAGTTTCTTAAGGCAAGAGGATTCAGTCAATCCAAGAGACATTACTCATTATATTTGCAAAGAAACAAACGGGAAAATGTGTGCAGTACTTATGTATGTGGATGACTTACTCATCATTTGTGATGACATAACATGTACTAGTGAGTTGAAGCAGGATTTGGATCATGAATTCACCACAAAAGACCTGGGAGAAATGAGATTCTTCCTTGGTCTTGAAGTGTCAAGGACCACTCAAGGTACTTTATTGAACAAAAGGAAGTACATTAAAGAGTTGGTGAGAGATGCAGGTCTAGAGACATATAAGGAATGGTCCTCTCCTTTCCCACATCAAGTGAAGCTCTCTACAGATGAGGGAGAAGTAATGAAGGATCCAGAGACTTATAGAAGAATCATTGGGAGACTGTTGTACCTAAATATGAGCAGACCTGGCATTTCATACTCTGTTCAACAATTGAGTCAGTTCATGGGACAACCTTGAATTCCAAATTGGAATGCAGCTATACATGTTATTAGGTACCTCAAAGGTACTCAAGACTGGGGATTGTTCTATCCGTCCAACGGAAAAAGTAAGCTTAAAGCTTACTATGATGCAGACTGGGGAGCATGATCCTTTAGTGCAAGATCACACATAGGATGGTGTGTGTTCTTGGCAAATTGTTTGGTTTCCTGTAAAACCAAGAAACATAAGACTGTTTCTAAATTCTCTATAGAATTTGAGTACAGCTGCATGTCTCAAACTACATCTGAGCTAGTTTCGATAAATGGTATTTTAGAGGATCTTCTATGCACTGTACCTAAGCCTATTCCACTCTATTCTGACAATATTTCAGCACATTACCTTGCTCACAACCCAGTCTTCCATGTGAGGACTAAACACGTCAAAGTAGATTGTCACTATGTAAGGGAGCACGTAGATGCAGGCTTCTTTTCTACAGCCTTCATTAGATCTGCTTCTCAGATTGCAGACATAATGACTAAATCTTAATCTGCTCAGCAACATCTTCTTCATTGTGTCAAGTTCAGCCTTGTCTCCTCCAACCAAGTCCAACTTGAGGGGGGGGTAAAGAAATATGCAGCCTATGGCAGCTGCATACCTCACCTAAATACATCATAATGGAATCATGTGCAAACAGATCCACCTGGGATCATGTGCATTGCTGATTAACCTTATTAGCTAGTTGTACTAATTTTGTGTGCTAGTGTAGAGGTTGTTGTATAGCTGATTTTAACTAGGTTATCTATAGAGATATATATAGCTATACAAATCAGGGTTTTAGGTAGGATTTTGAGATTGTAAGTATCTTAAAAAGAGGTGCAGCCCTTAGAGAGAAAATATGCGAGTTTGAACCCCACAAAAATTTTCTTTACATTTGATAACACTAGTGCATATTTGGCCTAAAGTATCACCCCAAAAGTGTTACTTAAAGGCCTAAAAGTGTTGCTTTAGGCAATAGGTAACACTTTTGTAAGTGAAACATCAGCCTGTGCTGCCTATTCTCTAAGGTAACACTTTCCAATGCTAATGTTTCACTTTCTCAAGTATTACTCAAAATTTTCTAACGTAACACTTTTTTAAATACTAAAGTAGCATTTTTATAGTGTTACTCGTAATTTTTTATGTAACACTTTTTCATCTATAGTTTCATTTTCTATGTCATCTCTTGAATTATAGTAGCACTTTATTAGATATTATGTATCATTTAAGTAAGCATATGTAACACTTTGTTAGGTATTAGCCAACACTTCTTATTAGCTAGCTTTATTGTAACACTTCTATTTCATGTCTTATAGTAACATTTTTAATTGATCGGCACATATACATTGATAATAATAGTAAAACTTACAAATGTAAAACACGAAGAGGAAATAGAATGATATTATAGATATAAATGAGTACAAATACTCAACAATCATTGTAAAAAAATGAGCCAAATAGTATTCATCAATTGAAAACATACTACTGCGTTCAAAATATAAATAGTTAATCTAAACATTTAGTCATAATATATATAACTCTCCTAAAATAAATCCAAATCAATCTTAAGATCATTTCTTTTCTTCTTCTTCAATTCCATCTCTCTATCCATGCATGCATGTTTTCCGAAGCATCATGCCTACTTGCTACTCTAATCCATTATCTTTATCATCGTGCAGTAAGGAGAAAAAAGAATCTTCAAAGCCATATATTGTAACAGAGCTAGTAATATACTTGGTAATATAGCAAAAGATAGGTTTTTCTGGTTTGAAAAACAAAATTCAAGAATCAAGAGCACCAAACCACGGAGTTGTAATCACTGAAGTGAGTAAGAGAACACCTAGCATTCAAGACTCACGAGTCTATATCCTAGACTCCAACAATACATATGGAGGGAAAGGAATGGAAAAATTAATAGTACCAAACAAAGTAAACAGGAGTCTAATTCTTACAAATTCTTCATAGTCTGTATGCAAGTCTGAGAGCACAAAAGGGTGATGCTTCTGTTCACTTTGATATTTAGAGTGATGCTTCTGTTCACTGTGATTATGAAAAATATGGACTATGATAATAAAAAAAAATACCTTCATCCAGGTGTGTACTCATCAGTAACTTCAACCACCTTATTAGATTGCTTTCTACTTTTCCTTGAGTGAAATAATTCATAATCCATTGTAGTAACTCCCATTTCCTTCATTTTCATTTTGTTTTGTGCTATCCTCATTTCTGTGATCTATTCATAACCTACCATATTCATCTTACTTCCAATAATAAAAGAAGACAGATAGATTAGTTTCCAAGTTAGAGACCCACAGTCTAATTCTCAATCAACTAAGTTGTGTCCATGCAATAACTGAGCTAGTTAAGTTGCCAATCAAAGAATATAGAACCAGGAGAAAAGGTATACTTCTATTCATCAGATAGTGTCATTAATGACTAATGAGAATGCAAACTCTCTTGACATTTTTACATGACTTTGGCCATAAATACATGCAGATTACTATTATTTACATGCTTATTCGTTCAGGTTGAGAAAATGAAGATAGAAGAGACATGCATCAAATCACCACAGATACATATAATATATGAAAATGACCAATTGTCTAGCAAAACATGTAACACCCCAGAATTTCAAAGCGGAAAAGAAAGAAATAATAATAGTATTAATAGAACGATGGCGGAAACATCGTCTTCTGGGAATGTCACTACTACAAGAATAGTATTTAAATAACTAAGTGATAAAAACAAACATAAGTAAGTATTATAAGTTAATTAATTACTTAGATTAAAATCGAAATGAGAAAACTATCTCAAACTAAAGAGAAGTCTAGAACTAAAACCCCTAATAGATTATTTCTCGCATCTCAACCCGAGCCCAAAATCAAAGAAAATCCCACAACCACAATACTTTAAACATCACTAAGCATCAACAATGATAGTGAAATAGTTTTTACAGCACTAACAACATCAATCAAAATGTATCACCAATTAACTCCAAGGCTTATTAAATAAATGAATAGTACACAATTAATCATTTTTACATAAATCAAACATAAACATAATGATACCAATAGTACTTACAGCAACCTACTAAACACCAGCATCCAAGAACATAAAAGATCACAAATTATTTCTGATTAACAAGCTCTCAAATAATTTAGAAGAGTATCCTAAATTTCACAACAAAAACCCAATAATAATTATTAAACTAATAAGTTCGAGCAGTAAAATCACACAAAAATTATCATATGACCCTAATCACTCTACTGACATGGTACAAATTTTATTTATAATTTTCGGACTCCAAAAGTAATTTTAAAAGTTAATATACAGATTACTCAATAAAGCCTATATAATAACTAAAAAATATAATAAGTTCGAGCAGTAAAATCACACATAAATATTTTTAGAAAAGAAACGAAGAAGAAAAAGTTCGTAAATAGATAGCCAAATCAATTTAAATAGAGGTAACCATACGGGCTTATACTCCACTTAAAGAGATAAGAACACTTTAATAAAGAGTAGCTAGCTGCTTTATTAAAATAGCACTTACGAACACAAGTCATGACATATGTTATAAGAGCGTACGCCTCCTAAACATATATATGAAAATTAAAGTTCGCAAAAGAAATTGAAAACTTTAAAATAAATTTCACAACGACGAAACACTAATAATAAATAGGCGATAAAGTAATAAATTATTAACAACAATTATAAAATTTGCTAAGTCGACACAATTGTGCATGGAACGACCCACTGCAATCTAGTATCAACAAAACAATATTTGCAAGCCTTCTTATCAAATCGACATTTGAGTTTAGTGGAATCACCCAATATAAACTTAATGTCAACTCAAAAAGGAAATTAAATCAAAACAGATAAAATGCGCCAACTTATCAAATTGACATACAAGTCAAAGGAATCACCCATTATGACTCAATATCAACTCAAACAAGTTTAAAATTTAGACTTATCAAATTGACATACAAGTCAAAGGAATCACCCATTATGACTTAATATCAACTCAAACAAGTTTAAAATTTAAACTGAGTATATAAATTTCATTTTCAAAGAATATAAAACAGATCAGTAAAAATCAGACAATTAAATAAGAAGTAATGAAAACAACCAAAATTTTGATATGAAATGAGAAAGCACTAAATATTTAAACAAGAAACAACAAATAGTAAACGAGATCCTTTCACGTATTTGAGTTCGAAAAATAATGCTAATAAGAAAAGTGAATTAGTAAGTAAAATAAAAGTTGTTGAATGCTAACCTTTAAAACAAAATAGTTTACATCTACTTTTCAAACTAACACCAAAACAACTCATTAGGGTACTTTTATTTTCAAAGACTACAAAACTTATTACCATAATTAAAGGCTAAATAAGGATTAACATGAAAAATAAAAATATTAAAAGGAAAATATTTATAAATATAGATCGTCAAAGACAGTAAGAGAAATTTGAAGAATATCTTGAAAGACAATTTCAAAACCCCTTTCTAATTCCAAACCATTATAAAACAATTGAAATTAAACGTTTTTCAAAAGAGTATATCAAAATATTAACAATAGGAAAATTATAAAATAACTCTAATATAGGTATGAAATTTATTAAGTTCAAAGATCTAAAATATAATTTGGAATATAAATTCAAATTAGAAAGTTTTGTAAATAATAAAACAGATACGTAGTACTCACATAATAAACAACACTTAATTGAAAAAGAACAGAAAGTATATACTGTCTCACATAATAACATATACTATCAAGCAACTACCAAATAAAATAAAAGCAATGCAACACATAAGACTATATTAAAATAAAATTAAAGCTTATTTCTAGATTGCAAAACACAAAACAAATTAAACACAACAAAACCGAGAAGGCTATAAATTACTTCGCTTTCGCTCGCACTCTGATAAAAGAGAAAATAAATTACATGTAAGAGACCCTGCAAATAAGATTAGCAAACTTGGTAGACTAATTCCACCAATAATATAAATAATTATACATATAACATATGCTCCATAAGCATGAGAGCACACCACATTCCCATAAGGCTTCCCTTTACTTACTCTACCCATCACACTCTCATTATAGTGAAACAACTAAACTTAACTCTAAACAAATTTTATATCCTATGGCTAACTAATAATTCTAAAGAATCATTAGCAACACTTTTTCAGAGTTTAGGAGCGTTTTGCTCTGATACCAACTGTAATACCCCAGAATTTCAAAGCGAAAAAGAAAGAAATAATAATAGTATTAATAAGACGATGGTGGAAACATCGTCTTCTGGGAATGTCACTACTACAAGAATAGTGTTTAAATAACTAAGTGATAAAAACAAACATAAGTAAGTATTATAAGTAAATTAATTACTTAGATTAAAATCGAAATGAGAAAACTATCTCAAACTAAAGAGAAGTCTAGAACTAAAACCCCTAATAGATTATTTCTCGCATCTCAACCCGAGCCCAAAATCAAAGAAAATCCCCATCAACAAAACCTGCAAAATATACAACAAATATCCACAACTACAATACTTTAAACATCACTAAGCATCAACAATGATAGCGAAATAGTTTTTACAGCACTAACAACATCAATCAAAATGCATCACCAATTAACTCCAAGGCTTATTAAATAAATGAATAGTACACAATTAATCATTTTTACATAAATCAAACATAAACATAATGATACCAATAGTACTTACAGCAACCTACTAAACACCAGCATCCAAGAACATAAAAGATCACAAATTATTTCTGATTAACAAGCTCTCAAATAATTTAAAAGAGTATCCTCAATTTCACAACAAAAACCCAATAATAATTATTAAACTAATAAGTTCGAGCAGTAAAATCACACAAAAATTATCATATGACCCTAATCACTCTACTGACATGGTACAAATTTTATTTATAATTTTCGGACTCCAAAAATAATTTTATAAGTTAATATACAGATTACTCAATAAAGCCAATATAATAACTAAAAAATATAAATAAACGCCCAAAAATTACCAAAAATTTACACAACATGAATAAACTCACGAAAATAAATATTATACAAAGAAATGAATTTTTTGGCCTCCAGAAATAATTTTCATGATTTATATACTGACAGAAACGAAATTGTAAAAACAGATATATCAATTAAATAAACCAGTATACAGTAGAAAAAAATTATTCTAAGGCATGGAATACATACTATGCATACAACATGATCTAAGAAAAATAATTTCAGAAATTTTAACATCCGTTTAATAATTATTATGCAATTTAGCCAAAAAAGTACAAAACACTAATTAAATCAAATAAATACCAAAAATCATACGAAAATTATTTTTCTCTTTACAGTAATCACACAGCATGCATCATGTATATTCATGTTAAATTTCGTCAATAATTTCATTCAAAAAGTATTTTAAATAATTCCTAGCGTAATAATCTAATACCGAATAATACCCTAATCTCTAGCGTTCTAAGATAACTACTAGTTACCTGGAACGTCGGGAGGAGAGGTGAGTCTAAAGACATAGTTAAGAGCTACGCATACAATCCAATTCCTCTTCTAACCCCAAGGCACAACGAACGAGAATTGAAGCAACCAGTCACTAGGCATTTTCTTCTTGAACGTTGATAAATCTCATGTCACACTGCTCTGTTCCGACCATGATTCCCAGTGATCAAAAGCACATATTCTAAATCGCTCCGGTCAGAGTGTAGAACAAGATGTTATAAACGTTCTGTCCAAATATGAAGACGATCCAACGGTTAGATCACCGGCTACGGTTATTTTCGTGAAGGTGTGACAGGAAAAACCGGGTTGAACCTTTCTATTCTTTTCCTCTTCCTTTTCTCTCTTTCTTTTCTTGAAAACGGTGAGGGTTAAATGCAAATGATGCTGAACTTCTTTTAATAAAAATCAGAATTTTATGGCAAGGAAAAATGAAGGGTTTAGGAGAAATGATTAGGGGGGTTATGGGGGTTACAATCTACCAAGAGTCACCAATTAAAAGAAATGAAATAAAAGAGGAGAAACTTCTTCCTTCTCCCTCCCCATAGCCGGCTGTCCAAGCCCAAGTACACCAAGAAGATTTCGGCCCAAGTCATCAAAGGTCCATGCATCAAAAGTCCGTCACGCGATAAATCGATAAATTCCTAAATCGCGCCTAAACTTTGAAAATACTTAATAATGAAAATAACTCTAATAAATTATATTATAAATATATATATAATAAACACATTAACACGCCACATGCGATGCAACATTTCATCACTCAAATCGGTCCAACATTGTTACAAAAATGCTACGCGGCAAAAAAAATGCATCCTAAACGCCTAAATAAATAACGAAACTAATATAACCTTTAAAATAAATAACTAAAAACTTAAAATAAATATATATACATATATCACATCATATAAATATATATACACATTTTCACAACACGTTCCAAAATAATCTAAATAGTAAATTATTTATTTTTACGAAAAATATCATTTTAATGTAAGCAAATACCAAAAATAAAGAGTGAAAATTACGGGGTGTTACAAAACTCCTCTAAATTCCAAAACAAGAAGATAATTATGATTTTTTTTTCCTGATTTTAAAAGACAAAACTTGGTTTCTACAGTGAAATCAACTTTGATAGAGGATCTCTATGGTGAAATTGAGATATTGAAGGGGGTAAGAAACTCGTGTTTGGGAACTGAGTTACTGGTCTTATTTGATTGTACTTAGCTGAATATGCAATCTACTTTTAGAGGTTTATGCGGCACGAAGAAGAACAAAGTATACATTCCAAAAGATTGTTACTACCAGGAAGAGAGTGAAAGGAAGGCATTGCAACTCTCTTTCTCTGACTGCTTGATAGTTTCATTAGTGTTTTCCAGCTGGTTAGTATATATTATGCCATCAAGTAAACTGTTAACTGCAGGTTATAATGTGAATATATTCTATCTAGTGCTTGTGGTCCAACAACACGTCAACACACTACTATTTGGGCATTTTTTTGTCCGCATATCCGACAAGATTGAGCAAATGTGAATTACATTTCAGAGCCAGCATAATGTATGGTACTTCCTCCTTAAAATTCGAGATTTTGCATCTATTTAGGTAATTGCAATCTAAATCAGATTTTTTCCATTCGAATAGCAAAGTGAAGAACTGCAAGGTAGATATGCAGCTCAGGTTCAAGAATGCTCTAATTTGAGTAAGAAGCTGGAAACAACACAGGTGATGCATTTTTACTACTGTTAGATTAGTCAAAAGTATATATGTATAGTTGAGAACACTAAGCCTGATCCCAAAATCATAGTAATAAAGCAACAGGAAGAAAATGAGAAACATACGGTATTAAAAGACCAAATCCAAGCTGAACTAAAGGAGATATTTAAAAAGACGAACCCTTATCAGCCTGCCAGGCTGCCCCCCTGGACATCAACCCCCTGCCATAACCTGTGCTGCCTGCCAGCCACCCCCCCCTCGCACAGCAACCCCCTGCATGAAATCACTGTCTTACACGTAATATAGAAAAATATGCTCCATATATTCGAGTTATGCGTTGTGCTTACATGTAATCACTGTAATACAGCTAAAACTAAGTTCAATAAACATACCAATAGACAAAAAGAGCATACATGACCACCAGATCATAATGCAGCTAGCAGCAGCAATATTAGACTAATCTTTGTTACTCAAGACTTAATAGAAGTATTACTGCAAGTATAAAGTCAAATCATTCACTAGAGGAAAAAAGCCCAAGGGCTGCAGTCAAAAGGGGCCCAAGGGCTGCGTTTTTTGACCGCAGCCATTAGACTAGCAGCCCTTGGCATTTAGGAAGGGCTGCGGTTAAAAACCGCAGCCCTTAGCACGTTAAGGGCTGCGGTTTTTGCCCTGACCATAGCCCTTGTGACCCAAAAAAAATAAAAAAAATAAATTTTTTTTTTTTGCATTTTTTTAGTCCTAAATGATCCAAAATCAGTTACATATATATAAAAGTATCACTTCTCATTGCAGTTCATGTTATTTATACACATATAAAGAAAATATTGACTAAGTTACATTTTAGTATCAAAACTAGTGTAACAAAAGATAGAGAGTTCCTTCACTTGTAATCTTCAAATTGATACCACCCATTTGTGTGCTTTGATGACAATGTAGATGAGGAATCTGTTTTGGATTTAGCCATGGTGAACCTGAACCAGAACCAGGACTGAGATCAGAGGGTGATGCAGGACACACCTCTGCCTCTGATGATACCAAGGCATTTTGAGCCCTCTGCTGTTCTTCTAAGATCTTCTGCATGTAACGTTCGTGCAAAGATTAGTAGCCATTATGGAAAAGATGCAGAGTGCAAGCTACAAGCAGCAGATAGCAAAATATTACTCCCTCCATCTCCTATTGTTTTCACAACAGGGTTAGGCAAGCCAAAATAGATTAGCTATGCTATTTTGATTTTGACAAAACTAGGGCCTGTATTATTTTTAGGAAGAGAGAACAATAAAGCATCCATTGATATTTGTGCCTTCTTACATTTTTCAGATCAGATGAAACAGATTTTTAAAACAAGAGTGAAATGGGGGTGTGCAGCAGGAGGTGTGCGGGGGGAGTGCGGCGGGGGTTGGGAAGGCAAGGCGGGGGAGTGCGGCGAGGGGGCAAGAATGGGGGAGGGTTGGGGGTGGGCGGGGGTGTGTGTGTGGGGGGGGAGTGCAGCAGGGGGAGGGCGGGCGGGGGCTAAGGAGGCTAGGAAGGGTGGGGGGGAGTGCGGCAGGGGCGCAAAGAATGGGGGAGGGTTCGGGGGTGAGCAGGGGGTGTGTGGGGGGGGTGCAGCGGGGAGGGCGGCGGGGGGCTGGGGAGGCTAGGAAGGGTGGGGGGGGAGTGCAGCAGGGAGCGCAAAGAATGGGGGGAAGGGTTTGGGGTGTGTCCGGGTGTGTGTGTGGGGGGGGAGTGCAACTGGGGGAGGGCGGCAGGGGCTGGGGAGGCTAGGAAGGGTGGGGGGGGAGTGCAGCGGGGGTGTGTGGGGGGGGGAGAGTGCAGCGGGGGAGGGGCGCCAACGTTATCGTGATTTTGTTATCACCGCTGAATACTCGTCTCGCACTAGCGTTATCCGATATATCAACTCCATCTGCATACAGTGATTCAATTATCTTTGCTACATTTTCAGCCAATTCACCAGACTGTCAACTAAAAAAGAAACGGGTTGAGCCAGCATAGTATTTTATAACAAAGGAAATTTCCTGACCATTTTACTGAATCTGAGAGATCCTAAACCATTACTTCAACTTTTTGATGGTTGTATGGAGTATCTTGAGATATCTAGACACAATTTGAAGTTAAAAACTAAGCCTTTCCTAATAAACATGAAGCCAGCACTAATATCAAGTAGTACTTATTTGCTAAAATCATTTGAGCATCCTAGAAGGAAGGGGGAAAACTTGTCTGGAACAAAAAGAGGAACTATACATTTATCTAGACAGATTACTAAGTGATAGGAAAAGAGAATAAAACGAAGTAAACTATTGAGCAGAACCCACAAATCAACATTGTAAGGTCTGTAGGGAAGGATTCAAGTAGCCAGAGTTCTAGGAAAACAATATGCACTCATGTCTTGAAATGATAGACTAGTGAAGTGGAGAATCCTTTTCCCCACAAATACAAACAATAATTTGTGTTTTCTGCATGTTCTCGCACCAAATCAATAACAATAACAGCAGCACCAACACAAATAAAGGCAAAAAACAATTCAACCAAACCAGCACCATGATCCCAAGGGGGCTACAATGCCCATACTAATTCCTCGAACAATCATCTTCAACTAAGGGAGAAAGGGGGGTAAATAAGGTTCATCCTCGAACAATCAACTTCTGGGTAAAAGGGTTCTAATTTCTAAAACATAACTTGAAAAAAGAGAGCACAAAAAAAGCGTTCGAATAAAACATACATTTTCTCATACTCCAAAGATACATTACAAGTCAATATGTAACAATTCTCTCCTTTTCGATTCGTATCCAGGGTCCCTCCACTGATACAGAAATCAATATATCAGATTTCCAAGTCAAGTATATGCAGTACCATATTCCAGATAAAATTTGAAGTTTTCTTTATATTTTAGTTAACAGATAAATTGATAAACACAAAAATCAAAAATACAAATTGCAGACAAAAGTATAATATGAAGGGAAAAGCATTAGATTTAGGCAAGTATGGAAAGCAGTCAACACTTAACGAGAAACAGATACACAAAATACAAATTGCACTTCTAAAATTCAGGAGAGGCGCTCGAAAAACAAGATCTTGCCAACTCAATCCAGTGACATACCCATATACTTCCTTATAATACAAAAAAGTTCCTAATAATTTGATATTCAAGTAAAGACAGCACTAGAAGCTGTCTGATAATGTCTCAGTTGCAACTTGCAAACAGTAAGCTTAGAGATCTAGATATTGTGCAAGTTGAAGAAATGAAAGCAAAAGTCAGAAAAATTCCCCAACACATCACAAGTTGGGAGGAAAACAGAAATGTGGAAATAAGAGAGGCATAGATATAGTTTTCCTAACATCTCAATAGATGATTACATTGTACAAGTTGCAAAAAAAGCAAAGAAAAACATGGGAGGAGAGAGAAACATACATATTTGCCACATTTAACATCTGAATATATTATAATGAAGTCCCCTTCTTGGAGTCCATTTGATCTTACAAAATCCCTTGAACACCAAAACATACATACCCATTATTTCAAAGAAACATGGAAAAAGAACAGACAAAGTTTAAGTACTACAACTTACAAGTTGAAAGAAAAGAAATATGGTACCTGTGTTCTCAAGGAGATACATCCTACTTTTATTGTTAGGCCAAAACCTGACACTCCAAAAAGAAACAATTAAAACATTTTGTCAGGCTTGACCATAATCAAATATAGCCAAGATGTAATTAGGTTAATGAAGACATTTATTGATCGAACGTTAGGATTATATGGTACCAAGAAGCATTGAGCAGCTAGCTAGACAACATACACAACAACACATTGATCTGCACAGCTCTATCATACCTGGTATATCCATTGATTAAGCAATGGAGTAACTGCATCATCTCTTCGATCCAATACAAGTAACAATGTTTCTGATCTCCTAAAATCAAAAGATCACTTTCTTGATGATAGTTGATACATCAAATTCTGTAACGAAAAGTTTAACAATATTATATTGCTTAGATACCAACCTCAAAGGAAAAACCGAAAAATGCTTAAGGGACTTCCGGGGAGTATTAAAGGAAAGCTAGAAACTAACACAGAACCACCAAGTATTTGAATCAAAGAACGTCACTTGTATCTTAGCCCTACAAGCGACTCGAACAGGGACACCATCACCTCTTTCATTGGACTAAGAACCCACACAACTAAAAGTTAACCACGTTTTTAACATCAATACAACTGAAAGTGGACATCAAGGTTTTCAACAGAATCATTAACATCTGAAGCATAAGAAAGTGCCTTTTCTCTAAAGAATTCTTCAACAGCTTAAAGATTAATAAAAACAAGGAATTCTTATGCTTTATCATAACAAAATGAGATTCTAAACTAGTACTTCGCCGCTGCCGATCACCTGCTGAGCATAGAGCTCCCTACCAGATAACCGAAATTACAAACTTATAATTATATAGAATTTTAACTACTTAACAAATGAATTGAACAAACAAATCAATGACAATAATAACGAATTTTCATTGAGAATTAGATTACTAGAGTTCAATTTTTTTTAAAAAAAATCACAATTAAAAAGAAAGAAAAAAATTTCTCGATTCATAACTCAATTTCACATACGAAATCAAATTGATTTCAATACATAGATCATAACCATTCATGTCACAATTGACAATATATATAACAAAGCATGCAGTTGATAACATATATAACAAAGCATAAAAAATTCATAATTGAAACCTTAATTTTCATTTTTCCCTTTTCCAATTTGTTTTAAATAAATAAATTGAGAAAGAAGTGAAGAAGACTAACCGTTGAAGAGGCGGTGCAGGAGAGGGAGGTGTGAAGTGAGGGATTTGCAGTTTTGAAGGCAACTCTGAAAGTTTTATGCTGTTTTTAGCGAACACTTCATTGATCCTTTTCCGATCCACAGCTCCCATCTCCGCTTTTGATCCACGGTCTTCGTACATCTCTTTCTCTCGTCTCCTCAATTTCTTTTTTTTTTTTTACGGAAAGCTTCAATCAAAATCACTTACTTCTTCGCTCACTAATTATCCACTTATCACAACAAAACCTTCAATAATCGCTAACTTCGAGCTCGATTGATTCACAAAAATGGAGGACGAAACGAAGAAAACCTAAAATAAGAACCCTAATATTCGGTAACGATGAAGCCTGAGATGGATGAAGTTAAATTAGGGTTCTTGGTGATCGAAAGAGAATGAATCGGCGAAAAGGAGGAGAGAGATTAGGGTTTAGGAGAGAGAAATAAAGGAGGAGGTAAGAAAGAGAGGGGCGGGGTGTGACTGTTAAGGGTTAGTCTATTATTTTCGCTGTTTGAGGAAGGAAGAAAGGAAGGAGGAGGGAATGAATTATAAACGCGGGAGAAAAAGAATAATAAAGCCCGAGGGCTGCGGTCAAGCCCAAAACCGCAGCCCTTAAAATAAGGGTTGCGGTCAGGCCTACAACCGCAGCCCTTTTGTTGCAGCATTTGACGTTTTTTCCTCTAGTGATTGCCACTTCAACATGGGTATGGAATATAGATAAACTCTTCAGTTCAAACCGAAAACTTTGAAAATTTAATATATTCACCGAGACTGCACTTAGACGTAAAGTCGTGTTTGACAAAAATTGTTTAGTCCAAGTAAGATATTAGATACCATTTGAGCTTCATGACAACACCTTCTAAAGAATTGAGTGTCGTGAAAGTATGACTTTTGATGAATTGATATCATTCAAATGACAATGGACTAGAAATTGCAACTAATGGGATAAATATTTAAATGCAGCTATACGATATAGAAGTAAAAATAAATTTGCCAGCAACTATCGATTTCAAGAGCAATCAAGTCAGCAAATACTATGGGGAGCTATATGGTATTACTCTCACTAACTACCACAAGATGATTCTTACTTTTTTATGTTTGACTATCATAGTGTGACAATAATGATATGCTCGGAATGCATTACCTTAGCAAGTTTTGTGACATAAAAAGCTGCCAGAGCTATCACTAATAATCCCTGCCCAACGTCACTCATATACTCCTAGCCCCTGCAGCAGCATATTGATAGTATGTCGTTAATTTACTCCTACCCCCCCCCACCCTAAAAAACATCAAAACTCCAATAAAATTTGTAATCATCTGAAGTAACGAAATTCAACATTGTCTCAGCAAAATTTCTCATCAATAAAACATCTTCGACATACAGGAGGAAAAATCTCAATTCAGCTATAATGTTATGAGAAAGGGCTCAATGCTTATCACATTCAAATTCAAGTAATCTTCTACAGCAAGTACATATTATTTCCCTTCCCCACCTCATAAAAAACTGATTAGTCATAACTAATCCAAAAATACAAAAGCTTTAAGAAAAAAAACATACCCATAAATTTCTTTTTATCTGGGAACACTGATAATAGCTCTAGCACCCACCCCACCCTATCAAGATTTTGAACCACATCAACAGCCTTCAACCCTCCTTCCTTCCGAAACGCCTCCACCATTCTCCCCCAATCTTACTCCCCTACTCCTTCCCATTCGTCAATGCAACAGCCGTAGGCCCTGCCCCACTAATAGCACACCTGAACGCTCCCCCTTATATCGTCGCCCTCTTCACCGCCTCCATCCATGGAACCAACGAAACCAGCAAAGGATCCATTATCTTATCCCTGGACAACACCTTCCCCAACCCTTCCACGTTAAATTAACCAGCAAAAAAACCCAATACAACAACATTAAAATCTTCAATTCTATTAGAAATAAGAACAACCTAATACAATAGCAACATTAAAATTTTCAATTACATACAAATTGAGCAACACTATCACCGAAATTATACATTGAACATAATAAATTGTCAAATAAAACAAAAAAAATCGAACAATAATATTTAATAGCTTGAAAAAATTCGAATCAAAACTAACCGCCTAGAAGAATGATGAATATTGAACGCCCATGGAAGCCGTCGGATTTTGGATCGGTGGTGAATGAACTACGTGCAGTGCGTGGATGAATACCTCCCTCGACCCACGGTGATGAACAAATTCAAGAACATAAACTTTTTTTTTTAAAGGAAGAACCTAAACATAGGAGTACAGTACTTTGCAAATTGAAAATTATTGTGTTTTTGTGGACTTATTATACTTGGCATTAAGTCAAAAAAAAATTGACGGGGTTGGGATTACCCAATTAATTTAAAATGAGTTTTGTAAGTATACTACTTCTAAAAGACATTAATAAAAAAATAAAATTATAATATTATATTAAAAACATTACTCATTTTCAAAAAAAATTATTTATACTCTTAAAAAAACTTATCTATTCTAAAGTGTTACTTTAACATGTGTTACAAATATGAAAGTGTTACCTATCGTAAAGTGTTACATCAAAATGCTACTCAATTGAAAAGGTGCTACATCAAAGTGTTACTTACATTAAGTGTTATATATTAATAAAGTGCTACCAAGGTGTTACTTACATATTTGAGAAAATTGAATTTTGAAAAGTGTTACCCTATACATAGAGCTGTCAATTCAGTTACTCGAGTCGGGTTCAGGTTGGGTCATCTCAGGTTTCAGGTCATGTTCGGTCAGGTCGTGTCAGGTCTATAAATCAAACAGGTCGGGTGCAGGTCGAGAACGGTCGTAATTCGATCAGGTCTGCCTCGGGTTGTTTCTTCTTTCAGGTTCGGTTGGGTTCGGCACGGTCAATTTCGGGACAGGTCATTTTTCGTGGTCATGTGGTGTCAGGTCAAGTTTATTACAGGTTTATAGCTGGTGTTTTCAGGTTCAGGTCAAGCGTGGGTCGAATACTTATCAGGTCAAGAGAATAACGGTTTGGGTCAGGTTCGAGTCAAGTTCAGGTCGTTAGTTATTGGGTTGTGCCATACTTGGTTTCGGATCGCTTCGGATATGGAACTAGTCATGAAACTTGTGTGTCACTGCTTCAAAATTTTTTCATTATTTAATATTTCATTGAAAATCAATGCTTGAATAGTTCATCTAGTTATATGCCTTTTTCTAATAATGTTAGTTTATAATTTATGTTACTATGTGGTGAAATCAATGACAAGTCGAGTTATCAAAAATCAACATGTCGGGTAACATGTAGCAACAAGTCAGGTAAAACCATGTACCAAGTCGCAACAAGTCTTGTAAATCAAGTAACAGGTCGCAACAGGTCGGGACAATAACAGGTTGAGTCGAGTTATAATCGGTTTCAGGTCCTAATTAGGTCGCGTGTCGAATCGGGTTCAGATCGTTGTCAGGTCTGCTCACTTCAGTTATCGGTCTTTTTCGGGCGGGTGTCGGTTCAGGTTTAGGTCATAGATTGTGAGGTCAAGATCAGGTATCAGTTATTATCAGGTCGGGTGCAGGTCATGTTTCAAGTGACCTGTTTTACCAAAATTTCAGGTGCAAGTCGGTTACAGATCATTACAGGTCCAGGTCGGGTTGTCAGATCAGGTCATTTTTTGACAGCTCTAGGCTATACATGTTCCCTTAGACCAACTTTCAAAAAGTCTAATACTTTGTTTATTCTTACTGCACTACTGTATATTAGATATAGAGTACATGGCTTAGGTAGGTACTGTCATTGTGGCTAAGATATGTATTGTAGTTCATTCTTCATGCAATCTATTTTTCTAAACTTCCATATGTTGCATTTCAGTCACAGTTTTTTTTTGTAAAGAACTTTAACATCTAGACAGCTGGTGATATTTTGTTGAAGCGTTAGTGAAAATTATTCCAGTTGTAGAACGGTTGGCTTCCTTGAGAAGAGTGCGCCAAGAAATGGTGTTGACGTCCGCTAGTGAATAGCTACAAGGAAGCAAACATAAACTACCCTCGAGGAGAAGCAAGGAAACCTCCCTCCGACGCTCAAGTCAGTATTGGGTCCAATTAGGGTTTAGAGAGAGAAAGTAGAGAGAGATAAGAAATTAGTGTTGAGAGAATGTACCTCCAGAACAATACTACTGGGTTATTTATAGGAGTACTATTCTTATGACAGGGTGCATAATCCTTTTACACATGTATGGCTGTGATATGCCTGACACAAGAGAATTTTCCTCTTCTTTTTCTTATCAGGCGACCGCCAACAGTATTGCCAGACCACGTTGCTGAACTGACCTCAAGCGTTGTTGATGATATTTCCTTAATCACGTGCATATGATGTTCGTGGACATCCTTAATGGGACCGCTAACATACTTGGGTTATACCCATTCAACTAGCCCCCCCCCGAGCATCATTTGGGGATTTTGACCATTAATGATGTTGCCTGGGACGCGAATGATATTGTCATATTTTAACATTTTGAGAAGTTAATCCGTTGGATGCCACGTGTTGCTTCAGGGAGTTGAAGGATTTTGACAAGTTCATCATTACCTTTTTCGAAAATCCCACCCATTACTATATTAGGGTTTGGTTGCGTTTGACACTTGGTAGAGATTTGAGGGGGAAGTTGAGAAGTTTTTACTCTTGGCCGTCTATTCAGCACATATATAGGACTGACTGTCCTTTTTTTTAAGTTTTTCATCTTATTTTCTCAACTTCCTCTTCTTCTTCTTGGCTTTTCTCTTGTTTTTCTGACGAACCTCCATTCTCGAAACTTAACTTGCTTGAAAACCGACCTTTCTTCACCCAAGTTACTCCAAAAAGTGACCAAAAATCTTCGTTTACACTTTCTGGTACCGGTTCACTAAGAATTTCGCCTTTTTCCGACGATTTTTTTCTGGGTTTCTTGTTGGTTTGGAGATCATCTGTTTTCGGTGATTTTCTGGTCAAAGCTCAGATTTTTCTGCATTTTCTTGCTTTTGGAAACTTTGCTCGTTCGTTTTCGGTGACAATTACCGCCTATTTTCATTTTTTTTCCGGCGAGTCCTTACTTCCAGGTATTTTTCCATTTTTCTCCGTTTTTTGTTAAGTTTCTTCTTTTTATTTCCGTCATGTCTGATCAGTATATCTACTACATAATTGGCTTTAAGTAACACCCAAAAAGTGCTACTTAAAGTGCTTAAAGTGTTACATTAGATAATAGGTAACACTTTTTTGGGTGTTACATCTGCCCGTGTTACCTATGCTATTAGGTAACACTTTCGATCACCTATAACACTTAAACAAATGTTACTTTAGATTTGTTTATGTAACACTTTTAATACCTATTGTTACACTTTTAAAGTGTTACCCCGAATTTCTTATGTAACACTTTTCATATTATTAGTAACATATTGTTGTGTTACCATAACCTATAGTAACACATTATTAGACATTACATATCACTTTTTACCAGTTTAAGTAGCATCTCGTGTGTTATTAGGTAACACTTTTGTGTCATATTCTATAGCACCTTATGGGTGATTAAGTAACAGTTTTCTTTATTAGGCATATGTGTGTGTTTGTATGTATATGTGTGTGTGTGTGTATATATATATATATATATATATATATATATATATGAATTGACAATTATATTATAATTATTATAGAATTTTGTACACCTATTAGTGATACTTCCATAGATAATAAACTAATGAAAAATAATGTATTCTCAATTCAAAATCAAAATCATCCAACAAGAATGTATTCATATGGTAATCTAAAACTAGATCTAGTAGTCATATATCTCTCCTCCATCTTTTATCATCTCGCCATATGCATCCATTTGCCTAGCGGCCTCGATGTCATGAGTTGCTACTCCAATTCGTCATTTTGATTCTCTTGATCCTGTAATAAAAAAATATTAAGATGAAATCTTTAACAACAGTATTATAGAGGCTTGTTAATTATATTTGAGAAGTAGATAAGCCTACGAAACACCTTATCCTTCTCTTGATCACTAGTGCCTTCAATGATGCTCTGTATGAATAACTGATAAATTTTCAAGTGAATGAGCCAAACCAGCAAACATCCCTGGTTCAAGTTGTTGCTCGAACGTCTTAATTACTTCTCTAAAAGTGTCCTCTACAATTTGGTCTTTATATGATTGCAAAAACTCATCTGGAATGACTACACCACCCATATAAGCTCCCTTACTCTTTCCTTTGATTGAACATTTCTTCAACTTTTCTGATTTATTCATAACTTTATAATACGCATCATCTCCATCAATTTGACTTTCCTTTTGGAATTCCTCCATCTTATCTTATAATGACAATATAAAAAAAATTTACACAGTTTGAGTAAACTCAGCATATTTTAGCCTAATTGTGTGATTTGTGCAGCAAAATTTTTGAAATACAAACAACACTCTTCTAGTGTTTTTTTTTTAAAAAAAAAAACACATGATTTGATGGATCTAGAATAAAATAAAACTTACAATGTTCCTTTGAATAGGCTCAAAGGATGTTTTGTAGTTTTTGCCTGCTTTCCTTTTTCGAGTTTCTTTATACAATAGTGCTTCTGACGGTGGCTTTTGCTCAGCATCTTGTTGTTGCGAGCTCGGAAACACATTATAAAGAATAAGTAATACTTGGCAATACAAAAGCAGTTTAACCTTCTGTCATTGCTAGAGGGAAAGTGCTTACTGAAACCTAGCTACAGGAATTGAATTTAGTGTTTAGTGATGATGAAATTAAAAGTGCACTATTTTCAATTTCAAATGATAAGTCACCTGGCATAGATGGCTATTCTAGCTATTTCTTTAAACATAGCTGGAATATAATTGGGAGAGATGTGACAAATGCAATTCATGATTTTTTTAGACATGGAAGATTGTTGAAAGAACTGAATGTAACATCCATAACTCTGATCCCAAAGGTGAAAAGTCCAGCTGCTGTTGGAGATTTTAGGCCCATTGCTTGTTGCTCAGTTATTTACAAGACTATTACTAAGCTAATCTGCTCTAAGCTTGGTAAGATCTTGCCATGTCTTGTGTCCCAGACACAAGGTGATTATCAGTAACATCTTGCTGTGTCAAGATTTGGTGAAGAGATTTGGGAGGAATAACAACTAGGTTAAAGGTTTGTTGATGAAGGTGGATCTAAAAAAGGCATATGACTCAGTGGAATGGGCTTTTGTTCATGAGTTGCTGCAACATTGAAAATTTTCAGCTTATTTTATGACTTGTATCATGGAGTGTATCACTACACCCAAGTTCACTTTGTTGATAAATGGCAATACAGAAGGGTTTTTCGCAGCGAAAAAAGGGATGAGATAGGAAGATCCCATGTCTCCCCTAATTTTGTACTTTGCATGGACTACTTAACAAGAATATTGGCTTACATTGGTGAGTTACCTGAGTTTAAGTTTTTCACAGGGTGCTCAACTCTTAAGATTGATCATCTCTATTTTGCAAATGATTTAATCTTGTTCTGTAAAGGTCAAGCAAAGTCTGCCTATCTCCTCTTACAAGGCCTTAAGCTCTTCATTGAATCCACATGCTTACAAGCAAATAATTCTAAATGTGCATTGTATAGCACTGCTATGGATGAAGCTGAGATTACAAGAGTAGAGCAGTTCTCAGGTTTTAAAAGAGAAAGCCTCCCTTTCTGGTATCTTGGAGTTCTGATAAGCTCCAAAACACTAAAAGCAGATGATTGTGAGCTCCTTATTGAAAAAATGACAAACAGAATCATACTTTATAGCACAAGGAACTTATCAATTGCTGGCAGATCTCAGCTTATAAATTCTGTCATGCTCAATATTCATAGTTACTGGGCCCGGGTCTTTATACTCCCCTCTGTTGTCCTGGACAAAGTCAATGATATATGCAGGAACTTTTTACTGAGTGGCTTTGCCATGGGAGGAAAAGCAGGTCATATTAAGTGGAAAAAAGTTTATTCTCACAAAAATATATGGAGATTTGGATTTTAGGAACATCAAACTGTGGAACAAAGCTGCATTTGGAAAACTGGGGTGGAACATTGGTTGCAAAAAAGAAGAATTATGGGTGAAGTGGATTCACACAGTTTACATCAAAGATGACAATCGGTGGGACTTTCAAGCCCCACCAGGGGCAAGCTAGGTTGTCAATTATCTTTGCAAAGTAAAGAATGAGTTAGTTTAAGTGGGAATCACTAGTAGAATTTTTGCTTATTGCTGGAACCGATAACAGGACTGTTAAGTGTTGGCTGACACATCAATTACAAGATTCCATTACAAGGAAGGAAATAAATAGGATTATAGCTGGTATCAAACAATATGAGTTTACAGTTGAATTATTAAAAACTAATGAAAATTATTATGCAGATTATCTCTCCAGAGTTAGTTCAACAATTGATTCAAGAGAATCAAGAACAAAAACTATTGTAAGTTATCACAAGAGCTTGATCTAGTGAAAGAAAGTAGAAAAGCTCTAAAGATAATGATAGTGGCCAGAGCTATCAAGAACAAGATAACGGTGCTAACCAAACATATCAGGCCAAATGCAAAGCTATTATAAGAAGAAGTTATAGATTCCCCTCTCAAAAAAGAGATTTCCTAAATTACCAAATACAGACTTCTCCCAAAACATTTATCAATGACGAAGATTACCCCAGCTTAGTCCCATATACTACTTCCTTTAAAGATAAATTAACCCTTGGAACAAAACAAACAATGAACCCCTTAGTTAGACAGTATATATCAAATTTCCTGACTATTGCTAACAAACTAAGCACAGCTCCCCAAGTTACTATCCAAGATAAACTTAGAGAAATAGAAAGAGGATATGTTACTAACCCTCTTCGAAAAACAAACGAGTTAATCGCATTATTAGGTTGTAATGCAAAGTTAATAAAAGCAGCTTGTGATTACGGATTACTCAATTCCTTATACACGCTAACCGGAGAAGAGTTATCCTTAATCGCTAGCCTATACAAGGTAACCAGAAGTTATTTACAGATTACAAAATCTAAAATGATTTTTGTACGATATTACACAACTATTGGGGAAGATACTTATCAAGAGATAAAACCAGCCATGAGGTTTACGAAAATAGGAAGTACATCTGCGTACATCATCCCTGAAGAAATAAAGGCCCCGCCAGAGATAACTTTAATGAAGTGCAAGATATCCGTAGTGAAAAACGAGCTATAAAAATCAAAGTTATTTGTGAAGCTCTATGTCATGCTATAACTACACCTATATGGATTAATCATAAAGAGATAAATACATTAATAATAACTCAAAGTAGGGAATATAGCCACGGCGCTGAAGAAACTATGAAAGCATGGGTATGGAGTCTCCTACATCCAGATGAGCCTCCTCAAACAAGATACATCCCAAACAATTTTATGACAAAAGATACGTTGAAGAAATATTGCAAGTGGATGCAACAAAATAATAAACACTTATTCTAGATGTGCAAAAATCAGCAGAAAATTGTACCTATGATTGAAGACTTGGAAGATAAGGAAGAATCCTCAAGCAGTACAACCCAGGCCCCACAAGTTGATATAACCGACTGAAGGATGGTGGAGTTACTATAAAAGATAAGGAAAAGAGATAAGGTGATAAGCCAAAATCTGTTCTAACCTTAGAAAAATAGCCAGCGGTATGGCTTAAATTAAAAGTAGTTTTTTATGTACATACGTTATAATATCGTTTGTCTATAAATAACAAAGAAAAACCATGATGAGGAATCATCAAGGAGTTCACTAAAAAAAAAATACTTCTCTCTTATCTCTCACTCTACTTCAAATACTTTGGTAGTTTTTCTATAGTTTTTCTCAGTAGGTTGAAGTTGGTATCAGAGCTTGGAGAAGTTACTTTCATATTAGGATAATCTTTCATAGTTATGGAAGAAGCTAAGGTAAAATTCTTTCTTATGAACTAAGTATAAATTCAATCCTTTAGCTTGTAATAATGCTAAGATCCGTAATAATAATTCTATAACTTCATATAGGACTTGTACTATCTTAAATATACTCTCCTCAATTTAGTAAAATCATGCTTTTATAGTAGTAGTAGTCCTTTAATGTCGTTGAATATGAGAAGGCTGTTGTGGACTGAATAGGTAAAACCTATGTGGTGAGGTGAAAAGGTGTGATCTTACTTAATTTGCTTTTAAGCTTAAGAGTAGAAGGGAGGATTAGTAATACTTATATGAAGGATGATAGAACTATTATTAATAGATTGAGGTATATTATAAATGAAGGGATTGAGTTCAGCCAAAGTTTATAAAAAAATCTCAGATACAAGATTTACTGCGTATAAGAAAACACAAATGAGAAACGTTAAAAGAAATATTGATATTAGAAAATTTATTTTAGATTTTCGAATCATGAATTTACAAACTAAAATAGATTGTTATGACAATTATTTATATGAAGCACATAGAAGGAAATATATGGAAACATACGATGCTTTAATCAAATTAATAACTGAAACCCAAATTAAGAAAAATAAAATCTTAGAAAGAAAACTAGAACTCAAACATAAACAAATTTCGTTATATATATGACAATTTAATCTCAAATTAAAAAGGCTATAAGAAGAGCAAAATTAAAAATAATGCTAACAATTTTAGAAGCAGATATTAAAAACTTAGGAAACCGAAACAGAAGAAGAATGGCTAGAATAAATAAACAAATGATAGCAGAAAGATCAAAACTAAAAAAGGATAATAATGTTGAAGAAGAATTAAAAAACTAAGACAACCAAATAGAAATGTTAAATATACAAATAAAAGAACAAGAAGATATAGCTAGCAAAGCACACAAAGATTATGATGAATATAAGAAAAATAAATGAATCTTATACATATGAGTGAATTAGAGCAAGAAGGTAATCTAGTAAATAACCTAAAGATAATAAATGCAAACATCTTATTAATTATGCAATTATTAAAGGATAGCAAAACTGAGTCTAGCAATACAAAAGTTCCACTAGAATTAGAAGAACAGGGTTATGAAATTATTGATAAAAAGCTAGATATTTAAAGATTATTCTCAGTTATTTCCCGAATTATTTTTAAAGAAAAGAATAGAAGTAGAATATAAAAGAGTCATTAAACAACTAGAATAATGAATAAAGATGAAAAAATTATTGATGAAGAAATAATAAGATATAATGATGGTCCATTTCAAATATATAAATCAAATCATAATAGACAATTTGCAGAAATTATGAAAGGAAGATTATATTTAATAAAAGATAGAAAAGGAATGATATTAGAAAATGAATTTGAAAAAGAAAGAAGATTAGCTAAAGAAAGGGATTTAGTTGAAATAACAAACATAGAAAGTAACAATCAAGAAAACAGAACAACAAATGACGTATATAAAAAATTAGATAAATTAGAGAGAAGATATGATGAAAGAATCAATAAATAAAAGAATCAATAAAAATTATACATCATAATGCTAAACAAATATTAGACAAAGTTTATAGAGTAGAAAATAATTTATTAGACAAAGTTTATAGAGCAGAAAATAATTTTAACGATGAAATACAAAAGTTTAAAATAGAGTATAGTAACATATTTGACAAAATAGAAGAACAACTTATATTGAATGTAAAAGAAAAAAGTGAAATATCATAAATTCAAGAATCAGATGACGAAACAATAATGAATAATACTATAGAAACAATAGATACTGGAGTAGAAAGACTTGAAGTCAATAATATAGAAGAAAACAATGAAGATTTCAAATCAGACCAATCTAGTCAAGAATTTAGTTACTCAAAATACTCGAATCTGAATTTCTGACAGAAAAGAAAAAGATCTTATTGTACTCACAGAAGATGACGATTATTATTACATGAAAACTAGTAGACACTATAAACCTATATTAAGAAAAAGAAATTATGGTAGTAATAATAGAAATAATGAACATTATGGAAGTATCGAAGTAAAATAGAAGATAACTATATATCAAAAGATATTCAAGTAGGAGAAACCTTAAATTTAGATTGTTCAGATAATATTGATTTAGATATACAAAATTGGGGTAGCTAAAATAAATGCAAAACTAATTGAAACAAAAATCCCAGTTAATATTGCATCTAATTATATTGAAGGAATTATTACAGGAATAGTTAAAAACTGGTTAACTCACATAGGAACAATAGACAAAACAGAAATAAGAAGTGCTAAGACAGAAGGATATGAAATGACAGAGTCAACACAAATGTTGGAAAAATATGAAATTGCTATAAGAAGAGAATTTGGAAATTTAAATGCAGATTTAAAACATATAGAAGCTAAGAAAGAATATAGTAAATCTCAATTATATAATATGGAAATATGCTCTATGTGCCCAGAAGAACTAAAAAGATACAATTGTGCTTTTCAAATAAATTATTATGAATTAGGAACATAAACAACTGAGCAATTAGCTATATTTCGAAAATTATACTTTGAAAAATTACCCATTCCTATAAATACTATGGTTCAAGAAGCATACTCTAAATAACCTAAATCAGGTACCTTAGGAGAACACATATTTTTCTTACAAACTTGGTATAAAAACTATTGTACAGAAGTTAATAACCTAAAAGCTTCAAGAAAACAAGCTAAAATAAGTGACTGCTGTGAAAAATATGAAACCACCAAAATTTGGATGCTATAGATTAAATAAAAAACGTAGAAATAAAAGACCAAAGCTTAGGCATAAGAAGTATAAAAGGTTTAAACCATATGGAAAATATAGACACAAGAAGAAATCGAACAGAAATTATTATATAAAAAGAAAAATTTATAAGTATGTTAACAACCCAAAGAAGTGTATTAAGTGCTACAATTGTGGACAAATAGGTCATATAGCAAGAGAATGTAAAAATAAAGTAAATAAAAATCCTAACTTTATTGAATTACATATAGCTGAATATGAAATAGGGAAAAATAATATACCGCCAGAAGAAGAAATATATGTTCTAGAATATGAAACAGAAAGTGATGAAATAATAATAATTAGCAAAGAAGATAACTTTGAGACTACTAGTGATGGATAAAGAATTACAGTAAGTAGATTACAATGAAGAAATTACTCCACAAAGTAAAGGCCAAAGAGCTATTTTTTATCTTCAAAAGTATAATCAATTAAAGTATGAAGGATTTACTTTGTCAACAAATAAGATATTTCAGAGAAACTTAATCAAGAAAATATTTAGAAAAGATAAGAATGAGTATTTAGTGATAGCTGATAGAGAACACGTTATTGATTTAACTCATGTGCAAGGTAATACTAAAGTTCCACCAATAACAAAAGAAGTGCTAAATGAAGAAATAACAAAAATTAACCGATCATTAGGAAATAAACCAATTACTTTAAGATTTGTAGAATTGGCGGCAAAAAGAAAAGCATGTTTTAAAGAAGGGATATATACTCCGTTGGAATTAGAATTAGCAGATGATAGAATTAAAGAACCTATAGAGAAAGCTATTATATCTGAAGTTAAAGGAAATCGAATTTATCAAAAGGTAAGGTTCATAATTAAACCAAATTATTCAATAAGCTTAACTGATAAGAATATAGAAAAGGCATTGGTTCCATATTGGAAACTAGATGGAATAAAGATGCTAAATGGATCTAAAGTAATGACAGTACAATGTAAAAATGCTTACATACTAACTAATCTACACCAAGTTTATACTAAAAATAAACTAGGACCAATAACTATAGATACCCCATTTATGGAGGTTTTATTACCAATGGATAAATGATTAAAATTATACTCTAAACCTAGCTATGGAGAACTAGATCTAGAGAACAAAAAGATAATGATCAACCTATTCAATTAATGTCACAAGATTATTATATTATAATACAAATTGAAGGAGAAAACTTAAAAGCACAAATAAATATAAATATGGAAAATAATTCAATCTATATAGATAAATTATTAGATAAAATAATGTACAATAATTTAAAACTTAAAGGAAAAGTAATTGTTACAACAAAAATCGCAACACAAAATATAAATATCGAATATGAAGTAAGACTAAGTGACAAAATTATATTGGGAAAATAATTTTTAAACAATGTCAAACCCTGGAAAATAGAATCAGACTATTTTGAGTACACTTATAACCAAATTCAATTTAAAATAAGAATAATCAATGAGTAATTTAACGTATATTCTTATTAAAATAATTTTTGAAGGATATAAAAGTAGATACTACACACCGATGGTAGATATAGGAGCAACAACTACAACTATGAAAGAAAATTATTTACCAAAATGGAAGAAATTAGATGTACTATTCAGGATAAATGGTTTTAATAATAACAGTAGCAGAATTACCCTTTACCAAACTAATGTACAAATACAAATTTGGAATAAAATATTAATTATACCTAGAGTATATTGCTTTGATACACAGGAAAAGATATGATATTAGGAAATAATTTCCATAACCAATATAAACTAATTAGCATAGATAAAGATTTTCTTACATTATTTACCCCATGTAAACACAAGTTGAAAGCTAAAATAGTAAAAAAATAGAGAAAGAACATCCCAAGAATGGGAAAAATGTAAAAAGGAAGAAGAATAACAATTAGTTCAAAGAATGAAAACAAAGAAAGAAAACATCAATTTTGCAATAATAGATATTGGAATTTTATATTTAGATAAAATTACCCCTTTAAAAATAAAATTAGAACTATGTAATGAAAATCCATCAGCAAATTGGAACGAACACAAAACTGAAATACAAATTACATTAAAAGATCAAAATAGTATAATATCTCAAAAACCCTTTAATAATACACAAAGAGATTAAGAAGAATTGAAAATGCATATAACAGAATTATTAGCAGGAAAATTAATTAAGCCAAGTAATTCTAAACATAGCAGTAGTGCATTAATAGTTAACAACAATTCAGAACAAAAAAGAGGAAAAACAAGAATGGTTATTGATTATAGAATTGTAAATGAGAAAACAATTACATATAATTATCTAATACCTAATAAAATACTAAAAATGAGACAAATACAAGGTTATAATTACTTCTCAAAATTTGATTGTAAAAGTGGTTTTCACAAATTAAAATTAACTGAAGAATCTAAACAATTAACAATATTCAAAGTACCCAATGGATTTTATGAATGGAATGTATTACCATTTGGATATAAAAATGCCCCTGGACGATTCCAAGCATTTATGGATAAATATCTAAATCAATTACCAAATTGTGTAATATATATTGTTGACATACTAATATACTCCAAAACACAAGAAGAACATTATAAATTAAATTAAAAGTAACTTTTTATGTACGTCCTATGTAATATCAGAAAAGGAAAGCTATTCAAGTAGGAAAAACCTTAAATTTAGATTGTTCAGATATACAAATTTGAGTGGCTAAAATAAATGCTATGGTTCAAGAAGCATACTCTAAAGAACCTAAATCAGGTACCTTAGGAGAACAAATATTTTTCCTACAAACTTGGTATAAAAACTATTGTACATAACTTAATAACCGAAAAGCTTTTAAAAAACAAGCTAAAAATAAGTGATTGCTATGAAAAATATGAAACACCAAAAATTTGGATGCTATAGATTGAATAAAAAACGTAGAAATAAAGACTAAAGTTTAGGCCTAAAAAGTATAAAAAGTTTAAACCATATGGAAAATATAAACACAAGAAGAAATCAAACAGATATTATTATATAAGAAGAAAAATTTATCAGTATGTTAACAACCTAAAGAAGTGTAGGTGCTACAATTGTGGACAAATAGGTCATATTTCAAGAGAAAGTAAAAATAAAGTAAATAAAAATCCTAAAGTAAATAAAAGTATTAACTTTATTGAATTACATATAGCTGAATATGAAATAGGGAAAAATAATATTCCGCCAGAATAAGAAATATATGTTCTATAATATGAAACAGAAAGTGATGAAAATATTAACTTTTCGTGGTTATGAAAATTATAGAAAAACTACCAAAATTTTTGAAGTACAGAGAGAGGTAAAAGAGAATATTTTTTGTAATGAACTCCTTGATGATACCTCACCAAGGTTTTTTTTTTGTTATTTATAGGCAAACGATATTACATACGACGTACATAAAAAGTTACTTTTAATTTAAGCCATACAGCTGGCTATTTTTCTAAGGTTGCAACATATTTTGGCTTATCACTTTATCTCTTATCCTTATCTTCTATAGTAACTCCACCATCTTTTAGTCGGTTATATCAACTTGTGGGGCTTGGGATGTACTACTATAGGATTCTTCTTTATCTTCCAAGTCTTCAATCATAGGTACAACTTTCTGCTAATTTTTGCACATCTGGCATAAGTGTTTATTATTTTGTTGCATCCACTTGCAATATTTTTTCAACGTATCTTTTGCAATAAAATTGTTTGGTATGTATCTTATTTGAGGAGGCTCATCTGGATGTAGGAGACTCCATACCCAAGCTTTCATAGTTTCTTCAGCATCATGGCTATATTCCCTACTTTGAGTTATAACTAATGTATTTATTTCTTTATGACTAATCCATATAGGCGTAGTAATAGCATGACATAGGGCTTCACAAATAACTTTGATTTTTATAGCTCGTTTTTCACTAAGGATATATTGTACTTCGTTAACGTTTATCTCGGGCTGGGCGCCTGGGCCTTTATTCTTCAGGAATGATGTACGCAGATGTACATCCTTTTTTCACAAACCTCACGGCTGGTTTTATCTCTTGATAAGTAACTTCCCCGGTAGCTGTGTAACACCGTACAAAAATCATTTTAGATTTTGTAATCTGTAAATAACTTCTGGTTAATTACCTTGTATAGCTAGGGATTAAGGATAACTCTTCTCCGGTTAGTGTGTATACGAAATAGAGTAATCCATAATCATAAGCTGCTTTTATTAACTTTGCATTACAACCTGATAATGCGATTAACTCGTTTGTTTTTCGAAGAGGATTAGTAACATATCTTCTTTCTATTACTTTTAGATTGGTTTTTTTTCCTAATGATCGGTTAATTTTTGTTATTTCTTCGTTTAGCACTTCTTTTGTTATTAGTGGAACTTTAGTATTACCTTGCACTTGAGTTATATCAATAACGTGTTCTCTATCAACTATCACTAAATACTCATTCTCTTCTTCTAGCGGTATATTATTTTTCCCTATTTCATATTCAGCTATATGTAATTCAATAAAGTTAATATTTTTATTTACTTTAGGATTTTTATTTACTTTATTTTTACATTCTCTTGCTATATGACCTATTTGTCCACAATTGTAGCACCTACACTTCTTGAAGTTATTAACTATATTGATAAATTATTCTTCTTCTTTAATAATTTCTGTTCGATTTCTTCTTGTGTCTATATTTTCCATATGGTTTAAACTTTTTATACTTCTTAGGCCTTAACTTTGGTCTTTTATTTCTACGTGTTTTATTTAATCTATAGCATCCAAATTTTGGTGTTTCATATCTTTCACAACAATCACTTATTTTAGCTTGTTTTTTAAATGTTTCTTTAGGTTATTTACTAGATTACCTTCTTCCTCTAATTCACTCATATGTATAAGATTGATTTATTTTTCTTATATTCATTATAATCTTTATGTGCTTTACTTGCTATATCTTCCTGTTCTTTTATTTGTATATTTAACATTTCTATATGGTTGTCTAAGTTTTTTTAGTTCTTCTTCAACATTATCATCCTTTGTTAGTTTTTATCTTTCTGCTATCATTTCTTTATTTATTCTTGGCATTCTTCTTTTATTTCGGTTTCCAAAATTTTTAATATCTGCTTCTAAAATTGTTATCATTATCTTTAATACTGCTCTTCTTATAGCCTTTTTGATTTGCGATTTTATTGTCATATATATAACGAATTTTGTATATGCTTGAGTTCTATTTTTCTTTCGAAGAGTTTCTTTTTTTTAATTTGGGTTTTAGTTATTAATTTGACTAAAGCATATTTTTTATTTCAATATCTTTCCTTCTATATGCTTCATATAAATAATTGTCATAACCATCTATTTTAGTTTGTAAATTCATGATTCTAAATTCTAAAATAAATTTTCTAATATCTATATTTCTTTTAACGTTTCTTATTTGTATTTTCATATACTCAGTGAATCTTGTATTTGAGATTTTCTTATAAACTTTGGTTGAACTCAATCCCTTCATTTATAATATACCTTAATCTGTTAATAATAGTTTTATCATCCTTCATATAAGTATTACTAATCCTCCCTTCAACTCTTAAGCTCAAAAGCAAATTAAGTAAGATCACACCTTTTCACCTCACCACATAGGTTTTACGTATTCAGTCCATAACAACCTTCTCATATTTAATGGCATAAAAGGACTACTATTACCAGTTGTCTCTTGGTTTAACAACATGATTTTACGAAATCGAGGAAAGCATAGTTAAGATAGTACAAGTCCTATATGAAGTAATAGAATTATTATTACGGATCTCAACATTATTATAAACTAAAGGATTGAATTTATACTTAGTTCATAAGAAAAAATTTACCTTCGCTTCTTCCATAACTATGAAAGATTATCCTGATACGAAAATAACTTCTCCAAGCTTTGATACCAACTTTGCGTGGTTAAGAAAATTATAGAAAAACTACCAAAATTTTTGAAGCAGAGAGAGAGGTAAGAGAGAAGATTTTTTGTAATGAACTCCTTGATGATACCTCACTAAGGTTTTTTCTTTGTTATTTATAGGCAAACGATATTACATAGGACGTACATAAAAAGTTTTAATTTAAGCCATATAGCTGGCTATTTTTCTATGGTTACAACAGAATTTGGCTTATCACCTTATCTCTTATCCTTATCTTCTTAAGTAACTACACCATCCTTTAGTCGGTTATATCAACTTGTAGGGCCTGGGTTGTACTGCTAGAGGATTCTTCCTTATCTTCCAAGTCTTCAATCATAGGTACAGCTGTTTGCTAATTTTTGCACATTTGGCATAAGTGTTTATTATTTTGTTGCATCCACTTGCAATATTTCTTCAACGTATCTTTTTGCATAAAATTGTTTGGGATGTATCTTGTTTGAGGAGGCTCATTTGGATGTAGGAGACTCCATACCCATGCTTTCATAGTTTCTTCAGCATCATGGCTATATTCCCTACTTTAAGTTATAACCAATGTATTTATTTCCTTATGATTAATCTATATATGCGTAGTAATAGCATTACATAAGGCTCCACAAATAACTTTGATTTTTATAGCCCGTTTTCACTAAGGATATCTTGTACTTCATTAAAGTTTATCTCGGGCTGGGCCTTTATTTCTTCAGGAATGATGTAGGTAGATGTATATCCTATTTTCACAAATTTCATGGCTGGTTTTATCCCTTGATAAGTAACTTCCTCCGTAGCTGTGTGACACCGTACAAAAATCATTTTAGATTTTGTATCTGTAAATAACTTATGGTTACCTTGTATAGGCTAGGGATTAATGATAACTCTTCTCCGGTTAGTGTGTATACGGAATTGAGTAATCCATAATCATAAGCTGCTCTTATTAACTTTGCATTACAACCTGGTAATACGATTAACTCGTTTATTTTTCGAAGAGGATTAGTAACATATCCTCTTTCTATTTCTCCATGTTTATCTTGGATAATAACTTGGGGATATGTGTTTAATTTGTTGGCAATAGTCTGGAAATTTGATATATATTGTCTAACTAAGGGGTTCATTGTCTGTTTTGTTCCAAGGGTTAATTTGTCTTTAAAGGAAGTAGTATCTGGGACTAAGCTGGGGAAATCTTCGTCATTGATAAATTTTTTGGGAGAAGTCTATATTTGGTAGTTTAGGAAATCTCTTTTTTAAGAAGGGAATCCATAACTTCTTCTTATAATAGCTTTGCCTTTGGCCTGGGATCTTTTGTTAGCACCATTATCTTGTTCTTGATATCTCTGGCCGCTGCCATTATCTTTAGAGCTTTCTCTACTTCTTTTCGCTAGATCAAGCTCTTCTAATAACTTATTTATCAATAGTTTTTGTTCTTGATTCTCTTGAATCAATTGTTGAACTAACTCTGGAGAGATAATCTGCATAATAATTTTCATTAGTTATTAATAATTCAACAGTAAAGTCATATTGATTGATATCAGCTATAATCCTATTTATTTCCTTCCTTGTAATTGAATCTTGTAATTTTCGTGTCAACCAACACTTAACAGTCCTGTTATCTGTTCTTAATATAATTTTTTTATAAACAATATTTGGTTCAATCTTTTTAATGCCATATTTAACTGCTTTTAGCTCCTTTTATTAATATCACAATTTGTTTCATTTGCCTTGAATGTTCCTGAATGGTATCTATTTTGATCTTGAAAACATTCTCTTATTATTATCTCTGTTGCTGCCAATTCTACAAATCTAAAAGTAATTGGTTTATTTGATGTGAATTTGAAGGCTATCTTTGAGTTCTTGATTAAAAGAATGAATCTTGAATGAATCTTGAACCAAGAAAGCAAATCTTGATCGCTATTTAAGGGTAAATTCGAGTTATTGCTTAATATGATCACACGTTGCTTATGATATTGATTAAAGAAACAAAGTAACAAGGATATGGAATTATCAAATCCTAACCAAGGTTTGATAATAACTAGGGTGCATTCACTGCCAAAACTTTGGATTCTCTCCTAAAACGTTAATTCCACAAGGAATAGGTTAAACTCAAAACAACAACTACTCTTTATTATTGATAGAACGTGAATATAAATACAACACATTAGAAGAGTCCTTGCTAGGTTCCAACTCTAATGCTCCTAACAAACTAAAAGATCAAATATTCGGTTGGTTTATCAAACCACACGCCTAACAATAATTAAAGTCCTAATGCAAACAAAACTCTAAACAAACTAAAGTCCTAGTGTATAAGAACCTCTAATCACACGCCTAATGTGATAAGGACTTCTAACACAACTCAAACTCTAATTAAACTAGGAATAGGAATTAAAACATCTAAATTACATAGAATTCTAACAGAACTAGAAAACTACATAAGTGTCCTAACAGAACTAGGACTTGTCACCATGATGCCACTTCCATCCACATCAAACTCCCTTTGTTGAAAAAAACTTGTCCTCAAGTTTGGTCTTCGAAACAAGGGACTAAATCATGTGAAGGAAAAGTTGCGCATACTCCATCTCCTAATAGCACTCGAAACGTTTCATAACCAACTTGTTCCACAATATCAAAGGGACCTTCATCAAGTGGTTCGCCATTCTTGTGATTCACATGAAGTTTTTGCGCGGCAAGGGACAACCACACCTTATCACCTACGGCTAGCTTGGTTCCTTTGCGCAAGTGTAGAATTTGTTGACGATGCTCCTGCTTTGTACTTGTGGTGTCCAAGATTTCATCACGACAAGAACTTAGACACACATGAGCTCCATCTTGCTTCTCCTTGCCCTTGTCTTGCTTGGACGAATGGTGTTTTGGTGGTAAGGGCTCAAGAATCAAACGCCTAGTACCCACCAGCACCGAATACTCGTTTGTTTTGCCGTTATGAAACACAAAGCGATCACTCTGCCATGGTCTCCCAAGTAGTAAAGAACAAGCTGTCATAGGTATGGCATCACACCATATTTCATCACGATACTCGCCCACTTTAAAATTCACCAAAGCTTGATTTCTCACCCACACGCCACCATCATCGTTCAACCAGTTTAGTTTGTAGGTGTTAGGGTGCTTCCTCGTAGGCAATTGAAGCTTATCCACCATGGTTAAAGCGCACACATTCGTACAGGATCCACTATCTATAATAAAGGAACAAGCTTGATCCTTTATTAAGCAAGTCGACACAAAAAGATTATGTCTTTGAGGATCCGTGGGTTCGTGATGTAAATCTGCCAGCAATGATCTCCTCAACACCAATACCTCATGCGCCTTCTCCGGACTACACTTGGCTTGGCTATTCCAAAAATCATCACTCGCCATATCAACCACGGCTGGTTGGGCTACCATGCTTTGTTCTTGCTCGCTTTCTTCCTCCTTGCTGTGCACCAAGAAGTTGTAGTACTCCTCTCTCGTCACCATGACACGATTAGGACAATTACGAGCCACATGCCCCAAACCTTGGCACTTAAAGCAGACGGTTTTCTTCACGAGTGGCTCTTTAGAACTCCCAATAACGAGCTTACCTTTCAATGCCTCCATCACCTCTTGCGTGGTTGGTTTTGCCTCCGTGGCTTCCTTAGACGAACTACCAGATTCATGCTCGTGTTTGAAGGCCTTGTACGCACCAAAGGACGAACCTTTATGTTGCCTCTCTAATTTGCACGCCAAAGAACAGACCTCATCAAACGTGGTAAGAGGCTGCAACTCCACATAATTACGCAAATTTTTACCTAAGCCAAGTACAAACTTCGCAATCTTTTGCTCTTCTTGATCCCTACAATCACACGCTATGTAGAGACGCTCAAACTCCTTAATATATTTCTCAACACTCATAGATCCTTGCGTGAGCGAATTTAATTTCAAAAACAAATCTTGCTTGTGTGTTCGTGGTACAAACCTCTTCTTCATCTTCGTTTTCAATTCCGTCCACGAATCAAGGAGTTCTTTTCCTTCGGCTTCACGTCTAGATTGGAGTGAATCAAACCAAAGGGATGCATACCTTGTAAGCTTGAGGGTAGCATATGAAAATCGAGCACATTCATCAAGCTGCTTATGGTTGAAAAGTCGATCCAACCTCCTCTCCCAATCCAAGTATGCCTCGGCATCCTCATCACCATCAAAGAAGGGAAGGTCCGAAAGTTTTAAGTCTTCCTCCTTCCTTCGGTTGCTCACACTATGAGTAGAAGGATCAGATTTATTGCTCTTCAACTCGATCATATCACGCTTCATCTCCAGCATGGTTCTTTGCAAACCGACGTTCATCTCCATAAGATCCGCAAGTGAAGAGGCAAAGTTCTTCATAGTCTCGTCATTTTCCGCCATGAAACAAGCCCTCTAAATCCAACAAAATCCCCTTTCTATCCCAAAGAGCCACACCAATTGATGTGAATTTGAAGGCTATCTTTGAGTTCTTGATTAAAAGAATGAATCTTGAATGAATCTTGAACCAAGAAAGCAAATCTTGATCGCTATTTAAGGGTAAATTCGAGTTATTGCTTAATATGATCACACGTTGCTTATGATATTGATTAAAGAAACAAAGTAACAAGGATATGGAATTATCAAATCCTAACCAAGGTTTGATAATAACTAGGGTGCATTCACTGCCAAAACTTTGGATTCTCTCCTAAAACGTTAATTCCACAAGGAATAGGTTAAACTCAAAACAACAACTACTCTTTATTATTGATAGAACGTGAATATAAATACAACACATTAGAAGAGTCCTTGCTAGGTTCCAACTCTAATGCTCCCTAACAAACTAAAAGATCAAATATTCGGTTGGTTTATCAAACCACACGCCTAACAATAATTAAAGTCCTAATGCAAACAAAACTCTAAACAAACTAAAGTCCTAGTGTATAAGAACCTCTAATCACACGCCTAATGTGATAAGGACTTCTAACACAACTCAAACTCTAATTAAACTAGGAATAGGAATTAAAACATCTAAATTACATAGAATTCTAACAGAACTAGAAAACTACATAAGTGTCCTAACAGAACTAGGACTTGTCACCATGATGCCACTCCCATCCACATCATTATTTCCTAATGATCGATTAATTTTTGCTATTTCCTCGTTTAGCACTTCTTTTGTTATTAATGGAACTTTAGTATTACCTTGCATTTGAGTTATATCAATAACGTGTTCTCTATCAGCTATCACTAAATATTCATTCTTATCCTTTCTAAATATTTTCTTGATTAAGTTTCTCTCAAATATCTTATTTGTTGACAAAGTAAATCCTTCATACTTTAATAGATTATACTTTTGAAGATCAAATATAGCTCTTTGGTCTTTACTTTGCGGAGTAATTTCTTCATCGTAATCTACTTCCTGTAATTCTTATCCATCACTAGTAGTCTCAACGTTATCTTCTTCGCTAATTATTATTTCATCACTTTTTGTTTCATATTCTAGAACATATATCTCTTCTTCTGGCGGTATATTATTTTTCCCTATTTCATATTCAGCTATATGTAATTCAATAAAGTTAATATTTTTATTTACATTAGGATTTTTATTTACTTTATTTTTACATTTTCTTGCTATATGACCTATTTGTCCCAAATTGTAGCACCTACACTTTTTTGGGTTATTAACATACTGATAAATTTTTCTTCTTATAAAATAATTTCTGTTCGAGTTCTTCTTGTGTCTATATTTCCATATGGTTTAAACTTTTTATACTTCTTAGGCCTAAACTTTGGTCTTTTATTTCTACGTTTTTTATTTGATCTCTAGCATCCAAATTTTGGTGTTTCATATCTTTCACAGCAATCACTTATTTTAGCTTGTTTTTTAAAAGCTTTTTGGTTATTAACTTCTGTATAATAGTTTTTATACCAAGTTTGTAAGAAAAATATTTGTTCTCCTAAGGTACCTGATTTAGGTTCTTTAGAGTATGCTTCTTTAACCATAGTTATTATATGAATGGGTAATTTTTCAAAGTATAATTTTCAAAATATAGCTAATTGCTTAGTTGTTTATAGGGCTGCACACAAACCGGTCCGGACCGGAATTTGGACCGGACCGGACCGGAATTTGGACCGGACCGGACCGGTCCTGGGAAACCGGTCCGGTCCACGGTCCAAGGAAAAAGTGAATTCCGGGTAACCGGTCCGGTCCGGGTAAAAACCGGTGGAAACCGGTCCGGACCGGTTGACCCGGTTTTTTTTTAAAAAAAAAAAAATTTTCGCATTTCCAAAAGACAGTACAGAACTACAGATAGTAAGTCTTCCTAAAACTAAACCCTACCACACAAACAGGTTCAGCCGCACAACTCTCTTTCTCTCTCCTCTTCTCTTCTCTTCTCTTATCCAAGACTCCAACGTCTTCCATAGCACACCATCTACTGTAAGTTTTGACCTCAATAATGGGAAGAAATGAAACTGGGCTCTGACAAATTGCTTCTAAACATTTAATAGACTTTGATATTTCACCTTTTTGTAAGTGGTAATATGCTAATCCCCATAATCCTTCTGCTAATGCATCCATGGAAGTTTTAGTTTTTCTTCAATTGCAGCACTTTATATATTTCACTGTTTTAGTACCACGATTTTTTCACTTTGAGATTTGAATTGGGTCCTCATGTGGCAATCTCAATTCTCCCACAAGTTTCAGTTATGGAGTTCAGGAATTTATGTAAATTATGTTGTCAAGAGATGATGGAATGTGTTTTTCTTATTGTGGTTGTTCATAAGAGAATTCTAATGGCCTTTTATTATCATCTTATATTGTTGATATTCTGATTTTATTTTATTTTCGTATTGATTCTGATTTCTGTTTTTATTTTTTGTATTGAATCTGATTTCGTATTGAATATGATTTCTTTATTTCGTATTGAATGAATTATGTTTTTTTTTTAGAATTAGGGGAAAAAAAACACATAAAAACCAAACAGGTCCAACCGGTCCAGACCTGGACCGGACCGGGAAAAACAGGTCCGGTCCGGTCTGGACCGGAATCATAACCGGTCCGGTCCAGGTCCGCGCAAATGGACTGAACCGGTCCACCGGTCCAGCCGGGTCCGGTCCGGTCCGGTCCGGTCCTGGACCGGTGTGCAGCCCTAGTTGTTTATGTTCCTAATTCATAATAATTCATTTGGAAAGCACAATTGTATCTTTTTACATCTTATGGGCACATCGAGCATATTTCCATTTTATATAATTGAGATTTACTATATTCTTTCTTAGCTTCTATATGTTTAAAATATGCATTTAAATTTTCAAATTCTCTTCTTATAGCAATTTCATATTTTTTCAACATTTGTGTTGACTCTGTCATTTCATGTCCTTCTATCTTAGTACTTCTTATTCCTGTTTTGTCTATTGTTCCTATGTGAGTTAACTAGTTTTTAACTATTCCTGTGATAGTTCCTTCAATATAATTAGATGCAATATTAACTGGGATTTTTGCCTCAATTACTTTTGCATTTATTTTAGCTACCCAATTTTGTATATCTAAATCAACATTTTCTGAACAATCTAAATTTAAGGTTTCTCCTACTTGAATATCTTTTGGTATATAGTTATGTTCTATTTTGCTTCGATACTTCCATATGTGTTTATTATTTCTATTGTTACTACCATAATTTGTTTTTCTTAATATAGGTTTATAGTGTCTACTAGTCCTCATGTAATATATAATAATCGTCATCTTCCGTGAGTATATTAAGATCCTTTTCTTTTTCTGTCATAAATTCAGATTCTGAATATTTTGAGTAACTAAATTCTTGACTAGATTGGTCTGAATTAAATCTTCATTGTTTTCTTCTATATTATTGACTTCAAGTCTTTCTACTCCATTATCTATTGTTTTTATAGTATTATTCATTATTGTTTTGTCATCTGATTCTTGAATTTCTGATATTTCAACTTTTCTTCTACATTCAATATAAGTTGTTCTTTTATTTTGTCAAATATGTTATTATACTCTATTTTAACCTTTTGTATTTCATCGTTAAAATTATTTTCTACTCTATAAACTTTTTCTAATATATTGTTTAGTATTATGATGTATAATTTTTATTGATTCTTCTATTTTTCTGATTCTTTCATCATATCTTCTCTCTAATTTATCTAATTTTTTATATATGTCATTTATTGTTTTGTTTTCTTGATTGTTACTTTCTTTGTTTGTTATCTCTACTAAGTCCCTTTCTTTAGCTAATCTTCTTTCTCTTTCAAATTCATTTTCTAATATCATTGCTTTTCTATCTTTTATTAAATATAATCTTCCTTTCATAATTTCTACAAATTGTCTATTATGATTTGTTTTATATATTTGAAATGGACCATCATTATATCTTATTATTTCTTCATCAATAATCTTTTCGTCTTTATTCATTATTCTAGTTGTTTAATGACTCTCTTATATTCTACTACTATTCTTTTCTTTAAAAATAATTCGAGAAATAACTGAGAGTATTCATTAAATATCTTTTTATCTATAATTTCATAACCCTGTTCTTCTAATTCTAGTGGAACTTTTGTATTGCTAGACTCAGTCTTGCTATCCTTTAATAATTGTGTAATTAAAAATATGTTTGTATTTATTATTTTTAGGTTATTTACTAGATTACCATCCTGCTCTAATTCACTCATATGTATAAGATTGATTTGTTTTATATTCATCATAATCTTTATGTGCTTGACTAGCTATCTTCATATTCTTTTATTTGTATATTTAACATTTCTATTTGGTTGTCTAAGTCTTTTAATTTTTCTTCAACATTATTGTCCTTTGTTAGTTTTGCTTTTTCTGCTATCATTTTTTTATTTATTCTAGCCATTCTTGTTTTATTTTGGTTTCGTAAGTTTTTAATATCTGCTTCTAAAATTGTTATCATTATCATTAATCCTGCTCTTCTTATAGCCTTTTTAATTTGCGATTTTATTGTCATATATATAAAGAATTTTGTATATGTTTGAGTTCTATTTTTCTTTCTAAGAGTTTATTTTTTTTTTAATTTGGATTTCAGTTATTAATTTGATTAAAGCATATTTTGTTTCAATATATTTCCTTTTATGTGCTTCATATAAATAATTGTCATAACCATCTATTTTAGTTTGAAAATTCATGATTATAAAATCTAAAATAAATTCTCTAATATCTATATATTTTTTTTTTACCGTTTCTTATTTGTGCTTTCATATACTCAGTGAATCTTGTATTTGAGATTTTCTTATAAACTTTGGTTGAACTCAATCCCTTCATTTACTACCTCCGTCCCAGAATAGTCTGAACACTTTCCTTTTATGTTTGTCCCAAATTAGTTTGAACACTTCCATTCTTGGCATGGTCCCACCATTAATATATTATTTCTTTTACACATCTTTGGCCCACACTCTACCATTTATCAATAAAAAGTTACCCAACTTTCTCTCTCCTCTAATAAAAAATATCCCACCAACTCCTATCACATCTACTTTTTAAATAAAATAACATTTGATAACCACACAACAACTTATCACCTTAAACTACGTGTCCCAACAAGTGTTCAGATCTTTCTGGGACGGAGGGAGTATAATATACTTCAATTTGTTAATAATAATTCTATCATCCTTCATATAAGTATTACTAATCCGCCCTTCAACTCTTAAGCTTAAAAGCAAATTAAGTAAGATCACACCTTTCCACCTCACCACATAGGTTTTACGTATTCTGTCCACAACAGCCTTCTCATATTCAACGACATAAAAGGACTACTACTACCAGTTGGCTCTTGGTTTAATAGCATAATTTTACGAAATCGAGGAGAGCATATTTAAGATAGTATAAGTCCTATATGAAGTTATAGAATTATTATTACGGATCTTAGCATTATTATAAACTAAAGGATTGAATTTATACTTAGTTCATAAGAAAGAATTTTACCTTAGCTTCTTCCATAACTATGAAAGATTATCCTGATATGAAAATAACTTCTCTAAGCTCTGATACCAACTTTGCGTGGTTTGACTCCTTTTTAAATTGTTTATTTTTCTTTTTATATATATTCTTATATTCATATCAAATACTTCCATCACTACTATTATTTTCATAATCTCAAATAAACATAGAATATTTGAAGTAGAGAGAGGTAAGAGAGAAGATTTTTTTGTAGTAAACTCCTTGATGATCCCTCACCAAGGTTTTTCTTTAATATTTGTAGGCAAACGATATTACATATTACGTACATAAAAAGTTACTTTTAATTTAAGCCATACAGCTGGCAATTTTTCTAAGGTTACAACAGATTTTGGTTTATCACCTTATCTCTTATCCTTATCTCTTATAGTAATTCCACCATCCTTCAGTCGGTTATAACAACTTGTGGGGCCTGGGATGTACTACTAGAGGATTCTTGCTTATCTTCCAAGTCTTTAATCACAGGTACAGCTGTCTGCTGGTTTTTGCACATCTGGCATAAGTGTTTATTATTTTGTTGCATCCACTTGCAATATTTCTTCAATGTATCTTTTGTCATAAAATTGTTTAGGATGTATCTTGTTTGAGGAGGCTCATCTGGATGTAGGAGACTCCATACCCATGCTTTCATAGTTTCTTCAGCATCGTGGTTATATTCCCTACTGTGAGTGATGTATTTATCTCTTTATGATTAATCCATATAGGCGTAGTAATAGCATGACATAAAGCTTCACAAATAACTTTGATTTTTATAGCTCGTTTTTCCCTAAGGATATCTTGCGCTTTATTAAAGTTTATCTCTGGCTGGGGCCTTTATTTATTTAGGATGATGTACGCAGATGTACATCCTATTTTCACAAACCTCATGGCTAGTTTTATCTCTTGAACTTCCCCAATAGCTGTGTAACACCGTACACAAATCATTTTGGATTTTGTAATCTGTAAATAATTTATGGTTACCTTGTATGGGCTAGGGATTAAGGATAACTCTTCTCCGGTTAGCGTGTATACGGAATTGAGTAATCGGTAATCATAAGCTGCTTTTATTAACTTTGCATTACAACCTGGTAATGCGATTAACTCATTTGTTTTTCGAAGAGGATTAGTAACATATCCTCTTTCTATATCTCCAAGTTTATCTTGGATAGTAACTTGGGGAGCTGTGTTTAGTTTGTTGACAATAGTTAGGAAATTTGATATATACTGTCTAACTAAGGGGTTCATTGTCTGTTTTGTTCCAAGGGTTAATTTATCTTTAAAGGAAGTAGTATCTGGGACTAAGCTGGGGTAATCTTCGTCATTGATAAATGTTTTGGGAGCAGTCTGTATTTGATAGTTTAGGAAATCTCTTTTTTGAGAAGGGAATCCATAACTTCTTCTTATAATAGCTTTGCCTTTGGCCTGGTATCTTTGGTTAGCACCATTATCTTGCTCTTGATAGCTCTGGCCACTACCATTATCTTTAGAGCTTTCTCAACTTCTCTTCACTAGATCAAGCTCTTGTGATAACTTATTTATCAATAGTTTTTGTTCTTGATTCTCTTGAATTTTAACTGCTTTTTATTAAAAAGATTTTTGGTTATTAACTTCTTCTTATAAATACTATTATACTGTCATTACTTTAGATCCATTTAGCATCTTTATTCCATCTAGCTTCCAATATAGAACCAATGCCTTTTCTATATTCTTATCAGTTAAGCTTATTGAATAATTTGGTTTAATTATGACCCTTTCTTTTTGGTAAATTAGGTTTCCTTTAAGTTCAGCGATAATAGCTTTCTCTATAGGTTCTTTAATTCTATCATCTGCGAATTCTAATTTCGGGGCCTCGGTTGTACTACTAGAGGATTCTTCCTTATCTTTCAAGTTTTCAATCGCAGGTACAGTTGTCTGCTGGTTTTTGCACATCTGGCATAAGTGTTTATTATTTTGTTGCATCCACTTGCAATATCTCTTCAACGTATCTTTTGCCATAAAATTGTTTGGGATGTATCTTGTTTGAGGAGGCTCATCTAGATGTAGGGGACTCCATACCCATGCTTTCATAGTTTCTTCAGCATCGTGGCTATATCCGCTACTTTGAGTTATTATTGATGTATTTATCTCTTTATGATTAATCCATATAGGCGTAGTAGTAGCATGACATAGGCCTTCACAAATAACTTTAATTTTTATAGCTCGTTTTTCACTAAGGATATCTTGTACTTCATTAAAGTTTATCTCGGGCTGGGCCTTTATTTTTTCAGGAATGATGTACGCAGATGTACATCCTATTTTCACAAACCTCATGGCTGGTTTTATCTCTTGATAAGTAACTTCCCCTGTAGCTGTGTAACACCGTACAAAAATCATTTTGGATTTTATAATCTGTAAGTAATTTCTGGTTACCTTGTACAGGCTAGGAATTAAGGATAACTCTTCTCCGGTTAGTGTGCATACAGAATTGTGTAATCCGTAATCATAAGCTGCTTTTATTAACTTTGCATTACAACCTGATAATGCGATTAACTCGTTTGATTTCGAAGAGGATTAGTAACATATCCTCTTTCTATTTCTCCATGTTTATCTTGGATGGAAACTTGGGGTGCTGTGTTTAGTTTGTTGGCAATAGTCAGGATATTTGTTATATACTATCTAACTAAGGGGTTCATTGTCTATTTTTTTCCAAGGGTTAATTTGACTTTAAAGGAAGTAGTATCTGGGACTAAGTTGGGGTAATCTTCGTCATTGATAAATGTTGTGGCAGAAGTCTGTATTTGGTAGTTTAGGAAATCTCTTTTTTGAGAAGGGAATCCATAACTTCTTCTTATAATAGCTTTGCCTTTGGTCTGGGATCTTTGGTTAGCACCATTATCTTGTTCTTGATATCTCTGGCCACTGTCATTATCTTTAGAGCTTTCTCTACTTCTTTTCACTAGATCAAGGTCTTCTAATAACTTATTTATCAATAGTGTTTGTTCTTGATTTTCTTGAATCAGTTGTTGAACTAGCTCTGGAGAGATAATCTGGATAATAATTTTCATTAGTTTTTAATAATTCAACTGTAAACTCATAGTTATGGAAGAAGCTAAGGTAAAATTCTTTCTTATGAACTAAGTATAAATTCAATCCTTTAGTTTATAATAATGCTGAGATCCGTAATAATAATTCTATAACTTCATGTAGGACTTGTACTATCTTAAATATGCTCTCCTCGATTTACGAACATCATGCTTTTAAACCAAGAGGCAACTGATACTAGTTGTCCTTTTATGCCAATGAATATGAGAAGGTTGTTGTGGACTGAATACGTAAAACCTATGTGGTGAGGTGAAAAGGTGTGATCTTACTCAATTTGCATTTAAGCTTAAGAGTAGTAGGGCGGATTAGTAATACTTATATGAAGGATGATAGAACTATTATTAACAGATGAAGGTATATTATAAATTAAGGGATTGAGTTTAACCAAAATTTATAAGAAAATCTCAAATACAAGATTCACTGAGTATATGAAAACACAAATAAGAAACGTGAAACATAGATATTAGAAAATTTATTTTAGATTTTCGAATCATGAATTTACAAACTAAAATAGATGGTTATGACAATTATTTATATGAAGCACATAGAAGGAAAGATATTGAAACAAAAGATGCTTGAATCAAATTAATAACTAAAACCCAAATTAAGAAAAAAAAAACTCATAAAAAGAAAAATAGAAAGTTTACAGTTGAATTATTAAAAACTAATGAAATTATTATGCAGATTATCTCTCCAGAGTTAGTTCAATTCAAGAGAATCAAGAACAAAAACTATTGATAAATAAGTTATTAGAAGAGCTTGATCTAGTGAAAAGAAGTAGAGAAAGCTCTAAAGATAATGGCAATGGCCAGAGATATCAAGAACGAGATAATGGTGCTAACCAAAGATCCCAGGCCAAAGGCAATGCTATTATAAGAAGAAGTTATGGATTCCCCTCTCAAAAAAGAGATTTCCTAAATTACCAAATACAGACTTCTCCGAAAACATTTATCAATGACGAAGATTACCCCAACTTTTACTAATAGCATCCAATTTATCTATAGTTATTTTAGCGTACACTAGTGGAAAAAAATGCAAGGGCTGCGGTGTAAGGGCTGCGGTTTATTGCAAAACGCAACCCTTAATAGTGAAGGGTTGCGGTTCCGCAGCCCTTTGTAACTAAAGGGCTGCGGTTTTTGGGCTAATCGCAACCCTTTTAATAAGGGCTGCGGTTTATGGGCTAACCGCAGCCCTTTTCTTCAGCCCTAATTAATAACCCACGTATTCTCATTCACCCACGAAACCCCTCAGGCCCTCACCACGTATTCTTTTTCTCTCTCCTCTCTTCCGCTCACGTTTACACCCTCGCCTCCCCCTCACTCTTCGAGCCTCGCTAACCTCGGCTCGCTGGAGCTGCCTTCCTAAACTCGGCTCGCCGGAGCCTTCCTAATCTCGGCCCGCCTTCATCAATTGCAAAGGCAAAAACCCATAAGCCCCCAAACCCCCTCTCCTCGTTAATCTCTCGCCAAAGTCTATGAAGTCGCTGCTGGTGTCTCACCAAGTGTTCCGATGGCACTAAACTCCATACGTTGTTCATCAAGCTCTTTCCCCAATCCCGAGGTTTCTCTCTCTCTTCCTTGTTGTAATTTGGGTCAATTCGCAAATTTTTCTGTGGTTTTAGGGTTTAATTTGGTTTAGCTGACACTTTATGTTGGATGCCATCTGGAAATTATTTGAGAGAAATGAATTATTGGTGGAATTTTATGTGTTTGATGTTGTTGGTTTTGAGTTCATTATTGTGAGGTTTATGATGGAGTAATCCAAGTTGATATTTCTTCCCTCCCAATTCTCATCTACATTGTCATGTTGCAACTGTTGAACAACCCCTGAAACATCCTTTCTCTTCCTCCAAAGAAACCAAAAATTGCCAAGTAAAAGCAAACAGTGACCAAAATCACCCAATTTCCAGTTTTGCAGAAATCAAACAAAAAAAAGTCAAGGGCGTGTTTTGATGGTTGCACCTAGGAGAATTGCTACTATTGTTGAGTGACTTTCTAACTCTCTTGTTATTGTTTTTCTTGTTTAAAAGTTGCTTTTTAGTGGTTGTTGTGAATTGTGATGTTGGCTTGTGTGTGTGTTGAATTTCGCTTGTCGTTTCGATAGTGTAATGTAATCTTGGTTTGATTATCTGAGTAGGATTAGGCTTGTGAGTGCAAATGGGTTTTTATGTTATGGGGAGATTAAGGGTAAATTCTAGTCTTAGATTTTTTTGGGTTAGTAGCTTGAGCTTGCGAGTAGTTGTGAGAATTGTTAGGAATTGTTTGATAAGGGTGCTCCGTGATTGTAGGCAATGAGCTTTGATCAGACTGAAGACGTGAAACTGATTGATGTGATAATCACAATATATGTCTTTGTTTGATGTGAAACTGATTGTTTTTGTGTACAGGTTGACCCAACCAATAACCTTCCACTGAAGTGCATGATAAGGAGAGTATTTACAAATTCAAAAGGGAATGATTGCCTGCTGTTGTGCCCAGTCGATACGTAAGTAATGATCTATATTAGATATATGAGCTCTTCATGCGTCATCCTTTCTACCTCTAGATGTTATGATAAAAACGTTTGTATTTGACAGGCCTGTTCAGATTTTGAAGATCACAAATACAGAGGAATGTTCAGCTGTATATTTGTGTTTCCCATAATCCAACTAGGTTCTTCTATTCTTGTCTTTGTTATCTATCCTTGCCTTTCGTGTATCAATTTATCTTTGATCAGACTGAAGACGTGAAGAAAGTTAGCTTTTCTGTCTGTAACTGTTGATGGCTCTTTTTTATATTGTAATTTTTATCCTGTTTTTTTAAAATTAAGTTCCTAAAGTTCTTTCAACGTAAATTACAGGCTAGTGATGAAGAAGTGGAATCTGTCCTTCCTAGTGCAGCTTATGCACATGCAAAAATACATATGCATTTGGTACATAGTGGGTATGATTCAATAAATGAGCTCTTCTTGCGATACCATCCTCTATCGTTGTTTATGACTTTATGTGCATTATTGGTTGTTCTAGGATTGTATACCTAAAGCTTGTGGCGATATCCATGTTCATGCCTTCTATTGTTTGCAAAACAGGTTTTGTTATACAGCTCGTGGAGGACTTTGCTACTCGGAAGAAAGCATTTTTGAATTCCGATCAGGTATGACACTTACGGGCCCCCTCTTCTTCTACTTGCTTAAAGCTATATTTCTTTCCTCTGAATCTTTGACTTTGCAACTGGCATGATCCTGTTCCAAGTTATGTTCCTTATGAATTCCCATTTCGAATTTGCCTCTTGTGCGTTGCATGGGGTATACCCTTTCGAGAATAACAATTTTTATAAAAAGAATAATTCTTCATTTCTCCTTATCCTAATTAATAAATATGATATAATTAAATAATGGAAATAGAGTAACTCCTAATATGATACTGAAATTGTATAGCATTAACAAACTCAACTAGTTTTGACCTTCCAAAAGTTTCTGGCTGCTTTAACTTTTTTTGTGGAAGGTGTACGTACAGTCTCCTAGTTTTGTAGTTCCATAATCTTACATGGAGTTTTGTAGTTCCACATCTTCAACGAAGATTAAAAATAAAGTGGTTCAGCTTGTGCGCATCTTTAATGAGTCAAGATAAAGAACAAGGACTGGTGGGCTGCTGGCAGATAGCAGTCCTAAATTTCGGCTTCTATGGGGTTTTATGCACTCGAAAAGATGGTCTATTTGCTCATCATGTTGTTTTTTTCTGGATGGAAAAGCGTTTTACTTTTATCTAATATCAGGGGTTTTTCGATTTATACTCTATGAATGTGTCTGCATGAACACCAGAATCATGGTATCTAGTGGCTCTAGATACAAGCAGTCACCTTTTCTGGTTATGTATAGTAACTGACATGGTTGCTAGTACATGCTTTCTGCTTTAGGTACTACTAACTGATTTTCTTTTGTATGTAGTAGGTTGTTTTAACTAACCCCTATGGGCTTTCAAACTATTTAGATCCTTATTATAAAAAATGAGACAAACTCATGAAATCATGTGCATATTATACTAGAGGGACTACTTTTCACTTATTTGCTTTTCGTACACACATATGTGGTTGCATAGACCAACAAAGACTCATAGAACTCTCTTTTACTTCTGCACAAGCACTGTTTTACTTCTGCATATTTTGTCTTGTGTTTGCAGTAAGTTAAATTTTGTTTTGTATTCTAGATTGCTGACGTAGTTCTGTTTTTTCTAATATAACTCTACCATGTCCTGTCTCTTTCCTTACATGTGTTCAAGGATATACATTTTCCCCATATGGTAAAACAATTGTTAGATAATCACACTACTTGAAACATTAAGGTAATGGAGAGCTTGGAGCATGCAATGAAGAGGTGCACCAATAAGTAGTGAGTACTTGATTGGGAGGTGCAGTCAATTATTATGATGCGTATCACATGACTTATCCAAGAGTTGATGGACTTGGTGTTTCTTCATGCATTGAAAGGAGTCTGGGAACATTTAGGAGTCTATATTTGTGTAAAATTGGAGTCTGTTGAAGAAGGGAGTAAGGATGAGAATAGGGGTTAATCTATTTTTGTAGTATGTTCTCTACACATGTAATGGAATCTATATTTGTGTAAAAAACATAATTTGCAATGAAAAATGATACTTATATATATATATAACTGTTTGGGAACATTTAGGACAAAAAAATGCGAAAAAATAAATTTTTATTTTTTTTTTTTTTTTGGTTTACAAGGGCTGCGGTTTTTGCCTTGACCGCAGCCCTTCCTACATGCCAAGGGCTGCTAGTCCAATGGCTGCGGTCAAAAAACGCAGCCCTTGGGCCCTTTTTGACCGCAACCCTTGGATTTTTTTCCTCTAGTGATAATCATAAATAACAAAGATTATAATGAGTTAGTTCAACAAAAATTATTTTCCTAATATAATTTTTCACTTAGGCTTACTTCATATTTCGATATTTATATTTTGTGTTGCAATTTTTGTTGTAACAATTTCTTTTCCTTTAAGTTTTAAATTAGTGTACATTATTTTATCTAGCAATTTATCTATATAGAATGAATTATTTTCCATATTTATATCTATTTGTGCTTTTAAGTTTTCTCCTTCAATTTGTATTATAATATAATAATCTTGTGACCTTAATTGAATAGGTTGATCATTATCTTTTTGTTCTCTAGATCTAGAAAAAATCATTCTTCTTTTTACTATATCTAGTTCTCCATAGCTAGGTTTAGAGTATAATTTTAATCCTTTATCCATTGGTAATAAAAGCTCCATGTATGGGGTATCTATAGTTATTGGCCCTAGTTTATTCTTAGTATAAACTTGGTGTTGATTAGTTAGTATGTAAGCATTTTTACATTGTACTGTCATTACTTTAGATCCATTTAGCATCTTTATTGCATCAAGTTTCCAATACATAACCAATGCCTTTTCTATATTCCTATCAGTTAAGCTTTTATTATTATTTTTGTTGTTGCCAATTCTACAAATCTAAAAGTTATTGGTTTATTTCCTAATGATCGGTTAATTTTTGTTATTTCTTCGTTTAGCACTTCTTTTGTTATTAGTGGAACTTTAGTATTACCTTGCACTTGAGTTATATCAATAACGTGTTCTCTATCGGCTATCACTAAATACTCATTTTTATCTTTTCTAAATATTTTCTTGATTAAGTTTCTCTCCAAATATCTTATTTGTTGACAAAGTAAATCTTTCATACTTTAATTGATTATACTTTTGAAGATAAAAACTAGCTCTTTGGTCTTTACTTTGTGGAGTAATTTCTTCATCGTAATCTACTTCCTGTAATTCTTTATCCATCACTAGTAGTCTCAACGTTATCTTCTTCGCTAATTATTATTTCATCCCATTCTGTTTCATATTCTAGAACATATATCTCTTCTTCTCGCGGTATATTATTTTTCCTATTTCATATTCAGCTATATGTAATTCAATAAAGTTAAATTTTTATTTACTTTAGGATTTTTATTTACTTTATTTTTACATTCTCTTGCTATATGACCTATTTGTTCACAATTGTAGCACCTACACTTCTTTGGGTTATTAACATACTGATAAATTTTTCTTCTTATATAATAATTTATGTTCGATTTCTTCTTGTGTCTATATTTTCCATATGGTTTAAACTTTTTATACTTCTTATGCCTAAGCTTTGGTCTTTTATTTCTACGTTTTATGATAATAGCTCTATGTCATGCTATTACTACGCCTATATGGATTAATCATGTAATACCCCGTAATTTTCACCCTTTATTTTTGGTGTTTGTTTACATCAAAATGATATTTTTCGTAAAAATAAATAATTTATTATTTAGATTATTTTGGAACGTGTTGTGAAAATGTGTATATATTTTTATATGTTGTGATATATTTATATATATTTACTTTAAGTTGTTAGTTAATTGTTTTAAAGGTTATATTAGTTTCATTATTTATTTAGGCGTTTAGGATGCGGTGTTGTCGCGTAACGGTTTTGTAACGTTGATGGACCGACTTGGGATGATGAAATGGTACATCACGTGTGGCGTATCATGCTGGCCGAAGAGTTTTGGTGCTTATTAAGCTAACCTTTGAATATCTTGTAACCGCTCATTTAATCCCTAATTAACATTCTCCTAAACCCTTCATTTTCCCTTGCCAATAAATTCTGATTTTTAATCAGAGAAATTCAACATCATTCTTGATTAAGCCTCGTCATTTTCAAAGAAAAGAGGGAAGAGGAAGAGAAGTGAAAAATAGGAGAAAGGTTCAACCCGGTTTTTCCTGTCACACCTTCACGAAAATAACCGGAGCCGGAGATCTCACCGTTGGATCGTCCTTAAATTTGGACAGCACGTTTATAATATCTTGATCTTCACTTTACCTAGAGCGATTCTGAATTCGATCTTTCAATCGCCGGAAATCATGGTCGGTCCAGAACAGCACGAAATGAGATTTTTCAATGTTCAAGAAGAAAACGCCTAGTGACTTGTTGCTACAATTATCGTTCGTTCTGCTTTGGGGTTAGAATGAATTGGATTGTTTGCGTAACTCTTAACTATCTCTTAGACTCACCTCTCCTCCCGAAGTTCCAGGTAACTAGTAGATCTTAGAACGATAGAGATTAGAGTATTTTTCGGTATTAGATTATTATGCTAGGAATTGTTTAAAATACTTTTTGAGTGAAATTATTGATGAAATTTAACGTAGATATACTTGATGTATGATGTATGAATATTGTATGCAGAAAAATAATTTTCGTCTGGGTTTTAATATTGGAAAAATTGACAAGGGCGGTCCGAACTATGACCGCCCTTCCATAAAAGGTCTCAACTATGGAATATCCCATAGCAGGCTCAAGTTTAAGGTATATTTGACACGCGTGGTCCTTATAGGTTATTGACCTGTTGGAGTCGGTAAAAGTGCTCACGTGAGGCAAGTATTGTTGCACGTGATTAAGATTACGAAAAAAAAACCACCTTTCGGTGTTTCTTCCTCTCTCTTCCTCACTTGACCAAATAAGCTACTGGGTCTGGTTGCTTCTCCAAATTTTCGAAGCTTTCTTCCTCACTTAACTATGGCAGCGCACAACTCAGAGGGACCCAGTTCCATCAATTCAAGGGCTAGTGCAAGACATGTGATTTACATATGCAACAATAACACTTCTACAATATTGAGAAGTGAAAAAAATGGAATGGAGTTCTTCACGAAGTTTAAGACAAAGGAACAAACTTTAGGAGGAGATTTACAACTATTCAAATGTGGCCTGTAAGTTGGTTTTTCCTTTAATGCATACCATGACACCAGTTAAATTCTTGACCTTTTCATTCAAGTTTTCATGATTTTTCCAATTTTTCATGAATGTTAGAATAATTAGGGGTTTTATTGAAACTCGATATTAATTTTTTTCTTCTCTGAATTTAGGGCAAGTATAACTGTGATATCTTCAAATGGAAAAAAAAAAGATGGGGAGACTAGGCTTTGTGTTGAGTGGGAGGATTTGCAAGCAAAGCTGTTGGAGCAGTTCGTGTCGGTTTTGGAGTTGGAGATTCAATTCAAGAAAGTGGAGGACAAGTTTAAGACACTCTAAGTGAAGAAAGAAAAAGTGGAAGAAACAATGCTTAATTGAAATGAGGAATGAATTAGATTAATCTGCCATCCTCCAATTCCAACACCTTACGCTCCTCAAACATTTCCTCATCTTTCACCTCCAACTTCCTACATTGCTCATCCAAACACTATAAGACCACCAACATTGTTAACTAAAACAAAATTTTTATCTAGGACATGCTTCATTTTCTTTGATTTTCTCTCTCTTTTGGACTCTATCTTACCAAGAGTCGTCTCTATTTTTCCTCTAAAACTTCAAAAATAACAGGAGAAAATCCAGATATTAAAATTCAAACAGATTTTTGGAGCACATAGACCACAAAACTAGAGACCCGGAATCAGAATTATACTAAGCAAGTGATCAAAATCAAAATCAGAACTAAAAGATAAGTAATCATAATTTCGCTGCATTGGGTTCACCCAATTTCCTGAAGATTTGATTTTTCAGGTTGTAAAATTTAACAATTGAAATGGGTTATTATGGGTTTTGACAATTTGGTGCAGGGAAGAGAGAGAATTATGGATAAGGAAAAAAGTGGAGATGAAGATGGTGATGGGCGTGGTCTGTTGTCTGTTTACCGTGGAGGAGGTTTGAAGAATAGGGGAGGGAGAGGGAGGGAGAGGGGGTGACAGGGGAGGAAGAAGGGAGGTGAGAGAATTAGGAGGAAGAAGAGGCAAAAACAGGCAAAAATAATGTTTTAAGAAAATTTAACCGGTAAAACCGGTTGCTAGTCAACAAGGACCACCTGTGTCAAACACATGCAATAGTTGGGCCTGTTATGAAATAGTCCATAGTTGGGACCTTTTATGGCGGATCGGTCATAGTTGGGACCGCTCTTGTTAATTTTTCCTTTAATATTTATGCAATTTATTTGGTAATTTATGCGTTTATGGCATATTTGCAAAATAATTATTGAACGATTGTTATAATTGCTGAAATTATTTTTAGTGAAGCATGTTATGTGTGTAGTATGTATTTCATGCTTTGAAATAATTTTTTCCTACTGTTTACAGATTTATTTAATTGATTTATCTGTTTTTGCATTTTCGTGTTTGTTGGTATTTAAATCATGAATATTATTTTTTGGGGCCCAAAAATATATTTCTTTGATATTATGTATTACCGTGGGTTTATGCATGTTATGTGAATTTTTGGAAATTTTTGGGCATTTATTTCTATTTTTATTTAATTTATTGGATTTACTGAGTATTCTGTAAATTGATATTTAAAATTACTTTTGGAGTCCGAAAATTATAAATAAAATTTGTACCATGTCAGTAGAGTCATAGTGGTCGTATGATAATTTTTGTGATAATTTACCGATTTTTTTTATTAGTTTAATAATTTTTATTGTGTTTTTGTTCTGACTTTGAGGATATTCTTTTAAATTATTTAAGGGTTTAATAGTCAAAAATAAATTGATACCTTTTATGTTCTTGGAAGTCGATGATTTGTAGGTTACTGTGGTTATTATTGAGTATCGTTATGTTTATGTTTGGTTTATGTAAATATGATTAGTCGTGTACGTTTCATTGATTTAATAAGCCTTGAAGTTAATTGGTGGTGGCGTCAGACGCACGCTGATGCATCAGACGTAGTTTTGTTAGTGCACCAGTTGCACAGTGTGGTGCTGAGCGCAAGCTCATGCACCGAGCGCACAGTTTTGTGTAGTCTAATTTTTCATATGATCTTGTACGTATTTTCTACTTCTGGTTGGTGATCTTATTTGATATGATGCATTTCTAATTGATACTGTTAGTGCTGTAAAAACTATTTCATTATCATTGTTGATGCTTAGTGATGTTCAAAGTATTGTGGTTGGAGATATTTGTTGTAAGTTTGTAAGTTACTACTTTGAGGATTTTTAAAGAATTACTTTTGATGAATTATGGGTATAAGGCCGGGTGGCATCCCTTTTGACGAATATTTTTGAGCCGAATGATACTTTGATGATATTTATGAATTATGATTTTATTTTTGAGATAAGAACATCCGGTGGGATAGATGTAGTCCCCGGTGAAGAACATGCCAACCACCTGGTTTGCGAACTAGGGGTAAACCTGGGTTAATGGTTGTCGTCCTAGAGGTCAGGGAGTTCTGCATGTTCTACCCTGCATCGGGAGTTTGGCCATTCTTAGACACAGGCAGTGGGGAACGTAAGCCCATAGACTGACCTGGAGATTGCGATCTGACAAACCTTAGGAAGTGAATTGCGATTCACTGGCGTTCGGTTTCTGACTCAATCACTTGTTTTACCTATACTTTTATTTTTGTAAAAGTACTCTTGAGATGATTTATTTATTTTTATCCAATTCACTTGCTATTTATTATTCATTTGGGTTACTTGTGAGTTATATGGAAGTGGATGCATATTGGAGTTGACTTGACTTTATTCTTTCCTTTCTTACTAATCTACGTCTGGAATAGACTTTGATTTCTTTTGTTCTGGGAGAACTACTAGTTACTCCCCACTGATTGTGGATGTTTGTTGTATATTTTGCAGGTTTTGTTGATGGGAATCTTCTTTGGTTTTGGGCTCGGGTTGAGATGCGAGAATGAAATGATAGTTGTTTTAGGCCTAGACTGCTAGTTAGACTTTTCTCATTTGGAATACTCTGAATTAGTTATTTATTGATATTATTTATTTAAGTTGGTCTCTTAACATAGTTATTTAAATACCTTTGTATTAGAAGTGGCATTCCCAGAAGACGATGTTTCCGCCATCGTCCTATAATACTATTAGTATTTCTTTCTTTTTCCGCTTTGAAATTCTGGGGTGTTACAGTTGGAATCAGAGCAAAATGCTCCTAAACTCTTAAAAAGAGTTGCTAATGATTCTTTAGAATTATTAGTTTGCCATAGGATATAAAATTTGTTTAGAATTAAGTTTAGTTGTTTCACTATAATGAGAGTGTTATGGGTAGCGTAAGTAAAGGGAAGTCTTATGGGAATGTGGTGTGCTTTCATGCTTATGAAGCATATGTTACATGTATAGTTACTTGTATTATTGGTGGAATTAGTCTACCAAGTTTGGTAATCTTATTTGCAGGGTCTCTTACATGTAATTGATTTTCTCTTTTATCAGAGTGCGCAGCGAAAGCGAAGTAATTTGTAGCCTTATCGGTTTAATTGTGTTTAATTTATTTTGTGTTTTGCAATTTAGAAATAAGCTTTAAATTTATTTTAATATAGTCATGTGTGTTGCATTGCATTTATTTTATTTGATGGTTGCTTGATAGTATGTTATTATGTACGACGGTATATATTTTCTGTTCTTTTTCAATTAAGTGTTGCTTTATGTGAGTACTGCGTATCTGTTTTAATATTTACAAAACTTTCTACTTTGAGTTTATATTCCAAATTATATTTTAGATCTTGGAACTTAATATATTTCATAACCATATTAGAGTTACTTTATGACTTTTAAATTTTGTTATTTTTAATATTTTGACATACTCTTTTGAAAAATGTTTAATTTCAATTGTTTTATAATGGTTTGGAAAAAGAAAGGGGTTTTGAAACTGTCTTTCAAGTTATTCTTCAAATTTCTCTTACCGTCTTTGACCATGTATATTTATAAATATTTTTCTTTTAATATTTTTATTTTTCATGCTAATCCTTATTTAGCTTTTAATTATGGTAATAAGTTTTGTAATCTTTGAAAATGAAAGTACTTTAATGAGTTGTCTTGGTGTTAGATTGAAATGTAGACGCAAACTATTTTTGTTTTAAAGGTTAGCATTCAACAACTTTTACTTTACTTACTTTTCTTATTAGCATTATTTTTTTTCAAACTCAAATGCGTGAAATGATCTCGTTTACTATTTGGTGTTTGTTGTATATATATTTAGTGCTTTCTCATTTCATAGAAAAATTTTGGTTGTTTTCATTAGTATTTCTTATTTAATTCTCTAATTTTGACTGATCTGTTTTATATTATTTGAAAACGAAATTTCTATACTCAGTCTAAATTTTAAACTTGTTTGAGTTGATATTAAGTCATAATGGGTGATTCCTTTGACTTGTATGTCAATTTGATAGGTGTAAATTTTAAACTTGTTAGAGTTGATATTGAGTCATAATGGGTGATTCCTTTGACTTGTATGTCAATTTGATAAGTTAACACATTTTATCTATTTGATTTAATTTCCTATTTGAGTTGACATTAAGTTTATATTGGGTGATTCCGTTAAACTTTAATGTTGATTTGATAAGAAGGCTTTCAAATATTATTTTGTTGATACTAGGTTGCAATGGGTGGTTCCATGCACATTTGTGTCGACTTGGCAAATTTTATAATTGTTGTTAATAATTTATTACTTTATCGCCTATTTATTAGTGTTTCGTCATTGTGAAATTTATTTTAATGTTTTCAATTTCTTTTGCGAACTTTAATTTTCATATATATGTTTAGGAGGACGTACGCTCTTATAACATATGTCATGACTTGTGTTCGTAAGTGCTATTTTAATAAAGCAGCTAGCTACTCCTTATTAAAGTGTTCTTATCTCTAGTAGAGTATAAGCCCGTGTGGTTACCTCTATTTAAATTGGTTTGGCTATCTATTTACGAACTTTTTTCTTCTTCGTTTCTTTTCTAAAAATATTTATGTATGGTCGGATTTATACTTTTATAATTTTACGTAAATATTTATTCCTGCTTCTTTTACAAAATTACCTATAGTTTATTGTGCAAACGTTTTTACCTCAAACTTTCTACTTGTCTTTGGTTCTTTCACATTGTATAAATGATGGTTGTTACCGTGCTTCTTTACTATACAACTCTTTTGGTCTCCCAAAATACAATATATATTATTTGAGTTATCAAATTTTATACCTGCAATGTTGTTTAGTTAACTAAAATCCATCGATTTCTGTTTTCTTAATGTTCTTTATCTAGAGTATTTTCTTTTGTCTCTTGGTTGTTTTGAAGTTTCGAGGACGAAACTCTTTTAAGGGGGAGTGATTGTAACACCCCGTAATTTTCACCCTTTTATTTTTGGTGTTTGTTTACAATCAATTGATATTTTTCGTAAAAATAAATAATTTATTATTTAGATTATTTTGGAACGTGTTGTGAAAATGTATATATATTTTTTTATGTTGTGATATATTTATATATAATTACTTTAAGTTGTTAGTTAATTGTTTTAAAGGTTATATTAGTTTCGTTATTTTTAGGCGTTTAGGATGGGGTGTTGTCGCGTAACATTTTTGTAACGTTGATGGACCGACTTGGGATGATGAAATGGTACATCACGTGTGGCGTATCATGCTGGCCGAAAATCAACAATTATGGAGTGGAGGATGAAGAGTTTTGGTGCTTATTAAGCTAACCTTTGAATATCTTGTAACCGATCATTTAATCCCTCATTAACATTCTCCTAAACCCGTCATTTTTCCTTGCCAATAAATTCTGATTTTTAATCAGAGAAATTCAACATCATTCTTCATTAAGCCTCCTCATTTTCAAAGAAAAGAGAGAAGAGGAAGAGAAGTGAAAAATAGGAGAAAGGTTCAACCCGGTTTTTCCTGTCACACCTTCCCGAAAATAACCGTAGCCGGAGATCTAACGTTGGATCGTCCTCAAATTTGGACAGCACGTTTATAAAATCTTGATCTTCACTTTGCCCAGAGCGATTGTGAATACGATCTTGCAATAGCCGGAAATCATGGTCGGACCAGAACAGCACGAAATGAGATTTTTCAATGTTCAAGAAGAAAACGCCTAGTGACTTGTTGCTACAATTATCGTTCGTTGTGCTTTGGGTTTAGAAGAGGAATTGGATTGTTTGCGTAACTCTTAACTATCTCTTTAGAATCAGTTCTCCTCCCGACGTTCCAGGTAACTAGTAGTTATCTTAGAAGATAGAGATTAGAGTATTTTTCGGTATTAGATTATTACGCTAGGAATTGTTTAAAATACTTTTTGAATGAAATTATTGATGAAATTTGACGTGGATATACATGATGTATGCTGTATGAATATTGTATGCAGAAAAATAATTTTCGTCTGGGTTTTAATATTTATTCGATTTATTTGGTAATTTATGCGTTTATGGCTTATTTGCAAACTAATTATTGAACGAATGTTGTAATTGCTGAAATTATTTTTCGTGAAGTATGTTATGTGTGTAGTATGTATTTCATCCTTTGGAATAATTTTTTCCTACTATTTACAGATTTATTTAATTGATTTATCTGTTTTTGCATTTTCGTGTTTGTTGGTATTTAAATCATGAATATTATTGTTTGGGGCCGAAAAATCTATTTCTTTGATATAATGTATTAACGTGGGTTTATGCATGTTATGTGAATTTTTAGAAATTTTTAGGCATTCATTTCTATTTTTAATTAATTTATTGGCTTTACTGAGTATTCTGTAAATTAACATTTAAAATTACTTTAAATTCTGAAAATTAGAAATAAAATTTGTACCATGTCAGTAGAGGAATAATGGTCATATGGAAATTTTCTTAATAATTTACTGATTGTTTTTATTAGTTTAATAATTTTTATTGTGTTTTTGTTATGAGTTTGAGGATATTCTTGTAAATTATTTAAGGGTTTAATAGTCAGAAATAAATTGAGACCTTTTATGTTCTTGGAAGTTTATGATTTGTAGGTTACTGTGGTTATTATTGAGTATTATTATGTTTACGTTTGGTTTATATAAAAATGATTAGTCGTGTACGTTTCATTGATTTAATAAGCCTTGGAGTTAATTGGTGGTGGCGTCAGACGCACGCTGATGCGTCAGACGTAGTTTGGTTAGTGCGCCAGTCGCACAGTGTGGTGCTGAGCGCACAGTTTTGTGTAGTCTAATTTTTCATATGATCTTGTACGTATTTTCTACTTCTGGTTGGTGATCTTATTTCATCTGATGCATTTCTGATTGATAATGTTAGTACTGTAAAAACTATTTCATTATCATTGTTGATGCTTAGTGATGTTCAAAGTATTGTGGTTGGAGATATTTGTTGTAAGTTTGTAAGTTACTTCTTTGAGGATTTTTGAAGAATTACTTTTGATGAATTATGGGTATAAGGCCGGGTGGCATCCCTTTTGACGAATATTTTTGAGCCGAATGATACTTTGATGATATTTATGAATTATGATTTTATTTTTGAGATAAGAACATCCAGTGGGATAGTAGTCCCCGGTGAAGAACATGCCAACCAACTAGCTTGCGGACTAGGGGTAAACCTGGGTTAATTGTTGTCGTCCGAGAGGTCAGGGAGTTCTGCGTGTTCTACCCTACAACGGGAGTTTTGTCATTCTTAGATACAGGCAGTGGGGAACGTAAGCCCATAGACTGGCCTGGAGATTGCGATCTGACAAACCTTAGGAAATGAATTGCAATTCACTGGCGTTCGGTTTCTGACTCAATCACTTGTTTTACCTATACTTTTATTTTTATAAAAGTACTCTTGAGATGATTTATTTATTTTTATCCAATTCACTTGCTATTTATTATTCATTTGCGTTACTTGTGAGTTATATGGAAGTGGATGTATATTGTAGTTGACTTGACTTTATTCATTCCTTTCTTACTAATCTACGTCTGGAATAAACTTTGATTTCTTTTGTTATGGGAGAACTGCTAGTTACTCCCCACTGATTCTGGATGTTTGTTGTATATTTTGCAGGTTTTGTTGATGGGAATCTTCTTTGGTTTTGGGCTCGGGTTGAGATGCGAGAATGAAATGATAGTTGTTTTAGGCCTAGACTGCTAGTTAGACTTTTCTCATTTGGAATACTCTGAATTAGTTATTTATTGATATTATTTATTTAAGTTGGTCTCTTAACATAGTTATTTAAATACCTTTGTATTAGAAGTGGCATTCCCAAAAGACGATGTTTCCGCTTTGAAATTCTGGGGTGTTACAAATCATTTAGGTAGAAAATTAAGAAACGTTAAAAGAAATATAGATATTTCTGTTATTAAGTATTAGTAATACAAAAATGCATATAACAAGAATGGTTATTGATCTATAGATATTAAAAACTTACATAATTTCCTAAACTAGAATATACAATGGTGCTAACCAAAGATTTCTTCTTGTGAGATAAAATACTTCTGAGAAAATAGAAGATAACTTTGTTACTACCATAATTTGGAATCTATAATTAATAGTTTTATCAACCATACAAAGTTGGTTTATATCCCAAACACAAGATGTCAATAATATAATTTGATACAATATGATTACATACCCATGCTTTCATAGTTTCCCTACTTTGAGTTATAACCAATGTATTATATGAAGAGATATATGTGCTTTACTAGATATATCTTCCTGTTCTTTTATTTGTATATTTAACATTTCTATCTGGTTGTCTAAGTCTTTTAAGTTTTTCTTCAACATTATTGTCCTTTGTTAGTTTTGCTTTTTCTGCTACTATTTCTTTATCTATTCTAGCCATTCTTCTTTTATTTCGGTTTCCTAAGTTTTTAATATCTGCTTCTAAAATTGTTATCATTATCTTTAATCCTGCTCTTCTTATAGCCATTTTAATTTTGCGATTTAATTGATATATCACGATTTTTGTATATGTTTGAGTTCTATTTTTCTTTTTAAGAGTTTATTTTTCTTAATTTGGGTTTTAGTTATTAATTTGATTAAAGCATCTTTTGTTTCAATATCTTTCCTTCTATGTGTTTCATATAAATAATTGTAGTAACCATCTATTTTAGAATGTAAATTAATGATTCGAAATCTAAAATAAATTTTCTAATATCTATATTTCTTTTAACGTTTCTTATTTGAGTTTTCATATACTCTAGTGAATCTTGCATTTGAGATTTTCTTATAAACTTTAGTTGAACTCAATCCCTTCATTTATAATATACCATAATCTGTTAATAATAGTTCTATCATCCTTCTTATAAGTATTACTAATCCGCCCTACTACTCTTAAGCTTAAAAGCAAATTAAGTAAGATCACACCTTTCACCTCACCACATAGGTTTTACGTATTCTGTCCACAACATCCTTCTCATATTCAACGGCATTAAAGGACTACTACAACCAGTTTACGAAATCGAGGAGAGCATATTTAAGATAGTACAAGTCCTATATGAAGTTATAGAATTATTATTACGGATCTTAGCATTATTATAAACTAAAGGATTAAATTTATACTTAGTTCATAAGAAAGAATTTTACCTTAGCTTCTTCCATAACTTTGAATGATTATCCTGATATGAAAATAACTTCTCCAAGCTCTGATACCAACTTTGCGTGGTTAAGAAAACTATAGAAAAACTACCAGAATATTTCAAGTAGAGAGAGGTAAGAGAGCAGATTTTTTATAGTAAATTCCTTGATGATCCCTCACCAAGGTTTTCTTTGTTGTTTATAGGCAAACAATATTACATAGTACGTACATCAAAAGTTACTTTTAATTTAAGCCATACAGCTGGCTATTTTTCTAAGGTTACAACAGATTTTGCCTTATCACCTTATCTCTTATCCTTATCTTTTATAATAACTCCACCATCTTTCAGTTGGTTATATCAACTTGTGGGGCCTGGGTTGTACTCCTAGAGGATTCTTCCTTATCTTCCAAGTCCTCAATCATAGGTACGGATGTCTGCTGGTTTTTGCACATCTGACATAAGTGTTTATTATTTTGTTGCATCCACTTGCAATATTTCTTCAACGTATCTTTTGTCATACAATTATTTGGGATGTATCTTATTTGAGGAGGCTCATCTGGATGTTGGAGACTCCATACCCATGCTTTCATAGTTTCATATGAGTGAATTAGAGCAAGAAGGTAATCTAGTAAATAACCTAAAGATAATAAATATAAACATATCATTAATTATATAATTATTAAAGGATAGCAAGACTAAGTCTAGCAATACAAAAGTTCCCCTAGAATTAGATGAATAGGGTTATGAGATTATCGATAAAAAGATATTTAAAGAATACTCTCAGTTACTTCCCGAATTACTTTTAAAGAAAAGAATAGAAGTAGAATATCAGAGAGTCATTAAACAACTAGAATAATAAATAAAGATAAAAAAATTATTGATGAAGAAATAATAAGATATAATGATAGTCCATTTCAAATATATAAAACAAATCATAATAGACAATTTGCAGAAATTATGAAAGGAAGATTGTTTTTTAATAAAAGATAGAAAATGAATGATATTAGAAAATGAATTTTAAAGAGAAAGAAGATTAGCTAAAGAAAGGGATTTAGTAGAAATAACAAACATAGAAAGTAACAATCAAGAAAACAAAATAATAAATGACATATATAAAAAATTAGATAAATTAGAGAGAACATATGATGAATGAATCAGGAAAATAGAAGAATCAATAAAAATTATACATCATAATACTAAACAAATATTAGACAAAGTTTATAGAGTAGAAAATAATTTTAACGATGAAATACAAAAGTTTAAAATAGAGTATAATAACATATTTGACAAAATAGAAGAACAACTTATATTGAATGCAAAAGAAAAAAGTGAAATATCAGAAATTCAAGAATCAGATGACGAAACAATAATGAATAATACCATAGAAACAATAGATACTGGAGTAGAAAGACTTGAAGTCAATAATATAGAAGACAACAACGAAGATTTTAATTCAGACCAATCTAGTCAAGAAATTAGTTACTCAAATTTCCTGACTATTGCCAACAAACTAAACACAGCTCCCTAAGTTACTATCCAAAATAAACACGGAGAAATACAAAGAGGATATGTTACTAATCCTCTTCGAAAAATAAACGAGTTAATCGCATTACCTGGTCGTAATGCAAAGTTAATAAAAGCATCTTATGATTACGGATTAGTCAATTCCGTATATACACTAACCGGAGAAGAGTTATCCTTAATCCTTAGCCTATAACAAGGTAACCAGAAGTTATTTACAGACTACAAAATCTAAAATGATTTTTGTACGGTGTTACACAGCTACCAGGGAAGTTACTTATCAAGAGATAAAACCAGCCATGATGTTTGTGAAAATAGGATGTACATCTGCGTACATCATTGCTGAAGAAATAAAAGCCCAGCCAGAGATAAACTTTAATGAAGTGCAAGATATCCTTAGTGAAAAACGAGCTATAAAAATCAAAGTTATATGTGAAGCCCTATGTCATGCTATTACTACGCCTATATGGATTAATCATAAAGACATAAATACATTAGTTATAACTCAAAGTAGTTGTAGCACTTGATTCTACCAGCCCAGGATCTCTTGGCCCTATCAAAAGAGCTGCAAGGAAAACAGATTACAATTGTCTCTCTGCTTCCAAGGACACTCAACCGAAGGGGTCAGTTGAGCAACATGAGCCTCTTAAGCAGGCTACAAAGAAGAGAGATTATTTCTATCTCTCTGCCTCTAAACCTTCAAGGCATTCCAGCAGGAAACGTCCTAAGTTGGAGGCTTCTTCAGAGATACCGCAGTATATCATCTCCTCTGATGAAGATGATGAGAAGACCATATCTCAAATTTTTAAAAGGAAACTCCCAAGAGTCAAAGCAAGTATGAATATCACCTTTACTCTTTTTATAAGAAGTTTCACTTCTTGTAATACTGATTAATTTATTTCAGGTTCCTTTGGTGCTGATGACATTGAGCCTAAGAATATCAGTGATACTTCTTCTAAGAAGTTATCATCTCTTGGCTCTGCTAGCCATCCTTCTGGAGATGCTCCCAAGATAGCTGACCTAGAGTTAAGTTCAAAAGGGTCCTATTAATGAATTTATCAATCATCCCACTTCAAGTGGTGCTGCCCCCCAGTTAGAGAATATGGCTACCCCCTCTTTGGAAGGATGTGTTTCCCCCCAGTTGGAAGAGACTGAGTATCTTCATGTGGAATCTCCTGATGAGGACTTATTTCATCAATTTGATGAAGACCCTTGGAATCAAGTCCTTTAGATGTTGAAGTTCCACGCTCTCATGCTGCTACCACTATTGTTATAGCAATTCCTTCTATTGCTAGAAGTGAAGTTCCAAAAGATGTTATTCCTTTAGAGGTCACACCTTCACGGAGCAATACTAAACTTGTGATTACCTCTGTTTTCAAAGGTTCTTCATGAACTTCAGCATCTACTTCTGGGACTGGTCTGCCTTTTTTTCTTCATGAATTCATTTTAGACTTCCTCTATATGAGTCCATGTCCTCGCGATAGCAGACTTCACTCTCTTGCTAACTTGGCTTCTCTTCTTTATGATGCAGAGAGAAGTACTCAAGAAGCAAGTGTGATGAAAGAGTCTGATGGAGGGAAAGAGGTTAATCTGCAGACAACTATCATTGTAAGGGATCAACCTACCTCTGATAACAGTGATCATTCTAGTGTTGGATCATCTGAGTACATAAAACAAGAAGACAAAGTCTGGGATCTCTATTTGACCTTAGCAAACAACCTTTATGATCAGGCTTCTGCACAGGCTCTTAAGCAAATTTTGAAATCCCTGATTTCTCAAGGTTTTGAGTACTGGATACCTTGTCTTGATTATGTTAAAGAGACTCTTCTTCTTCAGCAATGTAGTGCTGAATCCAGAATCCAATCTCCAAAGTTCTCAGCTCAAAAACTTCAGGAAGAGGAGACTTCTTTGGAAGCTCAAGCTAAATCCTTCAGAAACTTCAGTAAGCAGATCCAAGATTCTTTGAGCTCTTTTGATCAGAAGCTGAAGCTTCTTTCTAAGGAAAGGCAATCTTTACAGAATCGCCTAGCTGAGATTAATAAAGAGGAGATCAATATTATCAATGAGAAGTCTTCTCTCCAAAACTCCATTGATGCTGAAGAGAAGAAGCTACACCAAGGGCGAACTAAACTTGCTCATTTGATGCATGAGATGCTCAAAGACATGGTTGTACAACAAAGCTTGATCTCCAGAAGGAGAAACTTTGTAATGCTTGGTCAGCCATTAAAAGCATTAGTTTAGTTGTTAGACAATGTTGGAATGTCTAAGATGTAACATTATTAATTAATGTTGTAATTTTAATGATCCCTTGCTGTTTGAAACAATTCTGCATGTTTTTGTTGAAACACAGGATCATGTTGTTCCCATAAGAATGTACCTAAGTTTTGAAGCTGGTGCCCTGCTGATAGGTACAAACTTTTGACATCTTTTGCAACCTTTAGCATAATCTATATAATCCTTTGCTACTTTGTTCTCTTCTCTGAGAATGTGTATGAAAGTGATTTCCTTAAATTGTTTAGACAACTTTTGTGCTTTCTTACCATACTCCTGTGATACTAGTGATATACTCTTGAATTCCTCATTTATTTGATAAATGACCAGCTGAGAATCCCCATATATCTTTTATTTCTTAGGTCCCAATTCCAGCAGCATCTCCAATCCAATTAATAAAGCTTTATATTCGGCTCTATTGTTGGTACATGGACCCTTTAGGGTTACTGCTAGCTTAGTTGGGATCCCACCAGAAGATAAAATATATATTCCGGCTCCTGCTATTTCTCTAGTGTTGGACCCATCAAAGAATAAGACCCATGGAAGGATGCCTTCATCAATGATTCCTGAGTCACAGCAAGGATGAGTTGCTAAGAAATTAACTAATGCTTGACCTTTGACTGTCTTTTGTGGCACATATATGAGGTCAAACTGCAGTAAATATAAACTCCATTTGCTTAACCTTCCTTTTATGAAAGGTTGAGATATCATATATTTTATGACATCAGTTGGAGATATCACTTCTACTGTGAAGGCCATGAAATAATGTATGAGTTTAACTGATGCATCATATAAACACAGACACCATTTTTCTGCCATGGTATACCTTTTCTCTGTATCATTTAAGATTCTACATAGGTAGAATATGGCCTGCTCATGCCCCTTTTCATTTTATTGAGTAAGGAGACTCCCAATGGAATCTTCACAAACAGACAAATACAATTTTAGTGGTTTTTTAGTTTGTCTTGGGGGAATTAGCACAGGCGGATTTGCCAAATCTTGCTTGATCTGGTCAAAGGCCTTTTGATTTTCTTCTTCCCATTTGAATTCTGATTCATGTTTTAATCTTAGTTGTGGTGAAAACTTTTTAGTTTTTCCAGCTAGATTAGCCATGAATCTTCTGACATAATTCACCAGTCCAAGGAATCTTTGCAATTCCTTCTTATTAGAAGGTAGCTTGGCTGCCAACATTGTTCTTGCCTTGGTTTGGTCAATTTCCATTCCATTTTTGTGAATGAGGAATCCTCAAAAGTTACTAGCTTTAACTCTGAATGCACATTTGAGTGGATTCATTTTTAGGTGATATTCTCTCATCCTGGTGAATGACTTAATCAAATGCTCTTTATGTCTTAAAAAGTCATTTGACTTTACTAGTATGCCATCCACATAGATTTCCATGATCTTACCAATCATAACTTTAAAGATTGCGTCCATTACTCGTTGATATGTGACTCCGGCATTTTTCAATCCAAATGGCATGGCCACATATTCAAACAAGCCTAATGATTTTGGACATCTGAAGGCTGTTTTGTTACATTCTTCATGTGCAATCCTTAACTGGTGATATCCTGCATACCCATCCATAGAAGATATGTATTCATATCTTGATGCTGCATCAATTAAGAAATCAGCCACTGGCATGGGGTATTGATCTTTAGGTGTAGCTTTATTAAAATCCCTAAAGTCAATGCAGATTCGTATCTTGCCATATTTCTTAACTACTGGAACTATATTGGAGATCTAGTCAGCATATTGGCAAGGCCTTATGAACTCTGCCTTGAGGAGTTTGTTTATTTCCTCTTGTATAGGCTCTGTCAGTTCAAGCGCTACTCTTCTAGGATTTTGGGCCACAGGCTTAAATCCTTCCTTGATAGGTAGTTTATGCTCTACTATTTTCCTATCAATTCCAGGCATTTCATGATGTTCCCATGTAAAACAGTCTTTAAATTCTTTGAGAATTATTATGATTTCCTGTTTCTCTTAGTTAGTGAGCAACTTACTTATGTAAGTGTAGACACATAATCGTGTCTCCCCATTTAAGGATCTAATGATGAAACATACCGCGGCATTAGTTGGCGCAACCCAATGTAAGAGCAATCTAAAGAACCAATCCAAAATGTGTTTTGAAATGATATTCTAAAGCCCAATTAATTGTCCATGATGATTAATTGTATTTTAAGCCCATAAAATGTTTTAAGTCCATTTTAAAAGCCCAATCAAATATTTATTATTTTAATAGATATTTTTCATAAATATTTTTATTATCTTCGATAAATAAATCAGATTTTTAATCCGTAAAATTCCATCTCCGGAATTTTAGAGATAAAAAAGGTATATTCGAAAGACGCGCAGAATCAAAAGCTAATATACTCGAATATTCCAGAATATGCGCCGGATGCGGGGGCTCCGCTCAGCTCGCCACGTGCATCCAGCACATTGGCCGTATCGCGTGAGGCACGCCAATAAGCGCCTGACACGTAGGTTTTGTGACTCACATAGAGTCATGCGTTCGACGCAAGTTCTGTGTGAGACGCAACTTTCTTTTCTATCTTTTCAAAACGCATTTACATGTGCCTAAATCTGATTAGGTTGGCTGCGTCAGGCACACCAATGTGCGCCTGATGCATGGCACTACGCCTGCCACGTAGGCCTGCGCCTAGCGCAAGCCTTGCGTTAGGAGCACGCTGCCTTTCGCCTATAAATATCCGTAATTTTCAGAATTACAGGGGGGGCTACTTGAAATTATTATTTTTAAGCACACATAATTCTCTCGAATACTCCGAAATACACTTCGAATACTAAAAACACTCAAACACTTTCAAATCAATTCCTGTTTTTGATCATATTATACTCTTGGTTCCACGATTGCTCCGTCAAAAGATCGTTGCGCTCTTTAATCTAAGTCCCATAGGTATAATTCCTGAGGATCCTTGAATAATGAATCATATTTATTGCTTTGAAGTTTCTAACAATTTATTTCATGATGTAGATCTTTAAGTAATAATCACTCTACTAGTATATCCTAACCTCTTTTCTATACTTTGTTTTATGTTTATATTATTCTTGCCTTTGTATATTATATGCTTGCCTTATCACTCTGTGCATATTATATGATTGTCCCTGCTTTATTGTTTTTATCACCCATATGTAATTTTTGCTAATCAAAGACCTAAAGAACTATTCTAACATTAATAAGATTAATTTGGACAACCTGTTCGGTTCCCGTTAATATTTATTGCCTAATAACATGTCACTAAAAAATAGTCTTTTTATGTGTTTCCTGAGCCTACTTAGACTAATTATTTTTAGGGTGTATAAAAACGTTATATGATTATTCTTTGGCACAAAATCTGTAATGAATAAATATTTAGTAGAGGCCAACTTTGGGCGAATGTGGTTCATTCTGAATCTTTGGTTCATTTTGACAATCTATGGAGTCAGGACGAGGAAATCTACATTGAACAATTTGTCCCTACGGTTTTCTTATATCCAATTAGGTTTATGATTCTTCCTAAAAAGAATTGTTGGCGACTTCTTTCAATATAAAACAATTTTCAATAAAACCTTAACAATGGGGTAGTCAAATCTAATACGCGCTAACACCGCGTAGGCGAAATAAAAACACGCCTACAATTTGGTGACTTCGCTGGGGAGGATTTAAAAAAAATTAATTTTTTTTAAATGAGTAGGTGAACCTTGAAAAATACGATTCATTCTTATTTTTATGCCTTAGAATAATATACAGTTTTGCATATGCATGGCTATTGTTCAAGCCACCATAAGGACAATCTACCTTGCCTCATTAGCACATGTTCTATGTGTGAGGTCACCCCCGGGGGGTTTGCGCTTTGTCCTTCCAAAAAGCTTCCGGAGCGATAGTGTTGGATCTTAGTCATAAGCAAACCTACCCAACCATGGCATTGTTCTCTTGTTCATGACTTGAGAACTGGAGTGCGTCTTACACGTGGCCACCTCTTTAAGCAGGGGTACGGAGTGTGGGATCAATCTCTTAGTCATGGACCCTTTTCAGCCTTAACCTAAACCTGACCAATAGTTGAATGTAGAACTGGACTTTAGGTTGAGAACTTTTGCATCCATGTTACCTGACATTTATGTGTGATTGCAATTTTTGCCTGCTAATATGCTTTGCGCCCAAAATTGTTGCAATTCGCGTCTAAAACAAATCGTCATTTTCGCCCAAACCTTCGTCAATTAATCAATACGCGTGCCACAGAGCATTGCGCCAAACGCATTAATTTGCGTCAAGCGCAACGCTCCTGCGCCAGACGCATATACTGCGCGCTGCGCGCACCAGTTGCGCGGCGCGCAGTCTATTCGTCCCATGCTTATTGGTCGTTTGACCTTTGTTCGAGTCTAAGATAACAAGTTTGCATCATATCATATTACAAAAAAGAGGGTCAGTCTTTTCATGCAAGGTCAAGTCTGTCCTAAAAGGTGCATGTAAAGTGGTCATGGTAAAGTTAGAGTTGTCATGCATATCTTCCTTTTCCCATTTCATCCCTGCTACCCCTGTCAATCCTACCTTTTAATATTCACCAACTTCAAAAAAAAAAAAAACTTACATTTTTCAAAATCAGTCCTACACCATATTCTATTCTACCTTTATCGAAAACATTTACTAATCATCAACTTACCACTACATTTCAAAAAAAAATTCTTCAAAATTAAGCCATCATCTTTTCCTAACAAAAGATAAAACAAGGGGTTCCTTTCAAAAATGAATATCGAAAATTCTAAGCCCATTCCAAACACCTTCAATCCGATTCAATCCAATCGACCTAATTCACTTGCATTCATTCTAGGCCCATATGCATTAGAGTCCATTTTGCACTCATATAGGGTCCATCTAATTTGAGTCCATGCATTCATATTAGGCCCGCTAGCATTAGAGTTCATCTTAGGCCCATATAAGTCTAGCACCTGTCAAAATCTAGACCCATTTGCATCTTTATGTGAACCCTAGTCTATGTCAATCCCAGTCCAAGTCTAATCCAACTCTATTCCAATCCAATGTCAAGCCTATGTGCATTTTCAAGTCTAACTTCAAACCAATATAAGACTAAGTCCAAAATTAGGTCCACATAAGGCCCAACTCATTTCCAAAGTTAATCTAGTCCAATTCCAAACCCATGTAGGACGAAGTCCAAACTATTAAGCCTAGCGAAGCTAGCATCCGTGTAAGACCATAACGGCATCCCTTTGACTTAACTAAGCTAGTCATCCATGTGAGACCATAACGGCACCCCTTTGACTTAGCTAAACTAGTCATCCATGTGAGACCATAAAAGCACCCCTTTGACTTAGCTAAGCTAGTCATCCCTGTGAGACCATATTGGCACCCCTTTGACTTAGCTAAGCTAGTCATCCCCGTAAGACCATAACGACACCCCTTTGACTTAGCTAAGCTAGTCATCCCTGTGAGACCATAACGGCACCCCTTTGACTTTGCTAAGCTAGTCACCCGTAAGACCATAATGGCACCCATTGATCTAGTGAAGCTAGTCACCCCTAAGACCATAAAGGCACCCTTCGAGTTTAGTGAAGCTACTCTTATCTTACATCTATAGCAATACCAAATCATCAAGTATGGCAAAGCCAATTCCTTCCTAAGCCTAGTGAAGCTAGCATAGACAATCCTTTTGAGCCTAGTCTATTTACCAAGTCTAGTCCAGTCTGCATGCATAGTCTAGTCCAGTCCAGTCCAGTCATTTGCATCTGCATTAGTTAGGCCCATGTCACCATCATAACCATAATCATACCCATTTCTAATCATTTATCGTTTCCATTTCGCCTTCCATTTTTCAACCCCATTTCCACTTTCATCTTCATTTCTCATCTCTCACTTCCATTTCCATCTCTCCATCCCTCATTTCCATTTCTCAGTTCGAAAGCATCATTTCTAAAAATTAACGGGGTCCATTCGATTTATGTTCAGGACGGATCGTGAGATTATAACTTGGGAACTCCCGACAAAGAGGATACAAGGTCGACCTACTACCCGACTCGTCAAGCGCATCCTAACCTTTTCAGACGAATCCTCCGACTATTCTGAATCATCATTTGAAATGGGGGACACTAATGAACAGCTCAGTGCCATTATGGCCCAACTTCAACTGATGAACTCACGTCTTGAGGACCAAGACAAAGAGATTAAGGCACTGAGGGAGAAGCTAACTGAAGAGGACGAGCATAGCGACACTCCATCACCAATCAAGACCAACACAGATTTGAGGTTTGAAAAACTCGAGCAATTGATCCAGTCAATTCCTGCGCTCGAGGGTCAGGCTCATGGCCATGACATTATTGATCCTGAACTGAGAGAAAAACTTCCTAAGAAGGTAACATTGGGTGACCTCCCAAAATTCAAGGGGGTCGAAGACCCATATGACCACTTGAGAGCTTTCTCCATCTCTATGGCTCTCAAGGGGATGAGCAAGGACCTGTTTGCTTATGCCTTTCCTTTAACCTTGGATGCACATCCATCCAAGTGGTTCAGATCACTAAATAAAGCCAAGCTGAATGAGTGGGACTACATCAAAGAAGAGTTCCACAAACAATACATCGACAATACTCAGCTTCCCATTGGCCTTCGTGAGTTGGAATTAACTAAGCATAATTCCAACGCAGATTTTGTCACCTTCCTTAACATATGGAGGGAAAAGGCTGCACAAATGACTAACAGGCCATCCGAAGAGGACCAAGTCCGATTGGTGGTCCGTAACCTGCGACCCAAGTATGGGGATCATATTAAGTTTTACCCCATAGAGTGTTTCACGAAGTTCTATAAGGTAGGCCTGCTAATTGAAGAAGAGGTACAGGCTAACAAGAACAAGGGTTCTAACAACAACAACTCTTTCAAGAAGAGTAATAATAACCCTTCTACCTCTAAAAGCAGCGACATAAACGCCCTAACTACTGACAAGAGAAGTTATCAAGGACTTCAGAGGACATTCACTCCTTTAGGCATGTCTCTAGAAGAAGCCTTCATTAGGCTTCATGCAAAGGGAGCACTTCAGTCTCTTGGCCCCACTTCGGACCCTGCTCCCGAGAAGACATCCAGTAGATGGAATCCTAATTCCTACTGCAAGTACCATAAAGTAAATGGGCATCTGTCATCACAATGTTGGACTTTGAAGCATCATCTGCAAGACATGGTTGAAGACAGTAGATTGCCAATTTCGCCCGCACCAAAAGCCAGCAATAGTGGCAACCCTTTGGGAAATGCCTAAATAATGCAGGGAGCTTAGTCATTTAGCGTTGGTTTTCTAGGTTGAGTCGAAGAGTCCCTCTTCTAGCTCCTTTATTTCCTTTCCTGTCGAGTCTATGTCATTTAGGTTTTTATTTCTAATAAGCCTTGTTTCATTCATTTTCAATTAATAGAATAATTTCATTTTCATTTTCATGGCATTCCATCATTTTATTTATGCTTCTAATTCAATGATGAAACTTAAATCAAATTATCCATAATGACTTTGACTAATAATAATAAAAGAGATCTGAAAATAAAAAATACAAAAATGAAAAAATGGATATGCTTTGGATCAGGAGTTATTCCCCTCTCCCTTCCATTAACTTTCATAAGCCATCTCTATGCTAGCCAAAATAAAATCCTTTAAACCATCATCTCCACGATACTTAGCCAAATAATCCCTCCATTACTCAAAGCTCCACAAATAGCCTTCAAGCCTTCCAATACCCAAATCCAATAACTTGTGTGCAAGCCTTACTACTTAAAAAATTAAAAAGTCAATGCCAGGCAAAAATAAAAGTGAAGTGAAAAAAATTCAAAGTGCGAAAAAAAAGCAAAAGCAAAAAGGAAAAAACGCACATGACAGGAGGAAAAAAATAAAAAAAGCCAAAGGAAAAATGAGAAAAAATTCAAGCTAGGGGGCTTGCACACAAGTTCTACCTCTCATTCAAATTCCTTCAATCCATCAAAACTCAACCCGTATAATTCAATTCCATGATCCTTACCTTAGCCCATCCAATTAAACCCTTATCATAAACTTCAAGCCTTCAACCTTTAAACCTTTCTTCAACCCAAACTCCTTCTTTAAGGTATGTCCAAGCCCGCTAGGTTGAAAACCCGAAAGGGCGGCCTAGGCAAAAGTTAGGGCACAAAAAAAAAAGAACATAATAAAAAAAATAAGATCCAGAACTACGAATGGTCTGATTCCCCAAGGATACGTAGGAATCCTCATCTCAAGCTCAGACAGCTTCAATAAAATAAAATTTGTCATGGTATAATGATTTGACTTTCTAGAATTTAGGAGCATACTTTCTCTAGATTCCGACATAGACTCGAGTCTACAGCTAGCCTTGTTAAAGCCTTTTCCAACATACATTCATTTGAGTCATAAATTTAAACTTTTTATTTTTCAATCCAAGCTCTCCTTGTCCCTGAATGACTCTCCGATCATTCCATGGATTCTGGCGATATTTGACTTTTGCCCATATTAACTTCCCAATAAACAATCCCCAGCGACAACTTTCAACGTTCAAGACCGATCAACTACATTTTAATATCAAATCATGTACATGACAAACTCATGACAAGTTCACCCAAAGTGGGGGCTTCCTACGTGTGGTGGTTCCTCCAATTCAAATCAAACTCGCGAAGAGTTGTAATCCGCATACCTCGTTTACGAACCCAATTATTTACTAAAAACGATTTTCAAAAATCATTCAATCTATTTCTAATCATTCTATCATTCTACATATCCACATCTTCTAGCCTTGCAAAATCCTGACCTTGCATTGCAGCCTTGCAAAACCCTGACCTTGCATTGCATTTCATACATTCTAGTCTTGCATAACCCTGTCCTTGCATGCCGTGTCATCCTTTAGCTTTGCATAACCATAATCCTTGCGTAGCGTCTTATGCATCCTTAGAGAGTCTAAGTTTGCATCATTGCATCATCATGTGCTTTACCTAAATTATTTGCACCTGTCCGCTAACATCTTCTTCTGCAGGTAATCAGATTGCTTGTAGTCATTGTCCTGCATACTAATTTTGTTTTGCAGAGACCGCCATATAAAAATCAGTTCTAAACTGCATAGCGTTGAGAATCGTTCTCCGTCCCGACACCGTATACTTTGACTATCGGTTTCCTGAACCTCAGTCAAAGTGGGGGCTTCTGTAGACACATAATCGTGTCTCCCCATTAAAGGATCCAATGATGAAACATACCGCGACATTAGTTGGCGCGACCCAATGGAAGAGCAATCTAAAGAACCAATCCAAAATGTGTTTTGAAATGATATTCTACTGCCCAATTAATTGTCCATGATGATTAATTGTATTTTAAGCCCATAAAATGTTTTAAGTCCATTTTAAAAGCCCAATCAAATATTTATTATTTTAATAAATATTTTTCATAAATATTTATATTATCTTTGATAAATAAATCAGATTTTTAATGCGTAAAATTAAATCTCCGCAATTTTAGGGATAAAAAAGGTATCTTCGAAAGACGCGCAGAATCAAAAGTGAATATGCCCGAATATTCCAGAAAATGCGCTGGACGCGGGGGCTGCGCTCAGCGCGCCACGTGCATCCAGCACATTGGTCTTATAGCATGAGGCATGCCAATGAGCGCCTGACACGTAGGTTTTGTGACTCACACAAAGTCCTGTCTGTGACGTAAGTTCTGTGTGAGATGCAACTTTCTTTTCTATCTTTTCAAAACGCGTTTACACGTGCCTAAATCTAATTGGGCTGGCTGCGTCAGACACACCAATGTGCGCCTGACGCGGGACACTGCGCCTGCCACGTAGGCTTGCGCCTGGTGCAGAGCTTGCGTGAGGCGCACACTGCCTTTTGCCTAAAAATATATGTAATTTCCCGAATTAGAGGGCGGCTTGGAACTATTATTTTTACGCACACAGAATTCTCTCGAAAACTCCGAAATACACTTCGAATACTAAAAACACTCAAACACTCAAACACTTTCAAATCAATTCCTGTTTCTGATCATATTATACTCTTGGTTCCACGATTGCTCCGCCTAAAGATCGTTGCGCTCTTCAATCTAAGTCGCATAGGTATAATCCCTGAGGATCCTTGAATAATCAATTATATTTATTGCTTTGAAGTTACTAACAATTTATTTCATGATGTAGATCTTTAAGTAATAATCGCTCTACTATATATTCTAACATCTTTTCAATACTTTATTTTATGTTTATGTTATTCTTGCCTTTGTATATTATATGCTTGCCTGATCACTCTGTGCATATTATATGATTGTCCCTGCTTTATTATTTTTATCACCCACATGTTATTTTTGCTAATCAAAGACCTAAAGAATTATTCTAACATTAATCAGATGAATTTGGACAACCTATTAGGTTCCCTGTAATATTGATTGCCTAATAACATGTCACAAAAATATAGTCTTTTTATGTGTTTCCTGAACCTACTTAGACTAATTATTTTTAGGGTGTATAAAAACGTTATATGATTATTCTTTGGCATAAAATCTGTAATGAATCGATATTTAGTAGAGGCCAACTTTGGGCGAATGTGGTTCATTATGACTATATTTGTACCCTCACCCCCGAACTCAAACTTTGGTTCATTTTGACCATCTATGGAGTCAGAACGGAGAAATCTGCATTAGATAATTTGTCCCTATAATTTTCCCATATCCAATTAGGTTTATGATTCTTCCTAAAAACAATTGTTGGCGATTTCTTTCAATATAAAACAATTTTCAATAAAACCTTAACAGTGGGGTAGTCAAATCTAATATGCGCTAACACTGCGTAGGCGAAATAAAAACACGCCTACAGTAAGTAACACGTGGATTTTCATTATCCCCTAAATTTATTTCCACTAGTGGATCATGAACTTCTTGTTTAATATCCTCACTTTTAGCCCATACTTTATCATCCTCCTCGTCGAAGGATTCAGTTTCATATAAAGTTGAGCAACATGTATTAGAGTTTATAATAAAATCCTCTTAGTATTTTCTAAAAACTAAATCTTTCATTACTTGATCAACGATAGGGGTAAACCCATTATAGCATTCTTCTTGGTTTATAAACATAATAAACTTTTATAAGGAAAATACATCCCAAACTCTACAAGCTAATGAGAGCTAAGGGTTGATCATAGTCTGGCGCCTGTTGAATATGTTCATATTTTGATTGAATGTCTTCAACTTTTGGGATGTCATCGACTTCCTCAATGAGAATTGCACCTGAGTCTTCTACCTCTTGGTGAGTTTGTGACTCAAGTTGTAGAGCAACCTCAATTTTGATAGTAGGAACTGACTTTAGAAAGTCCCTAACAAAAACAGAATCAGGAGATGTAATTAGACAAACTTCCTCATCTGCTTGAACCATCTCGTAAGTGTCACCATTCCACAAGATCAAGACTTGGTGGAGTGATGATGGAATAGCATAATTATGATGTAACCAGTCCCTTCCTAGTATGGCATTATAATGAGTGCGACTTTAGACTATGAAGAAGCCGGTATAAGTAGTTTTAGTTCCTACCCTTATCTTTAAGATAGCCATTCCTTCCAATTTTTCTGATAAACCAGAAAAACCAATTATGTTGATTTGTATGTTATGTAAATCCTTTCTAATCTTTCCTAGTTTTCCGAACACAGAGTGACATAATATTAACAGTAGCTCCAGTGTCCACCAATACTTTGCCCAAACGAACTCCCTCAAAATCAACATTTAGAAATAAAGCTTTAGTGTGCTTATTATCAATATCAATTGACCTAAAGATTTTATCTATGATTAATTTCTCTAGGTTAGCTTTTAGAGATGTCTTGTTAGGCACTTTCTTATGAGGTGCATTTAAATAAGATGACAAGCTTTGAGAAGAAGAGATTTTAAATTTACCTGCCCTTTTTTCCTTGTCAACTTCATCTACCCATGATGTAGTATTTGTCAAGAAATTTGATTGGTCTTCTAACTTTTTGAACTCTGTTGGTAGCATGACCATATTACACTGCGCGTTTTGGCCCTCTTTATTTGAGGCTCGCTTATCAGTGGGTCGCCATCTAACATCAAGTCATTGTCTGACACCAATAAGTTCAAATCCTCATATCCAAACTCTGAATCATAATCCTCATTAAAGCCATTTCCTTGTTTCTCTCTCATAAGAGAGTCACCTTCTTGAGGCTACTGGCCATCATTCTTTGTAGATGATATACCACATTGCTCCTCTTCCAAAGGTAACAATTTAGTAATACCAGCTTGTAGCGCCTCTTCATCAATTCTTATGTTTGCTATAAGGGACTCCTGCACATTTTGAGTACTGCAGCTTTTGCACTTAACTCCTTCATCTTTATTGTCCTACTTTTAGGTAAGTTTTGGACATCTTGGAGTGGCCAAGGCCTAACTGCTGCCTTGATCTTTGACTTTCCTTGGCCCCTATTGGACTTTACCCTTCTTTTAAGAATTTTGGGCACAGGAGATTGACTTGGCTCCCTTTCTTTCCCTTTTAAGGAAGGGCCTGAACTGGGACTATCATGTTTTCTTGGTCCTTGAATTCTGGACCTTTTATGGAATGGACACCGGTAAGCAGGCACATAGGCAGGATCATTTGGATGATATGTGATGCAAGTCCAAGGTCCAAAAGAAAAGCCCATGCATTATATGACGAATTAGAACTATCAATGTTGATACTTATATTCCTAACAGCCATAATTCGGTCAATTTGGCTCATTTCGTGGACTTTGATAGGTCTATCAACAAGTTCACATTCTGAACTTACGAAAAAAGTGGTCAAACACTTAATTTGGATAAGTTTTAGGCCGAAATCAAGTGTTGCATGTCATGAATGAAGCCCAATCAAATTTTGCAGCAACAACAAGAAGTGGGACATGAGTTGGACGTGTGAATTGAAGGCCCAAGTTATGTTTGGGTTTTATTTGCTTTTGTTGTTAATTTAAGTTTGTAATAAACCATGAGATTACTCTTAAAGTAATCCATGATTAGGAGAGGGTTTTAAGGCTGATAATAGGCATGTGATGCATTAGCTTAGGGTTTTTATTGTGCTGGTTTAACTCTTGTAACAGCTCATTTAATGGAGCTTAACAAGAGGCTTAAATCAAGGAGCTTTCTAACTCCTCTTTGCTGCTCCTCTTTGGACGTTTTTGTAGGTTTTTTTAAGTGTCTTATTGCTGCTCCTCCCTCTATATAAGGAGAGCATATGATAGGTTAAGATCGGATTTGAGTTTGATAAAAAAAAACCTTTGTGTTTATAGTTTTTACTTTGAGTTTGTCTCAAGTATTGCTAACCTTTATTACTTTGAGTGAGTCTTGAGTGATAAGCCTAGGAGGGATTGAGTGAGTCTTATCTCTAACCTAGAACCCCAAAACATTGAGTGTGTTCTTGTGTTTTGGTACTATCCCTTGTTTCGAGTGATTTCTTGTCAAAGTGAGTGTTCTATTGTTCATAAGTTTAGAATCATCATCCAATCTTTTGGAGGGTGCTTTTAGATTTGGATCATTTGGTATCAGAGCTTTGGTGAAGAAATTCATCGGAAAAATGGAGTTTTGGAGAAGAGACGAAACTGCCAGAATTCAACCAGTTTTTCATCCGAGTTTGAAGGACGATTTCTCAACCTTCAGTAGTCCAAATTGGTTGATTCTTTTTTTCATTCTGCATAACTTTTTGTCTAGAATACTCACAAAATGTTTCAGATTTTTCTGAATTTTTTAGATATTAAACTGGGCACATTTTTTGCAACTGCGCCAAAACGGAACAAATCTGGCACACAGAACTTCAAACGATGATTCCTCCTTCATCCGGAAAGCTTTTCAAGAGTTTCTTTTTTTTGATTCCGCTTGAAATTTCCTGAATTTTATAATCTGTAATCCTTTGAGAGTCTCAAGGCAATTTACATTTTCATTCTGTTGTTTGAAGTTACGGACAGATTGATCATTGTAACTGTAATAGTCTAGCAAAATAGTGAAAGAAAAACATGGCTGGTGATGATATTGCTAAGATGTTACAGGTTATAACTCAAAAATTGGAGAACTTAGAGAAAAAATCAGTGGAAAAAGAAGAGAGAAAAAAAGAAATAATGTGGGAAGATATTTTCTTTGAAATTGGGAAGGTTGATAGTGCAAGATGTTCAAAATGCCATAGTTATGGGCATACATACCATTCCTGTCCTAATAAGTTTTATGTGTCCATGGATGACTACCTAAGTTTTGAAGAAGAAGATGAAAGAGATAGGGAAATGGATCGAACACTTGAAATTGAAGTCATGGAAAACAATTTTGAAGTTACTCTTGAAAAGAAAGAAATAATTCAAGACTTTAAAGAAGAAGGGAAAGAAAATTGTTTTCATGAACTTGCTTTTAAAGGAACTTTGTTTCAAAATAGATCTCTTATCAGCTCATATGATGTCACAAATTTTGATCCTTTTGAAGAAGATTTTGCCGAGCATGGTTCTAGTGATGGTGATGATGAAAGTATCACAAGTTCAATCATGGTTCCTTCAATGTATCCAAGTGATGTGGAAAGTGAACTTACTTTTTCTTTATCATTGTTTGAAAAGGTAGGTACAAAAGAAAAGAAGCAAAGCACATCTCTTGTAATTTGTAGTTCATATGAAAATCTAGTGGAATCAAATGTGGAGGGTTTGGTTGTGAATGAAAAACAAGCTAGGGGTACTTCTTGTGATATCTCATCTCTAAATGAGTTATTAGGAGAATACCAATATGAAAATAAAAGAGTGAGAGTATTTCAAAATTCACGGGAGAAAATGAGAGAAGAAATCGAAAAGGTGAACAAAAGGAATCTTGAGAGGGTAAACAACAAAAGGAAACTCTTCAAACCTGGTCCAATCTTCACTATAAGAGATCACTTTTCATACTTTCAACAACCAAGTTTGAGGGCAAACTTTTTTGAAGAAAGGGAGAATGATGCAAGTCTAAGGTCCAAAAGAAAAGCCCATGCATTATATGACGAATTAGAACTATCAATGTTGATACTTATATTCCTAATAGCCATAATTCGGTCAATTTGGCTCATTTCGTGGACTTTGATAGGTCTATCAACAAGTTCACATTCTGAACTTACGAAAAAAGTGGTCAAACACTTAATTTGGATAAGATTTAGGCCGAAATCAAGTGTTGCATGTCATGAATGAAGCCCAATCAAATTTTGCAGCAACAACAAGAAGTGGGACATGAGTTGGACGTGTGAATTGAAGGCCCAAGTTATGTTTGGGTTTTATTTGCTTTTATTGTTAATTTAAGTTTGTAATCTCATGGTTTATTACAAACTTAAATTAACAACAAAAGCAAATAAAACCCAAACATAACTTGGGCCTTCAATTCACACGTCCAACTCATGTCCCACTTCTTGTTGTTGCTGCAAAATTTGATTGGGCTTCATTCATGACATGCAACACTTGATTTCGGCCTAAATCTTATCCAAATTAAGTGTTTGACCACTTTTTTCGTAAGTTCAGAATGTGAACTTGTTGATAGACCTATCAAAGTCCACGAAATGAGCCAAATTGACCGAATTATGGCTGTTAGGAATATAAGTATCAACATTGATAGTTCTAATTCGTCATATAATGCATGGGCTTTTCTTTTGGACCTTGGACTTGCATCAATATGAGTTCTAACCATTTCAAAGGTTAGCCTGTCTGCACATAGTGAATACATTCCATTTCTCAGAGCCTTCAACCCTTCTATCGCCCTAGTCTGCAATGGGAATTTTTGAGCAGCCTCCATATAGGTTTTAGCTCTTTCCTCATGCATCACCAAGTTTGGAGTTGGGTTGGATTTAGCAGGCGCCTTAGCTTTGGCTAAGCTGGCCCTATATGCTTCTAGCTCCAAGGCATGTTGTTCCATTTCTGAGACAACTAGTCTTTTACCACTTAATTGTCTAGTTAGGAACCCTCTGAAAGCTTGGCACTGGTCTGTTGTATATGACCCATTCATATGACATCTGTACATATCTTCCAATCCCTCTTCATTAAGATTCCTTCATCAAGCAATCTGTTGAAGAGTTGGTTACCTATTTCGGTAGCTTGAGATGCCTTCAAGGTAACAGTAAAAACATTATTAGTCTCAACCATACCACAGAATAGTTCAAATGGTTCGTCCATTCTAACTACCTTAACATCTTCATCATCAGGATACATGATATTTTTCTTATTAATTTCATCCTGGATTTTGTTTCTAAAGACAATACATTCACAAGTGTCATGTTTACTGCATTATGCCATTTACAGTATTTTTTACCCTTAACCTCCTTAGCAGTTCTTACTTTTTGTCTCCCTACTAATTTTATTTTTTTGTTATATAATAATCAATCAAAGATAGAGTTAGATTTCTTGGCATCAAAAGTATATGTCCTCTTTTGTCCAGATTTCATATCCTTTGGCGCTAGAAATTCTTTCTTCTCTAAAGGAGAACATTTATAAGGTACTCCTTGAATGATCTCTGCCACGTCCACTTCTGGTGCAGTCTCAAAGTGGAAGGGTTCTTCATTCTAAGAAAAGAAACTCTGGTGTCTTGCTGCAGTTTCAGCTTGTAGGTTCCTTTCATACCTTACAGCCAATTCTGCTAATTCAACAAAATCGCCAAAGGCATGACCATCAAACCTTTTTCGAAACTAAATTAACATTCCCTCTTGAGCCACTTGTACAAATTCTCTTTCAGGAACACTAACATGACACCTAATCTTAGCCATCTTAAATCTAGATAGGTAGTCTTCAACAAACTCTCCTAACTTTTATTGGATTCTAGCCAGATCACTCAGGGTCACTCTTGGTTCAGTGCGTGCAAAATGATTTGTAAATTGCACTTGCATGTCTTGCCAGGAGTGAATGGAGTTTGGTGGTAAATTAGTGCACCACCAAATAGCAGTCTCAGTAAGAGACATGGAAAACATTCTAAGTTTTAAGAAGTCATTGTCAGCTGCTTCCCTACACTAACAATTAAACCTAACTGAATGCTCTTCAGCGGAAACTCTATCATTTCCGGAGAACAAGGTAAAGTCGGGTATCTTAAACGTTCTAGAAAACGAATTTACTCTATCAATCCACTCAGGGTAAGGTTTTTGACCTTTTTGCCTCTGATTTCTCCTAGAAGTATCACCCACTAATCTTTAGACTAGTGCCTCAACCTGCATTGCCAAAGGATCCTGCCTTCCCAGGTATCTCATCTTCCCAAATCCCATGTTTCCCGCATGATCATACGCAGGGTTATTAGGATTGAAAGGTTGATTTTGATAACCTCCCATAGGGATCTCCTGGTTGTGCATGAAGGTAGGATTGGCTGCTCCTTGCGCCATTTGTGGTGGAAATGTATGTCCGTTTGTGGGCATCCCCTGATGGTAAGCACCATTTGCTTGGGCAAATGGATCTTGGGCCTGACCAAATCCTGGAATATTTCCATAATGAGCCGTACCAGCCATATTTGGTTGGTTAGGAGGTACATAAACATAAGGTGTAGAAAGAATACCAGCCATATTTTGTTGGTTATGAGGCGTATATGCATATGGTGTACTATTGTTTTGCAACGAAAGTACCCTGCCTCTGTCCTCCTTGTGATGATCCAGATTGGTGTGTGTTGTCACCAACTTGTCCACCACCCATGAAAAGCGAAGGTTGATGATGTCCTGACGCCTGGTGCCAGCCTGGCTCCACGCCCGCTGCCATTCCATCACTTCTTCTAAGATTTCCATGATTACCCTCTCCATGGCTCATGGGGATTCCCCTTGTGTGATGATGGGAGGAAGTTTGTCGATAGCCTGAGATAAGTGTATCTCTAGTTTCAAGATGGGAGAAATGTACCCTTGGAGGACAACCTAGTGGAGGAACATCAGGCTCTGTGCCAGAATATCCCCTTGCTCTATTCAACGGGGCCTCTTCTAAGGCCTTAACTAGTTTCTCATTTAACTGATAGTGTTTTTCGACTAATGGTTCTAGACGAGTAACTACTTCAGTGGCAAGAGATTTTGACATTGTCGTAAAAGTTGCACTCATAGTATCATTGATATTTACAAGTATTCTATCAATCTGAATAGAGTTAATCTCTCTATTCTCTTCACTTACCGTTGGAGGATGTCTGTGCAGACTCTGGCAGACTCATAGGCTAGATCCTGTAATTGGAGTCAAATTGTTGTCTCTGACTCTCTCTGGCATCGAACAGTAAATTCTTTACTATTTATCACTAGTGCAAAAAAACAGAAGGGCTGCGATGCAAGGGCTGCGGTTAATTATAAAACGCAGCCCTTAATAGTGAAGGGTTGCGGTTAGCCCAAAACCGCAGCCCTTTATTGATAAAAGGGCTGCGGTTAATTCAAAAACCGCAGCCCTTAAATTAAGGGCTGCGGTTTTTGGGCTAACCGTAGCCCTTAAACAACCCAAAAATGAAATAACCCGCTAAATCGAGTTACTCCCTTTGCTGAACCCATTTCTCTCTCTCCTAATTCCCATTAACCTATCTCTCCTCCTCTCACCTCATATTCTCTCCCCACTCACCGCATATTCTCCCCCCTCTCACCCTTCTTCGCCGGCGGTTTAGGGTTCTCTGTCGAGGGTTCGCAAGGGTTTAGGGCTCGCAAGGGTTTAGGGTTTGCAAGGGTTTAGGTTTCGCCGGCGAGGGCTCGCAAGGGTTTAGGGTTCGCCGGCGAATCCACATTGGTTTCGCTGATGCCACCGCCGGTCATCCTGCAGCACTGTCGAATCGCGTCTCCCTCGTCGGAGCTCTGCTTTCACAAATGTCGAATCGCTACCCCTGCCTCTTTCGCTCTCTCCTCTGATTCGTTCTGCTGCTACACTCGAGTAACCTCACCGCACCTGCATCGGAGCCGCGCAGCCTTGCCGGAGCTTTCCTCCCTTGCCGGATGTCGTCACCAGGTTGGTTTCTAATTCTCGTCCTTTTTGCTGCTGTTGTTTTGTTGTTTGACTTATCGACGAAGACTTCTAGCTGTGAGATGTGTTGTCTGGGATGTGAATCATGAGGTTTATGATTTGTTCTCTTCGGGTTATGTTCAAAATCTGTTATGGGAGACTTTCTTATATACACTTTGTAATCAAAGCCTAATTTTTGCAAGGTAGATACAAAATTCTTGACTTTGATTTTTCAATCTCAAGGCTATTAGCTATCTCAGATTCTTTTGGCCCTGATGTATTGGGATGGCTGGTTACTGGATCATTTAGACTTGTAGCTCTTGTGTTTGCGCTTCTTAAGTGGCAGAGACGAACATCTCTAAATTGGGTTAAAGTTGCTCCTAGAGCAAAGAAAAAAAGCATGGAAAAAGCTAAAAGTTCCATTTTCAAATCATACATGGGGTGAAGATTATGGTTCTGCTGAACAGCTATCTACATGTTGTGTTTGCCTGACTTCTTTTGTCTTTTTTACAGAATTTAGGCACAAAGACAGTGTTTCACAGAATTTTGGATTCTTGTATCAGCAATGAGCTTCAGCATGAATTGGTGTAGCAGCATTTGATAGAAGATGTTATAGATGTGCTCTTATATCTCTTCTTTTCTGTCTTCTCACTATCTTTGCTATTCCTTTGCATTTGCCTTGATTTCTTTCTTTCATTTTTTTTTATCACGCAGTACTTCTCATGTCTGCTGGTAAAAAAAACATCAATCTAAATGATATGATTTTATCAGGTGCCATTCTCATAAATACCTCTTTTGTTGACAGGGTGCAAATTGTGGCAACCTCCAAGTTTTGAGAAGTTCTGGTTTGATACACACAAATCTGGAAATGTTTCGGAGAAGCCCGAAACAGTGGAGAAATACATAAGTTTAAGTTAGTAGATTTAAAAATCTTGTAGTGTGTTACAATGTTACGAGCAAATTCATCATTGTCAAATTAATCATATTATAAGATTAAGTAAATCTATTATAAGATTGATTTCCAATTAATTTTTATTAGGAGATGATTAAGAGGACTATTGAAGATAATCCGGAGATGGAGATATTTGACGTCATCGAGTCTTGTTTTGGATCTCAAAACAAAGGAAACGTGGCTGGTTATGGTGGCTCCGTCAAGCCGAAAGAAATTAGGGGAGCTCAACCAAGTCGATCGGAGCTTCAAAGGAAGTTGAAACAAGCCGAGAACGCTAATGAAGCACTATTAGGACGGCTAGAAGATGTGGAGACTCAAAACAGATTGTTTAATAGTCGTTTGAATGACTTTGAAGCCAAAGTTGAGGGGAGATTGCAAAGCTTTCTGGATTTTTTTTTATGCTTAGGGAGGTAAATCATTCTTTTATCTATTCTGTTATGCAGTTCTTTGTTTGTTTTGTTCTGTCGTTTATGCCGTTTCATCTGTTTTTGTTCCTAAATGTATACACCCGTTTAAGTTTCTGAAAAAACGGGTGTATTTTTCATTGCCATGTTATGGAGATATAATTTGTACTTTCCCAGTTTCTGGTAGCCAGGGATCAACACTCAATGCGTTGTGTTCTCTAGAGAAAATAAGATCTGGATTAACATTGATTAATGACGATCATGATGCTGCTGGTTGTTATGTGCCATCTTGAAATAATGAACTAATGTTTCATATAGGTTAGTTCTAAATTACCAGTATTACATTGATTTCTTTCATACATGATTTGAGTAATTAGTGCAATGTATTTTGTTGAATGCGGATTCTGGCCAGCTGCTGTAAGTCTGTTGTAATGCATAAAATGTTGCTATAACTTAAAAACTTCAACGTATAGGTAGCATTCTCTATATTATTTTTGTTTTTTTTTGTTGAAGGTGCCCCTTTTCATCCTTCACGTTGCTGGTTGTTGTAATTAATTGTCAAATCTTTGTTTTGCAGTTGCTCTTGGAGGCACTGAAGGACAAAGTGAAATGTTGGAGACATTCCTTAAAACACATTGAAACTCAAGAGGTGGATTTCTCTGGGTTACTCTCTTGTTCTGAGTTGGAAATCAGGTTCAGACTATACGGGTAGTCGTCTCAGCGCGCGGGCAAATCACTAGTTGTGTAAAAAACATAATTTGCAATGAAAAATGATACTTTAATATATAAAAAACTGTTTGGGAACATTTTAGAACAAAAAAATGCAAAAAAAAAAAATTTTTGTTTTTTATTTTTTTTGGGTCACAAGGGCTGCGGTTTTTGCGTTGACAGCAGCCCTTAACGCGCTAAGGGCTGCGGTTGTTAACTACAGCCCTTCCAAAATACCAAGGGCTGCTAGTCTAATTGCTGTGGTCAAAATACGCAGCCCTTAAGCCCCTTTTGACCGCAGCCCTTAGGCTTTTTTCCTCTAGTGTATGTGAACATTCCATACATTTGGTGTATGAATCCATGACCAGTACTACCTGGAGATGAGCCTTCCCTTTGTGGGGTCTTTCCATTTGACTATTCATGGTTATGGTGAATTGGTTCACCATTGTTACCATGTGCCCTAGTTCTGGAGGGATTGAAGAACTCGTTTCCATGTTTAGGAAACTTCAATCCTCCTGAGCAACTTCCTTATTCTTTTTAGAACGTGTATCCGGCATTTTAGTAAAAACAACCATTTTTTACAGTTAGTTTTTTCGAAAGTGCGAAGAAAAAAGTTCACAATTTGATTATGAATCTTCTTCTCCCACAATGGTCGCCAAAAAACTTGTTGGTGCAAAATCAATTGGTTGACTTTGCAAACAATTTGATGCACACCCAATAGTTTGATACTGAATGTCTTGGGGGACTTAGCCCCTGGGGGTTACCGGTTTTAATTAGATAAAACCTTGCTAACGTACTTTTTTTGTAATTTAATTAAGGATTAAACTACAACGCCTAATAAATTCAGGCGAAATGCAATAAATAGAGCAAGCAATAATTAATCTATTAATTAAAGCACAACATTCCCATATATGCCACAAACTTCGAGAAAGATTTCACAGCACATAGATGGATAAGCCAGGCTGGACAACTAAAGGGAAGACACGAAGGCTGTCACTAGTAGAATAATTGCTTATTGCTGCGGTGGTATTGCTGCGGTTTCACCCATACGCAGCAATAAGTCACGAGAAAAAAAAGGTAAAATATATATAGACATATTGCTGCGGTTTCCAGCCAAAACCGCAACAATAGGTCTCAACGGAAAAAAAATTTCAAATTTGGTTGGCTGTTTGACCAGATCTATTGCAGCGGTTTTCTGTTGAAACCGCAGCAATAGATTAAAATATTATTTTTTTAATAATATTTGAACCTATTGCTGCGGTTTTTACAAAAACCGCAGCAATAGACTCTTTACTTTATAAAAGGATGACACGACGCCCCAGTTAGGGTTCTTTACCTCTACTCTCAGCCGTTTTTTTGTTTTCCTCACACTCTCACACGACATTTCTTCTCTCTCTCCTCACACCACATTTCCTCTCTTCCTCCTAACCGCTCACTCTCCTCTTCCTCTCTCATCCTCCACCGGTGGAAACCACCTTCAGCCTTCTTCCTCTCTCATCTTGTTTCTGCGCCTTCAACCGAAGTTTGCAGCCTCCACGTTGAGGGTCAACCCGCGCGAAGAGAGAAGGTTCCGGTGAATCGACTCGTTTTCGCTTCTTATCGGCGGAAGAGGAGCACGAAGAAGATCCTTGTTTATCCTCCATTGTAGGAAGTAGATCGAAGGAGACAGAGAAAGGGGTTCGAAGTAGATCAAAGGTGCAGCGCGAAGATTAAAACTCCGGCGCATTCGTCGGCGTCGCGCGAAGTCGATGGGAGGAGCGGCTTGACGGTGGCTGGTTTCGTTGGTTTTGTTTCTTTTTTTTTAACTTTTTTTTATTATTTTTATTTTTTAAATGTTAGATCTAATTTTTTACTTTCTAAATGTCGTTGGCTTTGTTTCGTCCGCCAGATCTGTTTTTTTTTTTTTTTTTTTTTTTTTAAATGTTAGAATTTTTTTATTTTTTGGAATGAATTTGATGTTAGGGTTCATGAATTGTTAATTTTCGATTTTGATATGAATGTGGTGAATGAATTTGTTTTAGCATGCAGTGGATTGTTGTAGCTATGTTTATATTATAATTGCACTATAACTACAAAAATTTTAGCTATGTTTATATTATAATTGTACTATAACTAAAAAAATTTTACACTTTGAGAAATGAAAAAAAAAAAATTTTTACCCTGCCATGCATCTATTGCTGCGGTTTTGGGAAGAAACCGCAGCAATAGACTTGTATATTTAATATTAAAAAAAGAACATATTGTTGCGGTTTTGGCTAGAAACCGCAGCAATAGCTTGGCCTATTGTTGCGGTCAAAAACCGTAGCAGTAGGTTAATTACCTATTGCTGCGCCCTTTATTGTTGCGCGGCAAAAACCGCCGCAATAGGCCACTTAATGACCGCAGCAATAAGCATTTATTCTACTAGTGTGTTACCTCCATGGTTCTTTGCTTCAATCGGAGAATTAGAAACCTCTTCGCCATAACATGTTCTACGTTTAAGGAACTAAACATAACCCCATAAGGGGGTTGGCTAGGCTAAGGCTAGGTTACGCTAAGAAAAGAAGTAATGTGATTTGATGTGTGTTTGTTCGTTGTTTTCTTTACTTGATGATCATTCCTCTATTTATAGAGAAATGTGGTGTGTAACTTCCATGTTTGCTTGGAGGAAAAACATTTGAATCGTATTTGGTTCAAATCTCAACCGTCTTCTGGCGCTGAATAACTGTAGCCTTGCACACATGTCTCTTATTAAACTGCCCACGATCGTCCTTTGATTGTTCGTTCCTTTACTACACTTGACTGTCATCTCTTGATAGTCTTGATGGTCTCCTTCTGTTGACTTTGACTTATGTTGACTGCGTTTAATGGGCTTTATACTCTTGTTGAGCCTTCATGTTAAGACGAAATTAAACCTTTTGAGGTCTAATACAATGTACCATAATAAATGTAACTGGACATCTAAAAATGGTGGTAACAAGAAGACGAATGGGGTTGGCTACCATTGCTGCGTGTGTTTACTTGATTTGGATGAATAGAAATCAAGCTTTTTGGGAGAACATTGTTGATACTATAAGTCATACTGTAAAGGAGATAAAGTATATAGTCAAAAATAGAGTTAAACAGATTTTAATGGCAAAGGTAAAAGTTAGTGAAAAGAGGTGGATTCAAGACTTGTGATTGCTGGGGACTGTCCAACTATAGGTTGGGGCTAGTTATCTGCTAGCTGCCATTAGGTGTTGTTTTTGGTTTGGGCTTTAATACAATTACTTAGTTACCAAAAAAAATTATTCTCTCTTTGTGATGGCTTTTGTCCCTTGTATGGGGTTAGATTTCCCCCTTTGTTTGAAGGTAGTCTCCCCATGTTTATCATGATGGTTTTGTTTGTTAGGTGCTTTTGTGTGTTTGGATATAGATTTAAGATCCACTTAAGTTGAATGTTTTTTTGTTGATCTGAAGTTGTGCGGGGATGCAAAAAATGTCAGTTCTTCACTTATAGTTAGTTGAATTAAATCGTGTTCTACTTCAAAACTATATTACATCGATAGACCCCTCGCAGAAGGCTATATCAGACATCGATGGAAAAGACGAGGGTTTTCTGCAACGATAAATCTACTCAACAATCATGGTTTTCCCATATTAGAATTATGTTTATTACAAATTGATATGTATTTGTTAGTTGTATTTGTTAGTTTTTAATCTCTATTGTAGATGTCATAGGACTTCAAATCAATGATGACATATACTTTAAGAAAAAGGTTAAGTAATGTTTGAGACCTGCCTGTTCGGCAAAAGTAGATTGTAACACCCCAAATTTCTCTCTTTTTTAAAAACATATTTATAATATAAAACAAACATATATGTGTCAGTAAAAATACTAAGTACATATATATGCAGAATACTAAACACTTTATTTAATTAAACACTATAAACATTTAATTTTTCATAATCCTTCCTTGGATACTTGTATATAACTTAAATAAAACTGCTTTTTACTTGCCTAGGTACCTTTCCTAAAGTGTATCCTCAAGTTTAGTATTGCTCAATGAGTTTATTACGAGAGGTTACTGCCTTGTCCTCATGACATTTTTTTTAAAGAGCCTTGTCCACATGACTTACTACAAGAAGGACATAAGTAAATGAATAATAGCTACCGTTCTTGCTAATAAATAACAAGTCGTGACCTTTTTAAAATTGCGATCACTAAAGATCATATAATTAATAAAAATCATTTGGAAACAATCCTCCTTCAAAAGAATCTATATATCTATATATACTAATAAACCTTGATAATTTAGCATAGGTGTCATGTAAATGTTTTCTCTCACCATTTGGCAAAGTAAAAATCGTCCAAATTATTTATTGTGCCACGTGTCATCCGTTTATCATGCATTGACCACATAGATTTCGATTTAAATAGCCCACCTTCAATCAAGCTTCCCTCAATCAATTACAATCTTTATAATTTAGAAATAAAACATGTACATGCTTTAATCATGGGCAAGTTGATCAATTGATTCTAAATCATTCCCAAATTTTAACATGTGAATTTAGGAAGTAATCAATTACAATTGCTTATGGAGAATTTTCCTTTAAAAAATTAGAAACAAAATTTTTGTACATTTTTTGTCACCCTAAATCTATCATTATGAATACGCTAATCATACTTCCTTCTTTGCCTATCGATCTTCATTTGCATCCAAGTTATATTTCACAAACTATTATTATTACTCCATTTGTATATCTTCGTTTTAGTATATTATTATGGATAAAAATATTGTTGAAGACTAGCTATTGTAGACTGTAGTAGATACAATAACATGCCGATGGAATAGTCCTCTGCTGCTTTGCCGCTGGCTGGTGGAGTAGTCGTTTTCTGCCTATTTTCTCATGAAGCTTTATTTATAATTCCTTCAGAAGTTAGATTTTTTTAGTGCTCTTTATTATGTTCATTGAATGAGATAGATTTATATGGAATCCCTTGGTCATTTGGCTAATATTCTTTGTGAGTTGTCTCCCAAAACTAACAATTTGGTAGATGTAACTTAACGGAGTCAATCGGATAATAAAAGGGAGGAGCACAAAGCAGAGGAGAATTTGAAGGGCAACGAACCACCGAGACAACCAAGAAATAAATTTTGGATCAAGATCAACAATGCAACAACTAACGCTGGAACCAAAGATCTCACCTTTGGTGAAGCACAAAGGAAGAGGGAGAATTAAGCAGCAACGCCAATAATCGATAACAATCTGCAACACAATAGCAGCAACGACGACGACACAACGGCCAGGAAATTTGAGGAGAGAAAGAATTGATCCTACGCAATTTATTTTAAACGATAAATTTCAATTTCAGAATTTGAAAATTCCAAAATATGTGTTTGGGAAAGTAAAGAATTTCAGTTTCAGAATTTCAATTTCAACATGATGTTTGGAGGTGAGTAGAATTTGTAAGGATGGAATTTATAATTTGGGTTTTTCTATATTGTACCCCTGTGGTTTTTTGTTTTCTACATTGTACCCCAACTTTTTTAACTTTCTACACTGTGCCCCTTAACTTATAAAGTGTTACACAAATTACCCTTACTAACATGCCATTAATGACGGACGTTAGGTGGGCATTAAATTTTACAGCTACCCCTCCTCACTTTGTTTTACCTTTATTTTTTTTTCCACTTTCCCTCCCATTCATCTGATCATTCCACTTCCTTCCCCCCTCCCTGTTTTTCACTCTTTTGAAAGCGAAATTGAAGAACCCTAAATTGATTTCTGGGGATTTTCGGTGCAAATGATGATTGGAGGCGAAGTCTACTAACCTTGTTCTTCAGCTTTTGGAATTTCAACTTCAACAAAATCGAAGGTTGTCAAAAAATGAAGCTTTGTCAGGTACATTTCCAATCCATTCTCTAAGTTCAGTTTATGGTAAACTAAAAGGTTGTTCTTTTTGTATGGTAATTTGTTTGTGTGTGAAATGTGTGGAAAAATTTCTTGCTTTAACTTTCTATGGTTTAGGGTTCCTGTTTCATTGTTGGATTTTAATGGCATATGTATTTTTATGATTTGCAGAATGCCTGAAAAAATACTTAGGTTGCGTTATATGGGTAATTATGTTGAACTAGAAATAGATGATGTTGATAAGTGTTTGATGATAGATATAGTTAATGACATGTGTGATGAGTTCAATAAGCATGGGTTTGAACTTCCAGAGTATCCTGTACTCCAATATTCTGATGATATAGATACTCATCAGTTAGTGGATGATGGTACTATGATGAAGATGTTTGGGGTGTTAAATATGAAGGAAATTGATATTTGGATTGGTTCTTTAGAGGAAGCCAATTTTATATGGACTTTAGCAAAGAGGGTCAGATGTGAAAGTTGCTGAGGTCACCAAAATTGGACCACCCTTAAGGCCCAAAAAACCAATTCAATCTCCAAGGCCCAAGCTTCCAATCAGAAGAAACCCAAAAGGAGGCAACCCAGCAGTCTCTGTAAGTATGACAAGCCCAAGGAGAAGCCCTAGGAATCCAATAGTTATCAACCCAAGTGAATTCCATGACACTTTTTATGAAACTGAAATTGACTCACCTACTGTTGTTGAACAACAGCCCATTAATGATCCCTTCCCTATCTTTAACCCAAACACAACCCCTTCAAACCCAAACACAACCCCTTCAAACCTAGCCAATTCAAACCCAAACACAACAAACACACCCCCTTCAAACCCAAACACAACACCTTCAAACACTACCCATCCTAACTGTTTCAAACCATACCCTCATGGTAGAAAAGTTCCTAAAACCACTACAAAACTTAAAGGCACCTGGACTATGAAAGAGAAACCACCCACCACCTCAGTTAACTTACTTGTTGGTAGAGCAACTAGGATGAGAAAGCCAGCTAATGTTCAGGTGGATTTGGGGAACACCGGTGATGTTATTGAAAGTGGTGGACAAATGGACAGTGAGAGTGAAAGTGAAACTGAAAGTGATAGTGAAGGTGAGTATGAGCCTCCACCAGTGGACAGTGAGGAGATTGAGTCAGAGGTAGAAGAGAGAGACATGGAGGATGTAAATGAAGGGACTGATTTACTACACATGAATTTTGTTGATGGTTCATGGGATCTACTTGGATCAAATGAGGTCAATGATGATGAGGGTTGGTATTTGGGTAGGCTATACAAAAATGGACAAGTATATGATGATATGGAGTTTGGGCAGATTAGGCTAAAGGCATGGATGCTTTTTGTTGATAAAGAACATGTCAAAGATGCACTTAGGGATTATTGTGTCCAGGAAGGATTTGCTGTGATTGTAAATAAAGCAGATAACTATAGATATACTGCTGAATGTGCTGATGGAAGATGTGCATGGAGAATTCATGCATCTAAGCTTGTTAATGGCTACACTTGGGCAATTAAAAGCATTACCAAGCAGCACAACTGTGACTCTAATCTAGTTAACAACCCAATGACAAATTGCAAATGGGTTGCAAGGAAATTGCTTGAGGACCTTAGAGCCAATCCTGATATGAAGGGTAAGTCAATCAGCCAACTCCTTTGGGACAGGTATGGCTTGACTATGAAAACCTCCACCATATACAAAATGAAGGATATTGCTATTTCCATGATACAAGGGGGGCATGACGAGTCATACATCAACCTACCTACCTACTGTGTGCTTCTAAAGGAGAATAACCCTGGGTCCATAGCATTTTGCACATGGGCTGAACTGCAAACCCCAGAGAAACCACTCCAGTTTAGGAGCATTTTCATAAGCTTCTCAGCCTAGTTCAGGGGTTTAATTAATGGATGCAGGGGGTTAGTGGGTGTAGATGGATGTCACCTGAAGGGGAATTATGGTGGGATTTTGCTCTCAGCTCTATCTCTTGATGAGAACAATGAGATATTCCCAGTTGCAGTGGCTGTTGTGGACTCAGAAAACAAGCAATCTTGGTCTTGGTTTTTTCATCACTTGAAGACTATTTTAACTCAAACTGGAAGAAATGATTGGACAATAATGTCTGATAGGCAAAAGGTAAGTTTTTAATCATAAACTTGCTGGATTTAAATGCATGTGGAAGATGTGCTAACATGATTTTGTGAACCAAATGCAGGGTGTTGATCCTTCCTTGGATGTTGTGTGGCCAAAGGTACCAAGAAGGTATTGTGCAAGACATTTGTGCAAGAACTTTAAATCTGAGTACCCTGGACTTGTCATGCATAAGATGTTTTGGGCAGTTGTTAAGTCATACTCAGCTTTCAGTTTCAAGAAGTCATTAAAGCTCCAAAAAACTGTTGGTCTAGGTGCAGTTAGATGGTTTAAAAATATTGGTCCCTTAGATAGATGGACTAGGTAGAAATATGATCCCACTTTGTGCAATGATGAATGTACAAATAACTTTGTTGAGAGCTTTAAATCAACTATTGGAGCTGACAGGTGCTACCCCATACTCTTTGCTAGAAGGTATACACAGTCACTTTTATCATTTTCATTCTTACAGTACATGTTAGGTAGTAATGTTGGTTTGGTGTTATGTAGGGGTGAGGAGGATAGCCATGGTAAGACATGCTACCAGACAACAGTTAAGTGAAATGTGGGCAGATGGAGTATGTCCTAACATCAGAGAAAAACTAAGGGTAATTATCAAAGACTCAAGGACATGTCATGCCTACCCATCAGGTAGAGGGGAGTATGAGATTCAAGATGGTAGAAGTGTATTGCCTGTTTCACTTACCAACAGAACATGCATCTGTGGAAGATGGCAGATAAGTGGCATCCCATGCAAGCATGGAGTCAGGGCCATATTGGATGCTGGGAAGGAACCACTTGACTATGTTAGTGAGTGGTTTTCAGTGTCAAGATATAAACAAGCATATAGTGGGAATATCTCACCCATCCCAGATGAAGAACAATGGCCTGAGATGGACTTGCCCAAGCTTACACCACCTTCCATGAAAAGAGGAATAGGGAGACTTTCCAGAAATAGAAGAAGGGAGGAAGGAGAGCAACAAAAGGGAAAAGAAGCACAACAGTTCAATGCAAAAAAATGCAGAGCGTTTGGGCACAACTCCAAAACCTGTAAAGGAGGTGCAACTTCTAGGGAGATTAGAGAGCAACAGGGAGGTGAATTACCACCAAAGGAGGGAAAGGTGAAAAAGGGAAAGGCACTGGCAAGAGGGAACATCTCACAAGATGAGGCCAATGATCACAATCTCATTGACTTCATGATGTCGCAACAATCACAACCAGTGAGCCAGGCAACAGATCAACCATCATCAAGTCAACCCCCATCAGGTCAGCCAAGGAAAGGGAAATCCACAAGGAAGACCATGAGCCAACCAGTTAGTCTTGGTGAATCACAACCAGTTACTCTTGGTGAAGAAGATGTCAGTGCCAAAAGAAAGAAAATTATGGACATAATTTCAATGTTAGCTGGATGATTTTGGGTGTATACACTATAGTTTTTGTTTCATACTCTATCATATTGGTGCATATAGTGGGAATATTTTATTGTTGTCACCTGTTTTTGTTGGGCATAATATAATGTTGGGTTAGTTTTCTTTTTGGATTGAACATGCCTTGTTGGCAGTAATTGCAATATTAGATGATTTTGGGTGTACACACATTTTGGAACATTGTTGTGAAAATGAAATTACCTTTTCATTAGATATGCAATTGCAATTATAGTACAACCTAATGATCCAAAACAAGACTAAACATGCAATTAACTACTAATTTAACGACAAAATATCCCCTGCCTCCCCTTCCAAAACAAAAAATCAGTAAACATCACTCTCTCACCCCATCTTAATAACAACCACCAAAAGGACATATATGACTAACCCAATTTTTACAAAATCTCTCAAAAAACACCTAGGTCAGACACTTTTTCCTTCACATCTTCAAGCTCCTGCCTTATTTGCATCAAATGGCTTTGGTCAATTTGTGAATTTGCAGCATCACCACGCAGCATACCTTCTTCCCCTCTTCTCATTATGTGATTGTTGTTGAACCACATGAAATACTGGCAGTAATCAAACTTGAAATATGCTTTTCTTGGATTGCGTTGTGAATGTGAGATATGCAATTTCGCCAATTTAGGAGGACTATAATTACATTTTGGTGCAAAAAACTCATACTCATTTCCTGCCGCGCTTGATGAAGAGTAAGAGGAAGACATTTTTTGTGTTTCATGGAGATGCGAAAATCTGATGAATCTTGGTTGCAAATTGAAAATGAAGAAGAGAGATAAATTGGGGAAAATTGGGGGGTTCATATAAACAAACCCTAGATTTCTTGGCGGGCAAAAATAAGAACAATCCACTAACTGCAGTAAACGTATAACACTAACGGAAGGTTAACGGCAGGGGTAATTTGTGTAACACTTTATAAGTTAAGGGGCACAGTGTAGAAAGTTAAAAAAGTTGGGGTACAATGTAGAAAACAAAAAACCACAGGGGTACAATATAGAAAAACCCTTAAAATTTTAATGTTCGTAGTCTCACTAATAAAGGACTTCCGCTGCATGTGATTCATCAATGGTGGATAATCAATCAAAGGAAACAAATAAAAAAAATCATCTGAAACTAGATCAACCTCTGATTAATTGATTCATGAAATAAACCCCGAACTTAAGAATTTACTCATTAGAAAAAAAAATTAAAACTAAAACCCCCTACATCTTAGCCTAAAATTGAACCTCCTGAAGATTGAAGATAATGTTTAACACCAAAATTACTGTTCTTAAGCAATGTAAACTGTTCCTCCTTCAATATGAACACTATAATAGCATAAAAATGATAGAACAATTTGAATCAATATGGAACATGTTTCGGGTGAAAAACTAGAATATGATATTTTGGGGAGTCGTCTCGAGCTGTGCCCCCGTCCATTTCGGGCAAGCCTCGTTTGGTCAGCTATAATCCTGCAAAATAAGGAAACCTACCCCGGGGGGTGCCCCGGGAACGCTCCTCCGACGCTCAAGTCAGTAAATAACTTTGTGGAGGGAGAAAGTAGTGAGAGAAGTTCTCAAGTGATAGAGATTAGATACCTGAGTTATGGGGATGCGTTCGCTATTTATAGGGAGATGTTCCCAATGGAAACTGTAATTTGTACTGCCGACAGGGGTATTCTCGTCCCTTCAGTGATTATGGGCCTAGCAAGGCTACGGGCTATTATATATGTGAGGCTTAGTTCCCGGTGAGGGTATTTTTACCTTGTCACATGTTATTAGGCTCGCCATATTTTCGGGCCCAAACATTAGCCCCATGCTCAATATACGATAGAAGACTCATGTGTAGATCGTGTGTTGAGCGTAATTATGTTGACCATTATACCCGAAAATAGCTCTCAACCTTGTAGACCAAGTATACAATACATATGTATACACAAGTGGGCCAGGGCCCAGGTGCCAAGCACCAATATCTGTGCTGGTAAGTTGTATTTTGTGATTCACTTTGGTGGCTTTTGAAATGCACGTGACAACCAAGCATTAAATTGAGGTTGACTTGTATTTTTCCAAGTGGGCCATTGTAATTTATAACAAATGACCAAGAGCAATTCAATAGTACTGCTGGTCGACATTTTAGGCGCCAAGTTCCATTTTTCAAATACTTATAACTCACTTCGAGCAGATTGAAGGCTCCATCCGCGCACTCGTTTCCTTTGAGCAAGGTAAGTGTCCTCATGCAATCAAAAGGCCGAGGGAAGTGCAGCTAGCCGTCGACGAGAAAGCTTGAGACATAGGAATAACATGAATACATGATGTCGAGTAGGGCCGAGACTTGACGCATTATTTCGAGCAGGTGAGAGAGTCGAGCGCTCGAGCAGGGGAGATGAATGAGTAGCTCGAGCAGGGGAGGGATATGAGTAGCTCGAGCAGATGACTCGAGGGCTTGCCCATTTTCTTGTTTAGCCGAGAACTCGAGTAAGCTTTTTCATGCACTCTTATCATTTCGAGGCATGCGTACTTCTTCTTCGAGAAATAGTTAACCTGGTGGGTTGCCCCAAAGGCTTGAAGGAGATAGTTGTAGTAGCCGCACTTCGACGGGACGAGCCGAGTTGGCGCCAACTCGTTCAACCTCGAGCTTAACTTTTCATGTGCCCAATTCGGTTTATTAACAACCAAGTACCAAAATGAGTTTGACTTTTACTCCATGCATTCATTAATTTACTTGAGTTTGTAGAGGATGTTGCTCGAGCTCTAGGACCCAACCCGTGTTCGAAGAATACATTAGAGTCGGTGCTCGTGTTCAACTATCGGTGCTGCAGTCAGCACCATTCGAGCCATGCTTAGGTCGCTCGAGCTACAGGTTACTCGAAGGATGGTGGACGGCTGCATCTTAAGTAGAGAGCGGTCGAGGAGACTATTATGTGATTGATGTGATTATGTTGAGGCGAGTTGAGTCGGTGCCGACTCATTAAATTTCTTGACCACATGATCTCGAGCATAAGATGCGCCTTTGACGAGACGAGTCGGGTTTGTGCCAGCTAATTCAACATAGACTGAGTCGAGGGACGTCATTGTAGATGTTCGAATACGATATTTCGAGTGCAAATATGGTAGCAGTAGGAAGAGTAGAGCAGTAGGGGTCTCGTACTTGGCAAGTGTTTGTTTAATAAAACCACTTCCTTTTCATTTATTCCAGCATGAGGGCGAGCACGAGTCAAGTGGTGCTGTGAGCATGAAACTCAGTGGGGTCGAGCGTGGGAGTGAAGTGACTGGCTCGAGCAGGGGAGAGGAGTGACTGGCTCGAGCAGGGGAGAGGAGTGAGCCTGTAGAGAACATTTTCAAAGCCTTTGTATGAGTGTATTTAGGCGCCAATTTCCAAGCCTTCGAATTTGTTAATACAATTCTTTTTCTTCGAGCTGCTGATTATTCAAGAGAGAAAAGAAGACTATGGCTTCATATTCACGCTTCTTCCTCGACAAAGCTGAGCCTCGAGAGCTTGAAAAATCACTACCTCTATCATGAGTTGAGTAGCTCGACCAAGGGAGTGGGGTGAGTAGCTCGACCAAGGGAGTGAGTTGAGTAGCTCGACCAAGGGAGTGAGGTGAGTGGCTTGAGAATACCAACTAGCACGAGGGAGTGCCCAAGAATATGTTTGTTCAAATGAAAAGCATGAGAATTATTTGTCATGCCGCTCGGGAATATCACCAGTTGATCGAAGATATCTTCGTGTTATGGAGACCGAGCAATTCGCCTATGTGACCCCCCTTTCATCCAATAAGCCCCACGCGTAACTCTTAATGTGGGACTTTCCTTCACATTGAGTGTTATGCGGATTTGCTCTTTCAAGAGATTGAGAAAGGTGCATGGTACCTTCTTGAGATGAATTGGGGGTTGGTAAGCTCCAAGACCTCGAGGGACATACATGGAACCTCCTCGAGATGACTTCGTCGAGCGGGGGGGGGATGGAACCTCCTTGAGGTGAGTAAGAGGCCGGTGAGGGCCAATGAGCCCCATGTATCTCGAAGGGCATCTTGAACCTCGCTCGAGATGTATCAGGGGATAATGAGTCCCATGTATCTCGAGGGGCGTCTTGGACCTCGCTCGAGATGTCTCAGGGGATAATGAGCCCCATGTATCTCAAAGGGCGTCTTGGACCTCGCTCGAGATGTCCCAGGGGATAATGAGCCCCATGTATCTCGAGGGGCGTCTTGGACCTCGCTCGAGATGTCTCAGGGGATAATGAGCCCCATGTATCTCGAGAGGCGTCTTGGACCTCGCTCGAGATGTCTTAGGGGATAATGAGCCCCATGTATCTCGAGGGGCATCTTGGACCTCGCTCGAGATGTCTCAGGAGATAATGAGCCCCATGTATCTCGAGGGGTGTCGTGACGCCGTAGCGCTTGACGGGCGTCGACTCCAGTAGTTGCGGTGACTTTGGAGTATCCTTCACTCGATCTGGGTGAAATGCCTAAGTGTAGGTCTTTCTGGGGTCTGGTTAGCCCCATGTACCTCGATGGGCGTCTTGGACCTCGCTCGAGGTCTTCAGGGTCTGATGAGCCCCATGTGCCTCGAGGGGCATCCCGGGCCTCGCTCGAGGTGTTCAGGGTCTGGTGAGCCCTATGTACCTCGAGGGGCTTCTTGGACCTCGCTCGAGGTGTTCAGGGTCTGGTGAGCCCCATGTACCTCGAGGGACGCCTTGGACCTCGTTCGAGGTGTTCAGGGTCCGGTGAGCCCCATGTACCTCGAGGGGCATCCCGGGCCTCGCTCGAGGTGTTCAGGGTCTGGTGAGCCCTATGTACCTCGAGGGGCTTCTTGGACCTCGCTCGAGGTGTTCTGGATCTGGTGAGCCCCATACCTCGAGGGCATCCCGGACCTCGCTCGAGGTGTTCAGGGTCTGGTGAGCCCTATATACCTCGGGGGGCTTCTTGGAGCAGCTACTATGATTAGGTGGACTTTCTCAACCACGACATGGAGCTAATAGGCCATCTCGAGCTTTTATGAATATTCGGAGGTTGTATGGGAGGACCTCTACGAACTATGTTGGGGATGGACGACCTCCATGAGTGCTCGAAGGCCTTCATGAGAGGGCCTCTTCGAACTACATTTTTGCATGGTTGCTGACTTGATAGAGCGGTCGACTTCGGTCTTGTATGAACGACGTGAGCACACTCAGGTAGTTGTGACCTTTTGTTTGACGATCTCCCCACAGACGGCGCCAACTGTTTCGGGTGAAAAACTAGAATATGATATTTTGGGGAGTCATCTCGAGCTGTGCCCCCGTCCATTTCGGGTAGGCCTCGTTTGGTCAGCTATAATCCTGCAAAATAAGGAAACCTACCCCGGGGGGTGCCCTGGGAACGCCCCTCCGACACTCAAGTCAGTAAATTAATAGCTTTGTGGAGGGAGAAAGTAGTGAGAGAAGTTCTCAAGTGATAGAGATTAGATACCTGAGTTATGGGGATGCGTTCGCTATTTATAGGGAGCTGTTCCCAATGGAAACTGTAATTTGTACTGCCGACAGGGGTATTCTCGTCCCTTCAGTGATTATGGGCCTAGCAAGGCTACGGGCTATTATATATGTGAGGCTTAGTTCCCGGTAAGGGTATTTTTACCTTGTCACATGTTATTGGGCTCGCCATATTTTTGGGCCCAACAGAGCACTATAATAGCATAAAAAAGATAGATCAATTTCATCAATAAAAAGAAAAAATTTCACTTTTATGCTATTATAGTGTTACATTTTGATTCAACTTGCAATTTTATTTCTGTTTTGGGGATGAATTAAAAGTTTTGTTTTATTATATAAATCCTAATATTTACCCCCAATAATGAACAAGAGGAGAGAAGAAAGCAAGGTAGCAGCAACACTGGACATAGGGGTGTGGCTTCACCACCACCAGCAGCAACTCCAGCGCGCGGCGGAACCAGCCACGCTGAAGCAGGGGCGGATCCAGGATTCTCGATGAGGGGTAGCGTAATGTTGCGGTAGTATTTAATACAAATTCTTTTTCGAAATTTGAAGATATAAAATCCAAATAAAACCTCTAAAGTATTTTAATTGAAGAAAATTGCAATAGTTCAAATCGAGTTAAAAAAAAAAATTCACCACTTAAAATTTTCATTTGGGAAAAACTAATTTTTGATGGAGAAGAATTATACTAGCATTTGCATTAGGAAATCCTAATACACTCAACTAGTCATTTTTTACTCCCAACTCAAGATTAGAACACAAAATAAATAACCTTGCAAATCAAAATTCACAATATAACATCACAAATTGCCTATTGTTTCGAATTCACTTATCACAATTTATCATATTCACAAATCTATAGATCCACACATGTCATAATTATTGCCAGAACTGGAAACTAAGTTGAGTTTGGATTGGTTTATTTGGTGCCTATAGAGAAGAAGATGCTGAATATATTATTCTCTAATGTATTCACTGAACTGCACAACTCAAGTTCTTCATTAGAACCTTGTCTATAGCTACACATTGAAGGGTCGAATTTCAATTCTTTAAGCTTGTCTATTGACTGACTCACCAACTTCTTGCCAAACAAGCCCCCACCATTATATACCATACAGCAGCAACTTCCCCAAAATAAAATAAAAAAAAAAAAGAAGAAAATGAAGAACATGCCCACCTCACCTAAAAATTCAATTCATTTTGACCAAAAAAAAAAAAAAAAAATCAATTCTTCTCATACACAAAACTATAGAAAATTATTTGAGCCCAATTATTGAACAGAAAAATCAATTTTACCCAGAAGTTTATTTACTAAAAAAAAAAATCAAAATTATACTAAACCAATCCAAATTTAAACCCATAAATTCCAAGGGTGAGCTCAATTCTCTCTACTGGCATGATCTTAAAGAAACCAAAATCAATCTAGACAAGAAATTTCAGAAATTTACCTAACGAACTATCAAAAGACAAATCGCCAATTCTAATGCATAGACCTCACTTTTAATTCCATTCACCCACAATCCAAAAAAATATACATTAAATTTTAATTCTTTAGATCCCCAACCCAAAAGAAGAAAAAGAAGAAGCTCTCAACGCATGAGAGAGGGAGGCAAGGGAAGGAGGAGAGAGAAAAGTAGAAAAGAAAGTAATAGGGTTGGAAGTTGGGACAGAAGGCTGGACTGCAGTATGGTTTTCACACGCAAGTGACATAGTCTACCTGACTCTCTTTACTTTTCTGTTTTTCCAAAAAAAAAAAAAGGAAAATTAATTTTTTTTTAAAAAAAACAGGGGTAGCACGTGCTACCCCTTGTTACTATCAGGGGCGGATCCAGGATTTTCGATGAGGGGTAGCGTAATGTTGCGGTAGTATTTAATACAAATTCTTTTTCGAAATTTGAAGATATAAAATCCAAATAAAACCTCTAAAGTATTTTAATTGAAGAAAATTGCAATAGTTCAAATCGAGTTAAAAAAAAAATTTCACCACTTAAAAATTTCATTTGGGAAAAACTAATTTTTGATGGAGAAGAATTATACTAGCATTTGCATTAGGAAATCCTAATCCACTCAACTAGTCATTTTTTACTCCCAACTCAAGATTAGAACACAAAATAAATAACCTTGCAAATCAAAATTCACAATATAACATCACAAATTGCCTATTGTTTCGAATTCACTTATCACAATTTATCATATTCACAAATCTATAGATCCACACATGTCATAATTATTGCCAGAACTGGAAACTAAGTTGAGTTTGGATTGGTTTATTTGGTGCCTATAGAGAAGAAGATGCTGAATATATTATTCTCTAATGTATTCACTGAACTGCACAACTCAAGTTCTTCATTGGAACCTTGTCTATAGCTACACATTGAAGGGTCGAATTTCAATTCTTTAAGCTTGTCTATTGACTGACTCACCAACTTCTTGCCAAACAAGTCCCCACCATTATATACCATACAGCAGCAACTTCCCCAAAATAAAATAAAAAAAAAAAAAAAGAAGAAAATGAAGAACATGCCCACCTCACCTAAAAATTCAATTCATTTTGACCAAAAAAAAAAAAAATCAATTCTTCTCATACACAAAACTATAGAAAATTATTTGAGCCCAATTATTGAACAGAAAAATCAATTTTACCCAGAAGTTTATTTACTCAAAAAAAATCAAAATTATACTAAACCAATCCAAATTTAAACCCATAAATTCCAAGGTTGAGCTCAATTCTCTCTACGTGCTACCCCTTGTTACTATGTGGCTCCGCCACTGCGCTGAAGCCCTAAGTTTTGTTGACAAACAATGCCAAAAAAAGAACATTAACCGTGGTTTTCGGAATCAGAGATCTAGAGACGGAAATAGAAAGCTTGAATAAGTAGATCCACGGCGGAAAATTAAAATAATAATATTAAAAAAAAGTTAGGAGAGAGAAATTAGGGATTGGGTGATACTATGTGATCAGGTACTAGTAGTAAAAGAAGAAGTAGCAGAGAAATGAAACAATTAAAAGAAAAACTATTTATTTTTAGTTTTAGTTTGGTGTTTAAATATATGTTAGGTAAGCATTTGTGGTCTATGAATAAATTGCTAAGCTAAAACAAGTTATGGGCCAACTTATTTCGTTATTCAAGTGTACTCTTCGAAGTTAAGGTTTATATGCAACATCTATAACCCACTATGATGAAAGAAGTTATGTGTTAACCATAGTACTAATCTCACCTCCAACAAAAAAAAATAGTACTAACCTCCACAACATGTTTTTCTACATAGAACCCAGAGCCCTAACCAGACCCGGTCCGAACAATGTAAAGGTCCTGTGCTAATATTGAAAAATAGACCCCTATACAAAAAAAAAAAAAAAATCAAAGAAACCACCAAAATTTGCAAGTAAACCAAATCACAAACATGCATCAAACTAAACTTCTCTTCAAAACCTTTTAATACATTCCAAGAAGAGCTGAATTCAAGAAACTTACAGACATTTTGACTGTCAGTTATAAGTCTGTTGTGTTTAAAGTTTTTTTTCCAGTTTGCGGGCCCCTTTGAGAATGAGGTCCTGTTCCATATTCCACTTTGAACATATTAAGGGTCGGGCCTAGCCTGACCCTAACAAAAGAAGAACTCTCCAAATCGGATTCATTTATTGACCACTTTACTTCTAAAGGTAAGCTAAGGTATCATGGTTAATGCAACTCCTCTATACATATAAGTGTACTAATAATTCTAACATCTGTTAAAATTGGTTACGACTTACAATATTACCAAAATCTCAAACTCACTTGCTTGAAAGAGATTAAAACAATAGTTCATTGGAAAATAAGTTTTGTTTCCCTTCCTCTAAAGGATTTATTAGAGTATGTTGCTTAATTTGTCGCCAAAATTAAGAAAAAAAATGTATCTGATGTAAGACGTTGAAGGTAGAGCAAAAAAAATAATGACGCCAATATATTGAGAAGAGAGAGAGAGAGAAAAGAGAGGGGGTGGGGGGTTGAGTAAACAGAAAAATTTTGTTCATTTGCTTTGATTGTTTTGCTTTTGTTATTAGATAGAAATATAGATTATTAGATAACAATTCATCTAAAATTATATATTTTTTTGACACAACTTGAGCGAATTATAGTATATTATTTTGTAAGATATGAGAGAAGTAGGGTGTTTGTTAAATTGTGCAATTTAGACTCAAAATTTTAGTTGGAGTAGGTTGAAACCCCCCCCCCCTTTAAATTTGTACTCATTCTTTTATTTTTCTAGAATGGTCAAAATACAGGATTATCTCTATATGTACATTTACCTTGTGATTTTTGTTGAATTATGTTGCATTTTCCAAGCATAATACGTGTACCCCCCCCCAATTAATTATGTCGAATTAATTTTAGTCTAAATTGCACAATTTGTGAAAGTGGAGGAGCTTAATTTGCCACATGAAAAATGCCATTAAAATTGTTTGGTGAGAGTTAATATCACGATAGAGAAAGAAATAGGGGAATATACATGATATGCATAATTTTTGTGGGTAAAAATATAGTTAAATGTAATAGAATAAGTGATCAAAAGTTCTTTTTTCTTTAATGTTTAAACCATTTAACATGGGTGAATTTACTGAAATTGAAACTTATGGGACTAAATTGCACGATTGGTGATTATAGTGGGAAGGTTTAACTTGCCACATAAAGATGGCCATGTAATATGTTGAGTGAAAGCCAATATCAGGATAAAGAAAACAAATGGAAAAGTATATTGTATACTTTGAAAGCATAATTTTTAAAAAAAGTAATTTAAAAGTATAGTTAGACGAAGGAGCCGTTAATTTCTTTTAGTATTTCATTCACTTATATAAATTAAAATAACATAATTGAAGGGGAAATATCATTACATGTACTATTCATTATCTTATATTGATCAACTTTTGACACAATTATAAAATATATGTATGTATTTATAAATTAGTTTTGTTGGGATCTAACTGGAAGTTGGGGGACCTAGCTTTCATTACCAAACGGGGAACTATAGCAATGATTATGAAACTACGTACCTAAAGTAGTTTATGTTATAATTAATGAAGAACCGAGGAATTATATACAAATGACGTGCATTGTTCCTTGCCTAAATTATATGTTATCTTTATGGGTCTGTTCTATTCAATTTATTTTTACTTATATAAACTTATCTTATCTTATTTGAACTTAATCTTATCTTATCTAAACTTATGTTATCTTATCTAAACTTATCTGAACTTATTTTTTACAGTGATTCATGTGTTTTGCAAATTTAAAAAATTATGTAATAAAAAAGTATTGCTCATAGTCTATATCTCCTTAGACCTTTTTATTCTTGCTAGAGTCAATTTTATGTGGATGCTTGAACATATATGGTATACAAGGAATTCTAATACTACGGCTAATGTGGTATACAAGAAACTCTTTAGAGCTAATAAGTAGCAGGTAGTTATAAACCTACTTTAAATTTTATTTAACATTCTCTTTCTATGTGTCATTTGGATTATTATTATTTTCGTTCTATTAAAAATTTGTAGCTGTATTTTTGTGTTCCAATAGGCTACTACTACAAGGAGTATCACAACCAAATATGGTTTCAGGTAAAATTGAATTAAACATCAAATTGTACATAACTCCATTTTTTTGGTTATTTTAACTTAAATGAGCAAGTAGTATTTAATATAATATTAGATGTGTTGGATCATTCTTTTGTATGAAATAGATAGACGTGGGGGTAGAGATAGATAGTCTCTAAATATATAGATTTATAAAATTTAAGTTGCGGGAGGGCTATATAGGTAAACCATGAGATTATGTTTGAATTAGCAATAGCACAAAGCACACAACCACACATCATATATATGAAGGATTAAGACATGCAGACACTAAGATAGTGAACTTTTCGGCCTATATGGTCATAAAACTATTTGTAATAAATTTTTTTTCTCTTTAGTAGTACTTGAAATCCATTTAAAGAATAATTAATTTTTGGAATATAAAAAAAGAAGTAATTATATGAGTTTTAGTGAAATAAAAGGCTATAGGATCTTACCTATGGCATTTTGGTGAGATTTATTTGCCCATATAATCATGAAGGTATTGGACAAACCCATTATCTCAAAATAGTTAAGACAATAAACAAGGAAAAAAAAACAATTAGTTTACTTATCCTCTAGAAAATAGATAAAGTTGGACAATAGTTTAATCATTTTCTTGTAAAAGTAGATTTGATAAAAAAAAAATATGGGGTATCCTTAGATCATAAACAAATTATGTAGATTGATGTGTGCATGTGATTATTTCATCGTTTTCAGAGAAGGTATAGGGTATAATTATATAGAAGAAAAATGATACAAAGAAATTATGAGACCATACTTAAAATTATATTAATATGGGACATCGAATATACACGTATTTTAAATTAATATGTGTTGTATTCCATGTTTTGATGATGCCAAATACTTAGGTTAATTTTACTATATAGTTTTTATGTAGCGAAATTATAAAAATTCCATAAATAATGTAATGTTCGAATTTGCATTTATATCTTGTGGAGAAAGATTAATTATTTAATATACGTCAAGATATTTAATTTATACACTTTGAATTTTTATCATATGATATGTTTAATATTCTAGTAACTTAGAATCTTTGGATAAAAGATTCTTTAAGTTATTAGATGTTTTTGTTGCTGTTGTTGTGCGTGCAAAACAGTTGGAGATTGCGATGCTTAAATTGTGGAACAAACTCCTTGAGGTTCTCCAACTAACTCCTCCACCTGCGCATTACTTGCTGGAAGATTAGACCACTAACGGATAATAGTGGGACTTTTTTTCCGTTGCAAAACTCGTGGAGAAAGTGCAGCGAATTTAGGACCATGATCACAATTACTCTACTCACGCAATTTGAGGAGAACATGGAGCACAACATGACCAGTAGAAGAAGATTTACAGCAGCTATATAAGAAGAAATTATCTAAAGAAAAACTTAAGAACTTTCAAGCGAAAAAAGTCAATCATTACTTAGAAAGTTTTTCTTGTAATTTCCTCTTTTATTCAACATACTCATTATTGTAATATTCATAGTGTGTGGGTGAGAGAAAATTCAGAGAATATTCTTGTATTCAAGAGAGAGAAAGAAAGAGAGAAGAGATAAGACTTCGAGTGAAGTCAAAAGTAAGTGTCATCAGTTCAGGGGGAACTGAGTGACTGGGGAACAAGTTCCTAGAGGAACAGAGAAGGTCCAGTATTAGGTTGTACAAAAGAGAGTATTTTGGCCTAGTATATTAAAGAGAAGTTGAGTCAAAATCCCTCGTGGTCAAGGTTTTTCTTCCTATTGGGACTAGGCTGTTTTCCTTGTAAAAATCTCGTGTGCTTGTCTCTTTCTAATTTCAACTTTGTTTTAATTCCGCATTACAAATCAAAAATTTCTCCTGAACTACAATTCACCCCCCCTCTTGTAGTTGGTCTAGTGTTCATACTAGAATAACAATTGGTATCAGAGCCCAGTACCTCCAGAATCAGCTAACATTGAGGAGATTGTTCCTGGAACAATGGACACGATAGGAGAAAAGCTTGATGAAGGGTATTCAACTCAACGCCCACCCATGTTCAATGGTAAACATTATCCATACTGGAAGAATCGTATGGAGATATTTATTAAAGCTGAAAAATACAAAGTGTGGAAGGTAATTGAAATCGGTGACTTTGAGGTCACAAAGAAGAACGAGAGAGGGGAGCTGGTTCCTAAACCCCTTGCCGATTTTGACAAAGAGGACTTCGACAAAATGGAGATGAACAACATGGCCAAGAAGCTACTCCATTGCGGTCTTGGTCCCCATGAGCACAATCGAGTCATGGGATGCAAGACTGCAAAGCAAATGTGGGAACTCCTTCAAATTACTCATGAAGGAACAAGCGAAGTGAAACGATCAACGATCGATATGCTCATGCATAAGTATGAATTGTTTCACATGAAACAAAAGGAGCCTATTCAAGATATGCTTACTCGCTTCTCAAGCATTATAAACGAACTTGAATCTCTGGGAAAGTTAATCTCCCTAGAGGAACAGGTCCGGAAGGTACTAAGGAGTCTACCACAAGATGAAAAATCGATGGCCAAGACAACGACACTGTTGGAAACCAAGGACTTCACAATGTTCAACATTGAACAAGTTGCTGGTTCCTTGATGACCCATGAGTTATATCTCGAAACTCATGAAACTGAATCATCAAAGCCTAAGACTCTGGCCCTCAGGTCTGAGGAACAAGAAGACTCAGAAACCGATGATGAAGAAGCAGCAATGATCGTTAGAAGATTCAAGAAGTTCTTCAACAAGAACTACAAAGGAAAGGTTGCCAAGAAACCAACAAAGCTAAGCTGTCACAAGTGTGGAGGCCTTGATCATTTCATCAAGGAATGTCCTCAATGGGAAAACGAGAAAGCTAAAGGAAGATACAAAGAGAAGGGCAAGGAACAACAAAGATCATTTTCAAAAAATGATATGAAGAGAGCCATGGTAGCAGCATGGGGAGAGTCTGACTCAGAGGAGGAGCAGGAACAAACTGAGGAAGAATCTGCCCATCTATGTCTCATGGCAAATATCGAAGACAAAGTGGAATCATCAAACCCCAAGGTAATTTTTAATGCCATTGAAGAGGAACTTACAGAATAGAATAAAAGCCAATTAATAAAACTTTTGCTAGAAATCTTAGATGATTACAAGGATGTATGTGCTAAAAGAGATCAATTAACTAATGCCTTGAAAATCACTAAGAATCATTCAAATTGGCGTAACTCACTAAAATGTGACACTGAAAAAAGATTCTTTAAACTTTTTGACAAGAGTAGAGCTTATCAAGATGCATTTGAAAAGGTCAAAAAATGAAAATTATCTTTTGAATTTGGAACTGGCAGAATTGAAACTGTTTGTTCCTGAAGGAACAGTCTCTTCATCTAATACCAGAAATATTGCTGAAAATTTGAAAAACGATTTTAACAATATTTTTCAAGAAAATCTGGTATTAAAGAAGAAACTGGAGCCCTCAAGGAACAAGCTTCCTGACCCAGTCACATGGATACAAAAGTATCAAAACAAAGGAAGAGACGGTCTAGGTTTCAATCACAAAAAGAAGAACAAAACGAAAAAATATGTTGATCTGCCAAGTAGTAAAATATGTTCTTACTGTGGGAACAATGGTCACATTGTGTCTGACTGTTCCACCAGAGAAGAACATATTGAGAGGAACACGTACCTAGTGAAACAGGTTTGGAAAATTAAGAAAGGCTCAAATCCAACAATGGAGCCCAAGCTAGACTGGGTTCCTACAACTAAATACTCTACAAGAAAATCACAAAATAACGACGGCCTATCAGCGACGGTTAACAAAACCGTCGGTATATTCATAATAAGCGACGGCTAGAAGCCGACGTTGATTACCGTCTGCTTTTATATCATTTAACGACGGTTTAGCTGTCGTTGATACATAACGATGGCTAACAGCCGTCGTTGATTTTGTGGAAGTAAAGCAGAATTTTTTTTTAGCTTGGGCGACGGTTAGAAACGGTCGTTGATTTCTAAATGGGGGGGGTTTAATTGAATCTGGTGTTTCAGTCGGGTTTTATTTTCAACAACAAAAGGAGGGAAGTACTTTGGGCGATTTTTGCAGCGACGAAACCACCTCCACCTGCCTTTCCTCCTTCCTCCAGCCAACGGCGGCGACCCACCTCCACCTCACTTCGCCGGCGGTAAGCTTTATTTTCTCCTTTTTTTTTAAAATTTTTGTACTCATGAACCAAACCCTAACAGTTGGGTTTTTTCCTCGTGAGAGAAGTGAACTTCAGGCGACGAACTTGGGCGACGAAGTTGCATCGACTCTTGCCGGATCGACATTTCGCCGGTGGTAAGCAGTGCCAATTTCTTTTTTTTTTTTTTTAATAATTTGTGTACTCATGAAACTAAACCCAGAAAATTGGGTTTTTGCTAAATCTTGTTATTTCTGCTAAAAATTCGAATCTTGTTTTTTCTGTCAGTTTTTTACTCACATTTTGTTAGTCTTGCTTTATTTTATGTATATTTCTTCATGTAAGTGTTTGATCTTATAATATATCATTTCTTTAATCAAAGTTCATACTACTTATTATTTTTTCAGATAATTTTATAGTCAGATTTTAGTGATTTGGTGAGTGAAATCAGTAACAAGAAAGAGCATGTGGGTATTTTTGTTTTCTAACATTTGGTGGAAAAAAAAGAATGGGTTAAAGTAACCCAAAATTGTTGGACTTAATATCAAAGGAAAAACAAAGGATGATGAATAATGAAGAAAGAAGATATGGGTGTTGTTCATCTGATGAAAACAAGCTTGAACTTAGGCTATTATTTTTTATTTTAGAGATGATGCATCTATGTGTGTTCTGTATGGATGATGGTTTACATCCATTTGTTTGTTATTTGGTAATGCAAATGTAAACGTTTATGTTTTTTATCATATGCATTGTACTTTCTGGTGAACATGTTGAGAATTTGGAATTAAGTTTGTTCACAGTGTTTATAACCATGCTTGTCAAATCCATGATTGATTTTTTTTTTTGAGTCATTAATTGGAATCTTATTTTAAGTCAAAAGGGGTGCTTGTGAACTTAAATTCGTAGTTACTTATTATTGGAGTTGCTCGTTTAGTAGAAATTGACGCTTAAAGGTGCCGTTGAATAATTGATTTTCTACATGATGTAGGATTACGTAGCACTTTGGTGTTTCTCTTTGGCTTAATTGTAAGGTTAGTAGCAATTTTTTACCATATTTTGTCTTCAATTTATATTGTTTTCGTTCATGTAAATTCTATATTTTAATTTTTGTGTAAGTTTTTCATCATGAAATATAATGTATTAAAAAAACTTTTGTTTAGAGAATGTTAAAAACTATATAATTTTTTAGTTTATATTACTTTGAAGATTAAGTTACTTTAATTGTATAAGTTTAAGTTACTATATAATTATCACAATAGTTTTTATAGTGGCTCGTTTATTAAAGGTTATAAAAGTTATAAACTATATAATTATCACAATAATTTATTTATTGTACATTCCTTTATTTAGTTTACACTATTTAAATTGTTTATATTGTTTTTGACATATTTGTTTTCGTGGAAATAGTTTGGATGATGTTATAAATTTAATTTAAGTGTTTAAATAAATATGTTTGCATCGTCATGTGCCTAGATACCCGTTCAAGGTATACTCATTAGGAGTATATCTTGAATAGTCCCCGGTTGGGACTGTTTTTCGACGTTTGACCCCACTTAGGTGGTGAATGTATGCCTTTTGTTCTATTCTATGTAATTTCCGGTCATGTTGTTTCTCTATGTTGTTCTCTAGGTACATATGTAAGCTTTTACGAAGCTCACATTGTGTACTTGGAGAACTCATATGAAATGCTGCCGGAATTTACGTAGAAGCGAATAGTTGGCATACATTCACTAGTGGGGTTAGACATCGAAGAATGGGTTAGGTTGGAGTGATAAGGACCTTTGGACATCATTTTAGGCCTTATATGTATTTCACACAAATGTTTTAATTGTACGTATGATGGTTGTTAATGAGTAGTGTGGTTGAAATGCTTTCGGATTGTAGAATTGGTCACCATGAAACGGAAGGAGCGTTGGTGGATGTATGATAGATATGACAATGTGCGTAACTTGAGGCCCGAGTTCTTGAGGGGGGTTGATGAATTCATTGACTTTTGCAAAGTAAATCCCGAAAGCCCAGGTAAGGATGAAGTTAGATGTCCGTGTCCGAAATGCAAGAACAGACGTATGCATGCCGCAGACACGGTTAAAGTGCATTTGTATGGCCAGGGCTTTATACCTGATTACTACGGTTGGTATTCTCATGGTGAAGAGTTACCTCAACCTGCAGAAGAGCTATCTAATCCATACCATGAAATGGTTTTCGATGCTCTTGGGAATAACCCGGAACCGTCCACTGTTGAAGAGCCTAGTGGAATGGAGGAGGAGCCTAATCCTCAAGCAAAGGTGTTTCTTGACCTATTAAAGACTTCTGAGGAACCGTTGTACGACGGGAGCTCCATGTCTGTGTTGGAAATGGCATCTAGAATAGTATCTTTGAAGTGTGAGTACAATTTAACACATAGGTGTGTTGATGCTTTTGCTTCATTAATGAAAGAAGCAATACCTAACAACAACAACATGAGTGACACATTTTACGATACGAAGAAGATCTTGGAGGGATTAGAGCTTCCCCACGAAAAGATTCATGCTTGCCCCAAAGGTTGTATGTTATTTTGGAGAACTGATGCACACTTGGACAGATGTAGAGTGTGTGATTGCGACAGATACAAGAGGACTTCTAAGGGGTCTTTAGTTCCAATGAAAGTTCTGATTTATTTCCCAATCACACCGAGATTGCAGAGGTTGTATGCAACAAAGAACGTTGCTGAAGAAATGACATGGCATGCCAAAAATCCAAGAGCCGAAGACAAAATGGCTCACCCTAGCGACAGTGAAGCTTGGAAGCATTTGGATAGATCCTTTGGCGAATTTGCATCTGAGCCTAGGAATGTTCGGCTCGGTTTGTGTACAGATGGGTTTGGTCCACATGGAAAGTTTGGGGGTCAATATTCATGTTGGCCGGTCATCTTAACCCCGTACAACTTGCCACCATCGATGTGCATGAAAAAACCCTTCATGTTCCTTTCGTTGCTCGTTCCTGGTCCTAAAAATCCGAAGGGAAACTTGGATGTGTACATGTAACCCTTAATCGAGGAATTGAAGCAATTATGGGATGTTGGAGCAACTACTTATGACATTTCTAGGAAACAAAATTTCAATATGCGTGCCGCCATTCTTTGGACAATAAATGATTTTCCTGCTTACGGTATGCTATCTGGCTGGTCCACCGCTGGGAAAAAGGCTTGTCCTTATTGTATGGATAAATCCAAAGCTTTTTGGCTCGAGCATGGGGGTAAAGTTTCTTGGTTTGATTGTCACCGTCAATTCCTTCCCCGAAGATCATCCTTTTCGTAAAAACAAAGTAGCTTTTTGCGAAATATGGTTGAAAAAGGGTCTCCACCACACATCATGTCCGGGGAAGAGTTGTGGTCATGTGTTAAAGACTTGCCAAAGGCTACGATGGACCGAGAGGCACTTAACGCTTTGAAAAAGTTGAAAAATGGGTGGTTCAAACAAAGCTGTCTTTGGGAGCTCCCATACTTGGAAAGATCTGCATCTTCGTCACAACCTTGACGTCATGCACATTGAGAAAAACTTCTTCGACCAACTCATTCACACGATTATGGATGTGAAAAAAACAGACAGCAGACACCGTTGCATCTAGAAAAGACATTGCTAAATTGTGCAAAAGGCCTCAACTTCATGTCACCAAGGATGCGAACGGAAAAGAAACTCCACCAAAAGCACCTTTTGCACCGGACAAGTCCCAAAGGAAAGTATTATGCAACCGGGTCGAGATTTGAAATTTCCCGATGGCTATGCTTCGACTTAACAAGATGTGTGGACATGCAGTCCGGTAAGCCGCACAAGTATGAAAAGCCATGACTGTCATGTCTTCATGGAAAGATTATTGCCGATTGCATTAAAGGAGTTGCTTCCGGTTCATGTGTGGAAAGTTGTCACGGAGATTAGCCTTTTTTTCGTGATTTGTGTTGCTCCACCATCACAAGTAAGTGACATGGAAAGATTGGAAAAGGACATAGCCGAGATCCTTTGTAAACTCGAAAAGATTTTCCCACCATCATTCTTCAATTCCATGGAACACTTACCAGTTCACCTTCCACGCGAAGCTAGGCTATGTGGTCCCGTGCAATACCGTTGGATGTATCCCTTTGAAAGGTACCTTATCCTTCATTTTCATATATCCTTTTTTATTGTTGTTCGCAATTGTGTAACTCTTTTTGATAACCACCTTCTTAGGTTCCTCAATCATTTGAAACGCAAAATTGGTAACAAGGCTCGTGTGGAGGGTTCTATTTGTAATGCGTACTTGTGTGAAGAGATTGCAAACTTCTGTTCAAACTACTTTTAGCAAGGAGTGGATACTAAGACACGAGATTCGGCCGTAATGTAAATGATGAAGTTGATAGGATGCTCGACGAAACCGTCCCGAGCTATTCAAGGTTAATTGTGGTCGGCCGTCTAATGCGGGTGGAACACGATTTTTAACTGAAGTGGAACTACAACGTGCACACCTATATGTGTTAGCAAATACAGGCATCTTACAAGAATTTGAGAAGTAAAACACTTGTTATTAATCATATTATTTATAAATTTAACTTTCATTTTTAATTTAGACATTAACAATTGTTATGTTTGTAAGGGATTTCGAGGACCACATTCTTCAAATTCGACCTACTCTACGTAGGGAAGATGTGTGGGTGCAACATGAAGCAGAATACCTTGATTCGTTTAGATCGAAAGTGAGTTTGTGTGACTATAGGTTATTCAATAGGTTATTCAAGAAATGTTAATGGATTAACAATATGAATGAATTTCAATAGGTTATTCAAGACAAACCCAATGATGATGTACTGTTTGCTTTGGCAATGGGTCCTTCGACATTAGTTCGCACTTGGAATAGATACTATGTTAATGGATACAATTTCCAAACAAAAGCATCAAGCAAACACAAATCCACCATGAATTATGGATTGTGTGTGTCTAATGATGGAGGGAGTGATTTCTTTGGGATTCTAGATGATGTTATAGAATTGAAGTTTACCGGTGCTCGTAGTCAATATAGCACTGTTTTGTTCAAGTGCAATTGGATGGACAATGTGAGGGGAATGAACATCGATCAATACAAGCTAGTTGAAGTCAACCACACCAAGAAATACCCCAAGTTTGATCCCTTTGTGCTATCATACCAGGTTAGCCAAGTATATTTCGCACCGTACCCAAGCTTGAAAAGAGATCGTGCTCAATGGTGGGCTGTGTTTAGGACAAAGGCAAGGTCTGTGATTGATGCTCCGGTTGACTTCGACTTCCTTCAGGAGACAAGTGCTGGGACTCCAATGCTTTGTGATCCAAATGATATTCCCGATTATGAAGGTGGTAATGATGTCGAGTGTGTTGAAGGAGATGATGAAGAAATTTTGTTTGAAGCCCCATCAGGTGATGATGAAGAAGAGTCTAGTTTCGAGTCTGGAGAAAGCGAGGATGATGACGATGATGGTTTTTGGGATGACGATAGTGATGATGAACTAAGCGAGAATGGGAATTCACTTTGATTTGTTTGAGTATATCATAGCTTGTATTAAGGACAACATTTCAATAAAAATATATGACTTTTGTAATGAAATGTTGAAGATTACTTGTTATGACATTTCCATCTTGTAGTTTTTCTTACTGTTGTTGAGTAACATGATCCATTCTGCACCTGTGGTTTTTCTTAGTGTTTTTCTAATATTTAATTAGTACTTGCTTTCTCCCCACTTCCCTTTTCGCATTAATATTTAGGTTTCCTCTGCCTTCTTATGTAGTGCCCTGCACATTTCTTCATTTGTTTACAAGGTAGGGCCCTTGTAGTTGTTGTTGGTTCATTTTCCTTTGATTGCTTGCTTCATTCACTACATGTGATCTTAGTTAGGACACAAATGGTAGGGCTCCTGTTGCTAGGCTTTTAAAAGGGATAAAAGGTTGTTTATGTATATATGGAACGAAAAATATACATGCTACACTTGCTCGGTCACCTGTTTGTAAATTAAATTGGTGTTATCTACAAAATGTAATTCACTCTTAAATGCAAGCTAAGTGAAATTCAAAACACCCATATATAAACTGGGAACAAGGGTATGAGGGGGAGGAGTGCAGGAGGTCGGTGAGGGGGGGCAGGGGGCCGTGCGGGGGTCGGTGAGGGGGGAGGGGCTGCAGGGGGTCGGGGAGAGGGGGGTGCGGGGAGGAGGTCGGGGAGGGGGCTGCGCAGGGGAGGTCGGGGAGGGGGGCGTGCGGGGAGGTCGGGGGCGGCGGCAGGGAGGTCGGGGGGCTGTGCGGGGAGGTCGAGGGGGCTGTGCGGGGAGGTCGGGGGGGAGGAGGCTGTGCGGGGAGGTCGGGGAGGGGGGCGTGCGGGGGAGGTCGGGGAGGGGGCGTGGCAGGGGAGGTCGGGGAGGGGGCAGGGAGGTCGGTGAGTGGGAGGGGAAGGCGGGGGGATCGGTTGGGGGGGCTGTGCAGGAAGGTCGGGGAGGGGGTGTGTAGGGAGGTCGGGGAGGGGGGGGCGGGGAGGTCATGGAGGGGGGGCGTGCGGGGAGGTCGGTGAGTGGGGGGGGGGGGGGGGTCGGTTGGGGGGGGAGTGCAGCGGGTCCTTTTTTTTTTGCAAACTACTACAAGGTCTTGTTTTGTTAATATAAGCCATATGTTTTGCACATTATTATAGTTCGTTTTTTTTTTTCTTCCCAATATATATGATTTGTTTTTTGGTGCAAATAAAGTTGTAATTTGTTAATATTGAAGAAATCAGTTTTTTTATTCTTGGATTATTCATACTTTAATGTAACAAGAATTTATTTCAATTGTTTTGTTTAATCTTGCGCATTTCTAATTTCTTGCATTTTAGGTAATCATGTCTAATCCTAAGGGCCGCGGAGGTCGAGGTGGCTTAGGTGGAAGCCAAGGTCGTGGGACTTTGATTCCGATGCAGCTTTTTCAGTCACCAGAAGTAGAAGGAAGCCAGAACCCTATAGCAGAGACACAGGGAGATGATTCACAGGCACGTGACATTGGTTGCCACGTACCGGAGACTCCGAACACTCATACGGAGGAAGGTGAAGGTTCGAACCGTGCAGCAAGAAAGGTTTTAAGCCCTACTGGATTATGGTAAGTTCGTAAGCTACTATATGCTTCATGATATTTGTATGCAATGGTATTCACAATTCACGTGTTTGTTTGGTTTTCAATTCAGGTTCGATGATAACAAGGTTAGTGGGTCCTTCACTGACATTTTCCAGGGCCATTATCGACAACCTTGGTTCAATTACAGTGAGGTCGACAATGCAACAAAGACGCATTGGTGGAACATTTTCACAGTATGTATGAATCGAATTATGAAAAATTTCATTGATTATATTACTTTATTATTATCTTTGTTTAATGTTTGACTAAAGGGTATTTACGAATGGGCTCCTGAGTTAGAAGGCCTCGTGAGGAAGGATTACAAGAAAAAAGCTTCATCTCGTCTGAGAGACTTGCGACACTGGGTGGTTAAGAAAGCCAAAGAAAGGCCAAAATGGTTGGGGGAGACGATCTACGAAGACATGAAGAAGAGAAGTGAAGAGCCAACATTTCGGGAGAAATCTGAAAAGGCGAAGAAGAACCGAAGAGGTGGCTCCCTGTCTAATCCAATTGAGCCGTCACACTTTCAGGATTCTATTTCGGCGGCACAGCATCCTAGGAAGATGGTAAATATGTTTCATATCCACTACTTAGTGTAATATACATGACATTTTCAGTATGAGCAAAAAATAAAGCCTTTGTTCAACAATGTCTACAGGCAAAGAGTAGAGGAGGAGTACTCCCTACTGCTCCCGAGTTGTTCTTGAAGACTCATTTTAAGACTGTTCCTGGAAAAGGAGAAATCCCAGCAAACAAGAAAGCAAAACAAATCTCGGTACATACTTCTAAACATATATTTATAGGCAAATATGATTGAAATTGAATACACTAAACATTTTAGGCCATTTTAGTTGAAATTGAATAAATACGATTAGTTTGATGCTAGTTTAAGTTATAAACACCTCAAACATCATATATGTAGTTAGTTTAATGTGATTATAAGTTGTTTTGATTGAAAATACACAAAATAGGAAAGATAGAACCAAATATAGGCCAATACAGGCCATTTTAGGCCATTTCACTTGAAAATGAATGAATACGACTAGTTTGATGCTAGTTTAAGTTATAAACACCTCAAACATCATAAATATAGTTAGTTTAATGTGATTATAAGTTCTTTTGATTGAAAATACACAAAATAGGAAAGATAGAACCAAATATAGGCCAATACAGGCCATTTTAGGCCATTTCACTTGAAAATGAATGAATACGACTAGTTTGATGCTAGTTTAAGTTATAAATACCTCAAACATCATAAATATAGTTAGTTTAATGTGATTTTAAGTTGTTTTGATTGAAAATACACAAAATAGGAAAGATAGAACCAAATATAGGCCAATATATGCCATTTTAGGCCATTTCACTTGAAAATGAATGAATACGACTAGTTTGATGCTAGTTTAAGTTATAAACACCTCAAACATCATAAATATAGTTAGTTCAATGTGATTATAAGTTGTTTTGATTCAAAATACACAAAATAGGAAAGATAGAACCAAATATAGGCCAGTATAGGCCAGTTCACTTGAAAATGAATGAATACGACTAGTTTGATGCTAGTTTAAGTTATAAACACCTCAAACATCATATATATAGTTAGTTTAATGTGATTATAAGTTGTTTTGATTGAAAATACACAAAATAGGAAAGATAGAACCAAATATAGGCCAATATAGGCCATTTTAGGCCATTTCACTTGAAAATGAATGAATACGACTAGTTTGATGCTAGTTTAAGTTATAAACACCTCAAACATCATATATATAGTTATTTTAATGTGATTATAAGTTGTTTTGATTGAAAATACACAAAATAGGAAAGATAGAACCAAATATAAGCCAATATAGGCCATTTTAGGCCATTTCACTTGAAAATGAATGAATACGACTAGTTTGATGCTAGTTTAAGTTATAAACACCTCAAACATCATAAATATTGTTAGTTTAATGTGATTATAAGTTGTTTTGATTGAAAATACACAAAATAGGAAAGATAGAACCAAATATAGGCCAATACAGGCCATTTTAGGCCATTTCACTTGAAAATGAATGAATACGACTAGTTTGATGCTAGTTTAAGTTATAAACACCTCAAACATCATAAATATAGTTAGTTTAATGTGATTATAAGTTGTTTTGATTGAAAATACACAAAATAGGAAAGATAGAACCAAATATAGGCCAATATAGGCCATTTTAGGCCATTTCACTTGAAAATGAATGAATATGACTAGTTTGATGCTAGTTTAAGTTATAAACACCTCAAACATCATATATATAGTTAGTTTAATGTGATTATAAGTTGTTTTGATTGAAAATACACAAAATAGGAAAGATAGAACCAAATATAGGCCAATATAGGCCATTTTAGGCCATTTCACTTGAAAATGAATGAATACGACTAGTTTGATGCTAGTTTAAGTTATAAACACCTCAAACATCATACATATTGTTAGTTTAATGTGATTATAAGTTGTTTTGATTGAAAATACACAAAATAGGAAAGATAGAACCAAATATAGGCCAATACAGGCCATTTTAGGCCATTTCACTTGAAAATGAATGAATACGACTAGTTTGATGCTAGTTTAAGTTATAAACACCTCAAACATCATAAATATAGTTAGTTTAATGTGATTATAAGTTGTTTTGATTGAAAATACACAAAATAGGAAAGATAGAACCAAATATAGGCCAATATAGGCCATTTTAGGCCATTTCACTTGAAAATGAATGAATACGACTAGTTTGATGCTAGTTTAAGTTATAAACACCTCAAACATCATATATATAGTTAGTTTAATGTGATTATAAGTTGTTTTGATTGAAAATACACAAAATAGGAAAGATGGAACCAAATATAGGCCAATATAGGCCATTTTAGGCCATTTCACTTGAAAATAAATGAATACGACTAGTTTGATGCTAGTTTAAGTTATAAACACCTCAAACATCATATATATAGATAGTTTAATGTGATTATAAGTTGTTTTGATTGAAAATACACAAAATAGGAAAGATAGAACCAAATATACGCCATTTTGGCACTTTATATTATTTGAATATGAGTATATTTAACCAAATGCAGGAGACATACAATAAGAAGCTGGATCATTGTACCACTCAGGGGTCACAGCCGAACCCTGATCTGTTGTATTGGGAGACAGTTGGGGGGAGGAACAGAGGAAAAGTTCAGGGGTTGGGTCAGGGAGATCATTTGTACTACAACTCTGCATCAGGGCGAGGAGATGGCGGCTCTTCACAACCATATGAGCCGTCCATTTTTTCTCAGATTGAGGCGCAAGTGGAGGCAAAGGTCGCTGCACGGATGGGAGAGGTGGAGGCAATGGTCGCAGCACGAGTGGAAGAGTCACGTCGGGCCCTCATAGAGGAAATGATGAGGAACATGTCTAGTTTCGGCCACATGTTCTCAGGTTGCAACCCAGGCCCACTCCACAACGCAGACCAGAAGATGACCCAGGGTTTGGTGGTGGCGGTAGTGCTACAGAGCTACCCTTGACAGTGTAGTTTTTTTGGTTTTGGTAGCTAGGTAACTAACTTATAGTTGGATATAGTTAGTCTAACTATTTTCTTGTAGTGTAAATACTTATCGGCATCTCTCTTCGTTTCTTGATGTGTCGGGTTATTTTTTTTTCAACCCGACTGCTACTTTATTTCCCGACACCGGGATCTATTTTGCGTACATATATTTAATCTAGGTAGTTTGTCTAACTATAGACATTTAGTGTCTATATTTATCGGCATCTAGCTTATTAGTTTCTAGCTTTGTCGATATATATTTTTTGTAAACACCGACATCTACTTTATTTCCCGACATCGGGATCTATTTTGTGTACATAAATGTAATATATTTCATGTAATTATACAAGTATCTATGTAAATTTTAATATATATCAAAATTGCATATTTTTGTAATTGAAAAAATTGAATGCGATGGAGAAACAGCTTTAGCGTGGTATATTTAGGTGCAGCTGTGCAGGTACAGGTTTAATTATTATTAAGAACAATAGAATTTTAAATAATATTATTTTGTAACAACAGCGACGGTTAAACATTAAATCAACAACGGCTAGGCAGTCGCTGTAAGGATCTCTGTGTACCCATGGACACGAAATCAACGACGGCTTTAATACCTTAGCGACGGTTATAAACAGACGTTGACTGATCGAAATCAACGACGGTTTAAAACGGTCGCTGATTCACCGACGGTTTAAAACGGTCGCTGATTCACCGACGGTTTAAACGGTCGCTGATTCACCGACCGTTTTAAACGGTCGCTGATTCACCGACCGTTTTAAACCGTCGCTGAATCACCGTCTGCTTTAAACGGTCGTTGACTGGGGATCAACGTCGGCTTTTGCAAATCGTCGCTGATTGTCATGAAACCGTCGTTGATTCTAGTATCAGCAACCATCTTTTTACCAACTGCCTATCAACGACGGTTGGCCGTCGTTGATTAATTAGCGACGGCTTTTTAGGACATCACCGACGGCTAAAAGCCGTCGTTGATTTCCTCTTTTCTTGTAGTGATAGTTTGCTATGGTACAGGCTGAAGTGAGGGGGAACAGCTTGTGGTACATCGATAGAGGTTGTTCTAAGCACATGACAGGAGATAGATTAAAATTTCTCTCACTTTCAGTCTTCAATGGAGGAACTATGACCTTTGGAGACAATCTTACAGGAAACAATGTAGCAGTTGATAAGATTGGTAAATCTCAGTCACATTCCATAGATAATGTATGTTTGGTCGAGGGTTTAAAACATAGTTTACTTAGTATATCTCAGTTTTGTGATAAGGGAAATACAGTGAAGTTTACTAATGAGTCTTGTGTAGTCAGCAATGAAAGTACAGGAACCAAGATCCTTGAGGGAACTAGGAAAGGGAACACCTATATGGTTGACTTGAACCTTGTTCCTAGGAATAATCTCACATGCTTAAGTGTGATCGAAGCTGATCCTTTACTATGGCACAAATGATGTGGTTATGCAAGCCTATCCCTACTGCATAAACTAAGTGGGAAGGACTTGGTGGTTGGTTTACCAACAATTAAGTTACTAAACCACGATGTTTGTGATTCATGTATCAAAGGCAAGCAAGTGAGATCCTCATTCAAATCCAAGAAAATGGTAAGCACACAAAGTCCATTAGAACTTCTTCACATGGACTTATGTGGCCCTGTATGCATCCAAAGCCGATCCGGTAAGAAATATGTATTAGTCATAGTAGATGATTTTACGAGATACACATGGGTTATTTTTCTTCATAGTAAGGATGAAACGTTTGATGAATTTCTAACATTTGCTAAAAAGATTCAAAGAACAAGTGGTTTTAAAAAACATTTAAGATCTGACCATGGTACGGAGTTTGAAAACTCCAAGTTTGATGAATTTTATATTTATGAAGGTTTAGATCATAATTTCTCAGCTCGAAGAACACCACAACACAATGGTGTAGTCGAAAGGAAGCACCGGACTCTTGAGGATATGTCAAGGACGATGATAATTGCAAGTGGTCTTCCGAAGAATTTTTGGGCTGAAGCAGTGAACACGGCATGCTACATCATCAACCGTGTCATGCTAAGGCCAATAACCATGAAGACTCCTTATGAGCTACTTAGAGGAAGAAAACCCAATATTTCATATTTTCGTGTTTTTGGATGTAAATGTTTTGTACATAACAATGGAAAGGACAACTTAGGAAAGTTTGATGCTAGAAGTGATGAGGCTATTTTTCTAGGTTATGCTTTAAGTAGTAAGGCTTATCGTGTCTACAATAAGCGAACAATGTGTGTCGAGGAAAGTGTCCATGTTATTTTTGATGAGACTAACTCCTTGCAGGAACAGAGTCACAATGATAACTTTGAAATTGGTTTGACTCGTCCGGATGAGTTTAATCAAAATGATGAGGAACTAACCCCTGCAGGAAAAGAGAAGAAGCAAGTTCCTGATCCTGATAACCCTGTGCCTGATCCCCTTGAGGAACAAGCTACAGGAGGAACTCAAGAGGATCATGGATCTCCTGATCCAGGAGAAGATCAAGTGAATCAACCACCGCAAGAAACTCAAGAAGCAACTAGGAGATTTGATCCAAAGCCTTGGAAACACCTAAATTCTCATCCTTTAGAATTGATAATAAGTGACATTGAAAAGGGAACTCAAACGAGATCCTAATTGAAGAATTTTTGTGCTTTTCATGCTTTCTTATCTATGACAGAACCTAAGGATGACATAGAAGCACTCAAGGAGGCTGATAGGATCAACGCTATGCAAGAGGAGCTAAATGAGTTCCAGAGGAACAAGGTATGGCACCTGGAGACAAAACCGAAGAACCAGAAGGTAATAGGACTAAAATGGGTCTTCAGGAACAAGCTTGATGAGCATGGAACTGTGGTAAGGAACAAGGCTAGACTTGTTGCCAAAGGTTATAATCAACAAGAATGTATTGATTTTAACGAACCTTTGCTCTTGTTGCTAGAATAAAAGCAATTAGAATTTTGATTGCCTTTGCTGCCTTTATGGGATTTAAGTTGTACCAGATGGACGTCAAATGTGCATTTCTAAATGGTTTTTTAATTGAAGACTTCTATGTGGAACAATCTCCTAGATTTGAAAATCCGGAACTTCCAAATCAAGTCTATAAGCTTGATAAAGCTCTTTATGGGCTAAAACAAGCACCTAGATCTTGGTATGAAAGGTTGTCAAAATTCCTGCTCTCACATGATTTCATAAGAGGTAAGGTTGATAGAACCTTGTTCCTTCGATCAAAAGGAACAGACATATTAGTAGTCCAGATTTATGTTGATGATATAATTTTCGGTGCTACTAATGATCTTCTTTGCAAGGAGTTTGCTGATCTTATGAGTAGTGAATTCGAAATGAGTATGATGGGAGAGTTGAACTTCTTTTTGGGATTGCAAATTAAGCAAACTGAAAGAGTAACCATGATCCATCAACAAAAATATGTCAAGGAACTGCTCAAGAAATATTGACTGGAACATTCAAAAACCAACCACACTCCCATAGGAATAGGAACAAGGTTAGATGAAGATTCAAATGGTAAGTATGTAAACGAGAAGCAATATTGAGGTATGATTGGTTCATTACTATACTTAACGGCAAGTAGACCTGATATTTCTTTTAGTGTTGGTTTATGTGCTCGGTTCCAATCAAATCCCTAAGAATCTCACTTAACAGCAGTTAAGAGAATTTTGAGGTATTTGCAAGGAAGCGATGACTTATGTTTGTTCTATCCTCGAAGTGATGTGTTTGACCTAGTAAGCTATTCGGATGCGGACTATGCTGGAGACTTGGTTAACCGCAAGAGCACATCAAGCATTGTCCAGTACCTAGGATCAAGCTTAGTGTCATGGAGCTCAAAGAAGCAAAATATTGTTGCCTTATCCACAGCAGAAGCAGACTATGTGGTTGCTGCTGCATGCTGTTCCCAGGTCCTTTGGATCAAGCAACAAGTAAGAGATTTTGGCATTAAGTTTACGTGTGTTCCTATCTACTGTGATAATACTAGTGCTATTTGTATCTCTAAGGATCCAGTTCATCATTCAAGGGTCAAGCATATTCACATTAGACATCATTTCCTTAAGGATAATGTAGAAAAAGGTCTTGTCAAACTTGAATTTTGTCCAACTAAAAATCAAATAGCTGACATTTTGACTAAACTACTTCCTAGAGAAAAATTCGAGAAAATTCGCTTAGAGCTAGGACCGATTAAAATTCATTGAATGTGCTACTTCAAATAAAACCCTTAGTTACAAGATTACACTAAGTGGCCAGCAACATTTTGTGATTTTAATCACTCATTGTACAGTCATTGTAAAGGACTCACATTAGTCTTCATAATACTCCCCTTATTGTCCATGCATATACTTGAGTAAAAATAGAAAGGTTGTCGTACATATAGCTTGAACATGTTACATGCATGAGTTCACACTTTCTACTTTTTTCTTTCTTTCCACGTAAATATTATCTTTATTTTATATTATTTTCTCTTCTTCCATTTATTATCCTCTTTCGTTCATCCCCCACAAATAATTTTTAATGGCAACGTTTCACCAGCGTTCATGTACAAACCTAAAACTAAAATCATTCATCGGATTTAAAGAAGGAAGGGAAAAGCCACATTTAATTCCTCTTCACAATCCCCCATAAATTCCACCCCAAATAAAAACCCATCAAATCAAACCAAAATTTACACGGCAATTCATCCCATTTACCCCAAAACCATTACCTCTGCAAAACCGCCTTTCTCTCTCTCTCTCTCTCTCCTACACAAATCAGCCATCTTCATCTTCCTCACCTAAAACCCTAAATGGCTCCCAAAAGAAAAACCTCCGAAGATACCAAAAAAATTTCGGCTGAAAAATCTTCACCCCTGGTGGATTATAACGAAAGCGAGAATGAGTGTTCCAACTCAAATGAAGATTCTCTAGGTTCTCAAGCAAATTCGGTGGAAAATGAAGTGCTCTCTCCAAAGAAAGAAGAAGATTTGGATGATGCTGAAACAGAGCAAGAAAAAGAAATCTTGGTACCTACCTAAAGGGGTAAGAAATCAAAATCCTCTAAGTATATCATTGGGTTTTGTGTCAATTTCACCTGGTGCAAGAAAGTTAAGTGGAGTCAGTTTCTTGATCTTGTTAAGTTTCAAAAATGGGTCAAAGTTTTGAGTTTTGATGAGGGTCTTTATGAGAGTGAGATGAGTGAGTTTGTTGCTAAGTTTGAAGATACCGAGGGTTTATGCATAAGTGTTGTTAATGGGAAATTGGTTAAGTTCACTGAAAAGAACTTAGGGGAATGGTTTGATGTACCTACTGAGGGGTACAAGGAATATGTGAAGGGTCGGGCTAAGTTAAATGTGAATGGGGCTTCAAACGCTACTATTCTGAGTTACTTTGGGGGTAAGGAGTCTGACCAGTCCCTAGATCAGAAAGATCTCTCTTCTTTTCACAAATTCTTGTTTCATTTAGTTTGGCGCTTTATTCTGCCAAGGACTTCCAAGAGGACTCAAGCGAGCCTCATGGATCTTTCCTTGATGTTTTGCCTTGCTAAGAACATAAAAATAAACTTCCCTGCTTTAATGATTTCTCACCTTTCCTACTGCATCTCCCACAACACTAAAGTGGGGTATGCTAATCTGATTTCTGTTATCCTCAAGAAGAATCAAATTAAACTCCCTTATAGTACCTCTTTTGATCTAGAGCCTGATAACTATTTGACCAAAGCGACCTTATCTAGGTTGTCTCTCAGGGTCCAGGGTGGGATGTTAGACTTTGAGGTAGCAATAACTAAGGGGAAGGTTGAAATTGGGATTAAGAAGAAGTTAGAGGAGGAGGTCAGTGCTGAAAGACCTAGGTCTGTGCGTAAGAGTCGGAGAATTGCTGAGACCAAGATTCCCAAGGAACAGGGTCTGGGAGCAGTTCATATTGATCTTGAGGAGGATCAAGCTCCTTCAGGATCGAGGACTGTTGATTTACCTCTTCTCTCCAACACTAGTCTTCATGGTATACTGCATACAATGCAGGAGTCTCTGTCTCTCCTTCACACTAGAGTCCAGGGTCTTGAAGCAAGGGTTGCCCGTGTTGATCTTCAGTAGGAGCAGATCCTCGCAAATGTGCAGAAAGGAGAATCAGCTGTTCGGGAGAATATTGATTATGTGGTCGGTGCTTTCCTTGTCCGCCCCAAGCCCTCCAATCCCTAATCTCCTTCCCTAATATTGATTATGTGGTCGGTGCTTTCCTTGTCCGCCCCAAGCCCTCCAATCCCTAATCTCCTTCCCTAATTAATCTGATGAAATAATTTTTTTTGGTTGGTTTGTATTAAAACAATGGTGACTAGTTGTTACTCTCTTTTATCACCCATCCCTTTTTGGTGATAAAATGTTTTGGTTTATATCTTTTCTTTTCTTAATTATCTTTCTTTGTGCTTTCTTCTGTTTTTCTTATCTTCATCTTGAACTCAGTTTGTGCATTTTTCATGACTATGTGCTTTAATCTCATCTTCATATGCTCATTATAATGTTTGGATGGCTAGTATTATTAGATGAGTGTTTGAGCTACTCTGTTTTGACATTGTTGTACATGATGAACTATTAGAGTACTGATGGGTACTTATTGTTTTTGGTGATGACAAAAGGGGGAAGAAGTATAGTGGCACATAAAAAATCAAATTCTAGTCCTCTTAGGTTCTAGGTGATGCTTGTCGGGTTTTTCTTTGCCTTATATTCAAGACTGATTTATGTTAGTATTGTATTAATTTTCTGTTAGTGTAGTGCTAGATTTATTTTCTTAATCTTTTGTTAGTTTTGCTTTTTAAAGTCATTAGCTCTTGATTCTTTTGCTTTGGTTATTTTATTTTTCTTATTTTGTTTTTATATGCCTTATATTTGCCATCATCAAAAAGGCGGAATATTGTTGTATTCCTTATTTTGTAGATGCCAAATACTTAGGTTAATTTTACTATATAGTTTTTATTTAGCGAAATTATAAAAATTTCATAAATAATGTAATGTTCGAATTTGCATTTATATCTCGTGGAGAAAGATTAATTTTTTAATCTAAGTCAAGATATTTAATTTATACACTTTGAATTTTTATTATATGATATTTAACTAACTCCTTGAGGTTCTCCAACTAACTCCTCCACCTGCGCATTACTTGCTGGAAGATTAGACCACTAACGGATAGTAGTGGGACGTTTTTTTCCGTTGCAAAACTCGTGGAGAAAGTGCAGCGAATTTAGGACCATGTTCTCAATTACTCTACTCACGCAATTTGAGGAGAACATGGAGCACAACATGACCAGTAGAAGAAGATTTGCAGCAGCTATATAAGAAGAAATTATTTGAAGAAAAACTTAAGAACTTTCAAACGAAAAAAGTCAATCATTACTTAGAAAGTTTTTCTTGTAATTTCTTCTTTTATTCAACATACTCATTATTGTAATATTCATAGTGTGTGGGTGAGAGAAAATTCAGAGAATATTCTTGTATTCAAGAGAGAGAAAGAAAGATAGAAGAGAAAAGACTTCGAGTGAAGTCAAAAGTAAGTGTCATCAGTTCAGGGGGAACTGAGTGACTGGGGAACAAGTTCCTAGAGGAACAGAGAAGGTCCAGTATTAGGTTGTACAAAAGAGAGTCTTTTGGCCTAGTATATTAAAGACAAGTTGAGTCAAAATCCCTCGTGGTCAAGGTTTTTCTTCCTATTGGGCCTAGGAAGTTTTCCTTGTAAAAATCTCGTGTGCTTGTCTCTTTCTAATTTCAAGTTTGTTTTAATTCCACATTACAAATCGAAAATTTCTCCTCAACTACAATTCCCCCCCCCCCTCTTGTAGTTGGTCTAGTGTTCGTACTAGAATAACAATATGGAACAGAAGGAGTATTGAACATGTCATACACCTAACTAATTACGTATTCAATCAAAATTTAAGCCTGTATAAGAAAACTTTGAATATGTATTCGCAAAGTTAAAATTATTCGTGCAACCTGCACTAGTATAAATCTAAATTTGATTTTAATAAGTTACATGGAAAAACATAAGTACTTAACAATAAAACTTAAGAAATATCGTTCATAATGATAAAAACTTATATCTATATCTAATTGAAGTTTGTGTTACTCAAAATTTTCTCTTTTTTAGTTTTTAAATATCAATTATGAAGTTGTTCTATTTTCTCATAAAATAAAGTACAAAACTGTACCAATTTGAAAGTTTATGACTTGGTGCTCGGAATATTAATATGAAATTCTTTTAAAACAATTGAATATGAAATATATATATGCAAATGTATAGTCTATTAAATTAGATGAGTCAATATTTTGATTTTTTACCCAAAATGATAACGTATTTTATCTTCCATCTTATTAGATCACGTTACGTTAATTATACTGTTGTGTCACTACTTCTATGTAAACTATACTTCATTAATTTCTACAACATGATTATAAGGAAAATATAGTAAACTTTATAATAATACATTCAATAAAGGTTGAATATGAATATATTGATCAAACAAAAAAAAATTCCGTGCAATTTGCACGAGAGTGGACACCTAAATTGTAATATGTGATAAAGATCACGAGAACTCGAATATTACCACTAATGTAGTGTACATGGAAGTCTTTTAGAATGTAAAATCAATAATCATATATTAATCTACTTGATTGTTTGATTTATTTCATTACATTGTCCTTCAAAGTCTAATGTATTTACTTATCTATGTTGTTTATTCAATCTGATTCGATCCATCTTATTATAGATTAATTGATCTTTTTATTTATATAACTTGCATCATTTCAACGTTTTATAACCTGTATTATTCGATTTGTGAAGAAAATGTACCAAATCATATCAACATAAAACTTTCCGTGCATTTTTTATGTACGGGTTTAAAAATTCTAAAGATATTTTATTTGTCCTCAAATGAACTATAAATGTAAATTTTTTAGATTTGGTCCCACGATATTGTTCTTACATAATCCCTCCAGTTTTTTCTTAGTTCACTCACTTCTTTGGGCACAAAATTCTAGGAGAAATAGGTATGTGGGTCAAAAGAGTGAAGAGAAAGTATCAATTTATTACATATTGCATTGAAGGTTAACATTGTTGGTCAAGAGAAGTAGAGTCAAAAGGTGAATATAATAACATAAAATTGGTAGGACCATTCCAAAAAAAAAATTGTGTAAACTAACTATGTCAACCCAAAAAGAAACGTCGGTATATAAACTAATAAAAACCAGAGGTTGATGCAGAAATACCCAATGAAACACTGATAGATAGGGAAGATGACCCTATTGCGACAATAGTCGATAGCGCATATCCTGACCTAGATGATAACATATGAGAAGTAACTTATTTTCAAGAAAGAGCTATTCTTGCTCCAACCAATGAAATTACGGAGATGGTTGATGATCATGTGTTGTCTCAATTGCTAGGGAGTAAGAAGTACTTGAGTTTAGATGCAATTTCGTGCAGGAAGGAATTTTGGAGTTCATAAGATGAACTCTACCGAGTTCTTGAATACAATTAAATGCAGGAGATTACCAAACCATAGTATAAGACTGAATGTAGGGGCACCTATGATGCTCCTAAGGAATATTTTGGGATTTTTGTTATGCGCTATGCAACGGTACAAGATTGGTAGCTAAGCACCTCGACGATCGTATTGTTAGGATGATGTAGTATCTGGAACTAATGTGAGCCTCAAGGTTTTTATTACAAATGACAATGACTCCATCAAACGCAACTAGATTTCCCATCAAGTTTCAAATAAAACAGTTCCCTTTGGTTGTGTGCTTTGTAATAACGTTTAATAAAAGCCAAGGGAAGTTTATTTATCACGTTGTCTTATATATCCCACGGCCAGCTTTCAGCCTCATGAAACATTGATAGGTGGAGGAGATGAACCTATTTTTGCAATAGTCGAGAGTACATATCCTCATCTAGAAGATCACATATAGGAAGCAGCTTATTTTCAGGAAAGAGCTATTCTTGCTCCAACTAATGAAATTGCTAACATGGTTAATGATCATGTGTTGTCTAAATTGCCATGTGAAGAAAGAACATACTTGAGTTTAGATGCAATTTCAATAGTGGAGGGGAGTTTTTGGAGTTCATGAGATGTACTCCACTGAATTTCTTAAAACAATCAAGTGCAGGGGTTACCAAATCATAATATAAGATTGAAGGTAGGGGCACCGGTGATGCTCCTTATGAATATCGACCAGACTTTTAGGCTATGTAACGGTACTAGGTTAGTCGTTAAGAACCTTAGCAATCGCATTATTGAGGTTGTTGTTATATATGGCAGTAATGTGGGGGCAAAGTTTTTATTCCGAGGATGACACTTAATTATCTCATTACGCAACAAAGTTCCCGATCAAATTCCAGAGAACGCAATTTCCATTGGTTGTCAAGGACATTCTCTAATGCATGTAGGCTTATATTTTCCCCAGCCGGTATTCAGCCACGGACAATTCTATGTGGTTGTATCAAGAGTTACAAGCAAAAAGGGTTTGAAATTTTTATCTGTAATAGAGATCATGGCAACTCCAATGTTACAACTAATGTAGTCTACAAGATTGTATTTCAGAATGTGTAATAAGAATTCCGAATACTATTTTAGCTTATCTTTTTTCAATTGTTTTACATTGTCATTCATAATAAATTGTTTTTGTCTAATGTGTTGTCTGTTAGATGTGAATTGCGTCTTTTTAATTATATGTGAGATGTTCTTTCCTTTATATGAATTTCATCATTTCTATATGTTCTTTCAAAATATCTCTTATTTCGTGATAAATAATTAATCAAACGAACTCTATTAATTGATATCCGTGCATTCTTGCACGGGTTTAAAAACTACCAAATTCTTATATAACTTAGCCATGTAAAGACGTAAAAAAAATCTTGCTCTTGAGAACTCTTAATAATGATAATAGAACCATATAATATTGAATAAAACAAGTACTAATAATAATAAAGATTTTTTAATGGGAATAATTCCACTTTTGGGCGGTCTTCCCAAAACAGTTCCGGCTTTCAAAAATCTGGGAATAATCCAACCATTGGGGTGTGTCTGCTCAATATGGACCGTTACCTGTTGGTAACTTGTAAATGTAGGATTAATATCCTAATTATGTGATTAAGCACTAAACTCTTAATTAAACACCTAAATTTAATTTTTTTTTCTTTGTAAACTTTTTGGATTTTCATTAAAACAATTTTTATTTCGTTTTAAACGAATTACTTGGATTTTAAATTAGTTTACTTAATTCCAAAATCCATTTGGGCTAGAATTTTTTTTAAATACCCATAATCTTTTATAGAAGCCTGTTTTAAAAGCCTTTCTAGTAAATCACAAATCTTTTTAGTAAACAAAACCTTTTAAAATTATGAATAATAACTTACTAAATAGTCCGGAGTATTACATAGTTGTTCTGGTATCTATAAGTTGTAGATTGTAGTAATAGTTGTTACAGTATGGCTGCGAAAATTGCTTTTATGATAATTAGTGTTCGGTAAAATTAGCTGTTAGTTTAGAAAAATAACAAAAATAGACTATGGTCATGTTCGACAACACTAGTTGTTGTTGTAGCTTTTAGCTGTGAGAGTATTTGTTAGCTGCACTCGTAGCTGTTATTGGTTGGTGTGTAGTTGTTAGCTATCAAAACTCAAAGTAGCGGTATAAAATATTGATGCTCGGTAAGAGAAGTTGTCAAAGTAGTTGTTTATAAATAATTAGTAAAAACTCAAACAAAACTTTAATATAAAATTTATACACCACTAAACACTACCCCGAGAACTATAAATTTTATCATTTGACAACCACTAGTAAAAGACTACTTTTACTACTAAAAGTTTCTCATACCGCTACCTAACCAAACACTTTTATTTTTCTTAATTAGTGTTTTTACCGAGTCAAATCACTAAAAACTATCTCAAAAACTTGTGCTGAACAGGCCCTATATTTAATGTTCAAAAGCTACCTCTATAGCCAATATTTATACCTTTTTCAAATCACTAGTTTAAACATCAAAAGCTACTCAAAACGCTACTTCAGCAAACACTACTTCACGATTATTAATATTTTGACTTAGTCCAAATACTAAAAGTTACTTCAAAAGTTATTCTCGAACATACCCTTAGTATTTCACTTGAGAATTTGTATTTGAAATTCTAGATTTCAAATAAAAAAAATTATAAATGCGGTGTTTTAGAAAACATGAAGAATTAATTAGGGTTTTTTTGGTCAGAAACTGCCTTACAAATTCCACTTTTTGTGAAAAACTACCTTATTAAAAAGTTGTTTAAAACTACTTTTAAAAATATTTTTTCGGATTTTTCACCATATACCCCTGACAGCTTTTTTTATTCACTATATACCCTCGATGCTTTCAAAATTCACTACCTAGGACAAATTTTTTTTTTTTTGATTCGATCATTTTCGCAAAAAATTTCGACATACTTTACTATATATTATGAGAACCAATCCTACTACTTCTGGTCCTGGGGTTCCCACACTTGAAAAAAAAAACCTGGGGCGTATCGCTCAAATTATTGGTCCGGTACTGGACGTAGCTTTTCCTCCAGGCAAGATGCCAAATATTTACAACGCTCTATACCATGTGCCCTTAACGATCAATAAACTCTCCCACGCTCTGTATCCTGGCCATATTTGATTGAATGAAACCCTGTAACCACTACTTTGAATGAAACAATGTCAAATAATCACCATTGGTGCCTCTTAATTAGGAATGAATAGAAATAGCTATTATGTGTAAAGTCATGTCATTTATTGAAATTAAACAACGTTTTATATTTAATAAACATTGATACGAAAGTTAAATATTTATTTCGTACTAGAAAGTAGAAAGCGTGTTTTAGTTACCCTACGTGCAAAGTTAAACATTTATTTCGTGTCAAAACTGTTTTCCTGTTAGTAAATATCAAAATACGCGTATCAAATGTTTGTCGTTCATTTGGCAATAGTATTACATAATCAATTGGGGAAAACTATTGGACGTGCTGATACCCCCGTCTTCGTGGTCACTAGTCCTTATACGAAACTCATATTGCAACTATGCGGCGCGGGATCGATTCCTCTTGCAGGTGAGCAGATGTTCAGGGCAGCATAAGAATTTTATTAGATCAAATGGTAAACCATACATTTTTTTTTTGTTAATTATCTATTTTTTTACCCATTTCTACGTTATTTTGAATTATTATTAACCACATATTGTTACTAATGATATTTTTATCCTAAACATGACAGTTTTCAGTTTGTCTGTTTTGCAATGACTATAAATAAAAGTCAAGGACAGTCTCTAATGCATGTAGGCTTATATTTCCCCCAGCCAGTATTCAGCCACGGACAATTCTATGTGGCTGTATCAAGAGTTACAAGCAAAAAAGATTTGAAATTTTAATCTGTAATAAAGATCGTGGCAACTCCAATGTTACAACTAATGTAGTCTACAAGATTGTATTCATGATGTGTAATAAGAATTCCGAATACTATTTTAGCTTATCATTTTTCAATTGTTTTACATTGTCATTCATAATAAATTGTTTTTGTCTAATGTGTTGTCTATTAGATGTGAATTGCGTCTTTCTAATTATATGTAAGATGTTCTTTCCTTTATATGAATTTCATCATTTCTATATGTTCTTTCAAAATATCTCTTATTTCATGATAAATAATTAATCAAACGAACTCTATTGATTGATATCCGTGCATTCTTGCACGGGTTTAAAAACTAGTAAATTCTTATATAACTTAGCCATGTAAAGACGTAAAAAAAATCTTGCTCTTGAGAACTCTTAATAATGATAATAGAACCATATAATATTGAATAAAACAAGTACTAATAATAATAATGATTTTTAATGGGAATAATTCCACTTTTGGGTGGTCTTCACAAAACAGTTCCGCCTTTCAAAACTCTGGGAATAATCCAACCTTTGGGGTGTGTCTGTTCAATATGGACCGTTACCTGTTGGTAACTTGTAAATGTAGGATTAATATCCTAATTATGTGATTAAGCACTAAACTCTTAATTAAACACCTAAATTTATTTTTTTTTTCTTTGTAAACTTTTTGGATTTTATTTAAAACAATTTTTATTTCGTTTTAAATGAATTACTTGGATTTTAAATTAGTTTACTTAATTCCAAAATCCATTTGGGCTAGAATTTATTTTAAATACCCATAATCTTTTATAGAAGCCTATTTTAAAAGCCTTTCTAGTAAATCACAAATCTTTTTAGTAAACAAAACCTTTTAAAATTATGAATAATAACTTACTAAATAGTCCGGAGTATTACATAGTTGTTATGGTATCTATTAGTTGTAGATTGTAGTAATAGTTGTTACAGTATGGCTGCAAAAATTGCTTTTATGATAATTAGTGTTCGGTAAAATTAGCTGTTAGTTTAGAAAAATAACAAAAATAGACTATGGTCATGTTCGACAACACTAGTTGTTGTTGTAGCTTTTAGCTGTGAGAGTATTTGTTAGCTGCACTCGTATCTGTTATTGGTTGGTGTGTAGTTGTTAGCTATCAAAACTCAAAGTAGCGGTATAAAATATTGATGCTCGGTAAGAGAAGTTGTCAAAGTACTTGTTTATAAATAAATAGTAAAAAACTCAAACAAAACTTTAATATAAAATTTATACACCACTAAACACTACCCCGAGAACTATAATTTTTATCATTTGACAACCACTAGTAAAACACTACTTTTACTACTAAATTCCGCTACCTAACCAAACACTTTTATTTTTCTTAATTAGTGTTTTTACCGAGTCAAAATCACTAAAAACTATCTCAAAAACTTGTGCTGAACAGGCCCTATATTTAATGTTCAAAAGCTACCTCTATAGCCAATATTTATACCTTTTTCAAATCACTAGTTTAAACATCAAAAGCTACTCAAAACGCTACTTCAGCAAACACTACTTCACGATTATTAATGTTTTGACTTAGTCCAAATACTAAAAGTTACTTCAAAAGTTATTCTCGAACATACCCTTAGTATTTCACTTGAGAATTTGTATTTGAAATTCTAGATTTCAAATAAAAAAAAATATAAATGCGGTGTTTTAGAAAACATGAAGAATTAATTAGGGATTTTTTTGGTCAGAAACTACCTTACAAATTCCACTTTTTGCGAAAAACTACCTTATAAAAAAGTTGTTTAAAACTACTTTTAAAAATATTTTTTCGGATTTTTCACCATATACCCCCGACAGCTTTTTTTATTCACTATATACCCTCGATGTTTTCAAAATTCACTACATACCCCTCAATTTCTTGATAATTTACCATGTGCCCTTAATGATTAATGACTATCAACTTTTTTGATCATTAACCCTTAATTCCGTCACCAAACCTTAATTAACCCCTATTTGAATCGTTAATCTTAATTGATCACCATTAAAACACCACAAATGACCCTTTTTATCACTCTTCCTCCATAACTCTATTTCTTCTTCTTTGGCCTTAGATGTTGTTTTAATGCTAATTTGTTAGGGTAAATGAGTGACATAGGGATCACTTAAGGTTTAGTAATGGAATCAAGGGTTAATGATCAAAAAAGTTGATAGTCACTAATCATTAAGGGTACATGGTGAATTATCAAGAAATTGAGGGGTATGTGATGAATTTTGAAAACATCGAGGGTATATGGTGAATAAAAAAATTTGTCGTGGGTATAGGGTGAAAAATCCGATATTTGTTTTGTAAAAATATACCTTTTGTCCGAATGTGGGAGGTTGCTCAATTTTCAGGGGTCACCCCTGTGCAGGTCATATGAGTTTGAGAAACCCATCTTTTTCACCATTTCTCCCTCCTTTCCCTCACATTCACCAAAACCTTTCTTCTTCATTTATGTTTTCTTCCTTGCATTTCCTTTCTCTTTTATTGATTCCCCTTTATCTACTCACGTCCTATGATCAAACCATTGTACTTGTTGATTTTAGCCACACAATTTATTGTTGAGTCATTTTCTAGATTCTCCCTCATGCTTTGTAGACATTGAATTACCAAAGTTGGCACATAACAAGTTATCTAGGGAACTATCAGCTTCGGTTCGTTCACTGAAAAATTTAGTGGGTTTAGTAAAAGATTATGTATAAATTTGTTGAAAAGTGTTGGATTTGATATTTCTGTAAATTATATGCCTATAATTGAGATGTAGACTGTAGAGACTTTCACTAAATAGTTATGGAGTTCTTGCCTAGCTTGCACAGAGACGGATACGGCCATACGGGTACGGGTTCGGATTCGGGTACGGGGACGGAAAACGACAAGATTTTGAAATTTTAGGAATGGGTACGTGTACCCATACAAGATACGTATCGTATCGGGCACGAGTACGGGTACGAGTACGTGACCTAAAAGAAGTACCCGTGCAACATAGGTTCTTGCAACAGTAGATAGTTGTTCTAGAATTCCTTCTACAAAGTGCCCCTCTTGTTTGTGAGTCTTTGCTTAATCTTATGCTGATAGTTAGGATCTTACATTCCACTCTATGCAAATTCTACTGACTACTGTCAAACCTAACGACTCTCTTGCCCCGACTCCTCTCATGCCAACTCTATAGTATTGAAATTGCAACTATGGAAAACAGTTTTCTTTTTCTGGGTGCAAATTAAGGCATGATTTGAAGCTTCTATTTAACCTCGTGTTATTTTACCATTTTCTCAAACTCTAGTAGTTTTCTGTTGAATGTCTTGGTTTTGAGTTTTCTTCTTACAGGTTCAAGAAGAAGTGACAAGTTCAATATGTTCTGCAAGTAAGCAAAGAAATCTTGAAATATGCAGTGTAATCAGATTTGGGATCCTATAAAGGGGTGTTAATGGGGGGAGAAAAGAAAGGGAAAAGAAACGAAAAATATAAATGAAGAAGAATGGTTTCGGTGAATGTGAAGGAAAGGAAGAACAAAGGATGAAAAGATGGGTTGTTTAAAATCATGTGACCTGCACATGGGGGGTCAATGCCAGAAACTTGTTCAACCTCCCACATTCCAATAAAAGATAGATGTTTACAACAAAAAATATTTTAAAAGACAATTATTAACAACCTATTTTATAAGATAATCTTTCGTAGAAAATTGAATTTAAAAGATAGATCCTGACAGAAAAACTTATTTAATGATGATATTTTGATTACCGTTTTAATGTTGAAAATTTTACAGGTTATTGTTTTATAATTAAAAAATTTAAGAATATGACAAAAGAAAAGTAGGGAGAGTTCCCTTACTAGGAAAAGATGAGAAAAGGAAAGGAAAAGAAAAAAATTCATGCAAATATGAGCACAAGGTTTCACTGTACTATTCCTCACAATCACAATTGGTTGTTAAAATTATATGTGGAATTATGTTAAATCCAAATTCAAATTCCAGTATATCTCTAAACACGACATTTAAGCCAAAATTTTCTTATAGAATCAAAATATCATGCAAAAGAAATTGTGGATAGCATGAGAAGGTATGACTCTCACTCAAGGATACAATTGATGGAGTATTTCACGAAAATTGTCATCTGGTGACAATTTTAAAATAAAAGAAACATAAGGTATTTTTTTGAAAAAAAGAAAATTATAAATAGGTTCTTTGCAAGAAGATTACTTTATATGGTTGTTAAAGAAAAATTATTGTACAAAATATATGACCTATTAGTTATTACACTGTGATCTATAGTTATTGTTTTAGTTCAATGTGAGCATTTCAATCAATATAATAGGAGTATTTACAAGCATTGTAGTAGTCCTTGAAGTTCTAATGAAACAACTAAAATATATTATTATGAAGCATAGTAAAAAAGACTCAAATAATAATATCGAAAAAAAAACTAATGACTAGTATGTTAATAGGTTCATCATACATATGCAAACCTATATTTGTGAAAATATAATTCATAAATCCACACAACAAAGAACAAGATCAAATCTACATCTTGTTTATTGGAGCTATGTATGCTGATTAATGCTATTATGTTAATTCACCGTTCAAAAAATTTAGAAAGGATCGAATTATTCTGATACACCACAAAAATTAGAAAGGTGTCGCAAAATCTAAATTTGGACATCTAATGTTATTGTTGATTTTAAATAATGCGAGACTTAGTTTGCAATGTAGGTTCAATCAAGATTCACTATTTTGTGAATTAGACATTTATATTCATTAACTAATCTTTAATCAAGACCAAGTAGACGTCTTAGATCTCTAGTTGCTGATCCATCAATATCCATCATCCGGGGCGAAAAGGATGGTAAAGGAAGAGATTTTGGTGAAGGTGAAATAACAAAAGTCGAACCGGCGTAGATTCCAACTGAGGGTGCTTGAAAGGATTTTGAATTTGAACTGCCAGTGAGCTTTTGATTATGAGATATTCTTGGGTCAATGTTAATCCTTTGAGTAGTTGAGATATGCAAACATTCCTCATTATCTCCGTCATTCTTCTTTGACCCTTTAAGTAATCCATCCCTATTAGTTAATGTGAAATGATGTTCGACATTCCTTGTTGATGTTTCCATATTTTTAGAGGTCGATGGTCCCTTTCTAATTGATGTCGGAAAATATCTTCTTTCATTGCTACTTCTCGAAGTTATTATGTTCCGTCTTGATCCGAGGTTGGTGGTTCGATCTCCAATTCGAGTCTTTTGATGAGCAAATAGACATCTAGATACTTTTATCTGATCGGCTAGAAAATCTTGGGGATATAACACCTCTGTTCCCATATTTTGAGATAATTTCAATGTTCTCTTAGTAAATTAGTGTTGTATATAAGTTATATCTCAAGACTAAAAAACTCTTGGGATTAGAACAATTGAACTTGGAGATGGATATATGGGAAACAAAAGTAATTGGATTTGTCTTTATGAAACATGAAAAATTGAAATTCAATGAACAAATTTTCTCCCTCTCTGTTTGGAAGATTATACCTCTTTCTCCCTCTTCTCAAGAAAGAGAGAGAAAGATGTGGGAGGAAAGAAGTTTTTTCTTCGTTTTTCTTTAGATTTTTTTTTTTTGGTTTCTTCATAATGTTTTCTAACCTTTACATCCAATATATTAAGCGTAAGATGTGGGAAATTGATCAATTTAGCACAGCTAAAGGTTGAGTGGTTAAGAATATAGGACAAGTAGCCATGTGATTTTTATCAAGTGTAATTCTAATATCTCTATTATATAAGCCAAGGGGGAGCAATGGTGTCCCCTTGAAATTTACTTAATTACCCCTCCACAACATAAATATTACATTCCAAAAACTTGACATTTAAACCCTTCTACATTGCAAAAACTTGCTAGTTTCAATAAAGTTTAATTGGCCTTAATTAGCAACATAATCAATGCAAATTGCACTATTATCTTTGACTAAAATAATAAATCAAAAACTTACCATAACAAAATAGGACACTAAAACAAAAAAATACACAGAAATAATGTTGAATTGAACAATACAAAAAGCAAAGGTGCTTCTTTAAAAAAAAATATCAATTTGAGACACAAACTCAAACAACACATCAGTGCTCCCGAATTGCTTGCAACATCTCAACACTACCAAATTCTGAATACTACACTTTGAATCAAGGTACGTACTTGTTTACTTATCTTCTTGCTCAATAGCACATGCTTCTCACTCTATATTTACAAGAAAAAAAAATGAGTTAGATGAGAAAATAATGATCCTCATAAATGTTACAACTATGAATATCACTTAGAAATGTTAAGTGAAACCCATGAATAAAACTTTTATTTGCCATAAAAAAAACTTCCCAGTTGTGCAATAAAATATATCAATTGAAATGCAAACAACCGATAGAGGTCGGTAATCCCAGTAAAACATTTTTTTTAGTTGTAAAATTATTGTTTTTAAAAACTAGTACAAAAAATAAATTTTGGAAATAACGTAGAACTCGCTGATACACATTGAATTAATTTTTAAAAAAATACATAAAAATTAGAATTGTAAAAAAAAAAAAAAATTAAAAAGGTCCTAAATCCCGTAAAAAAGAAGTCCTAGATAAATACAATCAAGTTTGAAAACTAGCTACAATAAAAAAAACGAATCTACAAGGAAATTTTTTTAAGAATTCCTTTCAATTAGATCAAAATTATAATTGTACTCCCTCCATCCCAAAATACTCTTAACACTTATCAATGCACGTAATTTTAGATGATAAGTTGTTGTTTGGTTATCAATTGTAATTTTATTGAAAAGTAGATGTGATAGGAATTATTAGTTATTAAAAGTAGTATTATTTTATTTTAAGGAGAGAGAGTGTAGGTCATGGTTAGAGTTGGTAGGTAGTAGGAGTGATATTATTTTATTTGGAGGAAAGAGAGTGTGGGCCAATGCTTAAAAGGTAGAAGGATTGAAATAATAGTGGGTCATGTCCAAAAATAGAAGTGTAAAGAGTATTATGGGACAGATAAAAAAGAAAAGCTTAAAGAGTATTCTGGGACGGAGGGAGTAAAATTTAAAATTTTAAAAATTCAATTTTTGGAAGGTAAAAATAGTGCAAAACTACGATCAGAGTAAAATTATGAAAATAAGAGAGAGAGAAAGTGATGTTATGTGAGTGAAATTGAGGATTTTAAGACCAGGTGAGAGGTATAGGTATGAATAAGCTTAGAATGGTTGATTAAGATTTTTATGTAAAATATAAATTGGTTTATAAGAGGTATACGTAGGGTGATGGGTAGAACATGTAAGTATTTCAATCTTTCTTACTCACAAAATGAAAGAGAACTTAGAAACGAACTTTCGTTTTTGGTTTGCTTTACTACCAAGTAATAGTAATGCCAAAAATGTCGCCGGACGCATAGCGTGCATAAAAAGCTAGTGTTAAATGTTAGGAGAATAAGGACTAAGAAACATGTATAGGAGAACTGGAGAATTATGCTTTTATTAGAATAATTTATTCGCATCATTAAATTAGAATCACTACCATTTTTCCTTTTCAATATTTGTGTCCATAAGAATATTTACGTTTTGAAAGATATTAAGTAATAAAGATATTATGTATGAACTATGTAATGCATGGAAATTATTGTTTAAAATATCTATTTTCCTCTCTATGACTATCCTTGTACTGACTTGAGCCTAAAGCAAAATGATATTATTTATGATATTTGTTATATTTGGTTAAGCTTAGAGTAAGTTAACATTTTTTGAAAACACATATATACTTTGAAATAGGAAAATTTATTGTAACAAACTTCTTATATACTCCCTCCGTCCCGTAAAGATGAACACATGTGAGAGTTGTGACACTTGTTTAAGGTGATAAGTTGTAGTATGGTTATCAAATGTTATTTTATCAAAAAGTGGTTGTGATAAGAGTTGGTGGGTATTTTTTTTTATTAAAATAGAGAGAAAGCAAAGTATTTATTTATGGAAAATTCTCTTTGGTGGCCCTCAACTTTTAACTTTTCTCTTTGGTAGCTTTTTTTTGATTTTTTGTTCTCTTTGGTAGCCCCCAATTATTGTATATGCTAATTCTGTAGGCTAAGTTAGTGTTTTTCGTTAAAGTTCCGTTAGTTGTGTAACCTAGGTTACTTAATTTTTTTTGCACGAGTTTCGAGATGATCTTAAACGGGTGATTTTAAAATTCAAAAACGACTATTTTTTGAAAAACAGACGCAACGAGTACTTTTCTATGTACGTGAGTTTTGACAAGTCGGTCAAAATGACTATCAATACGGTGATTTTTGAACACAACTTTCGAAACGATCTTAAACGGACTTTGACTTTCAAAACGACTTTTTTGGAAAAACAGACGCCACAAGGGGCCCTCAATGGGCAAGAATTTCGACAAGCCGAGCTTGAAACAACGGACGCCACAAGGCACCCTTTATGGGCACGAATTTCGACAAGACGATCAAAATGAGTACTGATACGGTAATTTTTGGGCATGAGTTTTGAGGTGATCTCAGACAGGCGATTTTGACTTTCAAAACGACTCTTTTTTAAAAAAAAAATGGACGCTACCTACAATTTCTGATGGGCACATTTTCGATAAGCCAGTCAAAATGAATACCAATACTGTAATTCTTTGAACACGACTTTCGAGGGGATCTCAAACGGACGATCGGACATCCGTTTTTTTCTTCATAAAAGTCTTGTTTGAATGTCAAAATCGCCCGTTTGGGATAATCTCGAAACTTGTGCCACAAATTAACTCACTTAGGGTACACAATTAATGAACATTTAATGGAAAACACTAACTAAGCCCATGGAAGTAACATATTCAATAACCGGGGGCTCATAAAGAAAAAAAAAGAATCAAAGAAAGCTACAATAATACAAACTTTGGCCGGTTCTCCCACAATAATACAAACTTTCGATTATTATTTGATAATACAAACTTTGTAAAAAAATTCCTGGAGTGGGGCAACATGACTTGCAACTTGAATAACAGGTAAAAAAAATCAACATTGTTCTTTCAAATCAGCCAATCAAATAAAGACACGTGTCCTAGTGGGTGTCACGTCAGCTTATTTACCTCCTACAACAAGTTAACAACCGGTATTGCCCTACTGGAGGAATTTTGGGTAAAAGTTTGTATTATTTAAAAATAATCAAAAGCTTGTATTATTGCGAGAGAACGGACAAAAGTATGTATTATTCTAGTTAAAAAATTCAAAGAGAATTTCCCTTTATTTATTGATAGAAATAGCGTGTGGGGCAATGGGTTGTAAAATACTAAGATAATAATAGTGGGATCATATTAAAAAGGAAACATTGATTCTAATAATCCAACCTTTGGACCGTTCGCTCAAATTAATCCCGCCTTTTGATTATTTTTTAATAATTCGACCTTTTATCATGATCTGCTCATATTGTACCATGACCTATTGAGAAAGGTTGGTGACAAGTAGATGGGTTTATTGTACACGTGTCAAATTCTAATTCATTTTAATTTAATAAATCAATTTTAATTTTGATTAATCTAACTAAAACTAATCTAACCACCAACCATTAAACTTACCACCAACCACACCACCACCACCACAACCAAAAATACCACCACGGCCAACACCACCACCCCCACTATAATAACTCCACCTGTCCACCACCACTTCCACCCTCTCCTACTCCACCAGTAAGAAACCACCTTCTCCTTATACCAAGAAACCCCCCGCCACCCCGTCCCCCTTCCCCAGGCGGACAACACCCCTGCCATCCCTCCCCTCCCCACCCCCGCACACTACACCCTACCACCCCTCGCGGATAACGCCCTATCCCCCCTCCCCCTGCGAACAACCCGCACTGCCACGACATAACACCTTGCCACCCCCTCCATTTTCTCTCCGTTTATCTCTAATCCATCTTGTGTTTCTAGGTCCATGAATTCACCTTACCTTTGGTCGAATTTTAGGTCGTGTTCGAGGTTGTTGAAGAACAGTGGGTTGGGTGTAAGAGAGAAAGAGAGAGTGGTTGAGGAAGAAGAGGAGGAGGAGTGTGACGTAGAGGAGAGAGAAAGAGGTTGGTTGAGGTTAGTATTATCACAGGTAGCAGAGTATGGGGTGCTCACATGGGGTGGGGAGAGGAGAGGGTGCTCGAGGGAGTGCTCACATGGGGGGTGGGGAAGGGAGGGAGTGCTCGAGGTGGCGGGTTCGATCAGGAGTTGTTTGCAGGGGGTGGAAAGAAAGCGGTGGGGTTGTTGAGGAGTACTGAGGGGTGGTGAGTAGGAGATAGAGAGAAAGGTAGGGAGAGGTTAGAGAAGAAAAGAGAAATATGAAAAAAAAAAAAATTACAACTTCAACAGGTCACCAGTTTCATGTATCAATATGAGCAGATACATTGAGATCTTTTGTTTTGGCAATTAGAATCCTTTGAGAAAAATCTAATCTTTTGAATTTTTTTTCGGTGAGTTGGAAAGTTAGAGAATTTAGGGTTGGAGAGACGATTCTTACAAAAAGGAGAAACAGAGGAGATTGAGGACGAACAAAATGGGAGGACGCCAGAGGAAGAAGACGAAGCTCATCTGATTCTTCATCTGAATTTGGAGTTTATTTCTTTCTTCTCTTACTTAATGTTATTAGATTTCGTTAATTACTATGTTTGATTTTAGATTTTTTCTTTCAGTTAGTTGGGTTAATTTAGTTTCATTGTCTAGCTAATTTTTCTATGTTCTAGGACTAGATATAGTATTCTATCTTCCGGGCGATCCCACTGGGGAGGATTTAAATTAATTTTTTGAATGAGTGGGTGAAACTCGAAAAATACGATTCATACTCTTTTTATGCATTAGTATGACATTACAGTTTTGCATATGCATGACTATTGTTTAAGCCACCATAAAGACAATCTACCTTGCCTCATTAGCGCATGTTCTATGCGTGAGGTCACCCCCGGGGGGTTTGCACTTTGTCCTTCCAAAAAGCTTCTTGAGCGATAGTGTTGGATCTTAGTCATAAGCAAGCCTACCCAACCATGGCATTGTTCTCTTGTTCCTGACTTGAGAACTAGAGTGCGTCTTACACGTGGCCACCTCTTTAAGCAGAGGTACGACGCGTGGGATCAATCTCTTAGTCATGGACCCTTTTCCGACTTAACCTAAATCTGACCATAGTTTTAAACTTTGAATTGGACTTTAGGTTGGAACTTTTGCATCCATGTTATATGACATTTGCTTGTGATTGCAATTTTTGCCTGCTATTATCTGGTCAAATTGTCATTATTATGTGTCATACCTAAAATCGCGTCTAATAACAAACAAAAGATCATCAACTGGCCAAAACGTCGCCTAAACCTCCGAAAAACATGTCGGGGAGTAGTGAGCCAAGCGCATTAAGTTGCGCCTGGGGCACCATTCCTGCACCAGACGCACGGTTGTGAGCCGCGTGCAGCTTTGCTGCGTGTCACGCAGTCTGTGCATCACATTCTTTTCGTTGATTTAGTTGTTGTGGTGGTCGATCCTATGTCCGGTCCGTTTGTATCCGCATAAAAGCATGGTCGTTTTAGTGTTCTCACCTAATTCAAACAAAGAAAGGTCAGTCTTTTCATGCATGATCGAGTCTGTCAAAAAAGTGCATCTAGAAAAACGGTCATGGTAGAGTTAGAATTGTCAGGCATGTCTACCTTCTCCCTGCTGTTCAACTAATCTTCCCTATCAATTCTACCCAACCATATTCAAAAATTTTCAAATTCTTTCTTTTTTTCATTTTTAATCCTACACCCATGCCTAGTCTACCTTTTTCAAAAAGTATTTATTAATCACCATCATACAAGACATATTCAAAAAAATATTTTCAAAATTAATCCATCATCTTTTCCTAACAAAAGATAAAAACAAGGGGTTCTTTTCAAAAACGAATTTCGAAAATTCTAATCCCAGTCCAAACACCTTCATTCAATTCAATCCAATCCACTTGCATTCATGAGTCCATTTTGCATTCACCCTAGGCCTGTCTAAATTTGAGTCCATCCATTCGCTAGCATTAGAGTTGATCTTAGGCCCATATAAGTCTAGTTCAGGTCAAATCTAGGCTCATTTGCATCTTTATGTGAACCCTAGTCTATGTCAAGCTCAATCAAAGTCTAATCCCAGTCTATTCCATTCCAAGTCCAATCTTAGTCCATATCCAATGTCAAGCCCATGTGCATTTCCAAGTCTAACTTCAAACCAATATAGGACTAAGTCCAAAATTAGGTCCATATAAGGCCCAACTCATTTGCTAAGTCTAATCTGATCCATTTTCAAACCCGTATAGGACGAAGTCCAAACCATTAAGTCTAGCGAAGCTAGCATCCCTTAAAGACCATAACGGCACCCTTTGACCTAGCTAAGCTAGTCATCCTTAAGACCATAACGACACCCTTTGACCTAGCGAAGCTAGTCATCCTTACACTAGTGGAAAAAACCTTAAATGTCACAAGTTAACTGATCGTCCGTTACAAATAAACTGATCTGGTTCCTCAAAAATCGGATCGGTTATTGCCAATTTTTGGAGCGAAAACTATCAAAAATTAAACTGATCTGGTCCATATGAGGAACCAGATCAGTTTTGGTCGCCACATTATATAAGCGTGGGCTCGTGACCCATTTCACCCTTTTCCCTCACTGGGCTCACTCCTCTCAAATACCCAAACCGACAAACCCTAACTCCTCACTCCCTCACTCCCACTTCTCTTCCCCAGTTCCCCTCACTCCTCTTTTGATCTTCTCCCTCCTCACACGCCTCTCAACAAACCCTAATTCCCCTCTCCTCCCTCCTCCCTCCTCTCTCCCATAACCCAGCAACCACGAACGATCACCCAGCAGTCCCTCTCTCCTCCTCTCTCCTCAGCGACGAAGCAACCTCCTCTCTTGCATTGTTCGTTCATTCGTCGATCTTCACCTCGTTCATTCATCAACGAAGACAAACAAAGCCAGATCTTCACCCCGTCGTTCATCACCTCGTAGATCTTCTCTCACCCCTCGACGTTCATCTCGCCAGCACTTATCCTCTCCTCCCTCGTCGTTCATCTTCGTCGCTGCACTAATTCCAGATCTCGAGGTTTTTATTTTTTAGTTACTAATTTCTGTTTCGTATTTTAATATCATTGTAATTCTAGATTTAAGTTAATATTTTTCGTTATTTTATTTTCGTTTGTAATTCGCAAATCTAGGTCAAATTTATTTCTTTGTAGTTAGACTGAAACGATTTATTTTCGTTTAATTTCTGTAATTTTTTCGTTTGATTTCTTATATATTTTCATTTATATCTTCGTTTTCTTGTATTTTTGTTCGATTTAATTTTTGATTGATTTTCATTTAGATCTGGGCTTTGTAATTAATTTCGATTTTAATTGTTAGATTTTAGGGTTTATGTTTCCTTTTGTGAAATTTTATCTGTTTATTGTAATTTATGTAATTTATTTTCGTAATATATGTAATCTATGTTTGATTTTCGTTTTTTTGTTCATATGTTTTGTATAACATAATTTGTTCTTGTTTGATTTTTAATTTATTGTAATTTACATGGTTTTTCTTTTACTTTGGGATACTTCGTTTCTGTTCGCACAATGCGTTGCAGTTCTGTTCGCACAATGCACTGCAAGACTGTAACTCTGAAGTGCAGAGTGCAGAGTGCAGAGTGCGGTGACTTTTTTAAAAAATTTAAACTAAAGTTAACTGTTGCGGTTATGTGCAAAACCGCATCAGATGACTCACGTAGCTGATTCGGTTCACAACCGCAGAGTTAACTTTTCTTAACCGCTGCTACCCTAACCGATCCGGTCCATTTTCGGATCAGTTAAGCCCATTTTAACGGGATCGGTTAGGGTTTTTTCCACTAGTGTTAAGACCATAACAACACCCTTTGGCCTAGCGAAGCTAGTCATCCTTAAGACCATAACGGCACCCATTGACCTAGCGAAGCTAGTCATCCTTAAGACCATAGTGGCATCCTTTCACCTAGCGAAGCTAGTCATCCTTAAGACCATAACGGCACCCTTTGACCTAGCGAATCTAGTCATCCCTTAAGACCATAATGGCACCCATTGACCTAACGAAGCTAGTCACCCTTAAGTCCATAACGGCACCCTTTGACCTAGCGAAGCTAGTCACCCTTAAGACCATAACGGTACCCATTGACATAGCGAATCTAGTCACCCTTTAAGACCATAATGGCACCCTTGTCCCTTTAGACCTAGCGAAGCTAGTCACCCCTAAGACCATAAAGGCACCCTCCGAGTTTAGCGAAGCTACTCCTACCTTACGTCTATAGCAGTCCAAATCCTCGAGTCTACCGAAGCTAGTCTACCCTAAGTCCATAATGGCCCCAAAACCTTTAAATTTAGCTAACCTAGTCCATCTTAGATCCAACAAACCCCAAATCATCAAGTATGGCGAAGCCAATTCCATCCTAAGTCTAGCGAAGCTAGCATAGGCAATCTTTTTGAGCTAGTCTGCCTATAAGTTTAAAGTCATAGTCCAGTCCAGTCCATCTACATATGCATATAATTAGGCCCATGTCGCCATCATAAGCATAATCATACCCATTTCTAATCATTTTACATTCCCATTTCTCATTTCCATTTCTCATTTCGAAAATGATTTCTGAAAACTCATAAGCGATGTCCACTCGATTATGTTCATGACCGGTCGAGAGATTACAACTGAGGAATGCCTAAAGGAGGAACAAAATGAAAAAAGGACATATTTTGGATTAGGAGTTATTCCCCTCTTTCTTCCATCATCCTCCATGATACTTAGCTAAATAATCCCTCCATTAACCAAAGCTCCACAAATATCTTTCAAGCCTTCCAACACCCTAAACCAAACTTGTGTGCAAGTCTTACTACATAAAAAAGATCAATGCCAGACAAAAAAAACAAAAAAAAAAGTGAAAAAGATTAAAGTGCGAAAGAAAAAAGCAAAAGCAAAAGAAAACGCACAGGTAAAAAAAAATGCAAAAATAAAAAGCCAAAGGCAAAGAAATAAAAAGTCAAGCTGTGGGGTTTGCACACAAGTTCTACCCCTCATTCAAATCCTTCAACCCATTAAAACCTTAGCCTATATAATCCAAATCCATGATCTTATGTTTGCCAAACCAATTGAACTTTCATAAAAGCTTCAACCCTTAAACCTTTCAAACATTCATCAACCATAACTCTTTATTCAAGGTATGTCCAAGCCCGCTAGGTTGAAAACCCGAAAGGGTGGCCTAGACAAAAGTTAGGGCACAAAAAAAAAATATATATATATAAAAAAAATCATATCCAGAACTACGAATGGTATGATTCCGCAAGGATACGTAGGAATCCTTATCTCGAGGTCCAACCGTTTCGCTTCAATAAAAATAAAATTAATCAAAGTTTAATGATTTGACTTTCTAGAATTCAGGAGCATACTCTTTCTAGATCCTGACATAGACTCGAATCTGAACCTAGCTTCTTCAAAGCCTTTTCCCACCTACATTTATTTGAGTCACAAATTTAAACCTTTTTATTTTTCAATCCAAGCTCTCCTTTCCCTGAAGGACTCTCCGACAATTCCATGGTCTCTATCGATATATGACTTTGTTTAAATTACTTCCCAAAAGAAGAATCCCAAATGAAGAACTTTGAACGGTTCGAGATAGATCAACTACATTTCAATCAAGGCTCAAGCCTAATTCAAGACAAGCTCACCCAAAGTGGGGGCTTCCTATATCTGTGGTGGTTCCTCCAAATCAAACTCCTGAAAAGTTGTAATATGCGGACGTCGTTTACGGACCCCAATTATTTACTAAAAACAGTTTTCGAAAATCATTCAATCTATTTCAGATCATTCTATCATTCTACATATCTAGATCTTCTAACCTTGTAAAATCCTGACCTTGCATTACATTTCATACATCTGAGTCTTGCATAACTCTGACCTTGCATGACGTGTCATCTTCCTTAGCTTTGCATAATGCTGATCCTTGCATAGCATCTCATGCATCCTTAGAGAGTCTAAGTTTGCATTTTTGCATCATTATGTGCTTTATATGAGTTGTTTGCACCTAGTTGCTAACATCATCTTCTGCAGGCAATCAAATTGCTTGTAGTTATTGTCCTGCATACTAACTTTGTTTTGCAGAGACCGGCGTATATAGATCAGTTCTAAACTGCAAAGCGTTCAGAATAATTCTCCGTCCCGACACCGTGTACTTTGAATTTCGGTTTCCTGAACCTCAATCAAAGTGGGGGATTCTGTTGACACATAATCGTGTCTCCCCATTTAGTACCCTATGATGACTAATACCCCGCTCTAATTGGTCCGGATCGAGGAAAGAATAAATAACGAGTCTAAAATAAAATGTTTTAAGCTCAAAACCATTTTCTAACTCTTTTTATTAATCCATTTCCGAAAACCATTTTTTATAAATAGTTTTACTAAGCCCACTTTCTGAAACGTTTTATATAGTTTTATAAAAGCCCATCTTCAAAAATCTTTTAAAAATAGTTTTATGAAAGCCCAATTTTTAAACCCCTTTTCTAGCCCAATTTAATTAATAGAATTAAGTAATTATATTATTTAGTTTTATTAATAAAAATATTTTTTATAACAAAATCATCTTTCCCTAAAGTGTTTTCAGATATTTTTTTATGTAACTCTTTTCTAAAATCTTTTTGTTCTTTGATAAATAATCTTTTAGAGACCTACTAGGTTTCGAAAACCTATTGCATCCCAATTCCCAACTACCTAAATCTATATATTATACTCATCTCACAATTTCTTGGGGGATATATTTACGGCTCATCTCACAATACACACTTCCACGGCACAAACAAACTCATCCTTCCTCCAACTTAATCTCTCGCCTAACAGCAGCTCACCAACAAAATAAACCCACGGCTCATTCAAATCTCCCATGGCAAACTCACATCCTCACAACAATTTTCTCACTCCTCACTCCTCAATATCCTCTTGATTCATCATCACAGACCAAGGTCATCACATCCGATTCATCATCTATCACCTGCGCCCATATACATCACACCTAAAAACAATCACCAGCATCTTATCCCTCAAAATAATTAGCCAACTTGCGCCACATCATCATCCGACTAATTTTCAGTCTCACGCCTAAATCCTAATGCTACTATAAACTGTTGTTAATTTTTTTTTAGGTAAGATGAAGGGGACTCACTTGAGAGGGGATAAGGGGAAATCCTCAAATGAGTCCCATGAGATTTGATCCCTAGACCTCAGGAATATGAGGTGGGGAGTGATGCCACTACTCCACCACCTCAACCTCAACTGTTGCAAATAATCTACTCGACCATATTTCGACGCAATACATAACACAAAACACAATACTCGTTCAATAATTCAATTTTCCAAGGTCCGTACAAATCAACGACCCCGGACGGTGATTGTTAACGTATTCATGCGACTGTAAGTATTGTATAATTTCTGAGGGTCAACTAAATTAATCACCTTTATTTTATTTCTTTATTATTATTATTTTTATTGAAGTTACTAACATTCTATTCGTGATGTAGATTGTTAACGTATTCATGCGACTGTAAGTATTGTATATTATACTATTCCCTATGATATTTTACTCTTATTTTTTATATATTATTATGATTGTCCTGCATAATATTTACCCACGTGTTATTATTGGTAAACAAGGCATAAAGAATTGTTCTAAGTAATTCAGATAATTTGGACAACCTGTTAGGTACCTTGTAATCTGATTGCTTAATAACTTGTCGCTAAAAATAGTCTTTTTATGTATTTCATGAACCTACCTAGACTAAATATTTTTAGGGTGCTTAAAAATATTATATGATTATTCTTTGGCGTAAAATTTGTTGTGAATTGATATTTAGTATAGGCCAGCAATGGGCAACATGGTTCCTGACTGTGTTGTACCATCACCCTCGAACTCAATCTGTGGTTCATTTTGACCATCTATGGAGTCAAGACGCGAAAATCTACATTGGATAAGTCTCTAATGTGTCCCTAGAGTTTTCAATATCCAATTAGGTTTATGAGTCTTCCTTCAAAGACTTGTTGGCGACTTCAAAATAATATTCAATAAAAGATTTTAACAATGGGGTTGTCAAATCAAATACGCGATCATCCCGCGTAGGCGAAATAAAATCACGTCTACAATTATTGATATCTTTCAGAGTTCTCTAATCTGCCAGTAGATTCTCATCTATTGTTTTCAAGTTTTTTTTATCACTCATTAATTTTTGCAGCTACATATTGAAAAAATATATATTATGGCATTCTTATTAATTCTGTTTTCATTAGCTTATGCCACGTACTAATCGTCTTCTGGTTCCGTTTGATCCTGAGATTGAAAGAACTACTGGTGCACTAAGGAAATATAAGACGTTGGAGCAAATACGGAAGCTGGAAGATTTTGATTTGGAGCCCCTCTGTTATGAAGAATTTGACAGTAAACTAGTATAGATAGGAGATGATAATAATGAAGCCTTTACGTGACTACGCAATGTCAAATGCTAGGAGCCCCTTCAAGTATTGTATGACCAACTGTTGCTACTGCAATAATTTTGAACTTAGTCATGCGTTAATTCGTATAATTCAACAAGGTCAATTTAGTGGACTAGATGATGAAGATTATTATGACCATGTAGCTAATTTTCTAGAAAAATGTGATACTCTTAAGCTAAATGGAGTAACTAATGACGCCATTAGATTAGGACTTTTCCCCTTCTCGCTAAAAGATAAAGCAAAAACATGGTTAAAATCTAATCGTGCTAATTCTCTTACTACTTTGTATGCTTTATCTGGAGCTTTTCTTAGAAAATACTTTCCCCCTGTTAAAACTGCTAACACTCATTCGAAATGATATAACTAGTTTCATACAAAATGATGGGGAGCCTTTTTATGAGGCTTGAGAAAGGTTTAAAGATTTACAACGTCAATGTCCTCATCATGGTGTCCCAGATTGGTTTCTTCTGCAAACTTTTTTTATTATGGTATGAATAAATTTGTTAGAATCACTTTGAATGTTGTTGGAGGAGGTGCTATAATGGGTAAAACTAGTGAGGCAGCTAATAGACTACTAGAAGAAATGGCCTCCAATTATTATCACTGGTCTAATGATCAAAATAAACCAAAGAGAATGGGTTGTAAGTATGAAGTAGAAGGAATAAACATGTTTACTAAAAATGAATAACATCAATCATATGTCTACTACTACTATGGCATGCAATATATGTGGAAATGGCCATTTACCTACAAAATGTGCTAATATGGAACAAGTTCAATACGTTTCTAATTTTAATAGGCCACCACAAAATGATCCTTACTCTAATACTTATAACCCAGGTTGGAGAAATCACCCTAATTTTTCTTGGATAGACCAAGGACACCAAGATGCCAACTTTAATCCACCAAACCCACCTAGTTTCCCACAAATATAACCTCAACAAGAAAGTAAACCATCATGGGAGTTGGCTATTGAAAAATTTGCTAATGTCACATCTGAAAGGATAGAGAAATTGGAAACTAACATTAATCAAATAGCTATTTCTAGTAAAAATGTGGAAATGCAACTTGGACAATTAGCTAATGCAATTAACTCCAGAAACCAGGGAGCATTACCTAGTAAAACAAAAGTCAATCCTAAGGAGCAAATCAAAGCCTAAGGAGTGGTGCAATGTAATCTGAAGTAAATGCACCATCTAAGGAGAATACGGAGTTAAAAGAAAATAAGCAAAATAGTGAAGAAATAGTTGAAAAAGAACTGGAATCACCATCACTTTCTCCTGTTAAACCTTATGTACCTCCTATTCCTTTTCCCCAAAGACTTAAAGAGAATAAGTTGAATAATCAATTTGAGAAATTTTTGAAAATGTTTAAAGACTTACAGATTAATATTCCTTTCACTGATGCTTTAATGCAAATTCCTTCTTATTCAAAATTCCTTAAAGAAATCGTGTCTAAGAAAAGAAAACAGGAAGAGTACGAAACTATTGCCTAAAGTGAGGAATGTAGTGCTGTTATTCAGAATAAGCGTCTGCCTAAATTAAAAGTTCCAGGAAATTTTTCTGTTCCTTGTACTATTGGTAATATTAATTTTTCTAAGGCTCTTTGTAATTTAGGTGCGAGTGTGTCACTTATGTCGTTGTCTATTTGCAAGAAGCTAGGACTAACTGGTTTAAAACACACCACTGTTTCGTTACAACTCGCTAACAGATCCATTAAATATTCTCTAGGAGCAGTAGAGAATGTATTAATGATGGTGGATATATTTATCATTCCGGTTGATTTAATTATTCTTGATATGGATTAGGATGTTGATGTACCTATAATTTTGGGTACAATTGATGTTAAAAATGGTAAATTAACCATTAAAATTGGTGAAGAAGAGTTTATTTTATTACAATCTTTTAAGTATCCTTGTTTTACTGATCATGTGTTTAAAGTGGATGTGATTGATGAAATAGACAAAGAAATGGGGCATAATTTTATTTCTAAAGACACCCTTGCAGTTTCTCTAACTAATGAAGGTACAACACTAGATGAGAATGAAGTAGAGGTGGCTAATGCTTTAGAAGCATGTCCTATGTGGAAGAAAAGAGGTAACATTTTTAGAAACTCGAGAAAGGAAATCCATTTCCTCTTCCAGCCTATATGCAAGCAAGTCCTATATTCTTTCCTTGGTGAAAAAGACACTCTACCTGTAATTGTAAGTGCTTCATTATCTGATGAACAATTTTAAAAATTCTTGCATGTGTTAAGGGAAAGAAAGCAATGAAATGGGAAATTTTTTTTAGGAGAAGTAAAATAAAATTGCCATCGATCGAGATTGACTAACTCAATACTGCTCTGATATTGAAGACCATAAACATATATTCAGATCTTTAAATTTGAAATAATTATTAGGGACGCGAACTTGTCAGTTATTTCACATTTTGGATTGCTTCCTTATCTATCAAATTTCAGTGTGCCACCACTTACAGTTAACACAAGTCATCAGAGGTGCAACAAAGTTCTCAAATGGATATGGTTAGAATCTATGATGGTTACGGAAAACATTAGAAGGGTTTCAAGTTGCAAAACAAAGATTGGAGTTGAAATTGGACAATAATCAGTTAGCTCACTGCAACTCAAGGGATACTCGGTATATATTATCCTGTGCTGGCTCAAATCAGATACAACAAGTCTTTCCCATGAGTCAAACAACCAGAGAAGCGCCGCGCAGTGCGATAGAGGAGGCACGGAGGAGAGAGAAATGTGTGCGCAAGAGAGCGGAGGAGGTGGTTGTGAAGGGGAGGGGGTGGGGAGGGGGTTTCTCGGTGGGAAGAGGTGGGGAAGGAGGGAGAAAGAGGAAGGGGAGGGGGGTTTCTCAGTGGGAAGAGGTGGGGAAGGAGGGAGAAAGAGGAAGGGGAGGGGGATTGGTGGATGAGGAGGGGGAGGAAGGGGAGGGTGGGAGTAGAAAATGATAAGGGTGGGGTGATAAAAAAGAAAAACAAAAATGATTTAAGTAAAACCAATAAGAGCATGACACGTGACATATTAACCTGCTAAACCGGTTCTTTTAGGTCATAGGTGCATTTTTGGCGGACCTCTCCAAAAGTTGGGGGTATTTAAAAATAACTCAAAGTTGGGGGTATTAAAAGCGGACGGGCCAAAGTTGGGGGTATTCTGATCCATTCTTCCATATATTAATGGAAGACAATTATAAACCTACTGTTGAAAATCAAAGACGTCTCAATCCTAATATGCATGAAATAGTTAAGAAAGAAATTATGAAAAGGTTAGATGCTAGAATTTTATATCCTATATTTGATAGTCCATGGATTATCCCGGTTCAAGTTGTACCTAAGACATGTGGAATATCAATGGTAGCTAATGATAACAATGAACTAATTCCCATAAGAACAATCACTGGCTGGAGAGTTTATATAGACTACAGAAAACTTAATAGTGCCACTAGTAAAGATCATTTTCCTCTACCCTTCTTAGATAAAATGTTACAAAGAGTTGTCGCATTTGAATATTATTGTTTCCCTCACTATTGGAAAAAACCTTAAATGACACAAAGCAACTGATCTGGTCATCCCAAAACCGTATCAGTAAGTCTAAATTATTTTAGACGCAAAAGTTTTTCCTAATTAACTGATTCGGTTAGGATGAGAACCAGATCAGTATTATAAACTGATCCGGTTCTCGTCCCCATCGGACCAGTTAATAAATACTTAGGCCCAGTTATCATTCCACCGTGGCCCAAATTTAACGGATAACAAAAGGCCAAAACCCTTCTCTCTTTCACGTTAAAACTCCCCAGCCCTCTTTCAATATTCATTAACCCTAATCCCCTAACCCTCTCTATCACCCTTCTCCCTCCTCCATCCTCAACTCAGCCATTCACCATTGAAAGCCTAAAAATCGACATTCCTTATTCTTCCTCCTCCACTTTTTTCCTTCCCTCAGATAAAACACGTCAACACAAAAATGCAAATCCGGTGGTTGTTTCATGTTTAGATCTACAATTTTTCAACATTCAGATCTACAATTTCTCACAAACTCTGGGCAAAAATGGAGATTGTTTCACGTTTAGAGGTGCTTTCTTCATCTTCTCTCTCTTCGTTTTTCGTGCAACTAAGTCGTCCTTCATCTTCGCTACTCCTCTCAATGCACAGCCACGCTACCTCCGTCCCTTGCCATCAACAATCTCCATGTTTTATTTTTTTTTTGTTTTGATTTATTTTGGGATCTACATTGCAATTTCTGAATTTTTCTTTTCATTATAATTTTTGACTTTTGTTTGTTTTATTTGGGGTTTCAGATTTTTTTTTTAATTTCCAATTTTCGTTTCATTGGTTTTTTTACATTTTTGTATAAGTTTTTGTTTGATTTTTTGGGTATATTCGTTACATTCTTGATTCTTGTATAAGTTGATTTTTTCGTTATATCTCATAGATTTTTCCTGTTTTTTCGGATCTTTTTTTTGAATCTTTGATAGAGAGTGAAAGAAGGTAATTCCTTGATCTTCTCATTACTCCTAATAACGTTATATACAACAGTAGCCTAACTGAGTTGCTACAAATTAGGAAACTAAGATTACCTAGCCATATACATAATATACGAAAATATTATACAAATAATATTATATATTCTATCAGACCCCCGCAGTCGAAGCGGGAGGTAACCGAATGCTGAGACTGTCTCTGAAGTCTTCAAATAAAACCAAGGGAAGGCCCTTGGTAAAAATGTCAGCAATGTGATACCTAGAGGGAACATGTAACACCCAAACCTGTCCACGAGCCACCTCCTCGTGAACAAAGTGAATATCCATCTCAATATGTTTAGTGCGCTGATGCTGAACAGGGTTCCCAGAGAGATAAATGGCACTAACATTATCACAATAAACCAAGATGGCTTTCCGAATAGGACAGAGAAGTTCCAATGACAAGTTTCGTAACCAACATGATTCGGAAACCACATTGGCAACACCTCGATACTCCGCCTCGGCACTGGAGCGAGATAAAGTAGCTTGGCGTTTGGACGACCAAGATAACAAATTATCACCCAGAAACACACAATACCGAGAGGTGGAACGACGACTGTCGGGACACCCACCCCAATCTGCATCGGTATAGGAAATGAGAGTGGTGATGGAAGAAGGGTATAAATGTAATCCGTGGGTCAAGGTACCCTGAAGATAGCGAATGATACGCTTAAGAGCCTGCATGTGTTCAACCATAGGATGATGCATAAATAAACAAATCTGCTGAACAGCATAAGAGATATCTGGGCGAGTGAAAGCAAGATATTGCAGGGTGCCTGCAAGACTGCGAAAATAGGAGGGATCATCATATGGAACCCCAGAAGAAGTGCTCAACTTCGGTTTTGTGTCAACTGGAGTAGGGGATGACTTACACGAAGTCATGCCAGCTCTCTCAATAATATCCTCAGCATATTTCCGCTGAGATAGGAATAGACCACCTGCATGATGAGTAACAGCAACACCCAAGAAATAATGCAAGGGCCCCAAATCCTTCATAGCAAACTCAGAACTCAGACGGGAAATAATGGATGTACGAAGAGCATCAGAGGAGCAAGTGAGGATAATATCATTAACATACAACAAGAGATAAGCCATGTCAGAACCATGATGGTAAGCAAATAAAGAGTTATCAGACCTACTGTTGTGGAAACCAATGCGAGTCACAAACTCTGCAAACCGCTGATACCAGGCCCGGGGAGCCTGTTTCAGGCCATAGAGAGACTTCTTCAATAAATAGACATGATCAGGATGCTGAGGATCACGGAACCCCATGGGTTGATGCATGTACACAGTTTCCTTAAGATCACCATGTAAGAAGGCGTTCTTTACATCTAACTGGTGTAAAGACCATTTCTTCGACAGAGCCAAGCTAAGAACAGTGCGGATGGTCGCTGGCTTGATCACCGGACTGAAAGTCTCACCGCAATCAATCCCAACCTGTTGTGTTTTGCCATCACCTACAAGACGGGCTTTATGCCTCTCAAAAGTACCATAAGAGCGTTCTTTATGGGAAAAGATCCACATAGAACGAATAATATTAACATCAGATGGATGGGGCACCAACTCCCACGTCTTATTTTGAATAAGAGTATTAAATTCATCATCCATGGCCAACTTCCAATTCGGGTCACGTATAGCAGCTAATGGGTTGCGGGGTAGAGGAGATTTAGTAATGGTGGTGTGGAGGTTAAGACGACGAATGGGTTTAACAATACCATGTTGATTACGGGTGACCATATGAGGGGGAGGTGGTGGGCTGACCTGGACAGAAATAGGGAGAGGAGAGGCAGACGACCCATGAACAGTGGGGCGGTGAGCTAGGCTGGAAACCGAGGGAAGGGAAGGAAGCGGATCCGCAAGAGGAGAATGGAGAGCTGTTGGGCTCAAGGGAACAGCAGAGCCACGTGGGCTGTGAAGGGGAGAGCCGTGTGTGCTGGGGATGGGATCTGGGCCCAGTTGAGGAGAGTGAGGAGGAGGGGCGGTGAGGGGCGTATAAGGGGATGGTTGGGCTTGCATATTTGGGCTGGACTGGAGTTGGTGAGACACAAGATAATGAGGAGAGCAATCTGAAAAGAAGTCATAAGAATGAGGAGATGGAGAATACAATGTAGCAAAAGGGAACTTGGTCTCATCAAACACGACATTCCGACAAATAATTATCTTGTTAGAAGATAAATCAAAGCACTTATACCCCCGATGATGAAGAGGATACCCCAAAAAAACACACGGCGTTGACCGGGGTTGAAGTTTATGGATAGTAGTATCGGGAAAAAGAGGGTAGCATAGACACCCAAAAACCCGAAGATGAGAATAGGATGGATCTTTGTGGTATAGAATTTTGAGTGGAGATTGGTTGGATAATAATTTGCTAGGGAGAATGTTATGGAGATATGTTGCCATTTGCAAAGCATGATGCCAAAATGATGGAGGTAACGATGCATGAGCAAGAAGGGTTCGAACAATATTATTAAGAGAACGTATTTTCCGCTCGGCTTTACCATTTTGGGAGGAGGAATAAGGACAAGATACAAGAAAAGCCATACCATTAGTCGCACAAAAATCCCATTATTTACCATTATCATACTCCTTGCCATTATCACATTGAACATTTTTTACATCCCGTTCAAATTGGGTACGAATGAATGTGTTTAAGGATTGAAATTTGGAAAATACTTGCGATTTGCTAGATAAAGGAAAAGTCCACAAGTACTTAGAAAAATCATCCAAAAATAAAACATAGTAACGATGCCCAGCATAACTCAAAACGGGAGATGTCCATAAATCACTATGCAATATATCAAATGGCATAAGAGTAGTAGTAGTAGATGACATAAATGGCAACTTAATGTGTTTCCCTAGGATACAAGAATGCCAATTTTGAGAGCTACATGCTCCAGTACATTCAATCAAATTATTTTGTTTAAGAGAGTGCAAAACAGGCGCTCCCGGGTGACCCAACCTATCATGTCATAGAGAAGAAGCTAGAAAAGCTGATGAAGAAGTATGATGAGTGGAATTTGTGGTGGTGATGGGGTACAAATCTCCCTTGCTTTCACATCTCATTAGACGCCTCCCCGTCTGAATATACTTCACTGAAAATCCAAATGGATCAAATTCAACAGTAACACCATTATCAGTTGTGAATTTCCTAACTGAGACCAAGTTTTTAATCAAATTGGGAGCATGAAGGACATTTTTGAGGGACAAGGGGGGGTTGGGGTTGGATAACTGCGCATGACCATAACCACGAATTGGAATTGTTTGACCATAACCACGAATTGGAATTGTTTGACCACTACCAACAGTTATACCATGTTTATTGCTCAAATTAAAATAAGAAGTGAGATTACCTGGCGTGGAGGTCATATGAGAAGTAGCACCCGTGTCCATATTCCAACTCGAATCAGGAGGAGCAAGCGTCATAGTGTGAAAAGCAGACTCAATATCTATTGGAATAAAAGTGGACTGATCTGCTGCCATGTAGGCCTGAGTGGGGGGGCGTGGGCCCAATACACTTTGACCTTGCTGATTGACTGGGCCAGGAGAACGAGCCCAAGTAGTTGATGTAGGATATGGGCAAGGAGGTACGGCCCATTAATGAGGCACCCACCTCCAGCCACCTGCTGGTTACGACCAAGGAGGAGCCACGGCTGGAGAAGTATGCTGGCCGCTGCCTGCACCTGGACTGCCACCAGAACGGCCACCACCGCGGCCTTTCCCGCCGCCGCGTCCACCACCAGCCTTGTTTTTGTGATGTGAATTTCGGCCCCCATTTTTTTATTGTTATGGGAACGTGAAGAATTATCCGACGGGACCTCATCATCCCTAGTCACAACCATAGCCGAAGGCGACTCATCGAGCATCTGCGTCAAAGCTTTCTCTTCAAGAAGGAGACTCGACCGTGCCTCGGTGAAAGAAGGTAAGGGCTTGCTTTGACGGATAATGGTGCCGACGCCCTTGTAAGCCTCGGTGAGGCCTGCCACCATCCTGAGAACAAGACGGTTGTCGGTGACCGGAGCACCAACACTCCTCAACTGATCGGAGAGAGTTTTTAAACGTTGGCAATATGCTGACGCATTCCGAAAATCTGCCATCTTCACATGGTTAAAATCATGTTCAAGAGCAACGGCACGTGAGCTTTGGTTGTCTTGAAAAATGTCCCGAAGGCGATTCCACGCAGCCATGGCTGTGGAGTCGGCCTCAAGAATTGTGTGAAGAAGATCGGTGGAGATGGTCGCATATATCCATTGGAGGACAGTGGCATCAAGGGTAGACCACAAATCCTTTTCTTCATCAGTGAGTGTTTTCTCATTATCAATACTCTTGGCTGGAGGAATAAGATGAGCCAGTACCCAATGAGAACGAGCGTGGAGTTTAAACAACTCCGCCCAGGCATTGTAATGCTCCATTTCCATCTCAAGAACAATAGGTATGTGGTTCTTGGTGTTAGTGATGGCGAGCGCCGGATTAAAACCAGTAGCAGCCATGGAAATAGAATAAAGAAGCAAGAGAAGAAGAAAATAGAGCAGCGGAAGAGATGAAGGAAAAATGAACCCTAATATCGTGATACCATGAAAGAAGGTAATTCCTTGATCTTCTCATTACTCCTAATAACATTATATACAACAGTAGCCTAACTGAGTTGCTACAAATTAGGAAACTAAGATTACCTAGCCATATACAGAATATACGAAAATATTATACAAATAATATTACATATTCTATCAGAGAGTGAGAATGAGAGTGAGAGTGAGAGAGTAAGAATGTAAGATAGTATGATTTTGTCTGATTTGCGACGTAAAGCTAGATCTGATTTTTTTGAAAAGTTATGTTTTGAATTGGATGAAATGAGCTGAAGAGCTTGAATCTGTCAGATTCTAGTTATGGATGTTGAATCTGTGAGTTGTATGAATTTTGGTTGGATCTATGATAGAAAGAACTTAATCGAGCTAAGTGTGTGTTTTTTTATGGTTCTCTGCTTTTATTAGCTTGATGATTGAAGTATGTAGTAGATGTGTTTTGTTATGTTAATTGTTTGTACAATAACTTGGTTGATTGTGATGGAAGTTTAGACCAACAAAGGAAAAACAAATCTGTAAATTTGCAACGAAAAGTGAAAAGCCTGTACAACGCAGTATATTGTGCTTTGTGCAGAGCGCTTTTTTTTATTACCACAATATACTCAACTGATCCGGTCATATGACATAACCGGATCAGTTATGCTACTTTATTGATCCGGTTCAAAACCCGATCAGTAAACTTTCCTTAATTGCTGCTAGCCCATCCGATCCGGACCAAAACTAGATCCGTAAGTCCGGTTTTAACCTGATCGGATGGGCTTTTTTCTACTAATGCTTGACGAGTACTTCAGTTTTGTTGCAAGTTAATGGTTTATCTAGTTTTGTTGCAAGTTAATGGATGTTTATGTTTACCGATTCGAAGAATTGCATAGCATAACTGTTTAAGTCTTTGGGAATTCGTGAGAATGGTTATCTAAGATTTGTTTGTGATTGACTTGGTGGACATTAAACCGTTGTGAGCTTTTTCTTGAGCCTTTAAGTGGACTAAAACATCTATATCAGTCTCTGATGTCTTGTTTATTGCTTTACTTTTTGATAGCTTTTAGTTGGTATTATAGTTGTTTTTGAGTTAGTTTAGGCTAGTTTGTTAGCTATTTCCTGAATTTGTGCAATTTTCCTCCTTGTATGCACTTTCTTTGGGCGCTTTGTTTCGTTTCGGAACTTAGCAGCATGCTTGGAGGACACTTGCACAACCCCGAATATTAAGATCAATGAGGAAGGTAAAGGAAGCATAACCGAGTTCATAAGGGCAAATACAAGAAGTTTTGGAAGGATTTGCGCACAAGGGTCAACTTCAAATGGGCATAACTTTCAGCACACAAAACAATTTTGAGTAATTCAAGTAGGAGATGAAATCTTGACTCAATCCAACGAGTGGTCACAAGGTCAATTCTGATGAAAAGCCAGTCAGATATGGCCGTTTGAAAAATGAACTGACGAAACTGAAAAAATGACCCGATTGTTCTGGTTACTGACCCGCCCGGGCCGATCTGCGGAAAACTGAAATTTCAGTCATGTTGATCTGACCAGTCCGGGTCAACCTCAACCCGAGCGCCCGGGTCACTCCAACCCGCTGGGTCGCTCGATTTTTTCGAAAACGAAACTTTTTTTAATCCTCTTGTGTACGGGGGTTTTATTGTAATTGTGGTTAGTTTATTTTAGGACTATATAACGCAAACTCCTCTCATTTTAGGTTAAGCTATTTTACATTCTAATTAGAGAGATATTTATTTTGTTTTTAGGATTCAAACATTAAAACCCTAGGAGAGAGAAAGTTGAAGTTTAAAGCTTTTTAACTCCATTTTCAGATTTATGCAAGCTTACAGGTTGGTAAATTCTTGTTTATTTCACTTCCTTTTTCTCTAATCTTATTTTATTCATTCGTTGTTTGCTTAGATTTTTTTTATTAGTTGATTATTTTTCCCTTTTTCTCTTTCCTCCATGGTTATGGTTTCAAGCTTTGGTTTGCTTTATTTCCATGATTTGTGAGTAGTTTCTTACTAGAGGAAGGGATGTTGTAACATTCATTTACTGTTTGGATCCTAAATCTATGTTAGGAGGTTAACATTTGGGGTGAAACTTGTTGGTTAAACTTGCTTGATTTGGTTTGTCGGGTGATTGATCACCACTTGACTTGCTTATTATTTGGAATCCCTAGTGACGGATCGAGAGATGAAGTTAGGGATGGACTAAGTTGGTTGCTAGACTAGGATATCTATGAAAATAGGTATTTTCTAGTTTAGGGAAGCTTGATTTATCATGTTGTTCTTGATTTGGCTAGATTAGTTGCTCATGCCATGAGAATAAGTCATGACACTAGTAGAAAAAATATCATCGGATCCGGTGAAAATCGGGCTTACAGATCCCTTTTTTGTCCGGATCTGGTGGACCCGGAGCAGCTAACAAGTAATCAACTGATCCAGTCCAGAACCGAATCAGTTGATACTTAATTGATCCGGTTGCATCACAAAATCGGATCAGTTAGGTGAATGAACTGATCCGATTTGAGATGCAACCGGATTAGTAAAGGTCAATTCACCATTTAAAAATTGACGCTGATTCAGTAAAGGCACAAAAGTTTAGGGACCCTTATTGATTTAGCCAAAAAGTTTAGGACCCCTACTGATTCAGCTAAAAAAATCAATACATTCAGCCAAAGTTCCAAGGATTTCAATAATAAAAATTCACCAATATTTAGCCAACAAAAGATTCACCAACATCCAGCCAACAAATACGAAAAATTGATAAACAATAAATTCACCAATATTCAGCCAACGACAAATTAACAACAAACTTACAAGCAAAAAAATTAAAACGAAAAAAATATCTAGTATATAAAAAAACGAAAATAAAAAATGAAACCCTAGTTACAAACTAATTACTTCCTCCGTTATGTTTTAAATGTAACATTGGGTGAAATGACACTATTCATTGATCAATTTTGACTCCAATTTATCGCCATTATATAAAGAAAAACGTAGTCAAGTGGGATCTTATTAGATTCGTCTCGATGCATACTATCAAATTATAACTTTTTTATAATTTTTACGTGTGCACAACTAAAGATATTAATGATTAAAGAAGCGTATTGAGTTGCGTGAAAAAGCAAACGTTTCATTTAAAAAAGATTGGAGGAAGTATAAAAAATGAAACCCTAATTATAAAAAACCCTAATTACAAACTAATTATAAGAACCGAATTCCTAATTACAAAAAACCCCTAATTACAAACTAATTATACTAAAAAAAAAATTACCAAAATAGCGAGATTACATCTTCCTTAATCTTCTCGTCACCACAACAAACGTTTTCTTACTCGACGGTGGCGAAGCGGTGGTGGATCTGATAGGTGAAGGTGGGAGCGTGCCGGAGATGGAGGAGACGAAACGGAGGTGTATGTCGGATCGGAAACGGAGGAGTCCTCTTCCACCAAGGCTGCCGCCATCTACGACTAATTCTAACCCTCTTAAGCGCAAGCAGAGTAACGATGTCGTTTCCGATATCGTAGTTGGTGGTTCTTCTTCTTCCTCCTCCTTGGATTATGGTGTTAGGGTAAAATTTGTTATTCTTTTTGTATGAGCTCCTTTTTTTTCTTGGATGATTTTGGTTTTTTATGGTTTTGTTGGTTTTTAGGGTTTACTGGATGAAATTTTGTTTTTAATGAGTGTTCTTTGTTATTGAGCTATTTTGTGTAGTTTGGCGGAGAAAATCGGTCGACCAGGAGATTGGTGGTGTTGGTTTAGTCGAGGTAGGAGAAAGTGAGGATGAGGGAGATGAGAGGATGAGGGATATGTGAGTGAGGATGCTTAAGAAGGGATATGAGAGTGAGTATGAAACACTCCGTCCTTTTATAAACATAATATAACAGAATAGAACATTTAATTTAAAGAAATGGCGATAGCGGAAATATCGCCTGACGGAAATGTCACTCTAACAAAGGTTAAATTAAACTAAACAAAAATAAAACCCAATAATACTAATCCAAGATATCCAAAAGAGGCAAAACAACCTCATAATCCCAATATAGTCAATAACTATAAATAAAATAAAACGTCTCAAATAAAAATCCTAAATAACCTTTCTCTCATTTCCCATAACACGAAATAATCACCTGCAAAATATAACAACAAATATCCACAATCAGTGGGGAGTAACTAATAGCTCTCCCAGCTCAACCAAGATCCATATAAGAGTTATAAAAGCCTTAATAATTAAGTTACACAAAAACATCTCAATAGTAAACTTTAGATAATCAAATAAAACACTTAAACAAAGATAATACACCATGCTTAATATAAATAGAGTAAAGGTAGCAAAATAAACAAAATGGATAAATAACTTATATATATAAACTTAAGTATCAACAACATAAACCATCAAAGTTTAAAATAATAAAAAATAATATAATTAGTTTGAGAGAGAGAGAGCTGAACGCTAGTGGACAACCCACTTCCTATGGTAATGTCAGATCGCAATCTCCAGACAGCCTATGGGTTACGTTCCCTACTGCCTATGTCTAAGAATGGTCATACTCCCGATGCAGTGTAGGATTCCGTCCCCACCGTCCTCTCGGACGACAACAAAACCAAGGTATACCTAGGATTCCGTCCTATGGTTTGCATGTTCTTCACCTTGGGATTCCGTCCCTCCGGATATATTACTCTCAAACAAAAACAATAATTAAAATAATACTCATAATCATCAACAAATCATTATCAACTCAAGCGGGTGCCCTTAAGGCCTTACACCAAATCAGCTGAAATCTAGGATCGCAACCCAATAATTTCAATTCACGATAAAAACCCGTCTGAAAATAATAGTAATAATAATACTAACTCAAAAGTATAATTTTTACTCATTATAAACATAACACCACAAGGTATAACGACTCACGAAAAACATCAACTAAAAACCTAACATAAACAAGCACAAAAATCATAAATCCACATCATTATGACTTAAGCAAACAAATAATATAAACATATACAAGAAGATCCATATCATAAACATTAGTAACTCTACATAACATCAACAACTTATATAGTACAAGTGTACAACAACAAAACTAAAAGAAAGAAAGAATGAATTACTAGAACTAACAACAAACAGCTAGAGTGCACCCCTAGAACAGTGTAAGTTATGATCACCAAAACCACATACATCTTCTTCAAGCATGTTCAATACGTAAGTCATATACCCAACCTTCCATATTACTACTTAGGCCACTAAACTGCAAATCCTAAGATCAACATCTACAACACGCTTTGGGGAAAATAATACCAAGCAACCAAAACCAAATATGTTCAAGCACACAACCACACCAGTCACGACGCACGCCAGCCAAATAAAAATCCAAACCATAATACAAGTCTTACAACTTATAGATTCGTGCTCATAAAAAGAAATAAATGGTAGAAAAATTTAACATGAATTCCTAAAACATACTACAATAGATACCACGATCTTGACATAATACAAAATAGATTAGCTCACTAAAATATACATATAACAATAAATTATCCCCACCCAAATTCCTAAAATCATACTAACCCAACTTAACTATTAAAAGTAGTATAATCCCTATACGAATACTAATCGATCTAGGGTCGCCGTTAGTTACCTTTGAAGACCTCCAATTGCTTGTATTCTCCTTCTTGAACATCATAACTTCCTCTATGTGCTGCTCTGCTCCGATCACGATTCCTGGCAATTAATAGCTCTGATTCAAAATCGCTCCGTACACAATGAAGGTCCATAAATCCTCAACATGCTGTCCAAATTTGAAGATGATCCAATGGTTAGATTTCGTGAAGGTGTGACAGGAAAAACCGAGATGAACTTTTCGTCTCAACTTTGTCTCTTGAAATGGTCGAATAGAATGGGGAAAATGGAATGATTTTATGATCAATTTCCAGCAGAAAAAAGGGAAATAAAAAAGGGGGTTACAAGTTAAAATTGATGGGGTAATTATGGGGTAATAAAATGGGTGTTACAAAGGGATTTAAAAGGCGGAAATAAATCTGAAAATATCTCCCATATAAGACATTATTTCGGACAGCTTTTTAGGAACAGAAAACTTCACGTTAAAAAGTCGTGCAACGGTCCAAAACGCTTTAATAGTGAAAATTCGTGGTGTTACAAACACTCTCCCTTAAGAAAGTTTCGTCCTCAAAACTTGAAACGATACGAAGATACGCTATACAACGACTACATATATACAACTTTGTTTCGGGCATATAATTAACGCCTTGGAGGTACTCTACAAAAACGAAAACGTTAGTCCTAGCTAAACTCACTAACTAACACATAAGAAAAACATATCGCATATCGCACATCGTTTAACAAAAATAATTCCTGGGGCTTTCTTCCTACCCAAGTAACTCTCACTAAGTACTTTTCTTGAAGCCTAAGATACTAATAATCGTAGATGCAACAACTACACATTTCCCATGGAATATGTAGCAACTCAATGAGAGTTTTTGGATCATTTGCTCTGACACCAACTGAAACACTCCGTCCTTTTATAAACATAATATAACAGAATATAACATTTTATTTAAAGAAATGGCGATAGCGGAAATATCGCCTGACGAAAATGTCACTCTAACAAAGGTTAAATCAAACTAAATCAAAATAAAATCCAATAATACTAATCCAAGATATCCAAAAGAGGAAAAACAACCTCATAATCCCAATATAGTCAATAACTATAAATAAAATAAAACGTCTCAAATAAAAATCCTAAATAACCTTTCTCTCATTAGCCATAACACGAAATAATCACCTGCAAAATATAACAACAAATATCCACAATCAGTGGGGAGTAACTAATAGCTCTCCCAGCTCAATCAGGATCCATATAAGAGTTATAAAAGCCTTAATAATTAAGTCACACAAAAACATCTCAATAGTAAACTTCAGATAATCATATAAAACACTTAAATAAAGATAATACAACATGCTTAATATAAATAGAGTAAAGGTAGAAAAATAAACAAAATGGATAAATAACTTATATATATAAACTCAATTATCAACAACATAAACCATCAAAGTTTAAAATAATAAAAAATAATATAATTAGTTTGAGAGTGAGAGAGCTGAACGCTAGTGGACAACCCACTTCCTATGGTAATGTCAGATCGCAATCTCCAGACAGCCTATGGGTTACGTTCCATACTGCTTGTGTTTAAGAATGGCCATACTCCCGATGCGGTGTAGGATTCCGTCCCCACCGACCTCTCGGACGACAACAAAACCAAGGTATACCAAGCATTCCGTCCTATGGTTTGCATGTTCTTCACGGGATTCCGTCCCTCCGGATATCTTACTCTCAAACAAAAACAATAATTAAAATAATACTCATAATCATCAAAAAATCATTATTAACTCAAGCGGATGCCCTTAACGCCTTACACCAAATCAGCTGAAATCTAGGATCACAACCCAAGAATTTCAATTCACGATAAAAACCCGTGTGAAAATAATAGTAATAATAATACTAACTCAAAAGTATAATTTTTACTCATTATAAAAATAACACAACAAGGTATAACGACTCAGGAAAAACATCAACAAAAAACCTAACATAAACAAGTACAAAAATCATAAATCCACATCATTATGACTTAAGTAAACAAATAATATAAACATATACAAGAAGATCAAAATCATAAACATTAGTAACTATACACAACATCAACAGCTTATATAGTACAAGTGTACAACAACAAAACTAAAAGAAAGAAAGAAAGAACGAATTACTATAACTAACAACAAGCAGCTAGAGTGCACCCCTAGGACAGTGTAAGTTATGATCACCAAAACCACATACATCTTCTTCAAGCATGTTCAATATGTAAGTCATATGCCCAACCTTCCATATTACTACTTAGGCCACTAAAATGCAAATCCTAAGATCAACATCTACAACACGGTTGGGGGAAAACAATACCAAGCAACCAAAACCAATTATGTTCAAGCACACAACCACACCAGTAACGACGCACGCCAGCCAAATAAAAATCCAAACCATAATGCAAGTCTTACAACTTATAGAATCGTGCTCATAAAAAGAAATAAATGGTAGAAAAATTTAACATGAATTCCTAAAACATACTACAATAGATACCACGATCTTGACATAATGCAAAATAGATTAGCTCATTAAAATAAACATATAACAATAAATTATCCCCACCCAAAATCCTAAAATCATACTAACCTAACTTAACTATTAAAACTAGTATATTTCCTATACGAATACTAATCGATCTAGGGTCGTCGTTAGTTACCTTTGACGATCTCCGATTGCTTGCATTCTCCTTCTTGAACATCATAACTTCCTCTATGTGCTGCTCGGCTCCGATCACGATTCCCTTAAATTAAAAAGCTATGATTCAAAATCGCTCCGGTCACAATGAAGGTCCAGAAGTCCTCAACATGCTGTCCAAATTTGAAGACGATCCAATGGTTAGATATCCAGATATGGTCATTTTCGTGAAGGCGTGACAGGAAAAACCGAGATGAACTTTTCCTCTCAACTTTGTCTCTTCAAATGGTCAAATAGAATGGGGAAAATGGATTGATTTTATGATCAATTTCCAGCAGAAAAAAGGGAAATAAAAAAAGGGGTTACAAGTTAAAATTGATGGGGTAATTATGGGGTAATAAAATGGGTGTTACAAAGGGATTTAAAAGGTTGAAATAAATATGAAAATATCTCCCATATAAGACATTATTTCGGACAGCTTTTTAGGAACATAAAACTTCACGTTAAAAAGTCGTGCGACAGTCCAAAACGCGCTAATAGCTAAAATACGTGGTGTTACAGAGGATGCGATGAGAATGAGGTAAATGAGAGGTGCATGGTTTAATAAACCCTAACAAGAATAACTGGGCCCAAGAACGCATTTTTTTAAAAAAGGCCCAAGGATCAGTGTTCTTGCGCATGACTCGTTCCTTGTTAAAGGGCACATTAGCTGATCTTGACCTTGACCAACCGGATCAGTTAATGTTTACTGATCTGGTTCACTTGGGTAACCGAATCAGTTGACATTAACTGATCCGTTTTACTGCTAACGGATCAGATTTTATGTGTCATACAACCTTTTTTCCACTAGTGTGAGTGACTAATTAAGCTCCTCCAATTAGCTCGAGAGAATAATTAGAGTTCCTATGTGCATGATTTCCCCTTGTGATCCCTCATTTGTTTCCCCTTGTCTTTGATGATTGGATTCTTGGATTGAATGTTGGTGAATCACCTAATCCCCTAGTTCTTTTACCCTTGATTTATCTTCTTTACTTGCTTGTTAATTTGCTTTGGCAATCTTCTAGTTTTCTTAGATTTTAGAATTGTTACTAAACTTTCAGAAAAAGAAAAAAAACCCCAAAAATAGATTGAGCTCATTGTAATTAGTGTATTAATCCTTGATTAACCTTACTTCCTTGTGGATTCGACCCTATACTTACCCTATATTCGATAGTTTAGGTAATTATGGCGTGTTCACAACGAACCCGACAAATTTTAGCGCCATTGCCGGGGAAGTAACGGTTAAGATTGTTTTAGTTTGTTGGTTTTCAGACTAAATCACCTTTTCTATTTTTTGTTTACCTATTGGTTATTGACTACTTGTGGTATTTGTGCCTTGTTATTTGCTAATCTTCTCCTTAGTTGTGTTGTTTGCATGTCAATAATGTTAAGGGGTGGATTCTATTATCCCTATTGATCATAACACTGAGAACACATTGAGGCAATTGAGGTAGTGATAAGTGTGTTATTTGATATATATTTAGTCCATAATTTAAGTTTTTTTAGTTGTCCTTCAGATGTTATTTTTACTTAATTTTACTAGTCAATAGTTTATCTATGCCTACATTCCACTTTCTTTATTAATTACCTACATAAGTATTTGTTTTGTTTATAGGTATTATATGACAAAAGAAGACAAACATTATAGCAAAAGAAGCCCACAAGGTTGCTGCTATTTGTATTTCGCGTGTAGACTACATACGGAAGTGTCAAGAAAAACAAGGAAAGAGTCCTACTTATTTATATGTCATGAGAAGTACCGACAAAGAAACACAACCCAGGCAATCTCTCACATATACAATGTCTCAACTTTTATGAAATTAGCGACAATTTCGGATGAAAAATATAGGATGGGATGATTTATGGAAAGATAAGAAAGATATGGGATATCTGATAGACTTTATACTCTGATTCTTTCACGTCTCCTTGGGTAAAATAATTCGCTTTGCCGATAGAGTCAGGGATGAAAGCAAAACCCTAAAAATTAGAAGGGTCATGGAGACAAGATCGAAGATTGGAGTCGGATGAATGACGTTGGTCGGCGAAGCAACAATTCGGATTGGCTACTCACCTCAAATGAGTCTTTTTAATTATTCGCCTCTTTGTTTCTCATATTTCATGTTCAAAACATAATTAATTGTATCCTAGATTAATTTGGATGACTGCCATATTTCCATAGTTTACACTTTCGATGACTTCATTATTATTTTGTATGTAAATTATACTTGCTCTTAATTTGATTAAATTATTTTACATGATTGGCTACCATATTGTGTATTTGATTAAATTTTCCGCTAATCATATGGTCTAAAATTATTGATAACTTAGTGCTATCAAGTTAATTTAGATTATTACTTCATTATCACTAAGTTATCAAATAATAAGACAATATTAGAGGCATAAAGTCAACGAGTTACCATGGAATATGTAAATGCTATTACTTCTAGGTGCGGGGTGCACTATGAAAGTCCAAAAATGTCGAAAATTGAAGTACAGAATGTGATTGAACTGAAAATGCGACATATTGTGGTCTAAGATGAGAAAGAAAATGAAGCCAAGGGATTAATTGAGAACATAATATACCCCGGTGTCCTTCCCTCAAAGACTCATAAAAAAGAAATTGAACGACAAGCTCCATACCATTCCTGCAAGCAATGGCACAAATGCCACTTTATGCCAAGTTCCTCAAGGAACTTATCTCTAACAAGAAAATACTAGAGGAAGCCTCCACAAATGCTCTCATCGCCGATATTAGCTCCATTCTCCAACACAACCCCCCCAAAAAGCTTGACGATCCGGGTTCATTCTTAAAACCATTGAAGATTGGAGATTTGGAATCCAAGGTAGCACTAGCCAATTTGGGAGCAAGTGCTAGACTTATGCCACTCTCAATTGCAAAGAAGCTTAATTTGGATCTTAAACCTGCAAGGAGAGTGATTCAATTGGCGGATTGTTCGATCAAAGTCCCCGTTAGAGAGTTGAAAAGATATATCTATTACCATGTGACTGCGTGGTATAGATATTGAAGAAGATTCACAAGTACCCCTTATTTTGGGGAGACCTTTCTCGAAGACGGTCGGGGTGCTTGAAGATATGGAAAGGAATGTTATAACATTAAGGATAAGTAAAGAAAAGACGGAGTTTGCATCCAAGAAAACCGACACCACTCAAGAAGAAATTAAATCGTGTTTATGCATATGGTGATGAAATGGTAAGTCTCAAGTCTTTGAATGCGCATGATTGGGTTTATGATGGATGGCATGGCCCTTTGTGTGGTTTAGTGAAAGCTATGGAAGATAGAAAAAGATTAACTATTGAAACTCATGGCTTGGTACGCCAAATATAGTCCCCCGTCAACTTTGAGGATTACTCTTTCCGCCCTCCATGATGACCTAGCACATGGTCAAGCTATCGACCTTAAAAGAGCATTATCGGGAGGTAACCCATATTTATTGCTTTAATTTCCTTCTTTCTTTTAATTTTCTCTATTTTGAGAGCTTTTATTTGGTTTTAGATTAGTTTTTTTGTTGTTGTATGTACTCATTTGCATACTTTGAGCCTCATTTGGCATGTTGGTTTGTTGGTTTTCCTCCCCACCTCCCATTGATTCTCTTGTTCATGCATTGAGGATAATGCTTTATTCTAGGTTAGGAGAGTAGCTATTCGTTAGCTTGGGGGAAGTGTATTATTTTTTACTTTTATTTTATCTCACTCGTGTAAAAAAAATCTAAATCTATAACACATTTTCTTTTCACTTTCTTTATTTTTCTTCCTTTTCTTTTCTTTCTCTTTTAATTATTGAATTATTTTCCTTTAGTTCAAACAAAAAAATAGAAAAAAAATTTATGAAAAATGTTCAAAAAATCAAAGAAAAAACAGAATGAAGTGTTAGTTTTGAATAAATTTTTAGTTTCCTTGCCTAAGGAAGTGCTAGTTGATGATATAATGTGGATTCATTGCTTTGACTTTGAGTATATGTTTAGAGGCTCCTTTTGGAAGAGTGTGAGCATGAGTTAAGGTGTTTTAGGAGGTGATTAATCCTGATTGCTTTAGAGTCTACCGAAATAAAACTAATGAATGCTCAATTGGATGTCTATTCTTGAATCTTGACTAACTTTCTTATGCTTGGATAATTTTAGCTCAAAATTCGCTGTCCCTTGAGTCCCTAGATATTCATCATATCCCCAAACAAAGCTCTACAAACAAACTTAGTTTTACTTCTCTTTGTATCTATTAAGTGGCACAAAAGGCACATGTTCTTATTTCTCTTGTTAGTGAATGATTACTTCTCCCTTGTATAGCAAAAATCCCATAATTACGGGAAAAAGAAAAAGCCAAAAAGATAAAAAAAAGGTGTGAATATAAAAAAAAATGTAAAGACAAAGTAAAAGCACAAAAAGAATCAAAGAAATTTAATAAAAGAGGTCATTTTGTGGATGCCTCCCACACTTAGTTTTACTTCTCTTAAGTTTCAAGTAGAGTAGAGTCTAAGGCTTAATTGTGTGTCTAAGGAAGGTGGACTAGTGATTTAAGTTTATATAACACCTGAAGAGCACTAAGGAGCGAGTAAAAGGTCTAAATAGGTGCCCTGTTGCAATCTTAATTAGCCTCTTCCTCTATCCATAATCCATGAGTACACTTAGAAGATAGTTGTCTAGAAAGTTGCTCTTTGTCTTTGCTTGTGAAGGATTTCGTTACTAGTTGACTTGGGCATGAATCTTGAAAGTGTTGAATAAATGGTTGATGAAAAATTAGAGTTGTGGGTTTGAAACTCTTTGGAAGCCCTCGTGAGATCTCACTTGTCCTCTAGAGCAATTTAGGGGTTTCAAAAGCTTGTTGCATATGCTAAATGCAATCGTGATTCCTATAAAAATGAGTTGGTCTAAATTCTTTCTTTTTCCTTCTTTTTCCTTTCTTATTTCTCCTTGATCATGTTTTCAAATAATCTTCATTCTCTTACCCTTGTGTTTCTTGGGGACAAGCAAAGATCTAGCTTGGGGGAGTTTGATGTCCTGTTTATTGCTTTACTTTTTGATAGCTTTTAGTTGGTATTATAGTTATTTTTTAGTTAGTTTAGGCTAGTTTGTTAGCTATTTCCTTGGTTTGTGCAATTTTCCTCCATGTATGCACTTTCTTGCTTTGTTTCATTTCAGGACTTAGGAGCATGCTTGGAGGACACTTGCACAACCTCGGATATTAAGATTGGAGAGGAGTGTCAAGGAACCATTAAGGAAGCATAACTGAGTTCATGGGGGCAAATATAATAAGTTTTGGAAGGGTTTGCGCACAATGTTTAACTTCAAATGGCCATAACTTTCAGCACACAAAACATTTTTGAGTGATTCAAGTTGTACATGAAATCTTGACTCACGAGATTATGAAGAATTAGCCTGAGTTTTCTCTCAAAAAGATGACCTCTCATCGTACCATGTACGTTGGCAGCCACGGTGAGGAATCAAAAGGACAAAAAACACAGCAGGCAAATCAGAATCAGGGGAAAGCAATGGGACATCCTACGGATTCTCAAGCGAAGCAACCGAAATCGATGGATGAAGTAATGACAGTTTCAATGCTTGATGTGGATGGAATTCCATCAGAAGGAAATTTTGTCTCCTCGAGTGTCGATCCATAACCTGAAACAGCAAGAACAAGTAAGGGCGGATTTCTCATAATGGCTGGAGTCTATTCATCGGTCAGAAGGTAGAAGAAGTCCCGAGCAGCCGGGGCAAATTCGTCCTAAAGGTATCAATCTTAACCTAGTTCCAATACTATTTTCTCCAGATGGTTTTGTTGGAAATTATGAGAATGGGGTTAAAGCTCCTGTTAAGATAGATTTAGTTGATGCGCAACCTGAAATTGCTTTCTGGAATTCAGCTATATATTGTTATGTATTTGGTGCCAATCCTCCAGCTCATGTCATGGAAGGTTTTATTCGTAGAGTTTGGAGGAATCAAGGGGTTGATAAGGTGGCTATGGTGAAGCCGGGGGTTTTTGTGGTTAGGTATACAACCATGGAGAGGAGAGATCAGATTCTCAGTCATGCTCCATTTTTTGATAGTAAGCCTGTAATCATGAAGCGTTGGAGTGCTAATGTTGATTTTTCTAAATATGAAATCCGAACAATTCCCATATGGATTCAGCTTTAGTTAGATTTTAAATACTAGGGAGAGAGTTGTTTGTTTAAAATTGCGGGGCAAATAGGCAAACCTATTAAATTAGATTAGGCTACAGTCAAGAGGGAGAAGCTTAGGTTTGCTCGAATGATGATTGAGATCAAGGTGGATCAGCAGTTTCCTAGTACAATTTCTTTAATTAATGAGTGTGATGTGGAGGTTCAGGTCCCAGTTGAATATGAATGGAAACCTTTCTTTTGCACTAATTGCAAAAGGATGGGTCACAATGGGGAGGCATGTAGAAAGAAGACTGGTCAGAAAGTATGGCAGGTTAAATAGAACCCTACAAGGCCTACTGTTACTGTGAATCAACAGGAGGAAGAATTCCAGCCTGTAAAATGCCCATCTAGGAGAAGGTTGGAAAATGCCACTCCACCAGCTGTCCATAATGGCTTTGAGGCTTTGAACACACAACAGGAGGTGGGAGTGCTGGGTCATGATGTGGCTGGAAAGGATCAGGCTAAGGGTGTTGAAGTTGTGGTTAATCAAGTGCAAGAAGTGGCGATTGGAATGATCCCATGTTCAAGTGGGGGTGGAAAAACTGGTGGAGGAGGACAACCTCCACAAGGCAATGGATATAATTATTGTATGGAATGTCAGGGGGATTAATATTCCTCAAAAACAGCTTGATGTGAAGAAATTTATTCGTATGAGCGCTATGGAGATTATTTGTCTCCTTGAGACAAAGGTGAAGGCCCAAAACATGGGGGTCTTTATCAGAAGCTTTTTAGTGGTTTGTGCTTTACAGCTAACTCAGCTGAGCACAAAGGAGGTAGAGTGATTGTTGCCTGGAACCCTCATAGCTTTCAGGTGAACATTATCTCTATGAGTAGTCAGCTTATTCATTGCCTTATAACCCCCTCAGGAGGAGTTGACTCGTTTTTCTGTAGCTTTTTATATGCTTTTAATGAAGCACATGAAAGAATGAAAGTGTGGCAGGAGATTGAAGTGTTATCTACAAGGATTGATAGTCCTTGGATGATAGTAGGAGATGTCAATTGTGTGATGTTTCCTGAAGAGAGAATTGGTTCTGTAGTAAGGGTTTAAGAAACAGCTGATCTTCAGAGATGCATGAATGCTTGCAGAATGAGGGATATGCAGAGTTCAGGGTGTATGTTCACTTGGAACAACAAGTAGGAAGGTGATCATAGAGTCTTCTGTTAGTTGGATAGAGTGATGGTGAATGAGATGTGGACTGAGAAGTTTCCTAGTGTTATGGCTCATTTTATGCCTGAAGGGAGCTTTGATCATACTCCAATGGTGATAAATGTCTACCTTAGGATTGAAATTGGGAAGCAACCTTTTAAATATTTTACTATGTGGAGTAAAGCATCTATCTTCCATAGTATTATTAAGGAGTGTTGGCAGGAGACAACAGTGTATGGTAGTAAGATGTATTCAGTTGTTCAGAGACTAAAGAGAATAAAAAAGGCTCTTAAAAAACTCAATGTAGAGGGTTTTAGTGAGATTTAGATGGCAGATATCAAGGCTCATCAGGAGCTGATGAGTTGCAAGAGGGAGATGCAGTCTCAGCTTGAGAGTATTCAATGTAGAAAGAAAGAGCATGATGTTGCAGAGAAGTATAAGCAAGTCCATAATCAGTATGTGTCCTTTTATGCTCAGAAAGCTAAATTGAGTTGGTGCAGAGATGGAGATGACAATACAAAGCTCTTCCATCAGTCTATTAAAGCTAGAAGGCTTAATAATACTGTGTATGCAATACATTATGAGCAAGGCAACTGGAGGGAGAATTTGAATGAAGTTAATAATGCCTTTCTAGTCTATTGCAAGAAGCTGCTGGGTTCTGTGCTTGATCATAGATGCCCTGTGTTAGCTGCTGTAATTGACAAGGGTCCAGTTCTAAATGATGAGGCTATTGATATGCTTGACCTTATACTGCAGAAGACGTAAAATTGGCTATGTTTTCAATTCCTCGGGAGAAAGCCCCGGGACCATATGGCTTTGGATGGCATTTTTATCGAGATGCCTGGGAGATAATTGAGGAAGGAGTCACTGAAGCTGTAGTTTCTTTTTTTACCACAGGTTATGTTATTCTAGTATGAACACTAGACCAACTACAAGAGGGGGGGTGAATTGTAGTTGAGGAGAAATTTTCGATTTGTAATGCGGAATTAAAACAAACTTGAAAGTACAAAGAAATAAGCACACAGGATTTTTACAAGGAAAACTTCCTAGGCCCAATAGGAAGAAAAACCTTGACCACGAGGGATTTTGATTCAAACTCTCTTTAATATAATAGGCCAAAAGACTCCCTTTTGTACAACCTATTACTGGACCTTCTCTGTTCCTCTAGGAACTTGCTCCCCAGTCACTCAATTTCCCCTGAATTGATGACACACACTTTTGACTTCACTCGAAGTCTTCTCTTTTCTCTCTTTCTTTCTCTCTCTTGAATACAAGGATATTCTCTGAATTTTCTCTCACCCACACACTATGAATATTACAATAATGAGTATGTTGAATAAAAGAGGAAATTACAAGAAAAACTTTCTAAGTAATGATTGACTTTTTCCTCTTGAAAGTTCTAAAGTTTTCCTTCAAATAATTTCTTCTTATATAGTTGCTGCAAATCTTCTTTTACTGGTCATGTTGTGCTCCATGTTCTCCATGATGTGAGCGTGTATTGTTGTGGAGATCATGGTCCTAAATTCGCTGCACTTTCTCCACGTGTTTTGCAACGGAAACAAACTTCCCACTACTATCCGTTAGTGGACTAACTTCCAGCAAGTTTGTTGGAGAGTTTTCAGCAGTTGCTTCCACAAAAATTGCCACGCAATTTCCAGCTGATTTTTAAGCACAACAAAAGCAACAAAAATATCTAATAACTTAAAGAATCTTTTATTCAAAGATTCTAAGTTACTAGAGTATTAAACATACCATATGATAAAAAATTCAAAGTGCATAAAATAATATCTTGACTTAGATTAAATAGATAATCTTTGGGATATTTCCTCAGGTACCCCTGAGGTTAAGCGTAATTCCCAAGATACCCCTCACATTTGGGGAATTCCTCAAATACCCCTGAGGTTTGTGTTTGGGCTCAAGATACCCTTACTATGGATGGAAACCTAACGCCGTTAGGTTTTCCTCTCCTTCTCCCCTATTTTCTTTCTCTCTCTCCACCCATCATCCTCCATTGATGAACATGGAAGCTTTCTTTCTCCTCCCACCCACTCTAAAGCCCTAACCACCCAACCCCCACCACCTCTCCTTCCCCACCCCTGCAACGACCACTCACCACCACCCCGTCACCACCACCAACCCCTCCCCTTCCCCCGCCGATCCCCCTCCCCTTCCCCGCCGACCCCCTTCCCTTCCCCCGCCGACCTTCCGCCCTTCCCCGGCGGTCGGGAACCGACCCTCCCCTTCCTTCGCTCGCCACCCTCGCCATTGCTCGCACACCTCCTCTTCCCTCTCGCTCTTTCTCTCTCCTCCCCTCTCTTGCGCGTTGCCCGCGCTTTTTGTCAATACCGCCGGAGGCGTGGGGGGGAGGGGTGCACGACTGCAGGTGGGGAGGGGAGGAGGGTGCACGACAGCAGTTGGGGAGGGGAGGGGGTTCGCGACAAAGGGGGAAGGGGGAGGAGGTCACGGGGAAGGGGATGGGGGTCACGGGGATGGGGAGGGGTTGGTGGTGATGACGGTGGGTTGGTTCGCGATAGCGGGGGAAGGGGAGGGGTTCGGCGGGGAAGGGGAGGGGAGGGGTTGGTGGTGGTGACGGGGTGGTGGTGACGGGGGTTGTAGGGGTGGGGGAAGGGGAGGTGGTGGGGGTTGGGTGGTTAGGGATTTAGAGTGGGGTGGGAGGAGAGAGAAAGGTTCAATGTTCATCAATGGAGGATGATGGGTGGAGAGAGAGAAAGAAAATAGGGGAGAAGGAGAGGAAAACCTAACGGCGTTAGGTCTCCATCCATAGTAAGGGTATCTTGAGCCCAAACACAAACCTCAGGGGTATCTGAGGAATTCCCCAAATGTGGTGGGTATCTTGGGAATTACACCAAACCTCAGGGGTACCTGAGGAAATATCCCATAATCTTTCTCCACAAGATATAAATGCAAAATTAAACATTACATTATTTTTGGTATTTTATAATTTTCGCTAAATAACAACTATATAGTAAAATTATCCTAAGTATTTGGCATCATCAAAACATGGAATACAACAGGTCAGTTGCTCAAAGAGGTAAATGCTACTATTTTAACTTTGATTCCTAAAGTAGCATGCCCTAGTAATGTGAAAGATTTAGGCCTATCGCATGTTGTAATGTTATTTACAAATGCATTACAAAAATGTTATGTAATTGGGTAAAATTGGTGTGCCATTCCATGGATATAACGAGCTTTCTTAAGTCCATACAAAGCCTTGTCTAGTTTAAAAACATGGTTTGGAAAATCTGGATCTCAAATCCAGGTGGTTTTCCACATAGACATCTTCATTTAAGTATCCATTTAGGAAGGCACACTTGACGTTCATGTGATACAACCTAGAACACATGAAAGCAACAAAGGCAATTAAAATTCGAATAGTTTCTAACCTTGAAACAGGTGCAAAAGTTTCCTCATAATCAATACCTCCTCGTTGGTTGTATCCTTATACCACTAGACGACCTTTGTTCCATACTATGGTTCCATAGTCATCTAATTTGTTCCTAAACACCCATTTAAGTCCTATCACTTTGTGTTTTTTGGAATGTGGCTCTAAATACTATACCTTATTTCTTTCAAACTTATTTAGTTCATCTTGCATGCCCACTATTCAATCTGAGTTAATTAGAGCTTCTTCATATTCTTTGGTTCCATCGTTGATAGGAAAGCTTGGAATGTACAAAAGTTCCTTAACTGAGCTCTTGTTTGAGTTCCTTTGGATATGTCACTGAGGATCAACTCCACAGGGTGAGATTTATGATGTTTCCATGGCTTAGGTTGGAACTCTTTTGAATTGGAACTTTCATTTCTTGTATTTGTTCAAATTTTGATCTTCTTCTATTTGGGAACCTTAGGTAGGAACATTGTTCTGATGCGCTGTATCTGGTTCTTCTTCATTGGGAACTTGAGCTTGGTCAGTTGCCTTTTCTCTGATATTGGTTTCCTCATATTCTAGGTTCGTTGTGTCACTTGTGTATCTAGTTAGTCCAACCTCGAAATTTTCTTCCTATTCATTAGGAGCAACTTGGTCAATTTCATCAAATACAATGTGCACACTTTTTTCTACTCACATAGTTCTTTTATTGTAGATACGATAAGCTTTGCCATTGGTGGCATAACCTAAGAATACTGCTTCATCACTCCTAGCATCAAATTTTCCTAGGTTGTGTTTTCCAGTATTATAATGAACAAAGCATTTACATCCAAAAGTTCTCAAGTAATATTAGGGCGTTTGCCGAAAAATAACTCATAAGGTGTCTTGTTCATTAGAGGTCTGATCATGGCTCCATTAATGATGTAGCATGCCGTATTCACTGCTTCAGCCCAAAAATTCTTTGGTAGACCATTAACTAGCATTGTTCTTACCATGTCCTCCAGTGTACAGTTCTTCCTTTCTACCACACCATTTTGTTGTGGTGTTCTTAGAGCTGAAAAGTTGTGATCCAAACCTTGTTCCATGCATATTTCATCAAACTTGTCATTTTCAAATTATCTACCATGATCAGATCTTAGATGCAATAACTTATGTCCACTTAGATTTTGAGTCCTCTTAGCAAAGACTAGGAACTCATTGAAACTTCATCTTAGCTAGTGAGGAACAATACCTAAGTAAATCTCGAATAGTAATCTACAATAACAAGAACGTACCTTTTCTATTTCTACCTTGAATCCTCATTGGCCCACATAAATTCATGTATATGAGTTCCAATGGTTTGCTAGTGCCTATTATGGTTTTTGATTTAAAGAAGATCGGACCTGCTTATCTTTTACACATGCTTCACAAACTTGATCTAGTTGGAACTTTATCGAAGGTAGCCCTAAGACAAGTTCCTTGGATCTAAGTTTGTTAAGTAAAGAAAAACTAGCATGTCCTAAATGTTTGTGCCATAGTAGTGAATCATCCTCAATCACATTCAAACATGTTAGATTGTCTTTAGGAACCAGATCAAGATCTACTATATAAATGTTCCCTTTTCTTGTTCCTTCTAAAATAACATTCTCTGTGTCATTGTTGATGATTAAGCACTTATCTCTATTATATAAGCCAAGGGGGGAGCAATTGTGTCACCTTGTAATTTACTTAATTACCCCTCCACAACATAAATATTACATTCCAAAAACTAGACATTTAAACCCTTCTACATAGCAAAAACTTGCCAATTTCAATAAAATTCAATTGAAATTAATTAGCAACACAATCAATGCAAATTGCACAACTATCTTTGACTAGAATAATAAAATAAAAAACTTACCATAACAAAATAGGACACTGAAACAAAAAAATACACAGAAATAATGTTGAATTGAACAATACAAAAATCAAAGGTGCTTCTTTTTCAAAAAAACAATTTCATACATGATAAGTGCCTATTTATACATATTTTTACCCTCTAATATAATACTTTTAGCGTCGTCTATTGAGTTTTATGGGTTAAATATTATACTTTTAAGATATTTCGGTTTAATCACTTGATTATTTATTTTTAGTGTTTAAAAGATGAATTTGTGTCTATATTAATTATTTAGTGATAACCTATTTGAATAGAGTTCGAAAAGATGCACTAAATTCGAGTATTACTAATTCTTCAGGGCTTATATAGTATTTTGGTCATATCTCACTCATACAGAGTCAAAACGAGACGATTCAAGTGGCTATGGAAAGCTGAGATCGAAACCTACAACTTCTTAGAAGAAAGCAAGAGCTAATTCAGCTGTTTATTGGGTCGAAATTATGTTACACACCTGCAGCCCATAAAACTTAAGTGTATTTATAAGTTGAAACATAAATGGGGTAGGCCCACTTGCTTCCATCCACAACAACAAGAACTCACGCAGCAAAGCAAAGAAGAAAAAAAGGCCCAAGTATTCATTAAGTCAAAACCTATTGTTCTTAATTGGGGGGATACTAACCACACAACAGCAACAGTAGAGACAAGGCGAAATAAAAGGCAGCAATTGAGAAGTATAAAAGGGGAGTTCAAACACGCACGACTAGGGGGACGAAATAACAGAGCCGCACGAGAGTAGGAGGCAGCAGCGTTGGGAGGAGCACAACAAGAAGCCATAAGAAGAAGATGGGGTGAATGAAGACAGGATGGCGCAGCAATACAAAGGAAGATGTAGTCCGAAAATTCATCCACAACGAGTTTTCTCTACTCTTCTCTATCTCTTTTCTTTGTTTTTTATGCCTAATTTAGAGTAGTTTTACACTAATAGGAACATGTAATTGACTATTTGATATATGGGTTTATGAGATTACGTTTTTGTTTGTGTTATAAATGATTAGTTTCTTTTGGGTATTTATACAAGGTTTATTATCTGGCTTTTGATTCATGTTTATTGATTTAGTTTGATCACCTAAATAATTTCATGTTTCTACTGTTAGATTGATAGTAGTTTTAATTAGGTTGCAGCTTTCCGGTCTAATTATAATTGCTAGATTATTGTGTAACAACTGAATTCTATTAGTTGCAGCTTACTGGTTAATTTGGGTTCAGTTGATTGGTGTATCTAATGCTGTCAAGTTTGATAATTTGATACATACTTTCATGGTTGGATTAATTTAGCTTGATTAGGATTAAATTTTCGTGCTTTCACAGGATTTAACGAGTAAGAAAGATAAAACAAGTAATCTACTTGCTTTCGATGGGTTATATAGATGACCAATCTATCCTAGGCTAGTCGAATGAGTCAATGATTATACCCATTATCTATAGAAAGTTACATGTCTCCTATTAGCTTCTTTATTATATTATAAAACCGAATTTATTTCCTGCAATTTATATTTATAATTTTAGTTTAATAGTTTTAGGTATAGTTTTGATATTCGAAACCTCCCCATATTATATAATAGTCATATATATAATTAAATAATTAGTTTAAGATAATAACACAGTCTCTGTGGGTTCGACCCTTACTTTACCTATCTATTTGTTAGAGTTAGTGAATGATTTATAAATTTAATTTTGTTGCGGAAACGACACGCATCAAATTTTGACGCCGTTGCCGGGAATTGTTGTTTTATTATCTTAAAGCTAGTTATTTTTTTAATTAGTTTTTGTTGACTTTTTTTTTAATATACTTTGGTTAGTTTATTGAGATCATTTACTTGCTAGTTTATTTGCAAACAATAGCCTTTTGGGATGTCGGGAGAGGGTAAGAAAAATTTGAAACAATTATTATACCCTTCTTTAGGGGTGCAATCTTTAAGTATTGTCTTTCCTCCCTTAGAAAAATCATTTAAGTTTAATTCTTGTTTTATCTCCCTGCTCCCTAAATAATATGGCGGTGCAAGTGAGGACCCCCAAAGACATATACATGAGTTTTATGTTGCTTGTTCAACTTTGCATTTTGAGGGTATAGATGATGACCAAATTCGGCTTCGTGCTTTCCTCATTACTTACATGACTTGGCTAGAGATTGGCTTTACCATCTTCCACCTAGATCTATCACTTCTTGGGACGGTCTAGAGAGAGCTTTTATGAAAAAATACCAACCTCGGAGTAAAATTCGATCTATAAGAAAGTAAATTTATCATATTAAGCAAGACCAAACCGAGTCTCTATGTGAGTATTGGCAAAGGTTCAATAGACTATGTGTTTCTTGCCCCCAACATCAACTTAGTGAGAAATTCTTGATTGAATGTTTTTATGATGGGTTGTTGGATGATCAAAAGAATTTGATAGACATTGTTAGTTGTGGTACCTTAGAGAAGAAAACTCCTAGTGAAGCTAGAGAATTAATATCGACTCTGGCCCTTAACAATCAACATTATGAGATAAAGAATAATTGTGATGAAAAAGTGAAAAATCAGGTAAGAGAACAAACTGAACGAATTGCTGAATTTCAAGATGTAATCTCTAGTGTTAGTAACCAAGTTTATGGCATAGGTACTCAAGTGTCTAATATTGGTACCCAACACGAGGTTTTGAAAAATTTAGTTAAGCAATTAGCTCTCCAAATAAGGCAAGTTCACTCTCATGGGTCTAGAAGTCATGAACAAGATGAGAACCATCTCCACCATCTAGACGCCCAAATTGAACGCTTGTGTGCCACACTTAGAAACATAGGGAATAAATTATATGGACAAGTCTTAGAGAAACCTCCAACTTACTTCTTAGGTGAAACTAATGCCATGATTTTGAACAATGGTAAGGACTTTAGGTGTATAAGTGAGGTGGATAATAAATTTGAAGTTACCCATGAGAAGTCTGAAGAAACTGATAAGAGAATATGGGATGAGTTTAAAGATTCTGATGATGAGGATGATGAACAGTGGCTAGTGGATTATTACACTAAAGACTCTGAGATTTTACCTTATTCTTTTGAAAATAATATGGAAACAAAATTGGATGGACTTATAGCAAAACCATATGAACAATCTAAAGAAATTGAAGATGTCGGAAATAAGTTATATAACTTTAATGAGGTTGCATTGATGGAAATTGAGGATTTAGAGCAGCTATTAGGTATTGAGACCAAATCTAATTCTGGTTTCCTGATTAATGTTATGGGAGATACTTCACAAATTGAGCTTGATGGTTTAATTGAAATGCTTGAGAATGGCTCACCTTCACCACTTGAAATAGAAGAGGACACCACACTTTCTCCTATAGTTGAAGTCAATAATAACTATTATGAACAAGACTTTTCTTACGCTCTTGAATCGTCTATGCCATTATGTAAGTCACTAAGTTTATCTTTTGCACCTAATTATGAGTCTTATAAGCCTAAGTTTGAATTGGTAAACTTGTTGCATTTTTGTAACCAAACTAAATGGAAAGAGTCTTCATGTTCTAAAAACGAGTTGCACCTTCAATTTTGCTTTAATATGATAGTTTGGTTTGTAGGAAGGCTTTTACTACATTGTGTTTGGAGTGCACGAGAGATAGCTTTAGCTACTGTTGCTTATGGGGCAGCGGGTGTTTGATTGCGCATGCAATTTTTCAATGTCGAGCTAACGCCAATAACCAAAAGCGCTGCGTGGTAGGCAACCCAAGAATGATTCTCTAGTTTCTTTCTTTCTTATTTATTTACTGTTTTTATTTCATTTTTCTTGTTTTATTTTATTTGCAACCGTGTTCTATTTTCATCTATGTTTGAATTTACTCATCCTCTCTTATTTTGTGCTTCCATTAGTGGTTTTATAGCTCATTGCATTAAGTTTTGCTGGTATTGGACGCTGTAGATTACCAAGTTTGAAGACTCAGCTATCGGCCAAGCTCTGAACAATTAAAGTACACATATGAGTGTTGTTGATTAATTTCATGGGTCTGCACCAAAGTCCTGCATAATATGTAGTAGCTGAGAAAAGGTCTAAGAAAAACTACATTGCTGCAACTATCGAAGAACATAAACAAAACAAAAGACAATAAGAAAGCAACAAGATGAACGAGGGTGCCTGCTCTCATTTTCTTTCACTTCTCATTATTGAATAATGCGCACATAACCAACTAAGTTTCTTTTTCCTTTCTTACTCTTTATTCCATTGAGGACAATGCAACACATAAGTGTGGGGGGAATTTTGGAGTTATTTTGAGCTGAATGATGAAGTTGTGCTGGATTGATATTTGCTGGATTACAGGCGTTGTGATTGAAATAAAAAAATTATAGATTGTCACATTTTAGGGGAGGTGCTGCCGAAAATTTTCTTGAGCTTAATTTATGTATTTGCATCTGCATAGTAGTATTCATGTGCATTCATAAAAACAAAATAAAACAAAAATAAATAATGTGCTTTTGTTTGCATTAGTTTTAGGATTTGTTTGCATTATTTATGATTTCCACCTCTTTATTTCCTAAGGAATGGCTATTAGTAAGTTGATAAGAAACTCTAATCTAACTTGTTTTCAACAAAAAAGAAAGTTCTAACATAAAGATTTTGGGAATGCCTATGTGATTGGTAAGAGAATGGTCAAACTTAAGAGATTCATAATATAATTGGAAAAATTATCTTGCTTCTTTTAAATAAGTTAGCTAGATAGATAGACCAAAACCTGTGAGCTTCTGAGCCTATTAAACTGACACATCTGAACCAATCTTTATTTTTCTTTCTTGTGTGATAGTTCCTCAATGAAGTATGGCTCTTGAACTTGACTTGGTACTTTTTGAGACTTTTGTGACAAATGTTATGAAGAAATGATTTAGGCGTTTTTTCATATTTTTTTAGCCTCAGATATTTTTCTTTTATATAATATTTTCCTTTGTTTAGCCCTTTTGAGCCTTAAAATCCTTATTTCTTTATTAACCATACATTACAAACCTGCGGCTTCCTACATATTCTACCCAAGCCTGGCTAAGGGGAGTTATTAAGTTGAGTTTGTAGTGTAAGTTTTTGTTATGATGAAAAAAAAATATTGTGAAAAGTAAAGGGAAGAAAAACAAAACAAGAATTGTGACATTGAAAAAAACAATTTATTTGAGAAGAAGAATAGAAAAAAAAAAGTGTTTGAAAGTTATAGATTGGTAGAAATGCTATGAATATATTTGGAATTGTTGCAATTGCATTATTATTTATGAAGGAGTGGTGAATGATATAATTTTAAGAAGAAAAAAGTTGGAGTATGATGTTCAATATATAAATGGAGTTTGTTGTGACTAAAACATCTTAAGTCACGTAAAGCTCCCTTTAGTTTGGCTTCTTTTAACTCCACATTCCTAAATATTTTCCCTACCCTTTAATCTTAGCCACGTTACAACCCTTTACAAGCCCTTTTGATCTTTATGCATCTCGTCACTCTTAAAGTAGAGAATTGAAACGATAGTCAAGTTTAAAGAAAAATACTTCATTTAGAGTTGACTTGGTTACATGTTTGAGTGAATATTATTTAACCCTAAATACATGAGAGTAGAGTGTTAAAATTTATACCTGTGAGGGTCTATCTATTGAACCTGATGTATTCATAAATGTGACCTCGTGCTAGCTATCTTTGAGTTGCAAAGAAAATCATTTGTCCATGAAGTATTATGAGTTTTGATAGTATGACACTTTCAATGCCAAGAGTATAACATTCCTACTAACGTTTTCTCAATGTTTTTGTGACTAACTTAAAATGTTTTAGTTTCTTGTCTTATACTTGTCTAATTTAGTTATTTCTGATAGAGAAATTTGAGGTGGTGAATTAGATCTTGCATGTAGTTGGTAGTTTGCATTTAGTTTACTTTTAGTAGTATTTTGATCGAGGACGACCAAAAGCAAAGTGTGGGGGAATTTGATAAGTGCCTATTTATACATATTTTTACCCTCTAATATAATACTTTTAGCGTCGTCTATTGAGTTATATGGGTTAAATATTATACTTTCAAGATATTTCGGTTTAATCACTTGATAATTATTTTTAGTGTTTAAAAGATGAATTAGTGTCTATATTAATTATTTAGTGATAACCTATTTGAATAGAGTTTGGAAAGATGCACTAATTTCGAGTATTACTAATTCTACAGGGCTGATATAGTATTTTGGTCATATCTCACTCATACGGAGTCAAAACGAGACGATTAAAGTAGCTATGGAAAGCTGAGATCGAAACCTACAACTTCTTAGAAGAAAGCAAGAGCTAATTCAGCTATTTATTGGGTCGAAATTATGTTACACACCTGCAGCCTATATATCTTAAGTGTATTTATAAGTTGAAACATAAATGGGGTAGGCCCACTTGCTTCCAACCACAACAACAAGAACTCACGCAGCAAAGAAAAGAAGAAAAAAAGGCCCAAGTATTCATTAAGTCAAAACCTATTGTTCTTAATTAAGGGGATAGTAACCACACAACAGCAACAGTAGAGAAGAGGCGAAATAAAAGGCAGCAATTGAGAAGTATAAAAGGGGAGTTCTCACACGCACAACTGGGGGGACGAAATAACAGAGCCACACGAGAGTAGGAGGCAGCAGCGTTGGGAGGAGCACAACAGGAAGCCATAAGAAGAAAATGGGGTGAAGGAAGACAGGATGGCGCAGCAATATAGAGGAAGATGTAGTCCGAAAATTCATCCACAATGAGTTTTCTCCACTCTTCTCTATCTCTTTTCTTTGTTTTTTATGTCTAATTTAGAGTAGTTTTACACTAATAGGAACATGTAATTGACTATATAATATATGGATTTATGAGATTACGTTTTTGTTTGTGTTATAAACGATTAGTTTCTTTTGGGTATTTATACAAGGTTTATTATCTGGCTTTTGATTCATGTTTATTGATTTAATTTGATCACCTAAAATATTTCATGTTTCTACTGTTAGATTGATAGTAGTTTTAATTAGGTTACAACTTTCTGGTCTAATTATAATTGCTAGAATCTTGTGTAACAACTGAATTCTATTAGTTGCAGCTTACTGGTTAATTTGGGTTCAGTTGATTGGTGTATCTAATGCTGTCAAGTTTGATAATTTGATACATACTTTCATGGTTGGATTAATTTAGCCTGATTAGGATTAAATTTTCGTGCTTTCACAGAATTTAACGAATAAGAAAGATAAAACTAGTAATCTACTTGCTTTCAATAGGTTATATAGTTGACCAATGTATCATAGGCTAGTCGAATGAGTCAATGATTATACCCATTATCTATAGAAAGTTACATGTCTCCTATTAGCTTCTTTATTATATTATACAACCGAATTTATTTCCTGCAATTTATATTTATAATTTTAGTTTAATAGTTTTAGGTATAGTTTTGGTATTCGAAACTCCCCCATATTATATAGTAATAGTCATATATATAATTAAATAATTAGTTTAAGATAATAACACAGTCTCTGTGGGTTCGACCCTTACTTTCCCTATCTATTTGTTAGAGTTAGTGAATGATTTATAAATTTAATTTTGTTGCGGAAACGACACACATCAATACACAAACTCAAAAAACACACTCCGAATTGCTTGTAACATCTACACATTCTCAAATTCTGATTACGACACTTTGAATCAAGGTACGTACTTTGTTTACTTATCTTCTTACTCAATAGCACATGCTTCTCACTCTATATTTCCAAGAAAAAGAATGAGTTAGATGAGAAAATAATGGTACTCATAAATATTACAACTATGAATAGGACTGTTCTCTTCGGCATAAAACAACTGAACTAGACTGAAGTGAACTGAATTAAATTATTAAATTATAACTAAATAATAGTAATGATAATAAGTACTAAACTGAACTGAACTAAACTGAACTGAATTGAAAATAAGCTGGGGAGAACAGGCTTAGAAATGTTCAGTGAAAGCCATTAATAAAAAAATATACCAATGGAAATGCAAACAACCGATAGAGATAAGTAATCTCAGTAATAAATTTTTTTTAGTTGTAAAATTAAATTGTTAAAAAAATAGTATAAACAACAAATTTTGGAAAAAATGTAGAACTCGCTGATACCCATTGAATTATTTTTTTAAAAAACTACATAAAAATTAGAATTGTAAAATATAAATTAAAAAAGTCCTAGATCCCGTCAAGAAAATTCTTAGATAAATACAATCGAGTTTGAAAACTACAAGAAAAAAAGGAATCTACAAGGAAATTTTTTCAAGAATTTCTTTCAATAACATGAAAATTATAATTGTAAAATTTAAATATTAAAAAATTCGATTTTTCTTATAACATTAATAGAGGGAAAAGACTCATAAAATTATAATTCACAACAAACACAATTGTAAAATTGAATATGGATGCACTATAAAATAGGAAAACAAATTAAACAAAAAATTGTTGCAAAGATTACCCATAAAAAAAACACATGTAAATCATAGATCAAGAGTTTTTACGATTACCTTCCACTTTATCAAGTTTTCTTGATTACACAAGTATTTTAAATATAAAGCTTACATGAAGTTTCAACCATAATGTTTCTTCTTTCGTAGTGAGAAATTGTCATTGCCACACCAAAATTAAACAAACAAAACATTAAATAGAGATATTCTACAAACTAACCCAGAAAACCCAAGGATGAAAAAATAATCAAAAAAAAAAAAAGCTCCGCCATTTTCAATCCCAACTTTTGATTAATCCTCCATGGTCCCAACTATTGCTCATCGTTTACAAAAATGGTCCTAGCAGGTTAATGACCTGCCTGCTACAAAAGGTAAGACCACCTCCGCCATTGACCCTACCCTGCTAGCTACCCAAAACCACCCTGCTGCCAACACCCCCGTCCACCTTAAAAACCCGTCCCACTCCCACCATCAACCCCACCGAACCACCCCCCCCTTTTCCCACCCAAACCACAGGATCCCACTGCAGCCGATACACGCACATCCTCTCTTCCTTTCATGACTTCTTTCTCGCATCACCAAACACATACCCATATTACATACACCAAAAAAAATATAAACAAAAAATCCTTAAATTTTAGCAGCTTAAACAGCATATCAGAACCTGGTGAACGTAAAACTAATCAAATTCAGCAAAATCAACTTGAAAACTAAAATTTAAATTAAGATAATACATAAACAATTAGAATAATTGCAAGGCCATCAAAATTTCAGCACAATTACGGCGGATAAATTACAAAAATGAGGATATAAAGGGAGGAAAAATCTAAAGAGCAACAAGATGGAGCGAGGCTTTGAGAGGAAGAGAGATGCTGGGTTTGTTGATGATGATAGAGGGGAGAGGAGAGAGAAATTATAATGCCACTGATGAGTTGGGACATGATGAGACACCCTGATTCTGAAATTGTTGCTTTTGGTTTCAATGAGCTTGAAAATTGGGGGTTTTGGAAGCAGATATTGTTCATGGTTGGGTTGCTTATCAACATTCTTGAAGCTGCTGCTACTGCCATTGACATGTTGAGAGGAAAGGATGTTCCACTGATTATGCGTGTGAATATCAAGGGAGTGATCTGAGAAGCTTGATCCTTTAAATCACATACAACTTACTGTTTTGCAAATTCGCTGCTATTGTCCTATTGATGTAAATCTATTACATGGAGTTGAACTTTAGTTTAATCTAAACCTGGAAGCTCAATATGCAGCAGATATTTCACTCTTTATTGCGTAGTAATCATTTAAACATGTCCTGTAATATTTTTTTTCGGTCTCTTTTGTTGTCTCTCATTATCTGGTGTGAGAAGTAGTAGCAGGGGAGGGGGAAGAGGCGTTGGGAAGAGTAAGGGTGGTAGGGGAGGAAGGAGGGAGGAGAGAGAAAGAGGAAGAAGAAAAGAAAGGAGATGCTAAAACTAGTAAAATAAAATAAAAACAATTAACTGGTAAAACTGGTCACCAGTCTACCGGGACCATTTTTATAAACAATGGGCAATAGTTGGAACCGATGAGGATTAAACAAAAGTTGGGACTAAAAATGGCGGAACGCCCATAGTTGGAACTGTTCCTATCAATTTTTCCTAAAATCAAAGATTCCATAAATGAAGAAAACCTTGGAGTGAAAAACCAATAAAAACGTAAAAAAAATTGGTATCTACAGATTTGGGAGACAGTATAGTATTATTGTATTGGTCTTGTAAAGAAATTTAGCTAAAAATTAAAGAAAATTTCAATTTTTGGAATGTAGAAATAGTACAAAACTACGGTATTTGAAAGGGTATAAAAACTGGTCTCCACAACCTTGGCGATTACGTTTTTATATTTTAAGATCGAAACTATACAAGATAAAACCGAAAATCAGTGGCACAAAGCATAGCACAATATGCACGCATTGCCAAATAAATTACCTAGGACATTATTGAAGCCTTTTATTTGCTTATTTGAGAAGCACTTGTTTGAGGATAGAATATTTATATAATTTTCACATTATTATAGAAAGTATTGGGTTGAGTTTGAGAGTGTATTCAATTTAATTAGCCAACACTTAGAATTAAGGCCCTGTTCTTTTGAACTTATTTTGGCTGAACTGAACTTATTTTATTTTTGCTGAACTGAACTTATTTTGGCTGAACTGAACTTATTTTTGCTGAACTGAACTGTATTAACATAATATATCAATACTTATTAGGAAAAATTGACAAAAATAAGCCAACCTTTGGCCGGTCTTCCACAATTAAGTCAACTTTTTGAAAATCCAGAAATAAGCTAACTTTACCATCATTTAAGCCAAATTTAGGTTGGATAACCTGTAACATGTTTTACAGGTTAATATAATCTGATTTTTTTTCCTTTTTTTTCTTCTTAAATTCAATTTATCATTTATACTCTCTCTCCTCCCCTTTTCTCACTCCTCCACCTTTCTCACTCCTTTCAATCTCAACATTCCACGGCACCACCTACCACTGTCGCCGCCTATCGCCTACCGCTGCCGCTCCCCTTTCTCTCTCCTCTTTTTTTTTTTTCTTTTTGACGACCCCTGGGTTTGTGGGGTTCGGTTGTGGGGTTTGGGTTAGTGGGAGGTGTTGGGTTTGGTGGTGTTCGGTTGTGGGGGTGTTGGGTTTCTTGGGGTTCGGTTGTGGGGTTTGGGTTAGTGGGAGGTGTTGGGTTTGGTGGTGTTCGGTTGTGGGGGTGTTGGGTTTGGTGGGGTTCGATTTTGGGGTTGTGAGGAGTGTTGGTTTGGTGGGGTTCGGGTGTTGGGGGTGTTGGGTTTGGTGGGGTTCAATTGTGGGGATGTTGGGTTCGGTTGGGGGCTGTTGGGTTTGGTGGGGTTCGGTTGTGGGGGTGTTGGGTTTGGTGGAGTTCGGTTGTGGGGGTGTTGGGTTTGGTGGGGTTGTTCGGTTATGGGGTTTGGGTTAGTGGTGGCTCGGTTATGGGGGTTTTGGTGGTGACTAGGTGTGGTCTGGTGGGGTTGATTCGGTGGTGGTTGGGTGTGTGGGTAGGTTTTGAGTGGTGGGGGTGTTGGGGGTGTTGGGTTTGGTGGGATGGTTCGGTTATGGGCTTTGGGTTAGTGGTGGCTAGATTGTGGGGGTTTTGGGTGGTAGCTAGGTGTGGTATGCCGGTCTGGTGGGGTTGGTTTGGTGGTGGTTGGTTTTGTGGGTAGGTTTTGGGTGGTGGGGGTGTTGGGTTCGGTTGGGGAGTGTTGGGTTTGGTGTGGTGGTTCAGTTATGGGGTTTGGGTTAGGGTGTTTGTGGACTGGTGGTGGTGGGTGTGGTTCGGTGGTGGCTGGGTGAGGTCTGGCTGGGGGCATGATTAAATAATCATATTTAATTATAATTATTTATAATTAATCATAATCAGTTATAATTTATTATAATTAATCATAATTGTTATAATTAATCATAATTAACCTGTTGTAACCTGTGATAATGGGTAAAAAAACCACTAACCTAAATTTGGCTTAAATGATGGTAAGGTTGGCTTATTTCTGGATTTTCAAAAGATTGGCTTAATTGTGGAAGACCAGCCAAAGGTTGGCTTATTTTTGTTAATTTTTCCTACTTATTATTATAATAATCAATAAATATTAAAATAATATTATTAATACTTATTATTATTATTATTATTTTATAATAATAAATAATAAATAATAAATAATAATAAATAATAATAATAATAATAATAATAATAATAATAATAAAAAATAATAATTAATAATAAATAATAATTAATAATAATAAATAATAATGATAAATAATAAAAATAATAAATAATAAATAATAAATAATAAATAACAAATAATATATAATAAATAATAAATAATAAATAATAAATAATAAATAATAAATAATAAATAATAAATAATAAATAATAAATAATAAATAATAAATAATAAATAATAAATAATAAATAATAAATAATAAATAATAAATAATAATAATAATAATAATAATAATAATAATAAATAATAATAATAATAATAAATAATAATAATAATATTAATAATAATAAATAAATAATAATAATAAATAATAATAATAATAATAATAATAATAAATTATAAATTATAAATATTAAATAATAAATAATAAATAAAAAAATAAAAAAATAAAAAAATAAAAAAAAATAAAAAAAATACAAATTCATCGTTATTATAATTATAATATTAATAATAATAACAATATTAATAGTAATATTGAAAACAAAAATAATAATTACAACATTAGATAAGACTAAACTTATTTTTGCTTAATTGAACTTATTTTTGCTGAACTGAATTTATTTTTACTTATATTTTGCCGAACTGAACTTATTTTTACTTATTTATGCTGAAAATACATCCAAAAGAACAGGGTCTAAGTGTTGGGGAGCACTACTAGAGTTAGTAGTGTGGGCTTGTACCTTGAGTGAGGTATTAAGGAATTCGCTATTAGTAGATTTAATGAATGTAGATCTTATAGTATAGACTAAACCACGTTAAAACTCCCATGTCCCCCTTGTTGTTTATTATCTGCTTATGCAGTGTGTGACAACTCAATCTCGAAATCTCAATTTCAGTTGAAACACAATGCATGTCACAGTGCACAGTTTTGAAAAGTTCGATTTCTTGCAAGATTATTTTTAATCAATGGATCCCATCCATTTGTGATTAATATCTTATAATTTAACATATATGATCCTAGAACTTGGGATATTTTGATTCTAATGATTGATTTATTAGTTGTGACAGGTCCTAAAAGATATTTTTCTATTGTGAAAGATCCTAAAGGTGATTTACTATCAGCTTATATACTAGAGTTTACTCGAAAAAGCTTGATAGTATTTTGTTTTTATTGTCAAAAATCTAAAGATGGGACTGGTAAAAATCAATTAACAAATGACAGTTTTCGGATCAGGATCATATTGGCTTAAGACTTAGACAACATAAGACTAGCATAGAACATGTAAAAAGTATGACAATGTGGTATGATTTACTTTTAAGGTTACAAAAGAATCAAATAATTGATAAAATTGCGCAAAAAAAATTAAATTGAGAAATAAAATGAGCACCAGAAGAAAGTCTAGCAAAGAATTATTATAATTGTGAGACTTTTTGCTAGAATTTACCATTTCGTGGTACATATGAGAAATTATATCAAAATGGTAATGGTGATGTTTGCGAGATAATCACCGTAGAATTTGTGGTATTAGAAGTACTAAGTGAGTATTTAATAGATGTTTCATAATATTTAATAAAAGTGTCGGTTATACGGTGAAAAGTCAATTTCAATTAGGTTTAGTTTAAGTCATATCAAATTCTCGTTTTTGATAAGAAATTGGGTCTCAGTTAGGAGCTTTACCCAATCTCAAACTATATGCAATACTCAAAAGTCTATCAATGGCCTCTCGGTAAATTACATAATATTTATAAACTACCATACAACATTTAGAAATACATATACAATATTTATAATTCAATACATGAATTAAAGTACAAAATTAGAGTTTAAATATTCAACATTTGTAAACTCTAATACAGCATTTAAAATTCGTTAAATATATTTCAAATATCACCATAGGTATATACATTTTTAACTTACTACAGCTCGAGATTTAACTTAATACAACAATTAGGCTTCGTTTGTTTTCAAGGAAAATGTTTTCCAAGAAAACGATTTTCCCTATTTTCCGTTGTTGTGTTGGACAAAGGATTCAAAAAGGAAAATTAAGGTGTAAAGGAGTTTTCTATCCTTTTGTTAAAATTTTCTCCAAAATTTAAAGAAAAACTATTTTCCTCCGCTCTCTCATTTCCAACATATCCATTTTCCCCTTCTTAGCTTAATGGTTCTCCATCAAACCAAACAAAAGGAAAACTACTATTCATTTGTGTTTTCTACTTGCAAACATTTTCCATGAAAAACCATAATAAAAATGTTTTCCAACAAACCAAATGAAGCCATCTTCTCTTTGCTGATGATATTCTCCTCTTTGGAGAGGCTAATGTTAGGACTGCTGATGCAACGCTTAGCGCCCTGGAAAGTTTTCATGATCAATCTAGCCTAAAAATGAACACAAGAGCACTGTGCATTTCTCCAAAAACACTAACCTAGGATTAGCAACCTCATTGCTTCTAGGCTACATATTTGCCCTTATGCTGACTTAGGGACCTATTTAGGGTCCCCTCTCATTGACAAGAGGCCATCTAAAAAGCAGCTTACTCACATTGTGAAAAAAATCCAGGGCAAGCTTGCCAACTAGAAGGCTAACACCTGACCAAAGCCGGAAGAACCACCTTGATTTCTACCACCCTTAATGCTATTCCTGCTTACTCAATGAGTTGCATTAGCCTTCCCTTGTTTGTTACTAAGAGCATTGAGTCTACTTTAAGAAATTTCTACTAGGGTAATAAAGAGGGAAAATCAAAGATAGCCTGTACATCTTGGGATAAAGTTTGTGGCCCTAAGGATATGGGGAGGCTAGGATTAATGAAAAATGACTTATCAAATAGGATTGTTTTAGCTAATGTTTGTTGGAAAATGCACTCATCTGACAACTTGACTGCTTAGGTCATGTTCAACAAGTATTGTAAGAACAGAAAGACCCCTAAACCTTTTAAATCTGGATCTCACATTTGGCAAGACATGGGGAGAGGCTGGGACATATTCACTGAGTATTCTGGTTGGAGCATTGGCGGGGCAACTCTGTTTCTTTTTGGAACAATGTTTGGACCCCCATTGGGCAGCTTAGAAGGGCTGTGTATGGCCTTATTACCCAACAGAAAGAGAATAGGAAAATGAGTAGTGTACTTAGCTAGGGAAAATGGGATTTGTCTGATTTGTCTTTGGACCTTCCTCCTTATATCTACCAGTGGATTATGAGTTATAATCTGCCTTTCGACCACCAAAAGCAGGATGATACCCTGGTTTGTTGGGCGGCCAAAGGAATATTTTTTTACTCCAAGAGAATCCATAATGATGAGTGGCAATTGCTATCCTCCTCTGCTAACCATATATGAGTTTGAGTGGAACAGTATTTGGGGAGCCCCTGCCATCTAAAAATCCAACTCTTCCTGTGGGCTTGCATCTGGAACAGAATACCAACCAAAGCATCCCTCCATAGTAAAAGAGTCATTGAAAGCCCAAACTGTCCTTTTTGCCAAACCGTTGTTAAAACAAGAGATCATGTCCTTCGGGACTGCCCTAGAACTACTGAGGTCTGGAATAAATGTACCCTCCCTTATGACTTTTATAATCTAGATTTTAATAGTTGGATAGCCAAGAATGTAACATCCCAAATCATCATGAAAGATATGTTCAATACCTCCTGGGCTACCCTCTTCTCTTTCTTATGTTAGAGAATTTGGATTGGGAGAAACCAATGGGTTTTTAAAAATAAGGATCTAAAACTTGATCACTTATGGCACCAATCTATGTTTCTTGCTATGGAATATGCTTGCTCAAGACCTATCCTAACAGAAATTCCGAAATTCCCTCAACCTCTTGAAATCTGCCAAAATTACTCCTACACTATTGTTGTGGACGCCTCCATTTGCACAACTAACCTTCATGCAGGGGTAGGAGCTATCTGCAAGCATAAGTAAGGCCAATGGGTTGAAGGCATTTGTGGAAACATTCACTAGTGCATAATTGGCCTAAAGTATCACCCCAAAAGTGTTACTTAAAGGCCTAAAATTGTTGCTTTTAAGCAATAGGTAACACTTTTATAAGTGAAACATCTGTTCGTGCTACCTATTCTCTAAGGTAACACTTTCTAATGCTAATGTTTCACTTTTTCAAGTGTTACTCAAAATTTTCTAATGTAACACTTTTTTTAAGACTAATGTAGCATTTTTATAGTGCTACTCATAATTTTTCATGTAACGGTTTTTCATCCATAGTAGCATTTTCTATGTCATCTCTTGAATTATAGTATCACTTTATTAGATATTATGTATCATTTTAAGTCAGCATATGTAGCACTTTGTTAGGTATTAGGAAACACTTCTTATTAGCTAGCTTTATAGTAACACTTCTATTTCAGATTCCTTACAGTAACATTTTTAAATTTATCGGCACATATACAATGATAAAAATACTAAAACTTACAAACATGATAAATAAAGAGGAAATAAAATGATATTATATATATAAATTATTACAAGTACTCAATGGTCATTGTAAAGAATGAGCCAAAAAGTAGTATTCATCAATTAAAAACATACTATTACTTTCAAAATATAAATAGTTGATATGAAAATCCAGTCATATAATATACTATTACACTCTTTGGGCTCTAACTTCTTCAGTGCTTCAACAAGTCTTTCTTCTTTCTTGCGAGTCTGCACGACAGCTAGATTCGTTTCCAAGTTAGAGACCCATAGTCTTTAAAGCATATGCATATTTTACTTTAAATTTGTATAGCATCACATAAATGCTGAAAAAAGTGAGGATGAGTGAAAGCATAAATTGTATATATGGAAAACTGTGCTTGACAATTGCTTGAATGCTACTCAATTTGTATCCAGTACATTTGGCCACTTATTGTGTTTACAGGCCACAATGAACTTATTCATACTGTCTACATGCATCATTAATAAGTGATAGGCAATACACACATCAACGTGAAGGACCTTCTAAAGACACAGACTATATAAGTGAGCACTATGCAAGCTTACAAAGGAAAGTGAAGAATATTAAGTCACAAACAGCAGAAGCAAGAGCCATGAACGAGTAAAAGGAACCACGAGTTGCAATACCCGTTCCTAAAAATTAGATGTTTCCATTTGAGTCATATACTCAAAATATTGCTTTTGCCATATGTAGTAAGTACTCAAAATTATATACAATGGACAGTTTCCATTCAAAAGGCATCAATATTTTAGCATGTTTCTCCTTATCATTAGATTGGAATAAAGTGATCTGACACTTTTTTTTTGGCAATTGAAGAGAATTATATTACCAAAAGAAAGGTGATTACAAAAGCTAATCACTCTAGCTAGCTTAGCCACCCTAAAGATCTTACACTTACAGACACACCGAGAAGCATCAACTTATATCGTATAACAATAACAAGAAAAGTGAGCATGAAAACCAATAACTGAAACATATTTTTTGCATCAATCTATTTAGCTGTTAAGCTGAAATGTTATTAAAGAAACTTACTTCACAACTTTTAGGATTATTTGCATTAAAGTGAATTAGACTCTTAATATTACATTCAATTTTATAAAGCTAAACAATCAAAATTTATTTGAACTATGTAGCTTATGAAAGCCTATATATGGGCATTGCTGGTACCCTCCACATGGATATCAAAGCCAATTCTCTGAAAGAGTATGTTACTCAAGATAGAAACATTTTCTCAGCAAGCCAGTTGATAGGGTATAGAAGATCACAATCAAAAATTCATTGACCTAAATATTCGTATCGAAAGCTGATGCAGAATACAGGAAGTTGTCCTTTAATGGAGAAAAGAGAGGAAACTTCGAGAATTCAACATTCAACCATTTGTGAGTTATAGAGAAATTGAGAGAGAATAGAGAGATTAAGAGAGAGAAGTGTTTCAAGAAATGGGTTATTATTATTCATAAGCTCAATTATAGCTGCAGTACATTATTTATAGAGAAATTCTCTAACAGAATTGTAACAGAATGCTAACAACTATCTGAACTAACTTTCCCGTCCAAAAATGGGTTTAAGTTGTTAACTCTATAATTGTTCTAATTTCAACCTATATCATACCTCCTCCCTTTGTAAAAGACTTGACCTCAAGTCTACAGAGGAAAATCAGGAAATTGGGCTTCAAAAGCTGTAGCAAAAACCCAAGTAGCTTCAGTAATCGGTTGATTAACCCAGTGCACCAAATATTGTACCTCAGCTACATTGTGCCTCTTAACAACTCTTTTATCCAATATAGCTAAAGGTTGGAGGACAGCATCAGCAGGTATACCATGTAACCAGGAAGGAATATGAGGAGAGGCAGGTAAAACACCCTGAAAAGGTTTCAATTGCGAAACATGGAAGACATTGTGGATCTTCACTGATGGAGGAAAAGTAAGCTTATAAGCAACTATGCCCACAATATCTGCTACTCTGAAGGGACCAAAGTATTTGTGAGCTAGCTTCTGATTCAGTCTAACTTGTACAGAAGATTGTCTGTAAGGCTGAAGCTTTAGCCACACCCAATCACCAATTTTAAATGATCTTTCAGACCTCTTTTTATCAGCCAACATCTTCATTCTATGTTGAGCCTTAGCTAGATGAGCTTTTAAATTGGAGATCATAGTATTTCTTCTCTGCATGGTTCTGTCCACAGCATCATTGACAGATTCTCCAGGTAAATATGGAAGATATACAGGGGCAGGTTGATTATAAACAACCTCATAGGGAGTCATCTGAGTAGCAGTATGGTAAGTGGTATTATACCACCATTCTGCGAGAGAAAGCCACATAGACCAGTCCTTAGGATGCTCTCCACACATGCACCGCAAATAAGCTTCTAAACATCTATTTAATACTTCAGTCTGGCCATCAGTTTGGGGATGGTAGGCTGATGAAAGAAGCAGCTGAGTACCTTGTAAAGTAAACAAAGCCTGCCAAAATTGGCTAAGAAAAAGAGCATCCCTGTCACTGACAATAGTTTTAGGCCAACCATGGAGCTTAAAAACCCCATCTAAATACACTTGGGCAACCTCTCTTGCAGAATAAGGATGATGTAAAGCAAAGAAATGAGCATATTTGCTTAACCTGTCAACCACAACAAAAATGACTTCTTTGCCCTGAGACTTAGGAAGTCCAGTAATGAAATCCATAGAGACCTCAGACCACACTTCATGAGGAATAGGAAGAGGTTGAAGAAGGCCAGGGTAAGCTGAAGGATCATATTTACTTGCTTGGCAAACCACACAATGCCTAATAAAGGAACTAACATCCTTGTGAAGCCCTTTCCAAGAGAAAAATGTTTTTAGCCTTCTGGTAGTAGCATCTCTACCCGAATGACCCCCTTCAGGTGAAGAATGCATCCAAGTTATCAATTCTAATTTAAGTTGAGGACTAGGACCCACCATAATTTTGCCATGTTTCCTGATCAAGCCCTCCTGTAGAGTATACTTAGCTGCTACTTGCTCATTTTCTTGCAAAGCATGGAATAATGCCAACAGATCAGGATCCAGTTGATATGTATCAATGATCAAGGAAGGCAAATTAGACTGAATAGTAGTTAAGGCTAAACACAGAATTTCAGAACCAGGGACCCTAGACAAAGCATCAGCCACCAAGTTGTCTTTGCCTGACTTATAGAATATCTCATAATCAAAACCCATTAATTTTGACAGCCAAAATTGTTGAAATGGAGTACTGATTTTCTGTTGCAACAACCATTTAAGGCTCTTCTGATCAGTATGAATGATGAACTTTTGCCCAATGAGGTATTGTTCCCACTTCTGTACAGCAAACACTATAGCAAGCAATTCTTTTTCATATACAGAAAGCTTCTGCCATTTAGGACCCAAGGCTCTGCTGATGAATGCTAAAGGATGATTATCCTGCATAAGAACAGCTCCAATCCCTTCATTAGAAGCATCTGTTTCAAGGATGAAAGTCTTTGAAAAGTCAGGAACACCTAAAACAGGTGCTGTAATGAGAGCTTCTTTCAAAGCTTCAAAAGCTGACTGAGCTGATTCAGACCACACAAACTCCCCTTTTTTAAGCAATTGAGGCATAGGCCTGCTGATGAGTGCATAATTCCTCACAAATTTCCTATAGTACCCAGATAAACCAAGAAAACTCCTGAGCTCCTTCACTGAAGTAGGAACTGGCCAAGCTTTGACTGCTGCAATCTTAGATGGATCAGTAGCTACCCCTTGAGCTGAGATAAAATGACCCAAATACTCAACCCTGGAGGTGGCAAAAGCACATTTGCTAGCCTTGGCAAACATGTGATGCTTTTGCATGAGCTGAAAGACAGCTTCCAAGTGATGCCAATGGGCTGACAAACTAGGACTGTACACTAGTATGTCATCAAAGAATACTAAAACACACTTCCTTAGAAGTGGCTTAAACACACAATTCATCCAAGATTGGAAAGAAGCAGGGGCATTGGTCAAACCAAAAGGCATGACCAAAAATTCATAATGGCCTGAGTGAGTTTTAAAGGCTGTTTTATGTACATCATCAACATTCATTCTCAATTGATGGTATCCTGATCTCAGGTCTAATTTACTGAATACCACAGCTCCTGCCAGTTCATCTATAAGCTCCTCAACCACAGGTATAGGAAATTTATCCTTCACAGTTCTCCTATTAAGCTCTCTGTAATCCACACATAACCTCCAAGTCCCATCTTTCTTGCCTACCAACACCACAGGACTGGCAAATGGACTAGAACTGTCCTGAATAATTCCCTGAGTCAGCATCTCCTGCACTACATTTTCTATGATATCTTTTTGTTTGAGGGGGTATCTATAAGGTCTTATGTTCACTGGTTGGGATCCTGGTATCAGGGGAATTTTATGATTAAACAAAGGCCTACTGGGAGGTAAAGTTGTGGGAGATTCAAAGAGAGGTTTATATTTGTCTAGGAGAGCAAGCAATTCAGGTGCAGTGGATGATTCAGTAGTATGAGAGAGGCAAGCAGGGGTGCAACAGAATGTATCATCAGATGTACTAGCTACTTGTAAAAGACACAGTTGAACTGTAGTAGCATTTGAGTTAACCAGCTTCTGAACAGTAGAGCCCTTGACTGTAGTAATCTTGTTGGAAGAGATACCCCTTAAAACATGATGAGTACCATTAAAGGTAAACTCCATCCTGAGGTTCTGAAAATTCCATTGTACTGTACCCAAGGATTGTAACCACTGCACTCCAAGAACCATATCACACCCCCCAAGAGGTATAAGCATGGCATCTGTGACAAACATAGTATTCTGAAGTCTCCATTGAAACCCCGTACACAAAGATTGACAAGAGAGGGTGTTGCCATCAACCACTGACACAGATTGTAAGGGCATAGCAGTAACTTGACAGCCTAGCTTCATAGCCAAGGAAACATCTAAGAAATTGTGAGTGCTGCCCGTGTTTATAAGTATATGGATAGCCTTTTTACCCACATATCCAGTTACTCTCATAGTATTGTAACTAACATCACCAAATAGAGCACTTATAGAAATATAAGGCTCTTTTTGGAACATCTCTAGGGTCTCCTCTAAACCCTCTACACCAAATTCTTCATTATCTAAACCAGGTATCTCTATGGCAAACAGTTGAGTTTGCTGAAGTTGGCATTTGTGACCTCTCTCATATGGTGCATCACAAAAGTAACACAAACCCTTAGCTTGCTTATCTGCTCTTTCAGCTGCTGTAAGGTATCTGGTAGGTCTGTAGGGTCTGGTAGGTTGTTGTGAGTATTGAGATTGAGTAGATAAGGAAGGGGTTGGAAGCAGAGGCTTGGTAGTAGATGGTAGGAAAAGGGGTTTGTGGTTTGACAAAGGTTTTGGCTGGAATTTTGTGGTGGAAGAAGTGGCTTGAATGTTAGCATTTTGCAGTCTTGCATACTCCACTGCTGCAACAAGAGTAGAAGGCTTAAAAGCTCTAACAAAATGCTTCAAATTAGGTTTCAATCCACCTATGAAACTATCTAAGAAATATTGTTCAGGTAGCAAAGGATTTCTTTGCAACATTAATCCCTTCAGATTTTCGAAGGCATCTAAGTATTCATCAATGGTGCCAATTTGAACCAATTTATTGAATTCCTCCACAACATTACTACCAATTTCTTCCTTGAACCTAGAACACAAATCAACTACAAAATCTTCCCAATCCACCTGTCTCCTTACTGCTATATAACTGTTAAACCATGACTCAGCCTTACCAACCAAGTATAGACTAGCAAGATCTACCTTCTGGTTGTCTAGAATTTTGCATAGTGTAAAATATTTCATGCATTTTTTAACCCAAATTCGAGGATTAGATCCATCAAATACAGGAAATTCAATTTTAGGCACAAATCCTAGAGTTTTACCTCCATGATTGAAGGAATCATTTGATCCTTCACGTTCACCTCCTTCGCTTGTCTGTTTTTCTTTTTCTTTTAAGAGCTGAAGCATCTCCTCCAATTGAGTAGATTGCGTTGCCATTCGTTGCTCCAATTCCAGCAATCGAGACTCCATTAATGACTTCAATTGAGCTACTGTAAGAACTTTTCGTTTCGCCAGATTACCTCAATCAGTGAGACTGGGAAAAAACCGAGCTAAAACTGGATAAATTGGTTGAGTTCAGGAGCGAGAATGCTCTGATACCAATGATGCAGAATACAGGAAGTTGTCCTTTAATGGAGAAAAGAGAGGAAACTTCGAGAATTCAACATTCAACCATTTGTGAGTTATAGAGAAATTGAGAGAGAATAGAGAGATTAAGAGAGAGAAGTGTTTCAAGAAATGGGTTATTATCATTCATAAGCTCAATTATAGCTGCAGTACATTATTTATAGAGAAATTCTCTAACAGAATTGTAACAGAATGCTAACAACTATCTGAACTAACTTTCCCGCCCAAAAATGGGTTTAAGTTGTTAACTCTATAATTGTTCTAATTTCAACCTATATCAAAAGCAATGAAAAAGCAACAAATCCAGCTTATTAAATTATAAACACTTAGCAACTTCTTTTTATAACCTCAATAGCAATAAACTAACGGCAAATTCTTCTTTATAATCACAAATCCAGAAACTAACTTTATAAATTCTTCTTAACACAAATTTCTCTATATATTAGATTAATTCCTTTCCCCAAAACAGGAACTAAAACTGGTTCTTTTAACTCATTAATTTCATCCATGACCCATTACTAACGGCAAGACTCATTAATCAATAACGACCAATAATAAGTCAATACATCACAAATAGTAATCAAAGTCCATTATAAGCAAAACTCTAAGTGACCTCAACTAGATTATTGACCATGAGGTGACTAGTTAACAAATTGATTTGACAAAATATTTCCTTTATAATATTACTTACTGCAACTTGAAAAATTCAATTCTTTATTTCAAAATTAGTAAATAATGCAGAGCTTCATGTTGTGCTACCAGATTCTGATCTCTCTCCCTCCTCCTAAATAAAGGCAAGTATTACATTTAACCCTTGGGCTCTTTTCAACATTAATTAGCATCAAATCATGATTGAAGCTTGTTATTGAATCATATCTTCTCATTGCTCTACACTAATTAAGAATGCAATACCTAATCTCAGCACTAGAAATGAAAAATCCTAATTTCAGTAGGTAAACCCTAATTTTGCACAAGTAAACTGAAGAACAATATTAAAAATCTAACCTTCCATCTGTATCTAAACCCTAATTCAGATTCAGTGGTCATACCTTTGTAAAATAATGGCTTTCAAGCCACCATACAACCACGACAATAGTAGTGGTCGCTCAATAAAAACGAAAGGAGGAGGAGAAGAGTGAGAAAGAGGAGATAACAGCAACGGCGGCGCGAGAAGAGAGAAGAGCGAGGCTCCGGTGAAAAAGCCAGATGGCAGCCGAGGTCGTGGAGAGAGAGGCAGCCAGGCAGGGGTGTGGGTGAAAGTCTGAGAGAGAGAGAGAGAGAGAGAGAGAGAGGGGCGTGGTGTAAGAGTGTGAGTGAGAGCTGAGAAGGATAGAGAGAGAGAGAGAGAGAGAGGGGCGGGCTCAGCTAGGGTGTGAGGGAGGGAATTGAGCGAGGGAACTTAAGGGGAAAATAGAACCTCAAGGGCTCCGATTATTTGCTTAACCGGAGCCAAGAAGATTAAGGGCTTCGTTTTGAAGATAACTAGAGCCCTTATTAAGTAGCTGATAAGTCTCTATTTTATACATGATTTTCGCCCATTATATTACTTTTTGGTATAAGTTATGAGACTTATAATATGTGTTTCTTCTCATATTTTAACGTTTTAAGACTTAAGTTACTTATGTTATAAAGTTGATTTAAAATATGAAAAATGCGCTCAATAAATTACTTGCTTGATTCTAGTACTACTTATACATGCTAATTTGGAGAGAGGACGAGAGCCGTAGTAGGATGCGAGACTGGAGACACCAGAAGAAGAAAGCGGCTGTCGTCGGATTCATCTATATGGAGTTTTCTATCTCTACTCTTGATTTATGCTATTAGATACTAGTTTTATTATGTCAATTATGAGATTTTCGTTTTAATTAGTTGTTTAATTTCAGATTCAATGACTAGCTAAATTCCTTTGTTCTAGGACTAGATGTAGTCTTCTGTCAATGATTTGAACTAAGTTGTTTGGATTGATTTATTTTTATTGTAATTTGATAATCTTGGTTTGTTTTCATATAATTGATTTGGCCAGTTGATTATATGTTTAAGATATTGGATTATTAGCGGAAGTGAAATTTCAATATTAGTTCGTGGGATTATTAAACGTCAAGTAGTATAATTTTAGGAATAGTTATACACTTGGGGTGGTCTTTTATATGAATTTCTTGTTCGTAATGGATTTATACTAATTGTTATTACCACGGAAGTAGGCGTAAGATTAGTTTAAATACATGTTTTCTACCTTGGAATAGGAGATGATATATCATAGGAAGTTCGATCATTGCAATACAATAGTATTTAATCCGACAACTAGTTTAATTTCATTGTAGAAGGTAATTGGTGAAATCTAAGTCCTAGAACTATTTCTCATATTTGATTCTTACCTATTGTCCGACGTTTTTAGAGTTAGAATTAGCATAGTTCTTATATTATTAATCTAGTTTATCACCACCATTCACTATTTCCGGATCGTCTAGATAATATTAGAACCTCTGAATTTGGTAGTTGATTATACCTCCTTGTGGGAAACGATACCTTGCTCACCTATACTATTATACTTGACCCGTACACTTGCGGAAATTGTAGGTATATTTTAGGCCGACCAAGTTTTTGGCGCCGTTGCCGGGGAGGCAATAGTTCAATATCATACTAGAGGGATTTTAATATTAGTTTAGACTTTATTTTCTTGTTAGCACTTGTTTTATTTTTCTTTATAATTTTTTCCCCTTTCATAAACGTTTTGTTAGTGATATCTTTGTGTTCTTGATTTAGTAGTAATAGAATTTTTTAATAATTAGTGTCTTTTCCTAATCACTTGTAGTTGTGTTTCTTAATTATTTACCGTAGAAGTTGCTGCACTTTTAGTGATTATCTTTTTGCTTCACAGAATTATAAAGTTAAGTTCAAACTTTCTGATATTTATTAGTGTATGCCACGTACTAATCGTTCTTTTGTTTCATTTGATCCAGAGATTGAAAGAACCTTAGTTTTAAAAGGCGTAAGGTGCACCGAGGCGCAAGGCGCGAGACGGAGAGAGGCGCACGCATCTTGTAGGCAAGGCGCACCTTTGGTGCCAAAAACTTAAATAATTAATAATAAAATATTTTTATACTAAAAAAACACAATAATTAAAATATACATAGGCTACTGTAATTTTTTTTACAAAAAGCTGCTGTAAAATTTATGAGTGTTTATTTACAATATAACAATGTAGTTGAGGGGTTGGTATTTAAAAAAAAATTAAAAACTAGCCATAGGTAAGAAGAACATAAGCAACAAATTAACTTATTAAGGAAAGGAGAAGTAAAGAGGGAAAAAAAGGAGGAGAGAAAAAGAATAAAAAAAATAGAGTAAAAGAAAAGAAAAAAAAGTAAAAGGTATATCACGTGACTTGGTCACTTGACCATGTAATAGGCTGGTATATTTAAAAAACAATTAAAAACAACAGTCCTATTACAGACCAGAAGGCCAGAAGCCTCGAAAGCTCCACAAAGAAAAGAAGAATGAGAAAAGCAAAGAAAGAGAAGAAGATCGGAGAAACAGAAGGAAGCTCGCCGGAAAAGTTCAAAGGAAAAAAAGATCGAAGAGATAAATAGAAGAAGAGAAGACCGAAGAAGAGAAGATCAAAGAAGAGAGAAAGACTAACCTGAATTTTCACCGGAGATAAGATGCCGGACTTCCGAGGGTGCTCGCCGGCGTCCTCTTTTCACTTCCGGCTAGTTGGTGACAATCAATTGATTTTAGTTTATGAATTTGGGTTCTTCCCCAAAAATTGTGGTTTTTAATTAGGGTTCGATTTTGATGAAATATCATGCAATTCACAAAGGGCTTTTGCTCGAAACTAAAAAATCAAAGCCAAGGTAAGTTAAAACTTGAAGAATTTTTGGTTTTTTCCAACTTTTAAACCCAGATCTACTCTTTACCCCCTTCTGCTGCACCGCTCTACCGAAAGCGGCCGCCTTACGCCTCTGCGGAGGCGGTTCAAGGTGCGCGCCTCCTAGCGGCTGTCGTGGTTCGCCTTGCCCCACTCTTGGGATGCGTTTTGGCCGTCGCTTGGGTCCGCCTGTCGCTTAGGCGCGCCTTGGGCACGCTTTTTAAAACTAAGGAAAGAACAACTCGTGCACTAAGGAAACAAAAGAGGTTGGAGCAAATACAAAAGCTGCCCGACTTTGATTTGGAGTACATCTTTTCTGAAGAATCTGACAGTAAACACTACAAAAATTAGAGCATTATAGAAACAAATTATGGCAACGAATTTTTGAATTGTTGATAGATAGCAACATATATTATTTTTTTGTTGCCTATTATAAAGTGACATTTTTTACTCTGGTTTTTCAACAAATAAAAGCAACATATTTTTGATTTGTTGCTATTGGAAACTAGTTGTTTTACTATTTGTTGCTAGGTAGCATCATATTTTCGATGTGTTGCCATTTAACAACAAACTACGACAACAAATATTTGGCTTGTTGTCATTAGAAACAATTAATTTTACTATTTGTTGCTACGTGTCATCATATTTGTGATTTGTTGCTATTTAGCAACAAATTACGACAACCAACTTTGGTTATGTTGACATTAGAAACAATTAATTTTACTAATTATTACTAGATGACATCATATTTCCAATTTGTTGCCATATAGCAACAAATTACGACAACCAATATTTCATTCGTTGACATTAGAAACAATTAATTTTACGGTTTTTTCACCATATACCCCTGACAATTTTTTTTTGCACCGTATACCCTCGCAAGTTTCCAAATTCACCATATACCCCTCACGTTTCAAAAAATACATCGACATGCCCTTATGACTAACGGTGTTAGACTTCCGTTAGTCATTAGGCCCTAATTTTACCCTAACCCTAATTAACTAACCTAAATATACCCCTAATCCTAACCCTAACCCTAACCCTAACCCTAATACCCTAACCCTAACACCTAACACCCCCACCCCACCCCCCACCACCCCCTTACCCCCAGCCTACCCCAACCCCCACTACACCACCACCACCCCCCGCACCCCTCCCCTTCCCCGGCCGCCGCAACCCCCCTCCCCCGCCCGCATCGCACCGGCGCATCACAAGCCCATCTCCATCCCCCTTCCCCTTCCCCCTTCCCCCTTCCCCCGCAACCCGTAACCCCTCCCCCGCAACCCGTAACCCCCTTTCCACCACCGATTCTTCGCATCCCCCATTACACCACCACCACCCCCCGCCCTCCCCCTTCCCCGGCCGCCGTAACCCCCCTCCCCCGCCCGCATCGCACCGGCGCACCACCAGCCCCCCTCCCCCCCCTTCCCCCTTCCCCACAACCCGTAACCCCCTTCCCTCGCAACCCGTAACCCCCTCTCCACCACCGATTCTTCGCAGCCCCCACTAGCCCCCTTGCCCCCCTCCCCTTCCCCTGGCCGCCGCAAACCCCCTCCCCGCCCGCATCACACCGGCGCACCACCATCGCTCCACTTTGAATTTCGAAATTAAACCCATATTTTCGAAACACCCCCTCCCCACCACCGATTCTTCACACAAACAAAACAAAACCAGATTTTCGAATTTTGTTTAGGGTTCGGGGAAGGGACGGGGGGTTCAGCCGGGGAAGGGGATGGGGGTTAGCGACGGCAACTGGGGAGAGAAGGTGGGGTTCGCGCGGGGAGGGGAGGGGAGTGGGGTTCGCGGGGAAGGGGGAGTGGGGTTCGCGTCGGCAGTTGGGGAGGAGAAGGGAGGGGGTCAGCAGGGAAGAGGAGGGGGTCAGCGGGGGAAGGGGAGGGGTGTTGGTGGTGAGGGGGGTGATGTGGCAGTAGGGGTAAGGGGTGGGAGAGGGGTGGTTAGGGTTAGGGTTAGGTTTAGTGTATTAGATTAGGGTTAAGGTTAGGATTAGGTTTAGATTTAGGTTAGTTAATTAGGGTTAGGGTAGGATTAGGGCCTAATGACTAACGGAAGTCTAACACCGTTAGTCATAAGGGCATGTCGATGTATTTTTTGAAACGTGAGGGGTATATGGTGAATTCGGAAACTTGCGAGGGTATACGGTGCAAAAAAAAATTGTCAGGGGTATATGGTGAAAAAACCGTTAATTTTATGATTCGTTGATAGATGACATCATATTTTTAATTTGTTGCCATTTAGAAACAAATATGGAAATAGATATTTGATTTGTTGTCGTTGGAAACAATATATTTTATTACTTGTTACTGAAGTAACATCATATTTTTCCTCAAAATGTGTCCCACATCGATGAAAGATTAGCCAAACTACCACCTTATATGTTAAGATGTTTCATACACTATTATCAATTTGTATCATTAAGCAAATATCATTCAGAATTGTAAGTGGACTGACTCTCATTCTCTTTATTGGTTTGCATAAACGTGTTTATCAAATTATCAAACAATTACCAAAAAACATGAAGTTATTCTACGTCGTATGAATAGTGCTTTAGTCAAAGTGTAACTCTGTAACAATAAAAAGTTTTTTTCTATTTTTAGCAACCAATGTCAATAATTTGTTGCTAATTTCTAGCATCAAAATATTAATAATTTGTTGCGATATTAGCAACAATCATTTATAACTCGTCACTAGAGTTGGCAACAAATGCACTACATATAGCAACCAACATGGCAACAATATTTTCATGGATGCGATGTGGCAACGAAAATGTTTCAGTTTTTGTAGCGAAGATCATATGGCAACAAGCCTTTTAGCAACAACTATTTTTTGTTTCCAATTTGTTGCTAACTCGAGTTAGCAACAAATTTCTGATGAATAGCAACAATTTTTTACTGTTGCTAAATTGATTTATTTTTGTAGTGAAACCAGTAGCGATGGGGGATGACAACAATGAAAAGCCTCTACGTGACTATGCAATGCCGAATGCTAGTGGAGCCCCTTCAAGTATTGTAAGGCCTACTAATTTCTGCTAATAATTTTGAGCTTCGCCCTGCTTTAATTCAAATAATTCAACAAGATCAATTTAGTGGCCTAGATAATGAAGACCCATGAACATATAATCACTTTTCTTAAAAAATGCGACACTGTTAAGTTAAATGGAGTGACTGACGATGTTATTCGACTTGGTTTGTTTCCGTTTTCACTTAAAGATAAAGCTAAAATGTGGTTAAAATCCAATCCACCTATTTCATTTACAACATGGGCTACATTATCTCAAGCTTTTCTTAGTAAATATTTTCCTCCGGAAAAAACTGCTAAGTTTAAAAACGATATAACTAGTTTTGCTCAATATGATGGAGAGTCTTTATATGAAGCATGGGAAAGGTTTAAAGATTTACAACGTAAATGCCCTCATCATGGTGTTCCTGATTGGTTGCTAGTACAAACTTTTTATAACGGTCTTAATGAATCTGTTAGAATAACTATAGATGTGGCCGCCGGAGGTGCAATAATGGGTAAAACTACTGAAGTAGCTAATAGGTTACTTGAAGAAATGGCTTCTAATAATTATCATTGCTCTAATAATAGGGGTATACCAAAGAATACTGCTGGTATGTATGAAGTAGAAGGAATTAACATGTTAAATGCAAAAGTTGACAACTTAGTTAATTTGTTTACTAAAATGAGTAATGTCAATTTTGTATCTACTACTATGCCATGTAATTTGTGTGGGAGTGCTCATTTAACTGCTGAATGTGCTAATGTGGAGCAAGCTTAATATGTTTCTAATTTTAATAGGCACCCACAAAATGATCCCTACTCTAATACTTATAATCCAGGCTGGAGAAACCATCCTAATTTCTCTTCGAGAGACCAAGATCACCAAAATGCCAATTTTAGACCACAAAACCCACCTGGCTTTCACCAAAAACAACCCCAACAAGAAATTAGACCAACATGGGAGTTAGCTATTGAAAAATTGGCTAATGCTACTTCTGAGAGAATTGAAAAGTTGGAAACTAAAGTTGATCAGACTGCTATTTCTAATAGAAATGTAGAACTTCAACTTGGACAGTTAGCTAATGCCATCAATTCTAGAAGTCAAGGAGCTTTGCCTAGTAAAACTGAAGTTAATCCTAAAGAGCATTGCAACGCTGTCACTCTTAGAAATGTTAAGGAGTTAAGTAACATAAAAAGTACAATTAAAGAAAATGAGGTCGCCAATGAAAGTGAAAAATAGAAGGAGAATTATGAAGCTGAAAAAGAACTTGAATCACAACCTCCTTCCCTAGTGACACCTTATGTTCCCCCTATTCCTTTTCCACAAAGACTTAAACAAACTAAATTAGATAGTGAATTTAAGAAATTCTTGAAAATGTTTAAGCAATTACATATTAACGTTCCTTTTATTGATGCTTCAATGCAAATTCCTTCTTATTCTAAGTTTCTTAAGGAAATTATGTCTAAAAAGAAGAAGTTGGAAAAATATGAAACCATTGCTTTGAGTGAGGAATGTAGTGATGTGATTCAGAAAAAGCTTCCCCCTAAATTGAAAGACCCGGGAAGTTTTTTCATTCCTTGCACTATAGGTGATATTAAAATTTCTAAAGCCTTGTGTGATTTAGGTGCAAGTGTCTCTCTTGTGCCTTTATCTATTTGCAAGAAGTTAGGATTGCATAATATAAAATCTTCCACTGTATCTTTGCAACTTGCTGATTGATTTATCAAATATCCAATAGGAATACTAGAAAATGTGCTAATTAAAGTTGATAAGTTTATTATTCCGGTTGATTTCATTACTCTTGATATGGATGAGGATACAGAGGTACCTATTATTTTAGGTAGACCCTTCTTAGCTACCGCTGGAGCTATTATAGATGTTAAAAATGGTATTGTAACGTTTGAAATTGGTGAAGAGAAAGTTCACTTCAATATATTCAATTCTTCTAAAAACAATTCACAACGTGATCTTGTTTGTAAAGTTGATATAATTGAAGACATAACTGAGAAGAAACCTGTAACCGATGCTACTAATGCTCCACTTGAAGTGTGTTTGAGTAAAACAGGTACTCTTCCTAAACTTAAGAAAGCAAAGGTAAGAAAAGTTTTTCCTACAATCAAGGAATGTCTGTCATGGAGAAAAAAAGTTGATGTCAAACATGTCGAACCTACAGGTAAGCCCCATTTGATTACTAAGACGGACACTAAAGGAGTGACTAACTCCTTGATTGATCCTGGTTAAATGAGACTTGCTGGAAGTCAAGCTATTGACTTTAAAAGAGTGCTACTTGGGAGGCAACCCAAGCACTTTATTTTTTTTCCCGCTTGATTTCACGCTTGTTTCCCTGTCTTTTATTATTTTATTTTGCAGTAGATTTATTAATAAGATGTGTCAGACGTCAAGAGTAATCACGCATGTTGATTCTGCATTTATCTTATCTAAGAAGCTCTAGCTGATCCCTGCGAGCGAACTGAACTGCTGCTATGTTCTATTCTGTGTCGTGTTGCTGCTGGTTCTATGTGTTATGCTACTGCTGACTGTGTTGCATGAGAGACGTCGTCTTACACCCCAGGTTGTTTCTTTCTAAGTCTCTTATATTGCCACATTTCTTGCTAAAATATCCTCATTTCCCATATATTCTGAGTATATTCAAACATTGAGGACAATGTTTATAATAAGTGTGGGGGAGAGGCTTAAGCCTTGGATTGCTGGATTTGGTGTAATGCTTAGTGCTGGTATATATTAAATTGTGTGAAGGAACAGGTCTATAAATGAGGAAATCTAATTGGAATATGTCATATTTTAGGGGAGGTGCTGTCAAAATTTGCGCAGAAATTTATAATTTTCATGTCTGATATTGATTTGAAGGCAAATTTTATTAGCTTAATTTGACTAAAATGGTAAAATAAAAATCAGGTTTTGAAATTGTATTTCAAAAAATATGTTTTTCTAGTTTTGTTACAAGTTAATGGGTATTTTTGACAGATTCGGAGAATTGCATAGCATCATTGTGTAAGTGTTTAGCAAGTGGTAGGAATGGTTATTTATGATTTGATTTGTGATTGACTTGGTGAACATCTATAACCATTGTGAGACTTTTGATCCTTTTAATAGACTAACACGTCTATGTTAGTCTCTCTCTATTTTTTCATGAGAGTGTGTGTTAGTTTCTGGTGAAGTATAGACTCTTGAATTTGCATTGGTTTCTTCGAGACTACATTGAAGCATGAGCATGCATAAAAATGATTAAGGCGTTAGTTTTTGTCGAACCACATTTAGCCTAAGCCACCTACATTGTCATATCTCTTTCTAAAGCCCTTCTAAGCCTTAAGCCTATTTCTTTTGTTTAAACCACATTACAAGCTTATTTCCTAAACACATGACTTTTACCAAAGCTTTGAGCTAGTGGAATATAATTTGGTGTTTGGAGTATTGTTTGTGAAGGGTATAAAAAAACAATAATTATTATGGAGGTGGTGTTTTATATTTTATATCAATAATTATTATGAAATTGTGAAAAATACAATAAAGCAGACTGTTGAAAAAAAAAACAAAAAATAAGAACACAGAAGAATTTATTGCATTGAAAAAAAGAAGAAGAAAGTGCATATTTTTATTGGTGTTTGCTATCCAATGATATTATTATAGTGAAGAAGTTAGCTTATATTTGAGTAGTTGGAGTTTTGATTGTGGCCATTACTTGTGGCCTTGTTATAATTTAGTTTTTTTTACTCCATAGCTCTGAGCACCAAATCCCAAATACTTCCTACCCTCTCACCTTAGCCTTACATTACAACCTTACTAAGTCCTTTTGATTTTTGTATGCTCTATGTCTTACTGAGTAGTGGAGAATTGAACGATATGCAAATTTAAAGATGATATATTTCATTTCGAGTCGACATCAAAGGTTTTGAGTGATAATTATTATACCTTTAACACATGAGTGATTATAAATTTATTTTTATTTGCACAACTAAAGTGAGGGTTCACCAAGTTGATTGCTCAATTACTCAAATCTTGAATATGGTTGTGGTAAGATGTAATGAAAACACTCATACATGAAGTACTATGCTTTTTGAAGAGTTGGTTGGTCTTTGGCTCATTGCTTGAGACGTCTAAACAATGTTTTTAAACAAACAAAAATTGTTTCTATAAAAGTTATTTTTGGTCTTTGTGAAAACTTTCAGTTAAGTTATGGTTGCTTATACTAGAATTTGCTTGAAAAATCAGTCAGTTTGGACATTAAAATTTATATTAACAGATAGATGCTGCTATTATAGTCCTAGTTTGCTCGAGGACTAGCAAACCTTAAGTGTGGGGGAGTTGATAAGTCTCTATTTTATAAATAATTTTCGTCCATTAGATTACTTTTTGGTATAAGTTATGAGACTTATAATATGTGTTTCTTCTCATATTTTAACGTTTTAAGACTTAAGTTACTTATGTTATAAAGTTGATTTAAAATATGAAAAATGCGCTCAATAAATTACTTGCTTGATTCTAGTACTACTTATACATGCTAATTTGGTTTTTTAAATTTTATAAAAGTAGTATTTGTTTGCTATACAAATATTTTGTTTAAAAGCTCATTTGTTTATTACTCTATTGTTTTGTTGTAGGTAAAATTATTAAAGAAAAGAATTTAGAAAGGTAAAAAAGGAGGAAGATAGTTCATCCACTAAAGCCCAAAAGCTGCACTCCTACAGCAACTAAGACTAAAGAAAGAAAAGAAAATGGAGTAGACTTTCTTGGGCCAGACAAACAACAAGCAGCTACACACAAGATCAGATAGAAAAAGAAAGGACCAAAAAAATCTCTTATGTTGGGCCGAAGAATGACGCAGCAATTGAAAGAAAGGTTGTTGGGCCAAGAAGCAACAAAACATGGCACACACAATAGGGGAACACAATATAAGCAGCCAAACGAGTAATACAGAGGGAGGAGACAGGACGAGAGCCGTAGTAGGATGCGAGACTGGAGACACCAGAAGAAGAAAGCGGCTGTCGTCGGATTCATCTATATGGAGTTTTCTATCTCTACTCTTGATTTATGCTATTAGATACTAGTTTTATTATGTCAATTATGAGATTTTCGTTTTAATTAGTTGTTTAAGTTCAGATTCAATGACTAGCTAAATTCGTTTGTTCTAGGACTAGATGTAGTCTTTCATTTTCTGTCAATGATTTGAACTAAGTTGTTTGGATTGATTTATTTTTATTGTAATTTGATAATCTTGGTTTGTTTTCATATAATTGATTTGGCCAGTTGATTATATGTTTAAGATATTGGATTATTAGCGGAAGTGAAATTTCAATATTAGTTCGTGGGATTATTAAACGTCAAGTAGTATAATTTTAGGAATAGTTATACACTTGGGGTGGTCTTTTATATGAATTTCTTGTTCGTAATGGATTTATACTAATTGTTATGACCACGGAAGTAGGCGTAAGATTAGTTTAAATACACGTTTTCTACCTTGGAAGAGGAGATGATATATCATAGGAAGTTCGATCATTGCAATACAATAGTTTTTAATCCGACAACTAGTTTAATTTCATTGTAGAAGGTAATTGGTGAAATCTAAGTCCTAGAACTATTTCTCATATTTGATTCTTACCTATTGTCCGACGTTTTTAGAGTTAGAATTAGCATAGTTCTTATTTTATTAGTCTAGTTTATCACCACCATTCACTATTTCCGGATCGTCTAGATAATATTAGAACCTCTTAATTTGGTAGTTGATTATACCTCCTTGTGGGAAACGATACCTTGCTCACCTATACTATTATACTTGACCCGTACACTTGCGGAAATTGTAGGTATATTTTAGGCCGACCAGTAGCAAAAGTATTTTTTCCTCTAGTGGAGCGATGGTCAATTATCTCTCTCGGTGGCGAAAAAATTCTGGAACGTAAACCTTTGAGAGCAATTCTTTTCAATCGAAATAGAAAATTATTGTGTTTCTTGGACTTATTGTGTTTGGCGGCTTATAAAGCACCAACCTCCTTCACACGCCTAACTACATAGTAGCAAACGACAAATGAAACTAACAACACTCCTACTAGTATTCAAACCCCTAAAACAAGGAAATGAAACAACAAACAAGTTATAAAGCAAATAAAATACATAGTTTCCTACATAGTTTCCTAACGTAACTAGGGAACGACATAGAGTGTCCTAACAAAACTAGGACTTGTGGAAATTATGCCTTTCACGCACACATCATACTCCCCCTCTTAAATCCAAGTTGTCTCATGTTGTGTCAAAGTATGGAACCAAATCACTCATTTGTAATGTTGCGTAAATGCCATGTCCCAACAGCACCTTATATGTATCATAACCTAACTTCATCACTACAAGAATGGTCCTTCATCCATTGGCTCATCATTTTTGTGATTTATGTGAAGCTTTTGGGCAGCCAAAGAAAGCCAAACAAAATCACCAACATCTAAACTCGGGGCATGCCGTGTATGCAGCAAATTAGCACACCTCTCTTTCTTGGTTGTAGGAACTTGAAGAACCTCATCTCTACAAGAACTCAAGCACGCATGAGTGCCTTTGGTAACAGCAACTAACCCCGTAGGTACTTCCTTCTCAACAGCAGCCTTAGTAGCCGTAGGAACACACTTTGGTGCCAACGGTTTCAAGCCAATTTGTTCCCCATTCACCAGCACTGAGCATATATAATCCCTCCCATGATGAATCACACTCCTATCCGACCACCATGGATGCCCAAGAAGTAAAGAACAAGCGGTCATGGGCACCACATCACACCAAATTTGATCCATATAACAGCCAATGCGAAAAGAAACGAGTGCTTGCTTATTCACCCAAACGCTACTAGCAACATCCAACCAACTTAACTTGTAGGGCTTAGGATGAGGTTAGGCAAGTTAACCTCATTCACCCAAGAAACAGCGCACACGTTAGCACAAGACCCACTATCAACAATGACCGAGAAAGTCTTACCATTAACAAGGCAACGTGTTTGAAATAAATTTTCTCGTTGTTCTTGCTCGTGGAAAAGTTGCGGTGTAGCCATCAAGGTTTTGCACAAAATCAAGTTTTGACGCTCTAGTTCCGGTTTAAACATGGGGGTAGAATGCCAAAAAATTTCAGCAGTCACAGACTCCAAAGTAGTAGCCTCCTTGTCACGCTTAATCGAAGCAAGAAAGATTTGGTGATGCTCGTGTGAAATCAAGAGTTTATTAGGGCATTCCCTTTGAAGATGACCAAAACCCCTACATTTAAAATACATATTTTCCTTCATACCTTGTTGTCCTTGCGTCAAAGATGGTACAATTGCTTTAGAAACAGCCCCAGAGACACTCGAAGATGAGGGAGCATCAAGGGTAGGTTTCTCAAGCTCGTCACTCCACTTTGTTGCCTCCGTTGCTGCTATATAGCCTCCACCAAAGCCACGAACTTTATTGTATTGTTGCCACTCCACTTTCTTGACCAGCAAACACACCTCAACAAAGGAATCATACGGATGTAGTTCAACCAAGTGCGCAATTTTGCGCTTCAAGCCAAGAAGAAACTTAGCCGACTTTGCTCATCATCATCTTTGCAATCGCACGCGAGCCAAAGCCTCTCAAATTCTTTAATGTAACTTTCAACACTCAAACCCTCCTGGTGAAAAGAATTTAACTTTAGAAATAATTCTTGTCTATAGGTTTTAGGCACAAAACGTTTTCTCATCAAGGTGCGCAAATTAGACCAAGTATGAATCTCCTCCTTCCCTTCTCTTCTTCATCGAATTTGGTAAGAATCAAGCCAATCAGAAAAATAACGCATTGTTTAGGTTTCAACCTCATATACTTCAAGTGGAAGTAAAGTCCCCTGTGGAGTCGCCAGCCTGTGGTATCCGATTTTTTACTGTCTTAATTAACGGTCTGAATCCCACGAAAGTCTCTCATTGGACTATGAGTTTTAGAAAAGTTTGAAGTCGACACCCTATCTATATATGATTAGGGACAGATTTATTTAATAAATCATTTTAAAATCAATTTCAAGAAATATCATTTAAAACGATGATGGCTTCATATGGATAAGGTGTTGTATTCCATGTTTTCATGATGCCAGATACTTAGGTTAATTTTACTATATAGTTTTTATTTAGCGAAATTATAAAAATTCCATAAATAATGTAATGTTCGAATTTGCATTTATATCTTGTGGTGAAAAATTCATTATTTGATCTAAGTCAAGATATTTAATTTATACACTTTGAATTTTTATCATATGATATGTTTAATATTCTAGTAACTTAGAATCATTGGATAAAAGATTCTTTAAGTTATTAGATGTTTTTGTTGCTGTTGTTGTGCGTGCAAAACAGTTGGAGATTGCGATGCTTAAATTGTGGAACTAACTCCTTGAGGTTCTCCAACTAACTCCTCCACCTGCGCATTACTTGCTGGAAGATTAGACCACTAACAGATAGTAGTGGGACGTTTTCTTCCGTTGCAAAACTCGTGGAGAAAGTGCAGCGAATTTAGGACCATGATCTTAATTACTCTACTCACGTAGTTTGAGGAGAACATGGAGCACAACATGACCAGTAGAAGAAGATTTGCAACAGCTATATAAAAAGAAATTATTTAAAGAAAAACTTAAGAACTTTCAAGCGAAAAAAGTCAATCATTACTTAGAAAGTTTTTCTTGTAATTTCCTCTTTTATTCAACATACTCATTATTGTAATATTCATAGTGTGTGGGTGAGAGAAAATTCAGAGAATATTCTTGTATTCAAGAGAGAGAAAGAAAGAGAGAAGAGAGAAGACTTCGAGTGAAGTCAAAAGTAAGTGTCATCAGTTCAGGGGGAACTGAGTGACTGGGGAACAAGTTCCTAGAGGAACAGAGAAGGTCCAATATTAGGTTGTACAAAAGAGAGACTTTTGGCCTAGTATATTAAAGAGAAGTTGAGTCAAAATCCCTCGTGGTCAAGGTTTTTCTTCCTATTGGGCATAGGAAGTTTTCCTTGTAAAAATCTCGTGTGCTTGTCTCTTTCTAATTTCAAGTTTGTTTTAATTCCGCATTACAAATCGAAAATTTCTCCTCAACTACAATTCACCCCCCCTCTTGTAGTTGGTCTAGTGTTCATACTAGAATAACATAAGACTTTTTTAAAATTGGTCTTTCATACCATGAGATAGGGTTCGGAGTTTAGGTTAAGAGGTGCGAACGTCTGGAACTCGTCTCCTCTTTCGTTCTAAAGAACGGGCTCTCACTAAATGCGTTTTTTCCATTTTAAAGTAATCACGGTTATTCAAAAGAAATAAAATCACATAATTTGCACATATACACATCAACTATTTTTATTTAGGACCAATATATCATTTGTACATGGTAGGTTTGAGCACTGAAGTTGCATACGTACCAATCATTGCGGGATTGGAATCCACTCATGGATTAAAACCATCGTAGTTTGATCTTATGTCTCACCCTAAATGGCCAATTCCATTGGGGAAGAAGAGGAAATAGATTATGAATAACTCACCTTTAGAATTAAACAAATCTATTAGGAATAAGGTAATCACTCCAATTAGTGATTGAAATGGGATTAAGATAATCACCTTAATTAGTGATTAAATATGAATGATTAAGATAACCACCTCAATTAGTGATTAATAAGGAAGGAAAGAAGTAATCACCCTAATTAGTGATTATTCAAGGCCTAAGATAATCACTCTAATTAGTGATTAAATGAGAAAAATAATCGTCCTAATTAACGATTATTAAGGTTTAAGATAATCACTCTAATTAGTGATTGAAAAAAGAGGGTTAAGTTAATCACCTTGATTAGTGATTAAAGGAAAAGTTTGAGATAATCACTCTAATTAGTGATTAAATATGATGAAAGGTTAAGTTAATTACCCTAATTATGATTAACCAAGGTTTAAGATAATCACTCTAATTAGTGATTAAATAAAGAGGATGAGTTAATCGCCCTAACTAGCGATTAACTAATTATTAGAGATAATCACCCTAATTAGTGATTAAATGAACAGTTTGAGTTAACCGCTCTAATTAGCGATTAATCGAGGATTGAAATAAACACCTTAATTAGTGATCACATTTATGATTTTCAAGAGGTCTTAGAAGTTTGCTTCCTAATTTGAAGGCTTTTGAGAAATAATCTAAACTGAAGATTCTTAAGTCATTTAGAGAGAAAATATCAATTTGAGACCGAATTTGGAGATTGTGTTCGGCTAATTGAAATTTGGCAATTCAAGGCGAGACACGTGAAACGGCCTTAAATCAATTCAGAGATCATTATTACCAATCTAATTATGTCAAATTATATTATTAATCCATTTGAATATGGAGAACACATTTTTAAAATGTAAGATGGATCATCATACAATTTAACTTAGTTAGATTTGCAAATTTTACTTTTAATTGAGATTGGGTCATTTGATTCATATACTATGATATATTGGGCCCAACATGCAATATTTGTAACATTGGTTGCTCATTTTATTAAAAAAAATTGTGGAATTATTTATGAAAATTATGCATAAACATCTCCATGTTTTTTTCATTAATGAGTGATGTAATAACAATTTACAAAGAAATTTTTTTATTACGAAAATATGTACAAAATCTATGATCTATACAAATCTTCAACGTTGATCTTCACCATAATGCTCCTTGATCTTAATCTCCTTGAATGGGCTTTGGAATTCATGTTTATTTGTAAACTTGTGAAAAATTAGAGATTAATTAACCTCTTTGATTTTTATTTTTTATGACAATTTTTATTGATTTTTTTTTACATGATAAAAATGAATCATTTTAAGAGAAACTTAAAAAGTCATGATTTTTCATTAACATTTTCATGTGAAAAGAAAACAAATTTGTTTTATGAAACTTGATTTAATCATTTTATTTCATTTTCCAGATTGTACTTTTGTTCTTGTACTCACTTGTAAAATTCATAACTTTCTTTAAAAAGTGTTAAATTGTGCATGTGATACATCTACGGATAGGTCAATAAGTTTTTTATGTTGTGTTAAAACTTTCTATAGAAAACTCGAATTATGGTAAATTTTATACTCAAACTGGTTAAAACAGGACCTTTATTCCATTTGTTCTTTGAAATCCAACTTATTGAACTTATTTTGAAGTGAATTTTGGTATGAACATTCTAGACACTTTGAAAGATTAGACTGGAAATTTTCACTTGAATTGGAAATTTTTAAGACCATTTTTTGTTTGTTTTCTTAACTGAAGAGAAAATCGGTTTTCTGGAATTTAGTGATTTACATGAACGTTTTTGTAAAAATGATGTAAAATTGTATAAAATTCATATGAATATGACTTTTATATTTTTCGAAAGCCACTGATGGTTTATTTAAATTTGATGCTTTTAGATTTATCTAAATGATTTTATTTTAAACTTTATTGACAGAACAAGCTTAGGTTGTACTGGATAAAATCAGTTTTGCACAACAAAGTTGTATGATTTTTAATTATTTGTAAAAATTCATTTTATAGAAATTCCAAAGCCCGGTTGCTGGAAACATCTTGCATTTCATAAGAAAAATATTAAATACTATTCTGATAATACAGACGAAAAAATGAAATGCAGTACAAAATTAAAACTGATTATAATTACAGCATCACATTTTCTTTTTATGGAGATGTTTCTGCACAACTTGTCTTGAATTTTTTTAAGAAAATATTTTTTGGTGATGAATAACAACTTGATTAAGGAAGATCACATAATCACATTGTTTCTTAAGAGTCTCCCCATTAGAGTTGACTATTCTAGGTTGGGTGATTTAAGGTTGGGAACCTATTAGGACTTCCTCATACCCAAATCACTCCAAAAATTAAAAAAATGATAAGAAGAAACAAGGAAAAAAGTTAGTAGATGATTTAGAAGATAATAAAAAAAAAATAACAAAAGCTTCAACTTTACCTTGCTAGCTCAATGATGCACTTCCTTTTTGAAAATTTTTCTACCTTTTTGTGATTTTCTTAATTTCTAAGTGAGTTTCTAAATCCACTTAATTACTAATTTAAACCCTTTTTTGTGTTTCTTTTGATGAACTTCTTACTTACTAATTATATTCCTAACTTTTACTTTCTTTTTCTTGAATGATATTTTTTAGAGGAAGGAAGTAGTAGAGAAGATGAGAGGAGTATTGAGAGAAGTAGTGAAATTAAGTTGAGTTTTTTTCAACTTGGTTTTGAAGTAAAAAAAGGAGGCTATTATAGAGAAATGAGGGAAATGAACTAGGGCTTCAAAGAAGTAGAAAATCAGATTTTTTAACCCAAAAAAATTTGATTTTTCTCATCCTTAATCATCCTAATGACATCACTCTAATAACCTCACCCTAATGACATCATCAAGAAACACAAATATTCTTATTCTTTTTGGATTTTCTCATCAATGAAGCAAAATCAGATTTTCAGAAAATATTATTCCCTAAATACATCCTAATACGTAAAAAGTGCATCGAAAAACGTGCAAAATAAAATTGATCAACGCTGCGCCAAACGCACGAGCCTGCGCTAAGCACGGTGCCGTGCGCTAGGCGCAAGGCTATGCGTCTGGCGCAAGCCACGCTGTGAGCTAGGCGCACGATCATGCGTCTAGCGCATGATTGTGTGCCTGGCGCACACTCGATTCTTCCGGAAAAAATCCGGATTCTTGCCTTCTTACACATGGGATTTGATTCTTATTCTCACTCCTTTTCATGATTCTTATTCCCTAACTAATGGATAAAGGATGTATTTAGTTGATAAAGAATATATTCTTATTCTTTATCTAATGAATAATGACTTGACCATCAAGAAAACTGATTAATACCGGTATTGGGATACGACTAAAATCCCGACGCCTAATCGCGACTCGCTTTTTTCGTTTTTTTCGAAAGACTAACTTAAGGCAATTAACGAAAACTCGTCAAATTAATAAACACGAGAATGATTATACTACAAATCATTTTATTAAACGGTGGTTGTAGTCATTGACTACGACTCACGAAAATTATATTTCTAAGCAGAAACCGCATGACTAATACGAAAAAATGGAAAACCGTACGATGGAATGAAACTCGCGCTCCGGGACGAATCATGCATTTTGACGGGGAGCGCGCTCCACGATGCATGACGGTTTTTGTTATTTTTATTTCTTTTCAAAATCTTTATTTATCCGAAAAGGGGTTTAATTTTGTGTCTACAGAATGCCCCACATTGGTAGAATTTTGGAGGAAATGATGACCAATGTTTGAAAAAGACACAAAATTTTGACAAAAAAATTCTTTTGAGATAACATATTCTCCATAGAAAATAGTTATCATCAGTGCTATGACTTGCGTCGCTTTACGTAGAAAATCCAAATTAATTTTCTAAAACTGAAAATGCGACTTTATCGTCGTCTTAGATAGAAAATCCCAACTAATTTTCTAAACATTTGAAAATGCGACTTTGTCGTCGTCTTAACTAGAAAATTCCGATTAATTTTTTAAAATTTGAAAATGCGACTTTATCGTCGTCTTAAGTAGAAAATCTCAATTAATTTTCTAAAATTTTAAATGCGACTTTATTGTCGTCTTAGATAGAAAATCCCGATTAATTTTCTAAAATTGAAAATGCGACTTTATTGCCGTCTTTAGTAAAAAATCCCAATTAATTTTCTAAAATTAAAAATGCGACTTCAACGTCGTCTGAGATAGAAAATCCCAATTAATTTTCTAAACATTGAAAACGCGACTTTATTGTCGTCTTTTTTCAGTCTTATGAATTTGTCTTTTGTTAATGTGAGAAATTCCGACAATTAACTGGTTGAGTCCAGTTTTTTTTTTCACAGTTTTTTATAGCCTTGATGACAAACAAGTTGTCAAGTCACCATCATTCACTTTTTATGACTTCATGTGTTTTCATGTCACCTTAAATTAAGACACTGTCAGGTCATGTCACCTAAAAGTAATGCATTGTTAAATCATGTCACCTAAAAGGATTAAGCAAAGGTTATTATCCTCTAGATAAACTGTGGTGGACCAAACATCATATGGCCAAAATTCTTATCTTTTTTTTTCGAAATCTTTTAGAAAAAAAATTATGCTTAATGCTTATTTGCTTTATCGGAAAATGATGATCACTATATAAAATTGATTGATCAAGGTCATTATTTTGGATGATCATTAAGAAAAGGGATTGTATCAATGTTCTTAATTCATCATTGACACAATTTTTTTTATATGTTCGGCTTTAGCAAAAATTGTCATACCACAAATGCTTGGTCATTAGCCATGGTGAAGGATGCTCCTTATTATCCTATGGACAATACTCAAACTTATTATCCATGGCATGAATCATGGATGATCATCTTTTCCATCTATAAAAGGGGGATGGTTCTTCATTTCCAAATGCCCCACTTCCACTACTTCAATCTTTTCTCTAATTTTTCTTCTTTCACAAAAATGGATTCTACTTATGAAGAAGCTAATGAAATGGGGAGTCGGGAGAAAAAACAGCTCTCGGGGGTCACAAAGAATTTGGAGCAACCAAGGCAATCTTTTTCTTCTTCTCGCTTCACTAAGGCTCTTATGCCTTTGCTCTATCTTTCCATCTGTAATGACATTATTCATGCTGCTTCCGAATTTTGGGATGAAACTCGTCATGTCTTCCGCTTTGGAGACCGGGAGATTGTGCGTCTTGTTGAAGAGGTCGAGGGTTTGCTAGGCTTCCATCCAATGGTCCAGTTATAACAGCTAGATCTCCTACAAGGATCTCAGGAGATTTATCAACAATTTTATATCTTCCCGAAAATCTTCATGGCAACTACCTACAATATGGTGAGGTATTTCTTGTCAACTTATTGTTGACTTTTCAATTCGGCACTTGGCAATTCTCTAATAATGCCAACTATAGGATTGCTAGATAAAATGCTTGCATTGTTATGATTTTGGGAAGTACCCTCACTAAATGGTCTTTAAACACATGCCATGTTCGGTGTCTTTCACTTATTCCTCAAATTGTTAGTGGGGGTCGTCTTGGACCACTTATTTTGGGGCAAATGTTTCTTGGCTTAGATGAACTCAAAAGAAAACCCCAAAGTTTTGTGAAGGGATGTCCACTAGCCCTTCACTTATGGTTGTTGGAAAAATTTTCTCTCATGAAACCTCACAAGAGTCTTACTTACAAAACTAATCATGTCCGAGAGAGAGGTCTTCTTCCTTCCTTCTATCAACTTAGCAAAAATGGTGGGTGGGAGGATTTTTTTTCTACATCAAGACATAAAGTGGGTTACAAGCCACCTTGGCTTTAGTGCAATTGTGTATTGCAATTCTGGTCGCAGAGGTGTACAATTGGCCGGGCTTTGCCAAGTCACTTTCTACATTCCGTGGAGGTGTCTAAGGCAAAATGGTTGAAGGCAACATCACATTCATGTCCTCCATGTTCTTCCACCTTGTACCACTTATGAGGTTGTTATGAGTGGTATTCAGAGAATGCGTACTATATGGCAGGGAGCTAAAATTATATCAGCGCTACCTAAACCTCACTTGCCATTGATTGGTGAAGATTACCCTTAATGGCTTCTGGCGGATATTGGTCAAGACAATGATTCAGACGGGCCTACCATGAAGAGGAGAAGGGTTTGAGAGAGATATCATGTTGTTTTTTCCATGTTGTTTTTTTTTTTTTTTAGTTTTTTTTTTTCCCTTTTTATTTTCTTTTGAGTTTATAGGAAATGAAGGTTTTATGTCTTTTTATGCATGAAATGAAATACCCTTGTTGGGATGAATAAAAAAGATATGTTTGTGAGAATTATCTACTTGTGAGAAATTTAATGTGAACACAATTCTAAACACGTGCACACTTTAACATTAAATATGACATGCAAATCATAATTAATCAATCATATGACACATAAAACCATAACATATAAACCTTTAAAAAAAATACAAACATCCTCGCATGTTTCATCATTTTTCTTTTTCTCTTTTTTTCTTCTCCTTTTTTCTTCTGTTCGTTTTTTTTCGTTTTTTTCTCTTTTTTCTCTCTTTTTTCTCCTTTTTTATTACTTTTTTTCGCAGACACTATAAATATCTTCGAACACATGGCATGTTTATTGAGAATAAACACATACGATACAAGATCCACAAATTACTTGGTTACTTGACCATGACAATAACAATTACTTTGATGCCTAAGCGTAATATTTCTTCAATTGATCAAGATTAGTGAAATGGGTGAATTCATTCCCATCAAAATCCATTAGCTTTACTGCTCCAGCCGTGGTGACATGCTTGACTAGGATTGGCCCAGACCAGTTAGGCTTGAATTTTCCCCGAGGATCATGCAACGGAGCTCTATTTTCCTTTAGGACGAGATCACCTTCTTGAATGTCTCTATCTCGAACCTTTTTGTTAAATGCACGAGCAATTCTCTGTTGATATAGTTGAATGTGGTACAATGCTTGTAGTCGACGCTCATCTGCAAATGCAAGCTCATCATAACAAGTTTATACCATTGGTCTTCTGAGATTTCACTTTCTGCTATAACCCTGAGAGATTGTATCTCCACCTCAACCGGTAGGACTGGTTCCATCCCATAAACTAAAAAATACGGGGATGTTCTTGTTGGAGTCCTAATTGATATCCTACATCCCCAAAGGGCATATGGGAGTTTGTCAGGTCATTCCCTAGTTTTTTCATTCATCTTGGCAACAATAGTCTTGATTGTCTTATTGGCTGCTTCCACCGCTCCATTTGTTTGGGGACGATAAGGTGAGGACTGATGATACTTGATTGCATATTTTACGAGAGTTGTTTTCAGATGACCCTCAAATTGTGATCCATTATCAAAGATGATTTCAAAAGGTATGCCATACCGACAGATAATACTGTTAATCACAAATTTCGAGACTTGCGTTTCCCCGAGCTTTGAAAATGATGCAGCTTCAACCCACTTCGAAAAGTAATCAATCGCTACAAGAATATACTGATGCCCATTTGAAGCCTTAGGATGAATTTGTCCGATTATGTCTATGCCCCAACTTGAAAATGGCCAAGGAGAAGTCATATTATGTAGTGACACAAGTGGCATATGATTGAGGTTAGCAAATATCATACATTGCTTGCAGGCGCGGACAAAGCTGATGCAATCACCTTCTAGAGTACTCCAATAGAAACCTGCTCGCAAAATTTTACGAGCTAGCATCCTTCCATTCATATGGGGTCCACATTCTCCTCCATGAACTTCTTCCATGATGGCTTGCTTTTCGCTGTCATTCACGCAGAGTTGCAAAGTACCATCAAACCCTTTGTGATATAGTCTGTCTTTTGAATGAAAAAGTGAGCAGCTAGCCTTCTGATAGCTATGCGGTACTTCTTGCCACTTCCCTCTGGATATTGCATAGTTTCCAGGAAATTTTTGATATCCTTATACTACCAGACATCATCATCATCATCTTGTTGAGCCAGCGTGGAGACAACTTATGCTACCGTCACCGTAGGTCCCTTCCTTTCTTCAATTAAAACTGACTGGATTCTTGTACCATTTTCCCATGTTAAATTAACAGCGAGATTGGCTAAAGCATCAGTGAAACTATTTTGCTCCCGAGGAATAAGTGATCAATTCTAGAAGGTACTCTCTGAAGACTCTCATCTCTAACCCTCCAAATTCCTGTTGTCTGAGATATGATGAGATTAGAATCTCCATACACAGTGAGATGTCTTGCCCCTGCTACCAAAGCGGCCTTTACTCCATATATATAGGCTTCATACTCAGCTGTATTGTTTGTTGTTGGGAAATCCAGCTTGACAGCAAATGGAATATGGACTCCATTAGGATCTACTAACAAAACTCCTGCTCCATTATCTCTCCTATTAGAAGCTCCATCAAAATACATGCACCATTATGGATTGTCAATGAATAATAAGCACTCATTAGGGAATGCATCATCATATTTATCTTCTGACACTGGTCCCTCGAATAGGGCTTCAGATATGGCTCTTCCTTTAACAGATTTCTGGCTGACACATTGAATATCAAACACAGAAAACATAGCATGCCATCTCGCTAATCTTTCACTAAGAATGGGTTTCTCAAACAGATATTTGATTAGATCAAGTCTTGAGATCAGATAGGTGGTATGAGCTTGAAGGTGATGCCTCAACTTCTTCGTAGCATAGACCAAGGAAACACATGCTTTTTTCAATGGGGTATATCTTGTCTCATACTCCAGGATTTTCTTGCTGGGATAGTATATGGCAACTTCCTTCTTTATTCCTTCTTGATATTGGGCTAAGAGAGCTCCCATAGTCGTTTCTGTGATAGTGAGGTACAAAAATTAGGGGTTCTCCTGGTCTAGGTGGCATTAGAACAGGCGAATTTGAAAGATATTCTTTCATGGAATCAGAAGCTTCATGGCATTCCTCATTCCACTAGGATGCCCCTTTTTATGAGAAGCTTAAATATGTGTTCACATCTCATAGTGAGTTTTGAGATGAACCTGCTGATATATTGAATTATGCCCAGAAATCCTCTTACTTTTTTTCTGTTTTTGGAGGAGGCAATTATTAAATGGCCTTCACCTCTTCAGAGTTCACTTTGATGTCGTCTTGACTGACAATGAATCCCAACAACTTCCCTGAAGTGACGCCAAACACACACTTTTGAGGGTTTAGCCTTAGATTGTACTTTTTGATTCTTTCAAAGAAGGACCTTAGTGCAGGAATATGCCCCTCACGATCTTCACTTTTCACAATCATGTCATCTACATAGACTTCCACAATGTCGTAGATGAGGTCATGAAGGATAGTGGTTGCAGCCCTTTGATATGTGGCTCTGGCATTCTTAAGACCAAAAGGCATAACTCAATAGCAGAAAGTTCCCCCACGGAGTGATGAAAGACGTCTTTGTCATATCTTCTTGAGCCATGAGTATTTGATTATACCCCGAAAATCCATCCATGAAGGAAAACATCACATGACCGGCCGTACTATCCACGAGGACATCGATATGGGGTAGAGGAAAGTAATCTTTTGGTGATGCATCATTCAAATCACGAAAATTAATGCACACCCGAACTCTTCCATCCTTTTTAGGTACGACCACTATATTGGCGAGCCAACTCGGATGCTTTACAGCTTAGATGAATTTGGCATCAAGCTGTTTCTGGATTTCTTCTTTCACTTTTAGACTAATCTCTAGTTTCATTCGGCGGAGCTTTTGCTGCTTAATCTGTCTTTCAGGATGTAACGAAATGCGATGTTCCGCAATTTCTCTATTAACGCCAGTCATATCAGCATAAGACCATGCAAACACATCTATATACTCTTTTAACAATGCAATAAACACAGATTGTTCAGTTGGGGAGAGGGATGAACCTATATTGACTTCTTTTACAACATTTTTTGTATCAATATTAATTACAATGGACTCTTCCATGGGTTTTATATATGTTTCAGTTGTATCAAGTGATTCATCAATATTAAATTCACTGTCAATAATAACATCTTGCATGCAAATGTATTTAGATAAAGGCTCACATTCAATTTCCCCACTATCAGAGTCTTCTGACTTGGTATGCAAGGTAAATTGGCTGGAAGATGAGCTATCAGTATGATATCCATCTGAAAGGGGTGAAAAGGTATTTTCATGAGATCGATGTGGAGGATTGTTTCCTAAAAACATTTTAAATTCTATAGGCCCGTCTTTTGCCTGACACTCAATACTCCACTTATGTTCAATGCTTTCGCAAAAAGGTATCATCAAAGACACCGGGTCAAAATCCCCTTCCTCAGAGGACTCAGAAGTGAAAAGTTTCTTAAGGACTCCATGTTCCAGATCATCCACCCAGTCATTTTCTTTTTTCATTTTTTGTTTTTGGACAAACCAACTCTTGATTAAGTCCAGATTTCTAGCCTCATTGAAGAATATCTCCAATCCCGGTAAAATCTTATGTTCTTTCTACTAAGCCAAAGTTTTGGAAATTCATAATACAGCTCAGTATCTCCATGCAGGATGAACTGGCCGTTGAGGGTAAAAGAAGGTTTTTTGATGTTGTGAGAACTGCTGCCCGGATAATATCCTAATCCATGTCGATTTTCTTGTCTACTATGGTTATAAGTTGCTTTATTCACCTACCATCCCGCCCTAATCCGGTTCCTTGAGTGTAACCCATCTTCATCATGATTTGAAATCCTTTGGATAGAGGTTGCAAGGTAAACCTTACAGGCTCTTTGACCGCATTTGTGGATATGGCTGAGGTATTTGTTTTCAGATGGTAATTGGTCATCCTTAGAGAAGGGACAAAATTCTTCTTTTTGGACCTAAAGGTAGAGGAAAAAGGAATTAAAAGAGAAAAAAGCTATGTATTGCAGAATGCATTGCAGAATAAAGGAAATTTTCGAAAACGATTTCGCCATATTTTGACTGGAATGGTCCACCTTTACAATTTTTTTTTTTTACTCTCTTGAATGATTTTACTGTCATTGGGGTTGAAAACAAATGTTTTTTTTTTCATTCTTCCATTCCCTGCTTTAATATTGAACAAAGACAGAAAATATAGAGATTAGGGCGTGTATCCCCATTGATGTGTCAATTCAGCATTCTGAAATTGCTCCTGTGATGACTGGCATCTCGAGTTTTTGATCACATTGCCTAAAATATAATGGTTAATACATATGAGTCGAACCCGAAGGCTGCCTACATATCCCCATTGCTCCAGGTGCATTTTATGGGGAATCAGACTCAGCGTAGTTCTTTTCTTTTTTAGGAACTAAAGTTTTTTATTTAATAAAGAAGCTGCACTCATATTGAGCTACCTACGTACCCCAGGTGTTACGTAGGTGGAGTGATCTCACAGTGTGTACGTGATAATGGGGATCCAAGGTGCACGTAGTTCTCTGATACTAATGAGCTAAAAGATTTTTTTTTCTTTTCTTTTTTTGATGGGCTAACCCCCTACAGGACGTTCACCGAAGATTTTTTTTTTCTTTCTGTGAGATGATCAAGTAGGTTTGCGGTAGACAAGAGCTATGTTGGTGATTTGCTTGATGCGATAGCTAAGAGCATGACATTGGTTTGTGCCGTGACCATGCAACTGATGATATTGGCAGTACTTGTGAAGATCTGACCCTATGGGACTTGCCCCTGGGCGTCTAGGAAGTGGATGTATCCGACCTTGCTCGACTAATTTGCGGAAGATATCAACTTGGGATTAAGGTTGAGGGCGCGCCGACACTTTCCTTGCGGGCACTTCCTTATGGGTTGGACTAATGATGCCTCGATCAACTAGGTTTTGAGCTTTGTAGTAAAGATCATGGCATCGATCAGTTTCATGTCCAAATTGGCGACAATAAGCATAGAGTTTGCTCATGTCTGTTCCAAGAAAGGGTAAACATTGCACATATGCTGAGGCTTGGATTATACCTTGGCTTCGAAGATGATCTTACACCATATTCAATGGTTCATCTATCTTAGCATATACCCTTGGATCTGTGTTGGGAGTTTCGAGATCTTCCCAAGGTCGTTTTTCTTGCAATTTCAGAGCATCGATGTCAAAGCCATGTTGTTCCATGTGGCTTAGGGAAGTGTACTTGATGGTAACCATGTGATGATAATAGAAATCGTTCAGGTTCCGCAGCAATATGAGCATGAATTCTCGATCAGTAATAGGAAAACAAAGTTGTATGCGGATATGAGTGCATCTCGAACAAAAGTGCGAGAAAGTTTCTAAGGCGCTCTGACGCAAAGTGACTAGCTTCAACTTCTTGACATCAGTCTGCTTATGCTCGAGAGCCCAATTGACGAAGGGTTAGCTAGCATTTTCCCAATTGGTTCTATCTACACAATCTAAAGAATAATACCAGTCCAAAGCTGGTCCTTCTAAACTCTTGTCAAACAGCATGGGGTAATCTTCCTCTGGTATGCCCCGTGGGTGCAAGGCATTCGCAAACCCAACTAAGTGGACAAAAGGATCACCATTCCCGTCAAATTTCCGAAACTGTGGTAACTCACGATAATGATTATCGTGCTGATATCCAGGAAAGAGAATCAGTGATTTAGTGTGAACTTCTCGGATAGGACCTACTACATTAAAGTCCAGCACAAAATCATCAGTCCTAGATCTCTACTTTGAGTCATTATCATCATCTTGAGGATTGCCGACACAGGATTCCTCTGGTGCTTCAACTAACGTATCATGAGTGCCGATGCTTGGAACTCCTAGCTATTTCTTCCTCGTCATCCTCACTATACTCTGGTTCTGTTTCTTCAACACTTACATCTAGTGTGGCTGCTGGGACCTCGTTCATCCATGAATTTTCAGGTGCTGCTAGAATAGAGTGGATAGTATAACCATCCAAACTAGTGCCCTCTACTTCATTCAGATACAATACCGATTTTCCGGTGTTGGAGATGGTCATAATTTCCGGATCACTAGAAATAGTCACATCACCCTGATCAATGAGAAGCTTTACCTTCTGATGTAGAGTAGAGGCTACTGCTATATTTTCATGCATCCATGGCCTTTCTAATAAGAGGTTGAAACAAGCTTGAATGTCAATGACCATGAATTCCACCTTCCTTGCCACGGGACCACATTCAATGAGGAGGCTGATTAAACCCAGTTTTTCTCTCTTGGCATTATTATATGCTCTGACCACATGGTTGGATGGTACGAGATCTTCTTTTGAATACCCAAGTCTTGTTAGCACATGTAGATGGAAAACGTTGATTGCGGAGCCATTGTCGATCAATACTCTAGATATCTCCCATCCATTACAACGTATAGTGATGTGCAACGAATTGTTGTGGTTGATATTATTAGGGAGATCATTGTGTGTTAACATGAGAGTTCGATCTACACCATGAATAAGCCCCACCATCTGGTCAGGTGTTATGGAAGAGCTTACATAGGCTTCATTGAGATGCTTTAGAACAGCTACCCTATGATGCTGGGAATGCATTAACAATTTTCAGATGGAAACATTAGCATTTACTTCTTTCATGCGCTTGATAGCATCATCTTCTTTATTACTATCCTCTGTGATTGGCTCTTTGTCCTTTTCTTCCTTCTAAATACCTCCAAAGGATTTTCATCCTCCAAATGGGATGGTTTAAAATGGCGACCTTCTCTAGTCAAATGAGATATATCCACGGACTCCTCATCACTAAGATCATCGAGGCAAATAGGGCGCCGGTATGTATTTGGAGTGATGGAATGTCCTCCAGTGTTTTTTCTCCATAATTGTCAAGACTAAAGAAGAATCTTCATCAACATCAGAGTCGAAAATAAAGAAGCCACCATCATAATCCAAAGTTCCACACATGTCAGAAAATGGATCCTTGTTGAGAGTGAAGTTGGGTCTTTACAAGGCACCGTTTTGACTTTTTCTTGAGTGGAATAGTCATAGACCAGACAGTTGTAACCTGCGGCTACTGGCATTTCATACATTTGAGGAACTGTCTTGCGGATTAACTGAATTGGATCGCATCTATCTGAAGCAGCAGAGATGATATTAATGGCAAATGAAGGCTTATGATTAGGAAGGGGGTTTTTTGTGATGTTGGACTGAGAGTCGTTTGGTTTATTGAAAGTGGATCCTAAATAGAGCTTTCCATCATCCACAAGGTTTTAAATTGGATGCTTTAAGGCCGTGCAACTTTCAGTATTATGCCCCGCACTTTGGTGATACTCACAGTTTTGGTTTGGGTAATAACCAGGGTAAGGATTTTTAGGAGGTGGACGTGGATTCAAGGGTTGAATGAGATTAGCCTTCTTTAGCTTGGAGAGAGCCTAGGAATAAGCCATGTTCAAAGGAGTAAAGTTCCTATGTGGTCGCAGCTGGAATGCAGAAGATGCGACAATGGCATGGATCACATTAGTGGTCTTAGGAGCTGCTGAATCATTGTTTGGGGCTCTTTTGTTATTTCCAAACTTTGCATTATAAGTAGTGCCGCCAGTGGGTTCATCTTTCTTGATGTCACCCTTTTTCACAGCATTCTCAACTAGAGTTCTCGTAGCAATCAAAGCTTTGAAAGTCGGGAAATATTGGTAGGCCATATGCTTCTGATAGACAGGAAGAAGGTTCTTCATAATCATTTGCAACTGTTCCTCCTCATTAGGCCTACTCATCATTTTGGAAGCCTTGTTTCTCCACCGAGTGATGAATGAAGAAAATGTCTCGTTAAGGTTTTGAGAAGGGGTCTCCAGATCCCTTCTAGTAACATCAATTTCTTCATTATATTTGTACTGGTTTGAGAACTCTCTGACTATGTTAGCCCAAGTGGATTTCTTTGTGTTCTCAAGATTGAGGAACCAATGTGCTGCAGCACCATCTAAATACTGTTGAAAGAGTTGAGCCATCAAAGATTATTCCACTCCCCAGGGACTCATTGCCCCTACATACATTTTCAGGAAATTGGTGGGGCTACCAGTCCCATCAAACTTTGACAGATTAGGCATCTTGAAACCATGAGGTAATCGCGCCTTTGGGAAAAGTGTTAACCCATGAATGTCCATCCATGGTTCAGCCTTCATCATGCCTTTTAAGACTTCCTTAAGCTTAAATACTTCTTCCTCGAGCTTAGTAGGAATTTCTCTCTCATTGTTCATAAGCTCAAGGTGAAAAGGTGAAGCTACTTTCGACTCCGGAGGAGGAGGAGGAGGCATCTGGGCGCTTTGGCGCATTATGCCCAACACAGTTTGCTTAATATTATCCTATCGGTCAAGCATGGCCTGGACCAGTCCTCGGAGCTCAGTCATTGGATCAGATGGAGGGGTAGAGTTGTGTTGGTGCTCGTTGTTCGGAATTTCAAACATGTTGTTGAGACGCATAGCAGAGAATACAGCTGGTGTAGACAAGGATGACATTAATACTGACAGAGAACGTTCACTGTGGTCAGAACTTCGGCGAATCAGCCTAGATCCTGAGCGGGTCCCAGCCAGAGTTCCTGTGAAATGAGACGAAAAGGTTAGCACAAAAATTTGTCCAGACTTTGTTTCTTCTTTTCTTTTCCTTTTTTTTATGCAGGGAATGAAAGAAACGACATCTTTGAAAATTAAATATTTTTTTTCTTTGAACCCCAATTTCAGTTATCATTTACTAAAAGGTGTGAAACCTTGACTTTATCATTTGTTGTGGATTTTTCATTACATTTTTTTTTACTTGTTATTATCTTTTTTAGACTTGGACCTTTTATCTTTTTTTCATCATTGTTCGCGACTTGTTCTACTTGCCTCTTTCTTGTACGTGGTGCTTTGGAATTTGAAGAAGAAGAAGGGTACACGCATATTACGGGAGTATCCATTAGTATTCCACTCGCTTCCGACGATCCAGGTGTCTAGTAGTTATCTTAGAACGATAGTGATTAGGGTATTTTTCGGTATTAGATTATTACGCTAGGAATTGTTTAAAATACTTTTTGAATGAAATTTTACATGAGTGTTCATGATGTTTGCTGTGTGTATATTATGTGCAGCAAAATAATTTTCGTTTGAGTTTTCTTATTTATTTGATTTATTTGGTAATTTGTGCGTTTATGGCTTATTTGTAAAATAATTATTGAACGAATTTTATAATTTCTGAAATTATTTTTCATGAAGCATGTTATGTGTGTAGTATGTATTTCATGCCTTTAAATAATTTTTTTTACTGTTTACGGGTTTATTTATTTGATTTATCTATTTTTATATTTTCGTATTTGTTAGTATTTAAATCGTGAATATTATATTTGTAGGCCAAAAAATCTATTTCTTTGCATAATCTGTATTACCGTGTGTTTATGTATGTTATGTGAATTTTTGGTAATTTTTAGGCGTTTATTTCTATTTTTAATTCTTTTATTGGCTTTATTTAGTATTCTGTAAATTAACGTTTAAAATTAATTTTATAGTCGGAAAATTAGAAATAAAATTTGTACTATGTTAGTATAGTTATAATGGTCATATGATAATTTTTGTGGTATTTTACTGATTGTTTTTATTAGTTTAATAATTTTATATTGTGTTTTTGTTAAGAGTTTGAGGATATTATTTTTAATTATTTAAGGGTTTAATAATCAGAAATAATTTGTGACCTTTTATGTTCTTGGAAGCTGGTGATTAGTAGGATACTGTGGTTATTATTGAGTATCATTATGTTTACGTTTGGTTTATGTAAAAATGATTAGTCGTGTACGTTTTGCTGATTTAATAAGCTTTGGAGTTAATTGATGGTGACGTCAGACGCACGTTGATGCGTCAGACGCAGATTAGTCAGTGCGCTAGACGCACAGTGTGGAGCTGAGCGCGAGCTCATGCGCCGAGCGCACAATTTTGTGTAGTCTAATTTTTGTTTGATCTTGTACGTATGTTCTACTTGCAGTTAGTGATCTTATTTGATGTGATGCATTTCTGATTGATACTGTTAGTGTTGTAAAAACTCTTTCATTATCATTGATGGTGCTTTGTGATGTTCAAAGTATCTGTGGTTGGAGATATTTGTTGTAAGTTTGCAAGTTACTATTGAGGATTTTTGAAGAATTATTTTTCATGAATTATGGGTATAAGGTCGAGTGGCATCCCTTCTTTTTTGACGAATAGTTTTGAGATGGATGATACTTTATGATTTTATTTTTGAGATAAGAACATCCGGTGGGATAGATGTATTCCCCGGTGAAGAACATGCCAACCACCTAGTTTGCGAACTAGGGGTACACCAGGGTTAATTGTTGTCGTCCGAGAGGTCAGGGAGTTCTGCGTGTTCCACCCTACATCGGGAGTTTGGCCATTATTAGACACAGGCTGTAACACCCCAGAATTTCAAAGGCGGAAAAGAAAGAAATAATAATAGTATTAATAGGACGATGGCGGAAACATCGTCTTCTGGGAATGTCACTACTACAAGAATAGTGTTTAAATAACTAAGTGATAAAAACAAACATAAGTAAGTACTATAAGTAAATTAATTACTTAGATTAAAATCGAAATGAGAAAACTATCTCAAACTAAAGAGAAGTCTAGAACTAAAACCCCTAATAGATTATTTCTCGCATCTCAACCCGAGCCCAAAATCAAAGAAAATCCCCATCAACAAAACCTGCAAAATATACAACAAATATCCACAATCAGTGGGGAATAACTAGCAGTTCTCCCAGAACAATAGCAATCAAAGCACGATTCAGAAGTAGATTATTAAGAAAGGAATAACATGCAATCATTACATCAATAGCATGCACATAGAAATCATAAAGCTCGTAGATGAAACAAGTGATCATCAACAATAAGTAAACATGATAGAGTGAGTGACATAATTCTAATATATAATAATAATAATAAATCAAGAATTCAACAAGTTATTGAGTCAGAAACCGAACGCCAGTGATTCGCAAATCACTTCCTAAGGTTTGTCAGATCGCAATCTCCAGGTCAGTCTATGGGCTTACGTTCCCCACTGCCTGTGTCTAAGAATGGCCAAACTCCCGATGCAAGGGTAGAACACGCAGAACTCCCTGACTCTCGGACGACAACAATTAACCCAGGTGTACCCCTAGTTCGCAAACCAGGTGGTTGGCTTGTTCTTCACCGGGGACTAGATCTATCCCATCGGATATTCTTATCTCAAAATACAATCATGCATACAATCTAAGTATCATTCATCTAAAATATTCATCAAAAAGGGATGCCACCCGGCCTTATACCCACAGTTCATCAAAACAGTTCCTCATAATTCCTCAAAATAAATCACTTACAAATTTTCAACAAATAACTCTCACAATAACACTTGAACATCTCCAAACATCATCAATATACTGGTTTTTACAGCAACCACAATTCAATCAAAATTACATCACCAACTAACTCTAAATCATATTCATTAAAAGAGTAGTAACAATTAATTATTTTCTTCCATAAATCAAACATAAACATGTGGTTACCCAATAATACATACTGTATACTACTGAAAATCAGCAACCCAGAATATAATAAATTATGAATTATTTCTGATTTACAAGCCCTCAAACAATTTAAAAGTGTATCCTCAATTTCACAACAAAAATACCATAATAATTATTAAACTAATAATTTCGAGCAGTAAAATCATACAAAAATTATCATACAACCCTAGTGGCTCTACTGACATGATACAATTTTTATTTATAATTTTCGGACTCCAAAAGTATTTTAAACAGTTAATATACAGATTCCTCAAATAAGCCATTATAATAATTAAAAATATAAAAATTTACATAACATGTAAAAACACACGGAAATACATAATATTCAAATAAATTAATTTTTCTGCCTCTACAAATAATTTTCATGATTTATATACTGACAGAACCGAAATTACAAAAACAGATATATCAATTAAATAAAATAGTAAATAGTAGGCAAAAATTATGCTAAGCATGGAATACATACTATGCATGCAACATGATCTAAGAAAAATAATTTCAGCAATTTTAACATCCGTTTAATAATTATTATGCAATTTAGCCAAAAACACACAAAACACCAATTAAATCAAATAAATACCAAAAAATCATACGAGAATTATTTTTCTCTTTACAGTAATCACACAGCATGCATCAAGTATATTCATGTCAAATTTCGTCAATAATTTCATTCAAAAAGTATTTTAAATAATTCCTAGCGTAATAATCTAATACCGAATAATACCCTAATCACTATGGTTCTAAGATAACAACTAGTTACCTGGATCGTCGGGAGGAGAGCTGGGTCTAAAGAGATAGTTAAGAGCTACGCATACAATCCAATTCCTCTTCTAACCCCAAGGCATAACGAACGAGAATTGTAGCAACAAGTCACTAGGCATTTCTTCTTGAACGTTGAAAACTCTTGTTTCGCACTATACGACCATGATTTCCGATGATCAAAAGCTCAGATTCTAAATCGCTCCGGTGAGAATGTAGAACAAGACGTTATAAACGTTGTGTCCAAATTTTAAGACGATCCTACGGTTAGATCTCCGGCTACGGTTATTTTCGTGAAGGTGCGATAGGAAAAACCGGGTTGAACCTTTCTATTCTTTTCCTCTTCCTTTTCTCTCTTCCTTTTCCTGAAAAACGGTGAGGGTTTAATGCAAATGATGCTGAACTTCTTTGAATAAAAATCAGAACTTTATGGATGTTTAATGGTTGAAATAAAGGGTTTTAATGAAAGAGAATGATTAGGGGGTTATAGGAGTTACAAAGCTACAAAGAGTCACAAGGAAAATAAAAAGAAAAGAAAGAAGAGGAGCTCTCCTTCTCCATCTCCTTGGCCGGCTGTCAAGCCCAACACACCAACAAAAATTTCGGCCCAAATCAACAAGGGTCCATGCTTCAAAAGCCCGCTACGCGATAAATCGATAAATTCCTAAATCGCGCCTAAACTTTGAAAATACTGAATAATGAAAATAATTCTAATAAATTATATTATAAATATAAATATAATGCACACATTAACACACCATATAATAAAATAATAATTCGGCTCCCAAATTATAAAGAATAAAAATCATTGATCTAGAGAAAATAATAAATTATTTATACTTTTACGAAAAGAATATCATTTTAAAATAAACTAACACCAAAAATAAAGAGTGAAAATTACGGGGTGTTACACAGGCAGTGTGGAACGTAAGCCCATAGACTGACCTGGAGATTGCGATCTGACAAACCTTAGGAAGTGAATTGCGATTCACTGGCGTTTGATTTCTGACTCAGTACTTGTTTATTTACGCTTCAATTATTATTTTAGTGCTCATGAGATGATTTATTCATTTTAATTTATTCACTTGATATTTACTTTCCATTGTATCACTTGTGAGCTTTATGGTTTTGGATGCATGTTATAGTTGCCTTAATCTTATGTTTTCCTTTCTTATTAATCTATGTCTAAATCATGCTTTGATTTCTTTTGTTCTGGGAGAACTGCTAGTTACTCCCCACTGACTGTGGAATTATTTGATATATCTTTGCAGATGGAAATGACTACTAGACTTGTGACTGCTTGGGCTAGTAGAGTGTGGGTCGGTAATGAGAGGAAGCTTCTTATAGTCTTTTTGGTAGATGAGTTCTATGCAGACAATAGAGAATCTTATGTTATGCTAGGTCTCAAGAACATTTAGTTTTATTTGAGTTTTTGTGGGAGACTTGCATGTCTCATAGTTTTGGATGATGTTATGTTTCTATTATGATTTGGGATGTTCCTTTTGATTAGAATTATAATGTTTTGAGATATTTCTTTTGGAAGCTATGAAACTTCAATTGAGTTTACCTCTATTTAATGTTTTAGAGTAGCATAACCATCCTGACGTTATTTCTAGTAACGTCTTTCAGTCAATTTAAAGTAGATATTGTTTAGTATCTTGGTAGTAGAAGGACGGGGTGTTACAGTTGGTATCAGAGCAAAGTTACCCGAGACCCTTACTTAGTCACTAAGAAACTCTCGGGAAATGTGTAGTTGAAGTAACTAGGATCATTAGAATCTTGGGCTTCGAGAAAAGTAGTAGTGAGAGGGTCACTTGGGTAGGAAACCACGGGAAAATATTTCTTTTACTTTGATGTGATAAGTTGCTATTTACAACTAATAATGTGTTAAGTAATCATTGTTTAACTTGTGTTTGTAGAATACCGCCTCGAGGATTGACTAATGCTACAAAGGAGGCTGCCCGGAATAGGCGCCAAGCACTTGAGAACGCTATCATAGCCATGGCTGCTAATCGGTCTACTGCTCCTTCTAATGGCAATCTGTCTTCGATAGATTTAACCGTCATCGTCCGCCTACTTTTGATGGGACTTCTGATCCTATTGTGCTAGATGGGTGGATAAGGGAAATGGAGAAACTGTTTGCTACTACTGGTTGCCCTGCTGCAAAAATGGTGTCCATTGGTACCTACTATCTGAAGCTGGAAGCTGATTACTGGTGGAACACTGTTAGAGCAAGCTGCATGGCTACACCGGGTTTTGGATGGGATGAGTTCCGGGTTAGGTTGAAAGAAAGGTTCTATCCTGATGAGCTCCGTTGGCAGAAGCAAGAAGAGTTCCTAACTCTGTCTCAGGGTACTCTGAGTGTGCAGGAGTACACTGATAAGTTCACCGAGCTGTCCAGGTTTGCTACCACTGTTGTACCTACTGAAGCTGAGCGTGTGAAAAGGTACATTAAGAAAATGGATCCTAGGGTGAGGACCCATGTTCTGAGTTCTGGTGCTTCGACTTTTCTGGGAGCCTATGAGATAGCCCTGAATATTCATGCCTCTTTGAAAGAGGAAGATTTTGCTAAGGTGGTTGCTGCAAAGAAGCCTGCTGCTACCTATATTCAGTTTTCGACCAAGAAGCTGAGGTATGAGCCACCTGGTCGAGGAGGTTATCAACAGGGTTCTGGATCTGGTTATCGTCCGAGCTTTGATCCGAGCAAGTGCCGAATCTGTGGTAAGGCTGCTCATCCAGGGAAGAATTGTGATGGATCGACTGTTGTTTGTTTCTATTGCAAGGAGGAGGGGCAGAAGTCTTTCCAGTGTTCTAAGAATCCTAGAGCTCCGTCTTATTCTGCTGGTCCAGCTAAGCCAGTTGATTTTTCTGCTCCTCCGAATAACTGAAATAACTTCTCTTTATTGATATAAACTTTATTGTACAACTATAACAATGGAAATATAGAAAATAAAATAACAACTCCTTGACTAATTATGATTCCTCACTAGCTCCCCCATATGAAGTACGCATCATATCAACCTGTAAATTCTGCTCGCCAAAATAGGGTCATCACAGGGACAAAGCCATAAAACAAAACAAACAAAACGCATGTCAGTAAAAATACTGAGTACATGTATATGCGGAATATAAAAACACTTTATTTAATCAAACATTTGAAATATTTAATTTCGAAAATCCTTCCTTGAATACTTGATAATTTTATAACATAAAGTATTTAACTTTAATAAAAACTCATTTTCCTTGCCTAGGTACCTTTCCTAAAGTGTGCACACCCTCCAAGTTTAGTATTCCTTATTGAGTCTATTACGAGGGGTTACTACCTTGTCCACATGACTTATACAAAAAGTACATGGGTAAAAAAATAATAGCTACCGTTCTTGCTAATAAATAACAAGTCATTGCCTCTTTAATTGCGATCATAAAAGATCATGTATCTAATAAAAGTTCTTTCAGAAATAATCCTCCTTAAAAAGAATAATAATACTTATAAACTTAGTCATGTAAAGGCATAAATAAAAAAATAACTTGTTCTTGAAAGAAGCTTGGAAAATCTTACTGATATACTCCCTCCGTTTCATTTTAATTGTTACACTTTGACATTTTACACTATTCACAAGTTGCACTTTGACCCTCATCTGTGATTTATACATGAATAAAAACATAGTCATGTGGGATCTTGTTAGATTCGTCTTAGTATGTATTTTATTAATATGTACTTTTTATAATTTTTACAAATACAAAACTAGAGATATATATCCTCAAAGTTTTGCATTGGCATGCGTGAAAAGTGCAAGTGTAACCATTAAAAAGAAACGGAGGGAGTATGAAATAATTTTTATGATAATACTAATAGGAATAGTAATAATAATAATGCTAATAATAATAGAGTTAAGTACTCGTACTATGCAAGAAGCATGCATCATGAACCTTGAAGATTAAATACATCACTACCAATAAACTATAGTAGGAAGTTTTCCACTAACAATATAGCAATCCAACTCAGTACATGGATTCGGAGACTAACAATAACAACAGTGTTAAACAACTCAACGCATGACAACAAAAGCATGGTTCAACATAATTCATTATAAGAAAGAAAAAAACCTAGAGAGAGAAGCTCCAAAACCCTAAGCGTGCGAATTTGGTTTTCGCCTCTTCTCAGCCGTCTCCCTAAGGCTCGACGATCGCCAGAGCCTCTCCCGCCCTCCCACGGCGGTCGTCGAGCTTTCGTCGTCATCATCGCTCTCCTTTTGCTTAGTTTTCCGGTTGGTTTGTCATCTTCGCACCAATTTCCCCCCACCCCTGATTTTCGCTGTCGGGCCTCTCTGCTCCTCATCTGGTGGTTTGTCGAGCTTCCCACTCCCCCTCCCCCCCTTGTGAGTCGGGCTTCCCCCTCCTCTTTCCCTGGTTTTCGATTGTGTCAAGTTCCCCTTCCCCTCTCCTTCTTTGGTTTTGTTTGGTGATTTGGGCCTCCCTTCCCCCTCCCCTGGTTTTGAGTTGGGTCTGTTTCTGTGCTAGTTGGGCTTCTCTTTCCCCTCCCCTTCTCGTGTACAGTGGCAGTGTTTTTGTTTCTTTTTTGCGTCCTTTTCTTGCCGTCAGTGAAGCATGGGCTATATCGTGCGGCGGTGCAAGCAATCGATTTAGGTTTTAGTTTGTTTTAAGGTTGCTTTCAATAAGTCCCACATGTGTGGTGGGTTTAGTTCCCTTTTTGGGGTTTGTTAAGTTTGAGTTTGTAGCCTCGTGTTGCCTTGGTTTATGTGTGCTTGTTTTGCTCGGTAGATCTGGTTCTTCTATGTCAAGGAATGATATTAAAAATCAGATTAAGATTGTAGTTCATCCTGGATTTTACCATGAGTGGTTAGGTAGAAATCTAGGTATCCATGTGTTAAAGGAGAACGGAGGTATTTATCCAATTCAAGATCCCTGTTCTCAGGTTCAGTTTGAACCTAAATCTGTTTATGTGATGCCTCTAGGAGTCATCACATCTCAAAAATGCATCTCGTGGGAGGCCCTCTGATATAAATCGGGGCAAGTTTCGTCCTCCACCAAAGCTGAGTTTCTGCCTCTTAAGGCAAAACTCATGATACCCTATGTTCAGGGTACGGAGTCATCAAAGCAAGTGGCTTCAGTAGCAGTTTCATCTTTAGAATTCCAGGAAGATTTCTCATTTCGATGGCCCTGGGATTTACTGTCTTGTGAACGGGTTTGGCAATCCAATCTCGAAGATCGATTTTGTTCAATCTCACGACAACATCCATCACATGTTAGAGGGTATTCAGTTGCAAGGCACATGAGGCATCTCCACCAAAGTCCGGCCCAAGGAAGTTCCCTATGTGCAATCGGTCATATCATCTGCATAGCGCCTCGGACTAGTATGATAGCACGATGGTTTGTAATGATTAGTTTGTTTTATTCTCAGTTGGTTGTAAGAGCTAGTCGAGCTCACTTTAGTTTCTGTCTGCTTGTCTTTTGTTGGAATGTATTAGCATTAAGTTGTACTTGTGCTTTTACTTAATGCAAATTATCTTGTTGTCAAAAAAAAAAAACATGGTTCATTATATTTTACAGATCGAAAATAAATTTAACTGCAGACTACTTAGCATGCTTATGATAAGTTATAAATTTAACATACTCATGTAAACTCATAGTATTTATAATAAAACTCATCAAGTTCATAATAAAACTCACAAAACATGTATTTCAATCTGAAAATAAAAACCCTAAAAACATGATACTACGTATGCAGAACAATATTTAAAGATCTACATATACACGCACTTTGGAAATTAAAAAGACTACTAATGGAGAAAGAGACAGGGTAGGGTAAGAGAAAGAGAGAGTTTAAACATGAGAAAAGAGATGTATTTCTCAAATTTGATGTGAAGAATATGAGGAGTGGAGGCCCCTATTTATACTAGTTAGACAGGTAGAGTCGTACTAGGACTAGGAAACTAAAAGATGGGTTCCAACTACTTTTTACGATCATCTAACTAGAACCGGGGAAAAATATAGATTATCCCCTAAGATAAATAATCTAGAAGCTTATATGAAGCAAAAGATAAAAATGAGAAAAAGTAACTCAAAACTTACCCACTGGCGGTGAGTTTTGCAGCCACAAAATTTGTTTTTTTTTTTCTTTGTGTAAATCTTTTTCAATTTCCTTTAAAACATTTTAGATTTTGTTTTAAACAAACTACTTAGATTTAAAATTTAGTAAACTTAGGGCCAACATCTATTTGGGCTAGAATTTATTTTAAATACCCAAAATCTTTTACAAAAACCTCCTTTGAAAGCCCTTTTTTCATAAATAACAAGTCTTTTTAATAAATAATAGTCTTTTTAATAACTAAAACTTTCCTAAAAATATAAATATTAATTTACTAAAAATACGGAATATTACAGACTACTCGAAACTTGACAAGTAAGAAATAAAGCAAGTAATTCACATATACCAAAAAAATTTCTATAAAAGTAAGTTGGCTCACTTAATATCTCATAAAATAAGGCAAAAATAGTGTTTTAAGTTAAAAGCGCGAAACTCTATCGCATTCTACCCCCCTTAAAAGGAGTTACGCCCTCGTAACTCGCTAAGACTGAAAACGTGACTTAAAATTTGTTTTTTTCTTACCAACTTTGTAATACAAACAATATAAAAAACATTGGTTGACAAAGAATAACAAAATCACTAGATAGATTATACCTTCGAAAATATATTTTTAGCTGTGAGAATTAATCTCTTTTTCAAGGTATTAATAATAGAAGTATTTACCTTCAATAGTAGATCAACATAATATCGAAAATATTTAAATAAGTCCAAAAGGGTAGTTTATGACAAACTGAAAAGTTTATAAAATTTGAGTAGGAAAATTTTATAGATTCTAGAATAGTAAAAAAAATTTACAGGTTGATACTAAAGACAAGTATTGCAAGAATAAGATTTGAGGCAAATAATAATATATTATGAAAATGCTATAATATAGTGAGAACAAAAGAATATTATAAAACCTTTCGTAAACTTTCCTCAAAAATACAATATTCAAACATGCCCTTTTTCCCAAAAAATAAAAAAACCGTTGCTTTCTCCTCAAAATTTAATCAGTTTCACAAAGCCCGCGAAGATCTCACAATGAATATCATCAAAATAACCCTTGATCATAACAAAATCAAATCAAATCAATTCATCATCCATAAGGAAAATTGTTAGTATACTAACACAACACATACTTGAACAAAATAGTCTTCCTTACTTAAGTCCTCAAAACTAGAAGTTCTCGAAATTCATCTTCAAACTTTACTTAAAGTACTATAATCAATATTCTCTCAAAATAGACATTAGTCAATTAGGACTTTAGACAATAAATAAACAATCTTGTCTCCAAATTGATATAATCTCCATTTCAATAAAATTAACTCCTTCACATAATATATACTCAATGCTTAAATTCATAAGACAAAAATACGACTACTATTTCCAAAACCAATTACCTTGATTGACTAATTTCTTCCCTTTTCTCCTTTTTTAAACTTCCGGTTTTTTTTTCTTAAAATTATATTTCTTCCATTATTAAAGTCACTTGACTCATTTGATAATTGGTATACCGTATACCCAATCTTTTATAACTCATTGTAACAGCAATAATACACTACTTTTCAATCGAGAGTTCAAGACTACTTCCAAAAATAATACTGCTCTTGACACTCAATAATACCCCAAAATCAACTTAGCATGATGTTTGGAAAGTTCTAGTGTCTTATTTCCACCTTTTAAAACAAAAAGGATCTAAAGGAACCTACTAAAAATTCAAATATGGTCTTTCGTACTTTCTTTGCTTAACTATAACAACGATAACTCCTTTAAATATATTTGCAATTCAGCATAGGGTAAAATTCCTTAATTAAATCAAACTTCAAATATGGTATCTCATATACCTATAAGGTCCTCATAATATTCCTTATTTTGTCATCTTTTTAAGGTTATATTTATATCATTGCTAAAATGGTGTTGGCCATATCCATAAACAAAATATATTATCTAAATCTTGATAATTCCTCCAAACTAGTATAAACCATTGATCTCCTACTTGTTGTTTCCACAAATCATAACTTTTCCCTTCCTAACTCATGTCATTAAACATTAAAGGTCATCCAACTGAATAAAATTTCAAATGACTAATTTCACAATTCTTAGCACATAACTTAGGGTATTGTCTTCTTCATTCCTAAAAAAAAATAACTACTAAACTTATTTCCTTCTAAGGAATAAATCAAAATAGTATTCACCTTTAATAAATCTAAAACAACTAGGCTTACTTTGAAGTCATAGGTTCTTGCAACACTTATAAATCAACAAAATAAACATATAAATCACTTTGCATGAACTAGATCACATGCATACATGTCATATAAGACGTTAAATAATCAAATTCATCTCGTAGAAAATATCCATGCCAAAAAAAATGCCTCAAAAGTTAGTAATATCACAACTTGCAAGTAGCTTCTTAATAATATGTCATGAAAGACATAATAATAACTCAATTCTTATAATAAACAATAAACTCTTTCTTTTGCTTATGAAAAATACAAAGATTTTCATCTTAACTTGACAATAAGTCACACTTCCTTGAAATATATTAATAATAATCATATTGCTAATATAACAATAAATAACTAAACAATTCATATAAAAATTTCAATACTTCATAAAAAAAAATCAGCTTTATAATTCGAAAAAAAATATAGATATATAAGTAAAATATGAATTACATGTTGACAGAATAGTTAAAATAAAATCTGAACTGTAACTTGAAATGAATCGAAAAAGATTCAGAATTTCTAAAAAAATATTTTTTTTTTTTCAAATTTTCGAAAAATACATATATACATATATGGTCAATAGAAAAATTTATTTTTTTGAGTACTAGGTTCATAGTGTATGAATTACTAGTCGAGTGACTTCCCAGGAAACAGATATGCGTCACAAACGGCCAACTTAAATACCAAGTCTTTCCTAGCCAGAACATTCCTCAGATTAATATTCCACACACTTATTCCATTCTTCAAAATATAAATTAGAAAATTTTTACACTTGAAAATATAAGTATTTGCTTAAAAAGAAAGAAGAATTTTTTTCACATAATATAAAATGTAAAAAAAATACAAATAGAATGCGAAACTCTAGCTTATATGCCCTTCCTAGATCTACCCATACTCTCATTAACTGTTTACTTTATTTTCAAAAAAACTGATACCACTTTGTAACACCCCTAAATTTCTCTCTTTCTAAAAAGATATTTTAATATAAAACTTGAGAAACTTGAGAGTGTTACTGCCACGTGATAACGTTAAAGGATTTAATACTAACTACTAACTGAACTTTAAACTAATGCAGCGGAATAACTTAAATAACTTCTCTTTATTGATATAAACTTTATTGTACAACTATAACAATGGAAATATAGAAAATAAAATAACAACTCCTTGACTAATTATGATTCCTCACTAGCTCCCCCATATGAAGTACGCATCATATCAACCTGTAAATTCTGCTCGCCAAAATAGGGTCATCACAGGGGCAAAGCCATAAAACAAAACAAACAAAACGCGTGTCAGTAAAAATCCTGAGTACATGGATAAGCGGAATATAAAAACACTTTATTTAATCAAACATTTGAAATATTTAATTTCGAAAATCCTTCCTTGAATACTTGATAATTTTATAACATAAAGTATTTAACTTTAATAAAAACCACTTTCCTTACCTAGGTACCTTTCCTAAAGTGTGCACACCCCCCAAGTTTATTCCTTACTGAGTCTATTACGAGGGATTACTACCTTGTCCACATCACTTATACAAAGAGTACATGGGTAAAAAACAAAATAGCTACCGTTCTGGCTAATAAATAACAAGTCGTTGCCTCTTTAATTGCGATCATAAAAGATCATGTATCTTTCGGAAATAATCCTCCTTAAAAAGAATAATAATACTTATAAACTTAGCCATGTAAAGGCAAAAATAAAAAAATAACTTGTTCTTGAAATAAGCTTGGAAAATCTTACTGATATATGAAATAATTTTTATAATAATATTAATAGGAAAAGTAATAATAATGCTATTAATAATAGAGTTAAGTACTCGTACTATGCAAGAGGCATGAATCATGAACATTGAAGATTAAATACATCACTACCAATAAACTATAGTAGGAAGTTTTCCACTAACAATATAGCAATCCAACTCAGTACATGGATTCGAAAACTAACAATAACAACAGTGTTAAACAACTCAACGCATGACAACAAAAGCATGGTTCAACATAGTTCATTATATTTTACAGATCGAAAATAAATTTAACTGCATACTACTTAGCATGCTTATAATAAGTTATAAATTTAACATACTCATGTAAACTCATAATATTTATAATAAAACTCATCATGTTCATAATAAAACTCACAAAACATGTATTTCAATCTGAAAATAAAAACCCTAAAAACATGATACTACATATGCTGAACAATATTTAAAGATCTACATATACACGCACCTTGGAAATTAAAAAGACTACTAATGGAGAAAGAGAAAGGATAGGTTAAGGGAAAGAGAGAGTTTAAACTTGAGAAAAGAGATGTATTTCTCAAATTTGGTGTGAAGAATATGAGGAGTGGAGGCCCCTATTTATACTAGTTAGACAGGTAGAGTCGTACTAGGACTAGGAAACTAAAAGATGGGTTAAAAAGAAAAGATAAATAAATTTAGCTTAAATCCAACTACATTTTACGATCATCTAACTAGGACCGGGGAAAAATATAAATTATTCCCTAAGATAAATAATCTAGAAGCTTATATGAAGCAAAAGATAAAAATGAGAAAAAGTAACCCAAAACTTTCCCACTGGCGTGAGTTTTGCCGCTGCAAAATTTGTTTTATTTTTTTTTACTTTGTGTAAATCTTTTTCAATTTCCTTTAAAACATTTTAAATTTTATTTTAAACAAACTACTTAGATTTAAAATTTAGTAAACTTAGGCCCAACATCTATTTGGGCTAGAATTTATTTTAAATACCCAAAATCTTTTACAAATACCTCCTTTAAAAGCCCTTTTTTATAAATAACAAGTCTTTTTAATAAATAATAGTTTTTTTAATAACTAAAACCTTCCTAAAAACATAAATATTAATTTACTAAAAAATACGGAGTATTACAGTGTTGGGTATGAAGTGTTCAGTGATGCATCGAAGAATGGTCTGGGTTGTGTTTTGATGCAGCAAGGGAAGCTAATAGCCTATGATTCGAGGCAGCTGAAGGTGAATGAGAGGAATTACCCGACCCATGATCTGGAGTTAGCGGCTGTGGTGTTTGCTCTTAAGATATGGCGACACTATCGGTATGGTGTTCCATGTAAGGTGTATACCGACCACAAGAGCCTGAAGTACATCTTCACTCAGCGTGATCTTAACATGAGGCCGAGAAGGTGGCTTGAATTGATCAAGGATTATGATCTGACCTTGGATTACCAAGAGGGTAAGGCGAACAAAGTAGCGGATTCCCTGAGTCACAAGAATAAGCATTCTTTAAACGCTGCTATGGTGGTTTTAGGCGTAGGATTTTTGAATTTTTATAATGCCTACACGCGGTGTGAGCGCGTTTATTTGACTACCCCATTGTTAAGGTTTTATTAAAAATATGTTTTTGAAGTCGCCAACAATTCTTTGGAGGTAGAATCATAAACCTAATTGGATATTGAAACGGAAGGGACATCTTAGGGACTTATCCAATGTAGATTTCCCCGTCATGACTCCATAGATGGTCAAAGTGAACCATAGATTGAGTTCGGGGGTGAGGGTACAATATAGTCAGGAATTATATAACACATTGCTGGCCTCTACTAAATACCGATTCACAACAGATTTTATGTCAAAGAATAATCACATAACTTTTTAATACACCCTAAAAATATTTAGTCTAGGTTGGTTCAGGAAACACATAAAAATACTATATTTTTAGTGACAAGTTATTAAACAATCATATTACTGGGTTCCTAGCATGTTGTCCATGTTATCTGAATTAGTTAGAACATTTATTTAGGTCTTGATTAACAATAAATACAAGGTGATAAATATTGCAATCAGGCATGAAATATAATATGTTCATAAAAATAAATAGAAATAAGAAAAGAAAGTCTTGCAAGGAGTTAGTATAATATGTACAATACTTACAGCGCAGGAATATATCAATAACCTACATCATGAATAGAAGGTTAGTAAATTCAAGAAAATAATAAAAATAAATAAATAAAGGTGGTTAATTTTGTTGACCCTCAAAAATTATACCACCGTCCGGGGTCGTTGATTTGTACGGATCTCGGAAAATTAAATATTGAACAAGCCTTTAAAAAGTTGTCTCTTGCGTATAATATGTATGATGTTAGGCTTATGTTAGGCTTATGAATGGCTAGGGGTGTAGGAAGGTATTAATTTATATTAGTGGAGTATTATAAGATGTAGTATGATGATGATCATGTAAGCGGGGTTTTAGGCGAGAGAATTAGGTGCGAGAATCAAGTGATGGTGATGAGATGATGAATCGGTGCTGATCTTGGTATTTGTTAGATGATGTAGTGCATTGGAGTAATAAGGAAGCAAGCGAGAGGGAGAAATTGGTGCGACGTTTGTGTAGCAGGGATTTGTGGAGGTGAGTATATGTGTCGAGTGAATTTTAGTGGTGAGATGCTGCCGAGTGATTTGTGAGTTAGATGGCCGTGTGAATTATGAGAGGTCGGAGTGAAAATTATATATAGATTTAGGGTGATTTAGATAGTTGAGTTGCAATAGGTTTTTAAAAGAAAATAGAAAATAGTTAGAAAGTTTTTAAAAGATTTTTATTATAAAAGATTTTTGAAAATAGTTAGTAAAAGATATTTAAAAACACTTTGGGAAAAGATTATTTTTATAAAAGATATTTTTATTAATAAAACTAATCAATATAATTAATTAATTCTATTAATTAAATTGGGCTAGAAAAGGGGTTTCATAAAATTGGGGTTTCATAAAAACTATTTTAAAAGGTTTTCAAATATGGGCTTTTAAAAAGTTATTTTAAAACGTTTTAGCAAGTGGGCTTTTATTAAAAGGGTGCTCGGAAATGGGTTAATAAAAAGAGGTTATAAATTGGTTTGGGCTTAAAACATTTTATATTAGACTCGTTCTTTATTCTTTCCTCGATCCGGACCAATTGGAGCGGGGTATTGGTCATCATAGGGTACTAAATGGGGAGACACGGTTATGTGTTTACAGAAGCCCCCACTTTGACTGAGGTTTGTAAAACCGAAAGTCAAAGTATACGTGTCGAGACGGAGAATGATTCTAGATGCTCTGCAATCCAAAATCACTCTTTTACGCTAGTATCTGCAAAACAAGCAAAAGTTTCAGGAACAAACATATATGAAACAAATTTGCAACATAAATATAAATTTGCAAAAATGAAATGATATAGGTGAAGAGAAATCATGAGCTATTATGTTCAGCTCATGTCAAGATAGAGCTATTATGGCCCCGCTCCAGGGTGTTGATGACGTGTAGAGCTATTATGGTCGGCTCACGACAGGATAGAGTTATTAATGGTCTGGCTCCTGACGGGATAGAGCTATTAATGGTCCGGCTCACGACGGGATAGAGCTATTAATGGTCCGGCTCATGACGGGATAGAGCTATTATGGTCCCGCTCCAAGGTAATATGTAGAGCTATTATGGTCCGGCTCACGACGAGATAGAGCTATTATGGTCCCGCTCCAGGGTAATGTGTAGAGCTATTATGGTCCGGCTCACGACGGGATAGAGCTATTATGGTCCCGCTCCATGGTAATGATGATGGTCCGCAGACCTAACAGTGTGTTTTCCGCTGTTAATACTCTTGAGTACTTGTTGTCTCTCGAGCAAGATTTGTGTACAATATAGCATGTTGGAAGAATGGCAAAATTGTATTTTGGTTGCGGATTTGAAAATCCGTTAGCTTGTCGCGCGCGATGTCGTAACGAACATTTGAATTCATTTGGAATTAAGCGTGTGGGTTCCACATGGCTAAGAATCCCCCAAGCGTCTTGCATGGGACTGTGCGCCAGACGCACAGGCCTGCGCTTGGCGTGTTATGCTGCGTTGGACGCAGTTTGCTGCGTGTGGCACAGCGTTGTCGGTGCGCTGGACGCACTATGTATATAGCATTTGTCTTCTGTTGTTAAATTGTAATGGTCCGCAGACCTTGGCGAAATATAACCCATATAGAGCCTTTTATTGTTGGGTACCTGTGAATACAAATAACACACATATATACAAACAAACAATTAGGAGACATGCATGTGTCCCGTGATGTGGGTGCTAGTGTATGTGTGACTCGATGATTGATGCTTGGATCCTATGGTTAAGGATGAAGGATGCATGCAATGACTGACATATTGTTTGTATAATGCGAGATGCAAATGCATAGATATGACACTAATGCAGATAATATGATATGATGCTTTGATAGTTTCATTAGAAGCTCAAATTTTCGTTTTAGAAAACCGTTTTCGAAAGAGAAGAAAAGGGAAGTCCTCAAGGATGATCCATGTAAGCTGTGTTTGATTCAAAATGTGTTTTAGTTGTTATGGGCCTAAGTGAGCTCATAAAACAGTTAGGTTCTCGTATGGGTCTGGAGCCCACAATCTTTTGTATCGACTCGTCATGAAGTCCTTATCAAGGTACACATGGAGCCTATGAAGGATGATCAGTTGGATTTGAAATGCATTGTAGTCCTCGTAATGCTTGAATTGTATGCGCTTCGAGTTTCTTATGTCAAGGCCTAAGTGAGCTAATACAATCGGTTCAATCTTGTATTAGCGTGGGTTTTAAAACCCAAGATTTCATGTATGGACTCGTAATGAAGTCCTTATTACAATAGGCCTATGATTTTCTGTGTGGAACAGTGATGAAGCCCCCGGTAAGATGGAGTTTATGAAGTACTCAGCTTGATTGCTTGATTTTGAAGATATCTCGTCACGCTTAGCGGAAGTTTCGACCGAAGATTCCGTATAGGGTTCCTAAGGTGAAAAGGACAAGAAAGGTCAAAGAAAAGAACACTCAAGGGATGAGGCGCGGTCATAGCGCTGAGTGTTGAAAGGTCATGCTAAGGTTGGTTTAGAAGCGATAATGTGGCTTAGAAAAAGGAAGGGATAAGAATTAGAAGAAGGCGGAGTCATAATGACTTGACTCACGCAATAAGGTAGGCTAATGATGCAGGTTCAAATCCTAGTCTAGTTCTAAGGGTAGGGGATGAGCATTGAAAATTCATGATTTGAGAGATCGCGCTTTTCTCATGGGCCTAGGCGAGCCTTAAAAAAAAGGTTGTGGATTAAAACGGCCGGGCCTCAAAAGAAGTTGCCTAAGTATCCATGATGGAATCAGGCCAGTCGTAGCTCTTAACATTTTAATTGGTGGCCGAGCATTTTGCTTTGGCCATTTGCAATGAATTAGGCATTGGTTTAAGTATTGATTTGGAAGAGGTCTTTGGCAAGGGTGGATAATGATGTAGGTTTGGCTTGGTTTAAAGCGGTCGGACCTCAAGGTGAGGTTTCCTACGTATCTTTAGTAGAATCAGACCATTCGTAGTTCAGGCCAAGTGAATGAGAAGGTGCCCTGACTTTTGCCTAAGTCGCCCTTATGGGTTTTCGACCTAGCGGACTTTGGTTTGTCTTTTGTCGCTTATTGGGATGCAATGCTGCTGGTTGCCGGTTGAGAAAATACATTTGACAAAGCTATTGATGGGCTTATCTTTTTTTTTTTCTTATTCGACATTTTGCACTTCTTTTTTTGTTCATCATTTTTGCTTTTGCTTTTGCTTTTTTCATTCATCATTTTTTTTTTTTTTCTGATGTTGCTCTTTTTCTTTACTTGCCATTTATGTTGAATTTGTTGTTGAATGTACTTCCCATGAGGTAGGTTAAAGGGAGAGGGGTGTTATGCATTAAGGTTGAAATCGATGATAAGGAGGGGATGCCTCTTTTATGCCAGTTATGTTCATTGCCTTTATTAGAATAGTCATGAGAATTAGAAATTCCTTTCTTTTATGGCGACAATCGTGATTTCCATTGATGCTCATTAGTGCAAGGTTAGAGAAAAATAAATACTCATTTATTGATTGAAAATTATGAGTACATGCAATGAAAGGGAAATCCTATATTAGACTGGGCGAATAAGAGAAATGAAACAGAAAATGGAATCTCAAGTCTAGACTCCTACATCACGTGACAAGTGATCTTAAATCTGAGGCCTTTTTGGAATAGGAGAAATTGGAAGTCTCCCATCATCGATCATGTCCTGAATAAGGCCTCGCAATGGGTAGTAATTGTCAGTCTTATGTCCATGGCCTCTATGGTACTTGCTATAGGCATCCTATTGTAAATTCGCATTACGATTCTCTTGAATAACAGGATAGCATGCCTCTAGTCTGACGATACATGCTACAAGATATACCAGTGTACCCTTCAACTCATCAACTTGTTCTTGGAGTGTTCTTGACATATTGCGTATTTCCTACAATGGATCATCCAGCAAGAGTGATGATGGAGAGAAAGGAATGGAGTGAAAGGATGTATGTTTGGTTTAAAAGAGTTGAGCTTCTAGGAACGAATCTGAATGCATGATGATTTTTTTTTTTTGGATGCACCTAGACCTAATGCAAGTATGCATGATTTTTTTGGATGCACTTAGACCTAATGCATGTATGCATGATTCAATCTATGCGTTCGAACCTGTAAAGGCTGCCTACATATCCCAAAAGAGGGAATCAGATCGCTTGTAGTTCATGACTACTAAAGTGGAATGCATGAGTGAAATGGAGAGTATGGATGCAATGAGACTCCTATGGACTCTAGTTATGCATGAAGTGTATGAATGATGGACTATGCAATGCAAAAGGATTCTAGTGTGAATGCAGTCCTAAAAGATATGAAATTCTAATGACTTAAGAATCCTAAACTTGATAGACTTCTAATGACATTAGAATTCTAGATTCGACAGACTTTCAAGGATGCTAGACTCCTAATATGCATGAAACTCTAGTGGACTTAGACTCCTAAAATGGACGGAATTCAGATGGTTTTAGACTCCTAATATGGGCGGAACTCTAATGGATTCGAGACTTCTAAGATGGACAGAATTCTAATGGTCTTAGAGTCCTAAGATGGACAGAATTCTAACGATTTTAGACTTCTTAGATGGGTGAATCTAGACAGGGTTAAGACTCCTAACATGGATAAATTTAGACGGGGTTAAGAACTCTAAATGGAGTGAAACTAGATGAACCTAGACAAATGTGCTAGGTGGACTTCTAATGGAATTAGAATTCCTATGTGAATGAGACTTTTACAACAAGATGGACACTAAAAGGAATCCTAGATGGCGTACACAAATGACGGATAATATACATAGAGAGATAGGATAGAGATCAAGGATGAATTTTTGAAAAAAGATATGTGATAGGAAAAAAGATGGAGATTTTTTTTTTGAAAAAAGGTGGGGATAGAATTTTTGAAGTAGATAGGAGATCGAAGATGGGATGGAATTTTGAAAAAGATAGGAGAATAATTTTCGAAAAAAGATAGGTGATCTAATTTAAACAAATAAGAATATGAGATAGTTTTTCGAAAAAGGGTAGGAAATATAGTTTGGTAAAAGATGTGATAGAATTTTCGAAATAGAGAGGGTGTAAGAGATTGAAAATTTTTTTTTTTTTTTGAGATGGATTTTCTTTTTTTTAAGATAAAAAAAATGGAGATATTTTTTTGAAGATAGATTTTTTAATGGAAAAAAAAATTAAGGGAAAGAAAGAAAAGAAAAATCCTAGTTAGCCTACGAAAGGGGTCGGGGGAAGCATGCAGGCAAGGCGAAGAAAAAGATGCGCTGAACGCGCGAGAAGAGCGCTCGACGCTGAAGTCGTGCGTGCAACGCAGTGTATCTGTGGTTGGCGCAATCTGGAAGCGTAGCACGCAATACAGGTGCGTCAGGCGCATGCTAAAAGTGTGGCGCGCAACTGCTATTCCTTCTTCGTCTTTCATCACGTTAGTTCGTTCGACAATTTGATTCGAGGACATTGCATAATACAAGCAATTAAAATCACGCACATGTAGAGATGCACAAGTAGAATAATAATATGCAAAGTTCCAACCTAAAAGTCAAGTTCTACTTTTCAACTATGGTCAGGTTTAGGTTAAGGCTGAAAAGGGTCAATGACTAAGAGATTGATCTCACGCTTCGTACCCCTGCTTAAAGAGGTGGCCACGAGTAAGACGCATTCCAGTCTCAAGTCAGGAACAAGAGAACAATGCCATGGTTGGATAGGTTTGCTTATGACTAAGATCCAACACTATCGCTCATGAAGCTTTTTGGAAGAACAAAGCGCAAACCCCCCGGGGGTGACCTCACACATAGAACATGTGCTAATGAGGCAAGGTAGATTGTCCTTATGGTGGCTGAACAATAGCCATGCATATGCAAAACGGTATATTATTCTAAGGCATAAAAATAAGAATGAATCGTATTTTTCAAGTTTCACCCACTCATTTAAAAAAAATTATTTTTTTTTTAAATCCTCCCCAGTGGAGTCGTCAAATTGTAGGCGTAGGATTTTTGAATTCCTTTAATGCCTACACGCGGTGTGAGCGCGTTTATTTGACTACCCCATTGTTAAGGTTTTATTGAAAATATGTTTTTTGAAGTCACCAACAATTCTTTAGAGGAAGAATCATAAACCTAATTGGATATTGAAACGGAAGAGACATCTTAGGGACTTATCCAATGTAGATTTCCCCGTCATGACTCCATAGATGGTCAAAGTGAACCATAGATTGAGTTCGGGGGTGAGGGTACAATATAGTCAGGAACTATATTGTCCATTGCTGGCCTCTGCTAAATACTGATTCACAACAGATTTTATGCCAAAGAATAATCACATAACGTTTTAATACACCCTAAAAATATTTAGACTAGGTTGGTTTAGGAAACACATAAAAAGACTATATTTTTAGTGACAAATTAGTAAACAATCAGATTACTAGGTTCCTAGCATGTTGTCCATGTTATCTAAATTAGTTAGAATATTTATTTAGGTCTTGATTAACAATAAATAGAAGGTGATAAATATTGCAATCAGGCATGAAATATATGTTCATAAAAATAAATGAAAATAAGAAAAGAAAGTCTTGCAAGGAGTTAGTATAATATGTACAATACTTACAGCGCAGGCATATATCAATAACCTACATCATGAATAGAACGTTAGTAACTTCAAGAAAATAATAGAAATAAATAAATAAGTAAAATAAATAAATAAATAAAGGTGGTTAATTTAGTTGACCCCCAGAAATTATACCACCGTCCGGCGTCGTTAATTTGTACGGATCTCGGAAAATTGAATATTGAACAAGCCTTTAAAAAGTTGTGTCTTGCGTATAATATGTATGATGTTAGGCTTATGAATTGCTAGGGGTGTAGGAAGGTATTAATTTATATTAGTGGAGTATTATAAGATGTAGTATGATGATGATCATGTAAGCGGGGTTTTAGGGGAGAGAATTAGGTGCGAGAATCAAGTGATGGTGATGAGATGATGAATCGGTGATGATCTTGGTATTTTTTAGACGATGTAATGTATTGGAGTAATAAGGAAGCAGGCGAGAGGGAGAAATTGGTGCGACGTTTGTGTAGCAGGGATTTGTGGAGGTGAGTATATGTGTCGAGTGAATTTTAGTGGTGAGATGCTGCCGAGTGATTTGGGAGTTAGATGGCCGTGTGCATTATGAGAGGTCGGAGTGAGAATTATATATAGGTTTAGGGTGGCTTAGGTAGTTGAGTTGCAACAGGTTTTTAAAAGATAAAGAAAATAGTTAGAAAGTTTCTAAAAGATTTTTATTATAAAAAATTTTAGAAAATAGTTAGTAAAAGATATTTAAAAACACTTTGGGAAAAGATTATTTTTATAAAAGATATTTTTATTAATAAAACTAATCAATATAATTAATTAATTCTATTAATTAAATCGGGCTAAAAAAAGGGTTTCATAAAATTGGGCTTTCATAAAAACTATTCTAAAAGGTTTTCAAATATGGGCTTTTAAAAAGTTATTTTAAAACGTTTTAGCAAGTGGGCTTTTATAAAAAGGGTGTTCGAAAATGGGTTAATAAAAAAGAGGTTATAAAATGGTTTGGGCTTAAAACATTTTATTTTTGACTCGTTCTTTATTCTTTCCTCAATCAGGAAAAATTGGAGCGGGGTATTGGTCATCATAGGGTACTAAATGGGGAGACACGATTATGTGTATACAGTGGTGCCTCGTGAATTGTGTGAAAAGTTTCGCAAGCTCGATATCGAGGTTGTTCCTCAGGGTTACGTGTCTGCGATGTTGGGTTCTATGAGTGTTGAGCCTGAGTTGTTCCAGGAATTGAGAAGCAAGCAAAAGGGTGATCCGAAGCTAGAGAAGATCCGTGAAGCAAAGATGCAAGGTCGTGCAGAGAATTTTGAGATCTGGGCTGATGATAGCTTGAGGTTTATGGGGCGTTGGTGTGTGACCAATGATGGTGAGCTTAAGAGAAAGATTCTCAAGGAAGCTCATGGTACTCCTTATTTCGTTCATCCTGGTGGTGACAAGCTTTATAAGGATCTGAAGGTAAATTTTTTGGTGGCCTTGTATGAAGAGAGAGATCGTCGAGTTTGTAGCTAGGTGTCTGGTCTGCCAGAAGGTGAAAATTGAGCATTAGAGGCCTGGTGGTTTGTTGCAACCTTTGCATATTCCTGCTTGGAAGTTCGACTCGATCTCGATGGATTTCGTGATGGGTTTGCCTAGAGCTGCTGGTGGGAAGAATGATGTGTGGGTGATTGTGGATCGTTTGACCAAAGTGGCTCGTTTTATTGCGATGAAGAACACTTGGTTCATGGAAGAGTTGGATGAAGCTTATGCTAATGAGATTATTCGTCTTCATGGGGTTCCCAAAGACATTGTCTCTAACCGTGATCTGCGATTTCTATCCCATTTCTGGACCGCTTTGCAGGAGGCTTTTGGTTCGAAGTTGAAGCTTAGTACTGCATTTCATGCAGCTACTGGTGGTCAAACTGAGAGTACTATTCAGACCTTGGAAGATATGCTTCGTGCTTGTGCCTTAGAATTTCAGCAGTCTTGGGTCAAGTCGCTTAGCCTGGTGGAGTTCTCCTATAACAACAGCTATCAAACTAGTATCCAAATGGCTCCGTATGAGGCTCTTTATGGAAGAAAGTGTCGTAGTCCTACTTGTTGGAGCGACATCAGTGACTCATTGATTTTGGGCCCAGAGTTAATTCAGGATATTGTTGAGCAGGTGAAAGTAATTCAAGTTAAAATGAAGGCTGCTCAAGATAGGCAGAAATCGTATGCAGATTTGCGTCGGAAACCTATTTCCTTTGAGGTGGGAGATAGGTGCTTCTGAAGGTTTCTCCTATGAAGGGAGTGATGCGGTTTGGTCAAAAGGGCAAGTTGAGTCCGAAGTATGTAGGTCCCTATGAGATTCTTCAAAGGATTGGGGAGGCCACATATCGTTTGGCTTTGCCGCCAGAGCTGTCGAAGGTTCATCATGTATTTCATGTGTCGCAGTTGCGCAGGTATCGTAGTGATCTTTTGCATGTGATTCTTGTTGAGTCGGTCTCAGTCGAGCCGAAGTTGACTTTTGAAGAGCGACCTGTTCGTATATTGGACCGTCAGAACCGTGCTCTGAGAAGGAAGGTGATTCCCTTGGTTAAAGTACTTTGGAGAAGTCAAAAGTACGAAGAAGCTACTTGGGAAACCGAAGAGTCGATGCGACTAAAATACATGGAACTATTCGTTTCAGGTATTCTTTGTGTGTTTGTTTTATTTCTTTGTGTTTTCGAAGTTTCGAGGACGAAACTTTATTTAAAGAGGGGAGATTGTAACAACCCATAATTTTGCTCCTAGTTTTTCGCAAAAGTTTTCCCTAAAACTATTATTTTCTCTAAATTAATGATTTTTATTTTTATAATTATTGAGAGCCGAATTATTATTTGCATTATATGGTGTGCAAGTGTGTGTATTATATTTATATTTATATTTATAATATAGTTATTAGAATTATTTTTATTAGTAAGTATTTTCAAAGTTTAGGCGCGATTTAGGAATTTATCGATTTATCGCGTAACGGACTTTTGTCGCATGAATCTTTGATGATTGGTCCGAAAATATTTGGTGTGGATTGGGCTTGGGTCAGCCGGCCATATGGAGGGAAGGGAGAGATATTATTTTTCTTCTCTCATTTTGTTTTGGTGACTCTTTGCATTTTTGTAACCTCCATAACCCCCCCCCCCTCATCATTTCTATTATTAAATCCTTTTTATTTATTCTTTAAACAATCCAAAAATCTGATTAAAATCAGAACTTCTTTGCTGCCATACTTACAAAATTTCGGACATCATCATCTTCATCATTCTCTCTCAAATTTTTCCATTTCTTTTCTTCATCAATTGTTCGTGACTTGTTCTACTTGCCTCTTTCTTGTACGTGGTGCTTTGGGGTTTGAAGAAGAAGAAGGGTGCACGCATATAACGGGAGTATCTAGTAGTATTCAGCTCACCTTCGACGATCCAGGTAACTAGTAGTTATCTTAGAACGATAGTGATTAGGGTATTTTTCGGTTTAGATTATTACGCTAGGAATTGTATAAAGTATTTTTTGAATGAAATTATTGATGAAATTTTACATGAGTGTTCATGATGTTTGCTGTGTGTATATTATGTGCAGAATAATAATTTTCGTTTGAATTTTCTTATTTATTTGATTTATTTGGTAATTTGTGCGTTTATAGCATATTTGTAAAATAATTATTGAACGGATTTTATAATATCTGAAATTATTTTTCATGAAGCATGTTATGTGTGTAGTATGTATTTCATGCCTTGGAATAATTTTTATCTACTGTTTACGGGTTTATTTATTTGATTTATCTATTTTTGCATTTTTGTGTTTGTTAGTATTTAAATCGTAAATATTATATTTAGGCTTTTATTTTCTATTTTTAATTATTTTATTGGCTTTATTGAGTAATCTGTAAATTAACGTTTAAAATTACTTTTAGAGTCCGAAAATTATAAATAAAATTTTTACTATGTCGGTAGAGTTATAATAGTCATATGATAATTTTTGTGGTATTTTACTGATCGTATTTATTAGTTTAATAATTTTTATTGTGTTTTTGTTAAGAGTTTGAGGATATTCTTTTTAATTATTTAAGGGTTTAATAATCAGAAATAATTTGTGACCTTTTATGTTCTTGAATGCTGGTGATTAGTAGGTTACTGTGGTTATTATTGAGTATCATTATGTTTACATTTGGTTTATGTAAAAATGATTAGTCGTGTACGTTTTGCTGATTTGATGGAGTTAATTGATGGTGATGTCAGACGCACTTTGATGCGTCAGAAGCAGATTGGTCAGTGCGTCAGACGCACAGTGTGGCACTAAGCGCGAGCTCATGCGCCGAGCGCACAATTTTGTGTAGTCTAATTTTTCGTATGATCTTGTATGTATGTTCTACTTGTAGTTGGTGATCTTATTTGATGTGATGCATTTTTGATTGATACTGTTAGTGCTGTAAAAACTCTTTCATTATCACTGATGGTGCTTAGTGATGTTCAAAGTATTTGTGGTTGGAGATATTTGTTGTAAGTTTGCAAGTTACTATTTTGAGGATTTTTGAAGAATTATTTTTGATGAATTATGGGTATAAGGCTAGGTGGCATCCCTTCTTTTTTGACGAATAGTTGTGAGATGGATGATACTTTATGATTTTATTTTTGAAATAAGAACATCCGGTGGGATAGATGTAGTCCCCAGTGAAGAACATGCCAACCACCTGGTTTGCGAACTAGGGGTACACCTGGGTTAATTGTTGTCGTCCGATAGGTCAGGGAGTTCTGCGTGTTCTACCTTGCATCGGGAGTTTGGCCATTCTTAGACACAGGCAGTGGGGAACGTAAGCTCATAGACTGACCTGGAGATTGCGATCTGACAAACCTGAGGAAGTAAATTGCGATTCACTAGCGTTCGGTTTCTGACTCATTATCTTGTTTATTTACGCTTCAATTATTATTTTAGTGCTCTTGAGATGATTTATTCATTTTAATTTATTCACTTGATATTTACTTTCCATTGTATCACTTGTGAGCTTTATGGTTTTAAATGCATGTTATAGTTGTCTTGATCTTATGTTTTCCTTTCTTATTAATCTATGTCTGAATCATGCTTTGATTTCTTTTGTTCTGGGAGAACTGCTAGTTACTCCCCGCTGACTGTGGAATTATTTAATATATCTTTGCAGATGGAAATGACTACTGGACTTGTGACTGCTTGGGCTAGTAGAGTGTGGGTCGGTAATGAGAGGAAGCTTCTTATAGTCTTTTTGGTAGATGAGTTCTATGCAGACAGTAGAGAGTCTTATGTTATGCTAAGTCTCAAGGACATTTAGTTTTATTTGAGTTTTTATGGGAGACTTGCATGTCTCGTAGTTTTGGATTATGTTATGTTTCTATTATGATTTGGGATGTTCCTTTTGATTAGAATTATAATGTTTTGAGATATTTCTTTTGGAAGCTACGAAACTTCAGTTGAGTTTACGTCTATTTAATGTTTTAGAGTAGCATAACCGTCCTGACGTTATTTCCGCTAACGTCTTTTAGTCAATTTAAAGTAGATATTGTTTAACATCTTGGTAGTAGAAGGATGGGGTGTTACACGTTTTAATTACATTCTAATTCATGACACATTTTGAACTCGTGATTACGACTCTGTTTTCATTTTTAATTTTTTTTTTTTTGGGACTACATTTTCAAAATAGGATTTTTTCTTTTTTAAAAATCAATTTTGTTTTTTTTTAAAACCAATTTGAATAAAAAGAATTATGAAGTAAATTTGATTTTTTTTTTTTAAAATAGGTGAGCACACATTTTTTTTACATGACACTTATGATAAATAAACAGGAATACTCTTAATATTTCAATAATCATTTCAGCAGCAATTCAAATACAGTTAATGATTACTGAAATATTGACCGACTGAAAACAGACTGAGGATTTTTTGAAAATTTTTCACATTATTCAATAACTAAAATAAATAAAAGGACATTTGTGCATTGATCCTTGTGTCCTACAAGTCAGCTAAAAGGTGATTCATTTAAGGATAGATTATGTTCAAGTGGCCTTGAGTCACTTCCATTGTGTCCATCAAGGGTGGACGCTCCTAACAGAGCTGATCGCAATAGCTCGCGGATGCAGGTTTTACGCCATTAATTCATTAATTTGTCTTTCTAAAATTCTAGCCGTTGCCAATAGGCAGAGGTATCAGACCTAATAAGAAAATGGTTAAAAAGAGTGCACGTGTATGGATCGATAAAATACCAAGCACACGTAATTTTCACATAAGCATGCTATATACAAAAATTAAATTGTGAATAGCCATGATTAACTTTTATTTTATTATATATACATATGGAAAATAATGCATTGTTCAGGTTCAAACCTCATATACTTCAAGTGGAAGTAAAGTCCCCAGTGGAATCGCCAGCCTATGTTATCCGATTTTTTACTGTCTTTATTAACGGTCTGAATCCCACGAAAGTCGCTCATTGGACTATGAGTTTAGAAAACTTTGAAGCCGTCGCCCTAATAATATATGAATAGGGACAGATTTATTTAATAAATCATTTTAAAATCAATTTCAAGAAATATCATTTAAAACGACGATGACTTCATATGGATTAGGCTTTTTTAAAATTAGTCTTTCATACCATGAGATAGGTTTCGGGGTTTAGGTTAAGAGGTGCGAACGTCTAGAACTCGTCTCCTCTTCCGTTCTAAACAACGGGCTCTTACTAATGCGTTATTTTCCATTTTAAAGTAATCACGTCTATTCAAAAGAAATAAAATCACATAATTTGCACATATACACATCAACCAATTATATTTAGGACCAATATATCACTTGTACATGGTAGGTTTGAGCACTGAAGTTGCACTACGTACCAATCATTACGGGATTGAAATCCACTAATGGATCAAAACCATCGTAGTTCGATCTTATGTCTCACCCCAAATGGCCAATTCCATTGGGGAAGAAGAGGAAATAGATTATGAATAACTCACATTTAGAATTAAACAAATCTATTAGGAATAAGGTAATCACTCCAATTAGTGATTGAAATGGGATTAAGATAATCACCTTAATTAGTGATTATATATGAAGGATTAAGATAACCACCTTAATTAGTGATTAAATATGAAGGATTAAGATAACCACCTCAATTAGTGATTAATAAGGAAGGAAAGAAGTAATCACCCTAATTAGTGATTATTCAAGGCCTAAGATAATCACTCTAATTAGTGATTAAATGAGAAAAATAATCGTCCTAATTAACGATTATTAAGGTTTAAGATAATCACTCTAATTAGTGATTAAATGAGAAAAATAATCGTCCTAATTAACGATTATTAAGGTTTAAGATAATCACTTTAATTAGTGATTAAATGAGAAAAATAATCATCCTAATTAACGATTATTAAAGTTTAAGATAATCACTCTAATTAGTGATTAAATAAAGAGGGTTAAGTTAATCACCTTAATTAGTGATTAAATGAAAAGTTTGAGATAATCACTCTAATTAGTGATTAAATATGATGAAAGGTTAAGTTAATCACCCTAATTAGTGATTAACCAAGATTTAAGATAATTACTCTAATTAGTGATTAAATAAAGAGGATGAGTTAATCGCCCTAAGTAACGATTAACTAACAACTAGAGATAATCACCCTAATTAGTGATTAAATGAAAAGTTTGAGTTAACCGCTCTAATTAGCGATTAATCGAGGATTGAAATAACCACTTTAATTAGTGATCACGTTTATGATTTTCAAGAGGTCTTAGAAGTTTGCTTCCTAATTTGAAGGCTTTTGAGAAATAATCTTAATTGAAGATTATTAAGTCATTTAGAGAGAAATGATCAATTTGAGACCGAATTTGGAGACTGTGTTCGGCTAATTGGAATTTGGCCATTTAAGGCGAGACACGTGAAACGGCCTAAAATCAATTCGAAGATCATAATTACCAATCTAATTATGTCAAATTATATGATTAATCCATTTGAATATGGAGAACACATTTTTAAAATGTAAGATGGATCATCATAAAATTTAACTTAGTTAGATTTGTAATTTTTCCTCTTGATTGAGATTGGGTTATTTGATTCATATACTATGATATATTGGGCCCAACATGCAATATTTGCAACATTGGTTGCTCATTTTATTAAAAAGAATTGTGGAATTATTTATGAAAATTATGCATAAACATCTCCACGTTTTTTTCATTAATGAGTGATGTAATAACTATTTACAAAGAAATTTTTATTACAACAATATGTACAAAATCTATAATCTATACAAATCTTCAACCTTGATCTTCACCATGATGCTCCTTGATCTTCATCTCCTTGAATGGGCTTTGGAATTCATGTTTATTTGTAAACTTGTGAAAAATTAGAGATTAATTAAACATTTTGATTTTTATTTTTTATGACAATTTTTATTGATTTTTATTTACATGATATAAATGAATCATTTTAAGAGAAACTTAAAAATTCATGATTATTAATTAATATTTTCATGTGAAAAGAAAACAAATTTGTTTTATGAAACTTGAGTTAATCACTTTATTTCATTTTCCAGATTGCACTTTTATTCTTGTACTGATTTGTAAAATTCATAACTTTCTGTAGAAAGTGTTAAATCGTGCATGTGATACATATATCATATATGGATAGGTAAATGAGTTCTTTATGTTGTTTCAAAATTTCACAAGCTTTTAGTGACAACTCGAATTATAGTGAATTTTATACTCAAACTGGTCAAAACAGGACCTTTATTCCATTTGTTCTTTCAAATCCAACTTATTTAACTTATTTTCAAGTGAATTTTGGTATGAACATTCTAGACACTTTGAAAGACTAGACTGGAAATTTTCACTTGAACTGGACATTTTTAAGACCATTTCTTGTTTGTTTTCTTAACTGAAGAGAAAATCCGTTTTCTGGAATTTAGATTTACATGAACGCTTTTGTAAAAATGAAGTATTGTATAAAATTCATATGAACATGATTTTTATACTTTTGGAAAGCTACTGATGTTTTATTTAAACTTAATGCTTTGAGTTTTATCTAAATGATTTTATTTTAAACTTTATTGATAGAACAAGCTTAGGTGGTACTGGACAAAATCAGTTTTGCACAACAAAGTTGTATGATTTTTAATTATTTGTAAAAACGTCGTTTTTTAGAAATTCCAAAGCCTAGTTTTTGGAAACATCTTGCGTTTCATAGAAAAAATATTAAATCCTACAAACTATTCTGATAATACAGACGAAAAAATGAAATGAAGTACAAAATTAAAACTGATCTCTATTATATAAGGCAACTAGGGGGGACACCAAAAATATTAAAATCCTATTTTGTCCTCACTATTAAATGGACACCAAAAAATAGAATAAGGAAAAAAAGGAAAAAAAATAAAAGGGATAACTAGCTACTTGAAATTAGCCAAAAAAAAAAACATAAAAAGCAGTAACCGTTCAATTTAAAATGCACAAGTTCACAAACCATATTATCAACCGACTATAGAGCAAAAACCTCCCTACATTTTAGTATTTCACCCCTTTTCGGCTTCAATCTTCATCATTCATTTGCTTTGTATACTACTCATATTCCTTCTCTTTCTTTTTTCTATTACATGTAAAATATGGCAGAAGAATTGCTATTGCCTTCTAATGTCTCTCCTCTTTTTTGTTTCAGTGTAAATTTTGAAACGAAAATTACAGTACATAAGAAGCTATCGTCATCTTCTTCAATTCCTCTGCCATAATTTTATTGCGGTAGAGCTCGGTCAGGAATGTCGTTAAAGTGGAGTTGAAATTGCTGCGTCGAACCAGGCCGAGCAAAAGGTATCTTCTTCACTATACTCTTGCACCCATCACAGTGTATAATTACTCTAAGAACATAGCTGTAAAACCACAGCAACAAAAAATTACTAATGTAGAGTTTTTAAGTTTTGAGCAAGACAATATATAGTACAAAAAAATGAAGTATTATATTAAAAACAATACATACAAAAAATGAAAATACATACGTGTGTTTTATGGATTTCTTGCTTATTCATTTTGGTAGATGTTTTTAAGTGAAAGAGATATGAGAAAAGAAGGTGCAATAGAGGGGAAGACTTTTATAAGGTAAGTTCTAATGTTTGAAGGTTTGAATGAAAGAAAGAGAGGAGAGAGAGAGACATGAACTGCCTCTAATTGCTCACAAATTTGTGGGTATGTTTTTTAAAGAGTTTGGGTAATTTTTTAGAAGAGAGAGGCAGTTTTAGAGGAATGAGAAGTAAAGTGTTGTGTTCTCCTTTTCTTGGGTTTAATTCAGGGTCTAAAGTCACAAAGTTTAATTCTATCATATTCAGAGCAAAACTTCCTAAGCTCTGCTCCGCACAACGTGACAAACAATAGATGTAATGTTGACCTCTTGGGGGCACAAACCCAAGTGAACCGTATGAATTAATATTAACGAGCTCTCAAATTTTTTTTTTTAAAAAAGTTATAACTTATTAGATTGTTTTTCATATTCTGGAAATTTGAAGATGTTGGCAAATTTTGTGCATGCCTGTGTTTTTCAGGCGGGCATTTGGAGAGGTTCCTATAGTGGAGAAAAATGGGTGGACTCTCAATGAACTCAACCCCGTAGAGGAAAGTTTGGTCATAATTACTTGGTAAGAAAGATATAAAAATACCATCAAAAACACAAATGCAACCTTATCAATTTTTTTTTCAACAAAAAATTACATCAACTTGATAGAAGTGAACTCAACTTAACTACTAAAAATAATCAAAATATATAATTACTAAACTTGACTTAATTTATCTTAACCTAAACTGAAGTGAACTAAACTTAATTTTTCTAAATTTCATTTCTCCTATAGCTGAATTCAACTTCCATTATTTCAGTCCAAAAGAACAGGGCATATATCTCTTAAAATGGAAATTGTGCTACGATTTGGTTGTCTTATTAAAGGGACTATGTGGTGGTTCGAGAGCCTCACATGCCATCTTTTTATGTAGGTTTGGGCTATGTTATCTATCATATTCTTCGTGGTTGATTCTAATTGATTAATTTATTACTTTCACCTTCATATGCACTTATAAAACTTAGATAAAGACTCCGCACGCATAGCGTGCATATAAGACTAGTTATAATTACAGCATCACATTTTCTTTTTATGGAGATGTTTATGCACAACTTGTCTTGAATTTTTTTATGAAAACATTTTTTTGGTGATGAATAACAACTTGATTAAGGAAGATCACATAATCACATTGTTTCCTAAGAGTCTCCCCATTAGAGTTGACTATTCTAGGTGGGGTGATTTAAGGTTGGGAACCTATTAGGACTTCCTCATACCCAAATCACTCCAAAAATAAAATAAAAAATGATAAGAAGAAACAAGGAAAAAAGTTAATAGATGATTCAGAAGATAATCAAAAAATAACAAAAGCTTCAACTTTACCTTGCTAGCTCAATGATGCACTTCCTTTTTGCAAATTTTTCTACCTTTTTTTTTTGTTTTCTTAATTTCTAAGTGAGTTTATAAATCCACTTAATTACTAACTTAAACCCTTTTTTGTGTTTCTTTTGATGAACTTCTTTACTTACTAATTATTTTCCTAACTTTTACTTTCTTTTTCTTGAATGAGATTTTTTAGAGGATGGAAGTAGTAGAGAAGATGAGAGGAGTATTGAGAGAAGTAGTGAAATTAAGTTGAGTTTTTTTCAACTTGGTTTTGAAGTAAAAAAGGAGGGTATATATAGAGAAATGAGGGAAATGAACTAGGGTTTCAAAGAAGTAGAAAATTAGATTTTTAACCCAAAAAAGTCTGATTTTTCTCATCCTTAATCATCCTAATGACATCACTCTAATGACCTCACCCTAATGACATCATCAAATCTCTTTGAAAACACAAATATTCTTATTCTTTTTGGATTTTCTCATCAATGAAGCAAAATCAGATTTTCATAAAATATTCTTCCCTAAATAGACCCTAATACGTAAAAAAAGTGCATCGAAAAACGTGCAAAATAAAACTGATTAGAAGGTTGCGCCAAACGCAAGAGCTTGCGCTAGGCACAGCGCCGTGCGCTAGGCGCAAGGCTTTGCGTCGGGCGCAGGCCACGCTGTGCGTTAGTCGCACGATCATGCGTCTAGCGAATGATTGTGTGCCTGACGCACACTTGATTCTTCCGGAAAAAATCAGGATTCTTGCCTTCTTACACATGGGATTTTATTCTTATTCTCACTCTTTTCATGATTCTTATTCCCTAACTAATGGATAAAGGATGTGATTAGTGGATAAAGAATATATTCTTATTCTTTATCCAATGAATAATGACTTGACCATCAAGAAAACTGATTAATACCGGTTTTGGAATACGACTAAGATCCCGACGCCTAATCACGACTCGTTTTTTTTCGTTTTTTTCGAAAGACTAACTTATGACAATTAACGAAAACTCGTCAAATTAATAAAGACGAGCATGATTATACTACAAATCATTTTATTAAACGGTGGTTGTAGTCATTGACTACGACTCACGGAAATTATATTTCTAAGCCGAAACCGCATGACTAATACGAAAAAATGGAAAACCGTATGATGGAATGAAACTCGCGCTCCGGGATGAAACATGCATTTTGACGGGGCGTGCGCTCCAAGATGCATGACAATTTTTGTTATTTTTATTTCTTTTCAAAATCTTTATTTATCCGAAAAAAGGGTCCAAAATTTGTTGTCTATAATTCTTAGACCACCTGATCACTGCCTTTATAACCTCCTCTTACGGCGCCGTTTAACAGCGTCAAGGTTAAACTAATTATATTGTGGTTATTAAGACATACTCATGTCTAAGGAATCCACTAAATATAGTAGTTTGATTCTACTTTTAGAATCTAATTAGGTCAAGTATCAATGTATTAGATATACATTCATATAATCAATTAGACATCTCTATGTTTTCATAACCCATGGAACTGCGCTATCAATTAATTATATACTAGTCTTTAAATAAATCACTTATGTCCAACTTAGTGATTTAGACTAGGGACTTTAAATAAATTGTGATTTCAGTTAACTTTATAGGGTTCCATTATCAAAACGTTTTTGACAATCCCATTTGAAAACACAAATTATTTGGACATTTTAATTGATACTAAACCAAACAATTAAATAAGAAACGAATTTTTATTGATAAACATTTAAAACATAATAAATGTCTTTATAATTGTAAACATGAAGTAAACAACCTAAAGCCATTCTCCCATATGTTTAAGCCCGTAGACCTAGTATGACACTCATGCTTAGGTTGAGCAAGCGGTTTAGTTAGAGGATCTGCTACATAATCCTCATTATGAACCTTGCTTACTTTCACATCTTCAACGATCTCTCAAATAAGATGGAATTTCCTGAACACATGTTTGGATCTCTGGTGCGATATGAGTTCCTTGGATTGAGCAATAGCACCATTGTTGTCACAATACAACTCAATGCCATTATCAATACTAGAAACCACACCGAGCTCACTGATAAACTTTTTGATCCAAACAGCTTCCTTTGCCGCATCAACTGTTGTAATGTACTCAGCCTCTGTTGAAGAATCCGCGATGGTACTCTACTTTGAACTCTACCAGCTCACAGCTCCTCCATTGAGACAAAAAATGAAACTAGATTGAGATCGAAAGTCATCTTTGTCACTCTGGAAGCTTGCATCGGTGTATCTAGTAACAACAAACTCATTGTCTCCACCATATACCAAGAAGTTATCCTTAGTTCTTCGCAAGTGCTTAAGGATATTCACTAATACAAATTTGGCTTAAGAGAACTGTTAATTGGGGCTTAAGAGAGCTCCACCCAACGGTTCTCTAAGTCAGCGTAGTCTTTGGCTAAGAGAACTCCTCTTTGGAGCGTTTTGTTTAAAGAAACAAAGAGAACGCCTATATACATGAGGCGTTTCATAACAATAGAACAGCTATTTAAAATAGGGGTTCTCTTTGCCTTCAGTTGAAGAAAGGACAAAAAAACCTTCCTTAGGGCACACTAGCAACAGTACCACGGTTCTCTTTGGTTTTTTTTTAATTATTAATTGTGTTTGATAATATATAGATGGATAAAAAGAAGATTGATGGGTCTGAATACAACTGATCCAAACAGATGATACAAGTAATACTTAATAGTAATACAGAAATAAAAACAACTAATCATTTGCTCATATATATTAAATAGTTACAATAGAAAAAAATTAAATTCAACAATATAAATTTCTTTAAAGAAAAAATAGAAAAACAAATCTGAGAGAACTAAACATACTTTATTAAAAACGATAGCAATCATATCATCATATATAATAAGAAAAGAAGAAAAAATAGTCCTACGTGGCAAGACCTCAACCTTCCTCTACTCTCATTCATCCAAGATTTTTCAGCCTTTACTTTGCTTATGCCACGTGACATGATGTTCTTCTAATATTGACCTTCCTATGCTCTCCTTCATCCAAGATTTTCTCCCTTCACCGAATGTATTATGCCACAGTTAAGGAAAGTCAATCAATTATACTCCCTCCGTTTCATTTTAATTTACTCACTTCACTTTGGGGGAGAACCAAGGAGAAAGTGCAAAAGTATGAGAGAGAAACTGAAAAGGTGGAGAGAGAAATTGAAAAGTGAGAGAGAGAAATTAAAAAGTGGGTTAAAATATTTAAAAATGGATGACATGGGTGGAAAAAGAGGAGAAAGTAGATGTGACATGTTACCAAAAATAGATAAAGCAACAGTGTGTAAATTAAAAAGAAACGGACCAAAAAGGAAAGTGTGTAGATTAAAAAGAAACGGAGGGAGTAATTAATAACTAAGGGAATCAATCAAGCATGTATCAATAAAGGAAACAAATCAATGCCCACTGAGCCAGACCAATATAGCATATCATATAAGGTCATTACAAATTACAGATGATGGGTTAGAGGCTAGAGCCCATCCCACTACCTTCTCTGCACCTGCACACATTGATTAAATATTTATTATAACTGGCCATTATAATTCAACCAAGATTAAAAATAAAAAAAAAGGCTTAATTCAACCAATAGGATCACGGCAAACAGTGGCAATAGTGTATCCCTACCAGTAACATTAAATTACTACTGATTGACCGACTATAGATTCAACTTTCAAATTCACAAAGCTGAGCAAAGTCATTATGCTTCATGAAAACAACAAGATTAAAATAGGTAATAATTTGCTTTGTGCTATAATTTATCATTTGTTCTTATTATTTTTAATGGTTGTGTGATTAATAGTCAATCTTATGTTTCTTTTTAGATTTATTAGCAATTGTTATAAATTTAGGAAGGGTGGAATTAGACATTGTGCAAAATATCAACAGACAATTTATTATCCTAATAGATGAAAGGTAAAAGTACAGTTTTTTTTTCATTCTGCCTCACAATGCATGGCCATCCCATAAAATAGTGTAATTGAGTGCCACGTGTGACTTTAAAAATTAGATGCCACGTTTAGCTCTGGGTAAAATCTTCCCTAATGTGATTGCTTTGACAATCTTCCTAGGGGGGAGGAAGATGGTGTCCTCCCCCCTAGGAATTGTCAAAGTACTCTTATTCTAGGGGGGAGGAAGATGGTGTCCTCCTCTAAAAATACTAAATTACCCTTAATGACTTAATGGAATGAAAAAGATTACAAAAGAAAACACATTTAATAATCCTTTCTCATTTCAACAACTTGCCATTCTAATTTCTAAACAAGTTAAAAATGGTATACACATCAAATATTTCAATCAAAGAATTAAATGGAAAAAACATCTTGACCTTTTTTTTAAATAAGAGAAGATGGTATACATGATATCCACCTGAAAAAGTTTGAAACACTCACTACCATTGACACTCTTTAATTTAGTCAAACCAACTCATTTATCTATTCTTTTTGTTCAGAATTCATGGACAAAAAATTGATATTTAAAATCACTCACAACCTTTGTTAGTTTTTTACATTAATGAATTAATATATCTAAATTTATCTAATTATTAATCTTTCATATTTTAAGTGTAATCATAACTATAGTACTGATGAAGTATATAATAGAATAACAAGTTTGAAATTAACGCACGCATCGTGTGCATATAAGGCCAGTATAAATGAAGGGGAGGTATGGTATCCCCCTATTAAATGACTATCTTACCCTTACTTTTTTAATTACATCAATTTTGTTAAAATTTTTAAAATAATAATAGGTAATCAATCAATCAAAATATTTGCCATTTTTAAAAACTACAATTAGAATAACTTAAAACTTTAGGTTAAAAAAACAAAAAGGAAAGACTAAAAAAGTTTACAAAATAAACAAAGATAACAAATTCATTTAAGAATATCAAAATCTTCATCAAAAGGAAAAATTGCCAAAATAAAAAATCAGCAATATGCTTCTACAACATTATAGTCATGTAAAGAAATTATCACATTAATGGGTTTATGTAATTTTAATTTGTGTAAGTCAATTACATAGAGGATAATAAGATCAGAATTAGAACTAATTAGAACTTATTTTTACTTAACTTCTAATAATTTGAATAAATAAAGCCTTTATTGAAAAAACTATCAAACTATTATAATTAGTTGTCGCTGCATGTATTGCGTGCATGTAAAACTAGCTACTCGACATTACGAAATATCACAATGAAAAAAATGTCATCGCACGCATCGCGTGCATAGAAAGCTAGTCTTCCTTAAATCAAGGATGTACAAATCTGTAAACTTAAAATTAGGAAGATAATAAATTATGGTCATATTTTTTTTTTTTTTTTTTTGAGGGGATGGTCATATTTAATATGTATGAAATGGTGTAAACGGCATACTAGGAAGCTAAGGAATTTACAGTTTTTTATCATTATTACATGCCCATAATTAGTATTGGCCTCTTTGCTAACAATTCCAAGTCTACGCTGTTGTGGGAACTGGGAAGGATAATGCAAAGGTTCAGAGAATCATGGATGCTTCTGGGTTTGTAATTGTAGAGATAAGAAAGGAGTATTTATTGGTTTTTGAGGAGAGAAAACTTGGTATTATTCTTCAACTTTTGATCAGATAACTAAACATAGGTTTGAGCTTTAATTTTGACACCAAATCATAGATTTGGCAACTTCTTAATGTGACACCTACAAGGCTACAAGAAACAAAGAAAGCTTGACATTTTTATTTTGACAAGAGGACACTTAATGAAAAGAGTAGTATTTTAGCACTCATAATTTAGCAAGGGAAATATGTAGCCAATAACAAACATTTTACCCAACTTATGAAATCTCACCCAACTTTTACAAGGTAGTAACAATAATCATTTGATTAGAATTGAACATTACAAAATATTTAAGTTAATACTCCCTCTCTTTACTATTTGTTCTTCCTATTTAGAATTTTTTGAGATAGAAAAAAAAAGTCAAATTAGGAAGATAAATAGGAAGAGAGAAAGTATTAAACAATTCATAGTGTTCTTCTAATACTGAAATGATAATTTTTAAGTCCTAATGGATGTTTTAATTTTATATATTTTCTTAAAACTAGAGTTGAAAAAGTGGCTATATTTTACAATATTTAATGTAATCAAATATTGTCGCCATGATAACCGATTACTGAATTGGTGAAAAAATAAGGTCAATATAAAAAAAAAACAAAATAAAACTAATAACATAAAAAAACGTGAAACATATTCTTTTTACCTACTTTTGATAATCCATATTTTGTGCTTACTTTTAGAAAGTTCTAATTTTAGTTTTGCATATATTAATATGTATAGGCAAACTGATATCAATTATTGAACGATAATTAACTACCATTACTTTTAACAATAGTAAAATTGTATGCTATGGGGTACCAACCAATATATATTATTAGCATGTTTTTCATCAATCTAATTAAAAACCTCCTAACTATTAAGAATATCAACCATAAAATTACTAAACATAAATTTTATTTACAGGTCGATTTTTCTCTCTTTTGGTGCCTATAAACATACTTTTAAATATATATACATTATTGCATGAAAGGTGAAGTATATTATCAAGAGCATAAAAAAATTACAAAGTCATATACTATAAAGAACATTAGCAATTTAATGGATGAAAATTTCCCCCTTGATTTGTATGTTTATTATACTCTAAAGAACATAAAGCATTTCTTCAATCTTGAAGGTATTGTACAATATAACAAATAAAATAGAGCAACTTTTATTTATCTAATTGACCTAAGCATAAAACATCACCCACTTCAAATTTCCATCTAGTTTTGCTCACAACTACACATTATGTTAGTGACAACCCATTGCTCAATTGTAAAACCATTAAAATAGTATTTGCTTTTAACTCTCAACCTATTTCGAGCAGTGAACATGAAGAAATATTATTCATAAAAATCTATTATTAATTTTATGAGAACCCTTTTGCATCACAAACCAAGAAGAAAACTTAATAGTAAGTAAAAAAAATTGATCTACACTCATATATCTTTTGAAGTACGAAGATTTTAACTAATAAATTATTGTTTATTACGGCAAATTGAATGATGCTTCCGTTTACATTTATAGATAGGTTTTGAATATATAGATATACATATATGTATTTTTTCTCATGTAAATTGAATTGACATGTTTAGACAAGTTGCTAGAGGTGAACCAAACAATATAATTCTCAACGCCTAACCCAACTATCAGATGACACCAATGATTGTTTCAAATAAGAATCAATTGAGGACATCTACAGTGTATTAATAATGAAAAAGGTATATCATCTAAATGACTTTGTTTCTTTTATTTATATTTTACATATATTTGCGACCGGGTTCGTGCCTATCTTGCCATTATAAAGGATCTTGATGTAGACTACAACTGGTATTCTGTGGGAAAATCGAGTGGATCGGGGCATACCAAGTAAAGTTATCTTTTGTTAGGACTCTATTTAGGTTATGTATAGTTATGTATTAGGAATAAGTTATTCCTAATTAGTGATGAAGTAGGACTCTCTACTTAAGATGTATAAATATATGTTATTGATGAATGAGAAAGGGACACAGAAAATTGAACTAAATTTAACATGGTATCAAGAGCCAAAATCTGAAATCATATTTTTTAACAATCGTTGATGATTTTTCCCGGACTGTTTGGACTTATTTATTATATAATAAATTGGAGGTTGAAATTATGTTTCTGCATTTTGTGGCATTGGTGGAAAGACAATTTAATCAGACAATTAAGTGTGTTCGGAGTGATAATTGCACTGAGTTTAATTGTTTGCGCCCATATTTTGTGAAACAAGGGATAATCTTTGAAACTTCATGTGTTAAAACCCCACAACAGAATGGAAAGGTCGAACGGAAACATGGACATATATTGAATGTCGCACGTGCATTGCGATTTCAGGCTAATCTACCTTTGAAGTTTTGGGGGGATTGTGTTCAGGCGGCCTGTCATTTAATAAATCGAACCCCCACTGTAGTGCTTGATTATAAAACCCCCTATGAGTGTTTGTTTGGCAAGCCCCCTAAGATGACAGATATTCGGATTTTTGGTTGTTTGTGTTATGCCTATAATATTTATCATGGGGGTGATAAGTTTGCCAGTAGGAGCCGTCGTTGTGTTTTTGTTGGTTATTCTTATACTCAGAAAGGATGGAAACTATATGACTTAGACACCAAACAATATTTTGTTGCCCGTGATGTGAAGTTTCTTGAAAATAAATTTCCTTTTGCTGTGTCTGAACCTGTGAATGAGTTCGTTGTGGAGGGACAGGCAGGAATGGATGAATTTTTTGATGAGGCATTGCCCGTGCCTGTTCTTGAAGTTCCCGTTGTTGTTGAAGGGGGACTTAGACCAGGAGATGATATTGAGGTGGCGCCGGCTGAGGAGGCCGAGCCACGCATCGAGGTGGTGCCGGCTATGGAGGTCGGCCCACGTGCGCCGGAGGTTGGTGCACCGAACCCTGTAGGCGTGGCCAGGGATGTTGGCACGCAGGGAGGGAGTAGGGAGGATGATGGAACACATTTGGGGCGTGGAAAACGCACCAAATTCTCAAATAAAAATTGCAGGATTATGTGACTCATACTGTAGTGAAAAAGAAAAGTTCATTGACTCAGGCACCCGTTTCAGCATCATCCTCAGGTACTCCATATCCTATTATACATTATGTTAGTTGTGAAAAGTTTTCTGATAAACATCGCAGATTTCTAGCAGCTATAACTGCAGGGCACCCTCCTAAGTCATTTAAAGAAGCTATGAAGCATGAAGGGTGGCGTGAAGCCATGGGAGCTGAAATAAAAGCTCTGGAGGATCAAGGCACATGGAAATTGCAACCTCTCCCTCTAGGCAAGAAGGCCTTGGGGAACAAGTGGGTGTATACAGAAAAATATGATGAGCAGGGAAAACTGCAGAGGTTGAAGGCCAGATTGGTTATATTTGGTCATCATCAGGTGGAAGGAATTGATTATAAAGAAACTTTTGCCCCTGTAGCAAAAATGACAACAGTACGTACTTTCCTAGCAATTGCAGCAGTGAAGAAATGAGATTTCATCAGATGGATGTCCACAATGCATTTTTACATGGTGATTTGGAGGAAGAAGTGTATATGAAAATTCCTCCTGGTTTTCAGGGAGGAAATACTAATCTTTAGTGCAGGATGAAAAAATCATTGTATGGTTTGAAGTAGGCACCTAGGTGTTGGTTTGCCAAATTGGCCACTGCTTTGAAAGCCTATGGGTTTAAGCAGTCTTATTCTGACTATTCCTTGTTTACTTTGACCAGGAAAAATATTCAGCTGAACGTTCTTATCTATGTGGATGATATGATTATTGCAAGGAATGATCAGGAAGCTTTACTGAACTTCAAAGCTTACCTTGGAAAATGTTTCAAAATGAAGGATTTTGGGTGCTTTGAAATATTTCCTAGGCCTTGAAATTGCCAGTGGGCCGCAGGGAATTTTTATGAGTCAACGGAAGTATGCCTTGGATATTATTTCTGAGGCCGGGTTGCTCGGTGCCAAACCTGTCGAGTTTCCTATGGAGCAGCACCATCAGCTCGCTTTGGCTGATGGTCCTTTGTTTGAGGATCCAGAGAAGTATCGCAGATTGATGGGCAGGTTGATTTACCTTGCTGTTACTAGGCCTGATTTGGCATATTCTGCTCACATTTTGTCACAGTTTATGCAGGCTCCTAAAATGGTTCATTGGGAGGCCGCTTTGAGAGTAGTTCGATACTTGAAGAAAAATCCAGGACAGGGAATATTATTTAGTTCTGATAGCGATCTCCGCCTTGAAGGTGGTGTGATTCTGATTGGGCTAGTTGTCCTATTACTCGAAGATCCCTGAGTGGGTGGTTTGTTTTGTTGGGATATTCCCCTATTTCCTGGAAGACTAAGAAGCAGCCTACAGTGTCTCGGTCATCTGCAAAGGCAGAATATCGTTCTATGGCTGCTATCGTTTGTGAATTAAAGTGGCTTAAGCAGCTACTAGGTGATCTTGGAGTTCAGCATCCTGCAGGAATGAGATTATATTGTGATAGTCAATCTGCGTTATATATTGCCAAGAATCGGGTGTTTCATGAACGTACTAAACATATTGAGGCTGATTGTCATTTTGTTCGTGATGTCGTGACTGAAGGTCTTGTGAGTCCGTCATATGTTCCTACTAAGTTTCAGTTGGCAGATATTTTTACAAAAGCACTTGGTAGGACTCAATTTGATTTTTTTTTGTCCCAGTTGAGCGTTCATGATTTGCACGCTCCAACTTGAGGGAGGGTGTTAGGACTCTATTTAGGTTATGTATAGTTATGTATTAGGAATAGGTTATTCCTAATTAGTGATGAAGTAGGACTCTCTACTTAAGATGTATAAATATATGTTATTGATGAATGAGAAAGGGAGACAGAAAATTGAACTAAATTTAACATCTTTCAATGAACTTTTTACATTTTCTTAAAAGTTATTTATTTTCACCATGATATATTTTAAATCGTAAAAAGCAACAACAAAAATTTTTTAAAAATAGTTTATAAAATTTATTTGAATCATTTTTTTGCCTCTATTTCCATAATTCTTTTAAATATTTGCATTGGTAACTAAAAGCTAAGATATAAAATATATAAAATAAAACGGATGGATGAATGGGTGACGAATGGGACAGAGCACCACCCAAATCTAATCCAATGTGTCACCAGCTCCAATCACGTACCACCGACTTTTCATCTAATTACTATGGGCTTTCATCCGTTTTAGAAATTTGGGTGAAATAGATAATCGAATATCTTTTTAAAATGACCATCCCTATCTACACCATGATTTTAGGAAAAATATCATAATATAAAAAAATTTATCTTACTTTTATCAACTTTTAATGTAACCATTAACTACAAATATGCATTAAATTAAGTTGAATATTAAATATATTGATTAAACAAAATATCTCCCATGCAATTTGCACGGGTCTAGAAGTTAGGAAACTCTTTAGATCTCGAACAACTATTAAGTAAAATAAAATTAGCATGTGTTTAGAACATGTTCTTTCTGAAATTATGGTAGATTAAAGAAGAAAGATAATTAGCTAATTCTTTTATGTTCTTTTGGGCTGAATTAATGAAAATTCATTTCTGTTCAGATAAATTCAATTTAGTTTAGGCAAATTCAGTTTAGTTCAGGCAAATTCAGTTCAGTTCAGTTCAGTTCAATTAGTATCCTCTCACAGTTTTAATTCAGTTCAGTTCAGACAAATTAAGTTCAGTCAGTTCAGTTCAGACAAATTAAGTTCAGTTCAGTTCAGTTCAGTTCAGACCAGTCCAAAAGAACAGAGCCTAAATTAAACATCAACGAATGGATGTTAGGATTGTAGCATAATCAAGATCAATTTCATCATCAATGGGCATAATCACCTAGAAACTAATATATAACCAAGATAACTAGGTTTATTCCATTACACGAAAATTTCAAATCTATAGAAATCGGTTGATTATTTTATTGAAGAATTTATGAAATTTTATTGATCATACTATATAAGTTTAAACAATAGCTGATCAAACATGACGTTCTAAATTTCTTTAAATATTATATTTAGGTCATGATATTTATAGTGGGACTATATAATTTATAATACTTCATTTGTCCTAAAGGTCGATGATAAGTTATAGTGGGGTATATTCTAATTTAGTTAATTAGTAGATATGACAGAAGATAGCGAGGCATACTTATTAGAGTAAGAGAGTGTATGAGATCTTGAGTATTTAGTAGTGGTAAGAAGTTGCTTTAAACAAAATGATCATTCCCACAATAAGAAAAGTGTAAATAGTATTATAATGCAAATTAAAAAGAAAAGTTCGAGGACTACAACAAAAGAAAGAGAGTATTAAAAATTAATTTGCTTTAACTTCGATGTAAAAACATACAAGACTATAAAACATATATAAACAAAAAAAGTGGCAATGTCTACAAAAAGTAAAGAATAAAAACTTAACGTTTTAGAACGTTTTTGGTCACAAATAGCGTTGTGTTTATTCATTAAATTTTCCAGTGAAACTTTTTTTTTATAGAAAGGGACAATGTTGAACATTAGCACACAATAGTTATAAAATATCAAGGTATGTGAAATAAACAACATATTTGATGCTTTCTAATAAATATAAGTAATGATAAATAAAAAATAAGAATTGAAATTATTAATTGAAGAATATAATGAATACAAAATGAAAAATCACATAATGCAAGATAACCAAAAACATGATGAAAAGTCAGAAGTTGCTTTAAGTAGAAGGATCATACCAACCATGGAAGTGTAAATAATATTATGAGACAAAAGATGAATGAAAAGTGTTTGGATTACTCTAGAACAAATAGAGTATTAAATATTAATTTACATTAATTTTTAATGTAACATACAATGATACAAGACTATAAAAAGTATGTATAACGAAAATAATATGATGAGACTCTTGTGACAGCCGACAGGTCAATGAAGATTCTCATTTATGTGCAATTACTTCCTCAAATTGTCAAATCTGCTAATTTTTTTTGCACAGATAACGCCTGCCAAAATTCCCCATGGTGTGGTGGTTCGGTGGGTGATGACAAGTGGGTTGACTGGTGAGGTGCAGTAGTGGTGTAAGACAACAAGAGATTGGGGGTGAGCAGGACTCCATAAAGCGGGAGCGGAAGTTGTTGTATGATTGAGTGTAGTAGTGGCCGGTGTGAATTGTGATTTTATCTGAGCTTCTGAGTGAAGCTATAGGCAGAGCAACAAATTTTTCAGTCAAACTTTTTTTTTGGAAAATTATGGTTAGTAACGTGTTCTACCATAATATTAACTACATTAGTCACTGAACGCATGGGTCATAAATCAGTTTTGGAACATTTATAATACATGATATGACTATAAAAACTTTGAATCACGAGCTAATATCAGACCACGTTTTGAAAGAAACATCTTAAAAAATCTTAATTTATAAAAGAAAAAGTTCTCGTGCATTTTGAACGGATCCAAAAACTTTAAATGACGAAAATATTCCGATCACCATAATCAATGTGATCATGAGTTATGGATTTCAAATTTAAAAATGTAACTCACGGGTTGTAAGCCATAAGCCATGATCATTAGTCATAATTGTGCAATCCACAGGTTGTAAGCCAATTTCACCCTATTCAATATGATCAATACTAATAATTACAAATAAGTCATAATTGAGATACTCACGGGTTGTAAGCCAATTTCAAATTATTCTGAATTGAAATAGTTATCCAAAGTTAATTAACTTACCCTAAGCAAGGTACATGTTTTTATTTCATTAAACTATATATTGAAAATATTTCCCTAAATTATATTACATCTTTAATAGAATTTTGTTAACATAATATATATTGTACGATACAATAAAGATATAGCACAATTATATTACCTTTGTGATTTTCGATATTACATTGTTGGTAAATAGAAGAAAATGATAAACAACATTAGCATAATATATTCTGGATGGTTTGTATCGCACAATATAACAAGGATATAGCATGGGTATCATAAATCATAGTTGTGCAACACATGAGCTGTAAGTCGATTTTTAATCGTTTTAATTACAATATCATAAAATTTTAAATTCCCAGCTAATAATTTAATTTTACATTTTATATTATTTCAACTTTATATGCATGCATTCTAATAATTATGCAATTAATAAATTTGGAATAAAGAAAACTACTTAATAAACTGAAAAATTCCCGTGCATTATGCACGGGTCCAAAAACTAGTCTATATCTAAATTAAGAAGAAATGAGAAAAATATGCACGAGTCCAAAAACTAGTCTATATCTAAATTAAGAAGAAATGAGAAAAAAGAACTGAGAATCTTGACTGAAATTCGCAACTCCAATGCTCCAATACTCCAATACGGCAATACGAGTTTAAAAAAAGTCTCAATCTTATTTGATGTCTCCACACTTGAAATTGCCTTAAAATCAATTACCATCAAAGACTTGCAATGTGAAAAAATAATATATATATATCAAAAACACAATTATCATTATAGAAACTAGTATTTGGGCCCGGGCGTTGCCCCGGGTGGTATTGTTTTCCAAACTTGATATGTATTTTTTTCCATTCGCATTAAAATTTATTAAAGAAAACTCAACAATTAAAAGGTACAAATATAATACTATAGACCATTTAAAGCATGATCAAAAGTTGGTTGAGATGGTAATTGTGCTATGTATAATAGCAAGAGGTCACGTGTTCAAATCTTGTTGCAACCTAGTTTTACTTTTGTTAATTGATATGACATATGTACACATTGTTCAAATCTTGTTGCAACCCAATTTTACTTTTGTTAATTGACATGACATATGTACACATTGGACAATTCTAGTAGAGTAACATATGTGTCACGTGGCGTATATACGTTGTCACGCACGCCTTTTAATATATTAGTATAGATAGATTGAAAAATCTTAACACTCGAAAAATTGCCCAAAAGAAAAATTGAACAAATCGAAAGCAAACTAGTCGCATAAGAGACATGAGGAAGAAAGACGGAGTCGGTTGTGCGACTCAAGTCACCAGAGACACAACGACAGCGGTAGATATTCTAGTGCAAAATTCATATTTTGACCTCCATCTCGTGGATGAGACGAACTTTTAGCCGAAGTGCGGCTCCGCTTGTATCTCTAAACTTCCAAGTTGCAACTGGCAATAAATCCAGATCTGGCAACTGGCAACCAGAACCATAAGGATTAATCAACTTACCATTAAATGTTGAATGATGAGGATTAATTAATCAAGTCATCAATTCCACTTATGCTTCCATCTCCTGAAAAAGTCAGATTTGAATTATACCATTAAATTCATCATATAAAATAAGATGCAAAATTGAATTCTAGATGTACACCTTGCGACGGTTTTGATGATTAAGCTTGAAAAATCTATGCATATGAACAATCTTTCGCAGACAAAAAAAAGATGGAAAATCAGATCTCATTTTAGTTAGTTTGTAGCAATAGGAAATATGTAGAGAGAGACCTGACTGAGTTGATGACTTGATGGAAGAGCATTCAGTCGCTTGAATTCCGATATTATAAATTGTTGGAATATATAGTTTAGTATAAGTTTGTTATTTAGTTTCCTTAATTTCAGTTAGTTTGTTATTAGATTAGTAGTTATAAATACATTGTATTTTGTACTCATTTCAATACATTCAGAATAATAAAATCTCTGTATTTTTTCCTTTCTTTCTCCTCTCTTCGTTCAAAGCTCAACAACAATGGCTACTCTCTTCTTCTTCTTCCCTCCTTAAACTCTCAATTCTAACATGGTATCAGAGCGGGAATGATCCTAGCTCGTAAATTCCACATAAAATTCTTGTTTAAATCAAATCTCTAGTTCATCTTAATTTTTGCCAAAATTTTCTGTTCGAAGTTTTCTGAATTCACGCTCAAAATTGAGCAATTAGGATTCAATTTGCCCATTTATCATCTAATTTCGTTCACAAATTATCTTTTCGAACCTTGAATCGAACAATTTATAGATTCTTGAGGTTTTCCCCAATTTCTAGGGTTCTTGTGCGATAATTGTTGATTCGTGAACCTAAATTCATCATTTCTCTCCAATTCATTATGATAATTCGTTTTTCATTCGGATTTATTTGAATTACTTTCATCATAATCAGCGTCGGATTAATTTGCCGATTCATCAACTTTATCCTTCTTGATCTCTTTGCTCAATTCTCTCAAGATTCTGGATGTTTCCAGATCGAGGGTTTTGAATTTCCACCGATATTGGGGATTTGTCGTTTTGGTGGTTTTGCTTGCGATTTCCGCTGTTATTTCCTATTCGAACTACCAAATTCTTCTCTTCTTTGAAGATTTGGTGGTGTTAACATCAAGATGCTGGAGTTTCTTTAGGTATGATTTCTTGATTCTTTGGTGTTTTCTTGAAGATTTGAAATGAGTGGAACAAACATAATTTGGTTTGCAAGTACTGGGTATTGGTGATTGGAATCATTAACGATTTGATTAGGTTAATTTTGGTAATTTGATTTGAAATTTTCATCACTGCATTGACGATGTTCGTCTTGGTTTTCCGCAAGAAACTTTCTGGGTTGCACGTCATCTTCTGGTTTGTTTTTCTTCTATCTTCGTTCATCTAATTTGTTGAGTTGAACGTTTGTATCCGGAATTGTTGCTGATTGCAGTGAGTAATCTTCTGGAATGGTTGAGTTCTTTTAATTGATTGAAGTTTTGGTGATTCCGTGTTTCTGATATTTTCGATTGTAGTTTTGCTGATTGTTCCTTGAAATTCTGGATAATTGTTGTTGGGTCATGAAATTTCTGGGTTTCCCATGATGAATTTTCTGGTTCATGAATATGGTGAATTTCATTGTTGGTTTCTTGCTTCATTTGGTTGTTCTTGGATGAGACAAGCGTGAATTTTTGGGTTTCTTTCTAGTTGATGAATTTCTATTCATCTTCCTTCCGTTGTATTGAGCTGGTTTGGGTTGTTGAGTTGCTGGTAGTTGATTGTAGTTTTTTGAGATTGAAGTTTGCTGGTGAATCAAGTTGTAGACAATGTTTCCTGGGTTTGTTGTTGCTGTATTGACGTTCTTGTCGTTCTGGTGGTGGTGTTGGTATTATTTGCGTAGTTCTTGTTGGTTGAGCTCCTGTTGAGGTGTTTGGTCGTGTTAAGGTTAGAGATGGAAATGGATCGGGTTCGGGCGGGTGGAGCGTCACCCACATCCATCACCCGCATCCACCCGATCCATCCATCAGCCGCATCCATCTCCACCCGAATCCATCCATCCATTTGTACGGGTGAAACGGATGGATTGGGTGATTAACGGGTGAAATCAAATAGTATTAGGAGAATAAAGAAAAATTACTAACAGGAGCAACATCACCAACATTACCAGCATAATAAGTAAAAAATCACAGCAGCAACAGTACCATAACAGATTCAAAACAGAACAATTTTAATACCTGCTCCTCCAACTTTTGTAAAATTTTCGCCAAAAATCTGACCTAATCATTCAAATTAAAGATCTGGGTTTTTACGACCTACCACGATACTATACTTTCCCACTTTTGCTCGATCTTTGCAATTCCATCTCAAATTATATCGCAAGTGTTTAATAACACCATAAATTTGTTGAATGTGCCTAGCAAGTGTTAGTTAAGATGGCTACACCACATCGCAGGTTCGAAACTCAATTCTTTGTCTTATTTTTTTTTTTTGAATCTTCTTGTTTAGTGTTATGGAGTAATTTTGCCGCTGTTTAATAACACCATAATAAGAACAGAGAGAGAACAAAGAAACCTACTTTGATCTTTGGCAATTTTAATACCTGCTCCTCCAAAACCACAAGCAATATCAGTGGCTCCGTTTTGCTGGTAATAACTGTTGAATGCGAAAGAAGCATGACTACTGGAGTATTAGGCTCATAACAAGGCTGACTAGGTTGTATTGGTGTATAGTCCACATTCCGGCAACTTTGGCTTTTTTCGGCGAAGAAGAACTGATGAGAGAGAGGGAGACCGGAGAAGGTGGTTGGGGAAGAGGGATATTGAATCAGGTTAGGGTTTTAGGAGTTAATGAATACTTATATTACCATCTTGTAACTTTTGGGCTATGGATTAATGAAGCTGTAAAAATGAAAAAGCCAAAAATTTAAAATTTTTTTTTTTTACTTTAAACGGGTGACGGGTCGGGTGGTAAACGGGTGATGGATGAAAAAATATCACCCAAACCCGACCCGCATCTGTCACCCGGCTATCATCTGTTTAAACCGGGATTTTCACCCACTTAATAAATCGGGCGGAGCGAATGGTCGGGTGATCCACTGGATATTTCCATCTCTAGTTGAGGTGTATGAATTGTGGTAGTTTAGTTCCTTGGAAGTGTTTGTGGTTGTTGGTGATGGTTTTATTGGTGTTTGATTGAGATTGGTGATTGTTGGATGATGTTAAGTGTTCTTAGATTGAAGTTGAAGTGTTGATTAATTCTCTTTCACATTGATTCATTTCTCCTTGCCTCATTTTCTTTCTCTACTACAATATTAATCTCCATTTTTTTAGTGTTTTTCTTCTTCTTTGATATTCTACTTTTAATCATCTGAATTCAGCTTCTCTACTGAGTTGTTTCTCTTAATTTTCTCTGTGATCCCTGTTGAGTGATCATTTCTCTGTTTTGTTCAAAGATCCATTGTGATCTCTTTTGCTCAAAGCCTACTTTGTTAGGTTCTAAATTTGATAGTATTGACTTTAACCTCCAACCCATAGTGGTCATCTTCTTTGTTTTCCGCCCATAGAGGTGTGTTTTGTGCCCTTAGAGGCTTGTTTGTTTCAACAATTCAACCCATAGTGGTTTATTTCGACCCATTAGAGGTCTTTTGTTGTGACCCAATAGATGGTTCTTTTTCTTCATGATCCATTGTGATCATTTTCATAAACCCATAGAGGTTTATTTTTATGAGACCCATTGTGGCTCATTCATTCAAGACCTACAGAGGTCATTTTTTAAAACCCAAAGTGTTTATTTTTCAAAGACCCATAGTTGGTCATTTGCCCATAGAGGCTTTGAATTTTGTGACCCATAGCTGGTCATTTGCCCATAGAGGCTTTGACTTTTGAGACCCATAGTTGGTCATTTTGTTGTGCCCATAGAGGCCTTTCTTTGTGATCCATAGAGATCAAATTTTATGGCCCATAGAGGTCCTTTCTTGCCCATTGAGGCCTTTTCTCAAGATCCATAGTGATCATTTTCTTCTATTTTTCAGCTTCTAAACACATTCTTTTTTCCCATTCTTTTTCCCTCTTTTATTATTCTATCTCAAATTGGAGTTGTGGTGTATGTACGGTGATTGGTGGATGGTTATAATGGTGTATATGGAGGTTTTGGGTAGAGTATTCACAATTCTAGCAGCATGATAAGTTTCTTCATCACAACAAGTTTACACCTATGCATATTCACCATAAGAAGTCAGCAAGTATATTCAGTTTGAGGCAAGATTCAAGCAACTGTTGGGTTCCTACACTACTTGTTCATGCTAGCAAGTGACATCAAGTTTCCAAGTTAATGAGGAATTCATTTCAAGTCTTCAAACTGAACATGTTTCACCCATATTCAGTTTAGGGGGGGGTGTTGGAATATATAGTTTAGTATAAGTTTGTTAGTTAGTTTCTTTAATTTCAGTTAGTTTGTTATTAGATTAGTAGTTATAAATACATTGTTTTGTACTCATTTCAATACATTCAGAATAATAAAATCTCTGTATTTTTCCTTTCTCTCTCCTCTCTTTGTTCAAAGCTCAACAACAATGGCTACTCTTTTCTTTTTCTTCCCTCCTTAAACTCTCAATTCTAACATAAATGGAGGTTGATTTCGGAGAAAATCAAATTGAATTGCTTGAATTTCATTAATTACAAGTGGGGAGAGAATTTTGTTTCAAGCCACAGAATGAGAGATCGAGATAGGTGAGAGAGAGGAAAGAGTGTTTTTTTATGCAAGGAACGGGAATCAGTTGGGCGTGCTAAGGAGTTGGTTAAAGTTGCGAGAGAACTGAATCAATACCAAAGAGAACCGTGATTTATATTATTGGTAATCTTTTACTTTTTTAAAAATCAAATGAAGCAAAATAAATATGGCATTAGAGAAAAGAGAACTGTCAAGTAGGGGTGTTCAAAAAAACCCGACCCGCTTGCCCCGACCCGCTAGAAAAAACCGGGTGTTTTTCTTTAAAAAAAATGAATTTGTCGGGTCAGGTACCCGATGCCTTTTCGGGTCGGGTCATGGGCCGGTTATTATTTTCAACCGGGTACCCGATACCCGAGAATTATCTTTTTAAATTTTATTTTTGGGGGGCCACGCTGGGCCTGGCCCATTCACTTATCTCACGCTGGTTGCTGCCTCGCTGGGTCTTCTCTTATTTTCACTCTCTCTCACGCCAACTTAGAGTTGGGGTTCTCTCATTCTCCCTGCAAAAGTCACTCAATCACTCTCATTTCTCACTTACTCTATCTCACGCAATTCATTCTGGCAGAGACTCCGGCGGAAGTGCGAAGTGCTTTTCAATTTTTGTCTCACGCCAAACTCAAGTTATTCATAAGTGTATATGTATTGCAAATTAATGTGTCTTTACTGCTTTTCATTAGCTGCGAATAAAATTGTGAGAAAACCAATTTATGTAACAACTTCATGTTGTATTAGTATTAGTTGTGTTTTAGTAGCAGGAAACTCAAACCTAACTCTATCACTAAAGGATTACGAATTATGAGTTTATGACAAACTCAAACATTTCATGTTTCCGGGTACCCTATGACCCGACCCGGGAAAACCAGGTACCCGATTTTTTCAGGTCGGGTCACGGGCCGAATTTTTAAGTACCCGCATACCCGCATGTCCGGGTATCTTGTTATGAACACCCCTACTATCAAGTGTTATAGAAGTTTCTTTTTCCATTTTTAAGGGAACTCTTCATATCTTTAGATGTTTTCTCTTTTAAAGAAAACTCTTCAATAAATAGCAGTTCTCTTAAGTGTGTTCTCTATGCCCAATTTTGTAGTAGTGATTCTTCGCTGCCATCCAGTGCGCATCCCCTGGATTTGATTGATATCTGCTGCATATATTCAAAGCATACGCAACATCTGGTCGAGTGCATATCATGGCATATATAATGGATCCAACTGCAGAAGCATAGGGAACATTACTCATAGTTGACCTTATAAGGACTCGAAGGACACTGAGTCTTGCCAAATGTTATGCCATGTATGTTGCATGGGAATGAAACCTCTTTTGGAGTTTTCCAGCTTGAACCTTGCAAGAACCTTATCAATATAAGTCTCTTGACTAAGTCCAATCAGCCTTTTCGATCTATCTCTATAGATCTTTATTTCCAATATGTACTCTGCCTCTCCTAGGTCTTTCATAGAGAAACAATTTTTAAGCCATTCCTTGACTGACTCAAGCATGGTTTTATCATTTCCTATGAGAAGTATGTCATCCACATACAAGACCAGAAAAGTAATACTACTCCCACTTAACTTCTTGTATACACAAGTGTCCTCTTCATTTATGAGAAAGCCAAATTTCTTGATTGCCTCATCAAATCTGAGGTTCCAACTCCTTGATGCTTGCTTTAGTCGATAAATGGAGTTCTTAAGCTTGCATACCCTCCCTGGATTTCTGGATCTTCAAAACTTGAGGTTGTGTCATGTACACATCCTCTTTCAAGAACCCATTAAAGAAAGCGGTTTTGACATCCATCTGCCATATTTCATAGTCATGAAAGGCAGCAATCGCAAGGATTATCCTAATGAATTGAATGCACTGCCTCCTGAGCATTTTCATGTCGGGTCGTTGCTAACGAGGTGTTAACTCATCCATTTGTTGCTCATCTCGAATTTCTTCGAGATATACATTACTCCCACTTGTTTTTCTGGAAATAAACCCCTTTTTTAGAAAGACACCATTACGAGCAACAAACACTTTGTTTTCGCTTTGGTTGTGGAAGTAGTTCCCTTAGTCTCTTTTGCGTTACCCACAAAGAGACATTTATCGGATTTGGGTGAAAGCTTATCAGAGAGTTAACGTTTTACATAAGCTTCACAACCCCATATCCTTAGAAAAGACAATTTTGGAACTTTTTTAGTCCACATTTATATGGTGTCTTTTCCACTGCTTTGGATGGTGCCCTGTTAAGTGTGAATGTCGTTGTTTCAAGCGTAAATCCCTTGAATGAAATTGGAAGATCAGCAAGACTCGTCATGGATCGAATCATATCCAGTAGAGTTCGATTCCTTTTTACGGAGACCCCATGTAATACTCCGTATTTTTGGGAGTTATTCTTTTATAAATAAGAAAATATAAAGAATAAAATTGAAAGTGTTGTTAATATTTTTTAGAAAAATATATAGTTTGGGTAAGCCTACAGTTATAATTTAACTATATAACCTACTGTTGTACCTAATTATATTATAGTTTGGTTTCGTTTTATTTTCCAAATAAAATAAGAAATCGGAATTTGGAAACAAATCCTACTAAACCTGGGTTTCTCAGGCTATAAATAAGAAAGAAAAAAAAAATTAAAACCTAACTTACTAAGCCAGCCGTTTTCTTTACTAAGGAATTTCTCTCTCCTCTTTTCTCCTCTTCCACGTGAGTTTTCTTCTTCTCTCCTCTACTTTCCTCTTGTTCTCTCTACTGCACTACTCTATTACTCCTTTCCCCAGCGCCGGAATCTGCACCCACGTCGGCCGGAGTTCGCGGGCCTGCCGGAGGTCCAACCATCGTCACGGGTTGTGTCGAGCTGCAGCGCGGTGCTACTGGAGGAGTCGCGCGCGCAAGGCTGTGTGCTGGGTGGTGGTGTTGGCAGTTCGTCGGAGTTCTAGTGTGCCTACTCGCCGGAGATTCAGCCGCGTGGTGGTCGGCGTTGTCCGTGGTCGCCGGCGTCCTTCCGGTGGAGATTCTCACTCTTTTTTCTTCTTTAAATTAATTTATATAATCTGATTTTGTTATTCTTTGATTAAGTTTGATGATTTTAAATAAGGCATAAAGTAAAGAATATAAATCAGATTTGTAATTATACTAATAGTTCTTATGATGATTTTTTAATTCTCAATTCTGTTTTTATTATACTTATGTATATTGGGTTAAGTTTGTGATTTTAAATAAAGGTACATATTATGAACTAAAAAAAATCAGATTTATTATATACTACTAGTTCTTACTTTGTTTTTAATTCTTCAATTCTGATTTTATAAGTTCTTATATATGTACCTATTTAAGTTTTGTTATTATAAACAAAGTAGTGTAAAAGTTAAACGAAATCAGATTTATAAGCACCTTATTATTAAGTTCTAAATATGTTAGTTTCAATAAAGTTTATGAAAAGAAAGTTTTAACAAGTTTGATTATTTTAATATTCAAAACATCATATTTTACATAGTTAGTTAAGCCGTTTCTCTGTTAATAATGTCAAGGACTTAGCACTGAAATACTTTTATTATTCGATTAGGTCCCAATTTCATAAGCGGAACGTTTTAAGTAGTCAGCGAAGATTCTCCGTTACAAGGTACGTACGCGTACTAATTCAAGTAAATACTTTAGTATCATGTTAAGTTAATTGTTTTATTGGAACGTAGAATCATGATAGGGAACTATGGTTGATTATGATTGATGAGATTGTTTGGTAAACATGAAATCAATTGGAAATCTGTATGTATTTCCTTGTTGTATGACTTGTGAGTTAGAATGAATTATTATTGGTATGCGTAATTCTATCGTATCACAAGCATGAAATGAGAATTGGATTGGAATCCTATGGTTTAATTGTTGTAGCAAGGATGTTACAAGAGGTTGCTTAAATTAGAGAATTGAGTAATGTACCTAAGAAGGAAAATTAAATGATTATATGCTTAATGTTGTATGGATGAATATCACTAAGAAGGATCTTTGGCGATAAACCTGTAATTGGAATCCCTACAAGTATGAACGATGGGGGGAGTGTGAGACTTGTTCTACACTCCTACGCAGGCCTACTATGACGACAGTAGCGTCCTTATAAATTTTGATAACTCAAGTAGGCGGAAGGTTCCGTACGATCTTGGGGGTATGCATACTAAGGTGATGGATGTGGAACGGAACGAAACCGTATTTACATTTCATCTAATAGACCAAGTTGTCTATAAAGGATTAAGTAGCCCGTATGATTCTAGAAAGATGAAGGTGCCCGTTCGATGCCAAATAAATTGTAAAAACGGAATTTAATGTTTTTGTTGAATCATGTTTAGGAACTGTTATTATTATTCTGATTATGTTTAATGTATTATGTAACTGATTATGTACGTACTCAGCATAGCTGATTGTTTGTTATTTGTGTTGTTTGTTGACCTGTGATGAACCATTGATGTTTCAAGGGGGAGCAGATTAGGTATGCTGGTGATGCTGCATGAGTTTGGGCATACGGGGGATATTCACTGGTTTATAAACTTTTAAAGTGTTTTGGTTGAACATTCTAGAGTTTGTTTATGATTCACTTAGTTAATGGTTTAAATAAAAAGGGGTCAATGTTGACTCCCGAGTTGTAGTTAAGTTAACATTTTATTTCCGCTGCAGTTTAGTTTTCATAGTAGAGAGTAAGTTAGTGTTTTAATTTCAATAAGCCTTGCATTTCACCGCGGCGGTAACACTCCCAAAGTCGATGCAACGTAGTTTAGACGTGTATGGATTTTGGGGGTGTTACACCCTATCTAACAATGGTGTTCGTGGTGGAGTCCATTATGAAAGTATTCCATAATCCTTCAAATGATCACCAAATTCTTGAGATAAATATTCACCACCACGATCGGATCGCAATGCCTTAATTTTCTTCGTTCTTCATTCTGGAATTCCTTAAATTTTTCAAAGGATTCCGACTTATGCGCATGAGGTAAATATATCCAAATCTGCTTACATCATCGGTAAAAGTATTGAAGTAATTGTACCCTCCCCTAGCTAAAGTACTCATATATTGGTCCACACACATCAGTATGTATGAGGGTTGAAAGATCATTGGCCCTTTCACTTGAGCCTATGAAAGGTGACTTTGTCATTTTCCCTATCAAGTAAAACTCACATACATCAAATGATTATAGAATTCCATCTTTATGAAGTTTCTAAATGCGCTTTGAGCTTATGTGGCCTAATCGACAATGCCATAGATAAGTAGGGTTTGAGTCATTTGACAGGATGTTTCTTGTTGTCTATATTATAGATGTGAGTTTCTAAGTCTAAAACATACAAACCATTGGATAACTTTGCCGAGACATAGAATATATCATTTAAATAAGCAGAACTAATCTAAAATGAAAAACCTTCCGAATCCAAAACCAAAATCGAAACAATATTCTTGGTAATAGTTGGAACATAATAACAATTATAAATCTAAAACTAAACCAGAAGGCAAAAGTAGACTACAATCTCTCACAGCCAAAGCCTCGTGCTCCATTGCCCACGCGGAGGTCCACTTCTCCTTTGCTCAACATTCTACTTCTTCTGAATGCCTGCACATTACAAATAATGTGAGATCCACACGCAGTTCAAATACCCATGAAGTAGAAGTAGATAAGTTAATCTCTATAACATAAATACTTGACGTCGAAGCGCCACTCTTCTTCTCCTCCAGATACTCAATGACCAATCTTATGGCAGTGGTAGCACTCATGTAGTGCTGCTACTTTTGCCTTTGGAGTGACCTTTGGCTTAGAAGTGTCATCAATGGCAACAACCTTTCTTGTTGAATTAGTTGCCCTTCCTAACTATAAGAGCATCCTTATGTTAAGTTTCAGTAGGCAAGCTCCTCTCTGCCTGAATTAGCATACCATGCAACTCTTGCAAAGTAGCCTCCCCTCCTTGCATGTAGAAATTCAACTAAAAATTTTGAAAAGATTCCGGCAAGGATTTGATCACAATATCAATTGCCAGTTCTTGGGCATAAAGAAAGCTCAATTTTTCCATGATTTGAAAATGTCCAATCATATTGAACATATGTGGAGCAACGGGTTTTCCTTTGCCCAATTTGCACTCCAACAACTTATGTGAGCTTCAAACGTCTCCAATCTAGCATTCTTTTGAAACATAGTTTTTAGCTGCTGGAGGATGGAGTAGGCATCCAGACCATATAAAATGCTTTTGAAAGTCTGGTTCCATGCAAGCAAGCATCAAACATTTTAATTGCACGCAGGCCCGGTCCTGATCTTCTAGGGGCCCTAGGCAAAATAGTAGATTGGGGCCCCTTAAAAATGCAATTTATAATAGAACAAAATAAAAATATATGATAGTAGTTCTATTAAAAAATCCGTTGTTTAAGCGAATGCAATTTTACAAATAAATTTACCAAAAAAAAGCTTTCCCATCAAACTCGGGGTAGAATTGGGTTTCAAGGGAAACAAAGATCAAATTAATGACAAAGAATAAGATATAGTATTAAATTAAAAGTTACAAGGATATTTACACACATTAATCTTAACACTTATGGCAACAGTTATGGGCTATGGGCAACAAAAACGAACAGAGCTCTTATAGGCAGAAGAGCACATCCCAGCAGGGGTTAATCATGTGATACACAAAGTTGGTTACAGGACAATCAAACAAATATTAGGTTTTCGGTGAGATACGATTAATTAACAATTTAACATCGGCAAATGGTCATATTAGAATTCAGAATTTGTATAGCATAATTCCCACACAGCAGTACAAAAATTTATAGCAAAATTCACAGACCTTGAAAACAGAGTAGAGTAAAATAAGAGAATAGAGAATGAAAAGATGACACCTTGAGTCTTGACCAATGTGCGAACTGCTAAGATAAATCTGGCAGGCAGCAGCAATTGCAAGCAGCAAGATTGAAGAATGAAGACACCCGAGACTCCGGCAACCACGGACCACTGCTCACCGTCCACCAGTAGAGGCAGAGCAACCCCAATAAGGCAACAAAGCACTCGACAGTAAATATCCCAAAACCCTTATATTCTTAATTTCATAATATCTTAATAAGTTCAATTGATTGAGACTAATTCTTATGAGTATTGCATTATACAAATCTAATTCTTCCCTATTTAAATTGTAGAAAAAAAAAATCCTGTTGCCATATTTAAGAGAAGCTTAACAACTATTTTTTGGGAACTATGGAAATTTTCCACGAGTTTAATGGAGGTTAGAGAAAAATTTGGAAATTAAAAAAAGATTTAATTTTGGATCTTGGAAAGAGAGTGTGAGAGAAGAAGACGAGGAGTTCGCGTGAGATTGGTTTTAAACTGGTTTCACTTGGAAACTGGAAAGCCTCTTCTTCACGCGTTATATTCCAAGCGGGCCAGCAGACTTTTTTTCCTATTACTATTTTAACACCTAGCGGACTTAGCCCCTTTTATGCTTGGTCCCTTGGCCCTTGCCCTCTAAATATCCCTCTGGGGAGGGCCTACTTGCACCGAATTAGCCTCTAGGGTTTGTCTAGCTCTCCGTTCAGCTGGAGTAGCATTCTCTGGCAGGGGTTGAGGGAGAGGATTGTTAAGAACATTTTCCCTTCCTTCGGCTCTGAGAACAATTCTCACAGCCATTTCTCATTCTAGGAAGTTATGTGCATTCAGTTTGTCCTTTTCGAGTACATAGCGGAAATTAAAACCGGAGGTGTTGTTGTTGTTTGAACTAGACATGATAACTACAACAAAAGAATAATAAAGCAAGATTCAATCAATGTTTATCAAGAAAGCAGCAATTAAACAAATTTTGATTAACTAGTACCCTTTATTCAAAATAAAAGTCCCTTATTGAATAAAAAAATAACCAAGATCCTTTCCCACTACAATCAAACGGACTTGGCCCTGCCTTTAATGTATAGTAGTTGAGGTAAGTAAACACTTTACTAATTATAACTAATTATAATTCTTGGTAGACAGATTAACAACTCATTGTTTACTCCTATCTCTTAGCTTCAAAACCCAAAACTTTGTCTTTTGATGATTTTTCTAGTTAAACCAAACATTAACATATAAGTTTTAAAAACCTACCCTACTGTCTCCGGCTAAAATGAGTAACACCCTGCTTTGGTAGAACCTATTACTCACTATCTAAGGTTTTATAGGTGTTGTTTGGAAAAGCAATTAAACTCAATATTACATGTTGGGGACCTAAGTTTACTATGTTGGTTAATTAAAAGTAAGCACATAGCATAAATAACCATATATATAAACTTAAGCAAGCATTTAAACATAATAAATACATAAATAAATATAAACATAATAAAAAGTTATCTTAGTATGGCCCCTAAATCTAGGAAAACTAATCTTCATGAATTCCTCCTTGAAACCTCATGGATCTCCATAATTGATTCTCCATGAAATTTCATTTTTTTTATTACATAAATAATTTATAATTTAAATAACTGATATTTAAATTACAAAAATACAAACGATATACAGATCGTATTTAATTTACATAAAAATTAACCATGCGCAGATCGTATTTTCTATCCTAGTTTTGGGTCATACTCGTCACAACCTACAAAACATAATATCATACATATTATATTAAACATTTATGCATTTATAATATTAAAATAAAATAAATACTAAAAATTACTCATTAACAATTAATAAGCAAATACAACATGCCATTTACAAATTAACAATTAATATGTAAGCATGCCAACTTAGTTAAACTTAACAAATTTAAGGAATAACTAAATCATAACTTTTATTATTTTCATTCAATTAGGACTTAAATATGAAATTAATCAAATTAATCAAATTAATCTTTAATTTACATAATTGGAAGATAATAATAATACTCAAAGAAAAACAAAAAAAAATATAGTCAAAGGCTAGCGTAGGTAGCCACGAGAAGCATGCTAACAAACTCTAGGGCTGGCAATCAGGTCGGGTTGGGTCAGTTTCAGGTTGACCTGATTTATATTTCAGGTCACTTACCCCTAACCCAAACCCGACCTAATTCTAATTTCAGGTCGAAAATCATAACCCAAACCCGACCTTACTGATTTCGAGTTGACCTAAAACAACCCAAAATGACCTGAAATGAAATTCAACTATACACGCTAAGTTATGAAAGTATGGGTTAATGACCTGAAATGAAATTTAGGTGATCCAAGAAATGGGCTTGACCCAATACAAATAAGAATAACAAAAGATAGGTTGTATAAGTTATGAAAGTTTGGGTTAATTTCAGGTTGACCCGACCTGAAAATAATTCGACTTCTAAATCAGGTTATTCGGGTTATTTTTAGGTTCAAAAAGTCAACCCGAACCTAACCCATTATATTTTCAGGTCAGGTTGGGTCGACCCATTTTTTTATTTCGGGTCGAAAATCTCAACCCAAACCCGTAATTTTTAGATCGGGTTATCGGGTTGGATCAACTCTTGCCAGCCCTAACAAACTCTCACTTCCCTAATTTTAGGAAACCTTTTTCCTTTTTTTTTTTAATTAAAATTTTAAAGTGCAGTAACAATTTTCTCCAAGAAACGTGCTAACACGCACGCAATGCAGGGCGAAAACCATGGGTGGTTAACCGTCCCGAAACAACATTTCGGTTCGGTAACCGAAAGTTTCAGTTCGCTCTTTTTGCGAATTGTAACCGTAACTGTTAGACCGGTTACCGCTTAAGCGGTTAACCGCTTTTTCGGTACAGTTTTTCGGTTCACCACTAACCGTTATTTAAGTTATACTATTATGTTTTACTTAATGTATATATATATTTTTATTTTTTTTGTGCATATATTTTAATATTATATATACTCTAATATAAAATGTATTATAAAGTAAATAATAAATCTATTGAAAAACATAACTAACACTAAGAATTCACTCCATTTCCTAATTATAGTGATTATATTAGTACTAGAGTTTCCAAACAATCACATACTTCCTCTAATTGTTATAAAAATTGTTATAAGTAATATAATTGTTTGAAAATGTTTCACAATAATTACATAGAGAAAAAAGATATTTCGGTATTTCGGTTAACCGTTCACTCAAAAATCATAACCGTAATCGTACCGTTTAACCGTTAATTTTATCGGTTAGGTAACCGTACCGTTAAAATATTTTTTTACCAGTACGATTACCACCCATTTTGACCGGTTTTTCAGTATTTCGGTACGGTTTTTCGGTTACGGTTTTTTATGAACACTCCTAGCGAAAACCACGCCTTCCTTGAGAATCAGTTAACAAAACCCACAGCCACGACAGTAGGGAACCACCCTACCATCGCAACTGCTTGCCCGCCGCACTCAAGCGATGCCCAGACAACCGGCAGTAACCGGCGCTAGACCGTGACGACCCTGTCGGCCACCTCACACCCATGTGCGGTTTCCAAACTCGACGTTGAACCGTTAGTTAACCACGTCGCTCTTCGCTTCCCTTTCACACACCACCGACTCAACCACTGTGGCTGCGTCGAAATTTGATGTGCCACCCAGCCATGGTTTATCAGTCAACAATTTGCTTCAAATATTGCAACAATTACAGGAATTGAAGGTGATATTCTATGACTTGGGGTGTCGAAATTTTGGGCAAAATAACGTTTCATTCATCCAACTAAAATCAGAATTTTGGATTTATTATTTAGTTATTCTGCATAATCAAATTAGCATAAACAACTAACCAATGAATCAAACTAGTTACTCTCAAGATCCGAAAATGGGGCATAACCATGAAATGATTTAATTAAAAACAGATTTGAATTTTTTGTTCAAGTGATATTTTAGGCTAAATCTTTATCAAACATAATATAACAAACAAAATCAAAATAATCAAACCAAATTGTCGAACAGTGATGAAGCCAAGGAATCAGATTTTTGAACTTCAAAACAAAAAAAAATTCAGATATATAATGAGGAAAAAGAAAATTGAGCATGATTATAATTTTAAAAATAAAAACTAATAATTTCCAATCAATTAATATCACCATATTAATTATGCAAATTAATCCATAAATAAATTCCTCCCTTAATTGAATAAAAATAATCAAACTAGCACATGAGCATGATCATATAAACTTTATGCAAGAGGCTAAAACTGATACCATTGTAGGAATATAGATGAACATATAGCGGAATTTTAGGAAAAAAATTTCCTAACATCTATCAAGATGACATGCATAACATAAATATGAATCATATTATAAGGAAAAGAATGTACAATCTTTGTAGCATGTTTTCCACCAGATTACGAGAGTTAGAGATCAAAGAACAGCAATTGATATCCCTCTACTTAGTCCACGGGCACCAATTAAATTCCCACGTTTGCTAGGGAGGGTGGCCGGATTTTCCAAGGGAGAAGAATAGGGTTTATCTCTCTATTTTTCAGTTTGAAAGTTACTGACAAAATGAACGCTTTATTCCACCCTTTTATTATAACCTTCTATAATAGTAGGAGAATAGGTTTAGTGAGAGTCCTAGTGCAACCCTAATTTCTCATATTGGCCGGTTTTCTTTCTTCAATTAGTTACTACAAAGTGTGAGCTCATAGGATTAGGTTAGCTTAACTGTAGGTTCAATCAATATTGTCCCACTAACTATCATTTATTTTGTATCAAGTAAATGTGATTACTAAACTAACGTAATTAATTATCTCTATAATAATTCGTGTTATATTTAGTGATTGTCGGAAATGTCTAAGGACATATTCCTTCACTTTAGTCTTAACTTGTAATTCTAGATTGTTGAGGTTTTGATATACTGCCCTCTTTAACAAAAAAAAAAACAAAAAACAAAAAAAAACAAATGAAGTCGTAGATCCTATATGTCAGGTGTCCTTCAGAAGGATGCGAATGAAACCGATACTGGAAATGACTCAGTCGCCAACTCACCATACCTAGTGGTGTCAAAACAGGTTCTCAAATAGGTTCTGGGTATACCCACGGTGAACCACGTCAGACCCGAACAGGTCAGGATTCTGATTGTTAGTGTCGCAGTTCATGATTGGTCAGGTTTTGTTCAACTGGGTCGAACAAATTTGAATCATGGGATTCTCGGGTGCCGGACAGGTCTGAGCGTTCCTTTTACAAGTCGATCCATTCCCGGGTATGATCGCTCGTTGACATTTTTTTGTCGGGTTTGCGCAGGTTGTATTTAGGTTCCATGTACGGTTGAGTTAAGTCAAATGTACTCGGGTTGAATTAGTAATGACCTTAGTTCGATCATTGTGAAACATCGGGTCCATTTGCTATTGAACGTCAATTCAACTTCGGGTAACTCCTGATCGGGCCATCTTGATTTTGTTATGGATTTGTAAACGAATCATATTAATAAAAGTATTAAGATCGACATACATATACATATGTGTGTGTGCGATAAAAATATGGATGACAACGAAAAACCAATAAAAACACTACATTGATTACCGTGATGTTTAGTGTATTCTCTTAGTCAACTCTTATTTCGAATAATCAACTGCGTAAAACCACTCTAATGAGTAAAGGAGTAGAACGACTCTTCATATGTTTTAATATTATATATTATAACCAACGACAATAATAACGAGTAGACGATCAATTCCAAACTTTATATAAATGATTTATTAATATAAGCATTATGATTGATATATAAGTTTGTAAATAGCTATGATGGTAATGAGAATAATACTACTAATAAACATAAAGCGACAATGATAATAGGTAAAAATACAAATAATAACATTATTAGTAACAAGGCTAACAATAGCAATAGTAATACAAATAAGAACAGTAATACTAACAATAACAATAACAATATAAATACTAATATGTTGAATCATTTTAATATAAGATTGATATCAAAATAATTGTAAAACCAATCTAATACTCTATTGATTATAAATTAGTATAATGACTCTTAATATGTTATAATACTATAACAAATGACAATCATACATTCATATGTTTACAATGATGGTTCATATGAGGCCTAAGTGATTATAACGAGGGTTCATATGTTCCAAGCTTTATATAAATAATTTATTATTATAAGCATTATGATTGATATATAAGTTTGTAAATAGCTATGATGATAATGAGAATAATAATAATAATAATAATAATAATAATAATAATAATAATAATAATAATAATAATAATAAACATAAAGTGATGATGATAATAATAATAATAATAATACAAATAATAACAGTATTAGTAACAATGCTAACAATAGCAATAATAATACAAACAAGAACAAGAATATAAACAATAACAATAACAAGAACAATAACAATATACTGTAAATACTAATAGTAATAGTAGCAACAATGCTAATAATAACAATAACAATAACAAACATAACGTGGTATATATGTATTATGTTGTGACTATATCTGATGAAGTACAAACAAACATTTCTATCAATATATATGTTTAATCATTTTAGTATAAAATTGGTATCAAAATAATTGTAAAACGAACCTAATACTATATTGATTATAAATTAGTATAATGACTCTTGATATGTTATATATAATACTATAACAAATGACAATCATACATTCATATGTTTACAATGACGGTGCATATGAGGCTTAAGTGATTATAACAAGTACTTACTAGTTACTATATAGTTGGATTAAAACAAGTTGTTATTATTAGATAAGATCAATATAATGAATGTATGAATGTAAGTCGATAGTTCAAGATAACAATACTCCATTTAAGTTCATCATCTTTATGATGATAATATAACAAACAATCACTATCAACTCAATGAAGTTCATATATATAAGTTATATCGTTACACTATAAGTTCACTAAATAGATATTATAATCAAACAATTACATAATTGAGTGATATTTGCATACGTAACACTATAAGAATACTAGCTTAAGAAGTAAATCACTATAGAATTGTAGAGCTTTCCTTAATAGGAGACATTGAATAACATAGTTTATTATAACATATAGGGAGGTTTGTTAACTTACTATATCTTTTTGCATTTTAACAAGATCTTAATCGATTAAATCTTATTGCTTGTTCACAAGATCTTGATATGAAGCATATTGCTAATTTGCTATAATATAGTTCACGTAAATGACTATAATCAAAACATTAATTGAGCAACTAATAGTTGTATAACAGTATAAGTAATTTTCCAAGAAGTTTAGTTTCATAAGTAATGACCTTAGAGCAATATAACTAGCATAACTATAAGTCTATAACCGATTAGTGCTTACGCTCTTTGTTATTCCCTAATCAATTCACCGACAAATGAGACAATGAGATAATTGACACGAGCAAATTTCGGTTAAACAAATAATATAAATTATGAAAATTTTAATAATTACTTTAGATAGTTATGATTATTATTTGAAAATGGGGTTATAGAGTATGAGATTTGGGGTTTAGTTGTTTTGAATAATAATTTGGTAGGATTCTTGGTTTTCTTAAGGCAAAATCCAAAACCATTTAATGGGCAAAATCTAAACCGTTAGATGATCATAATCAAGGGCACACAAGAAAACAATACAAAGCACATGGATCATAAATATTAATCGTTGGATACAAACCATAAAAGAAGCTGAACCGTTAGACCGTCTCCTAACCTATCACCTTCACCCTCATCTCTCTCCTCCAAACCCATATTTCCCGCCCAGCCTCCCTTCCTAGTTTCTACTTCTCTCAATGCACCACAACACAAGATCGGAACAAAGACGCCAAAGCAAGGGCGGCAATCGAGTTCAAGATGGCGCATCACCGGTGAAGGCAGAAGCACCGACGTCTAGCGGCAACAACGGCAGAGCAGCAACAACGAACAAGAACAGGGGAGAGAGAAATACGGGGTTGGAGACCAGCTTCACAACACGCAGCCGGCAACAAGCAAGGCTTGCCACAGCTCTGACGACTAAGCGAACTGCGGCTAAGCGACTGGTGGTCCGAGGAACCACCGCAGGTAAGGGGAAATAGGGAGATGTATCCATTTTGAGTTTTATTTAAATGAGTCTATTTAAATTAAGTGGGTCAAGCTAACAATATCGAGGAGACACGTCCCTTGTTCTCTGTCTACTCCCTCAATTTTCCATGTTGCTGTTGTTTTTGTTGTTGTTGGAGGGGTTGTATTTCTTCCCTTCCTGCTTCATTGTTGTTGGATGGTAAGTTAGATTGAAGCTGATATACAAGAAGATGACGACCTTTATTTATACATCTTACTACAAAAAAATTTACTTGTACTTTTGAATCTTCGTCATTGTTGTCATTCATCAATCTCTCCATTTTTCTTGAGGTGAGCTAATCTCTTAGCTCTCGTTAATTATGGAGTATTTACTTTGGTTTTGAGAATTTTGATTTTCTTTATTTTTTATAATTTTCCAGATCTAAAGAGTTATGTAGAAGATTTGAGCTAGAAGTTGAAGAAACGTCTTCCTTGCAAATTTTTAAGTGAAGAATGAAGATGCAACTCGTTTCAAGCACTGAATTGTTTTTTTTGGCCAAAATTTATGTAAATTACTTCATTGTAGATTCATTTCTTTAATTTTCTGGATGTAAAGTTAAACAATAAATTCGAATTTGCTGTAACTTTTACTTCATTATGTATATGCTTTAATGTGGAATTAGTCTATCTATTTTTGCAGCCGGTTCAATTGGGGTTTTTAGTTGTATTTGCATATTTTTTGGTAATTTGTTGTTACTTGTTACTATTGTTCTTGTGATTTTAGTCTCATGATAAAAAAAATTCCGTGACTTAATGTTATTCCATATTTCTCTTAATCTCTAATGAAATGAGATCACCAACTTTAATGGTTGATTTTTTCGCTGGTTAACATGAATTATAGTTGAATTTAGGTCTGTTATAAACAAATTGGGTATTTACTGGGTCTAGACGAGTTTTGGGTTAATATCTGGTTAGGTTACAATCAGGTTACAGTCAGGTTCAGGTTTGAATGCAGGTCTATGTGGTCAGGTCAGAATATAATATTGTCGGGTGCCGGTCATGTCTGGGTAATCCCAAGTCAGGTTTCGATCAGGTCTGGAGACTAACCCTCATATATCGAACCAGGTTCAAGTCAGGTTGATATCAGATTGACCCAGCGGTCAGATCTGTTTCTGACACCACTAACCATACCCAAAGTCAAAACTCAAAACACAGACACCAACTCGCAAATATAAAAGAAAAAAAAAAAATTCACAATCATCTCTCTGCACTTCGTTTACCATATTTCTAGTTGCGTTTACGAGCACGACGTGGTGATAATAAACAATCAATTCATTCTCACGTTCTTGCTTCCTGTTCGGGAGTAGTGGAGAGAGGGTGACTCTTTGCAAATAAACTGCATCAATCAATTACATAAATCAAAGAATAGCAATTTCATTTTGCGGAGAGACAAAAATCTCGGTAATTCTTCTTCACCATGAATTGGGGATCTCTGGTACAAATTTTGTTCCTACTCTCAATTTCGTTGCTGGTCAATGGATCCCTTAGCTCGCCCGTCAATTCAACGGTTATCAAAATCGATCCTTCAAAAGTCAAGCAAATTTCGTGGAAACCTAGGTCAGTAATTGGAACTCCAATTTATTCTTGGTATATGTATATATGAGAAATGTCTAAATCAGAACCAATCCGAACATTTTTTGTTGGGAACAATTTTTAGTGGTATATGCAGCAAAAATAATAGTATAATTACTGGAAAAGTTAGTGTATTTATAAACTGGAAATTTTATAAAAATTTCCGAACATATGACCTGATTGTAGGTGTATTATTACAGTCATGTATTTTGTTCTATTTTAATTATAAAATCTACTGCTTTATTTTACTAAAAATACTATTTTTTATGATTTGAACAGAAGAATGTATAGATCAGTTATCAATTGAGCGAAGCTCATGTAAATATGCATATTTAGTATTTGATTTAATGGAATAAATGGTGGCTACTTGTGTTGTTTGATATTGTTGAATTCAGAGCGTTCGTGTATGAAAGATTTCTGACTGATGAGGAATGTGATCATCTGATATCAATTGTAAGTTCTTTATTTTTAATTTTTTCTTTTGTTTTTATTATTGTTGATTCGATTTCATGAGCATGCGAGAGTAAATTTTCCCATTTTTTTAAATCTTGTTGAAGTGTTGTTTGTTTTCTGGTCAACTTCAATTAGGCGAAATCAGAATTAAAGAGGTCCGCTGTGGCGGATAATGAGTCTGGAGATAGCCAGCTTAGCGAAGTCAGAACTAGCTCTGGTGCCTTTATCAGTAAGGCCAAGGTCTGCTCTCTTTTTATCAACATTTTCTGGTGCAGCACATTTTGTTTATTGTCGCCATGTTGTCCTCTGTTTCTGTTTTGTGTGGCACGTTATATTTAGTAATCTTGTTTAGCCCTGAACTTCAGTTTATGCATTGTTAAGCTGATCTGGTGATTGGTAATGAATTGATTTATGTCGATGAGGTGATGAACTTTGAAATCTGGAATAGAGATTATGGAGACAGTTGATGAGTGCAGTAGTTTTAAGGTATGCCTGGACGATAATTCTGGTTGAAGGGGTGAGCATTGTGAAAATTAGGTTTTAGTAAGAAACCGGGGAATGGGATGAGGGTGTGAGTGTTGTCAAATATGAATTTATAGGAAGAAACAGTATTTTTATGTGAAGAATTATGTGCATATTTAGTTTTCTTTGTTACAATAATGTGCACATAAGCTGATGTATTTTCATGTTAAGCATACTGTAGTCTACATCCAGTTCTTTCTTTTACAATTTTATTTTTCTTTTCCTAAGTGTACAAATAGTGCTGTATAGTAATAGCTGGCACACCACTGAAAATGAGAGGATTGTCCTCAGATGTACTATATATTCCAAGGAATGAAATCATCCTACGTTTGAGAGCCTCAAATTGATCTGCCTCCTTTTTACATTGTTCTCACAAAACTTGAGAGAAAAGCTTCCTTAGTGAAAGGAAGAGAAACAAAGGTAGTTTATTTTTGTTCATGGTATGAGAGTAAACCGGGTAAAACATATATCCTGGAACCCAAAACCTTGAAAATACAATCTTTATATTTTTGAAACACTTCAAAGATTGAGTCTTTGAAGCTGGAAAGTGATTTTTCAGAAGAAGAAAGTAGTTTTTACCTAGAAAAACTGTGTGCATATTTAGTTTTCTTTGTTACAATAAACTGCACACAATTAAGCTGATGTATTTTTACGTTAAGCATACTGTAGTCTGTATTCTGTATTCTGTAGGAGATCTTTCTTTTACTGTTTTATTTTTTGTTTTCCTAATTGTACAAATACTGCTGTATAATAATTGCTGGCACACCACTGTAAATGAGAGGATTGTCCTCAGGTGTGTTTTGTCTCGTAGTTAATGCTTTGTACTATATATTCCAAGGAATGGCATATCCTAGAGTTGAGAGCCTCAAATTGATCTACCTCCTTTCTATATTGTTCTCACAAAACTTGAGAGAAAAGCTTCCTTAGTGAAAGGAAGAGAAACAGAATCAGTTCATTTGTGTTCAATATGAGACACCAGGTGCTGTATATGCTCTGAGAATTTGTATAATGGAAAGGCAAGACTTTTTAGTGGGAGGTAAGAATTGGTGGGATATAATCTATATGGGCTGGTCTCGCAGGGTTCTGGAAATCTGTAGTGATCCTTGTCTTAGCCTCTGCATCGTATTAATCTGGTATTGTCGTTAGGGGTGGGAATGAGCCGAGCCGAGCCCGAATAGTGTTAGGCTCGGCTCGAGCTCGAGTTCCGAAAACGAGGCTCGGCTCGAGCTCGAGGCTCGTCGAGCCTCAAAAATGGAGCTCGGCTCGGGCTCGTCTCATGGAATTTGAGGCTCGGCTCGAGCTCGTTTGAGGCTCGAGGCTCGGGCTCGTTTGAGGCTCGAGGCTCAGGCTCGTTTCAGGCTCGAGGCTCGGGCTCGTTTGAGGCTCGTGGCTCGGGCTCGTTTGAGGCTCGAGGCTCATGCTCGTTTGAGGCTCGAGGCTTATGCTCTAAAAAAATGGCTCAAAATCTCATAAATAAAAATAAAGTCATACACTAATACATAATTTATAGGCGATACAAAGCTCATCTCCAACAAGTAAACACAAATTAAAAAAAAGTCTCCAAGTCAACACCAATTAAAAAGTCTCCAATAAGTAAAGACAAATAAAAAAGTCTCGAACAAGTCATACATTACAAATTCAAATTAGTTTCACAACCAAAGTTTACAATAATGCAAGTTGGTTCAATATTCCATGCCATGAATGTCGATCTTCACAAATTTTGTGCCAAAACAACTTATGGAATAGGAATAACGATCTCTTTTGGTTGATCCTCTTCAATATCCTGTATTAGTGTAGAAAACAATTAAAAATCAGCCCAAAATCAGTAGTAGTAGCATGTAAGAAATCCTTTCAATGCCCAAAACAGGAAACAATAAAAAAATTGTTTAACTTACTTTGTTCTTTCTTTTAATTCCAAAAGTCGACCTAGTCCAATCTCCCGTGCAAATTAGCATTTGCACAGTTTCTGGAAGCAACGAAGCTCGATAAGAATCGATAACACGACTCCCTGCACTAAATGTAGCCTCGGATGCAACAGTGGTAATCGGAATGGCCAAGACATCAGCAGCAATTTTCGATAAAATACGATACTTCACAGATTTTTCTTTCCACCATTTCAATATATCAGTATTGATCTCATACATGACTGGACCACTACTAAGCGACTATTAACCTCAAGGTTATCTATCCTTTCCCATACCCCATGCCAGGAGAGGAAGACAAAACAGAACAAAGAGAAAAGGAGAGGTCACAATTGATGAGACACATTCACCATTAGATTAACAAAAAATACTACTTAACAACATGAGAGCAGAGAGTAAGAGAGCTAGAGAGTCATATAATATACGGTACCTCACCACCAGTGGCAAGTACAGAGCCATCCAAACTGAATGCTAAAGACAATTGTTGGCCAACATCTTCCAACTTCGTAAAATAAACAAGAATAATAATGATGCAATGGACCTTGTATTTATCTATAACATGATTCCACTTAAAAATGACATGTAATTCCCATAAACTTTCTCGTTTTGTTGAATACAATTTGACAGAAATTATTCAAAGTTCAACTCTTTTTAACCAAAACAAAAATAAAAATATCATACCTGTTGCTGTTGGTGGGTCACCGGCCATAGATGTTCTGCCAGCAGGTGTTGATGGTGGTGAGTGAAAGCCTAGATATGCGACGGTGGTGAGTGAGTGCCGAGAGATGCAACAGTGTGAGTCTCGGCCGAGAGATGCAACGGTGTGAGTCTCCGGTAGGAGCCTGAGCAGAGTTGAGGCGAGGTAGGAGCAGGCGAGCAGCGTTGAGGCGAGGTAGGAGCCTGAGCGGCGTTGAGGCCTTAGGGTTTTGAAAGTTTTTGAATTTTGAGAAATGATTTTTGTTATGTTGAATGGAGGGAATGTGCGTGGTTGTACTTGTTGTAGTGATTCATTTACTTTTTTACTTTTTTTTGTGTTTTTTCCTTTTTTTTTTTAATATAGCTTTTAAATGTTTTGCCTTTTTTTTTTTTACTTACGAATAATAATACTATTTTTTATATTTTTTTAATAAAAAAAATAACTCGAGCAGTTCGCGAGCTTTTCGAGCCGAGCTTAGCTTAACTCGTGGATCGTATCGTTAGGTCTCGAGCCGATCCCGAACTCGAGCCGAGCCTTAGCGAGCCGAGCCCTGGCCGAGCTTTCACCGAGCCGAGCTCGAACTGTTCACGAGCAGGCTTGGCTCATTCCCAGCCCTAATTGTCGTATTCCGTTTTTCAGGATGAAATTGTGGAACGTATAGAGCAAAAACTTGCTGTCTGGACATTCCTACCTCAAGGTTCTTTCTCTCTCTCTCTCTCTCTCTTGCACTGTGTGAGTGCAAGCGCAACAGATTTTGTCATTACCATTGCTGCTTATGTACAATTTCTGTGGATCACAATTGTCCTTGTGAGATCATTATCATTAGACAATAGAAGAGGGGACTGTTTTGCTGCTAAGATGTCAGTTTATTTTCGACCCATGTTAACAGGTTTGTAGTGCGATTAGATGTGCTGTTAGCTTGTTGTTTTATTATTACTGTACGTTATGTTGCTGAATCTATTGATCATGAAATGAGGATTAATTTGGAAATATGTGGAAACTCTGCAATTTATATATTGCTTCTATACATCTCTGACTATACCAGTACCTAGTGACATTGTGGGTTATTTCCTTTGTTGCGATACGGCTATCTTTCTTGATTATAGTCTTTTTCAAATTAATCGTCCTACTTACTCATTACTACTTGTATTGCATCAATTTATCTCTTTGATATGATCTCATAAATATTGTTAGGCATGTCTAAGGTTATACTAGAAAGTTGCTTCTTAGCTAGGAAAAATTGAGTATCAATCCAACTATGACTGATTTGCTCTAAAACATCCCAACTTTTGTTGATTATTTAAGCTGTCCCAATTTCAGGGAGTGTCTACCCAAAATGGTCCTTCACCTTAATTAAACTGCTAATTTTGTTGATTATGATACATAATAGTCCTCGTTTATTTAGTTAGGTTAAGCCAATGGAAGAGTGTGATATATCATAATTAACAAATTTAACATGCTTATTAAGGTATAAAGACTGTTTTGAAATATACTTTCCAAAGTTACAACTGTTGTGATATGATCAAAAGTTGAGTTTTTTTTTTTTTAAAATCACAAAAGTTAGGATCGGTGGTGTCAATTTTTCTTATATACTACTGGCTCCGTTTCTTTTACTAGTTACACTTTCACTTTTGACACTATTCACAAATTTCCCTTTGACTATGATTTGTGATTTATGGTTAAGAGAAAATATAGTCATGTGGGGTCTTGTTTGATTCGTCTCGATATGTACTTTTAGAATATCGACTTTTTATATTTTTTACAAATACAAAATTAGAAATATAAAGGTTCAAAGTAGTGCATCGGCATGCGTGGAAAGTGTAAGTGTAACTATTAAAAAGAAACGGAGGTAGTATCTCCTTAAATTTAGTTGCAGTTCGCCTTTGACTTTTAGCCTTAGCTTGAATAGGGTGGTGGAACTGCAAAATTCTAGGTGGGCCACTATATGAAAGGGGTCAACGTTTCCCCTCGCATGGACGTGTGGATTTGGATTTCTATTAGAGCCAAAATCTCTTAAGGCTATCTAATCATATGGGGTGAGAAGGGGAAACTTATAGGGGTTATTGATCTACCTTTCCAAATACCAAGTTTTCGTATAAGATTGATGCATATAGGACAAAGTTCATATCATAAGCAAAGACAAAGAACCACCGAAATGTCGTCAGAAGTCTTCCATTTCTATAAGGATTAATCTAGCGGCTCTTTTGGTAGGCGATTCTTAGTGGCCTTAATAGCAATACCGTCATCTGTAATCTAAGTAACCTGTTCTCATTGCCATAATAATGTGATCTCATCCCCAGACATGTGATTTCTTCACAAATTTCCATTCCCATACAATTTTACAATCAAAGTGATAATAGATAGTAGTGCAAATTTGTGAAGTAAAACACACGTTTGGGATTGATTCTCATTTACCTTAAAAAAAGTACTATTATCTAACAAAATGACACTAACATTCATCATCATTACTGTCGTTTAGCCTCATAGTCTGTGTCTTATGCTGTTATGCCAAGTCTGCTTATTGCAAAAAGGCCTTATGACATGGCATGTCTCCTCATTTTTCAATGATGCCTCATTTATGGGATTCGTAACATAAATTAGGTTGACTAGCCGAGATTTATTGATTTAGTAAATGTGACTGCAAATATTTTTGAATGATTAATCTTTTTGAACTTTAAGCTCAGTGCTTAGCGTGGGGCTGGTTTCTGCTTCTGATTGAGCTGTCTGTATCTTATGAAAAAGATGCATATATACATATTTGCAACTGAATTGCTCTTTTTTTTTTGTCAAATTTTCAGAGAATGGGGAGGACATACAAGTTCTCAGATATGAGGAAGGACAGAAATACGAGTCCCACTATGATTACTTTGTTGACAAGGTTAACATCGCTCGTGGTGGCCATCGCTATGCAACTGTCCTTATGTATCTATCTGACGTTACGAAAGGCGGTGAAACAGTTTTTCCAAATGCAGAGGTTAGCGCAATTTATCAACTATAGTAATAGTAATTGTATAACAAGCATTCCTGAAGGCTTTACTTGTCACTTGCAGTGTGTCTAGCCTTCTATTTCTGCATCTTTCTTCTTGTTACTCAACCACTGCACGCCTTATTATGTCCTGGTATTAGTAAGAAATGATTTCTGTTTCAGTGAGCCAGAGTCTGATTTTTCGGGATTAATTCTTAGGTCCATAATATTTTCAGCATAATAATATAAAATAATAAATTTCACAACTATGAACAGCTGTCAGAACGTCAAAAGGCAGCTATCGCAGCAGATAATGATTTGTCAGAGTGTGGAAAGAAAGGCATTGCAGGTACTTCCTGAACCATCGTCCCAAGACCATAAGCTCTATGGTTTTTATTTGCACTTTCATCTTACAAATATTTTGAACTGTAACCAGTGAAACCAAAGAAAGGGGATGCTCTGTTGTTCTTCAGTCTCTATCCAAGTGCGGTTCCTGATCAGATGAGTCTCCATGGAGGTTGTCCTGTGATTGAGGGTGAGAAATGGTCGGCCACCAAGTGGATTCACGTTGACAATTTTGATAAAATCCTCACAGATGGTTGTGTTGATCGCAATCAGAATTGTGAAAGATGGGCTGCACTTGGTGAGTGCACTAGGAACCCAGAATATATGGTGGGAACTGCTGACCTACCAGGTTACTGCCGGAGAAGCTGCAATCTCTGCTAGTGCAGTCCGTCTATAAATACTGTGGTATGAGACAATTGTAACTTGTTACTATTATATCTTTTCTAAACTCGCTGAGGTATTACGAGTTCCAAATTTTCCCCCGACGTTTTGGCCATGCAATGACATCCTTTATGATGCTGTTTCTCTTTCTCTGTTTTTTTGGTTTTGGAGTGTAAATTTTGGAAAGGATTAATGCTGGCATGTATGACTTTGTGAGAAACTCTTTAAGGCTCTTAAGGAAACATCTTCAATGGAAATGTTTTCTGATGCATATTTAGGGGAAAATAGAGCTATATATTAGTTTTTATTAGTTTAATTTCTTGCAGAAAAAGGTTAAGAGAGAAAACGGATAATGGAAATAGAGGGAGGAGGATGGATGGAACATGGAAGGAGAAAAAGATGAAAGATTAATGTTTTCCACCTCTTTGTTTTTATCCTTTATAAATCAAATAAAGGAAAAATGGGAAACACTTTTTCTAATATAAATCAAATACTTTAAGAGTGAGTTTTATTCAACTTAATTGGCTTTTTTTATAAAATTTGAATAGCTACCCATCTATTCACCAACTTTGTATCATCCCCAAACATATATATTAAAAGTTGCTTATGCATATGAAGTACTTATTAAATATTGGGAGTGTTACCGTCGTAATGAGCCAGGGTGGTTCGCAAACTATTCAAGCTCGGCTCGGTCAAAGTTCGGTGAAAGCTCGGCCCGAGAGGGTTCGACTCGAGTTCGAGATCTGCTCGAGACCTAAACGAGCCAAGCCTGAGTCTCTTTAAGTTCGGCTCGAAAGTTCGTGAATAAGCTCGAAACCATTTTAGATAATGTTTAGGGAAAATGGATCAGAATACCCCCAATTTTAGCTCGTTCGCTTTTAATACCCCCGACTATGAGTTATTTTTAAATACCCCCAACTATTGGGGAGGTCCGTCAAAAATGCACCCAGATGACTTGTAACCTGTTAGCAAAGTAAATTTTTTTATTTTTTTATTTCGCTTTTATTTTTATTTTCAATTTCTACTCCCACCCACCACCATTTCGGGCACCCCTCCCCCTCCATCCCAGCCCCTCCCCCTCCCTTCCACCGCCGCAGTCCTCCCGCCAGCGCATCCCCCTCCCCACTCCCACCACCCGAGCAGCCCCCCACCCCCCACCCCGCAGCCCCCCACCACCCCGTCGAATCCCCCCTCCCCTAACCCCCTTCGAAACAGTTGGTACCACATTCGTGCGCCGGGTTTGACTCGACATCTCAAATTAAAGCTCTACATTGCTTAAATCAAAGGAATCAAGGTGATAAGGCACAATTTCAACTCTACCAACTACATTGGCCCGCAATCCCGATTAAATTGCTAGAATTGAAATTACTACTAAAGAAACCTCGATTAAAGAAAGATCCAAGTTTTCGATCTCTTCGAAGAAATTGTAAATTGGCCCGCAATCCTATTCTCTCACTCTTCTTATTTGTTCTTGTAGTTGCGGAAGATAATTTGCTTGATGGAAATCCGAAATTGCGAGTGTTAATACGTCAACTTTATAGATCGAATTGAATGAAGCTAGAGAGAGAAAGAGAGTTGTTAGGGGAGGGGGAATTCGATGGGGTGGTGGGGGGGAGGGGGTTCTGCGGGTGGTTGTGGGGGGGCGTGTTGGGGGGTAGGGGATGGGGTGGGGGTGTGGGAAGGGTGGTAGTGGGGGTGAGGGAAAGTGGTAGTGGGTGGTGGTTGGGGGGGGGTGGGATGAGCAGAGGAGAGAGATGAGCAGAGCGGGGGTGGGGGTGGTGGGAGTTTTGGTTTACCAGTTCATCCGGTCATAATGGTTAAATGGAGTATTTTTGGCGGACCTCCCCAATAGTTGGGGGTATTTAAAAATAACCCATAGTTTGGGGTATTAAAAGCGGACGGGTCAAAGTTGGGGGTGTTCTGATCCATTTTTCCTAATGTTTATGTAAAATATTATTGTCCACATCGATATAAAATGTAAACAACAACCTTATTTTCTCTATAAAATCTTATTACCCTTTCACTATACTTATTTTTTGATATTCTGATCCATTTTTCCTAATGTTTATGTAAAATATTAATGTCCACATCGATATAAAATGTAAACAACAACCTTATTTTCTCTATAAAATCTTATTACCCTTTCACTATACTTATTTTTTGAATTGTATTTGTCTTATTTTAAATTATTGGACTATTTATAAAGTACTCCATTTGTTTATACAAAATTTCCTTCACTTAAATACTTTAATCACTTCTATGAATTGTATATGTTTAAAAATATTTGAAGAAATTATAAGACATGATACTATGGCAGCAACATTAGATATGGCAAATAAATATATAAAACTTGCAGCACATTGTTCCTACAGTCCTACAATCCTGTGTTTGCTATGCCCATGCGCGTATGCGGAATTGTATTGTAGAGATACTAATCCCACATCGAAAAGGAAACAAAGGAAGAGGTGAACTTGTTGTAATGAAATGCATAAAGGAAAGAGTCAAAACATATGGAAGGTGGGTAGAGTCAATTTAGCGGCTTTGACATCCATACTAGTTATGAGTTTAGCATAGTTTTGTTGGGCTTTATTTTTATCAAAAGCCTAATAATTGTAAGGTTATGCTGAACTTCTTGTTTATTTAATTTTTCAAAATCAAATTTTCGAGCCGAGCTCGGATTTAATCCTTTCGAGCTCGAGCTCGAGCTCGAGCCGAGCCCAAATTATAAAGCTCGATGAGCTTCGAGCTTGAGCCGAGCCGAATCTCAACCACTCTTGAGCTGAGCCAAGCTTGGACATGTTCGGTCTCGATTCGGCTCGTTAACACCCCTAGTTATGCTATTTCTCTTTCTCTGTTTTTTTGGTTTTGGAGTGTAAATTTTGAAAAGGATTAATGCTGACATGTATGACTTTGTGAGAAACTCTTCAAGGCTCTTAAGGAAACATCTTCAATGGAAATGATTTCGGATGCATATTTTCTCTAGGGGAAAATAGAGTTATATATTAGTTTTTATTAGTTTATTTTCTTGCAAAAAAAAAGGTCAAGAGAGAAAACGGATGATGGAAATAGAGGGATGAGGATGGATGGAACATGGAAGGAGAAAAAGAGGAAAGATTAATGTTTTGCACCTCTTTGTTTTTATCCTTTATAAATCAAATAAAGGAAAAATGGGAAACTCTTTTTCTAATACAAATCAAATACTTTAAGAGTGAGTTTTATTCAACCTCATTGGCTTAATCTTTTGAATTTGAATAGCTACCCATCTATTCACTAACTTTGCATCACCCCAAACATATATATTAAAAGTTGCTTATGCATATGAAGTACTTATTAAATATTGGGAGTGTTACCGCCGTAGTGAGGTGTTGGAGTTATTTTAAGTTTGAAGTAGAAATTTTAAATACTGAAACAAAAGTAAAGATTGAACTAGGAAGTCTTAAAACACGAGAATCCTTATTGATCCCTCTATTAAAAATGATCATCTAAAATTATTTAATAAAACCAAAAGTTAGATCCTCGGAACAAATCTACTCAAGAAAATCCATGATATATATATTGATTTAATAACATTGAAAATCAAAATGGAACCCCTCCCAATGTAAGAGCTTCAATTACTTTTCATATAAATAGCAATTCGTAATTTGCTCATCATTAGCAAGTAAATTGGTCTTCAGAGTGTCGTTTCGAGAACATCAAAATATGCAAGCAAACACAAACAAGTCAATTAAGCTGAGTATGCACTTAATAACTTAAATTACAAGTAAGCTCTTGAAAATGAAACATTCCAACACATAGATGGATCAAGCAACCTAGCATGATACTACAAATATTTTCACTCTTAGATAGGCAATGAATTATGAATGTGACCATCCTCATTTTGAATCATAACGGCAACTATACCTTTGCAGACTTTCATGTCTAAAATATAATAAACAGTGAAATAGGAGCAGGAATATGCGAACTTTACCGCTCCTAATGCAAATCCTTAGTATGTGCATAACCCCCATGGTCGATAAGACCATATGGCATGTGTAATCGTCAACACCAGAGTACTATTGTCGTCATAACTTCAAACTAAATTTTTCTTTCTATCCACGAATTAAATTAAGCTTATTGGTGCATCTTTTTCGTAAGAGCAAAAGTAATAAATAGTCTTCTGGAAGAGTTACAAATGACTGCTTACAACTTTCCCCTTATGTTCGATACTTGTTGGGAATCCTACTACAAGTTTTATTGCCAAATTTGTCCTTTACAGGATTCACACAGTTCAATCAATTTCCTAATATTATACCTTTCCTTAAATAAGATCTCTGAGATTAATAAGTTTTCAAATTAGTCACTTTCATTATTTAATCAACACAATAATATTCGAATACCTTACCTTGTGAATAATCCAACAATTAATATATGGAATCATATCCTTCAAATACTCATAATATATCCTTAAGAATACAGATGAACACACTTATTTCTATACATATTCATCATCTGGACCATTGTTGAATATAATTTCATTCTCACATACTTCAACCAACCACATATTGCACAAATCATGCAAATTCAGACACTTTTACTTATTATCAAATTGTGGTAATAGTTCTCATGATTTTAGGTTCCAATATTTGCATAGTAATAATGAGGAAAGTCGATTTTTCATTTTTCGTTTGTTTAGTTTTTAAAGAAGCAATATGATTATTCTACGGATACAAATTTGTTTTGCCTAAGTTGGAAAACATATTCGTTTATAAGGAAAAGAATGCCATATATTCTCCTTAATTCCTTTATATTGCTTTTTTATTTCTCTAAGTGAGAAGTGAGGCGTACTGTAACTGGAACTCTAAAAATCCCATTTTTATATTTCATTATAATAAAAAATCGGATTTTCGGATATCCGAAACCCAAAAAATTCCGATCTAAAAATCTGATATTTTTTCCGAATTTCTTATCAGAAATATCCGAAAACCAAAAATTGGATCGGATGTCCGAAATTTCGAATCGGGTCGACTAATAATCGGATCAATTTGATCGCATCTTTTTAAACACCCCTACTTTTTATCATTGTTCTTGTGACATCTTTTAGGATCTCAAATTTTCAAGTTTATATGTACATAATCTTGACTTGAGGATTGCATTCTAATTCCCCTAGAAAGCTTTGTGCTAACGCTAGTAAAAACAGGGTTAAGGGGGAACGAGTCTATGGTGGCTTGGTATGATAGATTTACCGTGAGAGAGCTTTTCTTCCATCAAATGTTGAGAGAAGATGAATGTCGTTTTTGGGTGTTTTTAGGAGGGAGATCAGAAACGTTGCAGCTGCAACCAACAATGCCAAGTGAGCAAGAAATGTAGCTTGAAAATATACACCATTGTTATCATACTCAAGCACATCACTTTTGCTTACTCATTTCTAGTTATATCCTTACCTTAGTAGCTAATTTGAAAGTCCCCTAATCTTCCCAACCATTTCCTTCCTACTCTTTTGTCCCATGTAATTTTGACTCTAGAAATCATGTCTTGCTAATAAGATATACTTTGTGTCAATATTAAGACAAATGACGGGACATTGAAGTTACTTGTGATAGTATGTAACCCTTCAAAATTATGCCTAATGATCCTTGAACATTTTCTTATTAACTGTTCTGCATCTTACAACCATTCTCTTTTATTGCTTTATTATATATCTTTTGTGGGTGGAGATGAGCTGGGCAGGAGACTGGATGTGTGGAGCATGCCAGCACAACAACTTCAAGAAGCAGGAAGCATGCCAACGATGTGGTATTTCCAAGTATTGTGGGTAGATCGAGGCCTCACCATATGGATTTAAGTATACACCAACACCACCAATGTCCAATAGAACAACCTGGCAGGGGTTTGGTATTGCCAAGCCATGAACTGTGGGCCCCACAACTGTGCTAGCAGGACGAGCTGCTTCAGGTATCGTGCTTAAAAACCTGAGTGTGCTCTTGGATGCTATCTGGATACCCCTCAAGTTACAGTCTCATACAACAGTCATTTTGACATTAAAGGGGGGCTTTACCATGTTCAGTTTGATGTTGAAATTAGAATTGTGAGCTTCATTAATTTGAAATTAGAATTTGCATTTTTTGTTAATACTTTTTATGTATTTGTAATTAGTTGTATTTGTAATTATTTATGCCTCAATTAAGTATAATATAATGAGTATCAAAACTTTTTATCATGTATAATTGTTTGTATGGTAACTTGGAGAAGTGTCATTTCTTCTCAAGTAGTGTGATTTTCTTGTGATTCATTGTCTCAAGTGATGGTATTCAAGCTGATGAGAAGAAGGTGCAAGCTATCAAGGAGTGGCCTTCCCTATCTCCATGCAACAAGTTCGAAGTTTCCATGGACTTGCCTCTTTCTATAGGAGGTTTGTGCGCAATTTTAGTGCAATTATGACCCCTATAACTAAACTCACGAAGTTTAAGAAGTTTGAGTGGAATGAGCAAGCTCAAGAAGCCTTTGAGGAGGTAAAGAAACAACTCACTACTGCCCCTATATTAGCTTTGCCTAATTTTCATGAAGTTTTTGAAGTTGAATGTGATGCATCCGGAGTTGGCATTGGTGCTATGCTTTCACATAATGGGCGACCTATAGCCTACTTTAGTGAAAAATTAAATGAAGCTAAGAGGAAGTACTCCACCTATGACAAAGAGTTATATGCCTTGGTTCGAGCTTTGGACCATTGGCGCCATTACCTCATTGCTAAGGAGTTCATTCTCCATTCTGATCATGAAGCCCTCAAGTTCATTCAAAGCCAACACAAGCTACAACCACGCCATGCCAAGTGGGTGGAATTCCTTCAAACATTTCGTTTCACAATCAAACATAAGGCAGGTAAGATGAATAAGGGAGCATATGCACTTTCAAGGAGGTACATGCTATTAACTTCTTTAAATTCGAAAGTTGTTGGATTAGAGTTGTTAAAAGAGTGTTATAAAGATGATAAAGATTTTGGTGTTTTGTTTGAAAAATGCCATTGGTGATTACTACATTTTGAAGGGATTTCTTTTTAAAGGAAATCAATTGTGCATTCCAAGAACAAATGTTCGAGAATCCTTGATCAAAGAGTTCCATGAAGGTGGTCTTGCTGATGAATTTGGAATAGAGAAGACTACATCCCTAGTTGGTGAATATTTCTATTGGCCGAAACTAGCAAGGGATGTTGAGTTCCTCGTCAAGAGGTGCTTGGCTTGTCAAAAGGCTAAGGAACATTTGCTACCTCAAGGGTTATACTTGCCTCTTCCTATACCTCAAGCTCCATGGGAGGATGTTAGCTTAGATTTCATTATTGGATAACCTAAGACTCGAAACCACAAAGATTCAATCATGGTGGTTGTTGATAGGTTTTCCAAAATGGCTCATTTTGTTGCTTGTCACACTACTTATGATGCTGTGAATGTTGCTAACTTGTATTTCAGGGACATAGTTCGAATCCATGGTGTTCCTAAGTCTATGGTGAGTGATAGATATTCGAAGTTCCTAAGTCGTTTTCGGCTTACCTTGTGGAAGAAGATGGGGACCAAGCTGAAATTTAGTACTTCTAGCCATCCACAAACCGACGGCCAAATAAAAGTAACCAATAGGACTCTTGGCACCTTGCTTCGTGCCCTAGCCACAAAGAAACCTAGCCATCGGGAGGAGATGTTGCCACATGCTGAATTTGCTTATAATAGGGTTCCTAGCAAGACTACGGGACTTAGTCCCTTCTACAATTTTTATGGCTTGAATCCTTGTACTCCCCTTGATCTAGCCTCTATTCCCACCATCACCACAAAATATAGCCATGAAGTAAACACACGAGCCTTTGAAATTAAGCAACTCCATGAACAGGTTCGAGAAAAGATTGAGAAAGTTAATGCAAAGGTGAAGGAGAGAATTGATAAGAAAGAGAAAAGAAGTCCAATTCCAACCAGGCGACATGGTTTGGATTCATCTTAGGAAGGAACGCTTCCCTTCCAAGAGAAAGTCTAAACTCAGTCCAAGATCCGATGGCCCTTTCCAAGTTCTAGAGAAGGTGAATGATAATGCATACAAGGTGGAACTACCGGGTGATTATAGAGTTTTAGCCACCTTCAATGTTGATGACTTAAGTCCTTTCTATGATGATGAAGAGGTGTTACCAAGTTTGAGAGCAAACTCTTCAAAAGAAGGGGAGGATGATGGAGGACCATCTACAACACCACTATCTACAACACCACCATCTACAACCAAAGATCCGAAACTGATTTCAATGGTGGCTTTAACTTTGCGTTAAGTCTTAAATTCTTTGAGTCATTCTATGTTCATTGAAGAGTCCATGCTTAGTTTGGTTGTTTAAGGATTAGTTCAATTACTTAACTTCTTTTCTTAGTTCCATGTCGAGTCATGTAGTTGTTGTTCTTTCTTTTGAGTCCTTTGAATTCCGGTTGTTAGTTGTTTTAAAGACAATGTTAGTTGTTTAAATATTGTAATAAGGCACTTTGTGCTTTAGTTAGAGAGTCTACGTTGTGCTTTAGTTAGAGAGTCTAGGAGGTTGTTCAAGTGCTTCCAACCACGTTCAAGAGTGCAACAAGTAAGGAAGAGCAAGTACTTCTTATCTTCGAGATGCCTTATTCAAGCTGAAGAGCAGTCAAGTATACTCGGTTGTTTGTTCATATTTTTGTGGCCGTGCAAATTCAAGTATGAAAGAACATATTTTTTTACTCAAGACTTGCTTACAATCAAGGGAGAAATGCAGCAAGGAGTGGAGATGGTTGAAGTATCCACAACGGCTAGTTTCAAGCCTTAACCCCACGCTTCTATTACATGGGATAGTGGAGATAATGGCTGTAGTAATTTTCATGTTTTAGTGCATTTTATTTTATGTTCTAAAATCATAAAATGGACATTAAGACTTGTATAAATAGCTTATGAATGAAATGAGAAATGACCAAGTTTTGTGACCAACAAATACAAGTGTGTATTAACCCCTTTGTTTTCTTTGGTGTTCCTTGGATTGGAAACTTATAAGAGTTTGTCCTTTGCTTAATTAACTTTGGCTAAGTTAATTAGTGATATTATGAAGTTCTAATGTCATTGAGTGGTGTTTCTGTATCTCATTGAAGCTAGAATATTAGCCCGAGTTAAAGGAAGCCTTCGGTTCTTCCTTAGCTTGATTTATCTCAACCTTTGTGTGCTCCTACTTGTATGTATGAGTATATATCATTAAACACCTCCTAATCCTATTCCTTAAGTCTAAACACATACCTACAAAACGCCTAAAATAGAAAACCTTTAAACCTCTAAATATTCAACCTTTTGGTGAGTTTTGTGATGTTTCTTTGAGATGGAGGAAGGGCAAGGTACAAACTTTAGGAGAAACATGACTTTAGAAGAAGCTAGGTTGGTTGGAGTGGAGAACAAAGTAGAACAACTCACGGACCAGATTAGAGATGTTCTAAACCACTTAAGAGACCTCCAAGTGGGGGGAAGGCGTGGAACTCCAAGGAGGGAGGATGAAGAAGATGTAGGAGGCTATGATACTAGTGGGGAGGAGTTTGAACGTGCCTTTGAGAGAAGAATAAAACCTAGGCCTAGAGATGAATTCGAAGATCTCAAACTAGATGTTCCAGAATTTGATGGAAACTTTAATCCAGATTTATTTTTGGAGTGGGTTACTAGGTGTAATAGAATTTTTGAGTTGAAAGGCTATGATGATGAGAAGTCTTTCAAGGTGGCAGCAATAGTAAAACTTAAGGGGTATGCTTCTCTATGGTGGGAGAACATAGTGCTCCTTAGAAACCAAAAAAGAAAAAGTAAGGTGTATAGTTGGGAGAAGCTTAAAAAGCTTATGAGGGAGATATTTTTACCATCTACCTATACCCTTGATCTTCATAATCAACTTTCATCTTTAGAACAAGGTTCTAAGAGTGTTGAAACATACATCTATGAGTTTGAAAAGCCTATAATGAAGCTAGATGTGCAAGAACGTGAGGAGCAAACTATGGCTCGTTTCATTAGTGGCCTTGACAAGAACATTTGAAGGAAGTTGGAGCTGCAACCATACACAACTTTGGATGAGCTCTTCAAATTAGCTCTCAAAGTGCAGAAACACCAAGCTGAAAAGAAGAAGAAGGGGGTGCAAAAGGGCGGGACTTCTTACACTCCTAAAGGAGGTCCTAGCTACTTTAAAACCAATTCTCCTTACACTTCAAAAGGGGATACAAGCAAGGTGGTAAGGGAAGAAGGTGGCTGATTCACGTGACAAATCCAATGTGAAGTGTTTTAAGTGCCATGGTTATGGTCACTACGAAGCTGAATGACCAAATAAGAGGGTGATGACTCTTATCGATATTGAATCCATTGAAGCATCCATTCAAAACCGAGAAAATGCAGAGGTGTCGGATGCTAAGCAAGGAGAAAGTGACAAGGAAGAGAAAGAGGAGATCATTGGACCAATTGAAGGGGAGCATCTTTCTCTTGTTTTGAGAAGGGTTTTTCACACAAAAGAAGCAATGGAGGAGGTTCCTAACCAAAGGGACCAGATTTTTCAAACAAAGTGCCTTGTTAAGGGGCGCCTTTGTTCTATGATCATTGATGGAGGTAGCTACACCAACGTGGCATCTACAACCATAGTGGACAAGCTTAACCATGCAACTTTTAATCATCCAAAACCATATAAGCTTCATTGGCTTAATGATGGCAGCAATGTTGAGGTAACTAAACAAACTTTAATTAGCTTTTCTTTCGGTGATTCTTACAAAGATGAAGTGTTGTGTGATGTTTTACCTATGGATCCATGTCATCTGTTATTAGGAAGACCTTGGCAATCTGATAAAGAAACTATTCATAATGGAAAAACTAACACTTATTCCTTTATGCATAATTCTAAAAAGATTGTTCTTTAACCATCTAAACCAAACACATATACTAGCACCACAAAAAAAAAACCGAACCTGCCTCTAAACAACAAACGAGCACCAAAAAGACCTTAATCCTTTATAAACAGCAAATTGAAAAAGCAATTGGAAAGGAGAAAACTATGTACCTGTTGTTGTTTTTGGACGAAAATGAGCTAGTTGTAACTGAAATTATTCATGAAAGAGTAAAACCTTTAGTAAAAGAGTTTAGGTACATTTTCCCTAATGATTTGTCGAATGGTTTACCACCTCTTAGGGGGATTGAACACCAAATTGATCTTATTCTTGGAGGCCCATTATCAAACAAACCAGCCTATAGATGTAATCCAGAAGAAGCTAAAGAGTTACAAAAGCAAGTGAGTGAACTTTTAGCTAAAGGATTCGTGAAAGAGAGTTTGAGTGCATGTGATGTACCGGTTCTTTTAGTGCCAAAGAAGGATGGAACTATGAGGATGTGTGTTGATTGTAGAGCTATTGACAGTATCACGGTTAAGTGTAGGTATCCTATTCCTAAACTTTACGATTTGTTAGATGAGCTACATGGTTCCAAAATCTTTTCAAAAATTGATTTAAGGAGTGGTTATCACCAAATTAGAATAAAAGAAGGTGATGAATGGAAAACAACTTTTAAAACCAAGGGAGACTTGTTTGAATGGCGTGTTATGCCCTTTGGTTTAACTAATGCTCCTAGCATGTTCATGAGACTTATGCACGAGGTATTGAGGCCCTTCATTGGACTATTTGTTGTAGTCTATTTTGATGATATTCTTGTGTATAGTAAAGATAAACAAGAACATTTGCAACATTTGAGAAAAGTTTTTCTTAAATTAAGGGAAAAGAAGCTATATGCCAAGATGGAGAAGTGCGAGTTTTTCACTCCTATTGTTTCGTTCTTGGGGTTCATTATCTCCAAAAATGGGATAGCTATGGATGAAGCCAAGGTGGAGGCAATCAAATCATGGCCTACGCCTAAGAATGTCACGAAGGTGAGGAGTTGGTTTAGCTTCATTTTATAGGAGGTTCATCAAAGATTTTAGCACTTTGTTAGCTCCATTAACCGAATGCATCAAGAAAGGGTCCTTCACTTGGACACCAGCAGCCCAAGGAGCTTTTGAAGCTCTTAAAAATAAGCTAAGTGAAGCATATATCCTAGCCATTCCAGATTTCAACCAAGTGTTTGAGGTTGAATGTGATGCAAGTGGAGTTGGAATTGGAGCAGTTGTGGGCGTCCCATTGCCTACTTTAGTGAGAAGCTTAATCATTCAAGACTCAACTATAACACTTATGATAAGGAGTTCTATGCCATGGTTCGAGCTTTGGAGCATTGGACTCATTATTTGAGACCAGCTTAGTTCGTGTTGCATTCGGATCACCAAGCTCTAAAGTACATCAATGGCCAACATAAACTTAATCCAAGACATGCTAAATGGTTTGAATTTCTCTAATCTTTTAATTTTGTTTCAAATATAAAACTGGAGTTTCTAACACTGTTGCAGATGCATTGTCAAGGAGGCATTCTATGCTTTCTCTTATGGAGGCCTGAGTTCTTGGATTTTCATATCTTAAAGAGTTGCATTTGGAAGATCCATATTTCTCTCCAATCATCAAAGAAGGTGCATTTGGCGCCTATTCATTGCAAGATGGCTTTCTTTTCAAGAACAACAAGCTATGCATTCCAAAGTGTTCCCTAAGGGAGCTATTGATAAGTGAAGTGCATGGAGGAGGCCTAGCTAATCATTTTGGCATCAACAAAACCGTAGATGTGCTCCAAGAGCACTTTTATTGCCCAAAGCTAGCCGGTGACATTCATGGAGTTCTTGCTCGTTGTTCTACATGTCAAAAGGCTAAGAGTACTTTTCATTAAGGTCTCTATACGCCCCTACCAATCCCTAATCAACCATGGGAAGATGTTAGCATGGATTTTATTGTAGCTTTGTCTAGAGCTCAAAGAGGCAAGGATGTAATCATGGTGGTCGTGGATAGATTCTCTAAAATGGCTCATTTTATTCCTTGTAATAAAACTGATGATGCTATTCATGTTGTTGATTTGTTCTTAAAGATGTTATACGTCTTCATAGTGTTCCTAGGTCCATTATTGTAGATAAGGACGTGAAGTTCTTAAGCTATTTTTGGAAGACTTTGTGGAATATGCTAGGTACTAAGCTCCTCTTTAGTACTACGGCTCATCTTCAAACTGATGGTCAAACCAAATAGGACCTTAACAACCTTGTTAAGAACGTTGGTGAACAAGTATCAAAGAGATTGGGACCTAAAGTTAGCTCATGCTGAGTTTGCTTACAATAGGTCGCCAACCTATGCAACAAAACACTCACCATTCGAGGTAAACTATGGGATTAATCCTTTAAGTCCTATTGATTTACTTTATTTTCCTATTGACGTGCATAGTAGCAAAGAATCTGAAGTAAAGGCCAGAGAAATGAAGAAGCTACATGAACAAACTAAAACTAGAATTGAAAAGGTGAATGAAGCCTACAAGATTAGAGCAAACAAGAACCGAAAAGAAGTGCTCTACAAACCAAGAGATCGAGTATGATTACACCTAAGGAAGGAACGATTTCCATCAAGAAGAAAGAACAAGCTAATGCCTTGTAGTGACGGTCCTTTCAAGGTGTTGGAGAAGTGATCAACAACAATGCTTACATGATCGAGTTACCTAGTGAGATGGGTAACATTTAAGCAACTTTCAATGTTGGTGATCTAGCTCCATTCGTAGAAGAAGATTTTGATTTACAAGAAAATTCTTCCCAAGAGGGAGAGAATGATGCAGGAGCATCTAGCTCCATTAATCATATTGCTAATCTTCTTGTAAATAATGATAACAATGCATTAGAAGTTCAGTTTGTAGGTTTAATTAGCACTAAGTACCATAGAGTGTTATTTAAAACATTGTTAAATGCTTAGCCGGTTTTTAGAACATATTTTGTAACGTTTTTTGTTAAGTTTTTCTTCTGAATTTTTGTAAGGTGCTTAGTCACCTATGTGCTTAAGCTAGTTGCTTACCAAGCATGAGGAAGCTGCTTGCCAAAGAGCCACTCAAAAGCTTTCCTAAGCTTGAAGAAAGAAGAAAAGTCCACAAAGGCTGTAGAGCAGCGTGTGAAAAGTCAGAAGAAGAAATTAATGGGCAGCAACCATTCTCCACATTTTGGAACGTGTGACCTATGGTTAGAAAGATCTTCAAGTGTAGAAAACCTTCCCATTGGTTTTCTGGACGTTTGATCAGCTCATCATGAGATAATTGCAGAAAGATGGAGAAAGGTCCTTAAAAACCAGATTTCAGCAGCTCTTTCAGCTTTTAGCTTATTTTAATTATACTTCTAGATCTTTGTTAGCTGAGATCTTTTTGACATGTTGTAATATAAGTAGTTAGATGCTTGCTTGTAAAGTTTCAGACTTGATTAATGAAAAATGTGAGAGTTCTCTTAATTTGAAAACAAGTGTGTTTTCAAGCCAAAATCGAGTTTGGTTTTGTATCTCTAAAATCTTTGTTGTTTGCTTGTCATCCATTGAGGTGAGAGCTAAGCTCGTAAAGTGGCGGTTTTTGGGTTGTGAAAGTGGTGGTTGTTTGTCTTAGGACAAACCGGGCGAGTTTCTTTAGTTCCTTTTAAAACCGAATCTTAATCTCTCTTAACTAATGCACTCATGAACTTCATCCATATGTATCAAGATGTTTCAGGTTGAAGTTGTAAGTTAATATTTCCTGGAGTTGAAGCTAATATGTGCTGGAAGACTAGTTTTAATGTATATTTGTTTTTGAGGTGAGGACGCTGAACTTTGTAATTGTTAATTATATAATTACTTGTTTTCCATTTTGGTATTTAAGAGGCTTTAATGTTCCTTGTTCTCTCTTGGTGTTGCTTCTGCAAAAGCATAGAGATTGTTGAGTTTTGGAGTTGGAAATGTTTTATTATTAAAATTGTAAACAAGTTTAAATTATTTCCCCTTTTTGTGTTGTGTTATATTTAAAGGAAACTCTGCCGGATTTTCGGGAGAAATTTATTATATCAATTATTAAAAATATTTATTTAAGGAGTCCAAGAACCAGGACTTTGTTGTAACAGTTACTTGAATTGAATAGAGTCGGGATTTGAGTTTCACACACGCCAATATAGTTCGTGGAGTATGATGGTAATAGCGAGGGTTAGGTCAACCAGAGTCTAATCCGCTGTGCTTAATCCGATCCTCTTTAAGTTGGTTTGGAGAATTTGGGATGTTACAAAGCATATCCAATAGTTACACAAAAATTAATGGTCATCAAATATTTAATGTTTTTTTTACTCTTAGCCACTTTACTATGAACAACTCATACTTTTCCCAACTCACAATGGTTGCCCATTAATTTTTCAACTTTATGTTTTCTTTTTCTACAATCCATCATACTTTCTCTCTACTTTATACCCCAACACACACTCCACCGTAACAAAACAGATCTCTCACTCTCCATGTTTTTTTGTCTTTCTCATCAAATTTATAATACTTCCACCGTAACAAAACAGATGTTACACGTTCCATTTTAGGTTCTAACAAAATAGAAGTTACACTCTTTTTTCTTTCCTATTTTGGTAAGTTTGAAGTGCTGATATTATAAAACTACCCTCACTAAATAAATTTAATCATACTTAATGAAACTAACCTATGTATACTTAATCATTAATTAAATCATTAATAACAACCCATCTCTTCTTCCACCACCACTCACCACCTCACCTTTCTCCCTCCTCACCCTACCCACCTTTCTCTCTCCTCACCCCACCTCGACCCACCTTCTCACTCCTTACCCACCCCGACCCATCTTTGTGGTCCTCACCCCGACCCACCTTATCTCTCCTCACCCAACAACCACAAGCATCCACGAGCATCCACCAACACCCATGAGCGACGGATCTTCCAATCCACGAGCCACCGATCTTTGAAATTCGCCACCAATTCCAATCACTGCCACCAAAACCCAACTATCGATCTTCACCTTCGCCTTCACCAGCATTGCCTTCGCCTTTGTCTTCAACTTCAACCTTCGCCTTTCCTTCGTCTGACTTTCTTCTTCTTCTTCGCCTGATCTTCTTCTTCATTAGTGGTTGGTGTTTGGTGGTGATTATTAGGGAGTGGGTTTTAGGTGTGTCGGCGATCGTTAATTGGTGTTGGGTGGTGATTAGGGGGTGAGTTTGGGTGTGTTGATGGTTGTTGATTGGTGTTTGGTGGTGTCTAGGGGGTGGGTTTAGATGTGTCGATGGTTGTTGGTTGGTGTTTGGTGGTGATAAATAGGTTGTTTTGGTGGTGTTAATGGTATTGGGTTGTTGCTATGATGTTTGGTGGTGATTAGGGAGTGGGTATGGCCATGTGGGTGATGTCGGTGCTACTGCGGGTACGTGACCATGTGGGTGATGTTGGTGCTGCGGCGGGTATGTCAGCAATGTAGTGGTATTTTTTTTCTTGCGGTGGTGGCGATGGTTGTTTGATGCTAATGGTGGTTATTTTAGTGGGGGTGGTGCTAGTTTCTAGAATCTAGAGTGGTGGTGGTGATGCTGTTTTCCCACCCCTTGACCCCACTTTATCTTTCATAATTAATGTAATTAGATACCCTCTAATCCAATTAATCTCTTATTAAGAATTTTTGCCTAAAAAAACATTTTCTAAACAAATGTAACATCTATTTTGTTATGAAGGAAATAGTTCAAATTTCCCTCCCTTCTCATTCCCACCATATATTGGAAACAACTAGCCATGCTCTTACATGTAACAATTACAAATGAACAAATACAATAGTAAAAAAACCTATAAATTTCATTAAATATCATAAAAACAACTATTAAGGACCATTGGGTCCAATGATATGACTTCCTATCTCCACATGGGAGACCAATGTTCAAATCTTGGTGGAAACATAATTTCAATATTGTTGGGGGGAGGGGGAGTTTGGGGCTTGTTGGGCCTCTGGGTGAGTGGCCTTGTGCGAAAGCAGCCCAGAGGAAATTCATCTTACAACGGGTTCTTAAAAGGGGGTAAAAAAAAATCATAAAGACAACTAAAAAGACACCATGAACATCTAATTATCCAACAAAACTTAACTACGTGTCACCTTAGGGTGAAATGTCCCCTCTAAACCCCCACCCCTCCGCTCCCCTAACCAAAAAGCATTCGGCCCGAACACCCTCCCCCACTCACCCAGTCACCACACTCTCTTCTCAATTCTCTCTCCCATTTTCTTTTTTCTTTCAATTGAAACAAATAAAAGTAAAGAAAGAAAAAGTAACCCACTCTTCCAAAAATCTGTGTGCGTCTCATTCTCCTCAGTCCGCACTCACATTCTCCCGATTCGCCGCCCAATTGGGAGGCAATTATGACCACCGAAGTAAATGCCGCCGTTAAGTCGGTACTCGACAAACCGTTACACCAGCTCACTGAAGATGACATTTCTCAGCTCACCCGTGAAGATTGCCGCCGTTACCTCAAAGAAAAAGGTCTCCACTTTTTATTTTTATTTTCTCTCTCTCCTTGTTTTTCGGAACTGAAAATTTTTTAAGAAGGAAGGAAAGTGACACGTGGATGGTTTTTACAGGTATGCGAAGACCGTCGTGGAACAAATCACAGGCGATCCAACAAGTGATTTCACTAAAATCTTTGCTTGAGCCTTCTCCTTCTCCTTCAAATGCCGCTGTTCTTAAATCTGCCGTTGTTCGCCCCCCTTTAAATTCTACCAACACTGTTCGTATTTTGCTCCTCCTTTTCTTTCTTCATCACTTTTTTTTTTTTGCTTTCTTCAGTTGCTGATGAAATATATATTTCCTCTGTCTTCTATTACTTGCAACAGCGGAGGTAAAGGGATGGACTGATTGAAATAATTTAAACACGGGTTAAACGGAATGTTTGGGTTACCAAGATTTAGATTTCCATGTATGTTGTTGGTTGTTCTATCTCTTTCTCAAAACGTGTGTCCGACTTAGATGTTGCAAGTAATAAAGATCGGAGAGGCTTTTTTGGGTAGTGGGGTGTGCGGGTCTTGGGGGTTTGATCTGTGCTTTTTCTGAATTAAATTTAAATTTTTTGGGGACGGACATTGATGTTTAGAGCACATTCTTTTGTTTTTTTGTATGAACTAGCGAGTTTCTCCGGCAATGCCCCATGTTACTTTTCTTAATTCTTTGTCTAGTGAGGAAAAATTGAGGTCATGACCTGATAAGTATCATGATATTGAAAAACAAACCCCTAAAGTTTGGGAATGAAAGTTATAGCTTTACTTTTAACAAGTAATTGGGGTAAGAGAATATGACTAAATAGTGTCTTGATATTACCATAAAAGTGTTAGAAATCTGACTAATTGTGTAAGTGTTTGAATGAATTATAAGACTTTATTAGATTTTATTTTGAAATACTAAACAATGATATTATCTTGGATTCATGGTTAAGTTCTTACATCATTTCAAAGGTCACGTGTTTGATACCTTGTAACTACACAACATTAATTTTTTTTTTATAGAGTGCCACTGGCACATATAATTTCTTAGGAACGCTTTTTATTATATTAGTATGAATTTGACCGTTTATAGTCTAATATTAAGCTAAAGCTGAATTGTTGTTATTTTAATTGTTAATACTACATATGTTAATGTTAACTAAAGGTGAGTATTAGCTGAGTAATAGCTAAAGCGTTCCTAAGCGCAAACAGTTAATACTCAGCTAAAGCTGAACTGTTGTTATTTTAATTGTCATTGATTATAATAATGGATTCTTTTATTTATTTATGCATTTTTGTTAAATGGAAAATATAGGTGAACTCTAATTCTTCTAGCTTCACAAAGGAATTAAGTCCACCTGATGCTGATGGATCAGTGTCAGCGTTGGGGGAGGATGGAGGTCAAAATCAGCTGGCTGGAACCTCCAGTTCGGAACCCACGCGAGAAGGGGAATGTCGTCCTATTGCCACTGACTCTAAAGCTATAACTGTCAGGTCTTGCATTTTACATGCTAATAATATTGATGCCTTTGTTGATTTTCTCATGATTATACTGTTTACGCAATTTGTGATCCTGTGATACTAACAATGTGAAAGTTCTTGCATGGGATTCTTTCTCTTGATTAGCATATCATGCTGTTCTACTGTTTTTGGAGATGGATTCGTTGAAAATTATTATAGGTGAAAAAAGATCAAGGAAAATGTACTGGGGCCAGGGAATGAATTCGATGCAATGTATTGGAAACTACAACTATCAAAGATCGTAACACATTAAAATGCCTCTTTGTGCACTTACATATTGGACAAATGCTCCTGGAACAAATTCTTGCCTTTTGGCAGTAAAGTGGGTTATTGAGGAACTCTTTAAAGTCTTTTCATAGAATCGGTGTCATATTCCATATTAGGTTCTTGAATTCAGTTTGTTGGTGCCAACATTAAGCATTTGTTGTTTAACTATGTGCCTTGATGCTATTTCATAAGAGACATTCTATGTGATGTTTGGGTTTTTTTTCTCTTTGATATATCCTGAAAGTGTACAAATAGGAGCTAGGATGCTAATTTGTGGTCGCTCATTTCACTTTTGCAAATTGACTTGATTGTTTGCTGTTTTCCATAAACTTGTGTCTTCACATCAAAGGTAGTTTGTATATAAATTCTTTGGATTTTTTGTAGTACTTAATTATAAGATTCTCGAACATAGTAACATCTTAATGAACTAAATATCTGTCTCAATTGAAGGTCCTCATGATTAGATGAAGGAGAGTTTCCTTCAAGAAGATAAAGAATTATAACTAAAGAACCACTTTGAACCCTCATAGGAACCTCAACGAAAGCAAATTGTGTCATGCACAAATTACATGATGAGGAAGAAAAAAAATCGGAAAACACCGACATGGTGTAGCAGCATCGTGATGCTAGGTAGCCTATATTTCTACAACCCTTCTTCCCAGCATTCCTACTCTAGGATTTTTTTGTCATTCTAATAAAAGGTCTTTCAATAATAATGGGTTGGGGAACAGAAGAAAGGAGGTTAAGTGAGCATGGTATACTAGAAAATTAGAGAAAGCTGCATAATATTTTTATGAGAGGAAAGATGAAAAAATGGGATATGGAATAGTATCCTTTGAAATCTATAAGATTTGTGTTTGATGCATTATAGTATAGAAAGTAATCTTTCTTTGTCATGTTGGCAAACGACAACCAAGCAATTCCCATGAAATTTGATATTTACAGCCAAGCTACAATTGCTATAGATACTGTTATGCTTGGATATATAATTTTACCATCTTAAAAATCACTTGATAGAAGCTAATGTGATTTGTGATCATCTATTTCTTCTTGTCTCAAAGCATAATATGCCAATTAATCTAAGGATGGAGTTAACTTGATAGTGGACCAGTTCCTAACCAACATATGTTCAACTAGGATTGAAGGATGCAATAGTTGGTAATAGCTTATCATTGCTGTCTTTAAGTACATGATATGAACTCTAGTCATGGACATGATGAGATCTGATTTCTTTTTGTCGATTTACTGTAGTTAATCTCATATCTAGGTCAAATAGAGACTTAAGCTATGAATTATTGGTAAGGTAGATAAAAGTATTTATATAGAGCCTTTTGGTAATAATGTTATTTTATTTGCAGAGATACAGATGCATCACATCTTCCATTTGATCAAATGACTATTTTTTACAGTGGTGGCATCAATGTTTATGACGGAGTTCCAATCGATAAGGTAATCATTCATATGTTGGTAGCAACAATAGATGTCATTATGTCCCTTCTGATATGATTAGGTGGTTCAGCAGGCACGGGCGATAATGCATCTAGCCGCAAGCCCTACTCAATTTTCTCAGGATGAACCAAATACTGTAAACTCGACTCAGTGGAGCAGTCCATGCCAGTTGCCTACTTCAAGTGTTAAATTCAATGTGTCTACCCAAGATGGAGCTGCTGCGCAGTCCGTGTTGCAAGGTATAACATCATGACTTTTCCAATTATTTCATTTGTTCATAAGTTATTCTGGAGTCTCGACAGAGTTTGTTTTTATATGCTTAATTTTGTAAAATTACCATGAGAGAACTTTATAAAGCTAGATAACATCAATTTTTGAGCACTAGAGAATCTCCTGATGAAACAATATCCAGCTTTCTGTTATGGTAGAATAGTGGACTCAATAAAACTTCTTTCTGATGGTCTTTCACAAAGGTGGCAAGCTATTTTCTTTTTAATCTAGGGTGTAAAAAATACCTCTTCCCAGTTCTTAAGGGTGCTAGCTTGCTAGGAACAAGCCAATAGGTTATGTGTCGCTAGACTCGCTACAGTGGAAAACAGTGAAGGGACAGGAAGGGCTTCCTTTAAAGCACTGAAAAAGCAGCAACAGGATCCGCTACAAGGACCAATTCTCTAAGTGAAGCAGCAGAAGCAAGCCAGTGGGTTGCACATGTGGGCTATGCAATCCTGCTGCACATTCAATCTGCAGCTTATGTTTGTGGATCTCCCATACTGTAGAAGGCTTGTTTAGTACGAGTCTAGGTTTTTTGTGTTCTTTCTCTTTCTAATTGCTTACAAATTGTTACTGTAATTGAGTCCTATCAGGAAACAATAGAAGATTATTATATTTACTTGGAAGATTAAGTGGTCGTTTGGTTCACAGAGGAAGTAGAAGTTCTTCTAAATTCAAATTCATGGGAATATTCAAAGGTTGTTGGATTAGCATTCGAGGAAATAACTTGCCATGGGAATATTCAAAAGTTGTTTGATTAGCCTTCGAGGAAATAACTTGCTATGGGAATATTGCTACTTACCTGGGGGAAGCTAGGTTCCAGCTCATATTTGGTTATGCAAAGCTCATTAGGCACCTACGGCTTGTTGAAGTAGATATGGGATTAGTGATCCACTAGTGAGAGTGCTCTCTTGGGTGGTGTAGTGTGGACGAGGGCTTTAGTTGTGATATTCCCTTGTACAAGGAGATTCATGGAAGACCTTCATGAATGGTCAGATTATTTGTAATTGTAGCTAAAATAGTACATTAATGTTTAAAATACTAGCTTAAGGGAGTGTCGTCTTATGTTGTATGTTTAGGTGCCCATGTATGTTTCCTTGGATTATAAAGTTGAAGAATTTGTAGGAGCCCATTTGGTCGAAGGTTCATATATATATATATATATATATATATACTACCTTGACAGGGTATATGATACATGGTTAGAAGAGCTTGAGACTCTTAACCATTGTGTATTAGTTGTTGGTTGTTGTTAGTTTCTTGCTGTATATTACTAGATTAAGGTTTCTCCCCCATTGTGGAAAGGTTTTCCCTCGTATATCGTGTGTATTCTTGCTAATCTTCCTAATATTTTGAAGTTTGTATTTCAACAAAGGTAAGGATCTCAAATATAAAACCTGTCATAGTGGCATAACCAATTCGTAGGATGGTTATTTTGCTTGGTTGCTATTAGTTTATGGTTTCCTTTAAAAAAAAAAAAAAGGTTATGGTCGTCCTCCAACTTTTGGGTTCGTTTTCTCACTTGATCTTCACTGATCCTAACTTCTTTAAACTTATTGACCCTCAACTTATTAAAACTTATTGTAGTTATGATTTGAACTTGTGAAGAGAACAAAGCCTTGATTGGGGTGCCCTAATGAGAAGACGAGGAAGGGGGGGAGGCAGAAACTATGTGTTGTCTAATGTTTTGCATATATAGAAAGCGTATTGATTTGTTTGGATAAGAATCTAGGAAGGGGAGATGAGAGAATGAGATGGACAGGAAGGGTAATGGAGCAAAGAAAAAATATTATGTGAGGAGGAAAGTGTTGGCATTGAAGGATTAAGGTGAGAGAAAAATGAAGTAGTTCATTTTCCATCATTTAACATCTGGCTTGGCTAGGAGGGAATTAATGGATTAAAAGGGATATATTCTCCCTCCATAAGCTAAAACTCTTCCCATTTTGAAGGAGAATAGAAGTCCCAGGAAGCTAATTGATTATGCCCTTTCCACTGTAAAATTCAACAATAGCTAATGAGCTTTGTTGTTGAAGGTGAAGAATAGCAGTGAATAGAAGGGACACTTGGCTTATGAGGAAAGCAGGAGCTTATTGCCATGTTGCGTGCTGTAAATTATGCTTCCACACAACAACAATAGCCATGCATTGAGTTCTATGCTCATTGGCATAAATTGTTGATTTATCATATTAATGTGCTTACAACATGTATTTGGTAGATTAGTACCCTTACAAATTCCCTTATTCCAATATAATTGTAGTCCAAATGATGGAAAATGTACCTTTTTGCTCTCCATCCCCTGTAAATACGTTTTACCCCCAACACACTCTATGGAGGCCAACTTCACTAGTTGTTTGCCTCGCATAGATCTGTTAGCTTTTTCTATTGCACTGAGCTTCATGTGAATATTTCCATAAACCATAAAATGTCATTGCTTGACATTGTTTAGTATATCCTTAAATTAATAAAATGACAGGGAAAATGGCAGAACCTATTCAACATTGTAGATCTGATGGAAGCATATTTTACGAACAAGGTGTGTTTTTTCATGTGCCATGATTGTGCTTTCTGATTTTAAATTTTATTTGAAGTACTATATGATTGATGTTCTACTTCCTCAAAGAAACAGGATGATCTATATGGGAATAAATGGATATCAGAGCAAGAGAAAAATATTAAACAAGTTTTTCTTGTGCATAAAGCATATTTCTGCTACAAAGAAAAATGAAGCTGGACTTGCTGCCTACTTTGCTATCAGGGTGTGGCCTAGTAGAGAAATTTATTGTTGGTCATGATTTACAAGTGCTTTGCCATTTTAGAGCATATGCATTTTTTTAGAGCTTGTATAGGTGCATACTCATTATTGGTGAACTTTGATAATAGTGACAAATATGGAGTGAAAAGAGGTAAACAAGAAGAGAGAGAAAAAGAGAGAATTGTCCCTAATTAATTGACCACCACCTTGCTTCCACCAGATTGACCACAGGATTAGTAGTACACCACCATAGCAAAACCTTCCAAGCCACATGACGACAATCATCCCTTACATGAAATCCACCATCACCCTTGCGAAACCACCAAACTCACCAAATGCCTACCAGCCCACCACCACCAACATATATATCATTACACCAGTCATTCTTATGTACTACTACACTTTCATTTTATGTTATTACAACAATTTGATATTCCATTATTACAAAAATTTGATAATCTATCATGCAAGCCTACCCCCGACATCCGAAAGCCAAATAGAAGACAGCAAAAGCGCAAGAGGGAAAAAAATTGAAGGGAATAATGATGAAAAAGAACACTTCCTTCATATCTGTAAAATTAGACCACCAAAGGTTTAAATTGAGTGCAGATGGTGAGTTGACATAGGCGACGGAATAGATATGCAATATTCGTCTGTTCATATGGCAGTGGTAGTGGGACAGTTAAGGGATTGGTAGTGTTGCAGTAGATGCAGAAGGGGAGGAAAGAGAAATTAAGTGAAAGATGGGTCTTGTCCTGAGATAGAGAGAAAGAAAAGGGTAGGGGAAGAGAGGTAAAAAGGACAGAATAAAAAGCCAAATGCAGACAGAGAAGCGTGAGGTGCATGATTCTTACTGAGTGGGCCAGCAACTATATTAGCAATATATATATTTGTAGCACATATCTACCATCAGTTTTATATTTTTCCTTTTAGGAGATAACAGAAGAGTGAGGTAGTAAAAGTGTAATTTTTATGAAGAGCTTGTGTAATGTGGGTTAAAACCTGGGATTTGACTAATCTGTGTAATAATCCATTATAAAGGGGCTGTACAACTAGGCAGTCTGATTTTGTTTCAGCTGTTGCAGCTATTACACTGCTTTTTGTGTGTGCTATCGTGCCTCATCATTAATCTGGAGCACCTCATTCAATGTTATATCTGAATAAACTATACCTGGATACATCCATTATACTGGGAGTTGGTATCTTATCATTGAACTTTTCTATTTGAAAATCCTTTGAGGTTTTCTGTCAATAGAAGCATATTTACGTGTACTTTTTTACCTGATATTTGCTAAAAGTGTTTTCACATCACCATATGATCAATGGAACCATGAATTGTAACAAGCATCCTTTTATTTTTAGTTCTCTTCTGTTTGGAGGGCCAATAGTTCTCCGTCTGTGATGTAATTTTCGTCATCTTGAAGTAAAGAAGCTTTCCGTCTCAGTGATTGAGAGGTGTCAGATCTTACTGATTCTTCCATTTCATGTATGGCAGATGTTGATGGTCAGACAAACAGACAAGTCTCACTGCAGAGATACTTTGAGAAGAGAAAAGACAGGTATATATATTTTGGGATCTTTTTATGGGAATAATCCCACCTTTGCGCGGTCTTCCCAAAATAGTTCCACCTTTCAAAAATCTGGGAATAATCCAACCTTTGACCCATGTCTTCCCAAACTGGGCCATTTTAACCAATGACCTCGTTTTCTGGTTAAAAACACTTGTTGACCTCTTGTTTCCTTTCCAAAAGCAATTATCAATTTAATTGGAAAAATTGATTTTAATAATCTCACCTTTTGGTGGTCTGCTTAAAATGGTTCAACCTTTCAATAATTTCAAAATAATCCCACCTTGACACCCAATCTTCTTAAAATGAGCCTTTTGACTAGTTAAATTTTTATTTTTCAATATCTTCTTCTCTAACCCCTCCTCTCTCCTCCCTAATCTCAACCCTCAACAACCTCCTTCTCTCTCCTCTAATTTACTCCACCACCAGCAGCTCCAACTGACATTCACCACCACTAGCCATGTACTCCACTCACTCTGCTCAACTGTACCAAAAATGTTTCACGACTTTTCGACGCAGCAAGCAAGTAACTAAGCAGTCGCCTCTATATTCCCGCCACATCCCCAAAAAAAGTCGTCACTCAAAAACTGAAAACCAAAACTTCCAAAAACATCAAGAAACCCTCCATTAAAATGCCAGAAGATGAACTCCGACTACGAAAACCCACCAAATCCACCAAACCGTCAATACCCACTTATTATTTATCTATATCCCCATTATTCACCATCTTTTTCACAATCTCCACTTTCACAACGCTCCCACTCTCTCTCCTCCTCACTTTCTCTGCTGTCTGCTCCGCTCCGCGCTTCCTGAAGCCGCCTCGAGTGGCTCCACCACGTTGGCCCAATCTGGACTGAATTTGCCAACATCCGCGACGAGCTGCTCACCAACTTGCGCCTGACCCTGCCCATCCAGCTTGTGCACCGTACCTACAAGTCCCCAACCCTCTCCTTCTCACTTCTTTCTCCTCTAATTGACTTTTTTCCTCCTTTTTGTGGTGAAGGTGTGGACATGATGGTGGTGTTGGTGGTGGGGTGTGGTCCTAGTGGTGGTTAGGAAGGTGTATGGGTGGGGATTTTGGTGTTTTGAAATTTGAGGTGGGAAAAGTGGAGGAGAGAGAAAGAGATCGAGGATGTGGTGCTGTGGATTTTGAGATGGCGATGTGGGGGTTGGATTGTGAGTTGGCGGTGGGTGCGCTCTTCCAAGGTTCGTTAAGGTTTTAGGGTGGGTGGGAAGGTGGTTGAAGATGGGCTTAGTGGTGTTGAGTGGTTCAAAGTGGTCACGGAGTGGTTATGGCGGTGGAGGTGGGTATGACGGCGGTTTCGTTGAGGTAGAGAACGAGAGAGGATTTTTTTTAAAATAAAATAAAAATAAAAAAAGCTTAGACGGAGTAAAATTAGACACGTGTCCATTTTAACTTGCTAAACCGGTTAACTTAACTTAACAACAGGTAAAAACCCATTTTAAGAAGATTATGCATAAAGGTAGGATTATTTTGAGATTATTGAAAGAACGGACCATTTTAAGATCAATGAAAGGTGGGGTTATTAAAATCAAGTTTTCCATTTAATTTAAAAAATAAAAAAGCCTAACCCTAACTCCACCAACCCCCACCCCAAAAACCACCCCCTCCCCTTCCACCATCCCCAGCTCCCTGATCCCATCCCCCACCCTTGCAGGTCCCACCCCAAAACTACCCCCTCCCCTTCCACCATACCCCACCCCCATCTTCTCTCTCCTCCGTTGACCACTTTCCTCCTAAGCCCAACTTCGGTCCCAAGTCCTTTCTCACCATGACCACTACTACGACGCTGTCTCCGCTCTCTCCCTTGTCCGCCGCGTCCGATCCGAGATCTCCGTCCCCATTTTCCTCATCAAACCCATATACTCTACCAGTTTAAACAAACATCAAGCTCAAATGATAGCTTATCTCCAAGACCCTCAAGGATTGGACATGTCGGCGAGGATTTTTTTTGAGGCCAATGAATTGGAATGTGGGTGGTTTTACGGGGGTGGGGCTGTTTTCCGGGGTAGATGGCGCTGATTTCTGGGGGTGGTTTTGTGTGGAGTGGGGTTGTTTTGGGGGGAGTGTCGTTCATTTCTGGGGGCTGTTTTGGGGGGGAGTGGCTGTTTTGGGGGGAGTGGCTGTGACGTGTGTTTGTGCGCTCCAACACGATGTCATCGTCGGCCTTCCATAGACGCAGTGTCTTGTTGAGGGCACCTGTTAGGAGGAGAGAGAAACTGCTATTGTCGCTTGCCAGAACCCATCAATTTTGGACATCAGTTGCGTGGGGGTTCTGTTTCGAGGCGGGGTCTAGAAGGGGTGGTGGTTTTGGGGGTGGGAGGCTGGGACAAGGGGAAGGGGTGGTGGTTTTGGGGGTGGGAGGCTGGGACAAGGGGAAGGGGTGGTGGTTTTGGGGTTGGGGGCTGGTTGTTTAGTGTTTTTATTCTTTTGTCTTTATCTACTGAATTTATAATTAAAATAATTAAATTTAGGTGTTTAATTAAGAATTTAGTTTAAAACACATCAAATTAGTTCTTAATCACATAATTAGGGTATTAAACCTGCATTGCAGGTTACGAACAGATAATGGTCCATTTTGAGCAGACATACCCCGAAGGTTGGATTATTCCCAGATTTTTGAAAGGTGGGATTGTTTTGGGAGGATCACGCAAAGGCGGGATTATTCCCATCAATAATTCCTATATTTTGTGACCTACGTTTGTGAATTGTCATGTCTGCTTGTCATAATTATTTTTCTTATTATTTTATTTTTAACATCTCCAGAGGGAAATTTAAGATGAAAAGGAAGATAGGATCTTCACCTTCTGGCTTGGAGATGTACTTGAATCATCAGATGAGGATGCCCGTCATCAATGGACAAACTACTCGAAACAACACTAGCCCTAGAAGCCAGCTTGCGATACCCTGCTCAAGTTATGGCTTAGTGAATAAAGACCAGAAGAATCATGGTCTGTCTGTTGATCTCAACGACAAAGGTAGGCAATAATTACATTGTCGTCATTAGAGAATAAAGAAGAAGTAATAATTATAACTTATGCATACTAAGGATTATTCTGCTCACCAGGTTAGGTATGTGGTATATTCTTATAGTAATGAGCAGCAGGTGATAGGTTAGTGGTGTTGGCATAACCTCTGATATGATCTGAGGTCTTATGTCGAGTCTCGGCAAAAGGGATCCGGCAAATTCCCCCCACCATACTTGCAAGGGATTTGAACTTACGTTGTTGAAAACAAAAAATTCTTATCGTAATATAGTAATTTGTTAGAAACCATTTTACAAATAAGTGAAACACATTTTTTTCAAGTTTTAAAATGAACTAACTCACTATATTTTACTTTTTCCTTTCCATGACATAATCTAAATAACTTTTTAAAAACTTGTGAAGCCACTGGAAAAAGGAGTTAGTATCATCCACTTGTGTGTGTGTACCACAAATATGCAAGGGATAAAATATTAGACTTTGAGGGCGTATCCTACTTCTAACAACAGGATTAGATTTCAAAGATTATCCATATGTGATCTTGTCAATGAGATTACTATCTGATGCTCCACAGCTCCAGGATCTTTCATCGTCAAATTTCCTTCTAATGTGACCCACACCCTTAGATTATGCTTATCAACCTATTTATTATTGAAACTTCGAAAGCTTAGAAAGAAAAGAAAATACCTGTGGCATTTCATTTTTTCACTTTCAAGTTTCAAAAGCTTAAATTCCTCAATTGACTATGACATAAGATACTAGAACCCAAGCCTTCTGCTCTGATTTTTACAATCACCTGTATATATTTTGTATGTTCTTTTCATAGTCTCAATACAAGAGTTTGCCATCTCAGGCCCACTGTAATTTTGTTGGACAAACCTTTAAGTGGTTTATATCTATCCTCTACAATTAGGGGAAGATGGGAAATAAGAACATTTCTTTTTTGAGGTGTGGGAAATAAGAACAATTGTTGACCTGAAGGAGATGAAGAGGAATTATTATTTTGACTTCTACCCGCATATAGCAAGCCAAGGTTATTAGCAAGCAAGATGACACATATGATGCTAACAGTTTTTGAGCAATGTACCACATTGTAAGCTCCATCTTTGTTCCTGTTTTCTCCTTTTTCTTGAATAAAATTGGCAGATGAAGCTTTTAGGAGCAAAGTTTGCGACAAGCAGGAGAAATTGATGATAATCAGGGTAAGTGCAGTTGGTTAATGAGCTGTTTAGATTAGCAAGTTTTGGGAGCTGGTTGTGTTCTCTTCAGGTTCATGTTGCAATGTATGAGGAAAAAAAATTAACGGGAATGGAACTTATCCTTTCTGATGTATTGGAATTTGGAACTTTGGATGATTTTTCTTAATGGACAGGATGTTCTCCATGGCCAATATAGATGACCTGGAACTGAGGTTCAGCCTTTTTTCACTCTAGATTCTAGAAGTAGGCCAAAGCTTATTCTTTGTTGATTAGTTTTTTAATAGCTCCATGCAGACTCGAAGAATGGACATGGAACACTTCCATTTGGATCCATAACATGCAGAATTTTTATAATATGGTCATGTAGGTCTGTTAGACACCTAGACTCGTTCCGTAGTTGACAAATAACAGCAAAGTTTGAGTAACAAACTCCGACAATGACACTTTAGACTTCAGACACTCAGGTCATCAATTTTACTTCTCTTTGCATGTTCCTACTCTTGAGATAACTAATATAAAAGAATGGGAAAGGAAACAAAAAGCAAATAGAAATAGGGTTTTGGAACTGAGACGGAGTAAACAATGGGGTTCCAAAGTTATTTGGAGTTCAGAGAATTTGGAGTTTGTTCACATTCTTAAGGGTATTAAAAGGCTTGGACTTATCTCTTAAGAGGTTATTTTATTACTTCCACAACTAGTTTATAAAAATTCTAATATGTTAAGAGCTCCAGATTGGGGGTTATATCCTTTTAGCCATACCCGATATCTCCTCCGATCCAAAATACTCGCAATGTGAAAATAGTAATCCTTTTTCCTAAAAAACACTCCTTTTGGTAGATTGGTCCCACAAGGAAAAAAAATATGATCCTTTTTTGACATATTATATGATAATTCTTCTTCCTAAAAACATAAGCCTTTTGGAAGATTGGTCCCGCAAGGGAAAAAAAGGTTGTAATTTAGCCAAAATGGATTACATATTGGTTAAAAAGGATTATAACAAAACGTTCTCATATAAGAAATATTCTCATGGAAACCCAACTCTCTCTCTATATATATAGGTATAAGTTTATATGAGAACCACCCTTATGTTGAGAACAACTCATTTTTTCTCATTTTACGAAGATTTTGCTCATTTCATAACGTTTCTTTCTCATTTTATGTTTTGCTTATTTCATGTTTTTGCTCATTTAACATTTATATGCTCATTTCGCAACGTTTTTGCTCATTTTACGTTTTTATGCCCATTCTACTTTTTTCTCATTTTACATTTTTGCTCATTTGTTGTTTTCTACTCATTTTATGCTTTTGCTCATTTTTTTATTTTTTTCGCTCATTTTATGAAATTTTTGCTCATTTGAAGTATTTCTCACCATAAGAGGGTACTTATTAGAACCCAGCCCATATATATATATATATATATGAGAACTATTTTTACGGTGAGAACCACTCATTTTTCCTCATTTTACGAAGATTTTGCTTATTTCACAACGTTTTTGCTCATTTTATGATTTGCTTATTTAACATTTTTATGCTCATTTCACAATGTTTTTGCTCATTTTACGTTTTGCATATTTACATTTTTGCTCATTTAACTTTTTTATACTTATTTTACTTTTTTTCATTTTACATTTTTGCTCATTTTACGTTTTTGCTCATTTAATGTTTTCTATTCATTTTATACTTTTCCTCATTTTTTATTGTTTTTGCTTATTTTTAGTGGTTCTCACGGTTCTCACCATAAATGGGTTCTCACCAGAATCCAACTCTCTCTCTCTCTCTCTCTATATATATATATATATATATATATATATATATATATATTAAATAAACCAAAATTTTGCATGTTCCATTTAATATACCTTAGCTTGCACTATGATAATTCTTTTTCCTAAAGACATAATCCTTTTGGAAGATTGGTCTCGCAAGGTCAAAAAAGGTTGTAATTTAGCCATAATGGATTACATATTGATTAAAAAGGATTATAACAAAGCGTTCTCATATAAGAATTGTTCTCATGGGAACCCAACTCTCTATATATACTCCACACTTTCCTTTTATGTTTGTTCCAAATTAGTTTGTACACTTTCATTTTTGGCATAGTCCCACTATTAACATATTATTTCTTTTACACGTCTTTGACCCACACTCTACCTTTTATCAATAAAAAGTTGTCCAACTTTCTCTCTTCTCTAATAAAAAATACCCCACCATCTCCTATCACATCTACTTTTTAAATAAAATAACATTTGATAACCACACTACAACTTATCACCTTAAACTACGTGTTACACTACAACTTATCACCTTAAACTACGTGTCCCAACAAGTGTTCAAATTTTTTTTGTGACGGAGGGAGTATATAGGTATAGGTTCATATGAGAACTACCATTATAGTGAGAATCACTCCTTTTTCTTCATTTTACGAAGATTTTGCTCATTTCATAACGTTTTTGCTCATTTTATGTTTTGCTTATTTTATGTTTTTGCTCATTTAACATTTTTATGCTCATTTCGCAACGTGTTTGTTCATTTCACGTTTTTATGCCCATTTTACGTTTTTCTCATTTAACATTTTTGTTCATTTGTTGTTTTCTACTCATTTTATGAAATTTTTGCTCATTTTAAGTGATTCTCACCATAAGAGGGTTCTCATTAGAACCCAACCCATATATATATATATATATATATATATATATATATATATATATATATATATATATATATATTAAATAAATAAACCAAAATTTTGCATGTTCATTTCAATATACCTTAGCTTACACTATGAAGTCAAGTTGTAAGGAGGACCTTTGTGACAGAAAGTGTTAGTCATGTGAATACTAATAGAACGGGAAAGCTCTATTATAATCTCGGACCGTCATGGCTCTTTACTTTCATAAGTTTCCTCTTCCCCCCATATTAGTCAATGCCTTCTACATGTTGCTCCTATGCCGTGGTTTATACTTATACTTTCTTATTATCAATATACTTGCAACACTTTGACTTTTGCACCATTTATATACTAATTTTAACCATATCTTTTGTACCAAAATTTTAAAACGGTTTTTTCACCAAATACCCCTGACAAATAAATTTATTCACCAAATACCCCCACTTTTTTCAAAATTCACCAAATACCCCTGACCTTTAAAAAAATTCACCAGATACCCTTATTGACTAACGGAGTTAACTCCGTTAGTCATTAACCCTAATTAATCCTAAAAAATCCTAATTAACCCTAAAAAAACCCTAATTAAACCTAACTAAACCCTAAATAAACCTAAAAACCCTAACTCTCTCTCCCCTAACCCAACCCCACCCCCCAACCCTAGAGCCACCAGCCCACCACCCAACCCCGCACCACCCCCCCCTCCCCGCGGCCCCCAGGCAGGCCCCCTCCCCTCGACCTCCCTCACGCCTCCCCCCCCCCCCCCCCTCTCCGCCGCGCCTCCCCCTCCCGACCACCCCCGGCCCGCCGCGCCTCCCCTCCCGACCACCCCACCCCGCATCCCCCTCCCCTTCCCCCCAAGAAATTAGTTGCCCCACCCCCCCTTTCCCCCGCGAACTCAATCGCTCCCCTCCCCTCTCCCCGCCGCCACCCCCCCCACCGCGTCCCCCTCCCCATCTCTCACCCCTTCGAATCCCGCGCCTCCCCCCCCCCCCTTCGGAAGCGAATCTCGTGTCTCCCCCTCTCCCACCCCCTCGTTTCGGCCCAAAAATAAACGGAGGAGGCGACACTCTCCCACCATTGTTTACGCCGGAAAGAAACGAGAGGAGGCGGCACTCTCCCACCGTCGTTTACGCCCGGAAAGAAACGGAGGACGCGTCATAGGAGGGGGATGTGGTTGCCGACGAGTGAGGGAGGAGGGGGTTGTGGGCTGCCGACGAGTGAGGGAGGAGGAGGGGGACGAGTGCGCCGGCGAGAGTGAGGGATGGGGAGGCGCCTGGGGCTGCGCGTGGGAGGGGGCTGCGTGGGGAGGGGGTGGGGGGGGTGGGGTTGGGGTGAAGGGGGGTCGGGGTTAGGTTAATTAGGTTGTAGGATTAATTAGGTTTAGGGTTAGTTTGAGTTTTAGGGTTTTTAGGTTTAATTAGGGTTTAATTAGGGTTTAATTATGGGTTTTTAGGTTAATTAGTTAATTAATTAACGGAGAACTAACGTCCGTTAGCCAAAAAGGGCATTTTTGGTATTTTTTGAAATGTCAGGGGTATCTGGTGAATTTTTTTAAAGGTCAGGGGTATTTGGTGAATTTTGAAAAAAGTGGGGGTATTTGGTGAATAAATTTATTTGTCAGGGGTATTTGGTGAAAAAACCGATTTTAAAAACAATTGTTATTGATTTAAAATATTGTTAGACTAGTCTCAATGCAATCAATGCAAATTTTCAAAATACTAACTTTTTATAATTTTTACTAGTACATAATTAAAGATATAGATGGTCAAAGATGAGCTTTGCTAAGCGTGAAGCATAGTTCGAAAATGCGGTTTCGGTTACGGTCGCGGTGATGCGGGAACGGGGATGATGCGGTTGGCGTACCGCCAAATATCGGCTTAGATCATGAGATATCCCTAAAACCCGCGGTTTTTTTACACCCTTACGATGCGGGTAATATCGGTTCGGTAGGTTTGAAAACCTTTACGACGCGTGCGATACGACGCGGCCTTGTTTTGACACCATGGCATGAAGGTCAATGTGTTGCGAGTATTGAAGAGAGAGAGAATAAAGTTCCCATGAAAATACTCCTCATATGAGAATATGAGAACAATGGAATAGTAATCTCTTTTAGTAAAAATGGAATCCTTTATAAAGATATTTCATAGTAATCTTTTTCCCAAACTGTAATCTTTTTGAAAGATTGGCCCCGAAGATGACTACAAATTAGCAAATATGGATTCCATATTGGTGGAAAAGGATTAGTACAAAGTGTTCTCACGTTCTCATTAAGGATCGTTCTCATGGGGACCCAATCCTATATATATATACTGAGGGGGCGTTTGGTTTAGGAAGGGGAAAGGGAAAGGGTTTAAGAAAGAGAAACAAGGGGAAAGGAAAAGAAAACCCTTTGTTAAAGAATGTTGTTTGGTTTGAAAGCTCATCTTCCTCCTCCCACTATTTTTCCTCACATTCCCCCCTCTCTCCCAAGTACCACCACCACCACCCCCACCCCCCCCCCCACCCCTCACCACCGTCATCTCTGCCGCCCATCAACACCTCCTTACCGCCGCCTATCAACACCCCGCAACACTCGCCACCTCACCGCCACCTCACTGCCGCCCATCACAGTCCCCCCTTCCTTTTTTTTCCTTCTCTACCACCATTAAAGGTCATATTTGAGGTTTTAAATGTCAAATTCGACCATAAAAACTTCAGATCTGAAGTTTTTATGGCCGAATTTGACCATTTAAAGCCATAATCAATTATGAGAGTTGGTTCTTTTTAGTTGGGTGTGCGGTGGTTGTTGTTATGTTTGGCGCCGGCGTTCTCCTTCCCTCCCCTCTTTCGCGGTAGTTGTGGGGTGGATGAGGTTTTTTCGAGTGGGTTGGGTGGTTTTTAAGGGGGTGGGGGTGGCTGACGGGGTGGTGGGGTTTTTTTTTTCGGGTTGGCTGGTTCTTTTCCACTGCAGGTTTGGGTGGAAATTTGTGGTGGTTGTGGGTGGTTAGATGGTTAGGGGGACTGATTTTCGGTTGGTTCAGGTGGCGGTGTGGTGGTTCAGGTGGCGAGGGTGGTGAGTTCGGGTGGCGAGGGTGGTGAGTTTAGGTGGCTGTGTGGTGGTTCTGGGTGCTGGGGTGGTGGGTTCATGTGGTAGTGTGGTGGTCAATGATTGGTCAAGGTGACCATGAAGTAGAGGAGAGAAAGGGTAAGTGAAACCCTGGGGGGTGTGGGGAATGGATATAGAGGACTTTGGGGGAAAGGAGGGGGTAAAGAGAATGATTAAAATGACCAAACAAACATCAATAAAGGGAATCAAGAGCTTTGTTTCCCTTACCCTTTCTTGAAGCCCCCCCAACCAAACGCCCCCTGATATTGTTTATTTTTTACTAATTTATTGAGTTTTTGTGTTTGAGGGATGGGGTGTGGGGACGAAGGTTTAATCTTATTAGAATAACGAGCTACCATAATGGAGTCTTTCTATTTGATTAGCAAGTTACAACCTCTGGACTCAAATATGCATGTCTTATCATGTTGATTTCGTAATGTGAATAATTGTCATAGTGTAACATAATTCGCTATATATTTCGCTTTTTCAGTTCGTAGTTCGCCCAAAATGGGCAAAAAATAGGCGAACACCGACCATAATGGATGTATTTGGTGATATTGTCCAGTTCTAATATTCATATTAAATTTATTACTATGAAATGTGCAAATGATTTATAAGTACTGCTAGCTACACTTTTATATCCTTCCATTTCCGTGTGTCCTTTTCGTTGAAACTTTCTTTGTCACGCCACCTGCTTCTTTGGAGTCCTTTGGATTGTCTGATGTTATCTATTTCACCGCACAATGGACAGTTGAAATTTGGTTATGGAAACTTAACTTAAAAGATTAGTATTCATAATTCGGGTGATTTGTTTTAATAAGTGTTGCGACTACTACGAGTTAATCTTTAGCCTTTTGTAGGGCTTTCGGTTGTCTTTCTGCTATACTGAGATGATTGCTACCATTTTGGTACCTTATTTTATCCTGTAATTACAATGTGTTGAAGATCCTAATGTACTCATTTTACGCAGGCTACTGACTATTAAGTCGAACCTATTGTTGCAGCTTAGAATCCCTTGCAATTGTAATGACCTGTTGACTGCTTGTCACCTGGAAGTAAGTAAAAGTCCTTTCAGAGGAAGTCATCCCTGAAGACTGTAGTCGGCATTATTGTGATCCACAGCATGTATTTGTGATGCGTGGCAGATGAGATGCGCTTTTTAGCTCCATTTGGGAGTAACAATGAGAGGATCTTTTCGTTAGTGGTACAAGTTATTTGCTACTCTAATCAATTTTGTAAACAAAAGCATGAAATGATTCTAGTATGAGTTAAGGGTCTTTGAACATACGATGCGCCAGCCTCTTGCAGTCATTGAGCATCATCAAGATGGAAGGACATGTTTAATGCTACCCATCAAAATGTAAGTTCATGTTAATCATTTGATGCAAAGCTATAAGCCTGATGATTTTCTTTGTCCGTGCCCTGGTGCCCAAGCCCCAAGTATATTTGCCTACCCTTGTTGGGAGCTTATCTAACTGAATGAATTCAAAGCTCAGGGGTTGAAGAGCTAGGAAGGTCAAGGATTCTACAATAACAATGTAATATCAAATGGGGTTTATAATATCACAGGTAAGATTATATTTTATATTATTAATACAATATACAATGTCAAATATTTGTTACTGATTGAAAATTAACTAAATAGTATAACTGAATTTCGTGATGTGTAAGTGTAAGTAACGTGCCTCATATTTAAAAATGGAGCGAATGAATATCAACTTTTTAGAGATAAGAGGTGAGAAATTGTTGGCATGTCATAGTGAGATGCCAAAATGACATCTCACAAGGGTACTATAAGTTGGAGGTACTAAAGTAGATTATAGTTGATACCAAAACTTAGTCAAATTGGTACTAATGTCAAAGTAACTCTTACTTGGTATCAAATTGTAAGTTTGGTACTAAAATTACACTTTGGTACTAATTTGATTGTGCTTTGGTACCAGCTTATACTTTACATTCGGCTTATAAAATAACTTTGGTATCCTTCTGATATGCCATTTTGGCATCTCACTATGAGATGCCTATTGGAGCTCATTAGAGGTTGTAGAGCTAAGAAGGTTACAACTTCGAATAATACTCCAATCACAAGATTAGGGAATAGACCATTCGTTGGGGGGAGAAGGTGATCGGAAAGTGGGTTTGGTAGCTTGATAAAGACATTCTCGTTCATCTTAGTTTACAGAAGACTTAATGGTAGAAAGAGAGAGAATGGATGGGTGATTGTCCTAAGAAGGCAGGTACCGAGGTAAGTAGTTAAGTAGCTAAGTATTAGAAGAAGTTATATCTATGCTCTAGTATCTCCTGCTTTTGTTTGTTATTCTGCCTTTAAAAGTGTCCTAAGACTAGTTCCTTTGTTTTTAATATCCATTCACAAGAGAAGGAAGAGGGGGGGGGGACTCCAAATATCTATTGTCGGAGAATAAGCTGATGAAATATCGTGAGAAGAATCGGATAGGGAGTTGAGGTAGCGGTGATCCAAGTAGAGGTGATCATGGGTCGGGCTGGGTTCAGGCAGGGCCATCCTTAAAAAAAATTGCCCATTGGGCGGTCCGGGTCAAAATTTGGGCCAAATTTTTTGTGCCTAAAATTTGCTATTTCGGACCAAAATCGGGCCGGCCCGAAATTTAGACTTAAAAGTCATTTCGGTTTGCCCAAAGCCAAAAAAAATCGGGTTGAGCCTAAAACCGTGCCAAAAAATTATGCCAAAGTCCGGGAAAAATTCAAGCTAGGCCAGGCGAGACTACTTGGATCACCTTTAGATCCAAGCAAGATAGTCTGGAGCAAGTGCAAAGAGAATACTTCTGTTGTTAGCTAAGGCTAGTCACCTCAAGTCTCTTGTATGGACAACGTCTCTTGTATAGCTATTTTCTATGGGTTCTTCCCGAGGGGGCTAATTGTATTAATAGTTGATTTAAGATAGTTGCTACTTCGTTGTTGGAAAAAAGGTTTTTTAGCAGTTGATGGTGAACCCATTAGGGTTGTTATTTATTTGGAGTTCTCGTTGTTCTCTACGGAAGTTAAGTGAGAAGAAGTAAGAAGTCCAAATTATTGGAGATATGCCTTTTAAGCAACCACATTCAGCAGTGATGTCGAAATGTGAGAATTAAGCCTTTTCCTTTGCATTTGCTTGTTAACAACGAGCCAACATTCTGAGTGATTTCTTATTTCATAGGATAAAGAGAAGCTTTTAGGGCTATATAGCATATAATTACCAAAAGTAGGGGCAATGGGCACAGGGAAAGCACCCCTTACCACCCCTCGCACAAAGAATAGGCACCTAGAAGGGCTTCTTTGCTACGTGAAATGATTTTCAAGGATTAAACTGTATTCCACAAAAGTGAGGCTATTCTCACATGTTTTCTCATTTATATATGAGAATACTTGTCACTATTAGTATTTATTATACTTTTGAGGTGAATTCGATGAACAAAGGAGTTTTTATTTCGGAAATCAAAACAATTTTATTTTTAAAATAGGATTTTTTAACTAGAATAATACAAACTTTTGCCCGTTTTCTCGCAATAATACAAACTTTTGATTATTTTTAAATAATACAAACTTTTACCCAAAATTCCTCCAGTAGGTCATGACCGGTTCTTAAATTGTTGTAGGAGGTCACTAGCTGACGTGGCACTGATCAGGCCACGTGTTGGTATTTTATTGGTTGTTTTAAAAAAAAATTTAAAAAACAAAAAAAACTTTTCCTTTTTTCCTCCTCCCCTCCACTGATCTCTTTCCCCCTTCCCCACCATGGCCCCTGCCCTGCCTTTCCACTCCCAACCCGAACCCCCACCCCAACCCCCACCCTGCCCATTTACGTCGCCGGCGATTTTCTCCTTCGTCGCCATTTACTTCGCCGGCGATTTTCTCCTTCACAAATATCAACTACCATAGCTGTAGAAGCTTCTCCTTTAAATTTCCATTGATCAAGAAATCAAATTCTCTCTCTTCTTCTTCTTCCTCATTCTCCATTTCTAAACATCTCGATTCCACTCTTTGTTGTTGTCGTAGCGATGATTCGTCCGATTCTTTTCCCGTTCGTCTTCGCCTTCATCATCTTCGTCTTCGTCGTCTTTGTCGCCATTGCAACATTTTCTCGCTGCTCAAGCGATTGAAGATTTTGTGAATTCGCTGTTACTATACAAATTTCCGCCATTGATGGTCAAAGTTCGACAATTGAAGCCCTAATTCTATGTGTGTTTCTAATTTCATCTTTTGAAGTGTTTTTTAAAAATCAGGAATTCTATTGTTGGGGTTGGGGTGATTAAGGTGGGTGGGATTAGAAGCTTCTCAAATGCCTACAAAAACATCATTACCGCACATTACACAATCATATGCTGATGAAGTTTTCCGATGAAGTGGTGGTGGTTTTGGGGTGGCGAAGGGTCGGGGGTGATTTGAGGGAGGAGAGAGAGGGTGGGGAAGTGAATTAGAAGAAGAAGAGAGGAGAGAGAAATCTGCTGGTGGAAAGTGAAGAAGGGTGGCGATGGATCGGGGAGGCGCCGGGAGGTGATTTTCGGTTGGGGGAGGTCTTTGGGGTGGGGTAGTTCGGGTGGCTTCGGGATTAGGGATGGGGTTACGGGTGGTGTTTCGGTGGGTGGGCGTGACTTCGGGATTGGGGGTTGGGCTAGGTGTGGTGTTTCAGGTGGGCGTTGGGGGAGGTGTGGTGTTTCAGGTGGGGGGAGGAAGAAAGTGATTTTAAGCTTTTTTTGTTTTTTTAAAAAAAAAATCTTAACCTGTTCTACAGGTTTCAAGTCAAGTTGACCTACTCTAGGAATTTTGGTGTAAAGTTTATATTATTCAAAAATAATCCAAAGGTTGTATTATTACGAGCGAACCGCTGAAAGTTTGTATTATTCTAGTTAAAAAATCCTTTAAAATATTGAGAATTAGATTAGGATTGAATATTCATACAATTTTTTATAACCATATCTTGACTCTGGAAAAATTGAGGGGCAAGCCATTTTATTTTGGAGAACTTCGAATGTCTACTATGATATCTAATCTAATCCTACATAATAAAATATAGTCATGTAAACATGTGTACTTAGAGATGAATAAAAGGTTAATACTCATGTATGGTTAAATCTTGCCTGAATTGATCAAAAATCGGAAAAAATGTGCATTATGTTAATGTTGTCTCTTATTAGTACTTCCCACTATATGCCCTCTTACTTGAGTCTATAACCATTGATGATTGTTTGACCGTTACTTTTTTTTTTTACATCGAGAAAATTTGCATTAATTAAAAATTGGAGTACAACCTAATGTTAATACAACCAAACAGAAACAAACTAACACTAACAAGAACTTCATTAGCTCGTATATACTTTATAAAGAAAAAAAAACTAACTATTACGTGTCCAGGACATAAGAAGCTTGTCTTGAGCGATGATGGGTGAGGTTGGGTTATATGTCTTGATGAAAAATACCTAATATGAGAGGGAACCTGTTGAGATACAAAACCCTGACGATCTTCATAGAGAGATTGCCGTACAACAGCTTGTAGACCCCAAGGTCCTTGAAGAGAAACATCCTCCTGAGATTCTACTAATTCAACTAACAATGAAGTCACATCCTTTGGTGACTTCTGACCCTGCTGCGAGGGTACCCGAAGTTTAGTCACACTAGACTAAAATACGAACTACGTGGAGGTCTTAACGTGCCCCAAATCAATTTGGAGTGCCTCCCACAAGATGCTTTTTTAGGTGTGATGATACCTAAAGCCATCACGAGAACTTGGGGCGAGTTAGATTAATGAATTTCGCTCTACTGCCGGATCCGAAGATCCAACCTCACAATCGCAAACCTATAAGAACGACGCACAACAGATCTTTATTGAGAACCTCCTCTCATCTTAACTAACACTCGAATTCCTAAAGTGGCATAAACCCCATTGCCCAACTCCAGGATCATTGGCTCTATTCACCAGGTTTCCTAGATCTTCCTTTATCATAGGAAACCAAGAACCTTGTACTGCCCACTGATTACCACTAACGAACACCCCAGCACAACCATACACAAAAGGCAAGGGCTATTGGATCTGGAATAAACAAACATTAAACAAACTAAAACAACCATCACTAGATTCGTAACACCACACCCTCAACTAGGAAACTCGAACATAAGCAGGAAGGGTAAGGGGAAGACACAAACACTAAAAACAATCGTCTGACCGACTAGTGTAACAGGGGAAGGGGAAGGGAAGCCCGACGAACGTAATAGGGAGGGGTAAGGGAAGCGACGAACGAAACAGGGGAGGGGGAAGGGAAGCTCGACAAATGCGACAGGGTAGGGGGAAGGGAGGAGAACACTTCACGTGCACCTGGTGGAAACGACAAGAAACTGACGCACCTAAACCTACTGTCTCGCCGACGAATGCGAAAGGTACTGACGCAGGAAAAAACTAGAAGACTCGACACGGAGGAACGAGGAGGGACGACGGATCTACGAACAGGGAGGGGGAGAACTCGACACAGGGGAACGGGGAGGGAGAGGATTCGACACGGGGGAATGAGGAGGGGGACGACGAAGAAGAAACTAGAGGACAAGGCCAGTGGGGGAGGCTGGCCAGCGGCCGCGCGCAAGGTCGGCCACCAGCGAGCCTGCTAGAGCGGCGGGTACTTAGGGTTTTTTCCTAGGGTTTGTGTTTTGGGGAGCGTAGAGAGAGTAAGACTTTAATGTGTCCCGTTACTACTGTTTAGGGATGACAACGGTTCGGAATTGAACTAGATTATGCATAATCCGACTCTAACCTTATAAGAAGTTGGATTTTATATGGGACTCCGACATCCGGCTCTGAATATCAAGTCTGACCCGACTTAAAATCCGAATATCCGACTGCGACTTTTTTTTCGCCCCCTTTTTTAATAGAAAAATCTTCTATAATACAAATAATCTAATCATTACTTTTTTTAATAATCATATGGAAATCTTATATAGCACAAATAATACTATCATTTTTAACAATCATTTCTTTAATCGATGATACAATTGCCTCAAAGTCGGAGTCAGACTATACATACATACGGAGTAGTACATTAATATAAATATAAAAGGGATTAATTGCCTTAAAGTCGGAGTCGGATTCGAATGTCGGACTTTTTGTGGGATCCGACTCCGACCCTCCTCCGACTAGGAGTCGGATTCGAATTATTTTTTTATCGGACTCGGCTCGGAGCAAACTGGGTTGGATCCGGACTGAATTGCCATCCCTACTACTGCTTTTATATATTTTTCACAAATAAAAACACCCTTGACCCATTAATGTTTTTGTATATGTTGAAACTTAAAACACTCTCGAGTCTTGACCCACTACCGCTTTGTATATTTTGCACAAATAAAAAACCCCTTGACCCACTACCATTTTTGTGAGTGATGAAACTTAAATACTCTTGACCTATTATGGTTTTTGTATTTTTTGAAACTTAAATACTCTTAACCAACTACTACTTTTGTTTGTTTTATGAAACTAATACATTATTCTTGACCCGCTTTCAGTTCATTTTTATCACTGACACTTGTTCGTTTGATCATGTTAAGACATTTATTATTCTCCTTGCCCGTTGTCCTTTTGCTTTGGAAATGTTTGTTTGTTTTCTGCTTGGTTTGAAAAGATTCATTATTCTGTTTGTCCAATTCCCATTTACATTGGAAAACGATCGTTGGTCTTTCCCTTGATATGAAAACGTTCATTACCATAGGCATCAAAAATTGCATCGTACACAATTTTATGTTTTCGAAAAGAGTCATCAATCAAATTTTAAAAGTAAATAGTTTACCACTTGAACAAATTCTGGATTCAAGAGTGAGGTTATAAGTTAGGTCATACACCGCGCTTGCCCAAATTAATGGTCTCTACTTAATTCAATGACAGATTAATTGCAAATATACACATATAATCATTTCATTGCATAAAGAGACTAATATTATACTATGGTCGTTTTCTTAGCATATAAGATCTACTTTTGGTGATCAATCTATTAAACAAATCAAATTAATGGGAACCTAGCCGATTGTCCAAATTATCTGATTTAGTCGTGATTTAATATTGTAAGTCTTAAACAATAATAAACAAAAGCTGATCATCCAATTGCAATTAAAATAATAAAATAATCATGGAAAAGAAATAACATATAAAAATATGTACAAATTCAATCTCGTACAAGCATGATTATAAGTCAAGATCAACATTATGAAAATTAGAAAGTTAGTAACAAAAGAAATAAATTGATATTAAAGTTGATGTGGATCTTGATTAAAGATTCACAAATTGAGGCTCTTTGGGGTTGTAGTTTAGTTTTTCTTGAACAATTTTGGATGTATTTCAAGGTTTCTTTGAGTTTCTTGATTTAACGATGCTATCTTTTGTGTGTTTTAATGGCAACATTGAATACTTTGATGAATTAACACCAAGGTTAGTTGGATTCAATAAGGGATATGGAGAACTTTGGCTAATCCAAGTCAAAGATCAACTAGGTTTTGTGGATTCACTCCTAAAACAGTTTGGATTCACTCCGGAAACAATAATTCACAATGAATTAAACTCAAAATATTCACTAAATATTATTGATGGCCGAAAATCACTATAAGTAGTACAAAGAATCCTAAACTTACTAGAACTAGGAAAGCATGAATGATAAACATGAATAACAAACTAAAACTTTGTCACCTATCACCCGCCTAACATAATCAAAGTCCTAATGTAATTCAAACTCCTAAACAAACTAAGGCCTAAGATAGGAAAAGCCCTCTCAAATGAAAGACAAAAACCTATAGGCAAAAGAAATTAAAACCCTAAATTACGTAGAATCCTAACAGAACTAGGAACTACATAATTACTATTTCTATCCACATCATACTCTGATCCCCTTCTCGAAAAAAAACTTGTCCTCAAGTTTCATCATCTAGAAAACAAGGAACTAGAACACTGGAACTAAGAGTGGCGCAAATACCATAACCAAGCATCACCTTGAATGTTTCATAACCAATTTTGTCAAGGATTTCGAAAGGCCCTTCATCCATAGGTTCATCAAACTTATGATTGATATGGAGCTTTTGAGCATTTAGGGACAACCAAACACGATCACCTTTAGCTTTACCTCGGCGCATATGAAGGAGATTGGCTTGGCGGTCATGCTTGTTGTGTGCGGTCTCAAGTACCTCATGATTGCACGAAGTAAGGCAGGTATTCGAGCCATCATGCGCGTATGAAGGAGGTGTAGGCAAGGCAACAATATCATCACGCACCACATTAGGGGGAGTAGTAGCAGCAACGTCTTTAGGAGCTTCCGGAGGGTGTGTGCGAAGGAGCAACGATTTTAGTAGGAGATTCGCACCCATAAGCACAGAATAGTCATTGGTGCGACCATTATGTAGAACATGGCGATCATTTTGCCAAGGACGACCAAGTAACAAGAAGCACGCTGTCATAGGTAATACATCACACCAAATTTGATCAATATATTCCCCAACGCGAAATCCCACAAGCGCTTGCTTGTGCACCCAAACACCATCATCATTAAGCCAACTAAGCTTATAGGGACTCAGACGCTTTCTTGTTTGTAGCTTTAATGGATCAATCAATGACAAAGCACACGCATTAGTACATGAACCGTTGTCAAATATAAACGAGCAAAGCTTATCATTGATCAAGCACTTCGAGTTAAACAAATTGGTGCGTTGCTCATCTTCACCCTCATCACGACTTTGAGCAATTAAAGAACATCGCAAGATCATGGTTCATGGCTCACTTGCCGGTGCACAAACTGGTTGAGTAGTCCAAAAGGAGGGATCATCCATAGGGGGGTTGAAATTGGACGAAGAAGGTGGTGGAGCAGCCATGGTTTCGTGTGCCAAAAACGCAAAGTATTCCTCTCTCGTCACAAGGGAGGTGTTGGGACAATTCTTGGCAATATGCCCTAGCCCTTGACAACGAAAATAAATTCTTTTCTTTCATTTGGCATTCGAACTTGGAGGCACAGTAGGGGAGGAGGCTTTGGTTTTCTTATCCTTGGCCTTGTCTAAAACAGAATCAAGATTGGAAGGGGAAGGAGAGGTCGAGGCATCCAAAGTATTAGCAGTATGTTTAGGCCATAAATTTTTCTTGAAACGTGAGTGTTGCTGTTGTCTTTTAACCTTGGAGGAAAGATTACATAGGTCATCAAAAGTGACGTATTGTTAAAGCTCGACAAGATTAGCAATGGAGGACTTCAAACCCACAAGGAACCGAGAGTTTTTTTGTTCTTCGGCTTCATGTATATCACACGCCATATGGAGCCTCTCAAATTCCATGATGTATTGTTCAACACTCAAGAAGGATTGCTGCAAAGAATTAAGCTTTACATTAAGCTCTTGCTTGTACGAGCATGGCACAAAACGTTTGCGCGTCTTGGCCTTAAGAGAAGACCACGAATAAATGGGTGCTTTTTCGTCTCTATCACGGTGCAACTTCATGGAATCATACCACAAGGAAGCATATTTCGTGAGCTTGAGGATGGCATAGGTGAAACGAGTGCCATCAGTTAGCCGTTTGTGATCAAAGAAACGATCAAGACGTTTCTCCCAATCTAAGTAAGATTCCAGGTCAAGGTCACCATCAAAAGAAGGCAAATCAACCAACTTACTTCTTCTTCACGCCGTGGTTGATGATGAGGCGGGGGTGTTGCAAAGGTTGCATCACACTGGAGCTTGTTGATTTGGTCGCACAAAGCGCTCACCACTAGTGGAAAAAAGCCTATCGAATCCGGTCATATTCGGGATTACTGATCCGGTTTTCGTCCGGATCGGATGGGCCCGCAGCAGCTATGAGGGATAAACTGATCCCTTTTAAACCGGATCCGTTTGTCACTTACTGATCCGGTTTTGCAAGAAAGCCGGATCAATTAGCTTGATTAACTGATCCAGTTTTCTTGCAAAACTGCATCAGTTTTAGGGTCATGAAAAAAAAAGTCCACCCACATATTGCTTTCAAGAACCATCAGCCTATTAACTGACATTCATAACCCATGAATCGAAGCCAAAAAACTGAAGGAATTGAAGCCAAAATTAGCCAGACTTGATAGCAAATTGCATTAACGGTAAATAACGAAACTACAAATTACGTGAGAGCGATTTACAAAATCACCAAACCAAAAATTAACAGAAAATAACAGCTAAATTACATTATAATTACAAAAAAACCAATAAAAATACAAACAAAGTTCCAAAATAATTACAAAAAACAACACCAACTAAACGAAACAAAAACTAAAGGAATTGATAAGAAATCTGAATATTCGAGTATTACAAAAATTCAGGAATTAAAAAATAAAAAAACTACAATAACAGACGCTAGGGAGGATTTCAAATCTGGTTGAGCGCAAGTTTCGAAGCGGGGGAGAAGAGTGAGTTCGCTGGTCGTGTTCGTTGACTGGCGAAGACACAAAGCGGCGAAGAGAAAGAGCGCGACGGATATGAAGGATTTCAGATTTGATTGTGCGCAGGTTCGAGGCGGCGGAGGGAAGAACAATGGAATTTGTGGCGCATGTTTCAGGCGATGGTGTTGTTCGTCGTTGTGCAGCGAATAGGGAGGAGAAAGGGGGGAGGAGGATTGTGGAGATGGTGTTGTTCGTCGTTGTGAGTGTTGAAAATCTGGTGAACTTGTGATAGCGAGGGAGAAGGGAGGAGGGAGGAGGGAGGAGGGAGGAGGGTGAGAGTGTTGGGGAATTTCAGGGTTAATGAATTTTAGGAGGGAGGTGCGTGTGATTTATTAGGGCTATGGGGAACATTGGGCCATGAGGGACTGGGCCTTATGATTTTTTAGGCTAATAATCTGATCCGGTTTGGAGGACAACTGGATCAGATTATTAGCCCAAAAATTACGCCCAAAAAATTGCGAATTTACTGATCCGGTTTTGGGAGAATCGGATCAGTTTGTTTGTGAAATATAAGGTTTTTTCTACTAGTGCACTTGGGCGGTAAGTTGGTTAAATTTGGTGTTGGTGGCTTGGGACGAGGCTTGCAAGGCTAATGCCCATGGTTGGGTTTCGTCAGGCATGGTGGAAAAGAATAGCAGCCACACCACTTTGATGTGGATCTTGATTAGAGATTCACAAATTTAGGCTCTTTAGCATTGTAGTTTAGCTTGTATTGAACAATCTTAGATGTATTTCAAGATTTCTTTAAGTTTCTTGATTTAAAGATGCAATCTTTAGTGTGTTTTAATGGTAAAGTCGAACACTTTGATAAATTAACACAAAGGTTAGTCGAATTCAATAAGGGATATGGAGAACTTTGGCTAATCCAAGTCAAAGATCAACTAGGTTTTGTGGATTCACTCCTAAAACTGTTTGGATTCACTCCTAAAACTGTTTAGATTCACTACGGAAACAATAATTCACAATGAATTAAACTCAAAACATTCACTAAATATTATTGATGGCCGAAAATCACTATAAGTAGTACAAAGAATCCTAAACTTACTTGAACTAGGAAAGCATGAAGGATAAACATGAATAACAAAGTAAAACTCTATCACCAATCACACGCGTAACATAATCAAAGTCATAATGTAATTCAAACTCTAAACAAACTAAGGCCTAAAATAGGAAAAACTCTCTCAAATAAAAGGCAAAAACCTATAGGCAAAAGAAATTAAAATCCTAAATTACATAGAATCCTAGCAAAACTAGGAAAATACATAATTACCATTCTATCCACATCAAAAGTGGACCCTCAGAGATCATAACTTTATTGCTCGACTCTTAAAAAGTAACAGATTGTAGAGTAAGCAATTATTTAAGCATTGAAAAGATATTTTAGCAAGACTTCATTTTTATTATTGAAAATTAATTAAGATAGATTATAAGTGTAAGAGAGTTAGCGAATATATGAGTGTTGAGCACTAGTGGAAAAACTTTATATGACACAACAAAACTGATCCGGTTCTCTCAAAACCGGATCAGTAAATCCACCAAATTATGGGCACTAAATTTTGGGTCAATTAACTAATCCAGTTAGGAGGAAAACTGGATCAGCTTTTTTTAACTGATCCGGTTCGTCCCAACCGATTCAGTTACAGCCCAAAATAACGGCCCAAAATGACAGGTGGCCTAGCATCCAAAATGACAGGCGGCCCAAAACTCTCCCTCATATTCACGCTATACCCCTCCTACTACAGTACCCCCCGCCCCCTCTCATTCTCTCTCCTCCCATTACCCTAAAAAACTTAAACACTCCACCAACCAAATTTTTCTCTCACCCCTCCTACGTCTCATTCTCCTCCCATTGAACTCTAACCGGCGAAATCGAAATCTCCCCCTTTCATCTCTCTCCTCACCCGACGAAATCTCACCCCCCTTTCAACTCTCTCCTTACCCGATGAAATCTCACCCTCCCTTTCATCTCTCAACTCTCGTCTCTTCACGAAATCGAAAAATGATTAAATCTAGGCAACGAACGATCTGAGATGAAGACGAGACGACGATGATTAAATCCGGGTTTTGTAATTATTTGAGACGAAGATGAAGACGGATCCACGAAGACGAAGAGATCTAGGTTTTGTAAGTATTTTTTATTTTCGTTTTTATTTTAGTAATTTTCATTCAGATCTAGCTTTTGTAATTATTTTTTATTTTTGTAATTTTCGTTTACATCAGGTTTTGTAATTAGTTTTTATTTTCGTAGTTTTCATTCAGATTGAGGTCGTATTTATTTTCGTTTTTTTGGTTCATTTTCGTTTTTATTTAGTTTTGTTTACCTTTTCGTTGTAATTTTGCTGTAATTTCATCAATTTAATATATTTATACTAGCAAATTATGCATGCGATGAGTGCCTGATTTTTTTATTTTTTCAAACATAAATTCTATCCTTTTTGGGCATAAACAGGGGTAAAAATTTGAATATTAGACATTTTTTGGCTAAATTTCGTAGGTTAAGCCTCTATCACTTAATCCTTCTTTTAATAATTTTTTTACTTATTCTTTATTTTATTTTTTTAAAATTAAGCTCGAGGAACGATAAAGGAATGTTAAGTGAATTTATTTAGGATTTCTTATGTTTTATTAACATAGTTTTTTGTGTTAAATAAATCATTTCAATTCGTTAATTGATTGAATTTTCCGTTTTGATGTAATACTTGATTGTGCTTGTCAATTGATTGATAAGATATTTCATTAATGTAATATTTCTTTTTACTTTTTCCAGCATCAATGTACTAAATCTCATAGTCATTGTTTCTTTTTTTGGTGGCTCAATTATAACTTGATTGCCTTCAATATTTAAGTTAATATATTAATGCTATATTTAAGATTGATTTTGTTTTTCCCATTTTTTTAGTAGTTAGTTTACTAATGGACAGTTAAGTAAATTTACAGGGGGACACCATAGCTCCCCTTTTTCTTATATAATAGATATATAGAATTCAAAATTCAAACATTAATGTACATCTAGTTTTTGTTGGTCGAACATGCACTGTTGTTAATTGGACATTTGCACATTATAAATGAACTTTTGCAATTTCTTTCAAATTTAAAATGTGGATTTTTAAAACTCAACGTGTGTTGATTAAACACAATTTTGTATTGCAACGAACATTTGAAGAACTTAGAATAACATATAATTGGGGACAAACAATTATTAAAAATTAAAGATAATCATTTAATTTGACTTAATGTTCATTTAATTTTCATTTATTTGTAAAAAACAATGTGAAAATTTTGACCTCACGCGCAATGCTCATTTTACAAGTGTGTGCCCCATCCCCATGTGTCTAGTGTCTAGTGTCTACACTTTGCCTTCCAATGGGTAGTTTCGTCTTCTCGTCTCTGCTTGTCTAACGTATGCGGTGAGTGCTGACGTAAGTTCTTCGGATCCTCCACGCTACCCGCGTCGGCTTATGTACTCGATAGATACCAAATTCAAGGCGAACGACAGGAGTTCCATATTACCATTTACCACAACAACAAATACTCAACCACACATGGTGTCCGGAGCGCCCAAGGTCAGTTTTTCAACGCAATTTCTCATTTCATTTGCCTTTTTTTTCTTTGTGTTTGCCTAAATATACGGCGATGAAAAAAAATTAATTCCACAAAAAATTGTGGTCATGCTGTATTTTGTGGGTTTATTCAAAAAAGACGTCTCCTTTTTATATTCTGCGAATTTTGTAGTTGCCCATTTCATGGTTTTGCATGATTCTTTCTGAGATTTTGTCGGATGATTTTCTGGTTTTGAGTTTGTGAACTTGAAAAATGGTAAAATATATGGGGTATGAATATGTTGATTGTTTGTTTGGTGGTTTCGGGGCTGGGGAGGGGGGGTTGGGGCTGGGGCTTGGGTTGTGGGGAGTAGGGAGAAAGGGATTTTAATTTTTTAAAATTTTTAAAAAATGATTTTTTTACCTGTTTTACAGGTTCCAAGTCAGTTGACCTACTCTAGAATTGGTGTAAAATTTGTATTATTAAAAAAAAATTCAACGGTTATATTATTTTGGGAGAGGGTTTGTATTAATCTAGTTAAATTTTCGTAGTATGCAGTCGAAATTATTGGATTTTCAAAATTGTAAACACACATCTATGTATATATTTATATGTGTATGTACTCCTTCCGTTCCAATCTATTTGGCACAAATACTTTTTGCACAAATTTTAGGAAATAGATTGGGCCGCAGGGAGTACTCGTAATCGTAGGTTCTAGATATGCAGTTGTAATTGTTAATTAAACAATTGCATATTTTAGATATGTTTTGGCTACTTAATCTAGGGGATTAACTTGTCAACTTCTGTTGTGGTAACCAATTATTAGGTAGTTGAGCGTAAACATTGATCAAGTAACTTGCTCGTAAAAGATTGAGTTTGTTATGAGAAACATTTCATATTTTTTAGACTACCACCGTCTGAAAGTACTAGACCATTTAGTTTGATCTGAACTTTGGTTCTAGAAAGTATGACATGGATGTGACTTGCTGCAAGGCTCAGCTAATTACTAGCCTCATTGCCTGGAGCAACCAAGCTATAGAAGCATGAAATGCAGAAGCGCAACTACAAGGTGCACCTGAGATGCAGGCATGCAGCCTACTTTTCATGCTTCTTTCTTAGATTTTTTTTCTCTCCAACCGACCCCTTTCAAATGCTCTTTCATAAAGTTGCCAATCGCCAGCTCCCTTTATCCTAGGAAATAATGTAGATTGAATTTTTATAAAAATGAATAAGGATTTTGCTACAGAAAAAAGAGAGTGTGCCACGTGTGTAATGGACATGCTCTTGCCTCCACCTCCTCGAAGCAGTAAACCATGTATCTTGGGAGTGAATTATGCTCTTTGAAACCAAGGTCTGGCTGAAATAGACTACTTGCATATTTACCAACAAGGTGCTAGGAACTCAGGTAAGACAAGCAAAACTCAATCAACACTCAGAAAAGATGTTCAACAAGATAGTAATTGTATTGACTAAGTCAGGGTGACCTAATCAATTACAATTCTCAACCATTCGAGAGGGCTGAGTTCTCTCCCAAGGAATCCACTTCTCTCTCTGTATTTGCATACCTCATTCACTCCCCTTGGCTCCTTATTTATACTCTTGCTGGACTCTAACAAACTGTTATAACAAACTCCTGACACAGCATCTTTCCTGTCCTGGCTATTTTAATTAACTAATTACAATATGAGCTGGAATATAAATGACTATAAAGGACTCAGTTGCCCTTCTTGGATCTTCTAGAATATGTGAACCTCAGCTGGGGTACAGTGTGCTGCTTGCGTAGCACAAGGCTACGTAAACTTGGCTGTGTGTTACCATGCCCTTGGTGATAGCCTTGTTAGTCTTATCATTCCTTTGGTGCTAGCCTTGTTAGTCTTACTATGCCTTTGGTGGTAGCCTTGTTAGTCTTACCATGCCTTCGGTGGTAGCCTTTAGGAACTAAGATAGTGTTCACGGTATCGTTGAATGGCACACTGCTGTTTTAAGCGGGAAACACTACTACAAAGGTATTCAGGTGGTGATACCAAGGTTTAGGTGTGTCTTTCTTTTTTGCTCGTTCTTGAAGAGATATGTTTGTGGAGAAAATCTAAGAGTTTCATAGTATGTTAGCAAGTAAGCATGTTTCTATCAAAAGTTTGATATGATCTTCCTTTGAAAGTGTGCGCTTCCTTGTGCTTGTAATAAGGAAGCACTTAGACAAAAGAACTGTGCTATTGGACTCTTCACTTTACCTGAAGTACCCAAGTTAGATTCTTAACAATCCAACATTGGCATGGACGCTTGGCAGTTGGCATTTCATTTTGGACCAAAATGATGGAAGTTTTTCAGGGAGCAAGTCGAGTCTGGCACATCGACATATACCTGTGTATGATACGTTTACCAAGGGCAAGGAACATAGCACTAGGAAACAAGTAAAGAAAACTTCATTTTCAATCCTGATGGGGTTCTAATAGTGCTAATTGTTTGATCTGCTCCAAAGCTCAATTCTTTGCTTATTTTTGTTCTACAATTATGGCTCTATATAATTTTTCTTACTAGAAAATATTGTTTATTAGTTCATAGATCTGCTGACAACCCATATTATAAACAACTAAGCTTGTATTTGGTGATTTTTCGATCTGAAGTAACTCAGTAAGCATTTTTTTTTTTGGCTTCAATTTTGTGCAGACATATTATTTATGGAACACTGTACGTAATCTGTTCCTTTCTGTGATTGGTGTGACTGTTTTTCAATTTGGAATGTCTTTGTGTTGAGCTGCACATTGCAGCATTTGCTGAGCCCATAAACAGAGTTTTACAGGCTTGATACCTTTATGCTAAAACATAGCATATATATCATTATACTTCCTCCGATTAATTTTAGTGGTAATGTTTGCATTTTGGGTGTCAAACTTTATAATTTTGACCTTCCACTATTATATAAATAGAAACATTATTACTTGAGATCTTGTTAAATTTGTCTCAACTTATAGTTTTACAATATCAACTTACGTGCTTCCTCTGTTTTTTTTCAATTGCACTATTTCGTTTTTGGTACTTTTTATCAACCAACTTTGTTAAGCTATCTCGCATCATTATATAAAAAAAAAACATAGTCAAGTGGGTCTTGTTAGATTCGTCTTAATGCGGGATTTCAAATATCAAATTTTTATAATTTTTACTTATACGCAATTAGAGATATTAACTTTCAAAGAAGCGTCTCGGCAAACTTGAAAACGAAATGGTGCAATTAAAAGAAGAGAGGAAGTAGTAATAATACATAGGAAAAATTGATAGGAACAGTCTTAACTATGGGCGTTCCACCATTTTCAGTCCCAACTAAAGATTATTTCTGAGCTGTCCCAACTATACATCATTTTTACCAAATTTGGTCCCAGCAGGTTAATGACCTGTTGTAACAGGTAAAACGAATTTCCTTTTATTTTTTTGCCCCAACTTTCATTTTCTCTCTCCTCTAATGGGCATCCACCCCTCTCATCCCCACCTTCAAAACTCCCAGCCACAACACCACCCCTCCACCACCAACACCGGAGGTGCACCCCTCCACCGTGCCACCACAAAGACCACTAGACCCCCCAATCCCACCATCACTAACCCACTAACCACCAAAGAATTCAAAATCCTCCCATTTCTCCACCACCCCTCCACCACCAACACCGGAGGTGCACCCCTCCACCGTGCCACCATAGCACCACTAGACCCCCAATCCCACCATCACTCATCTTCAATCTCCGCCAACAATCTGACCCCATTTCTCCACTAACCCACTAACCACCAGCAATTCAAAATCCTCCACAAGTGATGAGCAACACCTTTCTTACCCAACAAAATTTCCCATAATTCTTCTAAATTAACTCCTCCAACAAAAATAAGAAAAGTGAAGATATGGGTGTTTCAGAGAAGAATGATAATGGAAATAACAAAGCGAAAGAATTGCAAAGACTAGCAATGGAAATCAGTAAAAGAAGAAGAAAATGAGTAGCGAGAGAGATAGAGTAGCAGCGCAGCCCGGGTCGAGGTGAGATAGAGTAGCGAGAGAGAGAGTGTGTGAGAGTGGGGTTGCGGGCTGGGACGCGAGAGAGTGGCGCGCAAGTGATGCGCCGGTGGTCGTGGGATTTACGGCGGCAGTGAAGGGTGGTGCTTGCGGTAGTTTGAAGGGGGGCAGCTCGGTTTGCACGGTGGTGCCGGGTGTTTTGGTATCGAAATAAAGCGGATGAGAGAGGGGCTTCCTTTGCCGGTGTTTTCCGGCGAGATTTTGAGGGGGTGGCAGGGGAGGAATGCGGGAGGAAGGAGGGAGGAGGGAGCTGCAACTGGGAGAAGGTAGTAAGGAGAGAGAAAGGGGAGGGAGAGGGTAGTAAACCAGATAAAAAAAATAAGTAAAAACAAAGATTAACCGGTAAAATGGGTCACCGGTCAACTGGGACCATTTTTGTAAAACATACCCCAAAGTTGGGACTACTCAGAAATAATCTTTAGTTGGGACTGAAAATGGCGGAACGCCCATAGTTGGGACTGTTCCTGTCAATTTTTCCTAATACATAATCAAAGATATTAATGTCCAAAGATGTGCATGGGAGACCAGGAAGAATATAATGCGGCGACTATAAAGTAATGGAGGCGGCTCAAGTTTTAGTGTGTGTTACAAATTTGAAGTCTCATCACTGGCGGAGCCAGCATAGGGCACGCGGGGTCACGTGACCTCGCGAATTTAAAAATTATTTTTAAGGATTTTTGTTAAAAAAAAAAAAAAAAAAAAAAAAAAAAAAAAAACCAAAAGTTGCTGCGAGACGCAAGCAACATTCAACGCCAAACAGTAAAACTAACTCCACAAAGTAACAGTCTGACAAAGAGAAAAAGTGAAAAAAGCTATGTTGAAAGCGACATGTTGAAAACCTATCAAAGATTGCAGCATGTATTGTAGGTCAGATCCGCACCGCAACACCAGATTCGGCCCACTCTTCAGCCGCCACATGGCGCAAGTTCTGTTGTATCCACTCCCGAGACGACACGTGTAGGCCTATGTCTACTGACTCAACTTCCTCCATCTGTTAAACGCTAATCTTGGCAATATTTATAAGTAAAAAAAAAATTCTTCTGAATTCTTTCCAAATAAAAGAAAAAACATAGCCAAGTCATGTGGACTCTTCAAAATATTGGGTCTTGTTTTATTCGTTGCATTGTAAAAATTAAACTTTTATATTTTTTTAGTAATACATAATTAAAAATATGAATGTACATATTAAAAGTTGACTTAATAGTTTAATTAAAATAATTGTTGCATTGTAATTTAAATAAAATATTTAATCTGAGTAATTTTATGTGTTTTCAAAAATTTTGAATTCTCGTATACTACTCGGTCGATTATTTCGGGCCTCCGAAATTAAAATCCTAGATCCGCCCATTACTATGTATGTTAGGCTCTCTTTCTCCTCCTAATTTTTGCGTTGTAAACTTTCTAATATTGAATATCTTTTGTCTTATTTTGTGACCCTCCGATTTTGAAATCCTGGCTCCGCCACTGAGTCTCATTATGGTAGGATTGGTCAATTATCTTGTCAGTTTCATTTTGTGAGGTTAAGAGCAATGATGAGTGGAAGAAGGATACTGATCTACACGATAATAATTTCCATGTAGCCTCGACCTAATTAATTACGAATCGAATAAACTAAATGTACTGAGGCAAGCTTTAGCTTTGCCGATTGATGTTCCAAATTGGTTTACTGAACATGAATTCCCACAAATGGCAAGGTGAAGCACCCTTTTTGTAACTTACTATCGCTAAATAGATGTGTCAATTTTAAGTAAAGGGGCTTTCATGACAATATCTATATAGCAGCTTAGAGGTCTCCAGCTGCATATTATGTTCTTTTTGTTATTCTTTGAGTTTGCTTGGATGTCTTTTTCTCATTAATTGATTTGTTGGATGTTTATTACTAATACATTAAACAGAGAGGTAATGCCTCTGGACTGTGAGCATATTTTGAAGGTAACTGTTATTTGATGGACTCTTTGTTGCAAATATTGAGTGTCTCAGACACTTGAAGTCTTACAGGATCTGGACATTTGGTACTTAATATCTTTACAAGAACTTAAGTCTATTGGTAATGCTGTCTAATTACGTGGCATGTACCTTGTGCCCAATGCTGTAGCCAGTTCTAAATATTATAGTGGACGAGCAAACTCTTTTTTTGGCTGATTATGTTTTGCATGGAATTTTCATATATCAAGATTCACTGACTTCATTATCATAACACATAGTGACCTATTTTTTCCATCTTGTATAGGATCCCAGGGAAGAAGTCATCCAAGCATGGTACATGGATGACAGCAATGAGGATCAGAGACTTCTTCATCATAAGGATCCTAAAGAATTTGTGTCACTGGAGAAACTCGATGGTGTGTTAACTGAATTGCTTTTCAACTTATTACAAATTTTATTGGTCTTGCATGTTAATCACTATCACTGCTCTTGTGACTTGTAGAACTTGGGGTTCTCAGTTGGAGGCTGGATGCTGACAGCTATGAAACTGATGAGGATTTGAAGAAAATTCGTGAAGCTCGTGGGTATTCCTACATGGTAGCCTTCTCTCTTTCTCTCTCTCTTTCTGCTTAACTGTTCTTTTGAAGACAGTGTTTTAAACATACTTCATAGTTGAAATTTAGTAACTCTAGTTCATGCTACTCATGCCTGCAGGACTTCTGTGAGGTTTGTCCCGAGAAGCTTCCAAATTATGATGAGAAGATCAAGCATTTCTATGAGGAACATCTGCACACTGATGAAGAGATCCGCTACTGCGTAGCTGGAAGTGGTAAGCCAAGTACCTCTACTTTTAGCTTGCATCCTCTGTTCTCTTTTGCTTACTTGTGGAGCAGGAAGAGAAAGGTTGGGGGATGGCTCTTATGGTAGAAAGTAAAAAACTGATATCTTGTTAATTATTCTTTGTTGAAGGGTATTTTGATGTGAGAGATTTTGATGAGAAATGGATACGCATATGGGTGAAGAAAGGTGCTATGATTGTATTGCCTGCAGGAATATACCATCGGTTTACTCTGGATTCAGATAATTATATCAAGGTATGATTAGTGGTATTATAAGTCATCTATATATCAAATTCATGCATTATGTTAATCATGATGAAAAGCATCTTGAGAAATGAGGAAATAAACAAAAATGACAAGTTGTGGTGACTAGTTCACCTCCTGTTCTTATGATGGGACTTGGGTGCTCCAACTTCCAAACATTTCCTTCATAAAATAAACTGGGGGTAATTAATTCATTGTAAATAATTGGAGCTATGCTGGAGTTTGATTTTCATTCCAATTGTTCTGAAAGCAAACTTCATGTCAGGTTTTTTATAAATGTTCGAGATGCCATATTCATCACCGTGTATATGCTTTTATTTGAACAATAATTTTCTGCTTCCTCATGAAACCATGCTAAGAGAAAGATATTTTACAGAATAACAGGGTAATTTTGTATTGTGCGTATATACAGTGAGCTCCCTTAAAATTCAGTCTGTAGTGCCAACTGGCTATGCTGTCCAGTTCTGACTTGTAATTAAGGGTTACATACTGATACGTTAAAATTGAAATACAAACGACCTTTTTTGTCTGTGTATTCAACGTATTGCGAGGCTCCCTATGTAATTTTGTTTTCTTTCATTTTCCATCCTCAATTGTTGCATATATTGTACTTACGAGTTAACACTGTTATTCTTTATGCTATGGTTTACTTAAGTTAGCATAACTTGTGTAGGCCATGCGGCTGTTTGTTGGTGATCCAGTTTGGACGCCCCATAACCGCCCCAACGATGAGCTTCCTGCAAGGTATGCTTCGCCATTCTTACCAACTTTAGAATTGGTATAATCTGGACCACTATGTGTGTCACAACCAGAATCTGATCCTTACTCTTTATTTGCAGGAAGGAGTACGTGGATAACTTTGTTAACAAGGGAGCTTCTGAAAAAGCTGTTGACGCTGCAGCATAAACAACATGCTATAGACAGAGATATAAAGACCTTAAGAGACTGTTGAATGTCTGCAATACAATAATATTTGCCAATGGATGTTGTAGAACTCTGGTTTGCTTCTTAATTGCGTATGCATGTATAGGCTGTTTATGATGGTGTTATGTAACCAGTAATAATTGTGTGAGACGGGTGTATGATAAGACAATTATGGGGTGACCATTCCTAAGATATAGGGTAATAATTTGTCTTATGTTTGGATTTATTTGTCCATTAGCTGCTTTTCTTTTTTCGATGTGATCGTGGATATGAAAGTTGCAATCTTTTTGTGTTTTTCATGATTAGGGTCGAACAACAAAGGAAGGATAGATCTCTCAAATCCTAGTTCAAGAGAGTTTTTGCAAGTCTTTGCTCCAAGAGAACATAAAATAGCAGATCTGTGTTTGGGAATAGCAATTTGTACGTTAAACACTTAACAAATTTCAGAAATAGCTAAAACTGTTATTAATGAATATAGCGTAGCCTTTTATAGGCATTACAAACTAATTAGAATAGATTTAGGAAACTAAATACTAAAATAACTATGAAAGCATGAAATTCTATCTACTATGCTTAGGCGCCAAGTAACCTAGAGTTCACGCCTAATATTATTCCTTTTCTAGCCTAATTAAAAATCCTAAGGTGCTTAAAGTAAGAAAAATCTAAAATAAAAAAAGGATGAGAGAGAAAGCAAGAAAGAGAAAGAGAAAGAAAGAGGGGAAAAAATCCCAATTGCTAACCCGAGAAACCCTAGAAATCCCGAAAAAAATCCGTAAGCCTTTTCATTTTGTTTCTAATCTCTGCAAATTCTTCCTAGTTGTTGAAATCTTTTCCTTTCGTCATTGTCAAAGTGCAATTAAGATTTCGTATTTGTTTTGCGCTAGTTTAGTCTGGTTTAAAGTTGGTAAACTAGGCTTTACTAGCTGCAATTATTCAATCCTATTGGTTGAGAGAGAGAGATTACAGGCTGTTACCCATAAATTGTATCAGCTGTTCCAATTAAAGTGCTATTTTCTAGGGTTTTCTCCGAAAATTGGGGCTTTTAATTGGGTATTGGCTTTTCCTTCATTAATTGTGTGGCATAGAGCTCGAGTGTTGTGTGAGAGAGTGGAGGTGTTTGTCGTGGTGTCATTCATTATCAGTGAGATTTTCTCTCAAAATCTCTTCATCTTTTGGCGTGCTGTTCTTCAAGTGTGCAGAGTCTTTACTCAGAATGAAACCCTAGCATTCATGGTGACGGTAAGTTTCATTTTCAAAGTTAGATTGAAGTGTATGTGGAATTGTGCTCGTGTGATTTATTCTTGGTATATAAGGGGTTGGATGGTTAGTTTCTCATTTCCACTCTTTCTCCTTCTTGCTTCTCTGTCTGTTCACTTTAGTTACTGTTACATTATTTGTTTTTTAAGTAAAAGTGTGAAATTCCCTAAATTTGTTCTTACGTCGTTTAAAAATGCTATCATGTCTTCTGGTCCTCGCCAGAATGATGGGGTAATGCTTCTTGGTGAAGAAAGTGTTCCTATTGTGAGTGATAACCCTGTTGTTATTGCTGCTAATGATCCTCTTGCTGATTGTGTGCATGATACTCCGGCTGATGCTGCATTTCTAGAGGTTGTTATCATTGATGAGCTCCCTGAAGTTCAGAGAGATATTGAAGAGCTATCCAAATCATGTTTGATAGGTAAGATGTTGGGTGAGCCTTTGGATGTGCGTACCATAGTTTCTCGTACAAAGGCTGAATGGAAGTTTGTTAGAGGGGAAATTGAGTTCATTGAAATGGGTAACCATTGGATTTTGTTAAAATTTTCTAACCCTAATGACCTTTGCTTAGTGTGGTTAGAGAGAGAGCTTGGCATGTCCAAGGTGAACTCTTTGTGCTACAAGCCTGGAAACCTCTTTTTGACCCCTTTCTAGAAGAGATCAATTAGGTTGATCTCTGGGTGCGCATTCCCAGATTTCCTTCTGAATTGCTAAACTATGAGTCCATTGTCAATTTCTTTTGCTAATAATGTGGGTGTGTTGATCAAACTTGATTCTAATTCTCTGCTAAGAAACAAGTTGAGATTTGCTAGAGCTTGTGTTCGTGTAGACATAACTGAGTCTTTGTTGCAATATGCTGAATTGTCTAGAACTGGTGGTAAAGTGTGGATATAACATCTGGTATGAGAATTTCTCTATCAATTGTGCTTTCTGTGGCTCTGAGGAGCATGCTATTGATGTCTGCCCTTTGCTTCATACACCTAAAAAAGAAATTTCTATTTCTCAGCTGAAAAGTCCTAAGCAAAAATGTTTGGCTGAGATTCTATCTCTGGCTTCAAGGCAGGATAAGCTTGTCACCAGGGCTGAGAAAGCCAATGTGGTGCAAGCTAAGCCTAAGTCAGTTTCTAGAGTTCCTTATAAAAAGAAGTTTATGAATCAGAAATCTATGTCTCATGATAAGCTTGATGTTGGTTCTGGTAAGAAAAGAGAAGTTGGTACTGTTTTCAAAGGTAGACCGCTTGTCCCTGCTGGTAAAAATGCTAAACTTGTTTATGGAAAAGGTAAAGGGAAATCTGTTCTTTTTGCAGCTGCTCTAGATTGCTATGAGGTGAGTGACTCTGATGATGAGGCTAGTTATAATGCTGCTCCTAGCCATTTACCTTATGATGGTTGCTTCCAAGCTGCTCTGAATGATGTTTCGCTCTGTGAGAGAAGTGAGGGTGTAAGGATGGCTCTAGCTCCACCTATGGATATGTCCATGGTGCTGTCTCCAGTCCCTCTTCAGATTGTTTATCCTGAGGAGTTCATGCAAGGTAATCAGTTTGGCCCCTTATCCAATTTAAATGACCATGCTCTTGGTGATCTGTCAGTGTTTGAATCTATTGTTGAAAATGCTACCATGATTATTCATGATGATGATAATTCTTTTGGTGAGTTTCATACTCAACTTGAGAACTCCTTCCATTCAGTTGATTCTGAGAGCTTCATTGTTAGGCATATTAGTGCCATGGGTGTTGAGCAGGAGCTCTTTATGGAACCCGCTTCTCTATCCAGTGCTTCTAAGAGAAGGAAAGGTAATGGTGAGGAGGATTCAGCATCCTCAGCTCTGAAGAGATCCAAGGTTTAAGTTCCCCTGATAGATGATGGTTTTTGGATGCTTAAAATAGTTTTAAGTGTCTTTGGGCTTTTGGAATATCCGTGGATGCAAAAGGAATAATGCATTAGAAGTAAAACTTTTTTGCAATGTAAACAGTTTATCTACTGTAATGCTATGCGAAACCAAATTTGTCCTTCCCCCCTCCCATGCTTGTTTGAGGAGGTTTGGTTTCACATATTTTGAATGCATCCCTACCCAAGGATTGTCAGGTGGCATCTGGTTATTGTGGAAAGATGATGTGATTAATCCCTTTAACCTTCATGTTTTATCTATTGCTTCTCGATTTATAGCATGTAGAATCTCGTTGTTAAATTCTGGAATTTCGTTTGTCATTTTGTTTCTTTATGCTCCTGCTAATTATATGGACAAAAATGAGTTTTGGGATGAAGTGTTTAAATTTGTTAGTAACTTAAGTGAGCCGTTTATTTTAATGGATGATTTCAATGAATTAACACCAAGGATGACAAATTGGGGGGGAGCTCCTTTTAAGTTTTCAAGATTAAAAAGGTTTAATAACATTTTATCTTCTACTAATTGCTTAGAACTTGAATTTTTTGGTCAACCTTTCTCGTGGAGAAGAAAAAGAGGTGAAGTAGATAATACTTTAGAAAGAATAGATAAAGCTATTACTAATCCTAGTTGGCTTAATCTGTTTCCTTTAGCTAAACTTCAATATCATATCTTTACTTCTTCGGATCATTGCCAAGTTTCTTTGAAATTGAATGCGTCAAATTCGACTAAAGCTCCTCCCTTTAGATTTGAAAAAATGTGGTGTTTACGTAAAGATTTTGATACGCTTGTGAAAAAAACTTGGTGCAATCAATTTCAAGGCTCTATGATGTTTTGCCTTGTTAAAAAAATGCGTCTACTAAAAGAAAAAGGCAAAGATTGGAATCGCTGAAAAAGATTTCGAGTTAATTACCCCTATAATTTCACATAATGAAGATTTAGAGCTCATAAAAGAGGTTTCAACAGAAGAAATTAAAGATGCAGTTTTTGATCTAGCTCCAGATAAAACTCTAGGTCCGGATGGTTTCCCTCCTTTTTTCTTTCAAAAATACTGGTCATTAGTTGGCAACTCTATGGTTAAGGCAGTTAAAGCTTTTTTCCACTCGGGTCAAATGTTATCAGAGATTAACCATACGTTTATTACTCTAATCCCTAAAATTGATAATCCAGAATCGGCTAACAATTTTAGACCAATTAGTTTGTGTTCTACCATCTATAAGATTACTGCAAAAGTTTCTTTAGGATTCACCCTCTTCAAGGGGCTTTCATTCCAGAAAGAATTATTCAGGACAATATTTTGCTTGCTCATGAGGTATTCCATTCTTTTAAAAATAAAGGAGGTAAGGAGGGATGGCTAGCTATTAAGCTTGATATGGAGAAAGCTTATGATAGGCTTGAGTGGAATTACATTTTTACTACTCTTGAGAAGTTAGGTTTCCATAGTAAATTTATTGATTGGATTAAGAGTTGTATTACTTCTGTTTCTTTCTCGGTATTAGTGAATGGTATTCCTGGTAAGCAATTTTTTCCTTCGCGTAGTATTAGGCAAGGGGACCCTTTGTCCCCTTATTTATTTATTTTGTGTGCTGAACTTTTGGCTAGGAAAGTTCATCAGCAGAGTTTCTTAAGTTCCAAGGATTTAGGTGTTAAAATTGGAAGATCTGGTATTAAGATTCCTTTTTTAACATTTGCTGACGATACTCTTCTATTTGCAAAAGCTAACTCAAGGTCCTGTTCTGCCATTAAAAGTATTTTAGATGATTATTGTAGAATAATGTCGGGTCAATTGGTTAATTTTCATAAGTCGGCCTTTCAGTGTATGACTAATGTGTTGGAACAAGAATGTGATGAGTTTAAGAACATTCTGGAGATGGACCACTCGCTGTCACTAGGTAAATACCTAGGCTGCCCTGTTATTACGGAAAGAGTGACAAAAGAAAGTTTTGGAGAAGTGGTGGATAAATCCCAGAAGCAATTATCAAAATGCAAAGCTAACTCGCTCTCTCAAGTAGGTCGTTCGGTTTTAATTCAATCTAATTTATCTACTAAGGCTAATTTTCAGATGCAAAGCTTTCTTCTCCCTTCGACCAATACTTCTAGTCTTGATAAAATTAATAGAAATTTCTTTTGGAATAAGAAGGTTGATAGTTCAAGCCCGAATCTTATTGGCTGGGATAAAATTTGCAAACCTAAGTGTTATGGAGGCCTTGGTATTAGGAAAGCAAGTGTTAATAATATTGCTCTTTCAATTGAAACTTATTTGGAGAATTTTAAAATCTCCAGATAATATTTGGGTCTCAATGATTTCAAGAAAATATCACTAGTAGAAAAGAAACGCAAGGGCTGCATTTTTGAACCGCAGCCCTTGCCGTAGCAGCCCTTCGGCAAAAGTGAAGGGCTGTGGTTGTTGAACACAACCCTTCACAACAAAGGGCTGTTGGAAGGGCTGCGGTTTTGGGCCTATAATGCAGCTCTTTTTACATAGAAGGGCTGCGGTTTTGGCCCAAAAAAATAATTTTTTTTTTTTGCATTATTATGTCAAATTGACACAAAGACAACGTAAACAAAGATAATCAATCAGAATTTGCATATCTCGACAAAAGATGATATACAAAATTATAAACAAAAGGGAAAAAAAGATGGAAGTAGTGTTTATGTAGCAATAATCAATCAGATCTGACGCTCCTCCAAAAATAATCAATCAGAATTTGCAGAAAAACTTGGAAACAACAAACAAATCTCTCAATTAACTAATCTAATACAACAATTCATAAATCAACCAACCAAATCCAAGAGAAAAACAATCTTTAGAAAACCCTAAAATCTATCACCAGCAACGCCTCCCAAAACAATTGAAGAAACAACGTAAAAAATCGTACGCTTACCATCTTCATCACCTCCACCGTCATCTCCGCTGTAGTCGACTGTTCCTAATTGTGGAGAGCTGGAGAGTAGCGGTGGTCGAGCGATGAAAACGAAAGGAGGAGAAGAGTGAGGGAAGGAGGAGAACAATAGTTACGAGGCGGCGATCACAGCGTGAGTGAGAGAGAGAGGCAGGGCTGGGCTGTGGTGGCGAAAGCAGTCCTGCGGCATGCGTCGGCTTTGGTGCAGCATTGTAGCAGAGCGACGAACTGGAGGCGGTGGCGACCACAATTACGAGGCGGCGACCACAGCGTGAGAGAGAGAGAGAGAGAGGCAGGGCTGGGCTGTGGTGGCGGAAGTAGTCCTGCGGCGTGCGTCGGCCTTGGTGCAGCAGCGTAGCAGAGCAGCGAACGGGAGAGGGGAGAGAGTGAGTGAAGGAGATTGTGAGAGAGGAGAGAGAGAAGAGAGAAGGAGGGAGGGAGATTGTGAGAAATTAAACCCTAGCCGCTTAACATTTTAAGCCCACCGTTCCGCTCGCGAGATTGAACTCTTTTCAAATAAAATAAAAAAAAAAGCCCATAAAGGGCTGCGGTTACCTTGAAAACCGCAGCCCTTCATACAGTACGAAGGGCTGCGTTTTCTGGTTAACCGCAGCCCTTCACTAAAAGGGTTGCGGTTTCCTTGAAAACCGCAACCCTTCATACAGTCGATGGGTTGCGTTTTCCAAAAAACACAGCCCTTGTAGCGCATCCCTTCCTTTTTTTTCCCCTAGTGTATTTAAAGAATGATAGCATTTGGGATCATAAACCTTCTTCTTCGGCGTCTTGGCAATGGAGAAAGCTCATGTCTTTGAGAGCTATTTTTAGGATGGGTATTCGTTGGCAGGTGGGAAAAGGGGTCAATATCTCTTTCTGGTTTGATAATTGGGTTTATACTTTCCCTTTGGTGGATTTATTTCAGGATCAGCAGCATGATGCCTCTCTAAAGGTTAGTGATTTCATCTCTTTGGATAACCAATGGATGGTTTCCAAGTTGGCGGACTTTGTCTCGCATAGTGTGTTAATGGACATTAAAAGTCTATTTATTCCTTCTTCGGAAATGGAAGATAATTTGGTGTGGGGGTTAACTTCTCATGGTGAGTACTCAGTTCAGTCAGGAGCTAAATTATTGCAAGGCTATGGTATTCATTATACCTCAAAAGTTAAGTTTGAATGGTTATGGAAGAGTAATATTCCCCCAAAGATTAGGTTTTTTATTTGGAAAATTTGTATGGACGGTGTCCCTACTAAAAATCGACTTGAAAGAAGTCATGTTTTTCTTCCCCAAGAATATGTTTTCTGCAACATTCATAAAGAAGATATCTATCATCTTTTGTGTGATTGCTCTTTTGCCCAGAATGTTTTTGTTAGTCTTCAGGCCCATGGCTCTTGGCCTACCATGCCTTGTTTTAATAGAAATTTGTCTTTAAGCGAGAATATTTCCGGCATGAGGGATAATTTCAGCCATGAGGAAATTTGTAAAATTTTCATAATCTGGTGGCATATTTGGTTTGCGCGTAATAGAGTTATTTTTCAAGATGAAGCTTTGGTTCCTTCTAAGGCTGCGTTGATCATTGTTCGTTTCTTGAAAGACTGGAATCATGCGAATAATCTAGAGGATTGTCTCTCTGTCCCTCTAAAAGTCTGCCCTTAAAGATCCCTAAAGAGGTCTGGTAGAACAAGCCTCGGGAGTTTGGCCATTCTTAGACACAGGCAGTGGGGAACGTAAGCCCATAGACTAACCTGGAGATTGCTATCTGACAAACTTTTATTAGGAAGTGAATTGCGATTCACTAGCGTTCGGTTTCTAACTCAATAACTTGTTTCACCTAAGCTATTATTATTATTTAAGTACTCTTGAGATGATTTATTCATTTTATCTTATTTGCTTGATATTTACTTTTTATTTGTATTACTTGTGAGCTTTATGGATATGGATGTATGTTTTAGTTGTCCTGACCTTATGTTTTCCTTTCTTACTAATCTATGTCTGAATTACACTTTGATTTCTTTTGTTCTGGGAGAACTGCTAGTTACTCCCCACTAACTATAGAATTATTTAATAATATCTTTGCAGATGGAAATGACCTCTAGACTTGTGACTGCTTGGGCTAGCAGAGTGTGGGTCGGAAATGAGAGGAAGCTTCTCATAGTCTTTCTAGTAGATGAGTTCTATGAAGACAATAGAGAGTCTTATATAATGCTAGGTCTCAAGGACATTTAGACTTATTTGAGTTTTTGTGGAAGACTTGCATGTGTCGTAGTTTTTGAATAATGTTATGGTTTGACTATGGTTTTTGGGATGTTCCTTTATGTTTTAGAACTATATTATGTTGAGTTGTTTTCTTTTGGAAGCTATGAAAAATTTAGTTTGAGTTTACCTTTGTTTAATGTGTTAGAGTAGCATAACCGTCCTGATGTTATTTCTGCTAACGTCTTTTAGTCAATTTAAAGTAGATATTGTCAAGTATCTTAGTAGTAGAAGGACGGGGTGTTACAGATGTCATGTTGATAGACTTGGGCAGTTGTGATATGGTTCTTGGAATCCAGTGGTTGAGTACTTTAGGTACTGTGTTTTGGGACTTTAAGAATCTTATCATGGAGTTTACCTATGATCAAGTTCAGTTTGTTCTCAGGGGTCTTACTCCTAAGAGATTGGCTGTGCCTAATGCAATTTCTACTAAGACTTTAGAACATAATGCTCAGCTATGTTTGTTACAAGTAAGGCAAATCTTTGAAGAAGAGGAGTATGTCTTACAGCAGATGGAAGCCAAGCCTAATCAGGAGGTTCCACAACCACCTGAATTGATTGAGTTGCAACAGAAATATGCTGGAGTTTTTGCAGATCCAGATGCTTTGCCTCCATTAAGAGGTGTCTTTGACCATAGGATCCCTCTGGTGGAAGGGTCTACTGCAGTCAATATCAGGCCCTACAGGTATCCTTTAAAGCAGAGAGATGTCATTGATCAGCTTGTACAAGAAATGCTAGACAGAGGTATTATACAGAACAACTCTAGTCCATTTGCTTCCCCTGTGGTTTTAGTAGGTAAAAAAGATGGTACTTGGAGGCTATGTGTAGGCTATAGAGAGTTGAATAATAGGACTGTTAAAAACAAATTTCCTATTGCTATTGTAGATAAACTAATTGATGAATTGGCAGGAGTTATAGTACTACCTCCGTCCCAGAATAGTCTGAACACTTTCCTTTTATGTTTGTCCCAAATTAGTTTGAACACTTCCATTCTTGGCATAGTCCCACCATTAATATATTATTTGTTTTACACATCTTTGGCCCACACTCTACCTTTTATCAATAAAAAGTTACCCAACTTTCTCTCTCCTCTAATAAAAAAATACCCCACCAACTCCTATCACATCTACTTTTTAAATAAAATAACATTTGATAACCACACCACAACTTATCACCTTAAACTACGTGTCCCAACAAGTGTTCAGATCTTTCTGGGACGGAGGAAGTATTTAGCAAGTTGGACCTTAGAGCTGGTTATCATCAAATGAGAGTTCATCCTGATGATGTCTTTAAAATTGCATTTAAGACTCATACAGGGCATTATGAATTCTAGGTCATGCCATTTGGCTTGACCAATGCCCCTGCATCTTTCCAAGGGTGGATGAACTCAGTTTTTAAACCTTTACTTAGAAAGAGTGTGCTGGTATTTTTTGATGATATATTGGTATATAGTCCTTCCCTTGAAGCTCACTGGATTTATCTTGCTGAAGTTTTTGAATTGATGCAACAACACATGCTTTTTGCTAAAGCTAGTAAATGCACATTTGCTATCAGCAAGGTTGAGTACCTTGGACATTTTATTTCTGCACAAGGGGTGGAAATTGACCCTCGTAAGATAGCTGCTGTGAGTTCTTGGTCTATTCCTACTTCCGTTAAGGAATTAAGAAGCTTCCTAGGATTGGCTGGATAATATAGGAAGTTTGTTAGGCATTTTGCCATTATATCTAAGCCCTTGACTAATCTGTTGAAGAAGGGTGCTTGGAATTGGAATGATGAGACTCAGCAAGCTTTCGTCCAATTGAAGAATGCTCTAGTTACTGCTCCTGTGTTGGGTATTCCAGATTTTTCACAACCTTTTGTGGTTGAGACTGATGCATCTAATAAAGGGATGCAAAATAATAATCCTATAGCCTTCTTAAGTAGGGCTTTGGGTCCTAGGTGGCAAGCTCTGTCAGTTTATGAAAAAGAACTCCTTGCTATTGTTTGTGCGGTATAAAAATGGGAGCAGTATCTTATGGGAGATCATTTTATCATCAAAACTGATCAAAAAAGCCTCAAATGGCTTTTACAGCAGAAAATCTCTACTCCATTTCAACAATTCTAGCTTTACAAGTTAATGGGGTTTGACTATGAGATTCAGTACAAGGCAGGGAAAGAAAATATTGCAGCTGATGCTCTTTCAAGGGTCCAAGGTTCAGCTATTTTGTGCTTAGCTATATCTATGGTCTCTTCTGATTTACAAACTCTGATTCAACAGAGTTATGCCTTGGATAATTGTTTGGTTCTTGTTTTACAACAATTACAAGGTGGTCTTCCTATTCAGAATTTTTCTTTACAACATTACTTGTTGAGAAGAAAAGGTAAGATTGTTATTGGTCCTAATTCAAATTTAAGGACCAAGATAATCTCTTGGTTACATGCTTCACCTGAAGGGGGTCATTCTAGTAGAGAAGTTACTATTACAAGAGTTAAGGGCCTTTAAAGGAGTGACTAAAGATGTTCGTCACTTTGTGAGGAGCTGTGTGACCTGTCAGTCCTCTAAGTATGATAATGCTACTAAACTTGGCAAATTACAACCCCTACCTATTCCCAAAGAGGTGTGGCTAGATGTTTCCATGGACTTCATAACTTGTTTACCTGGGTCTATGAGTACAGATGTGATCCTGGTGGTGGTAGATAAATTTAGTAAGTATAGTCACTTTATTGCTTTGAACCATCCTTTTAATGCTTTGCAAGTTGCTCAAGCCTATTTAGACCATGTCTTTAAATTATATGGTTGGCCTAGGTCAATTGTAAGTGACAGAGATCCAGTTTTTGTAAGTCAGTTTTGGAAGGGTTTGTTTTCTCTTCATGGCACTGAATTTTTATTGTCTTCATCATACTGAAGTGGTGAATAGGTGCCTAGAAACTTACCTAAGATGCATGTGTAGTGAACAACCCAAAGGTTGGTGTAAGTGGCTCCCATTAGCAGAATGGTGGTACAATACTCATTTTCATTCAGCTTTACAACTCACTCCTTATAATCAACCACCTCCACTTCATCTTCGATACTTTCCTGGTGAAGCTTTAAATGATGAAATTTACAGAGGAGGGAAACTATGATAAAGCTAATTAAAAGCCATCTGGTGAGGGCTCAAGACTAAATGAAGAAGTAGGTTGACCAACACAGATCTGAGAGGGTATTTTCAGTCAATGACTGGGTTTGGTTAAAACTCCAAGGCTATAGGCAGCAGTCAGTTCAATCTAGGAGCAGTCAGAAACTTGCTCCTAAGTTTTATGGACCCTTTTAGATAATTGCTACTGTGGGCAAGGTGGCTTATAAGTTGTAATTACCAGCTAGATCACACATTCACAATGTGTTCCATCTGTCTCAGCTCAAGAAGTTCCAAGGTCAATTGCCTGTTGCTGCTCATATTCCTCTCTGGTTACAAGGTTCTGTCAAGGATCAATTGCAGCCTGAGGCTATTCTGGATAGCAAACAGGTTCAGAATTCTCAGCGAGATCTTACTCACTACTTGGTTCAATGGGGAGGCTGTCCGAGCTTTGAAGCAACATGGGTGCCTTCAAGCTCATTTTGCTGCTTTTCCTATTCCTAATTTGACTTGAGGACAAACCTGTTTTTGTTGGGGGAAGTAATGTTATAGTATGATCATAACATATCATAATTCTGTTATAGAGTAGTTATTGAGCTTTGGCTTACTATTAGATTAGCAACATAATCAAGAGAGAGTTTGTTAGAGAAAGATTTCTTATCCTATAAATAGGAATCCATCATTCATGTAAAGATTCATTCAGAAAATAATACAAACTCTATCTCTCTTCCTCTCTTCTATTTTGTCTTAATTCTTTCCTAAACGTTTCTTTTTACAGTTGAAGTCTATTAGACTCCTGTAACACACACTTTATCTTTCATTGCTTTTTGGCCAGATGATAGATTGTTAGGGGTCGTGTACCCTTGAATTCGTGCAGCACAAGTAAGACACTCCACTTCCCTTGTTTAGCAGCTTCGAGCACTTGATGAGAAGAAGAAGCCTCGTGAGTAGATGGGACAAAGATATAGTCTTGTTCATGAGTTGTTGGCGTTCTACCTTGAACACACTTCATCAAAGCAATCGTATTGCTGAAGATCAAAGTGATTAGCAATGGTGAGTTTAAGACCAACAAGGAACTTCGCGGATTTCTGCTCATCTTCATCTTTCCAATCACAAGCTATAGATAAGCGTTCGAATTCTTGGATTTATTGGGTGACAGAGAATTTATTTCACCCAAGTAGAAAGAGGTTCCACAAACTGATCATGAACACATCTTGTTTGTAAATGCGTGGCACAAACCTTTTGCAAAGCTTGGTTTTCAATTCCACCCAAGTAGAAAGAGGTTGCTTGTATGGGGCGACAAACTTGGAGATTCTCGAACCATAGAGAAGCATACTCTGTGTGTTCGAGTGTGGCATAGGAAAAACATGCAGCGTCATCAAGTTTTTTTGATTAAAGATGTGTTGGATGGGGCGGCTCCCTATCTAAATAGGCCTCAGGTTGTAAAGTTCCATCAAATTTCGGCAAGTCACTTAACTTCAATTCAGATTCATGTGATTGTCGTCCACCACGTCGTTCACCAGATAACCTGACTAACAACTCACTATTTTCGTTGGCTTTGCGCTTTTTATCAGCCAATCCTGCATCCAAAATCTCAGCCATCTTGTCATTAAGAACAACATTCATCTTTTCACTAAAGTCGAGCATGAAGGCAACAAGCAGAGCCTTGATACCCTCTTGGTCCATAGTAAAAGAGAAATGCATGAAAGGAGGGAAGAAAGAAAAAAAAATCGGCTTGACACTAAGAAGGATCGAAAATTTTGTGGCTCGGATACCACTTAATGTGATTGTGGATACAAAAATTGCAATCTTGTTTTTTGTGTTTTTATGTTTGGGGTCGAATAACAAAGGAAATAAGGAAGTATAGATCTCTCAAATCGCAGTTCAAGAGGGTTTCTTGTTAGTCTCGCCTCTAAGAGAACATAAAATCGCAGTTTCATGTATTTAGGAATAGCAATTCACACGTTAAACACTTAACGATTTTCATAATTCTCTAGAACTGTTATTAATGAAATTAGTGTGGCCTTTTATAGGCATTACAAAGTAATTCGTATAGCTTTAGAAAACTAAATACTAAGAGAACTATGAAAACATGAAATTCTATATATCTACTATGCTTAGGAGAGTACACGCCTATTATAAGGTACTTAAAGTAAGAAAAACCTATTGCAAGGAGAATATAGTAAGAACTTACAAACTAAAAGACTACTAAAGCAAATAAACTCCTAATTTATATAGCACTCCTAACATAACTAGGAAACTAAGTAAATGAGTCCTAACATAATTAGGACTTGTAAGAAACGAGTCATTCTCATATGGATCATTTTTATGTCTACATAGCTCAGTGGGCTTAATTTAATTTTTACTAAAATGGTCCTCTAAACCTTGTAGTCAACAAAGATGAATTAATTCTATAGATTTTACTAGTGTTAGGATCAATTCATGAGCGTCAGAAATTCAAAAGCTATGTAGGTTATTAACTTTAACAATCGGACTTGAGATATCCACACAAAGTAGAGTTTAGGACAAACTCTCGAATTTGTAGTCAGTGCACTTCTTATAATATCATTCTTCATTTCTTAATAGTTTATTAAAGTTGATATTTGTGGAGGGCTGGAGGCCATTTTGTTTGGTTGGTAAAAACTTGTGGAAGTGGTGTCCAAGACTCAAGATTGAATCCCGTCTAGAACATTGTGCTTAATTATCGATATCTTACAAAAAAAAAAAAATTTTGATATTTACACAACTTATACATTTCTTTTTGGCTAAATATATATTTTTATACTAATTATTACATAAAAAACATGTTTATGTAAATGTCATTGAGTTTCTTTTATTATATACTACCTTTATTTTTATTTAATTGTTATAGTTCACTTTGGGGGATAAGCAAGGAAATTATGCAAAAAACAAGGAAAAATACAAAAAAAGAATGTTTCGTTTTGGGAAATGTAAAAGAAGCATTAAAATAATGTAGGAGAGAAAAATAAGGTAGATGGGATGGTTTTAGGTGGATTAATAAAATGGGTGGTGGGGTATACGAGGTTGAAAAGTGTAAAAAGTTGATGGGATATGTTACCATATAAGGAAAAAGTGAAAGTGTAACAATTAAATAAAAAGGGTAAAAAAAGGAAAGCGTAACAATTTATAAAACAAAGGGAGTACTTTTAAATAGATAATTTATATATCTTTGATTGATAGATAGTTAAATTATTGATGATCAAAATGTTGTATGAAAATTGTAAATTAAATGTCCGTTCGTTATCGTTTTTTATTTTCAGTTTTCAGTTTTTTTGAAAACTAAAAACAAAAAACAGGAAACCAGAAAAAGTAGTTTTCACTTTTTAGTTGTCAGTTTTCAAAATCATCATGTTTCTAATAAGTTTGACCAATTTTTTTATCCATTATAGGACACATATCATATGACTTTCAAATACAAAAAACCAAAAAACTGAAAACTACAGTGATACCGAACGAGCCCTAGTTGTTGCGTGGTACTAAGTATTTGGACTTTTATTGTGGTGGTCCTTAAGTCCTTTCTCTATAGTGAGTTAGGCAATCTATTATAATTCTCAACTCCATGGTTAATTTGGCAGCCATATGTGTGTTTGGTCATGACTGTGGTGTAGTTGCGACGATAGAGAAGGCACACGTTGAGTGGCTAACTTCTTAACGTCTACGACCATCGCATCAAGGGAAGACGCATGTTCACGAAGGTTATGTCGTAAAGGAATATCGAGGTGAATCCGGGTTGACATGATGTTCACGGTTAGGCTCAAAGGCCCATTATTATGTAATTCGAGTCGACATGGTGTTCACAGTTTTGCTCAATGGTTACTGCAATATTATTGTTCACTAAGGATTCTAGCTATCTCACGAATAAGTCATGCAACACAAGCAATAAATACTACTTGAAAAAATATGACTCTAATAATAATTAAATTAATTCATTTAGGTTGAATAAGCAATAAATGAGTTGTTCAAACCAAAACGAGCCTTCATTGAGAAGACGAGGCAACATTCGTGACTTTTTGCCCCAAAACCCAATCGATATCGAAAGATAAAATATATAAGAGGAACACGTTGATCAGGCGGTACTAAAAAAACCATGGTTTACCGCCATATACTCCAACTGCCAACGTTGAGTACTCCAGACGTTTATAATTAGAGTTTTATTATTCATTCTCTTTCACTTTAAGTATTAATTGATTAATTAATAACCAACATTAATTAAAACTACATAACACAACACCACCACATGGATAAATATATTTTATCTTTGATTAACAAAAGTGATCACAGAATATACCAATATAACTATTAATTCCTTTAATCCAATTATTGAATATTAAACCAATGTCATTAAGACATAACTTCGACCTACTCAATCAAGATCTACGATCATGAAGGCATTATAAAATAATAAAGCATGTAATGATATTATGATTAATCCAAATAACCAATCTTTACCTCCCATAGGTAATAAATAATAATACATGGATTAATACAATTGTTAAATCCAATAATCCAACTTTACCATTCATAGGTAATAAATAATAAACATGATTGATAAATAACTAACTCCCTTTATATCATTGTATCACAATCCGTACAAACACATAATAAATAATAATTTACATGCTTCCACACAACAATCACTGAAATATGCCATATTTCGTCGCAAACAATCTTGCCTAAGAATTATCAATGTTCCCTAAGCATGATACAAGTTCTGAAAACGTTCCTAGTACATGATCCTATATATTTGTAAAACTATAATGCCCCGACCACTAATTCACCAGTTAAGGCGACCTAATTAGCAGCGGAATACCTATTTAGTCGAGGCATTACTACCGCACCTTCGGTTAGTAACGTACAAGGCTACATTCATATAACATATTTTGATAATGCGAGATATAACAATGACAACTTAAACAACTTGTATTACATTAAAGCATAATATCTTACATTCTAAGTTAACCTTACTAGTTTACAATACAACTACCGGATGATCTTATAAGGTGGTAATCATTTCCACCACGCAATACCATCGTCCCCAGTAGTACCTAAAACATAAATACAAAATTTTAAGAACCGAGGCTTAGTAACAAACAACTCCAGCAAAGTAAATTCATTTCAATTCATTTTCTTTGCAAACAATAGGGGTGTGCAGAAAGATCCGTTCCGATTATCCGTCGATCCGATCCGAAATTTCAAATATCCGATACGATTTTTAATTTTCGGATATGTTGAATCCGGTATACGAAAAAAATCGGATTCTCGGATCGGATACATATTGGATCTTTTATGTTTCGGATAATCCGAAAATCTAATTCAACTTTTTTTTAGAATGAAGTATCACAATGGGCTTTAGTTTAAGAGACCCTAAATCTAATTATCTGTCAGTCCTCACGCCTCTATCTCTCCACATTCCATACTCTTCTCTTCACTCTTTGCTCTTCTAAAACTTCATGCCGGACTTCACATTTTGCAGTGTGTTTAAGATAAATTGAGTTCCATTGATGCAAATTTTGCTCTTCTAGAACGAGCTAGAAGTAGAGAAGATAAGGAAGCAAGCTCGATGGTTCATATACCACGATCGCCAGTTGTACAAGAAGTCCTTCACTCACCCCCTACTCCGGTGCTTAACCCCTAAGAAGTAGACTATGTGTTAAGGGAAATCCACCAAGGGGTGTGCGGTAGCCATCACGGGGCACATACCATCCCGTACAAAGCCCTTCGAGCAGGATACTAATGGCCTACACTAAAGGAGGACACATCGAACTTGATCTAGAAGTGCAGAGAGTGCCAAATGCACGCCAACCTACCTCACAAAGCTGTAAGTCCTCTCACGGCAATCCAAGCTGTGTTGCCCTTCAACATATGGGGGATGGATCGCTTAGGACCCTTCTCGCCAGCTTCAGGGCGACATAGATTCCTGTTGGTAGCCATCGACTATTTCACTAAGTGGGTCGAAGCTGAACCATTGGCCTCTATCACTGACAAGCAAGTACATCAGTTTATCTGGAGAAACCTAATCACACGATTTGGAGTCCCTCGAGCTCTAATATCAGATAACGGCATGCAGTTTAACAGTGGTCCGACAAGGGAATACTGCTCTCAATTTGGCATTGAAACCAGGTTCTTTGCCGTCAGTCGACCACATACCAATGGACAGCCAAAGGCAGCCAACAAGGTCGTAATGATAGGGTTGAAGACTATGCTCGAGGGGGCCAAAGGATCTTTGATCGATGACTTGCCCGACATTTTATGGTCCACATGAACAACAGTGAAGGAGGCAACTAGTCAAGCACCATTTAACCTGGTGTACGGAAGCGAAGGAGTGCTACCCATCGAATTTGGGGTTCCCTCACCAAGGATCACCTTGTACGACCACGACCAGAAGGAAGAAGAGAAGTAAGTTAACCTCGACCTAATACCTGAAACTCGAGGCAACTCACTCCTCAAGCCAATTTGTTACAAGCTCAAGTTGACCAGGATTTTCAATAGAAGGGTGAGGCATCGACCCCTACAGGTTAACTACTAGGTACTGCAGAAGTTCGAAGCCATGGGAAGAGAACCTAGACTTGGCAAGCTGCAACCCTACAGGGAAGGGCCTTACACGGTCACTAAGGTTGTTCGACCAGGCACATATCGCCTTGTGGATCAAGAAGGTTGAGAACTGCCACGACCATGGAATGCTGACAACCTAGGAAAGTTTTATGTTTGAACATTTTTGTCATCGAAATTAGAGGCAACAAGCTTATGTATGTTCTAGACTATGTAAGTTGGCAAGCTATAAGCCCAACAATTTTGTAAGCTGACGCTATTCAGCAATTTTCAAGTCGTAATAGAAGCATACATCTTGTATATCGAGTTAAAACAATTAGTCAAAGAAAGCAGTAAATTTCGACGACAAAAGATATAAAATGACAAGCTTTAAGTTCTCGATCAAATTGCATTTCACTGATCAAAAGCAATACAAGTACAATTTGCCAGAATAACAAGCCTACAAATTAAAAGAGAACTTAAACACTATCGAAGTACAAGAGGAACCCAGCTTATTACACAATAAGAGGCCCTTAAGGAAGCCCATTAACCCTGATAGAAGACTCCCGAGATACCAAAGTGAACAAATCAAACCTTGCAAAAGATAGCTTCTTAGTGCCAAATTGCACGTGCCGAGCCTTGGGAGTTTGATCCCCCGGATAGTCCTCCCATCATAGATATTAAGGTATGGGAACCCTCAACTGGCAGAGTCCCGTTGTTTGGTGAGGACCTTTCGAACATGTCTTCAGCAGGACCAGGACGCTATATCCTTTCTTGAGTTAATTTCTCAGCCAAAAGGCGAATAGTAGAAGCTAAAGCGGTATCATTGTTCGTCATTCTACTTCGTGACCTGAAATTTAACGTAGGTCTACTTTAGGTTTCGATTCACAACTACTTACCATTTACTACGAAGGCATCAAATCGATTTGATCATACAAGATCGCATCAAAATAAAATTTGATGGAATTATAATAGCGCTAAGTTCATCACTATAAACCATACATAATCATATATTCACTTATGTATAATTATTCACATCAATAATCACGTCAGGATCGAATGAAATCAATCACAATAATTAAATAAAATATTTCCCATTCGCGTACTAAAATAATTACTTTTATTCCTCAAAAACCATAATAGTAATATTTCTCCAATCCAAAAATTATCAAACTTGTTCCTCAATAAAATAAAATAATATATATTTAAACTATTGTAGCTTAGCTACTTATTCAACCAAAGTAATCTCATAACATGAATAAATAACTCTGTGGAGTAACATGATCATTCCTATCCTAATCTTCCTTGTAATTCTTTGGAGTGAATATCTCATCTTCAAAATCTTCAATGTCTTGAATAAAACAATGATAATTTGGCTCTTCAGCCCTAGTCGACCTTTTAATTCTTTTGGGTTGAGGTTCGTCTTTCTCCAATTCTGTATCACTATAACTATCCAGATAAGATCTCCAAGTAGCGGTATAAATGTCCTTTCGGGTTTGTCTCTAGTACGGTCGAAGTCTCGAATTACTTCATCATCGCTATCAGGGATGCCTACCTTCAAGATACAAACTGATATAACTCTCACTGTCAGACTCCACGTCAGACTCATTGTTACTAAGCACAATAGGGTTGGAGTAGCTTCCCACTCGGTCAGCTTCACTATCAGTCATGCCTAATTGTCCATTTACGGTTGAACACAACATCTACAATAAACAATACTCTCACTTAGCGTATATCCCCAACAATAAATAATAAAACAAAAAATAATTTAAAGCTAGGAATAACATCAAACAGCTAAGCAGGGAAGAAAAACACTGAACCTACTGAATAGAACATTTAAATGCAGACATACAATATTTCTATCCAATATGCCCTTCCTATTCTACCCATCTCTCAAAAATTAATTAATAAAGTAAATAAGATGAAAATTAAATTCATAAAAAAATAATTTTCGAAGCACCACATTTTTGAAAAATAAAAGCATAATGCCAAAAATAATAATAAAAAAATTCGGACTCACTGACAAAATTTACGGAATAAATAAACTTCCGAAAAAAACGAAAATCGAAAAATAATAAAAAAATTTGAACCCTAGAAAAAATTTTGAACTCCTTAAAAAAAATATGTTTGAATTCATCAAAAGTGATTTAAAAACAATGAATAAGTAGGAGCTTGTTTTCCTTGGAAATTCTTTGTAAATAACTAGCACCTAAAAAATTTGATTGGCACGGGAGGCCAATAAAAACCTAAGCTCCAAGATACCACTTTATAACACTCCGACAATTCTCTATTTTATAAAATACCTTTTTCCCACAAAACATAGAGAATCACCAAGATATTATCGCTCGTGTGAAAACGTATCAGCTTACTCAGAATTTTACAGCGGAAAATAAATAAAGAACTTGAAAACCTCAATTAAACTTAGTCAACCACACAGTCAACTACAAAATCCAACCAAAGTCAAACCAAACATAAAAAGTCAAACTAATGAAACATAATTAAACCAAAAATATAAAAAATATTAAAAAAAAAGAGGCTAAAACACAAGCTCTCCAAACTGTCTCCCAAAATCCAATGGATGCTTGGAATGGTCAATGCTTTATTGATCCTGAAGGACTGCTCACCAAAAAGGGTCATCATAGGATCAATAAGGCACAACCATGATCGACACACAAAAAAGCACGTAATCAGCAAAGCTGAGTACTTACATGATAAATAAAATACATAACCTAACATGATACTAATAAGCATTAAATCCGGGATAAATAATAACAAAATAAAATATCAGACTCACTATACTGAACTTGACTCCACAAAACCAATAAAGTATTTTATTGATAAATTGAATAGTCAATGGATAGAGTTGTCTAACCAAACCATGTCTTCAATTTAGAAGACGAAGTACGGGCGCGACTCCGTATTCCCGTGACCAACGATATCGAGGTATTAATTAAATAAAAATAAGACACGTTGATCAATCCGGTCCCAAGAAAAGTCATTGGCTACCACCATCAACTCATACTAGTCCAAATACTTCAGACGTGCACAAGTCTAAAGCTTATTGCTATTCACTTTTCACTTTAAGTATTAATGATTTATTTGAATGTTGGGACTCACAACAATAAGAAACCAACACAAATAAACGTATAACACAAAGACTCCAATTTTTATCTTAGGATTTCATACAGCTCAATTGACTCAGAATTAATCCCATTTATTTATTGATTAAAATCAATAACCAACCAACCTTTATTTATTGACTTAAATCAACAACCAACCAACTTGTCAATAGGTAAATATTCACCTTTACTAAACAAGTCCCACGGTCCTTATAAAGTAAATAATGTAATAAATTCAAAGGAACAACATGATACAACTTGTCAATAGGCTATTTAGGTGATTGAATTGAATTGGGCTCCTCTAACCCATCTTTTAAAATCTTTTATACATCAAATCAAACCAATTAAATTATTAAATAACTTCTAAAGTCCGACCCAATAAAGTATCAGAAATGCCGGCCTAGCCTAATCTCAAGTCTTTCCTGGCATTCAAATATCATCATTCCCAATGCTTATTAATAGGGAATAGATCCCAATTTATGGAGGTAATGAGTAGGACACTCACCACTTCTCTCTAGACTTCAAGTTCCAATACTGACTTGAGTGCCGAAGGGGCGATCCTGGAATCACCCCCAGGGTAGTCTAACCTTTGCTTTGCAGGTTTCATTGCATTCTTCGGACACTTGGCACCCTTTCGAATCTTGCAACATATCCCTTTGACCAGATCCACCACTTAACAAGTTTTTTCCCGAAAAATACCCAAATCATCAACTGTTTCAAATTTAGGAGGATTTCTATGATTTTTCTTGTTGTTCTTGCTCTCTCTGAACCCTTTTTTTTTTTTCCTTTTTTCAGTTTGAAGCGAAATTTGAAGGAGATTGAGGTGGTTTGATCATGAAGCAGTAGTTTTCTAAGTGTCTTCTTGATATAAGCAATGTATTAAGGAAATTAAAAAAAAAAGACCGGGTCATATTTCGGATATTCGGATATTTTGATCAGATATCGGATCTTATCCGATCTGAAAGTTTCGAATCGGATTCAGATCGCATTTTTAGCGATCCGAAATTTTGGATATCCGATATTTCGGATCGGATCGGATCAGATCTGATATCTAATAATGCACACCCCTAGCAAACAGGGGGAAAGAATAATTCAAACATTCATTTAACTTCACCTTAACAATTCATGATTCCTTTTTATCAGTTTTTGTTCTAGTTGATGTACATCAATCAGTGTTGGGAAGTCTCCGAGTATGTGTATGCGCCACTGAGCAAGGGCGTATGCCTCGGGTATTACCCTACCCTACTAAAATAGTAGCGGAGGCCAGTGCCCCATGGCTAGTGCCCCAGTAGACAGTTTTGCACGTGCACAACCTTTAGTCAGTCAGTAGATACAACCAACTAGTACTTTCACTATCATTTATCATGTAACATTTCTTTTACTTGAACAATGATCAATATACTTAAGTAATTTAGTTGCTTCCAGACTTTTAATACCTCAATAAGGTAGTAAAATTGTATTATTTGTAGTGATCAGTGATATCATATATCATCTTATTAAATCATATGATTCTCAGGATACTTAATTAAAACATATATAAATTATAGTAATAATATTACTGTAACTCAAAAACACATATGCATAAAAATATCCATTATTTCAAGTACATATATATATATATATATATATATATATATATATATATATATATATATTATAATTTCATAAACACAATTCAAAGGAATTGCAGGTAGTAGTAGTAGTTTTGTTACCTCAATTGTAATATAACAATCCTTTTCTTACTCTTGAGAATCGTTCTCCCTAAGCTCCAAGGAACGAGGTACTTTATAATCTTAACACAAGCACATAACATTAAATTGGTAATTATTAAAAATGAGTACTTCCTAAATTTCAAAGTAATGGTTTTATTAGAAATTCTTTTAATATATTATTGTATAGTTGAAAATAAGCATAATTAATTAGGTTTTAAATGGCAAATAATTGACCTAAAAATTTATTCTTTGAAATTTGTATAGGTTTTCATGAAAGTTGCATATAATATTATTACCAAGACATTTTCTCTAATATAATTGAATAGAAGGTAATATACATAACATTATAAGTGAAAATAGGAGGTAAGATTTACGAACTTACTTACTCATAGATAGGCTTAATAAAATGAAGTTGATTTATTTTGGCTAAATTAAAAATATGTAAAATAAAAAGATCAAACTTGGTCTTTTTCAACTACACACAATTGTAGGCAGGTTTTTACTACCTACACGGTGTGAGCGCGTATTTGACTACCTCTTTTATTTTTGCTAATTAAGTAATATTATATTGATCACCAATAACAATTTACACCCTGACACCTCTGTAACACCTCGTAATTTTTACCCTTAATTTTTTTTGGCGTTTGTTTACATTAAAATGATATTTTTTGAAAAAATAAAATAGTTTATTATTAAAACTATTTTTTAAAGTGTATAATTGTTTAATTGTGGTATTGTGTTGTTGGGATTATTAATTTAAAATGTGTATATTTATTTAGGTATTATATTATTTTCGTTATTTATTTAGGCGTTTAGGATGCGGTTTTGTCGCGTAAGGTTTTGTAACGTTGTTGGACCGACTTGAGTGATGAAACGTTACATCACGTGTGGTGTGTTATGCTGGCCGAAAATCAGTATGTATGGGGAAGGAAAGTGAAGAGTTTGAAGCTCCTAAAGGCACCCTTTTGCTAGCTTGTAACCCCATCATTAATTCTATCATTAACCCCTTAAACCTTCTTGTTTTCCCATAAAAAAATATGATTATAACCAAAACCTTCATCCTAGTTTCTTCATCTTTACCCAAGCCATTTTCAAGAAAATAAAGAGAGGAAAGGAAGAGAAAAAAAGAACAGAAAAGTTCAACCCGGTTTTTTCCTGTCACACCTTCACGAAAATGTCCATTGACGGGGATCTAATGGTTGGATCGTCCATAAATTTAGAAAACACGTTCAGAACATCTTTTTGTTCACTTTGACCAGAGGGATTTGGAATTCTATCTTTCTATCGCTGGGAATCATGATCGGAACAGAACAACATGAAATGGGATTTTTCAACGTTTAAGAAGAAAACGCCTAGTGACTTGTTGCTACAATTATCGCTCGTGGAGGACTTGGTTTGCACACATATTTTTTGAATCTCTTTAGACTCGCTCTCCTCCCGACGTTCCAGGTAACTAGTAGTTATCTTAGAACGCTAGAGATTAGAGTATATTTCGGTAGTAAATTATTACGTTAGGAATTGTTTAAATTACTTTTTATATGAAATTATTGATGCAAATTTACGTGAGTGTTCATTATGTATGATGTGTGTATATTATCTGAAGTAAAATAATTTTCATTTGAATTTTCCTATTTATTTAATTAATTTGGTAATTTGTGTGTTTATGATTTAATTATAGAATAATTAGAGAATGACTTTGATAATTGCCGAAAATATTTTATTGAATCATGTTATGTGTGTAATATGTTTTTCATGTCTTAGAATATTTTTTGCCTATTTTTTACTAGTTTAATTATTTAAATTCCCTATTTTAGCATTTTTGTGATTGTTAGTAATTAATGCGTGAATATTATATTTTATGGCCGAAAAATATGTTTCGTTACATAATCTGTATTACCATGGGTTTATGCATGTTATGTGAATTTTTGGTAATTTTTGGGCGTCTATTTCTATTTGAGTAATCTGTAAATTATTGTTAAAATTATTACTGTGTCAGTAAAGCTGTGACGGTTGTATTTTAATTTTTGTGATAATTTACGGTTCGGTTCTATTTGTTAAATAATTTTTATTGTGATTTTGTTAATGATTTGAGTTTGTTCTTTTTAATTATTAAGAGATTAATATTCAGGATTCAAAATGAAACTGATGATTTTTAAGTGACTGTGGTTATGATTGGGTGTTATTATATTTACGTTTAGTTGGAATAGGAATGATTAATTACGTACATTTTGTTGAATTAATAAGTTTTGGGGTTAATTAGTATTGTTCTTCGGTGGCGTCAGACGCACACAGATGCGTCAGACGCAGGGTGGTTCGTACGCTAGGCGCACAGGTTGGCACTGAGCGCAAGCTCATGCGTCGAGCGCACAGTTTTGTATTGCATAATTTTCGTATGTGCTTGAACGTATGTTTTACATGGAGTTAGTGATCTTGTGTGATGTGTTTCATTTATGGTTGATACTGTTGGTGCTGTAAAACTCTTTTTATGTCATTAGTTGTGCTTATTTGTGTACAAAGTATTTGTTGTTTGAGATATTTATTGTAAATTTATAAGTTACTACTTTGAGAAATTTTGAAGAGATAACTATTGATGAATTGTGGGTATAAGGCCTGGTGGCATCCCTTTGATGAATATTTTTGAGATGGATGATACTTTTATGATATTTATGATTTTATTTTGAGATAAGAACATTCGGTGGGATAGATGTAGTCCCCGGTGAAGAACATGTCAACCACCTATTTTGCGAACTAGGGGTAAACCTGGGTTAATTGTTGTCGTCCGAGAGGACAGGGGGTTATGCGTGTTTTACCCTGCATCAGGAGCTTGGCAATTCTTAGACACAGGCAGTGGGGAACGTAAGCCCATAGATTGACCTGGAGATTGCGATCTGACAAACCTTAGGAAGTGAATTGCGATTCACTAGCGTTCAGTTTCTGACTCAATACCTTGTTTTACCTATACTTTTATTTTTATTTAAGTACTCTTGAGATGATTTATTTATTTTATCTTATTTACATGTTATTTACTTTTCATTGTGTTACTTGTGAGATTTATGGATATGGATGCATATCCTAGTTGTCTTGGCTTTATTCTTTCTTTTCTTACTAATCTATGTGTGAATCAGACTTTGATTTCTTTTGTTCTGGGAGAATTGCTAGTTACTCCCCATTGACTGGAATTATTTTATAATATCTTTGCAGATGGAAATGACCTCTAGACTTGTGACTGCTTGGGCTAGCAGAGTGTGGGCCGGAAATGAGAGGAAGCTTCTCATAGTTTTTCTAGTAGATGAGTTCTATGAAGACAAAAGAGAGTCTTATATAATGCTAGGTCTCAAGGACATTTACACTTATTTGGGTTTCTGTGTGAGACTTGCATGTGTCTTGTAGCTTTTGAATAATATTGTGGTTTGACTATAGTTTTTGGGATGTTCCTTTACGTTTTAGAACTATAATACTTTGAGTTGTTTTCTTTTGGAAGCTATGAAAAATTCAGTTTGAGTTTACCTTTATTTAATGTTTTGGAGTAGCATAACCATCCTGCCGTTATTTCTGCTAACGTCTTTTAGTCAATTTAAAGTAGATATTGTTGAGTATCTTAGTAGTAGAAGGATGGGGTGTTACAGTTGGTGTCAGAGCAAAACGCTCCTAAACTCTGAAAAAGAGTTGCTAATGATTCTTTAGAATTATTAGTTAGCCCTACGAGATAAAATTTGTTTAGAATTAAGTTTAGCAATTTCACTATAATGAGAGTGTGATGGGTAGAGTAAGTAAAGGGAAGCTGTATAGGAATGTGGTGTGCTCTCATGCTTACGGAGAATATATTATATGTACAGTTACTTTGATTATTGGTGGAATTAGTCTACCAAGTTTGCTAATCTTATTTGCAGGGCCTCTTACATGTAAATCATTTTATTTTTTATCAGAGTGCGCAGCGAAAGTGAAGTAATTTATAGCCTTCTCGGTTTAGTTGTGTGGTTAAATTGTTTTGTGTTTTGCAATTTAAAAATAAAATTTTTATTTTTATATATTCATGTGTGTTGCATTGCATTTATTTTATTTGCTGGTTTCTTGATAGTATATGTTATTATGTGCGACGGCGTATATTTTCTGTTCTTTTCCAATTAAGTATTGTTTTTATGTGAGTACTACGTACTTGTTTTATTATTTACAAAACTTTCTAGTTTGAGTTTATATTCCAAATTATATTTTAGATCTTTGAACTTAATAAATTTCATACCTATATTAGAGTTATTTTCTGACTTTCAAATTTTGCTATTGTTAATATTTTGACATACTCTTTTGAAAAGCGTTTAATTTCAATTGTTTTATAATGGTTTGGAAAAAAAAGGGGTTTTAAAATTATCTTTCAAGATATCCTTGTTTTGCCTTTAATTATGGTAATAAGTTTTGTAGTTTTTGAAAATAAAAGTACCCTGATGAGTTATTGTGGGTGATAGATTGAAATATAGATGCAAACTATTTTGTTATAAAGGTAATCTCTCGACAACTTTTATTTTACTTGCTAATTTAATTTTATTATTGATTTTATTTTCAAGCACAACTGCGTGAAAAGATCTCATTTACTATTTGTTGTTTCTTGTTTAAATATTTAGTGCTTTCTCATTTCATAGCAAAATTTTGGTTGTTTTCATTACTTCTTATTTAATTCTCTGATTTTGATTGATCTGTTTTATATTCTTTGAAAACGAAATTTATATACTTGGTCTAAATCTTAAACTTGTTTGAGTTGATATTAAGTCATAATGGGTGATTCCTTTGACTTGTATGTTAATTTGATAAGTTGACACATTTTGACTATTTTGATTTAATTTCCTTTTTGAGTTGATATTAAGTTTATATTGGGTGATTCCGGTAAACTTTAATATCGATTTGACAAGAAGGCTTTCAAATATTGTTTTGTTGATACTAGGTTGCAATGGGTGGTTCCATGCACATTTGTGTCGACTTGGCAAATTTTATAATTGTTGTTTATAATTTATTACTTTATCGCCTATTTATTATTAGTGTTTCGTCGTTGTGAAATTTATTTTAAAGTTATCAATTTCTTTTGCGAACTTTAAATTTCATATATATGTTTAGGAGGACGTACGCTCTTATAACATATGTCATTACTTGAGTTCGTATGTACTATTTTAATAAAGCAGCTAGCTACTCTTTATTAAAGTGTTCTTATCTCTTTAAGTGGAGTATAAGCCTATGTGGTTATCTCTATTTAAATTGGTTGGCTATCAATTTACGAACTTTTGCTTCTTCGTTTCTTTCCTAAAAATATTTATGTATGTTCGGAATTATTCTTTTATAATTTTACGTAAATATTTATTCCTGCTTCTTTTGCAAAATTACCTATGGCTTATTGTGCAAACGTTCTTACCTTAAACTTTCTACTTGTCTTTGATTCTTTCACATTTTATAAATGGTAGTTGTTACCATGCTTCTTTACTGTACAACTCTTTTTGATCTTCCAAAATAAAAGTATATTATTTGAGTTATCAAACTTTATACCCGCAAAGATGTTTAGTTCTTAACTAAAATCCATCAATTTCTATTTTCTTAATGTTCTTTATCTAGAGTATTTTCTTTTGATCTCTTGGTTGTTTTGAAGTTTTGAGGACGAAACTCTTTTTAGGGGGACTGATTGTAACACCCCATAATTTTTACCCTTTATTTTTTTTTGGCCTTTGTTTACATTAAAATGATATTTTTTGTAAAAATAAAATAATTTATTATTAAAACTATTTTTGAAGTGTATAATTGTTTAATTGTGGTATTGTGTTGTTGGGATTATTAATTTAAAGTGTGTATATTTATTTAGGTATTTTATTAGTTTCGTTATTTATTTAGGCGTTTAGGATGCGGTTTTATCGCGTAACGTTTTTGTAACGTTGTTGGACCGACTTGAATGATGAAATGTTACATCACTTGTGGCGTGTTATGCTGGCCGAAAATCAGCATGTATGGGGAAGGAAAGTGAAGAGTTTGAAGCTCCTAAAGGCACCCTTTTGCTAGCTTGTAACCCCCATCATAAATTCAATCATTAACCACTTAACCTTTTTGTTTTCCCTTGAAAGAAAATTTGATTATAACCAGAACCTTCAGCGTAGTTTCTTCATCTTTACCCACGCCATTTTCAAGAAAAGAAAGAAAGGGAAGGAAGAGAAAAATTCAACCCGGTTTTTCCTGTCACACCTTCACGAAAATGTCCATTGCCGGAGATCTAACCGTTGGATCGTCCTCCAATTTGGACAGCACGTTCAGAACATCTTTTTTGTCACTTTGACTGGAGGGATTTTGAATCCGATCTTTATATCACTGGGAATCATGGTCAGAACATAACAACACAAAATGAGATTTTTCAACGTTTAAGAAGAAAACGCCTAGTTACTTGTTGCTACAATTATCGTTCGTGGAGGACTTGGTTTGAACACATATTTTTCGAATTTCTTTAGACTCTCTCTCTTCCCGACGTTCCAGGTAACTAGTAGTTATCTTAGAACGCTAGAGATTAGAGTATATTTCGATAGTATATTATAAAATTAGGAATTGTTTAAATTACTTTTTATATGAAATTATTGATGAAAATTTACGTGAGTGTTCATTATGTATGCTGTGTGTATATTATGAGTAGCAAAATAATTTTCATTTGAATTTTCCTATTTATTTAATTAATTTGGTAATTTGTGTGTTTATGATTTAATTATTGAATAATTATAGAATGACTTTGATAATTGCCGAAAATATTTTTATTGATCATGTTATTTGTGTAATATGTTTTTCATGTCTTAGAATAATTTTTTCCTATTGTTTACGAGTTTAATTAATTGAATTTCCTATTTTTGCATTTTTGTAATTGTTAGTTATTAATTAGTGAATATTATATTGTAAGGCCTAAAAATCTGTTTCTCTACATAATCTGTATTACCGTGGGTTTATGCATGCTTTATGAATTTTTAGTAATTTTTGGGCGTCTATTTCTAATTTTGAGTATTTTATTGGCTTTTTTGAGTAATCTGTAAATTATTGTTAAAATTACTTTTGAATTCCAAAAATTAGAAATAAAATTATTACTGTGTCAGTATACCTGTGTTGGTTGTATTTTAATTTTTTTGAGAATTTATGGTTCGGTTTTATTTGTTAAATAATTTTTATTGTGATTTTGTTAATGATTTAAGTTTGTTCTTTTTAATTATTAAGAGTTTAATAATCAGGATTAAAATGAAACTTTTTGCATTCTTTGAAGGCTGATGATTTTTAAGTGGCAGTGGTTATGCTTGGGTGTTATTATATTTACGTTTAGTTGGAGTAGGAATGATTAATTACGTACGTTTTGTTGAATTAATAATGCTAGGTTTCAAGGACATTTAGACTTATTTGGGTTTTTGTGTGAGACTTGCATGTCTCATCGCTTTTGAATAATGTTGTGGTTTGACTATAGTTTTTGGGATGTTCTTTTACATTTTAGAACTACTACCTCTGTCCCAGAATAATCTGAACACTTTCCTTTTATGTTTGTCCCAAATTAGTTTGAACACTTCCATTCTTGGCATGGTCCCACCATTAATATATTATTTTTTTTACACATCTTTGGCCCACACTCTACCTTTTATCAATAAAAAGTTACTCAACTTTCTCTCTCCTCTAATAAAAAATACCCCACCAACTCCTATCACATCTACTTTCTAAATATAATAACATTTGATAACCACACCACAACTTATCATCTTAAACTACGTGTCCCAACAAGTGTTCAGATCTTTTTGGGACGGAGGGGTATAATACTTTGAGTTGTTTTCTTTTGGAAGCTATGTAAACTTCTGTTTGAGTTTACCTTTATTTAATGTTTTGGAGTAGCATAACCGTCCTGACGTTATTTCCGCTAACGTCTTTAAGTCAATTTAAAGTAGATATTGTTAAGTATCTTAGTAGTAGAAGGACGGGGTGATACACCTCTCTAGCCAGCAGGCAAAGAGAAGAAAACAACACTAATTACAGAGTGAAACTCTCCAAAAAACAAATTACACAAGATTTTGAAACCAACACAAATCCCTCCCTGATATCTTGTTTGGAAGCACAACAGCAATTCTTGGTTTAACCATTTGCTTAATTGTCTTGATCAAATGCTGAACATTAGGGTATTTGACTACCTCATTGAAGGTTTTATTAAAAAACATTCAGGAAGTGGCCAATAAGTGTTTAAAGGAAGACTTATCAACCTAATTGGATATCAGGAAATCTTAGGGACAACTTAGAGACTTATCAAATGTAGATTTCGCCGTCATAACTTCATAATTGGTCATGAACCAAAATTTGAGTTCGGGGGTGAGCGTATGAACATGATTAGAAATCACATTCGCCCATTGCCGGCCTCTACCTAATACAATGCATACCAAGTTTTATGCAATTAAGCAACCAAATTAAAGAATTGATTTCAACATCCTAAAATATATTAGTTTAGCTTGGCTCATTGAACACGTAAAAGACTACTTTTTAGTGACATGTTATTAGCAATCAAAATTATTGGGATCCTAAACCAATTGTCAAATTATCTTATTAGGGGTTAGAGAATTTATTTAGGTCTTGTAATTAGAAATAATAACATGCAAGGTGATGAAAACAATAACTCATCAAAACATAGAAATATGTGCAAAAATATAGAAAAAGAGATTAGAGATTAAGAATACACAAAGAGACACAAAACTGCTTAAAGATCTACATCATGAAATTAAAGTTAGTAACTTCAAGCAAATAAATGTGAAAAGAAAAGATTAAGCAGACTTAGGAATATACCGGTGTCGCCTGGGTCTTAGGGAATAACGACCTTCGAGGAGCGTTTGTGGAATCGCGCAACGAAACCAATGGAAGATCAAAATGTGTATGTGTTTAAAGTGTTTGAGTGTATTTTCTTAAAGTATGTGAGGGTATGTGAGTAAAATATGAGTGAGGTATTGTTGTGAGGGCGTAAGTAGGTGTAACAAAATGTGATAAAAACCAGGTGAAGTGTGGCCTATTCATAGGAAAAATAGAGAATAAAGATATGATATGTTATTGTGCTGTATGCGACACTGATGTGTGGCACACATCTGCGATGCGCGAAGCGCCACAAGGATGCATTGCGCGCATCCTGCTGCGCTTTTCTTAATTTTGCTGACTATCTCGTAGTTGCGTGCGTGCAATAAGCTGCCATATATGCATTGGTATGCGCTAGCGCATCCACAGATCTGGCCAACTTCTATTTTTTAATCAGTCTTCAAAAGGTCCTTTATATCTTTATCAAATATTATCATTTAAAATTAGAAAATCAATTGTTCAAGATGGTAAAATCCCATGATAATTATTTAATTGTCATGTTTTGTTGAGAATTATGGAAATGATTGATGAGTTGATTTTGAATTATTTGGGGTTGCGATCCTAGTTTTTCTACTGATTTGGGTGTAAGGTCGTTGGGCATCCCTGATGATTTTGATGATGGAAGGACTTGAATTGAACTTGTTTTTAATTTTTTTTTGAGATCTAAGATATCTGAAAGCATAAATGTAGTCCCTAGTGAAGAAGTTGCCAACCACCTAGGTTAAGATCTAGGGGTATTACCTGGGTTAATTGTTGTCGTTCAAGAGGAGAAGAATTCTTGAACTGGGTACTATCCTGCATTGGGAGTTTGGCCATGCTTAGACAAAGGCAGTAGGGTAAGTAAGCCCATAGGCTGTCTAGAGGTTGCGATCAGACAAACCTTAGGAAGAGGGTGGCGATCCACTGGCGTTCTGCTCTTTTTCTTATAAACGCCTTCTTTTATATTTTACTGTATTTATTGTTATGATGAGTCGTGATTACGATATCATTTTGTTGACTATTCTTGTTTACGTATGAACATGTTATGAACCTATGTTTATGAAGGTTGGAAGTACATGATTTTTCTTAAATTTTGGTAAGAGTCGTGTATGTATGTTATGATGTTGTTTTCCTGATTACTAAAGCTTAATTATAATGCTAACATGATTCTAGTTGTTTTAGGAGAACTGCTAGTTACTCCCACTAATTATGGATTATTGTTGTTTATATAATTTTGCAGATAGAATTAAAAGCCTGGTTGATCACTGTTTGGGCAAGGGAAGTAAGGATAGGAGGACTACCTAAATTTGTAGTGTTTGTCTTAGTAGATGAGTTTTATGATGGAATAAGGAGGTCCTTCAACCTCATAGGTGTTAAGTAGTTGGTTGGATTTATCTATGTTTTGATGGGTTGTATTGTCCTTTTTGAGATTAGACTTGGATGTTGTGTTTTGATGGGCTCGTTAAAGATTTCCCTACCTCTTTTGGATGATTTTTTCCCTTTTGGATTTATGGATGATCTTTTTATAATAATATCGTTACTTTAACCTTTTAGAGTGGCATTTCCGTACGGCGATATTTTTGCTATAATATGTTCATCTATTTTTGAGTCATTATTTTATTATTATGTTTCTGTATAAGGATGGAGTGTTACTCTATATCTCATAACTACATTGTACCTGATTCTCCATTTAAAAAAAAAACAAAGAAGAACTTCTTTTCATGATTTTAAATCTACCTATGGAGATAAGTAGGCAATCTTCGAGTTTGGCCCCGTTGTTTGATATTTTCCTTTGTGGTTTCATAATGTTGCATCACCAAAGCATTTTAAGGTGATTAGCACATGCGGATAATCATAAGACAGGATGATATCTTGGGCATGATAATTTATGTACGAGGACATATATAGGCCTCATCATCTATCTCAACTCTTATTTTTCTAACAGCGGGAAACGGAAGGATATTACCAATTTGGTTTCTACAAAAAAAAAGTTATTTCGTCCCGTCCTAAAAAAAAAGGTATGAGTCTTAAAAAAATGATTCATAAAAAAAATTCAATAAAAAGTCCAAAATAAAAATGGTAGTGTCAAGGTTTTACACCTCAAAAAATAATGAGTAAAATGATAACTAAAAGTTGGGGTTAAAAGTTTTCTTCAAATTATCATTCCTTCCATTCCCTACAAGCAATAATAATATAAATGAAATAAAAGGAGTAATAACGAAAAACAGAGTTTTATCAAATTCTTATGCTATCTTTTTATCGCATTCTACAGGAAGTCTGCATGGGCACGCTCATGATCTAGGCTGATTCGCCGAGGTTCTAACCATAGTGAACATTCCCTTTCAGTGGTACTTCCATCCTCGTCTACACCAATTGTGTTCTCTACTACACATCGCGATAATATGTATAAAGTTCCGAACAATGATCACCAACAAAACTCTAGCCCTACACCTGATCCAATAGCTGAGCTTTGTGGGCTTGTTCCATGCATTATCGATAGGATAACATCGATCAAACTGTGCTAAGCATAATGCGCCAAAGCGGCCAGGTTCCAACTCCTCCTCGAGAGTTAGAGGCGGCTTCACCTTTTCACCTTCACCCTATAAACAATGAAAGAGAATTTCCATGTAAGCTCGAAGTAGAGGTAGTCAAACTCAAAGAAGTCTTAAAGGGCATGAAAAAGGTTGAACCATGGATGGACATTCATCGATTAACACTTTTTCCGAAATCATGGCTGCCCCATGGTTTTAAAATGCCTAACCTGACAAAGTTTGATGGGACTAGTAGCCCAACAAACTTTCTGAATATGTATATAGGGGAGATGAGTCCCTGGGGAGTGGAAGAATCTATGATGACTCAGCTCTTCCATCAATATTTAGATGGTGTTGCAGCACATTGGTTTCTTAATCTTTAAAACACGAAGAAATCATCTTGGGCTAACATAGTCAGGGAATTCCTAAACCAGTAATACAATGAAGAGATCGATGTAACTATGAGGGATCTAGAGACCACCTCTCCAAATCTTAATGAGACCTTTTCTTCATTAATCACTAGATGGAGAAACAAAGACTCTAAGATGAGTAGGCCTAATGAGGAGGAACAGTTGCAAATGTTTGCGAGGAATCTTCTTCCTTTTTATCATAAACATATGGCTTCCCAATATTTCCCGACTTTCAAATCTGATTGCTACGAGAACTCTGGTTGAGGATGCCATGCAAAGGGGAAACATGAAAAAGGAAGATCCTACTATCGGCACTACTTATAATGCGAAAAAGAACCTCAAACAATGATTTAACTGCTCCTAAAACAACCAATTCAATCCATGCATTGGCGCATATTTTTGACATTCCAATTACGACCACAAAGAAATTTCACACCTTTAAACATCACTATTGTAATACTCCGTATTTTTAGTAAGTTCTTAGTTATAATTTTTAAAACGGTTTTTTTGACCAAATACCCCTGACAAATAAATTTATTCACCAAATACCCCCACTTTTTTCAAAATTCATCAGATACCCCTGACCTTTAAAAAAATTCACCAGATACCCCTGACCTTTAAAAAAATTACCCAAAATGCCCTTAATGACTAACGGCGGTTAACTCCGTTAGTCATTAACCCTAATTAACCCTAAAAAACCCTATTAACCCTAAAAACCCTAAAAAATCCTAAGTCAACTCAATTAACCTAAGTCAACCCAACTCTCTCTCTCTCTTCCTAACCCACCCCCAACCCCACCAGCCCCCCCACCCACCCCTAGCCCCCCCATAACCCACACCCCACCAGCCACCCCCTCCCCCTTCCCCGCAGCCTCCCCCCCCCCCCTTCCTCGGCCCGCAGCTCCCCCCCCTCCCCTCCTCCTTCCCCGTCCCACGCAGCAACCCCCTCCCCTCCTCCTCCTCCCCGTCCCACGCAGCAACCCCCTCCCCCTCCTCCCCCCCTCCCACGCAAGAACCCCCTCTCCCACGCAGCCACCGCTCCCCCCCCCCCCCTCACCGATGATAATTGTAGACATGTTATTATATCAGCCTTGTCGCCCGATATCGCCCGAGTTCAAAGGGGGGGGGAGCGATTTTGCGGCGGGGAGGGGGAGCGATTTTGCGACGAGGGAGAGGGAGGGGAGGGGGAGGCGCGGATTCGAAGGGGTGGGGGGGAGGGGGAGCGATTTTACGGCAAGGGAGGGGGAGGGGGAGGCACCTGGATTCGAAGGGGTGGGGGGAGGGGAGCGCAGGGTTGTTGGGGTGGTGGGGCCTGGGTTGTTGGGGGGTGGGCTGGGGGTAGACGGGGGGTGGTGGGGCTGGGGTTGTTGGGGGGGGGTGGTGGGGCTGGTGGGGTTGGGGTTGGGGGTGGATTAGGGAGAGGGAGTTAGGTTGATTTAGGGCTAATTAGGTTGATTTAGGGCTAATTAGGTTGACTTAGGGCTAATTAGGTTGACTTAGGGCAAAATTGTAAATAAAAGCTAACGGAGGACTAACGTCCGTCAACAAAAGGGTATTTTGTGAATTTTTTTAAAGGTCAGGGGTATCTGGTGAATTTTGAAAAAAGTGGGGGTATTTGGTGAATAAATATATTTGTCAGGGGTATTTGGTGAAATAACCGTTTTTAAAAGGTTTTATTTACTAAAAAGGCTTTTTATTAATTATAAAGGTTTTAAATAGGCTTTTATAATAGATTATGGGTTTTTCAAAAAGACTCTAGCCCAAATTAAATATTGGGCCTAAGTTTACATATTATCCAAGTAATTAGTTTAGAAAATTTAAAAATATTTTAAAAAGGAAAATTCAAAAAGGATTTACAAAAGATTTACCAAAAAAAAAAATATATATATATCTTTCAAACCGTGTGATTTGGTGCAAACTCAGGCCAGTGAGTTTATATCCAAATTGATTACTTTTCATTATTTTTTTATCTTTTGATTAATTTAAGCATCTAGACTATTTATCTTATGGAATATTCCTCTATTCTAGCTACATGATCATAAGGAAATAGTGTATTCTAGCTAAAATTAATTATCTTTCCACAAAAACCTATCTTTTAGTTTCCTAACTCTAATACCACTCTACCTATCCAACTAGTATAAATAGGGGCCTCCACGCATCATATTCTTCACACCAAATTTGAGGAATACATCTCTTTTCTCAAGTTTAAACTCTCTCTCCCTCTTAGCCTACCTTTTCTCTTCTCCCTAGTAGTTATTAATTTTCAAGGTGCGTGTATGTGTAGATATTTAAATATTGTTCTGCATGCATAGTATCATGTTTTTAGGGTTGTTATTTTGAATTGAAACGCATGTTTTATGAGTTTTATTATGAACGTTATAAGTTCATTATGAACTTCATGAGTTTTTTGTATGATCATGTTTAAACATTGATAGTTTACAATGAATTTGGTAGTATGATGTTAAACTTATTAATGACGTCAATTTGATGTTGAGATTTCATAGTAGTTTAGTTGCATCAACGCTTATTACTCTGAGTATTATCATACTTTGCAATTCCATGATTCTCAAAGTATATACAATATGCACGCATGACTAGCAATTTACTTGTTGCTATGTTATTTGTTATTATTATAAAAATTATTATTTCATGTACCATTAAAATTTTCCTATATGATTTCATGAGTAAATATTTTATTTATGCCTTTATATGGCTAAGTTTATAAGTATTACTATTCTTTTTAAAGGAGGATTATTTCCAAAGGATTTTTATTATTTATATGATCTTTCATGATCGTAATTATAAAGAGGCAACGGCTTGTTATTTATTAGCAAGAACGGTAGCTATTATATTTTACCCATTTACTTTTTGTATAAGTCATGTGGACAAGGTAGTTCCCCTCGTAATAGACTCAGTAAGGAATACTAAACTTGGGGGGTGTGTGCACACTTTAGGAAAGGTACCTAGGCAAGGAAAGAAGTTTTATTAAAGTTATATACCTTATATTATACAAGTATTAATTACAAGTATCCAAGGAAGGTTTATAGAAATATTTTGAATGTTTAATAAAGTATTTAAATTTCCGCATATACATGTACTCAGTATTTTTACTAACAAGCGTTTTGTTTGTTTGTTTTATGGCTTTGTCCCTGTGATGACCCTTTTGGTGAGCAGAATTTATAGGTTGATTTGATGCATACTTCACATGGGGGAGCTAGTGAGGAATAAGACTTAAGCTAGGAGTTACTATTTTATTTTATTATAGATTCCATTATTGTCATAGTTGAATAATAAAGTTTTTATATTATCAATAAAAAGAAGTTATTATTATTAGTTTCCGCTGCATTGTTAATTTAGTAGTTAGTTGTTTTAGCATTTAACGTTATCACGTGGCGGTAATACTCTCAAGTTTCTCAAGTGTTTTATATTAAAATATTTTCTTCACAAAGAGAGAAATTTGGGGGTGTTACAACTATGCCCAAGATGTACTATCTCATATTTTTATGCAGGTGTTTTTTGAGGCTAATTTATTTATCTTAGCTTAATTATGATATTTTTGGTATAAGTTTGATGGATCTCAATGTTTTAAGACAAAAGGGCAAAATCAATGTTATATTAGCTTATATGGTTTTATGATTGATATTTTGAATTTAAAAAAACAAAGAAAGAGAAGGAAGCCATCCCTCATATTCTCTCTCTTCGTGGCTCCTCGTGAAACCTCCAGTTTATACTTTCATGTCATCGTGTCATTCTTAGGGGGAGCAAATATTCATACCAATTCCTCAAAATATTTATTAAAGCCTAGCCAATCTTTTTTATTTTGGGAAGAATCAATCACAAACTAATCTCTAATTTCTGAAGATTATAATCCTTAAGATTTTGGGATCAAATTTACCAAAAAGAAAACAAAAACACAAAATGAAGAACTAAGGAAGAACCCTTAAGTTTTCGCTCTTTTATGTTTTCGTCAATCTGTTGCCTCAATTATCTACAGAATGCAATCTAGTTTTGTTCTCTAATTCTTCATTAAAGTTGTAGATCTCTTTGAGTTATTGAATTTAGGATCAAAAATTTCTTCAATCAGAGTTCAGAGCTATGAGTTATGCCCTTTTTCATGTTTAGTGTTGTTGTTGCACTTCTTGATGCGTTGCTGCTGCTGTGTGTTCTTTCTTGCTGCAATGTTGTTGTGTGTGTGTGTGATTGATGTGTAGTTGTTGTTGGTGCTTGCAATCATCATTGCCTTCATCTCTTTTGTGGAGGTATAAGTTAAGTTGTCTTTTTTCTCTTCTTTGATTCCATGATTCGAATCCCTAATGCAAATGGATTTTATTTTATGATTTCACAAATAAATTCAGTTGTCAATCTTGTTATTATTAGCAACATCAGCTATGATAAGAGTTTATTAAAATTAAAGATCAAATATTTCCTCTATATCTAATAGATTGAAGGTTATAATATGTATTTATCCTTTTTAAGTTAGTTTATAAAAATCTGAATTTATAAGTTTTTTTGTTTGATAATATTCTCTATAATGGGATTTATTGGAGTTAGTTTGAGAGATTGATTTTGTGAGTTGGATTAGTGGAATGATTTGTATATAAGAAATTGTAGTGGTTTATGGAAAAGATTAGGAAATATGAGCAAGTCAATTTGTTCATGTGAATTGTTGTGAGAATGGATATTGATGGTTGTTATTATTGTAAGGTGATTATTGGAGAATTTCTAGGGAGACGTATATGATTCAAGCTATGATAGAGATCAAGTTTATAATTCTTGGAGGTTGCACATAATTGTTCTTTAGTTTAAGGTAACCTTTATGTTCAGCAAAATGTATTTTATAATATGCCTGTGTGTGTTGTATTTTTATCGTATACCGTTTATAGACATGGTTATAAATGCATCTTTACGATTACGTTGTGAATTGTTATTGAATGATTATAAAGGAATACTTTTGTTCTGTTATTGGAGCTGTTCGGAAATGTTTATGTTTACGAATTATGATTTGTAAGAGATATGTAAAAAGGACTTTGTATTTGTTTTGGATGGCTTAGCTCATGAAGTGAGATAAAAAATGGGCAAGGTACGAGTAGAGGGAAATGATTCATATATATACGTTAAGGTAAAAGTTAAGACTAGAAAAGGTCGAACATTCTGTGATGTTATGTTATGTAAGTTACTGCCAAAACCTGTACTTGTTAGCAATTTGTGTTAAGGGAATGAGCTATGCCAACGACGTCTTTAAGAAAGAATTATTTTCTGAACAATTACCAAGCTTGATTATTGTATAAAACATTTATGAACTACAACCGTTTTGACGGGCTGAAGTAAAGTGATTGAGTTTTCCTCCCATTTTAGTTTAGTTTTTGTTTTCTATTCTCTTTTGTTAATGCTGGTTTGTGTTGAAGGCTCAGAGTGGGTCGAAAGAAAGAGTTTGGTTATAAAATTGTCACTAGATTAGTGATTGAGAATTTATATTTAGAGTATCAAGTTGGTAGTATTTAAGTGCTTATTTGAGAATAAAATACTCTATTATTTTGGGAATCGAGTAAAGTACTCTATCACCAAATATTTGGTTTTGAAGTCGTGTTGTGGGCCTGACCCACAGGTCCAGGATCGTATAAAATATTATGTTCCGCTGCGGGTAAATGTAAATTCGAGGTTATTAAGTGTTAATTCTGATTTGTGTATGTAACAGGCTATTTTTTAAAAGGGTTTATTAAATGCTAATTATATTCATTAAGTTAATTATGTTTAAGATATTCTTATTTTATTTGATTTGCAATGTGACATTTTAGTCGCCGTATTTGTTATATATTTATTAATTTAAATTTTATGAAATCATTCTTATTAGAAGTTTTTTGAATTTTAAGCGTTTCAGTTTAAGTTGAGTGGTATTTGGCCAAATAGGAAATTAGAGTCAGTTTTCCTTCCATCCTTTTTGGTTGGCGGTTGAGAAAAAAATTAAAAACCCAACCTTCCCCCCTTGTCGGTTCAAAAGCGAAAAGAACCCCCCTTGAATTCTTTCTCTCTCCCATGAAAACTCAAGACCCCAACCCCATCTTTCTCTCTCCTCGTCGCACGCTGGTTGTTTGCGGCTAGTGCTATCGCGGTTGTTGCTGTTGTTCGCCGGTGGACTGCGGTCGTCGTGCTGCTGTTGTTTGTGGTTGGTGATGCTGCTGTCGGTCCGTTTTCCCCTCCTCTGTTCTTGTTCGCTGCTGCTGTTGTCGCCTTGCGCTTGTCGCCGTCACCGCCGACGTGTGTTGGTGGTTCGCAGAGTACCACAGATAATGACCCTTTTGTGTTGTTGTTGTTGCTTTTGTTCGTTGTGGTTGTGTATTGGTGTTGCTATTGTTGTTGTTGTGGCAGTTGCGTTGTTGATGTTGTGTTGTTGTTATTGTTGTTGTTGTGTCGTTGTAGTTGTGGTGGTTGTTGTGGAGCTGTTGCTGTTGTTGTGTTGTTGATGTTTTAGATTCTAACAACACATGGCAAGACTAAATCATATCATATTTGTGTTTAGTTATAGTTGAAATTAGTTAATGAGTTCTAGATGAAATAGTTCTTTATCTAATAAAATTAATTTTCTGAATTATAAATTGTCTTTTGAATTAGTGGGATTGCGCATTATATTAAGAAAGTTAGTTAAGTTAGTTTTACCTAAACGGATATTAATTATGGAATGGTGATTGATATTTATTAAAAATTAATGAGGTAAATCACGGAATTGAGTTATAGAATCACATCGTTATCTAGAAAGCGATGATTACCTTGGGAAAGTCATTATACTATGGAATTGAATTTGTTAGAAGTTGACTCATAATCCGGAATCTCAATTAGAATAATGAGACTTCTTTTAAAAGGAAGTAATCGAATAATTCTTTAGATGAGTAATAGTTATTATTAATTAACATTAAAGAATTGGTTATAGGTTAACTTATAATAAATATCAATATGTGAATATTGTCTATTAAGTAAGTTTAAGGAACTTTAAATGTTTACAAGTATCATGTCAACTAATCCATCGTTCTAAAATTATTACTTGTAGCTCCGTCAGTTTTATAAGTTAAATTGTAATCATAATTTAATCTATAACGAGAATGAGTTTGATTAAGAAGACTCATGCTAATGGAGTTAGGATGTTATTAGTTAGTAAGAGATAATCTAAGTTCCTCTGGTTCTTATGTTGATAGGATGTTGTTAATCTCTAAATGGTATTCACATTGTGAAGTGTTATAGTAATATGTGAATTAATTTGCTAAGCCTATGATAATTACTACAATGTTCTCAAATTGGTGAGTATAATTCTATGAAGTTGTGTTAATTAGATAAAAAGTTTATATTAAAAATGTACTGATGAACTGTAAGAGTTAGTTTCTAAAAGAGTGTATAATCTGATTGAAATTGTTCAATGAGTTGAGTATCATATGAATAGACTTTAGAGAGTTTTCTCACATGAAGTTAGAAAGAGAATTATTTAGTCCTTTTCAATAATATGAAGAGTTTTTGGGATTGTTTAACTAATCAATGACTATATTAATAAGGAGGTGTCTAATAAAGGATTCCACTTGAAAAGCTATAAGTGGAACAATATAATAAAGTGACTATTTGACTAGCATTCACTAAATTAAATTAGTGCGTGAGTTTAACATAAATAAATGTAAGTTGCGAATTACTTTAAAGAACTCCACTTAGATAATGGAATGGTTTTCTAATTAGTAATGAGATAAACTCGCTCTATATGATTATGGGCATGGTCCGTAGTTGAGTTTTTTGTTGAATCTGTTATTTGGAATTCAACTAATGGTATGGTATGAATCATAGCTAATTGTTTTCATTAATCAACCTTTGATTAATGTACCTAGAGTGTGGTGTATAATTAAGTTAACTCTACTTAGTTAATTCTATGAGAGAGACCTATATATTATGAGTGTTGTTGGGACTTGATAACTGATATTATTGTCGAGATGAATAAAGATTGGTAAGTATGAAAAGAAAAATAGTATGAACTACTTATATGCAAAAGCATGTGTTGTGTGGAATTGGCTTAATAACTCTCATTAGTTAATTCTAACTTAGAGACCTAGTGTTATTGTTGTTGATGTTTTATCGAACATGAGTAGTTATTAGTTGTTGTGGTACATAAATTTTATGATTGGAATTGGTAGCATATAAAAGCATACATGTATTAGTATGAAATACTTACTTGTAAAGATATTATGTTAATCGATAATAATTCTCTAAGGAGAAGTATTCTGGATTGGTTTATTGTTCAAAGATTCTTGCTAAGAGTTATTGAGATGATATGTAAACTTGAGTTTTAAGAATGATTGGAATAAGTTATAAACGATAATGGAAAGTGATCTAAAGGGAAAAGTAGCCTTGTCTGAGTCGACGAAAAATGTACTCCGGATTAGTCGTGGTTATTAGCCAAAAGTAAAGTGAATGGTTGGGTGACGACCCCCACTGTCGGAGTGTAAGCTTTGTCTCCTCCTCCGCGTTCTCTTTCCCCATGGTTAAAAGAAAGTTATCTCGAATTATGAAAGTTATTTCGATATTGGATTCCCAATAAGGAATCGTATAATGGTAAGTTATTTCGATATTGGATTCTCGATAAGGAATCGTATCATGGTAAGTTTTGATATTGGATTCCCGATAAGGAATCACATCAGGTAATGTAATGAATGTTTATTCAATACTTGAATATGAATATTGATGTTGGTTTCCAGATGAGGAAGCATATCATGGTAAGTAATGGTGATACTGGATTCCTGATAAGGAATCATATTTTGATATTGGATTTCCGATAAGGAAGCGTGTCATGGAATGTTGTCATGTTATTTAATTCCCTGATAAGGGTTTGTTTATAAAAGTATAAGGAAATGATTAATGAGGTATAAAATCATAAGTTGGGATTTGATAAGAAGTCGATTGAGGGAAATAAAGTATATTATTTATATCAAAGTTGGTAAACTCAGATTCCTTATAAGGAATCGTGATAAGTTGAAAGGTTAACTAAATAATGATATATGAAATATGTTTATGTTGTGATTGCTTGGGAGTTCCCTTACTGTAGTTGTTGTCATGTAAATGATGATTTAATAGAAAAGAAATAATCGGATAAAGATATAATATGTTTGTGGTCAACAGGAGTTAATGTGATGCATGTTGTGACAATCTGATTATTGTTATTATGTTGACTGTTGAGTCGTTTCCAAGTAAAATCCACTAAAGCATGTGTTAATCTTGTTTACGGGTTTAGTACTCAGCTTTGCTGATGTGTGTATGTTGTTTTGTCATTTATGTGGCTTGTCACTTGGTGGGTGGCAGTATCCTAAATGTTTCAGGTTGAAGACGTGAGTTAATCTTTTGCAAGTCGAAGCATATGGTGATTCAGTCTGGAAGACTTCTTGTAGTGTTATATTTGATTTCGAAGTGAGGACGCTCGACTTTGTAATAGCTAGTTATTAATTATTTGTTTTCGATTTTATATAATTAAGAGTCGTTAGTGCGCTTGATTCTCTCTTGATGTTGCTCCGCGTAAGCGTCGAGACTGTCGAGTTTTGGAGTTGAAAATATGTTACTAATTGAAATTGTAACAAGTTTAAATTTATTTTCAGTTTTAGGGTTGTCCTATTTTCAAAGGAAATTATGCCAGATTTTCTATAGGAATTTATTAGAACAGAGTCTGAGAATCAGGGCGTTGTTGTAATATTTAATTTGAATTTAATAGAGTTGGGATTTAAGTTCCACACTCTCCGATGTAGTTCGATTAGTGTGATGGTAATAGTCTGGGTTATCTCAACCACAGTCTCGTCCTCTATTCTTAATCATCTATGTAAGCTGGTCAGACAATCCGGCCTGTTACAGTGTACTTTAAGTGTGGTTAGCTAGCATCTGGGAAGTGTGGGCTGTTACACAAGCCCTCTCCAAGCTTAAAAAGCGCAATCTCATTCAGCCATTAAATCCATGCCCATTTTCTAAAACTCCTTACCGTGGTTATGATCCTAACCAAAACTCTGAATATCACCAAAGTACGGGGCACAATACTTAGAACTACACATCTCTTAAACATCAGATTCAGAATCTTGTGGATGATAATAAATTCTCTCTAGTGTCTACCTCCAGCAAACCAAATGATTCTCAACCTAACATCACAAAAAAAAGCCACTTCCCAATCATAAACCTTCATTATGCTTCTTCTGACAAGTACGATCCAATCCGGCTGATCCACAAGACAGTTTCTCGGATATATAGGATGTATCAAAATGCCAATATCTACAGGTTACAAGTGTCTGTTTATGACTCTTTCGCTCAAGAAAAAAATCAGAATGAGGCCTTACAAGGACCTCAATTTTACTCTCAACAAGGATTCATTCTCAGATATGTGTAGAACATTGAATTACGATGGTGCTTTCTTCATCTTGGATTCTGATGCCGATGAAGACGCTTCTTCAGTCCTGACAGTTGTAGAGAAAAGCACTAGAAGCGATTTCACCACTCCAAATAACTACTGGTGTCTTGTCTGCATGGATGATTTCAGTGATGAGGAGGTTGTGGATGTATCTCACCTGACTAGAGCAGGCCGCCATTTTAAACCATCTCACTTGGAATACGAGAATCCCCTTGAGGTATTAAGGAGAATAGAGAATGTCAAAGAGCCTATGACAAAAGATAGTAATAAAGAAAATGATCCTATCAAGCGTATGAAGGAAGTAAATGTTACTGTTTTCATATGGAAATTATTAATGCATTCTCAGCCTCATAGGGCCGCAGTTCTGAAATATCTCAATGAAGCTTCAGTTAACTGTTTCATAACACCTAACCAGATGGTAGGACTCATTCACGGTATTGATCAAACCCTCATGTTCACAGATAATGATCTCCCATAAAATATCGATCGTGACAATACAATGCAGATCACAGTATGTCGTAATGGATGGGAAATAGCTAGGGTATGGATAGGCAATGGCTCTAAAATTAATGTCTACCCTCTTTGCTTATTAACAAGGCTCGAGTATTCCAAGGAAGATCTGGCACCATCCAATCAAGTGGTCAGAGTTTACAATAGTGCTAAGAGAGAAGTACTAGGTCCAATAAACCTCCTTATTGAGTGGTCGTGTGGCAAGGAAAGTAGAGTTCATGGCCATTGACATTCAGGTATGCTTCAACTTCCTATTGGGCAGGCCTTAGTTGCATAAAAACAAAGCAATAACCTCTACTCTACATCAGAAAGTAAAGCTTATCACTTATCATGGTGTTTTGACTATTTCAGGTGATTCAGAAATCATGACCATTTCCACAATTGGAAAATCTGTACTACACCTAGATGAAGTATAAGGCACTAGGTTGGATGGCTTCACAATCCACTGTATCCAATTGGGCCTGAAAATTCATGGATGAATGTTATCTTAGGAGCCCCTGGGAATGGGACACTACATGTAAGTTTACAATCCTTAGTTAAGTTATTTTTGAAAAAAAGGATGCCATTTTCGTGATTAGTAAGTTTACTTGTGTTTTGGATTATGGAAGGAGGGAAACTCATCCTCTCATTTTCTCTTTCATCCCCGTGTCCTCTGTTCAAGAAGCCAGAGTAATTACTCTCCTTCCCTCGTGTCTTCTTGCGAAGCTACCAACCACGATCAAGTTTTGAGTTGTCAAAATTTAAGCTAAGCAACCTCATATATGTGAATCATGCTAAGGGAATTCTCGAAAAATCAGAATAATAAACCCAGTATCATCTCTCCTCTCTTTTACTCGCATCTTCCTCTCACCACCGATTATTTTGTTCGGCCACCAAGGCGGAGCTCTTGCTCGCCGCTGCTATTGTCGTCATGTGCTAGCGGTGCTCTATTGTGTTTCTATTGCTCCTCTACTTTTCTCTCTTTCCTCGGTTCTGTGGTCGGCTAGCCAGCACACCGCCGCGAGCGAACAGCCATCACCGCCTCACTCATAGGCGGATCTATAGGGGGTGCAAGGGGTACAGCTGTACCCCCATTATTTTTGGAAAATAATGAAAACAAATCAATATGTTGAGGCTTGTCTTGTTGGTAGCGGAAGGGAAAATAAAGATTAGTGGATGGATGGCGAGGTCTTGAGTTCGAAACCCCACAAAGTTCTTTTTTTTGCTTTTAATTACTCCCCTTTAACTCAGGTTTAATTTATCTTCAACACTTTTACTATATACTACTCCCTATGGGCCTATGGCTATTAGTCTGCAACTACAAATTTATAAGTAAGCTTACTCTGCAACTACAAATTTATAAGTAAGCTTACTCTGCAACTACAAATTCATAAGCCGCCCACAAAGATCAAAGCTCCAAACTAATAATTTTGTCTCTACTTTTTTTCCCCTCAAATTTTCCTCATTTATATACTTAAACAACTGTTTTTAAATTGAACAACTTATTTTTAAAGTTTTGATTATTTAAATTGAAACATTGAACAATTAAATAGTTAGCAATTATATCTAAGTTCTTACTCAAACTTAAGCAAACAAAAATGTTAACAAAGCTTTATTTTGAAAAAAAAAAATTTGACGAGTCTAACTACTTACGTATTCGTACCCCCATGAGTAAATTCCTAGATACGCCACTGGCCTCACTTGTGCTGGTGGTTGCTGGCGTTGTTGTGACTACTGGTGCTCCATGGTTTCTGTTTGATTTCTTTGCTCTACTATTTCTTCATAACTTGAAGAGGAACCCAAAATTTGGCTTTGGGGTTTAATTTATCAAAGGTATAATATATACATCCTCTTCACCTTGCTTTCATATGATTGAATCAATGAGTTATGTTTTGGAACAAATTGGGCTTCTAAATTCTGTTTTGCAAATTGGTATTATGGTTATGGTTAGGATGATGGTTCTTATGAAGAATATTGATATCAAATATGAAATTGGAGAAAGGAATACGAGATGAGTGTAATTGGTTGTATGAACTTCTATGGTTAGATAAGGAGATTATATTATAAGCTTAATTGAATTGCTTTTTGTGTGTGGGACTTTTTGAGGAATGTATAAATATTGAGTATTAAAGATATTATGAAGGTAATTGGGAAATAATTTGTGAAATAAGTCAATCATTTATGAGTTGGACTGGTTTAGCTATGAGAGTCCCCTTAAACTGGTGAAATAGTCTCTATGTAAGAATATCATTTGGAATAGTTCCTCTAATTAAAGTTGTTAAGAAAGTTACTAAACTATTATTATGGATGTGGAGAAGTTGTGGAGAATAGCTATGGTTAGCAGAGGAGCTCAAGAAATCGTGGGTCCCGATGTTGTTACATGTTAATGCTAACGAATTTGACGTAACGTTAATGTTCAGCAAAAAAGTACTACTATGCCCGTGCTAAGAATTGTGTTTCTATTTCAATAAATAAGTTTATACCTTAGGTTACACTATGGATACATCAACTTATGTTAACTGTGTATAAGTTATGTAAATGACCGATTTTAGGCCAATAAGGTCTTAAAATGTTATTGGGACAAAACATATACCCAAGTATTTATCCTTTTAATTTGGACGTGCATGACATCTTGACCAGATTGGTCATATGAGTTTAAGTTTTGATTTGTACATTGAATATATTTTGCAGAAACAATTTATGAAAAAAACTTTTATTATCTATGTTTTGTGATTTATGCTATTCCGGAAATCGACAAGAGATTTACGTTATGTATGGTAACTCATGAGCTTTTGAGTAAATTATGGATGAGTTAAAAGACGATCTTTTGACTATGAAAGTACTATTTTGAGCATGTTTTACAAGGGGAAGAAGTTGTCTCTAGACAGTGAAGAACAACCACAAGCTAAGTACGATAAGTTAAGTTACAGAAAGTTAAGAGTTAAGGGGACATAACCTGGAAGTCTTGCAAGTAGTACGAAAAGGTGGGCGACGGCCCATAAGTTAAGTAAGGTGGCAATAACCCTATAAGTTGCTAAGAAGATAAGGTTAGAGACGGCATAATGTCAGGTCGACCATGCCCTCTCTATTCGGGTTCACTTCCCCTGAAGATGTAAACAACATTTGTGAACTCTTACCTTACGTTCAAATGAGATTTATGAAGTTAAGCTTATGTATTCTATACGATTAATACGACACTAGTGAGCAGATATGTTTTTCACTCGTTAATAATCCTCGTTTTACGATTTTATATATATATATATGGACGCTTTTAAGAAGATTTCATAAGAAATCTGAATCCTCATACGCTAAGTTTGACTTGATTAAGTATTTATTTCATATTACTTTTACTGAGTCATGTTGGCCTTATTATTTCAAAGAATCAGCTTCATTATAAGTACCTTTATTAAGTGTCATTAATTTGTGGAAATATTTGCGAACTAAAACCATTTGACGGGCTGAAGTAAAGTTACCGATCTTTCCGTTCATTTTAGTTGTTTGTTTTATATATCTTTCTATGATTTGCATGCTTAGTGTGGAAAGCTTGAGTTATGCTTGAGAATCGGAGGAGCTGTGGGCCAAGAGTAATTAGATCGAGTGCTAGGGAAATTCTATATGACATTGGGTTATATTACATTTTGAGATCTTCGTGAGAATAAGTATGTGATTCTTTGAGGTATGATATAAGAGCATTGTATTGTTGGCCCATAACCCACAGGTCTAGGATCGTGTTTTGAGTTATGTTTCCGCTGCAAGAAAAAGAAATTTGAGGTTTATTAAACGATAATTGAGATTTTTGTATCAAAAGTGTGATTAGCTAGCATCTCGATGTGCGGGCTGTTACATATTCTTCAATGAAGCTAGAAATATGGATTTGATCAAAAGCTGGTTTGTCTAGAAACAAGGAATGAAAAAGGAAAATGATTCGGTTAATAATCTTGAACATGGAATTCTTAGGAGACTTTTCACCTCTGCACCTTCCAAAGAAGGAGATTTAAATCTGAAAACCTTAATGATACCTTCGGGCGAAAACCACGATTGTTAGGCAAAAGACGGGTCTAGTTAGTTTAGAATGTTCTTAGGAAACCATCCTCCCAAATCATTTTACGAAACTACTTTGCACTCCTTTCAGATGGTTATCATACTAATAGCCCTTCTTCTAGCTTATATACCCTGCGTACGTAGTCCGAAAATTCTGATTCTGAAGAATTGAATGTAAACCTTTATTTAAGTACATTCGCATGCAAGAAATTATTTATGATAGTGGATTCACTAATGATGAATTATTCAACAAACTTGAAATATATATATATAACCCATGGAAGAGTCTATTGTAATTAATATTGGTATAGAAAATGTTGTAAAAGAAGTCAAGGTAGGTTTATCCCTCTCCCCAACAAAACAGTCTATTGCATGTTACAAGAGTATGTAGGTGTGTTTGCATGGTCTTATGCTGATATGCCTGGTGTTAATAGAGAAATTACGGAATATCATATTCCGTTACATCATGAAAGCAAGCCTATGAAGCAGAAACTTCGTAGAATGAAACATGAAACCAAAGGTTAGTCTGAAAGTGAAAGAAGAAATCTAGAAACAACTTGATGCCAAATTCATCCAAGCAGTGAAACATATGATTTGGCTCGCCAATATAGTGGTTGTACCTAACAAGGATAGAATTAAGAGTTCGGGTGTCTATTGATTTTCGTGACATGAATGTTGAATCACCAAAACATTGCTTCCCTTTACCTCATATTGATGTCCTAGTTGACAGTACGCCTGGTCATGCAATGTTTTTATTCATGGACAGATTCACAGGGTACAAATAGATAGTCATGGCCCAAGAAGACATGACGAAAACATCTTTCATCAGTCTGTAGGGAACTTTATGCTATAAAGTTGTGCCTTTTGGTCTCAAGAATGCCGAAGCCATGTATCAAAGGGTTGCGACCACTATTCTTCATGACCACTTCCACCACATTGTAGAAGTTTATGTATTCCTTCATTAAAGTCATTCTTTGAGAGAATAAGAAAATACGACCTAAGGCTGAACCCTCAAAAGTGAGTGTTCGGATTCATTGTCTGTCAACAGGGCATCAAAATGGACTCTTAAAAGGTAAAAGCTATTCAGGAGTTACCTCCCCCAAAAAATAGAAAAGGATATAAGAGGATTCCTTGGAAGACTTCAATACATCAGGAGTTTCATCTCACAACTCATTATGAGATGTGAACCTATGTTTAAGTTACTGAACAGAAAAGGGGCATCCCATGAGTGGAATGAGGAATTTCAGATGGATATTGATTCAATGAAGGAGTACCTTTCTAATGCCACCTAAGGCAGGAGAACCCTTGATCTTATACCTCTCTATTACAAAAACAGCTATAGGAGCTCTTTTAGCTCACAATATCAAGACGGTACGAAGAAGGAAGTTGCTATATGTTATCTCAATAAGAGATTGTTGGAGTAAGAAACAAGATATACCCCACTGAAAAAAGCATGTGTCTCCTTGATCTATGCAACAAAGAAGTTGAGGCATCATCTTTAAGCTCATGCCACTTATTTGATTTCAAGGCTTGATCCAATCAAGTATCTGTTCTAGAAGCCCATTCTTAGTAAAATATGGCAGGATAGCATGTTATGCTTTCTGAGCTTGATATTCACTGTGTCAACCAGAAATCTGCTAAAGAAGAGCCATATCTGAAGTCCTAGCCGAAGGACTAATGTAGGGAGATACATGAATAAGATGATGCATCTCCTAATGAGTACTTATTACTTATTGACAACCTACAATGGTGTATGTATTTTGATAGAGTTTCTAATTAGAGAGGTAATGAAGCAGGAGTTTTGCTAGTGGATCCTGAAGGAGTCCATATTCAGTTTGCTGTCAAGCTAATTTCCCAACAGCAAACAATACAGCTGAGTATGAAGCATGTATATATGGAGTAAAAACTACTCTTGTAATAGAGGCAAGACATCTCATTATTTATGGAGACTCTAATATCATATTAGTGCAAACAATAGGGGCCTGGAGAGTTCGACACAAGAGACTTCAGCTATACACAGAATATCTTCAAGACCTGATCCCCTATTTTGCTGAAATTAATTTCAAACATCTTCATGGGGAACAAAATAGCTTCACTGATGCTATAGCCAATCTCGCTGTTTATTTGACATGCGAGAATGGTACGAAGATCCAGTCCGCACCGATTGAAGAATAGAAAGGCACTAGAGGAAAAAAGCCCAAGGGTTGCGGTCAAAAGGGGCCCAAGGGCTGCGTTTTTTGACCGCAACCATTGGACTAGCAGCCCTTGGCATTTAGGAAGGGTTGCGGTTTTTAGCCGCAACCTTAGCGCGTTAAGGGCTGTGGTCAGGGCAAAAACTGCAGCCCTTGGTGAGTTAAGGGCTGCGGTTAAGGGCCAAAACCGCAACCCTTGGTGAGTTAAGGGCTGCGGTTTTTGCCCTGACCGCAGCCCTTGTGACCCAAAAAAAATAAAATATTTTTTTTTTTACATTTTTTGGTCTAAAATGATCCCAAACAATTATATTTATATAAAAGTATCATTTTATACAAATATAGAGAAAGTTACAAAAATATATGCTAAACTAATCTATGATAGGTAGACTTATGATGGGTTTGCTTCACAAAATCAACTATCTGTTGAACTCTTCAAAGTCTACTAGGCATTACAGCACGTTCAAGTGATCTCAAATCTACAGATGCATTTTTTACCTGCATAGAACATATGAACTTAGAGTTATGCATGATCAGTGGAAAGTTATCACACACCATTCACCATTAAATTACCTTCCTTCAAAGAATAGACAAAAGAACAAAATATTTTGGACATAGGTAATAAAGAGAATACCTCTTCTTTTGCTGCTTCTAAACCAAATACCTCTTCTTCTGCTGCTTCTAAACCCCCTTGAACCCAGAGAATAGACAAGAGAACAAAACATTTTGTACCGTGAGGGTCCTGGAAAAGATCCTTTCAGGCCCGATCAAAAGACTCATGTTAAAAACTTCTTCCTCCCCGGGTCATACACAAAGCAGTTAATTCATGTTGAGTTCCTGTTTTGATGCACAGCAATAACTTTTCCATTGTTGCAAAATTTTAGGCCCTGAATGTCGCACTTACTACCTGACTTTTTATACAAAGTATGCTCATAAAGTCATAATACAAACATCAAATATACCTCATCATCTTGCATGGCTTGTCTGCCAGCCTGATCTACAACCCAGTCATCGAGTAAACCTTCTAGAAGAGCACTATCAAGGGACATCAACTCATTTGACTGTCTTATTTGGCACTCCCTGAGTCTCCTGTTTCATAGATACGCTGCCTCTCAAAATAGCTAGTTATCCTATGGTCTTCAGTCATTTTAATCTGTATCTCAACAACACTGCAAAGGGATTAAGAATTATAGTCATATTCTAGCAGACTTGATAACAAACTAGATGACACATCAAATTCCACTAATAATTAATTAGCAAACTTTAAAAGAACAGCACCACAATAACCATCATTTCACATCCAAGTATCTTAAATGATCTATATGGAAAACCTGCTGATTTATAACAAAAGAAAGAATCTAAACTTGACATTTAAAGAGTTCGCAGATGTTATTAAGTTAAGCATCATATAGAAACTAGCTTCATGCCTCATGGCTCCTGCATTTCCTTGTTCTTTCAGGATACCTGATCGAATTTGCTTATTTTAAGATTAAAACATTCATCCTGCTTATGGATGATGATAAAAAAAATCTTTGAGATGCAGATGATCATAATATTATACTTTTAATAGGATACACAAGTGCCGTCAAATTTAAAGATGAAAGAACACTATGTAGCATGGAGTTAAACCTTCCCCAAGAGTAGGCAAGCTCAAGAAACAGATAGAATGCAAGACACTCCATCCAATAAATTAATGCAACAAGAATTCATAATAGAAAATGAGATAGTATATTGAAATTAGCATGCAAGGTAAAAAAAAAGCAACTTAGGATCAACCTTAGGCAACCCAATTTACAAAATAGTTGGAGACCTATAAAGTTGCACAACAAGGCAGCATCAGGAACAGCCAAACCTGTAATAAGTTCAACAACAAACTCAACCAACAAACTATTCACAACACCAGTAGGATCAATCAAAGCGAAATATGAGAGAAAACGACCACCAGGCACATAGAAAGAGGCTACATGAGAAACCAATATACTCTAACAGAAAGAGATCGAAAAGGTAAACTGACATTTTCGAAGGAGAAACTAAAGATGTTGCCTTCAAGGTCTTCTTGTCACCTATATCGCAGTAACCTAATAGCCAAGCCAACAATCATTGCATTCAAATTGTATAAGACTTCAGCATTTGGTACCTAGCATAAAAATCACATGAGAAGTGGATTTGATCTTTACATAAATGAAAATGGTTCGTTAAGAATCACATCAATCAAAAATCACAATTCAACTAGTAAGCTTAATTCAAAAGCCTACTAGTCTTTCAGAAAGCTTAATTCCACTAGTGATTCTAATAGCAGAACTACACACTTTTCAAGTAAATCGTTGTAAGAGACCCAAATAAAACTCAGTTTAATGGTATCACATACTGCAAAAGTTTGGATACTTAGCCCACTAACATAATAATTATACCCATTATCCCTAATTACTTTTTTAGTAAAAGCCATTTAAGATAAATGTAAATCAGATACATACATGATGCTACCAAAGCATCAAGGTGAAATTTCATCATAAAGAATGAACAATGAGCAACATACTTCATGGTAAAACAACAAGCAAGGTTGAAATTTTTACCTGATCAATAGCAGATGGAAATTTGCCATGGTGAAAAGTAGAAATTAAGATGGACATAGCTTGAATATGATTCATACTGACATTAAACTGATCCTGCAACATCCTAGCTCTCTCATCACACATACTTGCAAGAGCTTCTTTCCTCTTTTCAAAAGCTTGTGAACTCATATACCAGGAGATTGATAAACAAACTATGATCCACAAAACAACCCAAGCAACTAATAACTTTTTCCACCATGTTTTTCTCAACTTTTTTGACCCAATATGATGGTAATAGTGATGATGGATCTTGCAGCTGCTCCCAATAATTTTCTCTCACCAATCACTCAAAAGTTTCCTATCATCACCAACCAAACTAAGCTTAGCATCCATTAACCCACCATTAATAAGCCAAATCATGGGGATCACAGAGATAAACCAACAACATATCATTAGAAGAACATGGCCCACCTTAAACCCAAAACCAACAACATGAAGCAAACTCATCCACAGTAGTATCTCAAGAGGCAAACTTCAGGTGAAAGAGTGAAAGAAAAACACCCAACTCAATACAATATATAATCTGAGGAATATGCTGCTGCTGGCATTGCTACAACGGTAGAAGAATTCCGAATCCTTCGACATCCAAATATCATACTTAAAAAAGGCCTAAAAATCACAAGAACATAAAAAAAAACAACAAAAATCAATCCAAAGATGAATAAATGCCCTAAGCGGAACAGAAGAGATCGAAACTCTAACCGAAGCATCATTTTCCTAAACAAACAAACAATCAAACGAAATCACATAAAATCCTTAAAAAAAAGAAGCAGAATTCCTTTTGAGGTTCGAAACGATAAGAGGAGAGAGAAATTACAAAAGAAAAAGCGATGCTCGTGTCGCGATGATCAAGTAGACGAGAAGGACGCCGAGCGAAAGTGGCGGCGAGGTTGCTGTTGCGGTGAGCGCTGAGAGACGGAAGAGAGGAGATGCGTCGATGGGAGGAGAGAGAGAGAAGGGGGGTTCTGCAGCGAGGGAATGAAAGGGGAATTGGACGGAGTTTGGGCTAGGGCAAATAGACTAATAGATAACTTAAGGCCCAAAAGGGCTGCGGTTTTTGGGCTAACCGCAGCCCTTCACTAAAAGGGCTGCGGTTTTTAGGCTAACCGCATCCCTTCACTATTAAGGGCTGCGTTTTTCAAAAAACGCAGCCCTTGCACTGCAGCCCTTCCGTTTTTTTCCACTAGCAGGGTTGATTGTGACGGTGGAACATATTATTTCTACTCTGACTCAACAAGTTGATGATGATGTGGTACAAGGATATCAAGACCTTTCTGGAAATTATGCAGTATCCAGAAGGAAGTGGCAAAAAGGATCATATAGCCGTCAGAAGGCTAGCTGCTCATTTTCTCGTATTGAAGGGCATACTATATCACAAAGGGTTTCATGGTACTATACAACTCTACATGAATGATAATGAGAAGCAAGCAATCATAGAATAAGTCTACGGGGGAGAATGTGGACCATAATGAGAAGCAAACAACTCTACATGAATGAAAGAATGTTGGCTCATAAAATTTTGCGAGCAATAATTTCTATTGCAGTACCTTAGAAAATTATTCATTACATCAATTTTGTTCGTGCTTGCAAGTAATGTCAGATATATTCCAATCTCAACCATATGCCACCTGTGTTTTTACATAATATGACCTCTCTTTGGCCATTCTCGAGTTAGGGCATAGACATAATCGGGCAAATTCATCCAAAAGCTTCAAACAGACATTAATATATCCTCATGGCAATTAATTATTTTTCAAAGTGGGTCGAGCTGCGTCATTATTGAAGCTAGGGGAAAAATAAGTCCCGAATTTTGTGATTAACAACATTATCAGTCAGTATGGAATACCTTTTGAAATAATCTTAGATAATTGATCGCAATTTGAGGGTCATCTTAAAGCTACTCTCACGAAGTATGCAATAAAGCATCATCAGTCCTCACCTTATCGTCCTCAAACCAATGGAGTAGTGGAAGCAGCAAACAAAACAATCAAGACTATTATTGTAAAAATGACTGAGAAGACTAGAGAATGGCATGACAAACTAGCATATGCCCTTTGGGGATACATCATATTAATCAGATTCCCAACAAGAACTACCCCAAATTCCTTTATATACGGGATGAAGCTAGTCCTGCCAATTGAAGAAGAGATACAATCTCTCTGAGTCATAACAGAAAGTGAAATCTCAGAAGACTAGTGGTATAAAACACGTTATGATGAACTTGCATTCGCGGATGAGTATCGAGTACAAGCTTTACATAACATCCAACAGAGAATTGCTCGTGCATTTAACAAGAAGTTTCGAAATAGAGATATTCAAGAAGGCGACATTGTCTTAAAAGAAAATAGAGCTCCATTGCATGCTGCTCGGGGAAAATTCAAGCCTAATTAGTCAGGGCCATTACTTGTCAAGCACATTCTCTACGATTGGAGCAGTAAAGCCAATGGATTTGATGGGAATGAATTCATCCATTTCACTAATATTGATCAGTTGAAGAATTATTATGTTTAGGCATCAAAATAGTTGTAATTGTCATTGTCAAGTGACCAAGTAATTTATGGAGATTATATTTCATTTGGTTATGATAAAAAGGGACTCTTAGCCCAATCCAAGAAAAATTGGCCCACGTGTTCATGATAATAGATATCCATGGTACATGGGCAAAAAAAACAAAAAAAAAAAAAAAAGACGAACAAAATGAAAAATGCAAAAAAGAAAACATGGAAAAAAAAGGAAAAGAACGGAAAAAGAGAAGAAAATTGAAAAAGGGAGAAAAAGAAAAATGCTGAAGTGGACAAATTTTTTTTGTGTTGTTGTAGTTTTATATATGTTTTTAAATTTCTATTATATGTCATATGATTGATTAATTATGTAATTTGCATGTCATATTTAATGTTAAGCATGAATGTGATTAGAATGGTGTGCACATTATATTTCTCACAAACACGTATTTTTATTCATCCCAACTGTGATACTTCATTTCATACATTAAAGAGACATAAAGTATTTATTTCCTACAAACTTAAAGAAAAAAAAATGTAAAAATAAACATTTGCTTCCCTTAAATTCTCCTCCTCTTCAGAGTAGGTCCATCAGAATCATTGTCCTGCCAATATCGGCCAAGATCCATTGAAGGTAATCATAATTAATCGTTGGAAAGAGAGGTTCAGGTAGTGCTTATATAGTTCTAGCTCCCTGCCACATATTAGGCAATCTTCGAATACCACTCATGTTAGCATAATAAGTGGTGCAAGCCGGAATAGCTTGGAGAGCAATATATAATATAGTGTTGCCTTCAACCAATTTGCCTTAGACACCTCCATGGAAGGTAAAAAAAAGTGACTTAGCAATGCCCTGGCAATTGTACAACTCTACGACCAGAGTTGCAATATATAAATGTCACTAATACTAAGGTGATTTGTGACCCACTTTATGTCATGTTGCTCAAAATAATCCTTTCCACCGTTCTTAAGAAGATGATAGAAGAAAGGATGGAAACCCTTTTCTCGGATGCGAATAGTTCTATAAGAAATATCTCTATGAGGGTTCCTGAGACTAAATTTCTCCAATAGCCAAAAATTAAGAGTTAACTCTTAGGGTTTTGCTTAAGTCTATCTAGACCAAGAAACATGTCTCCCAAAATAAGTTGTCCAAGACAACCCCCATTAGTAATTTGAGGGATAAGTGAAATGCACCTTGCATGACATGCATTTAAAGACCATTTGGTGAGCGTACTTCCCAAAAGCATATACAAGTATTTTCTCTAGCAAGCTTATAGTTAGCATTGTTAGGAAATTTCCAGGTCCCAAATTAAAAAGTCAATAGCAAGTTATGAAGATATACTACTCCATATTGATAAATCTCGGGATTGCTCAAGAATGTTGATAAATCTTGGGAAATTGCCATGAAGATTCTCAAGAACGCTCAAGAATGTTGATAAATCTCTCGAAGCTCTAGTAGGAGACCTAAGCGTAATGATCGGCCCGTTGGATGATAAGCCTAGTAGCTCTTCAACTTCTTCCACAAGAGGTAGTATTTTCTTGTCCCAAAGTGGAAGACATTCGAGTTTCATCCCAAAATCAAGATGCAGCATCTATCATCTCATAACAGATAGAGAGTGATAGCAAAGGCATAGGGCCTCGGTGAAGCGAGAAGTTGACGTGGTTTGCCTTGGTTGCTCCAAGCTCTTAGTGATTCCAGAGAGTTATTGCTTATTGACACTCTTCATTTCATTAGCATCTTCATAAGAAGATTGCCAAACATTTTTTGTGTGAAAGAAAAACTAGAGAGAATGTTGTAGTAGTGAAGAATAGAAGTCATGATTCATTTGGAAATAAAGAACCATGCCCTTTTTATAGATGTAGGAAGTCCTTGAAGACAAAATTGTGATCATCCATAATTCATGGCATGGACATGGAATTGAGTATTATCAATAGCGTAATAAGAGGCAGAGGCATTCCTACTAGTGGTCAATGACAAAGCATTTGTGGTGTGCCAACTTTTTTGCTGAAATAATGTTCATATTCTGGTTTGACAATTAGTGTATCAATGATGAGTCAGGTACATTAATACTGTCCATTCTTCCGATGGCCACCAAAAAAATAATAATAATCAATTTTCCCTTGAAAGCTTGTGAACATTTTCAATTCTGATCAACCTAATCTATATAGTGATCATCTTTTGGACAAGGCAGATAAACTCTATGCATGAAAAATTCCCAAAAGGATTTTTGAAACCAGATCAAAATTGTCATATAATAGTTGATCCACCATAATTTTCCCTTATAATAGTTGAAAACGGATCAAACATTTTCTATCCAAGACGACAATAAAGTCACATTTTTAATTTTTAGAAAGTTAATTGGGATTTTCTAACTAAGACGACACTAGAAGTAGCAAATCACGGTTTCAAAAAAAAATACCATTTACAACTATTTTCTTATGGAGAATATGTTATCTCAAAACAAAAAAAGAAAAAGATTTCTGTCAAAATTTTGTGTCTTTTTCAAACATTGGTCATCATTTCCTACAGAATTCGACCAATGTGGCGCATTTTGTAGACACTAAATTTTGAACCCCTATTACGATTAATAAATAAAAAGGGAAATTTTGAAAAAATGAGACAAATAACGAAATCATCATGCACCATGGCGTGCACTCTTCAGCTAAAGAGCACACGCTTCGCCTTGGAGAGCAAGTTTCGTTTTGGCAAATGATTTCCCGTTTTTGCCTTATCGTATAATTTTAATCATAAATCCATGTTCATTTTTTGTTAATATGTTGGGTACGCATTAAACATTGTAAGTTTAATCCTTCGAAAAATGAAAAAATAACTCATGCCTAATTGTCGAAAATTTAGTCGTCTGTCTCGAAACTGGTATAAATCAGTTTTGGTGATCAAACTCTTTTTAACAACCAATTACATTTATTTATCCACAGGTTAAAGAATAAGCATCAAAATCTTTTCTTAGTAAGATGATTAGATGGGCTAAGGATTTACTTTTTTATGGCTGATACCCTTGGTACGCATGGCACATTGGGAATGCGTGGCACACAAAGGCAATGCGTCTACGTATGACCCATGCATGCAATGCATTGCATTGCGCGCAGCGCAACAACCTCATAAATGACCCATGCATATTTTTCGATGATTTTTCACAATTAGGGGATGATTTTTCGATGTAGAGGAGAATTAAAGGGTGAAAAAATCATATTGTTTTCATAATATAAAAGCAAAATAAAATCAAAAGAGAATAAGAATCTTTGCATTTTCCATGAAAATAAGGTAATGTGAGGGAGAAAAACCGGATTTTTGGTCAAAAAATCTTATTCTGTGCCCTTTTGAAACCCTTGTTCATCACCTCATTTCTTCTACAAATACCCTCTAAAAAGCATGGAAACGCAACACAAAAAACACACAGCACAAGATAAAAAGGCATTAGAAGAAGATTGAAAGTTTCAAAGCATCGAAGAGTTGAGTAAGAAAGAGTAACTAAAAACTGATTTATAAGTAGTAAAGTGTTCTAGAAAGTTTGTTCAACAAAACACAAAAAAAAAAAAGAGAGTCATAAGTTAGAAGTTAAGCACACTTAGTAAACCACTTAGTGAAATTAGGAAAATAAAAAAATAGAAACATTTGCAAAGGAGTTCCACCATTGATCTTGCAAGGTAAACATTTTCAAAGGAATGATTTAGGTATGTGGAAGTCCAATGGGTTCCCAACCTATAAATCACCCCATCTAGATAGTCAACTCTATTGGGAGACTCTTAGGAATAATGTGATTAGAACAATGAATATATTTTACTTAAAAAAGTTGTTATTAATCACCAAAAATCACTTTTCATAAAGATTGAATTTGAATAGTCCATAAAAACAAGAACATGTTGTAATTATGTGGTCAGTTTTAATGTCGAATTTACTTTCATTTTTCATCTGTATTGTGTACATGGTTCATAATATGTAATATTTTTCCTACAAATTTCAAGATGTTTTTGGCAACTGGGCTTTGGCATTTCTGAAAAAAGATTTCTCTACAATTAATTAAAATTCATAAAGAAATCATTGGTATAAGCTGATTTCGTCATGTACCATATTAGTTGTTCGTTGTTTACATCTCAAACTACAATCATTTGACCAAAACTAAAAGAGAAAAATGAAATAGACATCAGTAGCTTTCGAACCATGTAAAAATCACTGTCATGCGAATTTGTACAATTTTATGACATTTTTATAAGAACGATCCTGAAAATCACCAAATTCTAGAATATTGATTTTTTTTCCCCAGTTAATAAAATAAATGACATAGGGTCTTAAACATGTTCCATTGGCATGAAAATTTATTCTAGCTCTTCAATATGTCTATATTAATCATGCAAAATTTCAAAGCAAATTCATTTCATTAAGTCGAGTTTCAAATAACATGTTTAATTCAGATCCTGTTTTGACTAGTTTTGGTATACAAATCATTAAAAAAATAAGTAATAACTGGAAACCTGTCACTTTTGACACAACATAGAAGACTTATATACCTAACCATAGGTATATTATCACATGTATTTCAAGCTTTATTCAGAAATATATTGAAATTTACAATTCAGTGGCAAAACAAAAATGTAGTCTAGAAAGTTCCAATAAAGTGATTAACTCAAATTCATAAAAAAAAAATATTTAGATTCTTCACATAAAAAAGATATTTGTAAATCAATGAGTTTACTTAGGTTTTGAGCTCTCTTAGAATGAGTCGTTTTTATTACTTAAGTAAAAAATCAATAAAAATCATTATAAAAGATTTAATCAAAGGGGTTAATGAATCTAATTCCAAAGCCCTACCAAGAAGATGAAGATCAAGGAGAATCATGGTGAAGATCAAGATTGAATATTTGTGTAGATCATAGATTTTGTACATGTTGTAATAAATTTTTGTAAATAGTTATTACATCACTCGATTAATAAAGAATATGGAGATGTTTATGCATGATTTTCATAAATAATTCAGAAGCCATTCTTTTTTGAATAAAATGAGCAACCAATATTGGAAGTGTTGCATGTTTGGCCTAATATACCATAGTATATGAATAAAATAAATCAATCTCAATTAAAAGAGTAAAGTACAAATCTAGCTAAGTTTAATTGTATTATGATCCTTATTACAATTTAAAATTCTCATTGTTATCCATAATCTTCAAATGGATGAATTATACAATTTGACATAATTAAATAAGTAATTATGATCTCCTAATTGACTTTAGGGCATTTCACGTGTCACATTTTAAATGGTCAAATTCCGCTAAGTCAAACACGTAATCCTAAAACTCCATTTCAAATTGATCATTCTACTCAAAATGAATTAATAATCTTGAAATAAGATTATTTCTTGTCGATCCCAAAAGCTTTCAATTAGGGAGCAAATGTCTCATTTTAAGACCCCATATAAAATCCTATATTGATATCACTAATTAGAGTGATTATCTTAACCTTTATTTAATCATTATTGGAGCCATCCTAATTTGTTATCACTAATTGGAGTGATTATCATGACCTTAATAGATATCAATAATTAGAGTGATTATCTTAACACTTATTTCATCACTAATTGGAGTGATTATCTTCATCCTAATTTGATATCACTAATTGGAGTGATTATCATAACCTTAATGGATCTCATTAATTCGAGTGATTATTTTTATCCTAATTTGGTATCACTAATTGGAGTATCATAATCTTAATGGATATCACTAATTAGTGTGATTATCTTAATTGCTTAATCACTGTAGAAACAAAATTATGTCTCCCCATCGAGTACCTAATGATGAAACATATCGTTGTCCTAATTGGTCTGGTCCAAAGGAAGAGCAATGAAACAAACTAAGCCCAAATGCATTTCGAAAATATAAAGTCATTTTATTAAATCCAATCCCATTTTTAAAGGCCCAATTAATTATTCCTGATAATTAATTGTATTTTAATATTTTAATATTAATTATTCAAGATAATTAATTTTTAAAGGATATTTCGAAAATCAGGTTTTTATTCCTAAATATAGCTGATTTCGGATCTCAAAGGATACATTTTATCAACATATATAAATGAATCTTAAAACAATCAAAAACTGGCAAGAAAGCAAGTGCACGTGACGCACATGTTGTGCGCCTGATGCAAAGTGGTGCCTGTGGCGCACAAGTTGTACGTCAAGCGCAAAGTTGTGCGTTAGGGGCACAGTTTTATTTTATCTTTTCGCTCCGTTTCAGTTTCCTTTGCCTATCAATACCTCGTTTCTTCGAACAATGCTTCACAATGATTTCCTACGACTTCTACACATACTCTCCTATACTCAAACTCATATTCAAACACTCTAACTCATATTTAAATACATTCAAACACATTCATACCTTTGAATTTCTTATTTCAAGCTTCAAGATTACTCATCCTGCAGACCGTAATACAAGACCCAGGTGACAAAGGTATTATTTTTAAGGGTCAATTCCAATTTAATTCACATTTTACTAACTATCTACTTGTCACAATATAGGTCATAAAGGAAATTAGCGCTATACTATACATTCTTCTCTAAATCTCCCTTTTCTATATTTTATTTTATATTACATTGATATTAGTCATATGCATGCTGTATAATTTAATGCTTTCATCACCTCACATGATTACTATTGCTAATCAAAGATCTAAATAACTATTCCAACGCCTAACAAGATAATTGGACAACTTGTTCGGAACCCAACCAGTAATTTGATTGCTTTAATAACATGTCACCAAAAATTAGTCTTTTGTTTGTTTCATGAACCAACATAGACTAATATTCATATTGCATCAAAATATTATGTGGTTATTTATTTGCAGAAATATAGATATGAATCGATATTAAGTAGAGGTCGTCAATGGGCGAATTTGATTCCTGATCTTATTCGTACCCTCACATCCGAACTCAATCTATGGTTCATTGACCATTAATGGAGTCATGACGGGGAAATGTACATTGGATAAGTCTCTAAGTTGTCCCTACGATTTTTCAACATCTAATTAGGTTTATGAGTCTTCCTTTAAAGACTTGTTGGCGACTTCTTCTTTTCAAAACAAAACCTTTATAATGAGGTAGTCAAATACGCGCTCATCCCGCGTAGGTGAAAAAACACGCCTACAATCACTAATTGGAGTGATTATCTCAACCTAATCCTAATCAGCCTCATCTTTTGTCATGACATAGAGTCTTGTTTTTGGTGCTTGTCATGATGGATTATGGTTTACTTCATCAGTGTTGTTGTTTCGGCCACGATCAGTACCAGATGAAGATGTTCCTCCGGTGCTATTATTTTCTCTAGGTGGCTTGGGTTAATCTCTAACATAATGGTCACGACTCGAGCAACAGTAACAAGCGCTCGAGCCAACACGATATTCACTGTCTATATGGTTCTTCTTTCCACACTTGGCACACACTTGAGGTCTATTTGCAGGTACTATGTATTTATTTTGAATTTGGTTACTCCATGATAACCTTGACCTATATAACCAAATTGACCACTATTATTTCTCCAGAAATTTTGAGCTCCTTGATTTAGGCTTTTTTTCCCTCCTTGATTGTTGTTTCTGCCATCATTCCTCCTTTTAAAGCTATTATTCTGAGATTCCTGCAGCAATACTACCCGTTCCATATTAATAGCAACATCAACCATATCCTGATAAGATGTGAACATATGGGATGCCAACCTATCCTGAAATTTGAGCTGAAGACCTTGCTCAAAACGGTTCATCGATCCTTGATTACTCAGTGGTCAACATCTCGGGTGCAAAACTTGACACCTCCATCAACTTATTAGCATATTCCAGAATACTCATTGTACCTTGATGTAAATGAAGAAATTCATCTTCTTTTTGTTTCATGCATCAATGCCTGGAGCTTGCTCCATCCAAACCCACAGTCATTCTTCTTTTCCTTGATAATCTTCCACCATAAGTTTGGTTGACCCATGAGAAAAAACACAGCATGATCCACTCTCCATTTCTCAGGGCATTGCAAGTTTTTAAACAACTAATCCATGAGAATAATAATCTAATCTTCAAACTCCACTGGATCGGGTTTACCATCATAAGATGTTGGGTTAAGAGCTCTCATTTTCATTTGTGATTGCCTTTTTCTGGGGATCTTGGATTAACTCAACAAACATAGTGCTGAAGGTTCATAATAGTCATCGTGGACATCCTCCACATGCACTTCCTCTATGTGTGGATTTTCGACACCGTTACTAGCATCATTGTTGACGTCAATGGTCGAGATTCATCATATTAAATTACAGTTAGGTCTAAATAAAATCACAAAATAATTCTTTTCCCCGTATCCTATTCTCACACTCGTTATATATATTTTATGTTATTTTTCCTTTTTACTCAATTAATTCCCTCTTTTTTATTTTCTAATTCAGATTTTTAACCAAATATCCATGAGTAATTTCTTGTTTCACTAAATACCTTCCAACCTTTCAAAATTTACCATATACCACTCAATTTAAATTCATAATATTCCTTTAATGACTAACGACTATTAGGTTTTTTTAATTAATTCATTCATGATTATGTTATTGAACCTTGATTAACCTCTATATGACCCATTTACATTAAATGACAACCACTGAAATACCTCATATGGGCCTTTTTCTCTCTATTCCTCCATAAATCTGTTTACTCCTTTTTTACTATAAGTGGTGTTTTAATGATTAATTATTAAGATAAATGGCTCAAGTTGGGATTAATTAGGGTTTAATAATAGTATTGGAGATTATTGACAAAAACAGCTAACAATCGTTAGTCACTAAAGGCCTACGGTGAATATTAAAGAAAGTTGGGAGGATACATGGTGAATTTTGAAATGTGGGAGGGTATTTGGTGAAAAATTCGTTCCTCATTTAATTAATCATAATTTCTTATTTACCCTTAATTCACCTATAACCATAATTTAATTATTACGTCTTTAATTCCTTTTTCTAACTTTAATTCCTTCTTTTAACTTAATTATTTTTCATTTAAAGTAAAACCATGGGGTTTTACGATAGTTTTTAGAACCATACACTCTGATACCATTTAGTATTGACCCGACCACTAATTCACCATTTTAAGGCGACATGACACTACTACACAATTAACCTTAGGTAACACCCAAAAAGTGTTACTTAAAGTGCTTAAAGTGTTACTATAGATAATAGGTAACACTTATTTGGGTGTTACATCTGCCCGTGTTACCTATGCTATTAGGTAACACTTTTGAAAGCCTATAGTAACACTTAAACAAATGTTACTTTATATTTGCTTATGTAACACTTTTAATACCTATTGTTACACTTGTCAAGTGTTACCCAAAATTCTTATGTAACACTTTTTTTAATCATTAGTAACATCTTATAGTGTTATAATGAGCCTATAGTAACACTTTATTCAACATTATGTATCACTTTTTGCTATCTCATGTAGCATCTTGTGTGTTATTTTGGTAACACTATTTGTCATTTCATGTAACACCCTCTGGGTAATTAGGTAACACTTTTCACACACACACACACACACACACACACACACACATATATATATATATATATATATTAAAATTAAAATTAAAAATACTATAAGAAATTGATATACAAATTAATAATTATATTGCAACAAAGATTTAGTTTTCTACACCTACTAGTGCTATTTCCAAAGATAAACTAATAAAAAACAACATTATGTACTATATAAAATCAAAACCTTCGAACAAGCAACATATTCATATGATAATCTGAAACTAGACCTAATAATCATATATCTCTTCTTCATCTTTTGTCATCTCGTCATATGCATGTATTTTCCTAGTTTGTGTATGCAACATTGCCAAGACTTCCAACCTAGAAGTTTTGTTGTGAAGACTACTACTTTGTTACGACACTTGCGTGAACGTGACTTGAGCTTGTTTTTAAGACCTCAAATATGACCCCCGCATTCAAAGAAGCAGCTTGTGGTTGAGTGGAACCTAAATGGACCTCGTTTCCATGAAATATAACTTTAACCTGTAATAATTATTCCAAAAACAAAGAAATTAGAAGAGTTGTCTGATTATTATTTCTCCATTTAGCACACCACATGTACAACCTCATATAACTGAGGGACTCCTTATGATTTCCTACCCGCCCTCCCTCTGTCATACTTGTCTGGCTGTGTCAGTGGTCCAGCAAGGCCTCCAACAACTATTATTCTCCCAGCAAAGAGGCAACATGGAGAAAGGACTGGCCATCAATAGAAAAAAAAGACTCATATGCGTGGAGGGTATCAAAGGGAGATATATGTCTTCTTATTGTCAAATCTGTAACCCAACTCATACCTCACTAACAATCATGTCGACGCACAATGCAGCCTTCAAATACAAAGGACCATAACAAGATTGAACAAGTTCAAGTAGAAGCATAGTTCTTTGGACACAAATCATAGAAAGAAACTGTATCATGTAATAAGACAAGATAAGGCATAAGTTCCAAAAAAGCGTCATTTAATCCTCAGCTCCTACTTAACAAGAAATAACTAGTTATATGGCTCATTGACTCTACTAGAACTTATGAGTATGTATCTGTCAATAAATAATAGGGAAAAACTGTTGTCAAGGGAAAAGGTAGATTCCATTAGAAACAGTGGAATCTTTCTTTTGCGGAAAAAACTATATGTAGAAACTTCCAATCTGCAGATAATTGCAATATTTTATCTTCACATTATATAGCAACATAACACCAAAATATAAAGTTCAACAAAACAACAGATTCATGCAGTGTCCTTAACTATTGGATGAGAAAGATACAACTTTCAACAACGGGGAAACTTACCATCGTATAAGTAAACTTGCTGCTCCATAGTTTGCAAATGCAGCTTTAACTCGCTAATTTCAGTAGTAAGGCCATTTGAGGATTGACTTGAACAAAAACGTGTCAACACAAAAGTTAAGACAACTACAGTCGACTTAAATTGCAATTAAAGATAAAGTGAGCAAAAAGTACAACTACATGGAAGCTGCAAAGTACATTAAATTTGGAACTTAAAGAAAGTCTCACAGATAAATTAAACTAATTGCTTGTCTCTAGCAGGGTCAATGAGCAGATAAGAAGTTGCTTAAGTTTGCAATGTTTGGACTTTGCCCTCTAGTTCTATGTATCTCCTCTTCCATTTCTTAGATCTTGGAGTTGACTGCCTATTTGGCAAATTACAAATGAACTTCCCATAATTGTAGAAGCTTCAGAAAGTGGTTGTGGTCTATGTTCTCTACTACTTTGCACCCAGAAAAGAAACTTCTCCTATTCCAAGATCCTCCACATAATAATAATGTTATTGTAATCAAAATAAAAAATTAGCAAATCAAAGTAGTAATGGAAAGAGGAGATGGCAGAGATGAGGGATGAGAAAAAGTGAAATTTGGGGGATTAAGGTTTTCTTTGGTGAAAGAGGGAATTAAAATTTTTTTTTTTTTTTTTGACGGGGTGAAAGAGGGGATTTGAAGGCAGAAGGTTCAATTATATTTTGCGTCAAACTTTTCAGTACTTGTGAGATTAGCCCTAAAGAATTAAGTTTTAAAGAAACAATATACTGTATGTTTCATGGTGTTACTATTACCAAATATGGATAATACGTATTGAGAAAGAAGTATTTTTTCCTCAAAAAAATAAGTAACACTTCAAAGTGTTACTTTGAGTGTTACTAATTTTGAAAGTGTTACTTTAGAGTGTTACTTAATTAAAAAGGGTTACATTATATGTTACATATTAATAAAGTGTTACTATAGTGTTACATATGTAATCAATAAACTTGCACTTTAACAAGTGTTACCAAAACGTGTTATTTTAAGTCAATTATGTAGTAGTGTGATCAGCAGCGAAATACCTATTTGGTCGAGGCATTACTATCGCACCTCCGGTTAGGAAGGTATAAGGCCACAGTCATATAACACACTTTAATATTGTGAGACATTATATTTTTAACTCAAACAACTTATATTACACTAAAGCATAATATCATACATTATAAGGTGGAAATCCTTGCCATTACACAGTACAATCACTACTACATAATTGTCCTAAGGTAACACTATATGGTAACATTTTTTGAGATCTTATTTACATTGACATATATCCAACATTTTTGTAACACTTTATTGATAGGTAACAGTTACATGTAACACTTTAAAGGTAACACTTTTTCATATGTAACACTTTGATGGTAATACTATTGATATGTAACACTTTAAGTTGACACTTTTTTTCATAAGTAACACTTCTTCAAGGTAACACTTTTTGATATGTAACAGTTCAAGGTAACATTTTTTGATAGGTAGCATTTAAATTTTAGAGGGCAACACTTTTTTATAGGTAATAGTTATAGTATTTTAGATAATATTTCAGGGTGTTGCATGATTATTTAATTTCTACACTAACACAACTTATTGGACTTTTTTTAAATTAAGATCCTCGTTTTTTACTGCCTAATAGCTGTAATTCTATGCATCTTCTAATGAAAGTTAATTATATTAGATAATGCATGTTATCAAGTGCTCTTAAAACAATTTTTCCAAATTAGCGTTTGATAATAAAGGTGACTATGACTTTTGATTTGAAATTATTAATAATAATTTGACATAAGTGTTATATACAGCAAAAAAAAAGGCTAAATACAACATCTAAAATTAGGCCTAACTTAACCATGGTTAATTTTACTTTTTTATAATTAAAAAAATTGAAAAAAAAGCAACGCAGACTTGCAGCATTACTGTAAAAGTACTGGTATCTGCATGCGGATTACAACCAATAATATTCTCAGGGGTCGGACATGATGGATAGAAATTGAATCTCATGTCCATTCTCACTAAATCTCCATGCTCTTTCAAGAAGCAGTTTAAGGTATATTCATGTATAATGTCCCTGCCAAGGTTCACATGCAACATACATGAACTAAACTCAAAGAAAAAGCTTGATTTCTCTAAAGAGTAAGTATAACGCCGTCGTTACTATCTAAGCAGACTTGCTGAATCTAAGTGGTTGATTTTGTGCGTCCAAATGAGATGGGGTTGGTTTTCAAAAAAAAAATAGAAAAAAAAATTATTGATTTATCCTGTTTTTTTCTTCTTATCTTTCTAGTTGAGATCAAGATACTTCGTCTCAGCCATTCAATTGGTTAAGAAACACTAAATTATCAGTTCAGATTTTAAAGATTTGTGAAAAAAATTATCCTTTATATTGGTTGCTATATGATAAATTTCAGAATATAATTTCCCAACTATTACTCACCCCAAAGCAAATTTAAAAAAAAAAAATTCACTTTTCACAAACACTTTCCCCATTATCACGTTAGTACTCTCTAGTCGCTGCACCCATTTTTTTATTATTATAATTGGGCTTCAACTATGGAGGTCGCTTTAATAACCAATAATAACAGCAATTCGGTGAGTACTTAATTGTTTAATATTAAATTTATTGTCATATTATTCAAAGTATATTAGTAGGTCATATTTTTTCTTTTTCGAGTTGCAGTCATATGTACTATAAAGGGGAATGGGGTCATTTATCATAGATGCTCCTCCTACGAGGGGGTCATTTATCATAGATGACCCCCCTATGAGGGGGTCATTCATCATAGATGACCCCCCTAAAGGGGGGTCATTTGTCATAGATGACCCCCCTTTAGGGGTTTCATTTGCCATAGATGACCCCCCTATGAGGGGGTCATTCATCATAGATGACCACCCTAAAGGGGGGTCATTTGTCATAGATGACCCCCCTATGAGGGGGTCATTCATCATAGATGACCCCCCTTTAGGGGTGTCATTTGCCATAGATGACTCCCCTTTAGGGGGGTCATTTGTCATAGATTACGCCCCTAAAGGTTTAGTATCATCATGTTGCATATTTGATATTTAATGGTTTAGTATCATCGTGTTGCATATTTGATATTGATCAAGTTTTTTACATGTTCAATCAGGATAGCAGCGGGGATGAGAGTCCAAACACTAGTCATTATTTTAAAACCGATCAAAGTTTTAAGAATCGTCAAGAGTTGGAGGAATGGGTAAGAGAAATCGGCAAAGAGTGTAAGATTTGGTTTTTTGTGCAGAATTCTTTTCGCAACCGTGTGTATTTGAGATGTGAAAGTGGTGGTTCTTATAAAAAATTCATTTCTTTGAAAGAGAATCGTAATAGGAGGAAAGGGACGGGAACAAAAAAAAAGCATTGTCCTTTTCAAGTTGTGGGAGCTGAAGTAGAGGAAGGTGTTTGGAAGGTTTTTTGTGAATAAATGGAGGAGCAAACACAACCACAAAGTAGGTAAGTATAATAAATGGCATATACTTCGGTTGCAAAATTAACGAAAGAAGAAGTTGCAAAATTTGGCACGTATCGTCAATCTAATATGAAAACCAAGCAAATACTCAATCTGTTGAAGAAAGAGAAGCCACAAAATTATAGCTCAATCAAACACATTAACAATGCTTTGCAGAAGTTGAAGAGGAATATGATGGGTTCTTTTTCACCGATGCAATTCTTTTTCAAGATGCTAAAAGATTATAATTATTTTCAGTGGCACATGAGGGAGGAAGGCACCAATGTGTTAAGTGATGTACTTTTCGCACACCCGAAAACTACCGATCTACTGCATTTATTTCCTTATGTATTAATATTAGATGCAACCTACAAGACAAATCGATTTGAGATGCCGCTTTTGGAAGTGATAGGTGTATCACCTTTTGGCCAAAATTTCCATGTTGGTTTTGCTTTCATTAAGGATGAGACAGCAGGGAGTTTCTTGTGGGTAGTACAACAATTAAAGATGTTATTTGGTCGATGCCAAGAGCCAGGAGTGATTGTTACGGATAGGGAATTAGCACTCATGAAAGCTATTAAGATCGTATTTCCGCATTCTAGACGCCTTTTATGTAGACGACATATTGCAATGGATGTTGAACGATACCTTACTAATTTGCTGAAATGTAAAACATATTGTCCAGCTTTCAGTGCAAGGTGGCACAGAATAGTTCGAGCAAGGACACGAGATGAGTATCATTTTAGATTGGAGCAATTGTACAAGAAGTGGTCTCGTTTACCTGCAATGTTATCTTATGTGAATATGACATGGTTAGGGCCATATCGAAAAAATTTGTCACCCGATGGACAAAACATGCTTTACACTTTGGTGCGGAGACAACCTCAATAGAAATCCTACTGTAGTATGTGAATATGAGTTTTGTCTACAAACAATGTAGCCCCAACCAACCATAATAGAAATCCTACTGCAGTATGTTTTGGATTTACATTTTCATTAGACACTTGAGATTTGACTACATTGAATTTTATGGTACCCGTCTTCCAATTTTTGTTTATTTCATCCATAGGCATATGTAGGAGGGATGCCATGTGGGTTTTCATCAATGATACTGCAGGTCCAGTAGTCTCAGTAATTAGAGGGTTACCCACTAAGGGTATATTCAGTATATAAAATACATCATGAATAGTGATAGTCATTTCTCCAAATGGCATGTGAAATGAATTTGTTTCAGGATGCCATTTCTCAACGAAAGCTGAAATCAAAGGCAGGTTTATATGCTCAAACATACAAGTTGATAAATGTTCTAATTGTGTTTTCGCAAGCAGAAACTTGATATCATCTCGTTCTATAGTCCACGAAGACAACTGGTCACTTCGATTGTGGCATGTCAACAAACCTCGATCCTATTGAACAAAAAAGCTATAATTAGTATACAAGAAATAGTGAATACATGGATCATATTAGCAAAAGAAAAGCACTTAAGATATTCATCTAACCCGGCCAATCCATATGTAATGTGCAACATGAGCGCGAAAATCGGTAAGTAAATCGGGGTTTGAAGGTCCTCCATCTATCCCTCTAATCAACTGCCAGTCATCAACGTTTTTATGACCTCTATGACTTGAACCAATATTCAACACGTTTTGTTCTTCCTCATCCCCCTCCCCTACGTCATCCCCCTCCACATCATCAGTATCACCATCTCGATCCTCATCATCATCGTCCTCACGTTCTCTCTGAAATAGAGTGAAACAGAACAACATATCTTCTTCTTCAGAAATAGTATTATCATTTGAATCATTGTCAACATAGTTGGGGATAGTAAAATCCTCCATATGAGTTTTTCCTCGAACATTTCTACTAGTAGGGGCCGCAACTTCTTCTCTAGCTTTCACGGCCCTAGCTCTTGCAGACATTGTAACACCTTTCCGATTTCTATCATTTGTTTTGCCAAGTCGACCACTATAACTTTTCTCCGGTGGTGCATTAGTGTCAAGTAATTGCCTTTTGCCTTTTCCTTTATTTCCATCTTTCTTGCTAATACAACCTCTTCCTCTACTACTTGACATCTGAATTACCACAATAATTTTAGTAAAAGAGAAGTATATAAACCAATTCTATACCTATGAACTTCGCTAAAGTATATGTATTAAGTTAGCACACATGTTTAGCTCCTTCACATATGAAGCAAGCAAGAAATGTAAAAGTTTAAATTTATCAACCATTACCACCTTCCATACTATTATACTTTAAACTCTTAAACCTGATACCAGTTCAACATCTTCCAATACAGACTACAAAAAAATAAGATATTAAACCAATAAAAGACAGTACGTAAGATGCCATTTGAATTTGACTTGTCTCAATTCTCAACTATTCAGTCATATATTAAACCAATAACCCATAATGAGTAAAATCCATGGCTGACCATCGAATTAGTTGTAAGTTGTAGCACATAAACATAGTCTCAAGTCCATCCAGTTTAATCAACATTTTGTATTGGCTTCTAAAGATTTGCAGTATGTGGGTAAGTGGGTTAGCATTTGGTTAGTATTGTTAGGATGATTTTGGGTGCAGTGCCATCCATGGCTCCAATACTTAGTGAATACTCCAAGCAAAGTTAGTGAAGACTCCAAGCAAAGTTAGGATGATTTTGGTTACTATTGTGAAATTTAATATCCTTCTGCTAAAACTTGACAAACAGCTTCCTTGGACAATCCAGAATTTTTACGGAATGTTATGTCAAAATTAAAGCTGAGCTTAAGACACTGGACATAAGTTTATTCTCTAAACATTGTGTTGTATAAATTATCATTTTAAAATTAGGCACAAGTTGGAATTACTATAATTGCTTGTAGAATATGTTTATTTTTTTGAAGATGCTGAACCCTAAAGTTTTAATCTTTGAGACGAGTATAACATAGTTACTTATCACACAATGAGCTCATAATAATACACAAAAGAATGAACATTACTCAACTCAAGCGTAAAAAACTGAATTAAACATAAGGTAATATCTTAGATTAACGAAAAGAATTGAAGGTTAGTTCAAGAAAGACCTTGGGTGGTCGTATGCTTCCGGCGAGGGCCAGTGCTCTACGTGCAGAAAGGTGGGTGGGGTCGTCGGAAACGTGCGAGGGAGACCTTGGGGGGTCTTCGGCAACTTGAGATGGGGAGGGTGGGGGGTCGTTTGTGTAGGACGATGGTTAGGGTGGGGGGTCGTTTGGCTCGTGCGACGGGGTGGATTGTGGATTCGTTTACCGGTCGTCGGTAAATTGAGAGGAGGAGGGCGGGTTGGCTGTCGCACGAGGATGAGGGTGGGTTGGCTGTCACCGGAGTCGGTGCGTCGCACGAGTAGGACGGTGGATTGGATCTCTCACGCTGCTGCTGTTGAGGCCTTGAGGGAGTGTTTGCGTTGTTGTTGGGGTCTTGGGGATATAACAGGGTAGGAGTAGATAATTTTTGGGGGTTAAATTTAAGCAGGAGTAGGTTAGTCTTTTAACTTATTTGCTGTATTTAGCCTTTTTTTCTTTTTTTTTTGCTGTATATAGCACAACCCTAATTTGAGTTTTATATAGGATTTTCAAGTGATAATCTCACGCTCTCATTCTCCTCTTCATGTGTTGGAAGGTGAAGCCAAGCAAAATTTTGGGTTGCGAATTCATCCCTCATGCTTTATGTATCATTCTAGCAATGGCTCTTGAGTCTTGACAAATGTTCTATCGTTCCAAATGAAGTAGAAAATGGGTTGATAATTTAAGAACCCCAACAATCCCCAATTCTCTCGCTCAAGATCTTTCCTCCTCTAACTTGCACTGCGGTGTCTCGTCGCTACCGCCCCTATCGTTCTGCTCTCTCTCCTCTGGTAAGGCTTGTTGCATAATCGTTTCTCTTACCTCTGCTCTATTTTGTTTTGTCTCCGCCACTGATGTGGGTCGGTGCTGGTCTGCGAAGCACAGCAAACCATTTCTCCAATTCTATACTTTCTTTTTTGTGCTTTTAAAATTCCCTCACTGCTATGCTCGCTTTTCTATTTTCGTAGGTTTCTTTCTTTCATGTGATCTTCAAGGTACTCAATTTCTTTCGCACTTTTACTTCAGTGTCTATATATTTCTTTATTTGTTTTACTTAAATCTAGGTTTTAGGTGACTTAATTCTTGATTTATCTTGAAAATTCCCAATCAAAATTCTTTTTTTTTATTTTTTTTATTAGGAGATTAAGTCGGCAACCTTGCGCTAACCCCGACAAGCGCTATCAGTCGAAACACCAACACGTTGGTGGTAAGGCATGCATAAGATGCTTAAAAAACACCCCAAAGATAACGCTCTTTCGACCTCGCCAGCCAGGGGAATCTTCTATCCACTGGTATAACTCCTATCCTTTCCCAATCAAAATTCTTGTTTACTGAATTAGAACTCTATGAATTCTTATCTAATTTCGCACTACCTAAAATTTACCTCATGATGATGTCAATCGTAAGGTTGATTTTATTTATTACTCTGAAATGGAGGATGGTTGAATTATCATATTCCCAATTAAATTATGTGCATTTTGACTAATTTTGCCATCCTGGTTTAGTTATTATTATATCTTAGTTTTTTTAAGTCTAGTATTAGTTATATTCAGGTTTATTTATTAATTGGTCTTGCATTTGAATTTTCTTAGTGAATCAGTGTTCCTCATTACTCGTGATATGGTTGTTTTCTAGTAATTCTCCGGCTGTTTCACCGGCGCTCCGGAGCCCTATTACAAGTTTCCATGGCTGCTACCCCTCCTGATCTGTTGACTCAAGTGGTGCTGCGTGTATCTGCACCTTTCTCTCATCTCTCAATCTTAGATTCCTTTCTTCTAATCAGAATAAGTACATGTGCACTCAAGTATTAAATTTCAGCCCAAGTAATTTCTATATCTACACATTTAGTTTCCTCTCTAGCTTTTGAGCTTTGGATTTTGTCACATAAATTCTGAATAATTTGTTAAAAGTTTTGGCATATGTAGGAGTTTCGAAAGGATTTTTGGTTAAAGTATTAGTTATTATTCTCGATATAACTCTGTGTGTATTTTTTAGAAATTGTTCATGTTTACTCAAGGCTTTATGGTTTATGCTACTGCCACTTTCGTCGTTTCTGCTCTTGGTAATCCTCTCGTTGCTAAGGTTTTTTTTTTTCTATTTCAATCCTCTTCTCTGTAATTAATTATTTTTTGTGCTCAATAATTTGGTTGACTTGTGCTCAGCTATCTGTGTTAATGGAGCTTATGTCTATCTTATTGATTGCCTTCTTTATATTGGTAGTAATGTTCCATAATTTTTAGAACTTGAATTATCGATTACTCTCCGCCCTGGCTATGTATCCGATTGAATTGGTGATAGTTTGATTAATGGACAAGTCTTAAGTTTATCACGAAAACAACTAAACAAGTGTATAGCAACTTTGAATGTACACATTGGAATGGTTGAGTATACAACTCCAAACTAGCTTTGTATATCTTCGACCTTTTATTTCCTTTATGTGTTCTTTTGATGTCCGTGAGTTGAGAATCTCACATCAATACATAGTCGTTATTATACAATTGAACTTGAATATACCATATAAAGAGTTTGCATATGTAGAAGCGTTGTGATTTATATCTTATATGAGAAAACAATTATCTTTTAACTTGCCCCTTTTCTCCTATGAATAGATAGTATTTTGATATATTTATGATCAAAATTAAGTTCATTGACCGTAAGATTAAAATCTAAATTTTGAGTTTAAGAAGGCGCATATACTGTATTGTGAGATTTAAATGGTTAAACTACGTAAGGTCTTAAGTTAATGACATAGAGATAACAAATTAACTATGTCATCTTTTCACGCACATTCGAAGAGAAGTGAGGAAGTTGAAACATTGAAGTGAAAATAGATATAATAAGAATAGTCATGGCACTAAACCTTTGTCTTAGATAAGCCTAAAGCACCTTTTCCTCACAGACTCACTAGAAAGATGAATTAGTACTTGTGCTACCTGAATCAGACCATGTAAATGTTGTTCTTAGTGAGTATATTGAGTCTGCAAACTTCGTATCTTTGATTCTGCTTCACATAAGACTGTAATTTTTGTTTACCATTTAGTCTGTGGAGACGTTTTACGCAGGGAAGATACCCTTCTGAATTTATATGAGTATAATTTTTTTATTGTTAGAATTGTTGGATTGGGTAATCAAAATAAGCCTTTTGTGGATATGGATGTAAAACATTATAAGCAGAGAAATTGTCCATGTTATATTGTTTATAACAAACTTTCAGCAGACGAGCGCAACTTTATGCTATTAGACTTGTATACAGATTATATAGAGAACATGACATGGGTAAAGTGCATATCTTCCACAAACCACAAGGAAGACACCCTCCTTGGTTTCCGGGGATGTGGCTGAATTAGGTGATAAGTTCTTCTCAACTATGTCTCCTTTGACGAATAGATTTAAGCATGTTTTCTTTGTGCCTAGGATCCATGATCTTTGGTGCCGCAAGGAGGGTGAAGATTTTGTAAGAATTAGGCTCTTGTTTACTTTACTTGGTACCATTAATTTTTCCATTCATTTCCCTCCATATAAACTCTTGATTCCTGAATGCTAAGTGTTCTCTTGCTCACTTTAGTGATTACAACTCTGTGGTTTGGTGCTCTTGATTCTTTAGTTTTTTTTCAAACCAGAAAAACCTATCTTTTACCCTATTGCTAAGTTTGCTTTTACCATATTACCAAGTATATCACTAGTTTTGTTATCATATAAGATTTTGAAGATTCCTTTTTTTTTTGTTCTTATTACAGAATAATGAAGATAATGGATTTGAGTAGCAAGTAGGCATGATGCTTCCGGAAACATACATGCATGCATGGATAGGGCGATGGAATTAAAGACGAAAGAAAGAAAGGACCTTAAGATTGATTTAGGTTTTTTTTGGGAGAGTTGAATATATTATGACTGGATTTTCATATCAACTATTTATATTTTGAACGCAATAGTATGTTTTCTATTGGTGAATACTACTCTTTGGCTCATTTTTTACAATGACCATTCAGTATTTGTACCTATTTATAACTATAATATCATTCTATTTCCTCTTTGTTAATTACGTTTGTAAGTTTTAGTATTATTATAATTGTATATGTGCTGACAAATTAAAAAAAATGTTACTATAAGACATGTGAAATATTTTGAACGAAATAGTATGTTTTCAATTGATGAATACTATTGTTTGGCTCATTTTTTACAATGAACATTCAGTATTTGTACTCATTTATAACTATAATATCATTCTATTTTCTCTTCGTTAATTACGCTTGTAAGTTTTAGTATTATTATCATTGTATATGTGCCTACAAATTAAAAAATGTTACTATAAGACATGTGAAAATAGAAGTGTTACCATAAAGCTACCTAATAAAAGTGTTCCCTAATAATTAATAAAATGTTACACATGCTGACAAAAAATGATACATAATATCTAATAAAGTGTTATTATAATTCAAGACATGACATAGAAAATGCTACTATAGATAAAAAAGTGTTACATAAAAGATTATGAGTAATACTATAAAAATGCTACATTAGTTTTAAAAAGTGTTAAGTTAGAGAATTTTGAGTAACACTTGAGAAAGTAAAACACTAGCATTAGAAAGTGTTACATTAGTAAATAGGTAGCACGTGCAGATGTTTCACTTATAAAAGTGTTACATATTGCCTAAAGCAACACTTTTCGGCCTTTAAGTAATACTTTTGGGGTAATACTTTAGGCCAATTGTGAGGCTCAGTAACAAACTACTCCAGCAATGGAAATTCATTTTAATTGCAAATAGGGGAGAGGAATAATTCAAACATTTATAAAAAAAAAAAACATTCATTTAGCTTCACCTTGATAATCATGGTCAGTGTTGGGATGTCTCCCACAATGTTTATGCGCCACTACCCAAGGGCATGTACCCCGAGCATTACCCTACACTAGTAAAACAGTAGCGGGCTAGTGCCCCAGTAAATAGTAATGGACTAGTGCCCCATTAAACAGTACGGTATGTGTACGATCTTTAATCACTAAGTAGATACAAGCAACCAGTTCTTTCACTTACGATGTTATGTTTCTTTTACGTGAAGAGTGATCAGTATGCTTCAATTGCTTTCAGTTTTCAGTAATACCTCAATAAGGTAGTAAAAATAGTATATTTTGGGAAATTCTACATGTTGGCCTCCTACTTTGGGTTTTTCCACTTGGGGGAGGCCAAAAAAAAATTTATACCAAGTGACTTCCTACTTTGGCTAATTATACTTAGTGACCTTAATTCACTTAAAATTTAGCTAACGAACCCATCATCTAAAGTAAATTTACTAACCTATTCCCTAGTTAATTACCCTGATTCCAACAATATCAGACAATGAAATGTCCAACTATATGACCCTAAACAATTAAATTCAACTCAAACATGTTAGAATTTAAAGTAGAACCATCATCACGAGTATAAGCAAATAAATTTGAATTCACTTGATTACCTACGTGTAATCTTTGAACCAATCGCCTACCAATAAACCTAGTAGCCCCTATTATTGATACAAACATCTGAATGTCCTATGAACGAACAGTAAAACAAAAAGAAAAACCAATAAACTTTCTCTACAAACATAACCAAAATTTATACAAAGTGTCGTCTAAATAAAATGTCACTCCAATCTACAATCTAGTCCTAATAAGTTCAAATTACCACAATGTACATAAACCATATATGAAAAAAGTAAGAAACATCATAATTCAAATTATTTGAACACAAAAAATAAGCCAATTATACATTATCTATCAAAAATCAAGAAGCAAAAGCAACCAAAATCAGTGAAAATTATTAACTTGTAATTGAATATTTATGAGAAATACAGCACCTTCGAGGAACTGAAGAAGGGTCAGACCCATTTTCTTTGCTGAGACATAGACTGGATTTTCTGGCCTCAAAACCCTGTGAAAATTTGTTAAAAATTAAAACAAGAAAAGGCTTAAAATTGTATGAATTTTAGAAAGAGTATAATAAAATTTAAACCTGAGAATTGGGGGAGAATTGAAAGGA